>JAWHQI010000024.1:1354166-2708333 GCA_033032865.1 Dactylorhiza incarnata
AGTCATGCCCGTGACTCTTCTAGTCACGCCCGTGATCCAGCAAAGTCACGCCCGTGACCCGCCAGCGTGTCACGCCCCAAAGTCGCGCCCATACTACTGACGTCTGCCGCCCATAGTCACGCCCGTGACTCGATGAGTCACGCCCGTGACGCATCAAGACATGCCCGTGTGCAGCCATATACGACGGCGGAAGCTTCAAGAAGGCAGCTGTTACAACCGAGCAAATGTCATGCCCTAAGTCACGACCGTGACATCCAAGTCACGCCCGTGACCTAGGGCGTGTAAAAATAAATTTTTGCCTATAAATAGAGGGCCTCGGCTGAAGGAAAAAAAAATCCAGAATTCATGTGTTAGCTAGTCTCTGGAGTAGATTAGGACTTGTATTTGAGTTATTTTCTGCATTTTTAGGTAGCCACTTTCGCTTTCATAGTTTAGTTGTAATGTTCATTTTTGCAATAAAATAGTTCGTTTCTTATTTCAAAATCTTCTTATATACTGTTATAATGTCTCTAAGTGATGTTTTCCAAACCTATTTTGGGTTCTGAGTGTGTAACACTCTTTTCAGTTTTTATTTTTCAGTCTTTATATAACTACTATATACCACCCCCATCCCGGATGAGAGGCTAAGTTTCTTTAGCGCTTGATTAAGATGGTTGGGACGGATACTATTTCAGCTTTTATATGTCTTTTATTTTTATACCACCCACGTCCCGGATGAGAGGCTAAGTTTCTTTAGCGCTTGATTAAGATGGTTGGGACAGATAATATTTCAGCTTTTATATGTCTTTTATTTCTATACCACCCCCGTCCCGGATGAGAGGCTAAGTTTTTTTCGCGCTTGATTAAGACGGTTGGGACGGATACTATTACTGCTTTTATATAAGTCTTTTTATTTCCCTTTTTCGTGCTTATATCCGCTTATAAACGTAACATGTATTTTCTAATTATTAATGATGTCTCCATTCCGATGAGTGGCTAATCTCCTTTAGCGCATGATGTCGAAGAGCATTGGGACCAAAAAATAGTTTTCTAAAAATTAAAACAACTTTTTCTAAAATAATTAACGCTTAAGGTTTACCCGAGAATAACGTTGAGTGGACCCACATAATCGATGTGTGGTTTTCATTTTCGTCTCTGTCTCTGTACACTAGTTAGCCGAGAGGCTCGTGCGTACGGACTGATCGCTCACAGGTAAAGAGAAGTGCGCTCTACCCTCGAGAGAGGATGAGGTAAGTCTCCCGAATTGGAAGTAAAAACCCAATAGCGTGGTTCACAACATAAAGCGAGTATTAAGGAGATTCGATTAAAGAACGAGAGTTCGGTCGAATATTCATAATCTCATGTGGGCGTATCCTCGAGAGAGGTACGTTCATAATTATGGAACCTCCACGGCCAAGCCGTTTTAATATTTTAAAAAGTCATAAATTTTACTTCTAAAAAAGACTATTTTTGTCTCAAGGTAATTTGACATCGGGCGCTATTATTCTCATCGTTTAGAACTCTAGTTATATGCTTATTATTACCATTTAGAACTCTAGTTACGCTTATTATCGTTCGCTTTTAAAAACCCACACTAAAAACTTATTCCGATAAAATAATAGTTCGTTCCTCAAAGTAGCTATAATCAACACGACCCGCGGAAATATACGACCTCGATATTTTCTAACCCAAAATATCCTATATTAATCACGATAAGGTATACTTGCCTTTATCAAATGATTAATTTGGATTAAAAATTAAACAAACACTTTTCAAATCCAAAACTTGTAAAACTCTCCTTTTTATTTTAAAAATCAAAAGAATTCGGCGTCGTAGCCGAGGCGTAATCGTCAATACTTCGAAAGAAGAAAACGACCGTTACTTCTATCTTTCGATAGGATAACAGTTAGTTTCTCAAAGTAGGAGTACTTGCGAAATTCCTCGAAAACACCCGCCTAATTTTAAGCTCATAATATAAAGGTTAACCAAAACAATAAAAAGAAGTTTTCTGAAATTAATCATCAAGGTTTTGGCGCCGTTGCCGGGGATGATAGTGTTGTTATTTTGAAAAAAAGGAACCGCTATTAATTTTATCACTTATCTTTCTTTTTTAAATATATAAAAAAACTAAAAATAATTTATCTTTTAGTACATGACCCGAGGAAGCTCGTCGAACGATTCGATTATTTCTTTTGACCTCGAAATCGAGCGCACCCTTCTTGAGCGCCTCCGATCTCGTGATCAAAACATACTTGAAACCCCTGCAGAGTCTATCGGAGATACTAAAAATATGGCCGATCAAATTCCAGATGCGGCCCCGCCACGGACCATGGCATATTGTGTCAGGCCAAATTTGGAAGATACAGGATCGAGTATTACACGCCCAACAGTGGCTAATAATAATTTTGAAATAAAATCTAACATCATTGAAATGGTACAACAGTCAGTCCAATTTGACGGTTTGCCAGATGAGGATCCAAATCTACATCTTTCAAACTTTTTAGAAATATGTGATACTTTTAAAATAAATGGCGTTAGTGACGACGCAGTTCGTTTACGCTTATTTCCATTTTCGCTATGGACAAAGGCTAAAGCGTGGTTAAGCTCCCTCCCTAGAGGATAAATAACCACGTGGACCCAATTGACGGAAAAATTTTTAACTAAATATTTTCCCCCGTAAAAAACCGCTAAGTTACGCACAGATATCACCTCTTTCATTCAATACGATTTTGAGTCTCTCTATGAGACTTGGGAGCGTATTAAAGAGTTCTTGCGTAGATGTCCTCATCATGCGCTGCCTTCCTGGCTACAGGTCCAGACGTTTTATAATGGCCTAAATTTTTCCACACGACAGATGATTGATGCAGCCGCCGGGGGAATGTTAAACAACAAAACCCTGGCGGCCGCTCAAGCTCTGTTCGAAGAAATGGCCATGAACGCCTATCAATGGAATGCGCCTAAATCTCGCCCTACCAAATCGGCCGGGATTTATGAAGTGGATGCCACTGCTCACCTAGCCTCGCAAGTGGAGCGGCTAAGTAAGCAGTTGGCGGAGATGACTGCTTCCTCCTTCACTCCCGCTTGAGCTCCTAATAATAATAATAATAATAATAATAATAATAATAATAATAATAATAATAATAATAATTTTGTCGAAGAAACTATAGATTACCTAGGCAACCCGGTTCGACCCCCCTTCAACCCTAATAACAATCCGTATAGTAATAATTACAATCCGGGTTGGAGGAACCACCCAAATTTTTCCTCGAGCAATCCTAACAATGCTCAGAGGCCCCCAAATGTGAACCCGCAAGGATTTTCGAGCGGATTCCAGCCTCCTCCTCCAAAACCTTCTCCACTAAAAGATGTTTTTGCTAAGTATGTCGCGTCCACCAAGTCAAATATCCGGAATATTACCAGATCGATTAAAAACTTGGAAAACCAGGTTGGACAGCTTGCAAAGATGGTCTCCGAGCGGCCATACAAAGCCTAAGGTACATGTTTCGCCATCGACCCCTCCACCCTCTCGCTCGATAGATAATTCAACAAGTATTCTGACTGTGCCGAACGTTTTTAGCCCGTCCCTTCCTTATCCCTCAAAAATAAACAGCGAGCGGAAGGACGAGCATTATAATTTTTTTTTACAAATTTTAAAACAAATCCACAAAAACGTTCCTTTCTGCGAGGCACTCTCCCAAATGCCGAAATACGCAAAATATCTTAAAGAGTTGCTTTCTAATAAAAAGTGAATCAAAGATGTTTCGGGTGTTTCCCTTAATGCCAAATGCTCGGCTGATTTCCTTAACAAATTGCAGCGAAAATTGAACGACGCGGGACGATTCTCCATCCCGTGCCTCTTCGGCAATATGTTATTGAAGCATGCTCTAGCAGACTTGGGCGCCAACATCAATTTGATACCGTTTTCTCTTTTTAAACAACTCGACTTGGGCGTCCCAAGCCCGACAAAGATGAGTATCCAACTTATGGATAACTCAATAAAATACCCAATCGGGGTAGTGGAGGATGTTCTGGTCCAGGTAGACAAGTTTATCTTCCCGGTTGACTTCGTCATCCTGGACATCGAGGAGGACGCTGAGGTGCCTATTATCCTCGATCACCCCTTCCTCGTCACCGCCCGTGCGCTAATCGATGTCAGTAATGGTCTACTCCTCCTCCGGGTCGGAGACGACAAAGTTACTCTGCACGTTAATCCCTCACTACATCACTCCGTATCAATGGATGATCACGGTACTTTAGTTTTGTCAAGCTACGTGACGGTAAATAAAGCGCTTGTCGGAGACACCCCATATTTATCTACTGTTTTATTATGCTTTTTATATGTCTTTTGCAGGGTTTCTTACGGCCCTGCCAACTTTAATTCAGGGAAGCCTTTTTGCTCCCTCTTTATTTTTGTACATACTACATCTTTTATTGTTTCTCTTCTTCATACTTACATTACAACATTGGGGATAATGTTGGGGTTTAAGTAAGGGGGTGTTTTACCGTTTTCATCAAATAAACAAAAATTTTCAAAAACAAAAACAAATTTTTTTTTAAATAAAAAAAAAACTTAGAAAAATCCAAAAAATATTTTCAAAAAAAAAATAGATTTTCCCTGTTTTATTCTGCATTTCATCTTGCTTACTTTTGTAAATATAAGCTTGAACAAAACTACAAAAAAATTTTAAAACCACAAAATTACAAAAAAAATCATCTTGTTTTTCCTTTTAACTCCCTATTTGGACCTAAGTACCGTTGAGTATATGTATATAACTATATAGTAGTTGAAAAAAAAACAAAACACAAAAAAAAAAAAAACCCAACTTTACTTTTATTCTTAAAGCATTTAGTTTCGAGAATATCTTTTTGTGGCTTTTCATAATCGCTAGTTTACTATTTGTTTGTTTATATAAGATCAATAGATTTAAATGTTCGGGGTTAAGTTTTAAAGAATATCTTGTATTTTTCACTTTTAATTTTATAAACTAACTTAAGCTTTTGTGTGTGTTTTCAGGTTTTCTGGGCACTTTGAGCAAAAATGTCAAGTACACGCCCAAGGTCACCGGCGTGACCAAGGGTGTGATAGCTAAAGATGTGTTCCAGACCTGCTGCCGCCACCCCGGGCCAACTCCATGAAGATTCGCCAAGTACACGCACCAGGTCACGGTCGCGACCCGCCACAAGCATCCAGAATCAGCCTGCCACGTCAATTAAAATTACACGCCCTAGGTTACGGGCATGACCAGGGGCGTGACATCCAGGTCACGGGCGTGACTCGCCCCGCGCTCCTTCCCGCCGAAGTTTCCCACTAGCAGTAGATTTGAAGATTACATGCCCCAGGTCACGGGCGTGACCTAGGGCATAACGCGTCCGAAATGCCTGCATTGAAGCCAAAACACGCCCTCTCCGCACCAGCACCAATCACGCCCCTTACATGCTCTTGGTCACGGGCGTGACCAAGGGCGTGTAACCTCAAATTTTCAGCTATATAAAGCCAGCTCCAGCATATGTTAAAGAACGAATTTTAGGACTTAGACTCTTCATTTCTTGTATTATTTTACTGTTTTAAGTAGTTTCTTACATTTCTCTTTAATCTTGTACTTGTAGTTTTCGATTCAATAGTTGTAATTTTCAATTCATAGTTTGTAATTCCCTTTGCCTCAATTAATAAAATAGTCTTGTTTTCTCATTCCATTCTTCCTTCTTCATGTATTCTTTTATTTTCTTAAATTCCTTAATCTCCACGAGTAGCTAAACTTCTATTAGCACTCGGCCGAGATAATACAAGGAAAATATAATTTATGATTTAACTTTTAGCTTCTCTTTCTCTTCCTTAGAATGCTTTAGATTTATCCTTGAACTTTATTGGATTGAGATTATATTTTCGATATATAATTCTCATTCTTGTTTTTTAGTCTAATAACTGAGAGGTTTTGAATTCGAATCGATCATTTCAAGGATGAGAGTTGAATGCACTCCTCGAGAGAGGATGACATAATTCTCCCGGATTGGAGTCAAATCCAATAGAGGGGTTCACTACGATAAAGCGAGTTTTAGGGGTTTTGATTCTAGAGCGAAAGTTCGATTGATCAACCTAAACTCAGTTGAGCGTATTCTCGAGAGAGATACGTTTATAATTTGGGAACCTCCACGGTCAAGTAATTTCTGTAAGAGAATTAGAAGTTTTATTTCCCATATTTATTTTCCTAGGTGATTCAAGGTTGAGTACTAGTCTTTTAACTCATAGCTTTAAAATAAGTTATCTCCTTTTCTTGCGACAACCAACCCCAAATATTGTTGATAGAATAATAGAGTTTTTCTTGAAGTAAGAGTACTCAACCGCCTCGAGTCTAATACGACCTTGGTTTTTATAAGCCTATACAACATTCGACACGGCACACTTGCGGTTGTCGTTTGCAAGCATGGTTTTGCTCATCAAGTTTTTGACGTCGTTGCCGGGGATCTTTGGTTGATATTTCGAAAAAAGAAATATCTATTAATTTTATCGCTCTCTTTTTTCTCCCCCTTCTCTTAAAATTTTTTAAAAAAAATCTTAAAAGGCGTAATTTAAATTCTCGGAAAGGACGCTTTGGGCTTGAATTCCTATCACAGCCTCTAGTACCTTGCGAGCCGTTGAACGTGTTGTCCTTGGGAAGTCCGGGACTAACTAAACCTACTTTTTGAAAATATATATATATATAAAATAAAAATATTTTTAAAATTCCATTCATTTAAGTAAAGGTTGTTTCTTTTTTTTTAAATGAAGTTACTTGAATTGGTCGTTAAAGTTGTCGAGCTTCAAAACAAAGTTTATCTCTTACAAGCCGCACAAAAGCGCCAAAATAGTTGTTATTATTGTAATGCGCCTCATCTAAGTGAGGAATGTTATTTACATTCATATTCTCAAAATAATTATTATGAAAATAATTTTTCTCAATATTATGCAAATAATTTTGATAATAATTACGATTATAATTTTTCATCTTTTCAAGAAAATAATTTTTCAAACTTTGATGAAAATATTTTTTCTAAATTTCATGAGAATAATTTTTCGGCGTTTGATAATTGTTCTTCTAGCCCTGAAGTCGATTATTCTTGGTGGCAAGCTCACCCGGATAGTTCTGAGTGATGAAGATAAATCTTTAGATCCGAATTTTTGTTCTTTTCTTATGCGCCCCAATTTTCGTTCTCTAATTTTGGGGAAATTCTGCCGATTCAAATAGATACTTTCCCCCAAAACTTAGATAAAAATATTACTTCTTCTAGTGCTTTTTCTCCATCCTTTGATAATTTTGTTATGGAGGAACATGTGGTTTCATGTAATCTCATAACTTCTTTTACCAAAAATGAAGAAAAATTATTTTACCAAGAATTTCTTAATGTTATGCGCACCCCGGATGAAATAGAAGAAGAACAAGTTTCTTCCCCTACTCCACCCGGATCTTATTTTCTTTGTCATGAATTTTCGCAAATTTCTTCTATTCAACCAAAAATTCATGAAAATTTTGTGTCCAAAATTTTTATTCCGCTTGGTAGTGCACTAGAATTTCCTAAATAAAATGTTATTTTAGAAAAGGAACAACCAAATCTTAATTTAATATTTTCGCAAGCGCCTCCTCCTTGCGAAAAATTTTCTGAATCGTTTACTTGTGATTCTTTATACACTAACAATTTTCAAGTTGAAGATGAGTCGTTGCTACCCCAAATAATTGATGATCCATATACCGCTCATCTTCATAAATCCAAATCACCTTAGGTATGTACAGGTGATTTGGATTTGCATATTCAAGTTCAAAGACAAAAGGTGAATCACATGTTAAGCCTAGGAGTCGCCGGGCAACGGATGATGGCATACTCACCTCAGCGTGAATTAAGGGAGTTGCCAGTACATTTTAAATTTATATATCCGTTTAGCTAACACTAACCGTCTAGCTTAAAGATGGGAAAAAGAAAGCGCTCTTGGGAGGCACCCCTTGCTTATCTTTAATTTTTATGCATTTTTCTTTTTAAGTTTATTTTCTTTCAAGTGTTCTTCATACTTAGTTTTCAACATTGGGGACAATGTTTAATTTTAAGTATGGGTGTGTAGCTTAGCATTCATTGTATTTTTATTTGAAAAAGAAACAAAAAAATTATAAAAATCTAATTTCTTGGAAAGGGCGCTTTGGGCTTGAACTCCCATAACAGCTCCTAGTACCTTGCGAACCCTTCACCGGGTAGCCCTCGGGAAGTCCAAGAAATAATATTTATAAAAATAATAATAATAAATACGCCTAGCCTTGTTGTTTTTATTTTTCTAGAAATTTAGTTTGAGGTTTGATTATAAGTATTCTTACATTTTTAATTTAGCTAATTTTTTGTTTTATCAGAATTTGTTAAAATTAAAATTTGATGTAATTTAGTTTTAAGAAACACTTTATATTTTTAATTCAATTAGAGAATTTATTTAGCACTACTTCTCCGTTTAATTTTAAATAGCTTCACTTTGTGGTAAATTGGCTAAACATCTCTAGATTTCTATTATATTCTCTTTTAACTTTAAGACCTTAGGAAATTTCATTCCACTAAAAAGTTGCTCTCAAAATAGTTTAATTTATAAACTAGAAGTATTTCTTCCCCCTCACCCTTTGTTGGCAAATAAAAAAATGTAGAAAAAGATCATATGTCATGGGAATAAGAGGATAAAATTCATTATCCCCTAAACATGTGCACCCAAAATCATTTAAAAGATTATAAGTCATAAAGTAAGAGGATAAAATTCATTACTTTTAAACATATATATTTTGGGTTTTTAATTGAAGAGAAATTTTAAAAGATTATATGGCATGGAAAATAAGAGGATAAAATTCATTATTTTCCTAAACATATACATTTTCATATTCAAATAAGGTGAGAGGATAAAATTCATCACATTTATTTTATTATCTCTTCATTTTGCCATTTCGTTTAAACCCATCCCTAGCCAATTTCATTGTTTCTAGTCCTAAACTAAATTATTAAGAGAGCAATATTTTGGTAGGTGTCTTTTCCTTAAGCTTCTTTCATGTTAGAGTGTCTATAATTTCAATCTAATTTTGTTTGAAAATTTCCATAATTTTGATTGCTAAATAGTTATCTTGAGGAGTAGTTCGCTAAACAAAATTCTCTTTTTAAATTATCAAAATAACATATTGCTTAATTCTTGAATTCCTAGAATTTACTTTTAACTTACTCTTGGTTTAACGAAATTTTAGTTATTTAGAAATAATATCGATGTCTTGTAATTCTTTCCTCACTCTTTTGCTCTGGAATAGCAAAAGCTCAAGTATGGGGTGCTTGATGAGTAGTTTATGTACTCATCTTTTAGTATAATTTTAATATAGTTTTAATATGAATTTATATAATTTATTTGTATTTTCTTATTTAATCTGTTCCCTTTTAATTTTATAAACTAACTTAAGCTTTTTCTGTGTTTTTCAGGTTTTCTGGGCACTTTGAGCAAAACTGTCAAGTACACGCCCAAGGTCACGGGCGTGACCAAGGGAGTGACAGCTAAAGATGTGTTCCAGACCTGCTGCCGCCACCCCGGGCCCACTCCGTGAAGATTCGCCAAGTACACGCCCCAGGTCACGGGCGTGACCAAGGGCGTGACCCAATGTCCCGGCCGCGACCCGCCACAAGTATCCAGAACCAGCCTGCCACGTCAATTAAAATTACACGCCCCAAGTCACGGGCGTGACCAGGGGCGTGACATCCAGTTCACGGGCATGACTCGCCCCGCTCTCCTTCCCGCCGATGTTTCCTGCCAGCAGCAGATTTGAAGATTACACGCCCCAGGTCATGGGCGTGACCTAGGGCGTGACGCGTCCGAAACGCCTGCATTGAAGCCAGAACGCGCACTCTCCACACCAGCACCGATCAAGCCCTTACACGCTCTTGGTCACGGGCATGACTAAGGGCGTGTAACCTCAAATTTTCAGCTATATAAAGCCAACTCCAACAGATGTTAAAGAACAAATTTTAGGACTTAGACTCTTCATTTCTTGTATTATTTTACTATTTTAAGTAGTTTCTTACATTTCTCTTTAATCTTGTACTTGTAGTTTTCGATTCAGTAGTTGTAATTTTCAATTCATAATTTGTAATTCCCTTTGTCTCAATTAATAAAATAGTCTTGTTTTCTCATTCCATTCTTCCTTCTTCATGTATTCTTTTATTTTCTTAAATTCCTTAATCTCCATGAGTTGCTAAACTTCTATTAGCACTCGGCCGAGATAATCCAAGGAAAATATAATTTATGATTTAATTTTTAGCTTCTCTTTCTCTTCCTTAGAATGCTTTAGATTTATCCTTGAACTTTATTGGATTGAGATTATATTTTCGATATATAATTCTCATTCTTGTTTTCGTAGTCTAGTAACCGAGAGGTTTTGAATTCGAATCGATCATTTCAAGGATAAAGAGAGTTGAATGCACTCCTCGAGAGAGGATGACATAATTCTCCCAGATTGGAGTCAAATCCAATAGAGGGGTTCACTACGATAAAGCGAGTTTTAGGGGTTTTGATTCTAGAGTGAAAGTTCGATTGATCAACCTAAACTCAGTTGAGCGTATTCTCGAGAGAGATACGTTTATAATTCGGGAACCTCCACGGTCAAGTAATTTCTTTAAGAGAATTAGAAGTTTTATTTCCCATATTTATTTTCCGAGGTGATTCAAGGTTGAGTACTAGTCTTTTAACTCATAGCTTTAAAATAAGTTATCTCCTTTTCTTGCGACAACCAACCCCAAGTATTGTTGATAGAATAATAGAGATTTTCTTGAAGTAAGAGTACTCAACCGCCCCGAGTCTAATACGACCTTGGTTTTTATAAGCCTATACTACATTCGACACGGTACACTTGTCGTTGTCGTTTGCAAGCATGGTTTTGCTCATTAGCGGCTTGAGTCCGTATCCCGGGGAGGATACGCTAAAGCCACTGATTCGTGGGGATACGAGTCAGGATAGAAAAAGAAAAAGTCTTTTTACTATTCACCTTTGATTTCTAGCGTTATAAGAAGTCAAATTTTGTAATCCTACATTTCATATTAATTAAATCATGTCTCTATTTTATTTCACTTAATTTGTTTGATTTCTCTCTATTTTAATCGCTTAGCTTTTCAAGTATTTCAAAATATAACATAAGTTTTTAAAACTCTTATTCACCCCCCCCCCCTCTAAGGGCGCTTACAGATACAACAAGTTGTATCAGAGCTAGGTTATTCCAAATCGGCTTAACAACCGGGAATAATGGCGCTTTTAGTCATGATATCGCTTCTACTAGTGAGAGAAATACTTATATAGAGGGAAAGTCTTTAGCACCACCATTATTTGAAAGAAAAAATTTTAAAGGATGGAAAATATTAATGGAAATTTTTCTTAAGTCATTAGATATTAAAATATGGAATATTACCATTAGGAAGCCACCAAATAAGTTGAGTAGGGAAGAGTGTGTCCTAAATGCTAAATAAATGAATTGCCTATTTTGTGCACTCAATTAAAATATTTCCAAACTCATTTATACTTATCCTACTGCATATGTGATGCGCAAAACTATATTCGCAAATGACAACAGCAAGTGTACCGTATCGAATGTAGTATAGGTTATAGAAAGCAAGGTCATATTAGACTCGGGGAGGTTGAGTAATTCTACTTTGAAAAATCGTTATTATCTTATCAAATAGAAATTTGGAGTTGGGTTGCGAATAGTAAAAACTAGAAAGGCTAATAAAATTAATTTGATGGTTTAAAAGCTAGTACCCGATCTTTGAGTCACCTCGGATTTATAAAATTATGAAATGAAAGTAGCAATGCAATTCTCATGTTGAAGAGGCTTTGACCGCGAAGGTTCCTGCAGCATAAACACTCCTCTTTCGAGGATTTGGTTCAACTAAGCTTAGGTGTATCGACCGAACTTTCGTTCTTAAATTGCATCGCCTAAGACTTGCTTTAGGAAGTGAACCTCGCTATTGGATTTTACTCCAATCCGGAAGAGTTACGTCGTCCTCTCTCGAGGGTTGCGTTCTACTCCTTTTACCAATGAGTGATCGATTCGACTTACGAGCCTCTCGGCTAACTAAAGAACGAAAACAATATGAAGACTATATATTGATGATATAGCCTCATAATAATTTGTTAGATCAAAGGTAAATCGTAAGCATTCAACAATTAGAGAAAAGCAAATCTAAAAATCATAGCAAAATTAATCTCATCCTCGGATCATCGCGATCGAGCACTATGAGAAATTAGCCGCTCATGGAGATGGAGAAATTATTCGCATAAAAGTACAACGTCATTTGAAAAGAAATGAATAAAACCTTAAGCTAGAGAGATGAAATTTTATTGCTAGTAGACAAAAGGGGTTACAAGAAGTAAAAATGCGGAGTTACACGAAAATTCTAAATTGAAAGAGGAGGAGTATCCAATTAAATTAGAGCGCCAAGAAAAACAACCTTAACAGGAGAAATATCTAATAATAATCCAAAATACTTAATGAAATAAAACTCTTAATAAAATAAAACTCTTCCCAAAGACTTGTTTGATCTTTTCCCAAACAAAAATATGTATATCTCCTCCTCCTTCCGGAGGTAAGTATTTTATAGGCTGCTCTCCACTTGAAAAGGCTTGGGCGGAGGTGTAGGCTGGCGACAATAATTGGAGGCGGAGTTGGAGGCGGCATCTTTGGAGAAGGTAGGAGGTGAGACAGCTGCATTGAAGAAGAGGCCTTGGATTGTTGACATGGAGGTGTGCATGCAGTGGTGGATCGCTGACGTGGAGGCTCGGGCTGGAGGAGCAGCTGGGTGGTGGCCGGAGCAGTTGCATGGAGGAGCTCGGCTGGTATATGCTGCAGGGTGGTTGCCGGAGCAGTTGGATGGAGGAGCTCGGAGTTCATCGATCTCTCGACCGTTCGTCGATCGAAGGCTACCAGGAGACAGTTCGTCGATCTCCCGCCCATTCGTCGAATGCAGGCTGCCAGGCGACAGTTCGTCGATCTCTCGCCCGTTCGTCGATCGGATCGGAGGCCACCAGGTGGCAGTTCGTCGATCTCCCGCACTTTTGTCAAACGCAGACTGTCAGGTGACAGTTCGTCGATCTCCCGCACTTTCGTCGATCGCAGGCTGCCAGGCGACAGTTCATCGATCTCCCGCCCTTTCGTCGAACGCAGGCTGTCAGGCAACAGTTCGTCGATCTCCCGCACTTTCGTCGAACGCAGGTTGCCAGGCGACAGTTCATCGATCTCCTGCCCTTTCGTCGAACGCAGGCTGTCAGGCGACAGTTCGTCGATCTCCCGACCTTTCGTCGAACGCAGGCTGCCAGGCGACAGTTCGCATCAAATTTAGCCCGTATATATATAAAACATATATATCTATAAACGTATATATATAACATATATATATATAAACGTATATATAAACATATATATATAAATATTTGTAGATATGTATGACAGCTTGCGCGTCATGGACACGGCAGCGAGATTTCGCACATAAATTCCCTCAGGCCTGCCGAATCCTTACAAAATAGAAAATATATGAGTTAGAACATAAAATATTATTTTTACGAAAATTTATAAAAACAATGAACAAAATGTGATAATTTATTTAAATATCTAATAAGATATTAGCCTAAAATGATGACTAAAATATCAGTCATCAAACACCTCCATACTTACTAGTTGCTCGTCCCGAGCAAACCATTCTTCATAAGGGTAGGAAAAACTAATGCTAGATAGAATCTTGAAAACTAGAGAGTAAAATGTGAAGTTTTATATCGGCATGCGTAGATATTTTAGTAGAAAGACGTTCTTGGCATAAATACTAATTTATGAAATTATTCAAAATGCGTTTTAATTATTTATTATCACTTTTAAAATGAGTCGACGGTCAATCTCAAAGTTATGTAAAGGGAGAAAATAGCGTGATCGCTGAGATTTAAATTACTAGATGTTGACGCTCGGGGTTGCCTCCAAAGAAATCCATCAATGTCGATGGTCATAGGCTTGCCCATTTGCACCTTCTCCACTGCACTCCATACTAAATCAACATTATGGATCTTTAGGACTTAAATAGGATGCAATTTAAGGCTTGGGTTTAAGGGCGAGGTAAATTATGATAAATATGAAGGCGCACTCCACATAAACGAAAAGTTTTGAGCTAAAAGAAAACAATGACTACCACAAAATAGAGAAGCTTTACCCCCATACTCATGTTTTGCTAAGGGAAACACTCTCATTCTTCTTCATTTATATCACGATTCTTCGTAATTGGCATCATTCCAAGTATGCATGTGCATACCTAGGACACATATCATTATGAGATTTTTGCTTTTTGATATAAACATATTTCTTTAGAATTGACACCCATATATTTTTCTTCATAGTTGGGATCATTCTAAGTATGCATAAGTATACCTAGGCCGCATATCACTATGAAATTTTTTTCTTCTTAAAATAATACCCAATTTTTTTTCAATAATTTAGCTCAAACTTTCAAGTGTTCATTCGGGTTTGGGCTTTTTTAGTTTTGGTGACGAAATGGTGAGGGTGGTTCAAATAAAGGTGCAAGGCTCAAATTTGTGTAAACAATGGTAGTTAATCGAGGTTGGGTGCAAAGGCTCAAACTATCCAAAGAAAGGCCTAAATCATTTCCGTAAGGTTAATTTGACTAAAGTGCACATGTTTCGAAAGTAGCTTAGGGCAAGTTCTAGACATCGAGAAAGAACACCCTTCTGTTCGATTCGAGTAATAGCTTTCTAACAATCTTCTACACACTCACCTAAATTACTTTTGGATAAGACCAGATTCGAATTAAAAGTAAACACTACACCATATCATGCATATGATAACGCTTAATTTGTAGCGGTTAAGTAAACGCTACCAAATGTTATTTATGGTAGCGTTTATAACCGCAAATGTAGATAAATAAACGCTACTATAACATATCATACCTATAGTATCTGTTATTTTGTCGCGGTTACAAAAACGCTACAAATTTCATGCATCAAGCTATATATCACCATGTGCATCGCCAAAACAAATAAAAAACCCGCTACTTTCAAAACCCTAGCAAATACTCCCCAAGAAATCTTCTGATGGCGCCGAACCGCCTGTGCATGATGATGTTCGCCGCCCGCTTGTATGAAAGGATCGTCTGCTCCTCCCTCCATGGGCGGACCCACCTTAGGACACACCCGGGCACGTGCCCGGGTGTGATTTTTCGCAGATATTACTTGGCGAGAGCGAGCGAGCGGGCGTGACTCATTTTTCTCCCTTTCTCTTTCAAATCTGCCCTAGCACGTGCCTTTCTTCCGCCAAATCCACGGATAGAACCATTCCGACTGGTCGACGGCGACTTCCACGAACTTCTTTCAAAGAATAGCCATTCTCTGAGAGCAACGCACTCGTTCCTCCATCTCCGGCGTGCCCTAGCGGTGGACAGAACCCACTACAACATTTATGTTCTATAACACCATTTTTTTCGCGGCGTTTTAATAAACGTGGCCGTAGAATTTGTTATTGGCCACATTTTTGTAAAAGCGTCGCAAAAGACCTTGCATTAGCCACGTCTTTGTAAAAGCGTTGCAAAAGACCTTGCATTAGCCACGTTTTTAATAAAAATGCCGCAATATCCTTCATAAATAAATACATTTTATAATTTTTTTAGAACCCAATAAACCTAATATTTGTACCCAACCGGCCCCTCTTTTCTCTCATGTAAGCCCGACGAAACCCTCGCCCCTCTCTTCGCTTGCAGAAGGTCGCCGCACTGTCTTCCTCTGCCGCTGGCGTCTATTTTCGGCGGTATTCTTCTCCATTCGGCTTCAGATTCGCCGGAACGTCTCCTCTCCACCTTCATCTACGCTCATCGTCCGATTCCATATGTTTTTTGGGTGGGTTTCGTCGGCCTTCCCGCACATATTCTGCATTCCCTTGTGCGCCGGCCCTAGGCAAGGTATTCTTCATCCTCTTAGCCCTATTTTGCCTCATAAATTAGGTCCCTATGTACTTAGTTAGATTGAAACCAATTTTTATGTATCTAGTTTTTTTTTGCCTTTACATATCAAGGATGTTGGTTAGGCAAGCTTGTTGTTTACATCTAGCATGCTATTTCTGTAGAGATCAGAGTGTAGATTGCGGCGTCCAAGCAACCGAACTTGTGTAACATCCACGGTGCAGATTAAGAAGAAGGATCCAACGATCCTAATAAAGCCAGATATCAATTGTTGAAAAGTGCGCCAGGACAGCTGTCCAACTCATCCCGTGAAGAGATATGAATATATATTAAAATATCAACTGTTCAGCATCATCAAATATAAAGACCTCAGCAGATGAAGACACGTGGAAGCATCAAGTTTAATGAGGCTCAAGAGTACAACGGCTCTATTGGATGTAATAATTAGTATTAATATATTGACTTAGTGTGTAATAGTTAAGATTGGATATTAATAAAGATTTCTCTCTCTCTTTCCCCACACTTCTTCTCTCTTGTTTCCGGCCAACCCTAGGCCATTCCTCTATCGCTACGACAGTGTTACATTTTGGTTCTCTCGTTCTAACCATACATCATGGCTGGAGGAACTCAGAATCGACACAGCACCATCAACAATTCGCTGCAAGAAGAACAACAAGAATGGCAACAGCAGTTGGAAGCTCTCCGCCAAGAAGTGCTATCTAAGGATAACCTGCTCACCCAACAAATTATGGCAACCAGAGATGATGCTTCAACCCAAATCGAAGGTCTACGGCAGGAGATGCGGCAGGAGATGCAGGAAATGCGGATGTTAATGCGGGGAATACAACAGTCCCTTGACGCCAATTCAGTCCGCTCCAACGGACAAACACCAGAAACGCATCAAGCACCCTCTCCCATCGGAATCTTAGGAGCGCAACCCTCTACATCTTCAACCCAGGTTGTTTCTGCTCAACCCCGATTGATTAATGTTTCTTGCCCCCATTTTTCTGAGGGCGACCCAACTAATTGGTTGTATGATTTAAAAAATTTCTTTCAATATAACGAAATACCACAACACGAATTTCTCATATACGCGGCATTACACCTAGACCAACCTGCATCCACATGGTACCAAGCATCCCTACGTGACCACCCAGCACTGTCCTTCCACATGTTTACCGACGCCCTTATGAAACGATTTGGTCCTTCTAGGTTCGCAAACCCACAAGGCGCGTTAACTAAGTTATACCAAACCTCCACAGTTTTAGAGTATAAGAAACAATTCGAGGAGCTCACAACGCGTGTACCAGGATTAACCCCCACATTCTTGAATAATATGTTCATTTCGGGCCTATCACCACAAATCCAAGGCCAAGTATTGCTGCACGAACCCACAGAATTACATGATGCCTTCGCCATAGCCCGCATGTTTGAGGACCAACTTCTTGCGGATAGTTGCAACCGCTACAATTACGCTAAACCACCACCATTTAACACTACAAAACCACAACCATGGCACCAATCCACGACCAAACCAAACATTGTCTCCACCCAACCAAAACCACCATATATAAAAAAATTAACACCAGCAGAACTACAACTACGACGAGATAAAGGCCTATGCTACAATTGTGACGAGAAGTTCTTTACCGGTCACAAATGCAAGGGCAGAGGAGTCCTTTGCTACTTTGAAGGCACTGACGATGACGACCACGATTCATCCGACACGCACCCTGATGTGGAGTATGAACTTCCCCAATCAGCAGTACACATACTAACATTAGCAGATTCACCACCAGAACACTTCCTACGTCTAAATGCCCACATTCACAATCACCCCTTAGAGGTCTTGGTTGACAGCGGTAGTTCGCATAATTTCATTTCCCCAAAAATGGCAAACTACCTACAGCTACCCATACATGTAATTCCTAAGTTTCCTGTCTACATGGGAAACAGATCAGCAGTGGGATGCAGGGGTCGCTGCACGGATGTTCTGTTGCTCATACAGGCCAAAACCTACATAGTCCAACTATATGTCCTTGATATTAAAGACTCCGATGTGGTTTTAGGGGTCCGTTGGTTGAAACAACTCGGACCAGTCACCACAGATTATACACATCTCACGTTAAGTTATTCCGGATCGGAGGGACCAATCACATTGATTGGGCATCCTACCGCCCCTCATAACCAAATATCATCATCGTAGCTCTCTCGCATGCTCGCTTTAGAACCCACAACCACGTATTTTTTGGTAGCCACTGCCGATTCCCACAAGACTACGACTGAAACCCAGGAATTACAACAACACCAAGACCTCCCAACGGAGTTTACACATTTATTAAATAAGTTATCCTTTTTGTTCAATGAGCCGCACTCATTACCACCACCCAGGCACATAGATCATCAGATATTACTAGAACCAGGAGCACATGCCCCAAATCTGAAACCATACCGTTACCCGTATTTTCAAAAAAATGAAATAGAAAGACTAATACAGGATATGTTGGCCAAACAGCACATCAAGCCCAGCACTTCTAGTTTTTCATCCCCAGTTATTCTGGTGAAAAAAGAGACGGATCTTGGCGTTTTTGTGTCGACTACCGAGCTTTGAATAAAATAACAAAGAAAAATCGATTTCCCATACCCACGGTAGATGAGTTATTAGACGAATTAGCAGAGGCACGTTTCTTCTCCAAACTAGATTTACGATCGGGCTACCATCAAATATGAATGGCAGAGCCTGATACTCATAAGAACGCGTTTAGATCACACCACAGACATTACGAATTCACCGTAATGCCCTTCCGGTTATCCAATGCTCCATCTACTTTTCAATCTTTGATGAACTCAATTTTTCAGGAACATCTACGAAAATTTATTGTTTTTTTTTTTTATGATATACTTATTTATAGTGCTACTATATCTGACCATTTAAAGCATTTGGATATTGCCCTGAGACTATTAGCCGACAATCTTTTATATGTTAAACTGTCAAAATGTTCCTTTTTAACCAAAACTATTGAATTCTTAGGCCACCAAATCTCAGCAGGAACCGTAGGACCAACAAAAACCAATCTCGAAGCCATCCAAAAATTTCCGATACCAGCAAACCAGAAAGACATACGAGCCTTCCTAGGATTAACGGGGTATTACCGAAAATTTATACAAAATTATGCAATGATAGCCTATCCCCTCACAGAACTTTTAAAAAAAATTCCATTCCAATGGACTAATTCCACCATGTCAGCATTTGAGTTTTTAAAAAATAACTTAATAAATCCTCCAGTTTTGCAATTACCAAATTTTAAACAGCCATTTGAACTCAAAACAGATGCCTCTGGTATTGGCATAGGCGCAGCATTACTGCAGCAACGTCAGTCGATCGCGTATTTTAGTAAAAAATTAACCCCTTTACTACAAAAAAAATCGGCTTATGTCCGTGAGTTGTATGCCATCACTACAGCCATAGCTAAGTGGCGGCAATATTTGTTAGTACACCCTTTTACAATTTATACCGACCATCAAAGTTTGCACCACCTTTTGACTCAGGACCTACATACGCTGGAGCAGCAAATATTTTTTTCTAAATTATTAGGTTATGATTATACTATTAAATATAAGTCGAGTAAGCAAAACATCGTGGTTGATACTCTATCACGAGTCACCTTACTTCCAGAACTCCCCACACATATGGGCCTCCATACTATGTCTGTACCACTTTCACCTCTATTGAACACATTGGAACAAGATTACCACAGTGACCCTTTCTCCCAGCAGCTGCTGCACTCCATCCACACACAACCACTAACTGTACCAGACTGGACCCTTAAGGGCCGCTACATATATAACAAACGTAGAATATACATTCTAGTAAACTCCATATTACGCACACAACTAATACAGGAGGCCCATGATAGCTATTGGCGGGGGACATTCTGGAATAAAGGGAACCACGTACCGCCTACGACAACAAATTTTTTGGCCCAATATGCAACACGATATCACAGAATATATAAAAAATGCGACCTATGTCAAAGAGCGAAACCAAGCAATCATCTACCTTATGGCTTATTACAGTCATTACCAACACCCACAAAACTTTGGGCAGATATCACAATGGCTTTTATTACTAAACTACCAACATCTAACTCTTTTACTAATATAATGGTGGTAGGTGATCGATATTCTAGGGCTGCCCATTTTGTACCAATTAAAAGTCCTCTATCTGGACCAGTGGTAGCAGGCCTATTCTGGGATCACATAGGAAAAATCCATGGAATTCCAGAATCCATAAGCACAGATAGAGATTCAGTTTTTTAAGCCATTTTTGGACAGAATTATTCAAAACTCAAGGCACAAAACTCAAATATAGCTCTGCATATCACCCACAAACAGACGGTCTCACCGAGCGGGTGAATCGTTCATTAGATCAATATTTACGTCTATTCACAAATCGCAACCCAAGAAAATGGTCATTTTATTTGAGTTTTGCTGAAAATCATTTCAATACAACGTTTAATTCATTGACCGGCATGACCCCTTATGAGATCATGTTCGGTCGGCCTCCTCCTGGACTTGCCTCCTATTGTGCAGGTACTTCAAAGAATGAGGCCGTGGAAACAACACTCCAGAAAAGGGAAAAACTAATGCAGCAACTCAAAAGCAATCTAGCAAAATCTCAGCAACGCATGAAAGACATGGCCGATAAGAAGCGCAAGGATATAGAGTACAAGGCAGGCGACTGGGCCCTCCTCAAACTTCATCCTTACAGGCAACTCTCCCTCAGACGGACAGTCAACCGGAAGCTGAACTTAAAATTTTATGGGCCATATAAAATACTGGAGCTCATCGGCAAGACGACATGCCGCCTCGACCTCCCTCCAGAAACAAAGATCCACCCTGTATTCTATGTTTCTCTCCTTAAGCCTTACATCGGCACGCCTAGCCATCCAGTGATTGCCCTTCCAGATTTACAATGGAAGAATAACCCCCTTCATCGACCTCTCACAATACTTAACAGACGCCACATATTACGCCAAGGATAGGAGATTCAGCAAGTCCTAGTCCAGTGGGATGGTCTACCCCCGGCCGACAGCACCTGGGAGGACTTAACGACACTTACAGAGTTCCCTCATCTACAAACTCTGCCTATTCCCCCATCTTGGAACACGAAACAAAAAACGCGGACAGCGGACACGCCACTCCTATGCTCCACACTCTGAAAATAGCCATACTCCATCCTAAATCTACTCCAGATACCACAAGAAACACCCAAACCAAAAAGAAAGGGGGAAAAGCAAGCCGGAAGCAACGATCCACAAAGAGGGCCACAATACCAACAACAACCATCACCGGAACATCAACCACATCCAAAACAAGGGATCTAAGATATTTTACCTTCCAGTACCAGATCTCCACCGATCCAAGAGTGAGTTCCAGGAATCAGTTCGACTCTTTGCTCTTCCTTCCAGATCCAGCCGACCATCATGTTCCTGGCATCTCAAGCTTCGAAAAGGAGGAGATTCGCGACACCTTCTCTCAGCTAGGGCAACATCTCCCCTCCGCAGGCTCCCTCACAACATCACGGTCAAAGGCAAACAATACCGCTGAGGACAGCAGATTTAAGAGGGGGAGTAAATGTAACATCCACGGTGCAGATTAAGAAGAAGGATCCAATGATACTAATAAAGCCAGATATCAATTGTTGAAAAGTGCGCCAGGACAGCTGTCCAACTCATCCCATGAAGAAATATGAATATATATTAAAATATCAACTGTTCAGCATCATCAAATATAAAGACCTCAACAGATGAAGACACGTGGAAGCATCGAGTTTAATGAGGCTCAAGAGTACAACGACACTATTGGATGTAATAATTAGTATTAATATACTGACTTAGTGTGTAATAGTTAAGATTGGAAATTAATAAAGATTTCTCTCTCTCGTTCCCCTCACTTCCTCTCTCTTGTCTCCGGCCAACCCTAGGCCATTCCTCTATCGCTACGACGGTGTTACAACTTGTCTTCCATCGGGTTGCCCTTCCTCAAGGTGAGCATTGTGTGGTGGTTTTAATTATTTTTCTGTTGATTAGTTGTAACCTATATTGCTTTAAATCGGAGCAATTTTAATTTACAGCAAATTTTCTTGCAGGAATTGGTAGTTCACTGCTCCTTGCAAGGAGCAACCATTTTATTGCATGATTTAAGTTGTACAAATGCTAAAATGAGGAAATAGAGATACTTTTATGAAATTTGGTAGAATTCAGATGAATGGATCTCTAGTCCCTATGTTGTTCTTCTTTATATGGAGTTACATTTTCAATTTTATATTCATAAATTGCACATACTTCATGATGTTAGGTAAAGTTTTTTTTAATTTTATGGACTCAAATTAAATACTCTCTATGTTGTTCATCTTTATATGGAGTTACATTTTCAATTTTATATTCATAAATTGCACATACTTCATGATGTTTGGTAAAAAAAAGTTTAACTTTATGGACTAAATTAAATACTCTCTGATCCCCTTCATTCAAGCAGCTCTCTCCATCGAAGAGCCGGGGAAAATGCAGAGCTAGGGTTTTGTCATTTTTAATTAGTAGAGGTACGTAGGAGTACATTTCAATTTGAGAAACTTGTTTTTGTTTCCAGATTTTGTAGAATGATGGTGATGTAGAAGTTTTGCTGTTGGAGAGATAGGAGTTTGATGTGGACTCAATTTCGGCCAAATGGTAGGAGTCGAAACTGTATTTTCCTCTTGAAACTTAATTTCAGTTTTATAGGTGATGGATCTGCAGGTTGGCAAAAATAATAAACTATTTGAAATTTACATTGCTGAAATGAGACTATTTCAATCCATATAGCACTTGATTGCAAGCATGGGTAGGAAAAAATGATAAGTAAACCCATGCGGTTGCATCATGCTCATGTTGTTAAGAATGTCGTTACGAAAGGCATATGCTTATAAAAATAATGGTTGCATCATGCTCATGAAAGATAGCCTCAAAGATAGCTCTGGCATATATGGTGCTAAGGAAGAAGATAGGGTGTATTCTCTCCCCCCCCCCCCCCCCCCAAACTTCAAGGTATTGCCTACATTACGGGAGAATAAATATATGATCAAAATTTTGTTCCACTTCCATGTCTCATTTGTCCTTTTCTTTAGCCTCCATCAGGTATGTTTGGTAAGTTTGAATGTTATGTTACCTTCAAATTGTGTATTCTTAGGAAGTACTGTTGTTGACTATGGAATTCCTCTATGAAGCAGTATGTTGTATTTCATTTTTTATTTATTTAGCACTGTTTTTATGATATTTGTGTTAGATATACACTTAGTATATTAGCTTTTCTCAAGGAGATAAGATATCAGAAGAAGTGATTTTATATTTCCCTTTTTTGTTAACTATTACAGGTACATGGGTGCAATATATATAGGCTGATCCAATACAAGTGGTTGGCCTTATTCCACTCATGGCAACCTTATTCCACTCACCTAATTCATTCCTCATTTTTATTTGTGTTATTTTTCTTGATTCATGCGCATTTTCTTCAGAGATGGGCTGAAATTATTGGTCAGGCCAGCATGAGTGTTGAGATACTAAAAGATCAAGATGTAATAAGAACAGTTCTTAGTATACTGCAGGTAAACAATCTATGATTGAGTAATGCGTCCTTGTCCAATAGGTTTGTTGGTAGTAGATGGTGGGCTGGGTCAGGCTAATGTGACCAAAGTTACAATTTAATATGCTTTTTGCTTAGCTACTCTATGGGCTTTGGTATGTTGTTCCAGATTTTAGTTTTGATAGTTCCAATCGGCATTTGTTCTAGATTTTAGTTTTGATAGTTTTCAAGGTTATTATGATTTCAGATTTTGGCTTTGGTATTTTGTGTGTTGTGTATGGGTGTTGTTAGTGTATGGATGTTGTATATTTGATAATCAGATATATATGTGATGTGCTTTGATATGCCGTGTTAGTGTATGGAAAAGATTTGTGGTATTTTAATTCACATAGCAGTCTTGATAATGTTTTACTAGTCATTTTTTTGAGTCATTTTAATTCACATAGTTTGGTAGATGCAGCTAGTCATAATTTGTTGTTAGAATTTACTGTATTAAATTTTATCTTTTTGAGTCAATACCTGATGCAAAGTTTTGTTAACTATCTTGCTAACATGAAATCCGTTATCAGTGGGATTTAATCTAGGGCGAGATGGCAACACAAATCTAGGGCGAGATGCAGCTAGTCACAATATTCTTTGATTTTTCAAAAATTTCTCATTTTTTGCCATTTTCTTTGTCATGTTGTTTAAAGCCAGAGCTTCTTTCATTGCAGATTTCCTCCAATAATTCGCTGCATCGATTACATCAAGCAACGTCTGAAGTTAGGTATGAGAAAATGAGGCACCAAGGGAGGCTTCGAAGAAGGAAGAAGGCAAGAAGGATGAGCCCGTGAAGAAAGAGAATAATTTTCATGTATTAATTATATATATTTTTCATGTGTATTTGATTTTATTAAAGAAAATTAAGTGATCTATATATATTGATTGTATTCATGAAGGGTTTGGGCTATCTCCCACCTTCCTTTTAGTATTAATAAAAAAATTTATTTGAATTCTTTTACAAAATAGATATTATCTCCATTATTATTCAATTTAATATGTTTATTTTTATTCAATTTAATAGGAAATAATTGAATTTATTAAACGCCTAGCGTTGAAGAATAAACGTTGCCAAATACAAGAATAAAAGCCTGGCGATGAAAAATCATTGTCATTGCTGTGTAGAATGGTAGCGCACAATAACCGCTACCATTGAAAACAATAAATGCAATAATAGATGTGCCTATGGCAACGGTTTCAGGATGCCACAATACATTGTGTAACAGCTATCATACCCTACGGCCACGGCAGCAGATGCAACACACGTGCAACTGCTACCATATCCCTACAGTAGTGGTTTTTTAATATATAGTAGTGGTTTTTGAGCACTACCATATGCATGATATGGTGTTGTGAAAATAAATTATTACTACGCAAATTAATAAAACATAATTTTAGATCTATGCCAAGAATTTAATTTTACACCGCACTACTCAAAGACATGCATATGACTAGGAGCACTACAAGAGTTAACAATTTTACTCAAAAGTTTCAAAAAAACTATTCTTGCACAAAAAATTCTTAGTCCATATGAAAAATAAGTCAACTTTAGAACTTACAATTTAGCAAGCTAGGACGTTTTGATAAACTAAACAAAAAGAACATTTACTATATTTTTTTTAGTTCTTGGACTTTCCAAGGTCAACCCGATGAAGGGCTCGCAAGGTACTAGAGGCTGTGATGGGAATTCAAGTCCAAAGCTTCCTTTCCAAGAAATTTGATTTTTATTAAATTAAATATATATTTTTTTTTTCAGAAATAAAAATTCCAAAAAAATGTTATGCTACACTCTCATACTTAAAATTAAACATTGTCCCCAATGTTTAGAACTAAGTATGAAGATAAAAACTAAAATGACAATAAAGAAGATAAAAATAAATGACTAAAGGGTGAAGAGGGCTTCCCAAGTTGGTAGACGGGGTTGCCGGACAAACACCTACAGAATTAAAGTGAACAATGAACAAGAAAAGAAATAACAAAATAAAAAGGATAACGTTGGGGTGCCTCCCAAAAGCGCTTTGTTTACCGTCGCGTAGCTTGACTAAGTGGCGTTTTCTTAAATATTTGGGAAGTGAATTGTCTCGATTTTTTCGGACGCTGGGTCACTCGGGTGGTATAATTTTAAACGCTATCCGTTGACCTTAAAAGAGCCTTTTTCTGGGTGCTCTATAAGCACGGTCCCGTATGGCCAAACTTCTTTTACTATGAAGGGTCCGGACCATCGGGTTTTAAATTGCCCGGAAAAAGCTTAAGTCTTGAATTAAAAAGGACAAAATCTCACGGCGAAAAAGTTTTTGGATTTTTTTATATTTTTATCATGATAAAACTTAGTTCGCTCCTTATAAAATTTATTATTTTCATAAGCGTTCGCACACCATTCGTCTAGTTCATTTATTTGCATTTTTCTATGTTTGGAGGATAAGTCTAAATCCAAATTTAAAAAATTTAGCGCCCAAAAAGCGCGATGTTCTAGTTCGACCGGTAAATGGCAAGCTTTACTATAGACTAACCGTTATGGCGTACATCCGATGGCGGTTTTGTACGCTGTCCGATAGGCTCATAGTGCGTCGTCTAATTTTAATGACCAATCCTTCCTATTAACGGACACTGTTTTTTCTAATATTCTTTTAAGTTCACGATTTATCACCTCCACTTGGCCATTTGCTTGTGGGTGGTAGGCGGTTGACAGCTTGTGTGTAACTCCATATTTTGCTAAAATCTTAGCAAGTTGGTTGTTACAGAACTGTGTGCCCCGATCACTAATTAGTGCTCGGGGTGTGCCAAATCGCATAAATAATTTTTTTTAAAACTTCACGATGACTCTCACGTCGTTGGTGGGAAAAGCATGTGCTTTAACCCACCTTGACACGTAATCGACCGCGACAAGGATATATTTATTATTAAAAGAGGAGGGTAAAGGACCTACGAAATATATTCCCCATAAATCAAAAATTTCGCATTCTAAAAATATATTTTGGGGCATTTCGTCCCGATTAGAAATGTTACCTGACCTTTGGCACCGATCTCAATTGCTCACAAAATTGTGAGCGTCTTTGAATAAGGAGGGCCAATAGAAGCCCGCCTCTACAACCTTCCTTGCGGTCCAGTTTGCTTGATAGTGACCACCGGTTGGTCCTTCGTGGTAGTGCCGCAAAATTTGGACGCCTTCTTCGCCCGAAATACACCTTCTTACCACTTGGTCCGCACAGACACGAAATAAAAAGGGGTACTCCCAAAAATAATATTTTAAGGCTGAAAAGAATTTCTTCTTTTGCTGACTTGAAAAATCTTTTGGTAGGACCCGTGCCACTAAATAGTTGGCCAAATCCGCGTTCCAAGGGGTTGAAGAAGTCGCTACCTTTTCGATGGCGAGGAGGCATTCTTCAGGGAATTTGTCGTCAATTTCGGCCTCCACAAGCGCTCCTGCAGCCGGATTTTCTAACCGTGAGAGGTGGTCGGCCGCAACATTCTCCGCTCCCCTTTTGTCCTGGATCCCTAAATCGAATTCTTGTAGTAGTAGGATCCACCTTAGCAGTCGAGGCTTTGCATCTCCTTTTAGTAGTAAATACCGGAGAGTGGAGTGATCTGTAAAAACAATAACTTTTGAAAGCGTTATAGCGCAGTTGTTAGCGTTTTGCTGGCATAATAAATTGGGTGAAAATATTTATTCACCCGCTGGCCTAAAACTGCCCCTACAGCAAAATCGATAGCATCGCACATGATTTCGAACGGAAGAGACCAATTTGGCGCGATTAAAATCGGAGAATTGATAAGTTCGCTTTTAATTTTATTAAACGCTTTTAAACATTCGTCATCAAAATTAAACGCGGATTCTTTTTCTAAAAGATGAGTTAGCGGTATTGTAATTTTTGAAAAATCTTTAATAAACCGCCTATAAAAACCCGCATGTCCTAGAAAACTCCTAATAGATTTAATATTAGTAGGAGGGAGGAGTTTTTCTATGACCTCGATCTTGGCCCTATCGACCTCGATCCCTTTGCTTGAGATTTTATGCCCAAGGACTAATACCTCTTGGACCATAAAGTGGCACTTCTCTCAGTTGAGTGCCAAATTCATGTCTTCGCAGCGTTGAAGAACACGCTCAAGATTATTTAAACAAATTGTACAAGAATCGCCAAATACAGAGAAATCATCCATGAAAACTTCCATAACGTCTTCTACAAGTTCATTAAAAATTGCCAACATACATCTTTGAAATGTAGCCGGCGCGTTGCAAAGACCAAACAACATTCTTCGATATGCGAAGGTGCCGAACGGACAGGTGAAGGTGGTTTTCTCTTGGTCTTCGGGCGCAATTGGGATTTGAAAATATCCCGAAAGACCATCGAGGAAACAGTAGTGTGAATGACTGGATAAGCGTTCTAAGATTTGGTCAATAAAGGGTAACGGAAAGCGATCCTTGCTGGTAGCATCATTTAATTTGCTGTAATCGATGCATACTCGCCAACCCGTAACAGTACGGGTCGGAATCAACTCATTATTTTCGTTAGTGATTACCGTTATTCCACCCTTTTTAGGCACGACTTGCACTGGGCTAACCCAAGTGCTATCAGAAATCGGGTAAATAATTCTCGCGTCTAATAATTTTATAATTTTGGCCTTAACGACGTCCTTCATATTGGGGTTAAGGCATCGTTGAGGCTGAATAGTGCCGCGAGAATTATTTTCTAAATTTATTTTATGCGTGCAAAAAGAGGGGCTAATCCCCTTGATGTCAGAAATTTGTCATGCAATTGCATGGCGGTGATTATTTAAAATTTTAATTAATTCGGAAATTTCCGAATCGTTATGTGCGGAAGATAATATTATGGGCAATTTTAAATCTTTTTCTAAGAATACATATTTTAAATGTTCCGGCAATTGTTTTAATTCTAAACTCGGTGGCTCCTCGTAAGATGTTTTTATTTTAGAAATATTCAATTTTACTTCTTCAAATTTGAGCGGCCGAGTTATTTTTTTTAGACAAAATAAATTTGCAATTTCCGGATTTTCAAATAAAGGTGAAATTATTTTAGAAAATGACGTTATTTCCTCTTCAAAATTAGATTCTAAGGTAAAACAAGAGTCGACATTAGAAAAAGAATTTCTCATAGAGTTGTTTATACTAAAAATCACTTCTTCATCCCCAACTCGTAGGAGAAGTTTGTCATTACTAACATCAATAATTGCCCGAGAGGTGGCAAGGAAAGGACGTCGGAGTATAATAGGGACTTCGACGTTGTTTACCCGGAAGATCGCGGTATCAAATTATCTCAAGGAGACCGCACGGTCTAACATATGAGACCGACTTAATTGAGACCGCGCGGCCTGACTAACAAGATCGATTTTCGAAACTCGTTATTCTAGTTCGACAATCAATCCTAAAGCTCGCACGGTCTGATCTCACTCCTTCGCGTAACAGGTAACCCTCTCACCTCTGGTTAACTTCTCTTAAAATCTGGGCAGCCCGTATTTTCAAAAGCTACCCATCTGGGCAGCCCCCACGTCTATAAATAGGGGGTAGGGCTCCCTAAAAAAGCACTTTTGGGAGGGGGAAAAAGAGAAGAAGAGGGTGATCGCTGGAGCAAAGCGGTCTCAATCTTCAGCTCGCTCTATCTCATCTGATTTCGGTTTGTTCCAAACCTCATTTTTAGTCATTAATCCCTTTTCTTTTGCAAAACGAACATTTTTTCATAGCCAAGGACCGAGTAGCTGGCAATCCACAGTCCCATTCCCGTTCTCAAAGCACGAGTCGCGGAGAAGGCAATTTTTGCATCAACAGAACGAAACACGCGACCTTCAGATTTGGATTTGTCGGTGAAGTATAGCGGTCAAAATATGTCAGACCGAGAGGTGAGAAACCAGACCGATGCAGGTCGCATGACATCAGATGATTTGGAAATACGTTTTGAGCGAGCCCTCGAGCAAACCCGTCAAGAGTTCGCTCGAGTACAACTCCAGACCGCATAGCAATGGAAGCAATGGGGAAGGCTCTCGAGCTAATCTCTCAACGATTGGCTCCTCAAACTGTTGGGGTCGCAACACCTGCAGTCAATCAACCAACCGTCAGACAAGTTTTTGACCGCACAATTCTCGATCCCGCCGCGCCCCTGCGATCGCAAGGAGTCGAGCTTGCTGCTCAGCAGGAATTTTTTCAGACCGCTGCCTGGGGAAGTCCTGTCCGGGCCTTGAATTTTCAGGAAAATGTCGCTCCTCGTCCTGTCGACTTACTGGAAGAGCCATCTCCGTTCGTAGAACAGGTTAGGTGGGAACCTGTTCCGATAGGTTTCAGAGAACCCAGGCTTCCAGTATACACTAGAAGGGATGATCCGATCTCTCATTTGCAAGCTTTCGAAGCTGCAGAATCAATGAGGACCTTGTCAGAAGCTCTTCGCTGTAAGTTTTTTGTAACCTCTCTCGGAGGTGAGGCTAGAGAATGGTTTTTTAACATCCCTGCCAGGACTGTTTCCAACTTTGCGGATCTAAGGAGAGAATTTCTCTTAAGATTCGCCACCTCAAGAAAACGGAAGAGTGGACCCGCAGCTCTTTTCAAAATCAAACAAGGAGAAACTGAGACAATAGCTCATTTCGTCGCTCGATTTCAAGAGGAAATCTTAAGCATTCATGATCTTGGCCCCGTCCTCCATCAAGTCGCATTCATTAATGCCATACGAGAAGGCCCTTTGAAGTTGAAAGTCACCACCAAGGAGCCGAATTCTTACCAAGAATTAATTTCAAATGTGAATAGGTTTATTGAGGTTGAAATCTGCAACCCAGAATACATCTCATACCTCTCCAGTATGGCTTACCAGGGTGGAAACAACTCTTCTTCTTCGAACCCTCAACAACATCAGAGGACAACCAGCCAAGAGTATCAACCCCATGTCTCCCAAGGCAGGAATTTTCGTCATCATCGCCCGAGCAACAATCACCAATAACTCACCCAATGGCAGCAACCAGCTCAGGCTCAGCCGTTAGCCTGTCTTCCTCTCCTACCCCTTCCCACTAATCAACCTAAACAACTTTTTAACAACTTGCAAGAATGTTTTGCAGATCTACCTCTTCCAATTTCAGAGATTTTGGAAATTATTGAAAGGCAACCCTTCTTCAAAAGACTAGCCCCCATGAAGACCGACATCAAATTTCAAAATCAAAGCCTCTATTGCGAGTTTCATAAAGAGAGGGGGCACCAGACTGAAAATTGCGCTCAGATTCCTGATTGAAAAACTCCTTAAGGAAGGGAAACTCCAAGATTTAATCAACAAAAAAGTTGAAGATCAATCGAAGAAGGCAAAAACCGTTGCTGAGGTCGGTTGGGAGTGTTAGGAGGTAGAAGATGTCGGTCTTTTTGGCAGTCTCCATATCGGTTGTGAATGTGTGGAGGCAGACAATGAAGGAGAAAATGGTCTGCTCTTCTGTATCCATGGAGGTGCTGGACTTGAATCTTCCAAAAAGTCTAGCATAGCAAGAATCTTCAGGGATGAAGTCTCTGTTGCCTCTGCCTCCGCTCCAACCCCAGAAGTGGTCATTTTCAGCAAAGAAGATCTTCCACCCCACGGAAACCCATTCAACGATGCACTTGTCATCAAGGCTGTGATAGAGAACTTCACAGTCGAAAGGGTTCTAGTGGATACTGGGAGCTCCGTGAACTTATTGTTCAAATCTACCTTTGAGGCTCTGAAAACTGGGAAGCAGATGCTTCCTACTGAAGGCCCTCTTTATGGCTTCTCAGGAGAAAAAAAGGAGGTCGGAGGAAGAGTTTCACTAACCGTGATGATGGGGGGATCATCAAACAAGCTGAGTTCATTGTAGTAGATGCACCTAGCAGCTACTACGCCATTTTTGGCAGACCTATCCTTAATCAGTATAAGGCAATAGTTTCGACTTTTCACCTTGCACTAAAATTCTCTACCCAGGGAAAGCAGTTCAGGGTTAGGAGTGATCCTAAGCTCGCCCGAGAATGCTATGTCAGGACAGTTAGCTTCATCGACCTAGGACCTCAGCTGGGAGTCAAAGAGAAAGTGCTGGTGCCATTGTGCTCCAAATAAGGGGATCGAAGTTCTCAATTTTGAGTTTTGTTTGTTAATCAACAATAATTCTCTTTTGTTCTCAACCAATAAACCCCCTTAAGCATTTTCGGAACTAAAATTTGTAAACAAATATGTGTCAATAAAATATGTCTTTTTCTTCATCCTTTTTTATCTATCATTACCTCATTCAGCTCAGATTGATTCCAAGATAATTATTCCTTGTCTTATCACCTGTTCTAAAAAACGCTGGTTATCTACTCTTTGATACACTCAGGTCAAAAATGGAAACTTCAGAAGACTTCATCTTAGAAGATCATGAAGTTAAAGATAAAAAACAAAGCTGAGGGAACTCATTTAGAACCAACCCAAAGTATCCAGCTTATTCCAGTAAAAGGAGATGAGAATAAAACACTCTCAATCAACGCCAAACTTTCCGAAAACGAAAAAGAAGAGTTAAAAACTTGCTTATTCAGAAATCTAGATATATTCGCTTGGTTCGCAAATGACATGCCGGGAATGGATCCTGATATAGCCTGTCATCATTTGAACAAAGATCCAACTTTTAAACCGGTCCAGCAGAAGAAACGAGTAGTAGCAGATACTCTAGCCAAACCAATTAAAGAAGAAGTCCAAAAACTTCTCAAAGCTGGTTTCATCCAGGAAGTACAATACCCTGATTGGGTCTCAAACATAGTTATGGTAAAAAATCCCATCGGCAAGTGGAGAATGTGCGTAGACTTCACCAAGCTCAATAAAGCATGTCCAAAGGATTGTTATCCTTTACCTCGCATAGATTCTCTGGTTGATTCAGCAGTTGGATTTCGCTACATGAGCTTCCTAGATGCATTCTCGGGTTATCATCAGATCAGAATGCATAAACCAGATATTCCTCACACTTCTTTTATAACAAACAATGGATGTTTTTGTTATAAAGTAATGCCTTTTGGTTTAAAGAATGCAGGAGCAACCTATCAGAGAATGATGGATTTCATATTCAAGAAACAAAAAGGAAGAAATCTCGAAGTATATGTGGATGACCTCCTTATCAAAAGTAAACAGTTTTTAGTTCACTTAGAAGACCTTGAAGAAACCTTCTCAACACTCAGAGTATTTAATATGAGGCTAAACCCGCTAAAATGTGTTTTTGGCGCTAACAAGGGTAAGTTCTTAGGACATCTTTTGACTCCAGATGTCCTCGAACATAATCCAGATAAGGTTAAGGCAATTCTTGAAATGGCACCGCCAAGGTCGCCAAAAGAGGTTCAGCAGTTGGGAGGTAGAATGGCAGGGTTAAGCCGATTTATATCTCGATCAGGAGATAAAAGTGCTCCCTTCTTCAGAATTCTCAGGAAAGCCTCCAAGTTCGAATGGACAGAAGAATGTGATTCAGCATTCACCCAGCTGAAGAAACAACTACATCGATCCCTCTCCTCCAAAGCCCCCGTGAGGGTGAAAATTTATTTTTATATTTAGGTGTTGGAGTCGATGCAATTAGCTCAGTTTTAGTAAGAGAAGAAAAGAAGAAGCAATTTCCAGTTTATTACATCAATAGAATCCTGAAAAATGCAGAAACCAGGTATCCGATATTAGAATAGCTTGCTTTAGCACTTATCATTTCAGCTAGAAAACTCAGACCTTATTTTCAAGCCCATTCAATTCAAGTAGTTACAGATCTACCCCTGAAGAATGTACTAGAAAAGCCAGAACATTCAGGTAGGTTGGCTAAATGGGCTATCGAGCTAAGTGAATTCAATATCTCGTATATCCCTCGAACAACCATAAAAGCACAGGTATTAGCTGATTTCTTAATTGATACAGCAAATAATGAATCTGAGGATGATATCGGAAAACCTATACCTTGGATAATTTATGTTGATGGGGCTTCAGGAAAAAATTCTTCAGGAGCAGGGGTAATCTTGGTTAACCCAAACGGAGTTAGAATAAATCAAGCTTTGAAATTTCACTTTTTAGTCACCAATAACCAGGCAGAATATGAAGCCCTCTTAGCAGGACTCCGTTTCGCCAAAGAATTAGGTATCAAAGATATCATGGTTAAAACAGATTCATTAGTTATGGCGTCTCAAGTAAACATCACCTATGAAACTAGAGAACCAATTTTGAAGAAATATCAGAAGATGGTAAAGCAAGAGATCGGCAAGTTCAAAAGTTTCACTATCCAACATATCCCTCAATCAGAAAATTCAGAGGCAGATCGCTTATTTAAATTCGGGCTATCATCAGGAGGAACCACATCAGATCTTTTCCACCCAGCAATTGAGGAAGAATCAGTAATGCAGATCGATCATAAAAGCTCCTGGATGGACCCCTTTATGCTATATCTCTCATCAGGAGAATTCCACACTAGTATAAAAGATAAAAAAAGGTTCAGATTAAAAGAAGCTTATTATTATCTGATCTCAGGTATCTTATATCGAAAAAAAATTTAGCTCCTTTATCCAGGTGCATCTCAGAAGAAGAAGTTCGAATTGTTCTCAGAGAAGTACACTCAGGTGAGTATGGAAGTCATTCAGGTGCACGAACCCTGGAAAAAGGATTTTGAGGCAGGGATATTTTTGGCCTAAGATAAGGAAAGATGCAGCTAACTATGCTAAGAAGTGCATTCAATGTCAGAAGTTTGCTCCGCTCCAGCACCAGCCTGCCCAGCTGTTGAAGTCCATCATGACTCCCTGGCCGTTCGCAGTATGGGGAATGGATCTTCTAGGACCTTTTCCCACTGCAAGTGGACAAAGGCGTTTGATTCTGGTCATGATAGATTACTTCAGCAAATGGATTGAAGCAAAAGCTCTAGCTAAAACAACAACCCAGATAGTAAAAAAATTTATCTGGGAAGAAATTATCTGCAGGCATGGAATTCCCATGGCCATAATAACAGACAACGGGCCTCAGTTTAACAATTCAGAAATGATTAACTATTGTGATGAAATAGGAATTGAGCTTGGATTTGCGTCAGTCCATCATCCAAGAAGCAATGGGCAGGTAGAAGCAGCTAATAAATGTATCCTGAACCTTCTCAAAAAAAGGGTAGAAAATATCAAGGGTAATTGGGCAGAACAACTCCCGGCAGTTCTCTGGACTCTTAGAACTACCCCAACAAGTGTGACTGGTGAAACCCCCTTCAAATTATCTCATGGTTCGGAAGCATTAATTCCAATCGAGCTTGAAATAAAAAGCCCCAGGGTCTTATTGGCTCAGCAAAACAAGGATACCTGGATAGGAGATAATGATGAAGATCTCAAACATAGCCTCGACTTAATCGAAGAATTAAGAGATGAAGCTACAATAAGGCAAGAAGAGATAAAAAGAAGAATGACGAGATATTTTGATAAAAATATAAGAATCAAAGAATTCACTACCGCAGACCTGGTTTTAAAGAAAGTAGATGCAGCAGCTAGATCCAGCTCAGTCTGAAAGTTAAACCCAAATTGGGCAGGTCCATATATCATAAAAGCAGTATTGAATAATGGAACTTATCGCCTCAGCACTTATGACGGAAATGAGATAGCAAATACGTGGAGTGGAGATGATTTGAATCGTTTTTTCTCTTAAAACAGACTTCTCATTATTCTCTCTCTACCCCCCTTAGCAATGTATTCATCTCGTCAGTTACTAGACGGAAGTTATTGATTTTCCTAGTTTTTTCCATGTATAATTTTATATGGGATCAAAATTAATCAAAATAAATAAACTTAAAGACATACCAAAGCAGATATCGCCGGATCATACATGAACCCCCATGAATTGACGCGAAGCGTAACACCTACATTGACCATGGATTGCAGGGAGATTTCGCTTCCATGCAGCAGTAGCTCACCAATCTCATTTGAGAGGGTTAAATATGATATCCCGGATCTTGGACGATATGTGAGCACACCACTGCATCAAGGGAGGTCTTGGTGAATGCCACCTATGTCGTGCCTTCAGATAGTGGCAACAGGCCATCACAGCCTGCTACACTCGAATACTAGTTGGTTGTCCTTCCTTAAAAATAACCATTAAAAAACCATCTCATCCACCTCCCTCTGTTATCTTCTCAACCCCCAGGGTCATTTACCAAAGAACACCATAACTTAAAATAAAATTACAAGTGGTCATGATTACAATCTATGGTTTCTTTCTCAAAACAAGGTCGAGCGATCTCTAGATTCAGACCGCTCCAGAAGAATCTTGACATAATACAAAAGCATCTCAGAACTTTTCAGGCCCCGGTATCCAGAACAATTGTTATCCAAAAATATGGAGTCAAAATGCGACCTGCAATACGAAGATCGTTACAGCTTACTCGATGTTCAGTAAGGTTCTTCGATAAAAATGATTGAAACAATATTAAGACCGATCGATCATAATTCAAGTTCGACTAATCATTGAAAAGATCACTTGCAAAATTATTACCATCTTTTTAGCAGAAGGTGGGAGAAGAAAATATACAAAGGCAGATGCTGCAATCAGATAAAGGTATGCAAGGAGAAAATGCTATTCTATTTTGCTATTTCTTCATTCAAAAGTTTTTCATTACAGAAGAACGAACTAGAATTTAAAGCCGCCATATTGGCAGCCAAAAGTACATTAAAGAAACAAAATATGTTTTCTACTTCTTCTTTTTCTTGGAGGGTGGGTCTTCATCTTCAGATGAATCAGAGTCAGCACTGAGTTCGCTCGAACTGAAGGATTCTCCCAAAGAGCCAACGTCAGATTTTGCCGCCGAACTCAGCTCTTCATCTGGATCGAACTGATTCCCACTCAACTCATCTTCACCTCCAACCAATGGCTGACTGAAATCAGCGTTAAGGAAATCTTCCAGACCATCAAGGCCGAGGTCATCAGGTATAAAATGCTTGACCGCCCGGTCTTCCGGAGAATTATCTTTTCTCCCTTCATATTTTTCTCCAGATTCATCCTTGCCCTCTTCTCTTCCTTCTCCCTCTACCTCTTTTCTCCCATCCAAAACCGCCTCTCCTCCATCTCTCTCTTCCCCTCCTTCCTCATCAATAAATCCTTCTCTTTCCTTCTCCTCCACCTCTGTTCCCTCATCGAACATTTCCTCTTCTTCTTCTATATCCTCTTTTTCTGCCTGAAGAACAGTGGCCTCAGGAAATAAAGATAGGAAACGGGTATCCTCAGGAATCTGAACACCATTATCTCGCAACTTAGTAATAGTCATTTCAACTGCTTCATTTATTTCTTCTAACATCACTTTCCGGTAAGCAGGATTATTTTTGTCATACATATCTTTCTTTGTTTTCTACAAAGGAAAAGATCATAGGTCAATATCACCCAAAAACAAAGCGAACAAGAAGAAAGAAATCAGATCGTGCGATCTCAAAATTACCTCCAGCTCAGCCTTAACAGCCTTATTCTCCGACATATATCTCCGAAGCAGCCTGCCCATGTGATGACAGAAGACCCGATGCCTAAGACCGGTCTGCGAACACATATCTGGGATAAGGGAATCTTCCCAACTATAACTTCCTTGAAATTTTCTTCGCCATATAATGCAGCCGAGACCGCTCCAGCATGGCGAGAAAGTTCACCTCCCCAGTTCGGGAGGGACGTGGAAACCCCCACATGTTTTCCTATAGGATCCCATTTCATGAGCGGTCTCCCTTGAAGATCAGCCATGGATTGCCTATAACCATATAAGCCGAATGATTTATCAGAATAATTCGAAGGGCCAGCGGTCTGAGAAAGGTATCGGTCTTAATTTTCCTTCAATTTTTTCCCTCTGAGTAAGCTCGCCCTCCGGAGCATAAAGTAAAGAAGAAGGAACTTGCAAGATCGCTACAAGAAAAAAATTCAAGTAAAGACCAAAAACTCATGATAAACGGTCAAAGCATAAAGATCGCTCGAACTCACTATCCCTTCGTCTGAGGGAAGAAACCTCAGCCCAAAGCACCAGGTAATGGTCCAAGTCAGCCCTTTTTTCTTTAAGCATATCTTTTATCTGCTTTTCAATAGCAGACAAACTTTTCGGTTTTCGGAAGATCGATTCATCTCAGAGTTTTGGTCGTGTCCGGAGACCGCCTAACCACCCCTGGAAAATCAAATACCTCTCCGCCCAATTCGGGACCTTGTTAGGGAGATTAATGACTTTTAGACCGCTGCAAGCAAAATATAACAGTCCTTTGAAATCTTCTTTTCTGAGCCCTCCTTCAAAATCTTCAGGGTGAAAATGATCTAAATAGATCCAGAGTGAATCTAACATTGACCGATCGTAAGTAGCTTATATAAGTAAAAATTAAGGCGATAGAGTTTGGAGGGATCTGCCCAGGTACAAGACCGTAAAATCTGAAAATTTGTTTCATTTCCCACGGCAGAGGAAAACGGAAACCATGGTAAAAGTGGTCAATGGGAACTGCGATCTCATTCTCTCCGCATATGTTAAGGTGCTCACCTGCAGCGGGCAGGCGAATCACTATCTGCGAGCTCATGGGGTAATCCTTCAAAAAAATCCAAATACTCTACTTGAGAAAGGAGGCAAGGGCGCTGCTCGACCTCAAAAAAAATTTTACAAGCACCAGCTCGCGCGGACACCATTCTTCAAAGAAAATCTAGACCGCTTAGGTGTAAAGTTCCAAGAGAGCATATTTAATGAAGCCACCGACCGAGTATTTATAGTCACAAAGGCAATCAAGTTATAATCATTACAAAAATCCAACCCATTGAGACCGCAAATTCAGACCGTGTAAGACAAGTAAAAAATGTCGCATGATAAAATTTCAGACCGAGCGATCTCAATGTATTTTCTCATAACCATAAGAAAAATTTATAAGAGTCATGAGATAAACAAAAAACTGACCAAATCCATAGCATAAATACATATCACAGCAATCTGATCAAGTCCCTCAAATATACGAACTATAAAAATAAGTAAAAGCTATTTTGGAAGATCCTTTTTCTTTCCAAGGAAAGCTACCCTGTTCTGAAGCTTATTGACAACGGTAAGCGTCAAACAAATACCCGTGTTAGCATCAACAGCATATCGTTGAAGATCGCCAGCATCTCGCTTCAGCTCTTCCCAATTAACGATTTCTTCCTGGTCCGCACGATCATCAGTAGCAGCGTTGGACGATCCCGCGAGCAGAGGAGCAGGAAAACCTGTCCTTAATTGAGAAAATGCAGTATGAAGAGCATCAGCTTTTCCTCTAAAGAAAATTGTTTCCTCCTTAGATTCATGGAGTTTTCTCCGAAGATCAATAACCTCCTCCTCCAGTTTTTTCTTACCATCCTTTTCTCGCTGTTCGAGCGATCTCCGCTGCTCATTCAATTTTTGCTCATTTTTAGCCAAAGTCGCACGAAGTGTTTTAATGGTGTCAGCTTCAGCTAGCAATATCTCATCTTTTTCTCGCAATTTTTTCTCAAGGTTTTTTTCCCGAGCCTGAAAAGCTTGAATCACCTGCATAAGGGGAGATGCAAGCAGTGGAGGGGGAGGTAGATCGGTCTGAGGAGCGATCAACCCACTCTTTCCTAACACATTTTGTGCCTCCATATCTTCTCCTGCAGCCAGAAAGCAGTTTTCAATCAACTACAAACACAAAGAGGAAGTTTAACAAACATAGTACCCATACTTGGAAAAATGGAAACGGGATGAGTAGAAAAATCATCTCGAGCGACCTCTGTCACAACCCGCATTTTCTCCGAATTTAAGAATATCAGAGTAAGAGAAAATACACGTCATGATGCCACGTCATACAGGAGACAACTGTAGACGCTCAGGCGGGAACCTATTACTTAACTAAACAAACTTGATTATATGATAAGTCATCATTTGAAATCATTTATCAGGGGTTTTGAGATAAGAACTGTGTCTCTCAGTTCGTGGATCAACTAGTCCACCGAGAAAGTATATATAATTGCAGCGGAAAGTACTTGATTTAATTTACTTAAAGTCCTCATGTATGCAAACGACGGAGCATGAGGTAAATGATATGCACATAACTAGGCGTACTGTAAGAGTAGAAAATACCTTTAGGCGACTTTAAAGTAAGGGTTTCAGTTAGAAAGAATGCAATGAGGATGAAGAAAAAACATTTTATAACTATAGTGCACCTAGCATAAATCATTCCCAGAGGGTAAGATACACAAGATCTAAAAGTAGTGGCATAATCTGGCAAATAATCTATAAAGTATAAAAAGGGGCATAATGGGCGTCAACAACATGACACTAACCCATTGGCACCAACTAGTATGTCTGAGCACAAGAAGTAACTAAAATAACTACCTCGCAGCAGCGGGGTGAACAGCTACTAAAACTCTGAACTTCAGGCTACACCACTAGCCGCTACGGCTCTGAACCTGAGGCATTCAATAAAACAAAGAACGCCTCAGCAAGGAATTACAAGTGGCAGAAAACTAGCAGAAAAACAAGCAAGGCATAAGGGGTACCAACCCAAGCCAAATTTACCGAAAGAGAGCTCTAAACAAAGAATCAACAAGCATTAAGTGCACTAAATACCAAAAGAGGAACAAACATGTTCATTTATTTAGTTTCATCAATTAAAGAGACTGATCAGCTCAAATTATACGGGAGCGGTTAACTACCTCCGCTACCCCAGGCCCAAAAGCAGGTGGGGGTACCACTAGACCCAACCACCCAAACACGACTACCGTGCAAGGCTATAACATTTCCCCCACTGTCCCCCAAACACAACTACTGTGAAGGGCTAAAGACAGTAGTTCTTATTACTTAAGTTTTAATTAAACACGGGACGCTACCCGAAAGGATAAACACTTGAAGGCCCTAAGAAATAGGGTCGATGCAAGGTACACCGATCAAGATAAATCATAAGAGTAAACTCAAACGTTAACAGATCCACAATGAGTAAAAAGGGATACAAGCAAGAGGGATTCAAGATCAGGAGAACCGAAGGGTCACTGAAAATCATCCAAGTACACCCGAGGGGTCACGAGCTCCTAACACAAAAACTCAACGAAAACACAAGCGTTCCGGGCGGGGTTCCAAGGGGCCGCGCCCCTGGCGGGGTCTTAGGGGCAGAGCCCCTAACGGGGTCCAAGGGGCATCGCCCCTGGCGGTGGTCTTACACATCAAATTGAGGACTTCCCGAGAACTACAAAGGACTTCTCGGGAGATAGAAGGTTGAATTTTCGAGTAATAGGCAAACTCTCGAGACATGAAAGGGATCTCTCGAGATATGAAGGGGAAATCTCAAGACATCAGAAGGGATCTCTCGAGACATGAAGGGGAAATCTCGAGACATCAGAAGGGATCTCTCGAGACATGAAGGGGAAATCTCGAGACATCAGAAGGGATCTCTCGAGACATGAAAGGGAAATCTCGAGACATCAGAAGGGATCTCTCGAGACATGAAGGGGAAATCTCGAGACATCAGAAGGGATCTCTCGAGACATGAAAGAGGAAATCTCGAGACATCAGAAGGGATCTCTCGAGACATAAGGAATTTCTCGAGACCAGGACAGGGCTCAGGCTTATTTCTCGAGATTTGAAGGCAAGGTTCAAGTTGATATCTCGAGACATAGGAGGTTAATTTCTCGAGACAAGGGAAATCTCTCGAGAAATCAGAAGAAAACTCTAGATTCAGTAAGGGAACGAGGATTTTATCTATCCCGGTTTTCTCCAGGGAACAACTACCCGATTCATAGCAAAGGAAGAACAATCAAGGAAGCTTATATCAACACTCCAAAACTTAAGTTAAACCGAGCGACATGAAATCGACACGAGCGAAACAATGCTTCAAGAAAAGAAAGAGAAGGAGGAGGAAGCCACTTACCTTAACCTTGCAAAACTCGAGATCCTCCGCTCCGAAGGCTAAGGAAACACTCAAGCACGAAATCCTGGAACGATTCGAACCAAAAGGAAGAGTTAGGTTACCGCCAAATCTCCCAAAACTCCACGAAACGAGAAAAGCTTACCGCTAGAACGAAGATCTCGCCGAGAGCTTTCCAAATCTTCAAACCAATCCCGATTCCGACCACTACAGCCCTAGAAATCACCGGTCGGAAGCTCTCCGAAGCTCCGCTCTCGCCCTAACCCTCGGCGGCTGATTTTGATCGAGGAAAAGGAAGATGAATAGGAGGAGATGTTTTAGGTATTTATATGAAAACCTAATTTAATATTTAATTAATTAATTAATTCCCTTATTTACTTAAACTGCGAGGGCGACCAGATTACCTCGGATTTCTACGAAATTCGCGCCTTAACTGAAAAACGGCGCTACGAATCCAACGGCGGAGTCAGAATTCAATTCCGATGAGCCAAACTCCGGATAAAGCCTTCCTAAGCTAAAATCTTGATATCCACTCAAAATCTTCACTTTAACTCGAACGACGCGAAATCTCGCACGCTTGACCTAAATCACAAGCTTTAACTAAGCTAAAACTCGAAACACTACCAGACGAGCTGACATAACGCCCTTACGCCAAAATTACGTCACAGAGGGTACGTAAAATAATTAACGAAAATCAGGGGCGTTACAACCTCGGAGACCGCAGGTGCATGATCTAAAATCAGACGAAGGGGACGCTTTCGGCGTTCAAGGTCTATCTTTTCTAACTGTCTCTTTTGCGACCGATCCCCTTCTTTTCTTCGTCGTTTTAGTTCTGAAGAGCTAGGGAGAATATCGTCGATCTCAATAAGAACGAGCTCACGTCGCCGAGTTGGAGATTGTGGCCTAATGTAGATTGGCAGAGAAATATCAAGTGGAGCGGTCAAGAAAGGCTTACCAGCCCGGATTGAAAAAATAGCGGCGGCGCAGTCTTCGGCCTGTCTCATCGCTATAGCATCATCCTCAAAAGATAAAGGTTTTTCGGCAACAAGACTTTCTTTTTCCTTAAGCAACTGAGCTTCGAAGGTAAGCCGGTTTTCCTCCCCTCTCTCTTGACTTCCTCCTCCCTCTCCATCATTCTTCTTCAAAATAGTATCCAAGACCGTTTCGGTCTCCTTTAAGACCGCGTCAACCTTCTTAGGATCACCTTTTCTCTTTTTTCTCCTCCTTTTCTCAGACAAACTCCCTTTTGTTTTCTTCTCTTCTCTACCTCTCTTCTTATTCTTTTTCCTTCTCTCCTCTTCCTTCTCTTTTCCTTCTTCATTCTCTTCTTCTACCTTTTCTTCTTCTTCTTCTTCTCCCTCTTCTTTCTTCTCTTCTCCTCCATATCCATCTTCTAAATCAGGGATCTGGTCGAGGTATCGCGCGGTCTCGGGATCGGATGTTTCAAACGTGTTTTCAGGCACTACAATATCTTCCCTAGAAACCCCAAGCTTCTTTCCGGAGTTCTCCCCTAAACTCACTCCTAAATCCTTTTCTCTTGTTTTCTCCTCCTTTTCTTTCTTTTCCTCCTCATTTATCTCTTCATCTTCTTTTCTCTTCTTTTCTTTCTCCTCTTTTTGTCGCTGTATCTCGTTATCTAGGGAGGCCCTATGTTGTTTCGATATCAACTCCATCCGCTGTTTCTCTAGAACAGCCTGACCTAATTGCTCCTCAGTCTTGACAATAGCAAGAATATTTGGAGTGTAGCTTCCAGGATCTTGTAAAGCTCGAGACCGTTCGTTCTCAAAAGGGTCGAGCGACTACAAAAGGTAAAGAAAAAATATTAATGAAATATGCTAGAAAAAAAGCTTTGAGACCGCAGCTACCTGTAGAGGAGCGATCTCAAGCGGTCCAGTAGAACAAGCATCGACGGATTTGACCACAGGGGTCTTGGTAAGAAGCTTTAACTTGTCCTTTTTTATCTCAACCCCCCGATCTATGATTTGTTGTCTCATCTTTTTAGCTAAAGATACCTGCTCCTTAATGCTGGGTGAAATATCTTTGGAAGACATTCCAGCAGAGGGCAAGTTTTTTGTCTGATTGGCCTCTTTAGCTCCTAAAGACGAATCTTTAAGATCCAAAAAATTTGAAGTCGCTGGAGCAAAAGGTTTATTTAGCATTATTTCAGATGAATCTTTTAAAGGTGAAGCGGCCATCTTTCCCTTTTTGAAGGGAGGTTTTCTTGAAGACACTGAAGGAATGACTCCATTCTCAGCTACCACACTTTTTAACAAACCCATGGTCAAATCGAGATTGAGGTAAGTCCAAATTCCAGACCGCCCGAAAGATTTCCACCTTCAGGATTCGCTGTTGTCCAAAAATACAAAGGACCCCTGGGTCTATTTATAGCCTGAAGAAAAAGATTAAAAATATTCCGAGCTCTTGCGATCTCCGCGGCCTGATGTTAACATTTTTGAAGCACCTCGGAGCTTGAAAATGTTCGGGGATTATGTTTACCCGGAAGATCGCGGTATCAAATTATCTCAAGGAGACCGCACGGTCTAACATACGAGACCGACTTAATTGAGACCGCGCAGCCTGACTAACAAGATCGATTTTCGAAACTCGTTATTCTAGTTCGACAATCAATCCTAAAGCTCGCACGGTCTGATCTCACTCCTTCGCATAACAGGTAACCCTCTCACCTCTGGTTAACTTCTCTTAAAATTCGGGCAGCCCGTATTTTCAAAAGCTACCCGTCTGGGCAGCCCCCATGTCTATAAATAGGGGGGTAGGGCTCCCTATAAAAGCACTTTTTGGAGGGGGAAAAAGAGAAGAAGAGGGTGATCGCTGGAGCAAAGCGGTCTCAATCTTCAGCTCGCTCTATCTCATCTGATTTCGGTCTGTTCCAAAGCTCTTTTTTAGTCATTAGTCCCTTTTCTTTTGCAAAGCGAACATTTTTTCACAGCCAAGGACCGAGTAGCTGGCAATCCACAGTCCCATTCCCATTCTCAAAGCACGAGTCGCGGAGAAGGCAATTTTTGCATCAACAGGCGTCTTCCTCAATGTCTAGGATGACAAAATCTACCGGAAAGATAAATTTGTCAACCTTGACAAGCACATCCTCAATGACCCCTATCGGGTATTTTATTGATCTGTCTGCTAATTGGAAGCTGATTTTTGTTGGGCTTGGATTGCCTAAACCAAGCTTTTTAAATAAAGAAAATGGCATCAAATTAATACTAGCGCCTAAATCTGCCAAGGCGTGTTTTATTAAGAAATTACCGAACAAGCACGGGATGGAGAACCGCCCCGGGTCGTTTAATTTTTGTGGTAATTTATTTAACAAAACCGCCGAACATTCTGCGTTTAGAGATATACGCGAAAAATTTTCAAGTTTCTTTTTATTTGAAAGTAAATCTTTTAGATACTTAGCGTACTTGTGCATTTGGGCTAACGCCTCGCAGAATGGCACATTTATTTGGATTTGTTTTAAAATTTTAATAAATTTTTTAAATTGCTCCTCATTGCATTCTGAAAGACTTTAATTAAGGGTATCTAATCACCTAGAGGGGGGGTGAATAGGTTATTTTAAAAACTATTGCAGTTCTTGATTATAACCAAAATAAAACTGATCAGAGCTTTCAAGAAGAAGAACACACACAGAAAAGACACACAGATTTTTATAGTGGTTCCCCTTATCTTGGGTAATCCACTTTCCCCCTTCTCCCCTTCTAGCAGTGTGCTAGATAGGGTTTATAGCTCCTCCAGATCTCAGACCACAAACAGGTCTTACAACTCAGATCACAACAGATCTTACCGTCTCAGATCTCACAGATCTTACAAACTCAGATCTCACAGATCCTACCTCAGCCTTTATAACTAGGCCTACAGCTCAGATTCACCCCTGAATCCTACAACTCAGATCACACCTGATCTTACAACTCAGATCCTTGACAGATCCTACACTCAGATCTGACAACTCAGATCTGACAACTCAGATCCTACAGGAATTTATAAAGAGAATAACAAATACTTAGACTCAGAGTCTTCAGATTGTTGAGTCTTCGTGAATTGCTTGAATGATCAGACAGAAAACTTCAATAGAACAGCAGCAGCAGATGATCTTCTTGATTCGACAGGCTGTGATGGTTGTTCTTCTTCTTAGGAAGACAGATTCTTCCTTCTTGATCTTCTACTTTCAGAAAAATGTATCAGCACCAGATTGCTGAATGAAATCTTCAAGTCAGATTAGTTCTGAAAGAGAAGATGACTTCTTCAGATTCTTTCTCAGACTTTCCCTCAAAGTGATGGAGACGATAATGGCTTTCGAAAGATAGGAACAATCAACTTAACTACATAACCCATAGGTCATGTCTTCTATTTATAGCCCGCCATCTGCAACGTCTGTTACGCTCCTCCACGTCAGCATGACGTTAAGTCTTCAACGGTCTTCAATGTCTTCTGAAGAAATAAAGGCTTAGCTAGCTGTAGAAGATATTCCTCAGTTTAGAGTATTTGTAGAAGAGGCGTTGAGCACTGAGCATCTCTGTCGACGCTTTTTCCATTAGGCGTCGAGCGATATGTAGACACTCAACGCTTACTCCTTAGACTGAAGCTCTCGACTCCTCCTTCTTAGGCGTTGAGCAATCATCAGTTAGTCGACGCTTTTTATCTGTAGAAGTCGAGCAACATACAGGGGCTCGATGCTTCTTAACTAATCCTTCATATCTCGACTCTTCTTGTTTGCGCTGAGCTGACTGAAGTTTAGTCGACACTTCTCTTTCCATGGCGTCGAGTGATATAACTTGGCATGACGCTTCCTAACTTGGTCTCAGAACTTTAGCGGCGACCTTGTCCATTTGAGCAATGGACATGAGTCAACGCTTCTGGGTCATAGGCGTAGAGCGATGTATGATGTCTCGACGCTTGTGAACTTGGATGGATTCCATGAGCATTTTGCCTGACCTGATCTCCTGCACATTGATTCTAGAGAGTATATCAAATACATTCTGAGATATATCTTTGACTTAGGAGTGGACTTCTCCAAATCTAAGACATTGTGAGCAATGATCCCAACAATCTTCCCCTATTTGAAGAAGTCATAATCTCAGTCAATGATATATCTCTCTTTTCAAAGATAATCAATGTTTTCTAATTTCTATACAGGTAATCAAAATAAAGAGTATAATACGTTATAAAATTAGATTACCAAAACATTCTATCCACAGAAATTATCTCAGACATGATTTCTCACATAAGCACAAAAACATAAGCAATTCAGAATAAGATATGTCATGAAGAGAGAAAGAATCAGTTCACAGGCATATATATATGATCATGAAAAATAATTAGCATTGGGAACTCAACAAGATTGTTCAAAAATATATCAATTACATTCTTCTGAAAATACTTAGTAACAATTAAAATTTCTAAAGCTGCTCAGGATCCTTAAATTCAATACCTCTTTTGACTCTTTTGGAAAGTGCTTCAACAACTTCCTTTCTTCTCTTGAAATAACCAAATGGTTTTGGAAAGTATCTGATTTGCTCCATATCACCAGCCTGAATCTTCCCAGCCATTTTGTCAGCCTTGAATTTGATCTTCAGTTCCTCTTGATCTCTATGCTTTAACCATTCAGCTTCAGAATACCACTTTCCTCTTTCCTCTGGGTTACCTTTCACAGCTTCCCAAGCTGACAGAATCAATTCTCTTGAAGAGGGAGACCAATGTTCAAAATCAACCCTTGATTGAACCTCTTCTCTGAACTTTCTTTTACTTGATTCAACTTGCTCACTAGTAAAGTGCTCTATTTTGTTCTTATCTTCAGGACTATACATTCTAGCAATTTGCTTTTGAACCTGAGTAAGAGAAGCTGGCCTTGTCTCAGAAACTTGATCATTCTCATAGTCTATGGGAGGATATCTAAGAATTTCTCTTATAGAGTTTGAGGTCCACACAGCATGTTCAGAACTAGCTTGAATCATTGACCTCTCCCCCTTTAGGACTTCTTCAACAATATGATCTCTTATCACATTCTTCTGAAATCTGACTTGTCCTTCCAAGTGATTAATTCCACTCTCAATGGTTTTCTTTACCTTAAAGAGATGGTCATCTATGGTGTGTGTATGCAATTTTGCTTGATATTTCAGAACTGTGGAGCTCTCATCAATTTTAGCCAGAATATCAGTATTTTGCTGTTGCAGTCTAGCTTCAATCTTATTTGTACCTGTAAGGATTTGTGCAACCTGTTCCTTATACAGAACTTGCATGTTATTACTTAGAATTCCTTGATTTATCTGAACATCACCCACTGTCTTTGTAATTCCTGCTTGAGACACTTTAAGAACATTTGATGTCTCTTTGATTGTATTAAGTTGTTCAGCTGTATAATCTACTGAAGCACCAGCTCTTTTGAAAAACTTTACCATTTCAGTTCTCAAAGCAGTCATCTGATGATTGAATTCAAATCTAACCAATTTCATTTGGAAATCTACTTCATTTTTCATTTTTGTATTATTCTCCTCAATATACTGTTCTAATAATCTTCTTTGATTATTCAGCAACACCTCCAGCTGAGGTAGAATAGAACTAAGATCCACATTGATTTCTTTTTCCATTTCGACACCTCTACTGCTTTATTCTCTCATGAAAGAGTCATTTCTTTGGCTCATATGGGAGCTAGAGGATTCTACCTTGATTACCTTTTCAATAGGTTCCTTTGTTGCTTCAGGCTCTCCTTCTACATCCATAGCATCAGCTACAGAATTCACTTTAGCAGGGATCTCAGCCTGAGACTCCCCCTCAAATGGTGCATTATCTTCAGCTGGAATTCCATCTTGAGGCTCCCCCTCAATCTCTGCATTGATCAGATCAATTTTGTCCTGAGCAGGGATCTCATCCTGAGCCTCCCCCTCAACTGCTTCTTTGCTCATTTCAGAATTATTCAGAGCAGGAATCTCATCTTGAGCCTCTCTCTCATTTTGAAAAATCCCTTTAAGTCTAGCAGGGGATGCATAATGACTTCCTCTTTCTTCTTCTCCTTTCTCACTCTCATTCTTTTCTTTCTCATTCTCATCCTTTGGAGTGTCAGGAGAACTGTCCCTTTGATTGTTCCCCTCTTCTTCTTCAGATGATGTAAGGTTTGGATCATGAATTGGAGAAGATCTAGTTTTTCTATTGGAAGAAGATGAGCTTGATGAACTTGAAGAAACCTTCTTCTTCTTTTGCTTCTTGGCTTTCTTTTGCTTGGGAGAAAGATCTGCTGGTGGAAAATTTGATAAGACTCTGTCCCATCTCTCTATCATTCTAATATCCATTTTCTTCATGTGGTTTATCTTAGATCCTAGTTTGTTATTCAAGGAATCAGGAATGACTTTTACTAAATACAAAGATAGTATCCTACCCATGTTGGGTACTTGGATACATTCAATTATCCTGTCAAATATCACTCTCCCCCAATCTGTTCTCAAAGAATGAATAATCCTTGTTAGTAAAATAAACATTTTTCTGGATATTTTATCATGAGATCCAGTCTTACACAACAGCCCCTTTCCTATCACGTCTGATAGCAATTTTCCTTTTGAGTTCATTCCTTTTCTAAGAATACTTCCTGTGATTTCTCAAGATGTTTCAATTCCGCACCAGATTTATGCTAATTTAATCTGTTCTGAGGTCACTTCTTCTTCTTCTTCACTTCTCTTTAACCTAGGCAGTACTAATGCCTTAGCGAGTCTGGATGGAGAGATCTTAATCTTCTTACCATTCACACTGATCTTAAGTTTTGATTTGATGGAGTCTATTACTATATTGGAATAAAGTTCTAATACCTCTCTTTTCCAAATAAGGGACGATTCAGATAGTACGAATTCTAATCCAGCCTTGTAGATTAGCTCAATGGTTGATTTGATTTCTTCAGGAGCAGATTGGAATCCATTTCGAACAAGCTTGCTTCCTTCATAAAGATAATCGCTGCTTTTGGGGGGCATTGTTGTTGATGATCGAAGAGAGAAGGAATTGATTGAGAGATTTTCTAGGGCAGCTAATTTCGAACTGAGAGAACTAGGGCATATGCACTAACGAAGTGTCTTCCCTATTTATAGAAGTTCTAATTCAAGAAGATGAATAGCCGCGGGCCAAACTTGTTTGACAAGATTGATCTAATGGTTCAAATTGACCCTGTCGAGACGGCCTAGCTATGTTCGCACAAGCGTTGAGATAGCTCGACGCCATTTATCTTCAGTCAACGCCAGGTATCTTCTCGACGCCAGATATCTTCTCGACGCCAGGTATCTTCTCTCGACGCCAAGTATCTTCTTTCGACGCCAGATATCTTTTCCACTTACTTTTTAGGACACAAACATTATTTTCATTTATTTAATCCAATACAACTTTAATCCATTTTTAGCATACCTAATTCAATTTTAAAGTTATTGAATTTTGTTTCATCCAAGGGTTTAGTAAATATGTCAGCAACTTGTTTATCAGTGGGGACATATTTAATTGAAATATCACCATTTTCTACATGTTCTCTAATGAAATGGTATCTTATTTCTATGTGCTTAGTTCTGTTATGTGATACAGGATTATTAGCTATAGCAATAGCACTAGTTGAATCACAAAATAGAGGAGAATTACTTAGCTGAACTTTATAATCTTGGAGTTGGTGTTGAATCCATATTAGCTGAGCACAGCAGTTTCCAGCTGAGATGTACTCAGATTCTGCTGTAGAAATAGCCACACTGGTCTGCTTCCTGCTACTCCAAGATATTAATCTTTTGCCAAGAAATTGGCATGTACCTGATGTACTTTTTCTGTCCTCTTTACATCCTGCAAAATCAGCATCTGAAAAGCCAATTAGTTCAAAGTCATTGCTTCTAGGATACCAAAGGCCAAGATTAAGATTGCCCTTCAGATATCTCAGGATTCTTTTGACAGCAGTGTAGTGAGATTCTTTAGGGTTCACTTGATATCTAGCACACACACATGTTGAGAACATAATGTCTGGCCTGCTAGCAGTTAGGTAGTGCAATGAGCCAATGTTGCCTCTGTACAAGGTTTCATCAATAGGTTTCCCTTTTTCATCCTTGTCCAGTGACATATTTGCTGCCATTGGTGTTTTCATGATAGTGGAATTTCCATTCCAAACTTCTTGATAATCTCTTTTGTGTACTTGGTCTGAGAAATGAAAATTCCTTCCTCAGACTGTTTCACTTGGAGACCTAAAAAGTATTTAAGCTCACCCATGCTGCTCATTTCAAATTTCCCTTGCATAAGGTTTGCAAACCTTTTGCAAAGGTTATTATCAGTAGAGTCAAATATTATATCATCTACATATATTTGTACTAAAATAATGTGACCTTTAACTATCCTAAGAAACAATGTCTTGTCTATCTTTCCTCTTGAGAATTTGTTCTCAATAAGAAATCTAGATAATGTCTCATATCAGGCTCTAGGTGCCTGTTTCAGACCATACAATGCTTTTAATAATAGATAGACATGATTTGGATAAGTAGAGTCAATAAAATCTGGGGGTTGTTCAACATATACTTCCTCCAATATTGTTCCATTAAGGAATGCTGACTTTACATCCATTTGATAGACTATAAATCCAGTGTGTGCTGCAAATGCCAGGAATAATCTGATTGCCTCCAATCTTGCTACAGGAGCAAACACTTGATCAAAATCTATGCCTTCCTCCTGTCTATATCCTTGGGCAACCAACCTAGCTTTGTTTTTGATGATCACACCATTTTCATCCAGCTTATTCCTGAATACCCATTTGGTCCCTATGACTTTGTGTTTTTCTGGTCTTGGAACCAATATCAAGACTTTGCACATTTCAAATTGATTTAGCTCTTCTCGTATAGCTGATATCCATGAAGTGTCCTTATTGGCTTCATCAAACCTCTTAGGTTCTATTTTGGATAGAAAGCTGTGATGCAAAGCCTCATGTATTGAGTTTCATCTTCTGGTTTGCACACCATCATTTGGATTTCCTATGATCTGTTCTTTTGGATGATCCTTCAGATGTTTGGTTGCATTCCTCCACCTTTCATTTTCCCTTTGTGATTCGGGTGCATCTGTTTGAGTAGGATCTTCTAGAGGTTCTGGATGAGGTGGTTCTTCAACAGCAATAGGTTCTTCATAATTGTCTTCTGCTAGAGATTCATCCTCTCTCTTTACAATTATAGTCTCATTAGATTCTCCATTATCCTCATTGTGCTGTTCATTGATATTCATCTCCTTCAATTTCTGTGTAGAACCTGCACAACTAGATAAACTTCCCAGATCCTTATAAATAAGGCTGGTTTCATCAAATACAACATGTATAGATTCTTCTATCCTATTAGACTTTTTGTTGAAAATTCTATAGGCTCTACTTTGAGAGCTATACCCAACAAAAATTGCCTCATGTGCTTTTTCAGCAAATTTATTGAGATGGTGCTTTCCATTATTTAATACAAAGCATTTACTACCAAATATTTTGAAATAGGCTAAAGTGGGTTTTCTACCTTTCAACAACTCATATGGGGTCTTATCCAGTCTTTTGTTTATAAGAGCCCTATTCTGCACATGACATGCTGTGTTTACAGCTTCAGCCCAGAAGTACTCAGGAAGAGAAGAATCACTCAGCATACTCCTGCTAGCTTTAATAAGGGTTCAATTTCTTCTCTCAGCAACTCCATTTTGTTGGGGAGTTCTAGGAGATGAGAACTCTTGAGAAATGCCTAGATTCTCACAGAATTTGGTCATTGCACCTGACTGAAATTCAGTCCCATGATCACTTCTAATTTTGGCTACAGAATTTCCTATTTCATTGGTGATTTGCCTAACAAAACTGGTAAATATTTCTAAAGTGTCTGACTTATGTTTAAGGAAGAATACCCAAGTGTATCTGGAATAATCATCAACTATTACAAAGGTGTATGATTTTCCTCCTAAGCTATGGATTGACATTGGTCCAAATAGATCCATGTGAAGTAGGTATAGACATCTAATGGAATCCTTCTCACCAATTGGTTTGAAGGAAGACTTGGTCTGCTTACCCAATTGACAAGCATGACAAGGACCCTCCTGCACACACTTCCACTTAGGCCCATCTCTCACTAGATCTTTTGAAATAAGTTTATTTATAGTCTTATAGTTTATGTGAGCTAACCTTTTATGCCATAGAACACTACTAGAAACTTTATTTTCTGCTACTAAGCATATGGAATTAACTTGATCTGAACATATAAAGTTTAGACAGTAAATGTTGCCACTCCTAGTGCCTGAGAGAATTATCTCATTCTCTTTCTTAATCAGGCACTCATCCTTGTGGAATGAAATGTCATACCCAATATCACACAACTGACTTATGCTGATGAGATTGTGTTGCAATCCATCAACATGAGCAACTTTGGTGATGGTGACAATTCCATTTGTTATATTACCATAACCTTTAGTTTTACCTTTTTTCAGACCCTCCAAAGATAACCTTTGGTCCATTCCTCACAGGAGTGTAATCATTCAGCAGACTTTTTGTTCCTGTCATGTGCATAGAGCACCCACTGTCCAAGTACCAGATATGAAGTTGATTGGTCTTTGGACAACCCTACAAAAAGAAATTACCTTTTCTTAGGAGCCCACACCAAGTTGGGTCCTAGAACCTTGTTAGTATGAGCTGGAAGATTCAGTTGTTGAATAATCCTTGGTGCTGTGAGAGTTGCCATAGGTCTGAGTACTGGTCTCCCAGAGTTGAATCTTAGAACAGTTGGATTGAACCAACAGTCAAGAGCAAAATGTCCAACCCTTCCACAGCACCAGCATTCATATCTGTTATATCTCCTTGGAGGTCTTCTTGCTTCTTTATATTGACTCATATTTTGCTTAATTGCCTTTTTCAAAGGAGCCATGTAGGTTGTTTTAGTAACTTTTACTGGTTCTGTTTTCTTAACAGCAGTGGTTTTTACTTCAGGTCTTAGTTCCTTTCTTTTGGATTTTGTGTTTGCTTTAAATATAAAGCAGTCATGATGAGTTAATACTTTTTCTTTGCATAGTGATTTGGCATTATTGTTACTTGGTTGAATTGAAACATCTTTGCTATTAGAACATTCACCCTTATAAAACTTATGCACACCTTTTTTATCATGCTTATTTGTGATAGGCATGGCTTTGTTCAATTTTAAAGGTTGCATAGGTGCCTTGTCATTACTTTTAGGGTTATTATCTGCATTCCTATCATATCCTATGCCATATCTGTATTGTGCAGAAAATGTGTCTATTATAGGAAGAATAGTTTGTGGTTTTGAGAACTTTGCTACAAGTTTTCTTTCTGCTAGGAGTTTTGCTTCAAGTTCTTTTATTAACTTCTCCTTAGTGCATAAAGTTTGTATGTGAATAATAGACATGACTTTTAGTTTGCTAAGTTCTTTGCTTATCTGATTCAGCCTCTCAGCTGTCTCAGAGTTTTGAGAATCAGTTTGCTTTAAATCAGATATTTCTTTTTGTAATCTTTTATTATGCCTTTTGCTCTTCTTAAGTGCTTTAAGAAGTAATTGATATTTCTCAATAATTTCATCTACATGAAGTTTAGATTGTGAGTCATTTTCATCAGAAGAAAATGAATCTATTTCAGGTTCAGAATCAGAATCAGATAGAGGGGTTTTATCAAGTACCTTTATATCAGTAGTTGTCTCCTGATCTTCTTGATCACTCAATGCCATGAGTTCTGCATTTTCTTCTTCATCCTCTTCACTATCAGACCTTGATAGTGAGGCTCTTATCATAGATCTGTGATTTAGACTGTCTTCATTTTCATTGGCAGACATCAGAGCTATGAGTGCCTCCTCACTATCTGAATCTGATGACTGAGATTCACTATCACTAAGAGTGACTTTGCCCTTCTTGGCTATTAGACTCTTCTCATGTCTCTTGTCAGATTTGTGCCTCCTTTCATCAGATTTCTTGTTGTTCTTTCTCTTTGAAGGACAATCAGCAATCATGTGTCCTGATTTCCTGCAACCAAAACACATAATTTCTTCTGAATTAATTTTATTGTGTTTAGTGTTGTACCTGTCCTTCTTGGAGTCATGTTTGAATCCCTCTGAAGAATTTGAGTGCTTCTTAGATCTGGATAACTGAGAGGGTCTAGTTTTCCAGTGTTGTTTTCTTCTCAACATTCTTTTTAGCTGTTTGGTAAAGAGTGCCAATTCACCATCTGATATTTCAGAATCAGAATTACTGGTTTCTGATTCTTCTGATTCAGATGGAATCTTGGGGGATAATGGCATTCTTTCTTTACTTTTCTTGGAGCTTTCTTCTTTCAGAGCAATAGGATTTTCCCTGATGTGTCCTTCCTCAGCTTTTCTGGTATTCAGATGAAGTTCATGGGACAAGAGTTTCCCATATAAATTCTGTGGCTGAATGTTTCCCAGATTTCCCATTTCTCTGATTGCACAGATCTTGATATCTCATTCTTTGTTCAGTGATCTTAAGAATTTATCATTCAGCTCATAATCTGTGAAAGTTCTTCCATAAGTTTTTAGCCCATTTACAATTTTGAAGAATTTTTCATAGCAGACTACTATTGAATCTTTCTTGTCTTGTCTGAAGGCTTCATATTGCTGATTTAGAAGTGACTTCCTGTCATCTTTGACTTCTTCAGTCCCTTCCATATAGACAATGAGAGATTCCCACATCTCTTTGGCAGTTTTGCAATGGACTAAGTCTTGGAAAGTTGAATCCTCAATAGCACTAACAATGATGTTCTGAGCTCTCTTATCCATGGAGGCCAGAATTACTTCATCTTTGGTCATCTCTGAATAGGTTTTAGGAGTTTTTATACTTCCATCTGTAAATGAAACTTTCATAGGAACAAAAGGTCCCTCTAGAACAGTTATGTAAATCCTAGGATCAGATGCTTCCATGAAAAGTCTGACCCTTTCTTTCCAAATCCCAAAATTTTCTTTTCTGCAAATTGGAAGCTTCATAGATGTGAATTCTTTGCTTCCTTCTGTATTAGCCATCACGACTTCAGAAATCTACCCTTAGAAGATCTTGTTCAGGCTGTTAAACCTTTTCTTGAACAACCTAGCTCTGATACCACTTGAAAGACTTTAATTAAGGGTAGCTAATCACCTAGAGGGGGGGGTGAATAGGTTATTTTAAAAACTATTGCAGTTCTTGATTATAACCAAAATAAAACTGATCAGAGCTTTCAAGAATAAGAACACACACAGAAAAGACACACAGATTTTTTTAGTGGTTCCCCTTATCTTGGCTAATCCACTTTCCCCCTTCTCCCCTTCTAGCAGTGTGCTAGATAGGGTTTATAGCTCCTCCAGATCTCAGACCACAAACAGGTCTTACAGCTCAGTTCACAACAGATTTTACAGTCTCAGATCTCACAGATCTTACAAACTCAGATCTCACAGATCCTACCTCAGCCTTTATAACTAGGCCTACAGCTCAGATTCACCCCTAAATCCTACAACTCAGATCACACCTGATCTTACAACTCAGATCCTTGACAGATCCTACACTCAGATCTGACAACTCAGATCCTACAGGAATTTATAAAGAGAATAACAAATACTTAGACTCAGATTCTTCAGATTGTTGAGTCTTCTTGAACTGCCTGAATGATCAGACAGAAAACTTCAATAAAACAGCAGCAGCAGATGATCTTCTTGATTCGACAGGCTGTGATGGCTGTTCTTCTTCTTAGGAAGATAGATTCTTCCTTCTTGATCTTCTACTTTCAGAAAAATGTATCAGCACCAGATTGCTGAATGAAATCTTCAAGTCAGATTGGTTCTGAAAGAGAAGATGACTTCTTCAGATTCTTTCTCAGACTTTCCCTCAAAGTGATGGAGACGATAATGACTTTCGAAAGATAGGAACAATCAACTTAACTACATAACCCATAGGTCGTGCCTTCTATTTATAGCCCGCCATCTGCAACGTCTGTTACGCTCCTCCACGTCAGTATGACGTTAAGTCTTCAACGGTCTTCAGTGTCTTCTGAAGAAATAAAGGCTTAGCTAGCTGTAGAAGATATTCCTCAGTTTAGAGTATTTGTAGAAGAGGCGTTGAGCACTGAGCATCTCTGTCGACGCTTTTTCCATTAGGCGTCGAGCGATATGTAGACACTCAACGCTTACTCCTTAGACTGAAGCTCTCGACTCCTCCTTCTTAGGCGTTGAGCAATCATCAGTTAGTCGACGCTTTTTATCTGTAGAAGTCGAGCAACATACAGGGGCTCGACGCTTCTTAACTAATCCTTCATATCTCGACTCTTCTTGTTTGCGATGAGCTGACTGAAGTTTAGTCGACACTTCTCTTTCCATGGCGTCGAGTGATATAACTTGGCTCGACGCTTCCTAACTTGGTCTCAGAACTTCAGCGGCGACCTTGTCTATTTGAGCAATGGACATGAGTCAATGCTTCTGGGTCACAGGCGTCGAGCGATGTATGATGTCTCGACGCTTGTGAACTTGGATGGATTTCATGAGCATTTTGCCTGACCTGATCTCCCGCACATTGATTCTAGAGAGTATATCAAATACATTCTGAGATATATCTTTGACTTAGGAGTGGACTTCTCCAAATCTAAGACATTGTGAGCAATGATCCCAACACGTTCATCTTTAAATTTCGAAAGATAAGGAATAGAAGGATTTTTAATAATACGCGGAGCTAATGTAGAAGAAGGTAAAGTAGGTGAAGAAATAACTTGCGGAGATGAAGTCTAAACGTTTACCTCGGGTCCAGCCAAGTTTGTAGAAGTTACCTCCTTTCCACCGCGGAGGGTTATTGCATTAGCGCTCTCCCTTGGATTGGGCTCAGTATTGCCCGGTAGAGCTCCTTGGTGGCGTTCGGAGAACATCTTGGCTAGCTGTCCAATCTGATTTTCTAAGCTTTTAATAGATCCGGAAAGGTTCCGGATATTGGACTCATTATAGGCAACGTATTTAGTAAAGGCCTCTTCAAATGAAGAGGGCTTGTGTGTTGGTGGCGGAGCGAATCCGGGAGGATTCACTTGTGGTGGACGCTGAGCATTATTGGGGTTGCTCCATGAAAAGTTTGGGTGGTTCCTTAAACCCGGATTATAACAATTATTTAACGGAAGATTATTATTCGGGTTATAAGGAGGACGATAGGAGTTCCCCATAAAATCTACATGCTCTTGAATAAAATTATTATTATTATTAATATTATTATTATTAGCCCAAGTAGTGGCGGAGGAAGCAGACATCTCCGCCACTTGCTTAGTAAGCATTTCTACTTGAAGCGCTAAATTCGGGGTGGCCTCGACTTCAAAGAATCCGGTTGGCTTGTTAGGGCGCGACCGTGGCGCATTCCACTAATACGCATTCATGGCCATCTCCTCGAACAGCTCTTGAGCAGCCTCGAGGGTTTTGTTATTAAGGGTCCCCCCCCCCCCCCCCACCCCACCCCCCCCCCCCCCCCCCCCCCCCCCCCGCGATCGCATCAATCATCTGCCTCGTTTGGAGATTCAAACCATTATAGAAAGTTTGAACTTGTTGCCACACAGGAAGGGCATGATGTGGACATCTCCGCAAGAGTTCCTTGAAGCGCTCCCATGTGTCGTCGAGAGACTCCGAGTCTATTTGCGTAAACGAGAGAATGTTCGTACGTAATTTAGCGGACTTCGCCGGAGGAAAATACTTCGTTAAAAATTTCTCTGTCATCTCTGCCCATGTAGTGATTGAACCTCTAGGAAGAGAACCCAACCACTGCTTGTAATTAGTCCGCAAAGAGAAAAAAAATAAACACAAACGAATGGCGTCATCGGTGATGCCATTTGTTGAGTCCGAAGTCGCACCTCCGAAGGAAATCGGAGGCTACGGGCTGCCGGTTACTTTTAGTTAAGAAAATTGAGACCGCTGGCAGCGGTCAAGGCCAGACTTCGCCCGTCACGGTGAATGCCACTCCTGCGACGGGCTTTCCTTTGATTAAAGTAAAGAGATTACAGCGGGCTACAAGAGCAGAAAAGAAGAAGTCGGCCGGTCAGACAGTTCGCAAGACGGGAAACTCGAGACCGCAGCTCAGACAAGCGAGCTCCTGGATTCGAGTGTGCGTGCCTTGGGAACGGTGCCGCCCCCTATTTATAGGCTTGGGGGCCTGCCCGAACGGGCAGGGATACAATAATCACATGCCCGGGTACAGGAGAAACGGGCAGGCGGTGACGAGATACAAAAAGGAGAAAAGAAAGAAGCTGCGCGGTTGGCGGCTTGCGCTTCCGATCTGTCTTGGCCGGGGACTAAAGATGCTGTGGTCAAGGCGATGATGCAGTCCGGGCGGTCTCCGTCTTGAGACCGCGGCCTGCCTCCTGGACTTGAGCCTTGATAGCCTTCATGGCACAACCCGGGCGGTCTCCACCTTGAGACCGCGGCTTGCCTTTTGGACTTGAGCCTTGATGATCCTCAATCCTCGAAGGTGATCTGAACACTATCAGACCGCCCGGTCTGCACTTGTTGGTGCTGATGGACCTTGTAAAACCTGAATCGGGCGACTTGTATCCACAGACCGCCCGGTCTGTGAGTAGTGCTATTCGGAAGCGGTCTTCTGGGTAAACATAATCCCCGCATATTTTCAAATTCTGAGGAGATTTCGAAAATATCAGTTCTAGCCGGAGACCGCGCCGATCTTTCCCTGTGGGTTATAAATGTTCTGAAAGCTTCTGTTTTCGCATAACTGCAACGCTATCACGAGTCACTACTCGCCCCTCGCGGTTAGGACTTTCAGACTGAACAGTCCAATCAAGATGGTGGATCTCATGGCCCAGTTCGAAGGTCGCCAGAAGCCAGGTAAAGACCGCGAGGGAGATCGCCCGAAGGATAAGAAGAAGAAGAAAAAGAGGACACAGCCCGAAAACACAGTGACTATTGCCTCCACGGGTAAGCCACCCGACCTGCCTCCTGTGTTGACAGTTGACTTGTCGACCAGAAACGAAGCGGGTTGCTCGAACCCGCCCCCAGCTGATCCTCCTGCCCCTTCTGATAAGGGAACCAACCCGCCCCCTCCTCCGGACAAGACAGACTTGGAAGACGCCATCCCGAAGGCCGACGGGGATGATTCTTTCAAAATGGAGACCACTCCCTCTAGCGTATTCCACCTGGAGATAAGAGATGAAGGGGGAGAAGCGGTTGACTCCCCCAAGCCAAACGACCAGCAGAACCCGATAGTGAATATTGAGGACAGACCAGTTTCCTCAGAAGAAGCCGGTCAGGAGTCGACCAAGAAGAGGAAAAGAGAAGACACAATGGTGGACAGGTTTCTGAAAAAGGTGAGGAGACTGAAGGCCAAAAATAAAGCGGCCTCCAGGAAACCGGGAGTGGGTAGCCTGCAAGGCAAGTCACGCGACAAAGAGGTTTCGGAGGGAGTAATTACCCCTTCACCCAAGTCGAGCGACAGGTCCATACCGATGTGCACCACGTCTCCGTAAGTGATATCATCAGGGACTTTGATTCTCTCAAGAAGCAAGATGACTTATTGAGAACTTCTTCTGATCTGCAGGCTGCCGATCCTCCTGGGAAAAAGGAGGCCGCCCTGGCTGAGGATGCAGCCAGCATTAAGGAGTCCGTCGTGGCTGAAGATGCCGCCAGGATTAAGGAGGCCGCCCTAGCTGAAGATGCGGCCATGATTAAGGAGGCTGCCCTAGCTGAGGATGCAGCCAGGATTAAGGAGGCCGCCCTAGCTGAAGATGCGGCCAGGATTAAGGAAGCCGCCCTAGCTGAAGATGCGGCCAAGATTAAGGAGGCCGCCCTAGCTGAGGATGCGGCCAGGATTAAGGAGGCCGCCCTAGCTGAAGATGCGGTCGGGATTAAGGAAGCCGCCCTAGCTGAAGATGCAGCCAGGATTAAGGAAGCCGCCCTAGCTGAAGATGCGGCCAGGATTAAGGAAGTCGGCCTAGCTGAAGATGCGGCCAAAATCGGGAAGGCCGCGACGGCTCCCGAGGATTTTGTGATGACCGGGCTTCAGTTTATGCGAGCGAAGGCGGAGAAAGTAAGAGATCAGCTGAACAGACCGCCGCCTCCGCCGCCCAATCTTCTCTTGCCAGGTAAAGGGGTCGCGGATTACCGCTCTGTTCGTTTTTTCAAAACGCGGTCTCAAAACAAGTCGGGCGATTTATTGTTGAACCCGTCACCCAGCTTTTTTCCCTCCGCTGCTCAATTTTCTGCTGCCAAGCGGAGGCAATGCTAGAGATCGTGGAGAGAACAACGCCGAAAGATTGATCCCGAGCAAGCAAGGCGGTCTATCCGCCCGAATTTTACACGAACTACTGTGGCTTGTAAGCGACGAGATTTTGGAAAGAGCGGTCTTCTTTTAATAATCTGCCTGTCACGTGGAATTATATTTGTCCGACCTCGCTGATTGTCCTTTTTGTTGCAGATGATCATGTTTCTATTCCGAAACCGGGCGAACTGGTGTCTTATCTTCCTCCGCTGGATTCATACCTACCGAGTTCCTCAGTTATTCCGGATACCCGGATGGAGGATGAGGTGACCAATCACCAAAGGAATTTCGAAGCCCTTAAGAAGAAGTTGAAGGCCCTCGAGGAGCGGGAGAAAGCTGCTCAAGATGAAAAGACTGCACTGCAGGCTGAAATGGAAGCTGAGAGGAAAGAAAATCGAGCTGTGTTGGAGACCGAACGGAAAGAGCGTCGGGAGAAGGAGAAGGCGCAGCAAGACCAGGTGGCCGCACTATCCGCCCGACTTGATAGAGGGAAAAAAGAAATCTACAAGCTCGAAGGAGACTGTGCCTATTATAGAGACAAATACCTCCATCTGACAAGGGAGGCCGGCGGAAGCCATCCTCTTAATGTAGCTGATGAAGGTCGGCGTGGGTCACAACGCCCGATTGCTGGGTCGAGTTCAATTCCTCCAGCAGCTGGGATGATCCACCCTGTTGCTAGCGCGAATGAGGCCGTCGCGGCCTTACCTACTCGCGTGATCCCGGCAGCGCGAGTAGAGCGAGATGCCGCGCGGCTTCATAGCATGATCAACCACCTTAATCACAGCATTAATCAGATGCAAGGGACTGTTCTTCAGAACGGCGACCATGTCGCGCGGCTCCATAGAGAAGATGCGCCGAGCGATGCCCGCTAGTGATAAGCGGTTTTTGGACAATTACTTGTAATATTTTATTTGGTCCTTCGGACAACTTAACTGTTTGAGCTTGATTTGATGACATTCGGTCTATCTTTCAGACCGCTCGATCTGTGTATTTGAATGTACTTTATATTCTTCCTTCGTGTGCTGATTGATGCCTGCGATTCGCTTCATAAGCCGAGCGGCTTGTTTCTGTTGTTTTCTTTAATCCGTCTACTTGGATTTTACTTGTGGTTTAATGAATTGACCTTGTATAGAAATGAGCCCGCGCGGGTTGAATAGTCTAGCCGCGATTTGACCTTTGCTAAATGCAGATCACTCGTTCTTATAAGTAGCGCCTTTCCGAAGGCTTTCTTACCAGAATTTCAAGATGGGAGCAAAGCGCCAGCCTAAGCGACCTGCGAAGACATCTGCTACCCGCTCTGAAGCCACTGTAGCGTTCCATTCGGCGGACCTCGAGGAATGTCGCCTGAATAAGGCCGAACTGGATTAGTTTGTTGAGAAGCACATGGTAGATAGTCCGTTGCTCGCGCAACTTCCACTCCGCGATGAGCGGATGAACTCTTCTGGACCGAACCAGATCGCAATCCCAATCGATCATTTCGATTGCGGCTTCAAGTTCCCCATATCGATCGAACTCGCCATGGTCTTTGATCACTACGGGGTTGTCCCCGGCCAAATCTCCCCCAATTCGAAGGCCGGGATTTGCAGCTTTATTTCATATCCGCGGTCTGAGAGAGTCCGCTTCTCCATGGACCTCTTTAGAAAAATGTTCTCGGTGCGGGCTATCCCAAACTCCGAGTCGAATGTGTTCAAAGGCCACCTCTACTTCGGCTGTCGGAGGTTGAAGATGGTCAACCCCGCGAATAAGGTCACAGCCTGGTCGGAGAGGTATTTGATATTTGAAGGCCGACTCGGCCTACTGAATCCGAACCCGCAGGTACGGCCAGAGGAGGCCTTTCAGCAGATCGCCATAAGAGAGATCGAGAAGAAGACCTGCAAGCTTCTTGAGAATGAGCGGCTTAATGTAAGACATTACATTCCGCTGCTTGCCGAGTTAGAGAATGTCCGGCCTGAAGACAGTAAGTTTTCCTTCAACCCGCTTCCTGCCTCGATGCTTACCGCACGGTCTCTTGTTCTGACCCTTTTACTTCTCTTTTGTAGCCGAGGCCATTGTCCCAAAAAACAAGCCGGTCAGCCCAGCCGGTTTGATCTTAACTCAGAGCGAGAAGAGACAGATACAGGGCAAAAACAAGCCGCTTCTATCCGATGGGGAGGATTCGACCTCCTCAGGCGACTTCTCTGTCCTCTGTTCCTTCAGCAAAGTGAAGGATTTGAAAGGCCGCACGGTCTTGACCTGGCATCCGGACGGCGATGGCGTCCAGGTCTCCACTGCGCTCCCCCACTGGGCTAATGAGAAGTCGGGCCGTCATGCTGAGGCCGCCAGCATCGCTATGTTTGGTGGATGAAACTTCAGGCGATTGAGGAAGATCCCTGAGGAGGAGCTTGCCCGGGAGGCCGCGCGGGTTGGAGCTGAGAGCCTCATCACCAATGTCTTCATGGGGATGACCTTCAAATGATTGATCAGATCAAATGATCATCTAGAGAAGGAAAATGCTGAATTGAAAAAGGAAGTCGCATGGCTAAAGGAGGCCGAGTAGGTAAGTTATCACCTGGCTAGCCGTCATTCTGACTTTTTTAGACCGCGCGGTCTCTTAATTCTTCTTCGCAGTCAAAGTATGATGAGACCGATCCGGTCTATCAAGAAGAACTTTTCCCTTATGTCGCCGAGGGAATCGATAATGCTTTTAACCTCCTGCGAGAACTCAAAGGGCTCGCGCCCGATTTTGAGCATTTTACTTTTTCTGATGCCTACCCGATTTTACAAAAGAAACTAGAGAAGATCAAGCGGAAGGCCAAAGGGAAGAACAAAGTTGATGGGTCCAGTCCGGAGGAGAGTGATGACGAGGATGATGAAGTTGAAGAGCCCGCAGCGGCTAAAGACGATGAGAGCGGCTTGGACTCTGAGTCTAGCGATTCTGAAGAAGGGGTCGGGCGCAAATCAGGCGAACTGAGCAGCTCGTCTTTGTCGGGCTGCGAGGGCTATTCTCCCGAGGTTTCGATTGATGGCAGCGAACATTCGAGTGCTCCTGCATCTAAGAAACTCATGTCGGATGATCAATAGTTGTATTTTGTTTTTATTTTGAATAGTCGACGGCTTGATTTTGTTAGCTGGTCGGTTAAAGCACAATGTAGGAATATTTTGATAATGAAATGGAAAGTTTTTACCTGTCTAGCCGTTTACTTTCTGCGACTTACTTGTGATTGTTTACGATTTCTTTCTGCTTCGGAAAATTAACTCTCTTCTAACCAAGCCGTGCGGCTTAATAATGATCCAGTCAGTTCGGGTACTGAACCTTCAAAAATTTCGAATGCTATAAGTCCTGTTCGGGCGGCTTGTTCCTGTGATCCTAACTCAGCAAACGCCATATAATTCGGAAGAATATCAACCCTTCATACTTCGATAAATAATTCGATGCGGTTATAATATATAGTCGTGCGGACATGAATTCGAACTTTCTAGGTTCTTAATATGAATACCTGAGTTAGCCGAATTTAATTTTAAGCCGCTTGCAATAGTTACACTCTAACTGTAATTGGTGCGACTTGAATATATCTCATATGATTGGATGTCTCTGCGTATGTGAATCCAAGCCGCGCGATTACTTTCCGATCTTACATAATTGCTTTGCAAAAATCGAGAATACCGAATCAGAAGGAGATAATCAACAAGTCGTGAATCCCGTATTGAGTTCGAACGACTAGTAATCCAACTTTCTGAAAGTTCCACTCTTGAACATGAGATTTAACTGAATGAATCCGTGCGATTTGTATATAACTTGAACGGTTAATGTGGTGATCTTTATCCTGCAAGTATCATAATTACTTTCCATGTGAAGAGCCCATTTCTACCCGAACGGATAGAATTAATACTCATAAGAATGATAGATTATCAATAGGATGATCAGACCGATCGGTCACGGTTACTATCCACATTGTGATAGGCCTTATGGCATTCTGTGATATCCTGCTTACTTCAAACCGCCCGGTTTAATAACCAGATCGCCTGATAATTTCTATACCTGCTTATTTCAAACCGCCCAGTTTAATAATCAGATAACTCGATAACTTTGGTACCTGCTTATTTCAAACCGCCCGGTTTAATAACCAGACAACCCGATGACTTTGGTACCTGCCTATTTCAAACCGCCTGGTTTAAGTATCAAGCCGACCGGTTTGTGATGTACCTAATAAAAAATCCTGCTTTTTCTCCCAAATGGTCTAGAGTGACCATGTAGGATAAGATGACATAATTTCCTGTAATGTAACAAGAAATGGCTACAGACTCAGATGACCAAGTGGGCAGGTGGGCCTAGACGGCGAACATTGCTTTCTTCAAGTGGTCATAAGAGCTGTAGAAATAAAGAAAAAGTAAGTACAGACCCAGATGACCAAGTGGGCAGGTGGGCCTAGGCGGCGAACATTGCTTTGCTCAAGTGGTCATAAGGGATGTAAGCGACTCAACTACTCTCTTGCCTAGGGCTACAAGCCGAGTTGATCAATTGGGCAGGTGGGCCTAGGCGACGAACATTGCTTTCCTCAGAGAGATCAACTCAGTTGTGGGTCACGCTTAGGCATCGCTTGAGAGTACCTAGGAGTATTCGATGGTCACAGACCAAGATGATCAGTTGGCCAGGTGTGCTTATGCCGCGGAGGCTATACCGACATTGCTTTCCTCAGAAAGATCATCAAAGCTGTAACTATATCCCTTTCGGGGCATGATAGAGCTAACATTCACCTAGACCTCCCTTGATGCAGGGGTGTGTCAGATATCAGCCGGGATCCAAGATTCTGAAGACCACCGCACGAGAATTGGCAAGCTACCACTACACGTGTGCGAAAACTCCCCGCTACACATGATCTTCATGGTTTTACGCTAATGACTACAATCCGAGGGGGTTCAAGCAGAACTTGGTGATGTCTCCGCGGTTTGGTGAGGTAGATGTATGTAAAAAGTGTAAAAAAGGAAACATCAGACATGGAGAAGTGTCAGTATAGGGCTTTTCATTGAATATCCAAAAAATGCAAGAAATGGAGAAAACATTTTAAGGATAGAATCGTTTAAGGTCGTCGCCGCTCCAAGTGCGTGAGATGTCCTCTCCTTCGCTAGTCTGGAGGCGATAAGCCCCGCTTTTTAGCACCTCCTTGACGATCACCGACTGCGAAGTGTTTAACCCTGACGTTTCTGTCAAAGTACTTTGCCATTCTCCTTTTCACTTCTTCCTACCTGATTGTTGCCTCGTCCTGAAGCTCCTCGATCAGATCCAGACTATATTTGATGGCCTCGTCATTATGTTCTATCCAAGCTTCTTCTCCTTCCCTTGCATACACAACTCTCGGAGTGACCACCTCAAATTCTACAGGAACAACAGCCTCTGAGCCATGAGATAATTTGAAGGGCATTTCTCCTGTGGCTGAAGACGGAGTAGTACGGAGAGTCCAAAGAATAGAAGGAAGTTGATCTGCCCAGTTCTCTCTTTGATTCAAAACTCTTTTCATCAGAAGTTGCTGGATTTGCCTGTTTGCTGATTCTACCTGACCATTAGTACTTGGATGATGTACTGAGGCGAATCAAAGATCAATTCCCACCTGATCACAAAAGTTTATCATCTCTGGATTGTTGAACTGTGGACCATTGTCAGTGACAATTGCCATCGGAATTCCATGTCGGCATACTATTTCCCCCCAAATGAAGTTCCTGATGATCTGCGTTGTGGTTTTTGCTAGTGCCTTTGCCTCAATCCATTTGCTGAAATAATCGATCATCACAATTATAAAACGTCGCTGGCCACTAGCCATTGGGAAGGGTCCAACTAGATCCATCCCCCAAACTGCGAAAGGCCAGGGTGCAGTTATTGATTTGAGCGACTGAGCGGGCAGATGTTGAAGAGGAGCAAACTTCTGACACTGAACACATCGCTTGGCAAATGCTTCGGCGTCTTTTCTCATGGTCGGCCAGAAATACCCCTGCCTCAAGATTCTTTTCTCTAAAGTCTTCGCCCCCGAGTGGCTACCACATTCCCCGGAATGAACCTCCCGAAGAATGGTTGGGATTTCATTCTCAGAGACACATCGCGCAGTGGGAGAGATCAAAGTCTTCCTGTAGAGAACTCCTGCTATCAGATAATAATATGCCGCTTTCCTTCTAAATATTCTTCTATCTTTGATGGAGTGATGGAATTCTCCCTTTGATAAAAATAGCTCATAAGGATCCTTCCATGAAGGATTCTGATCGATTTGCATAAGTTCCGCTTCGTCTGTTGTCGGATGGAAAAGATCAAAGGTCACTCCCCCTGATGGAAGACCGAATTTTGACAACTCATCTGCCTCCTCATTTTGTGCTCTTGAAATATGTTCGATAATGAATGACTTGAATCTTCCGATTTCCTTTTTGGCTAGCAGCAGATACTTCCTCAGAATCGGCTCCCTTGTCTCGTAGTTCCCCAAAATCTGAGAAGCCATCACTAATGAATCAGTTTTAGCATGTACGTGTTCTATGTCCAGCTCTTTTGCAAGCCTCAGACCAGCTAGAAGTGCCTCATATTCTGCTTGATTGTTCGTAACTGGAAAGAAGAATTTGATGGCTTGCTCCAGCTTGATGCCATTTGGGCTAATTAAAACTACCCCGCTCCTACGGAGTTTTTTCCAGAAGCCCCATCCACATAAACGACCCAAGCCAGAGGGGATTTTACCACTTGATCGGGATCAGATTCTGTTGTATCAACCAGAAAGTCCGCCAAGACCTGTGCTTTGATTGCTGTCCTCGGAATATAGGATATTTCAAACTCACTTAATTCAATAGCCCATTTAGCTAGCCTCCCTGAATGATCTGGTTTTTCAAGAATGTTTCTTAAAGGATGATCTGTAATTATTTGGATAGGATGAGCCTGAAAATAAGGACGAAGTCTTCGCGATGACATAACCAAAGCTAAAGCTAGCTTTTCCAAGATTGAATATTTGGTTTCTGCGTCCTTGAGGATATGGCTGACATAGTAGATCGGAAACTATTTCTTCTTTTCTTCTCGAATAAGGACAGAACTGACTGCGTCTGGGCCGACCCCCAAGTATAAGTATAATATCTCCCCCTCACGAGGACTTTGAAGTAGAGGAGTTGAAGTCAACTGCTCTTTCAACTGTTCGAAAGCCTTGCTGCATTCTTCGTTCAATTCAAACTTTGATCCCCCCGGAGTACTTTAAAGAATGGGGCACTATTATCTCCTGATTTGGAGATAAACCTGCTTAGGCCGGCCAACCTTCCCCCAAGTTGCTGGACCTCCTTGGTATTTCGAGGAGGGATCATATCGAGGATGGCCTTCCCCTTATCTGTATTCGGTGCAAGGCCATCGGGAGTGAGGAGCTGTCCGAGAAACTTCCCCCTCTTTGTTCTGAACACACATTTTAATGGGTTCAATTTTAATTTGAATAGCGAACGTATCTACGAGGTCTTTCAAATGTATTGAGAATGTCTTGCTTTTTAGGAGGAGATCGTCAACATAAACTTCAAGATTCCTGCCTTTTTTATTTTTGAAAACTGTGTCCATCATTCTTTGGTATGTTGCACCCGCATTTTTAAGTCCGAAGGGCATTACGAGATAGCAAAAACACTCATCGTTCGTGATGAAAGAAGTATGCAGGATATCGGGCTTATGCATTTTGATTTGGTGGTACCCCGAAAATGCGTCAAGAAAGCTCATAAAATTATACCCAACCGCGGAATCTACTAAACATCTATCTGAGGCAAAGGGTAGCCATCTTTGGGGCACGCTTTATTGAGTTTAGTAAAATCCACACACATACGCCATTTCCCACCGGATTTTTTGACCATTACAACATTCGACATCCACGTGGGATACTGGATTTCAGAAATGAAGTCCGCTTTCAGGAGTTTGGCAACCTCCTCTCTGATGGGCGCCGCCAGCTTGGTCGCCATTTCTCTCTTCTTCTGTTAGATTGGCTTGAACTCTGGAGATATGTTTAGGTGATGACAGGCCACATCCGGATCCACTCCCGGCATATCCTCCGCTGACCAGGCGAAGATATCCAGGTTCTCTAGAAGACAGGAGATCAGTTCCACCTTCTCCTCCTCCAGCAGTTCAGCATTGATGACCAGCTTCTTATCTTCCCCTTCAGCAATAGGAACCTCTTGGGTTGCTTGGGCAGGTTCCAGGTAAGCCCCTTCTCGATCCTTCCTCTCCTCAGCAGCCTTTGAAGACTCAGCAACTTCGAAAACCTCAGCCGTAGCCTCGGGAAATGAAATTTCGGTGACCATGTTGACAGTCCGCACGTAACACTCCCGAGCCACATTTGGGTTGCTCCGGATACGATACTGCCTTCCCTCGGCAACAAACTTAAGAGCGAGGTGGAAAGTGGACACTACTGCCCTGTATGCATTATGAATTGGCCTCCCGAAGTTGGCGCAGTAGTTGCTTGGGGCATCCACCACCACGAAATTGATCAGCTTTATTACTCCTCCAAGCGAGACTAGAAGCTTTACTGAACCTTCCACTTCTTTCTTCTCCCCTGAAAAGCCATAGAGGGGCCCATCAGAGGAAAGCAGAGGCTTTCCAGTCTTCAAGGCTTCAAAGGTCGGGCGGAAGAGAAGATTGACAGAGCTGCCTGTGTCGATTAAGATTTTGTGAACAGTGTAATTTTCGATGACGGCTTTGATGACCACATCATCGTCGAAGGGATTGGCGTTTGAGGAAGGTCATCTTGACCAAAAGTTACAATGGTGCTTTCAAGGGGAGAGCTTGTGGTTGCTGCTACCTCTTATTTTAGAACTCTCGCGATGCTGGATTTGCGAGACGACTCCGCTCCGGCCCCTCCGTGAATGCAATAAATGTCCCCCAAGGGGCCCACATCGTTGACTTTGATGCATTCAGCAGAAGGATGAATGTCTCCATAACAGCCGGCGTCTTCAACGTCGGCGCATTACCAGGTCACCTCCACTGTTTCTTTTTTCTTCTCGGCGGCTGGCTCAACAGTTGCCTCCTTCCGAACTAGGCCCCGGAGTTTCCCTTCTCCCAAGAGCCTCTCTATCAGCAAGCGGAGGGCCCGACAGTCTTCGGTCAGATGCCCTCCCTCTTTATGATATTCACAGTAAAGATTCCGATTTCGATTGCAAATATCCGATTTCAGAGGAGCGGGCCTTTTGAAATCCGGCCTTTTTTGGAGGATTTGGACCACTTCATCCATGGTGACATTTAAAGGAGTAAACGACTCTTGCGAGTCATCATATTGAGTGGATGGAATGACTGGAGGTGGATGCGCGGTATATTGCGGCAGGTATACCGGCATTATTTGCGGAAGCGGAACGGATGGAGCGGATGTGATGGCCAACGGCGGTTTCTGATCCTGAAACCGTCGATGGCCAATAAAGGGTTGTTTATTCTTGTAATTTCTTCCCCTCTGAGAACGAGGTTCAAAGTGGGGTTGGTTTGATGGTGGATGGTGGAAGGATGGATTAGACTGCTCCTTGTCGCTTACTAGCTTCGCAACGTAGCCTGGGTTACTCTTCTCTCCTCTGATGAACATGTTTGTCAAATTTATCATCTCCTGATAAGTTCTTGGCTCCCTTATATTTGCTTCAAATTTCAGGGGGCCCTCCCTTAGGCCATGAATGAGGGCAACCCTGTATAGCTCTGGATCCACGTTCTGAACTTCCATAATCTCCTTCTGGAAGCGGTCTACAAAACGGGCCCACGTTTCATCTTCCCGCTGCCTTATATCGAAAAGAGCCGTCGGGCCGCTTTTCCTTTTTATGGAAGTAGAGAATCTCAGCAGAAATTCTCTGCACAGCTCCGCAAAACAACTGATTGACCTGGGATGCAACCCATAAAACCATTCCCTTGCTTGTCCTTCAAAGAATGTTACAAGGAGTTTGCACTTGGTTGCATCTGACAGGGTCCTCAGGGCAACGACCGAATCAAAGGCTTGAAGATGGACAGTTGGATCAGTTTCCCCATTGTACGCCGGCAGACGCGGCTCCCGGAAATTGTTTGAAGCTGGCTCCCTTTGAACTTCGTCCACAAAGGGAGAATTATCTTCAGTGTCTTCATATAGCGGAGGAGCAGAATAATAAGCCGCCTGAGTAGCGACTACTTGCGGACAAGCCGCCTGGTAGGAGGGCCGGGCTGCAGCTTCTGGCGGGTAGGAGTGATGGAACGCAACCTCAGGAGGGTAGGAAAGACGGGCAGCGCCTTCTTGCGGGTAAGAAAGGCGGGCAGCATGAGAAGCCGCCCCCTAGAAATCGAGGACTCGAGCCGGCATGCTATGCGCGGCTTCCTGGTAGAAGTTTTGCCTAGCCGCAAAACCTTCTTGCAGCAGTTGGAAGTTGGCGGCTTGTGGCAGCGGATAAGGAGGAGGTGGAGGAGGGACCAGAGTCACCGCCTGATTAACCGCGGCTTGCTGTGGAACTAGCCGTTCGGTTAATAATGCCAAAGTCTGACTGATTGCGTCTAAACGCTAATCAGTCGCCTTCTGAGCCCGCTCGGCTTCTCTCCTTGATTGCTCCAAGGCTTCCCACAAAGAGTCTTCGCTGTGATCGGAGCGGTCTCCAAGAGGATACTGACGGTCTGACATTGCGGCAAGGATTTCACCGGCAATCCGCGATCTGAAGGTCGCGTGTTTCTGTTGAGTCCGAAATCGCACCTTCGAAGGAAATCGGAGGCTGCGGGCTGCCAGTTACTTTTAAGTTAAGAAAATTGAGACCGCTGACAGCGGTCAAGGCCAGACTTCGCCCATCACGGTGAATGCCACTCCTGTGACGGGCTTTCCTTTGATTGAAGTAAAGAGATTACAGAGGGCTGCAAGAGCAGAAAGGAAGAAGTCGGCCGGTCAGACAGTTTGCAAGACGGGAAACTCGAGACCGCAGCTCAGACAAGCGAGCTCCTGGATTCGAGTGTGCGTGCCTTGGGAACGGTGCCGCCCCCTATTTATAGGCTTGGGGGCCTGCCCGAACGGGCAGGGATAAAATAACCGCCTGCCCGAGTACAGGAGAAATGGGCAGGCGGTGACGGGATACAAAAAGGAGAAAAGAAAGAAGCAGCGCGGCTTGGCGGCTTGCGCTTCCGATCTTTCTTGGCCGGGGATTGAAGATTCTGTGGTCAAGGCGATGAAGCAGTCCGGGCGGTCTCCATCTTGAGACCGCAGCCTGCCTCCTGGACTTGAGCCTTGATAGCCTTCATGGCGCAACCCGAGCGGTCTCCATCTTGAGACCGCGGCTTGCCTTTTGGACTTGAGCCTTGATGATCCTCAATCCTCCTCGAAGGTAATCTGAACACTATCAGACCGCCCGGTCTGCACTGGTTGGTGTTGATGGACCTTGTAAAACCTGAACCGGGCGACTTGTATCCACAGACCGCCCGGTCTGCGAGTAGTGCTATTGGGAAGCGGTCTTCTGGGTAAACACCAGTTATCTTAAATGTATCGCAAATTTCCAAAAAATTTAACAAATGTAAATTAGGATCTTCATCTGGTAAGCCATCGAAAACGGCAGTTTGTTGTACCATCTGAATGATACTAGTTTTAATTTCAAAATTATTATTCGCCACCGCCGGTCGAATAATACTAGATTGTGTTCCCTCCCAGTTTGGCCTCGCATAATAGGACATAGTCCGTAGCGGGGCCTCATTATGGTCCGGATCGTCCATTATACCTTCGTCAGTCTCTCTGATTGACTCTTCGCGAATTATTGGTAGATCACCAAATCGGAGACGTCGCCGCAAGGTGCGCTCAATTTCCGGATCAAAACAAAATTCAAGATTAATTGAAGAGTTTCCTCGGGTCATAAACCAAAAGAAAAGAGAAAAAGATGTAGAAAAGAAAAAGAAAAAAGTAAAATTAAATTTTAGATAAATATATTTATAATATTTTATTATATTTTTATTTTTTTATGTAGATTTTTTTAATTAGGTGATTTAAGATTGGTCCTGGACTTCCCAAGGTCAACCCGGTGAAGTGCTCGCAAGGTACTAGAGGCTGTGATGGGAAATCAAGCCCAAAGCGTCCTCTTCAGGAATTTAGATTACGCCTTTTAAGATCTTTAAAATTTTTAAAAGAAAGGGGTGAGAAGAAAGAGAACGATAAAATTAATAACTATTTCTTTTTCAAATTATCAACCAAGTTCCCCGGCAACGGCGCCAAAAACTTGATGCGCAAATCAATATCCGCAAATGACAATGGCAAGTGTACCGTATCGAATGTAGTACAGGTTATAGAAACCAAGGTCGTATTAGACTCGGGAGTTCGAGTAATTCTACTTTGAAAAATCGTTATTATCTTATCAAATAGAAATTTGGAGTTGGGTTGCGAACAGTAAAAACTAGAAAGGCTAATAAAATTAATTTGATGGTTTAAATGCTAGTACCCGATCTTTGAGTCACCTCGGATTTATAAAATTACGAAATAAAAGTAGCAATGCAATTCTCTTGTTGAAGAGGCTTTGACCGTGAAGGTTCCCGCAGCATGAACACTCCTCTTTCGAGGATTTGGTTCAACTAAGCTTAGGTGTATCGACCGAACTTTCGTTCTCAAATCGCATCGCCTAAGACTTGCTTTAGGAAGTGAACCTCGCTATTGGATTTTACTCCAATCCGGAAGAGTTACGTCGTCCTCTCTCGAGGGTTGCGTTCTACTCATTTTACCAATGAGTGATCGATTCGACTTACGAGCCTCTCGGCTAACTAAAGAACAAAAACAATATGAAGACTATATATTGATGATATAGCCTCATAATAATTTGTTAGATCAAAGGTAAATCGTAAGCATTCAACAATTAGAGAAAAGCAAATCTAAAAATCATAGCAAAATTTATCTCATCCTCGGATCATCGCGATCGAGCACTATAAGAAATTAGCCGCTCAAGGAGATGGAGAAATTATTCGGATAAAAGTATAACATCATTTGAAAAGAAATGAAAAAAACCTTAAGCTAGAGAGATGAAATTTATTGCTAGTAGACAAAAGGGGTTACAAGAAGTAAAAATGCGGAGTTACACGAAAATTCTAAATTGAAAGAGGAGTATCCAATTAAATTAGAGAGCCAAGAAAAACAACCTTAACAGGAGAAATATCTAATAATAATCCAAAATACTTAATGAAATAAAACTCTTAATAAAATAAAACTCTTCCCAAAGACTTGTTTGATCTTTTCCCAGCAAAAATCTGTATATCTCCTCCTCCTTCCCAAGGTAAGTATTTTATAGGCTGCTCTCCACTTGAAAAGGCTTGGGCGGAGGTGTAGGCTGGCGACAATAATTGGAGGCGGAGTTGGAGGCGGCATCTTTGGAGCAGGTCGGAGGTGAAACAACTGCATTGAAGAGGAGGCCTTGGATTGCTGACGTGGAGGTGTGCATGCAGGGGTGGATCGCTGACGTGGAGGCTCAGGCTGGAGGAGCAGCTGGGTGGTCGCCGGAGCAGTTGCATGGAGGAGCTCGGCTGGTATATGCTGCAGGGTGCTTGCCAGAGCAGTTGGATGGAGGAGCTCGGAGTTCGTCGATCTCTCGACCTTTCATCGATCGAAGGCCACCAGGAGACAGTTCGTCGATCTCCCGCCCATTCGTCGAACGCAGGCTGCCAGGCGACAGTTCGTCGATCTCTCGCCCATTCGTCGATCGGATCGGAGGCCACCAGGCGGCATCTCGCCGATCTCCCGCACTTTCGTCTAACGCAGGCTGTCAGGCGACAGTTCGTCGATCTCCCACACTTTCATCGAACGCAGGATGCCAGGCGACAGTTCGTCGATCTCCCGCCCTTTTGTCGAACGCAGGCTGCCAGACAGTTCGTCGATCTCCCGCACGTTCGTCGAACGCAGGCTCCCAGGTGGGAGTTCGTTGATCTCCCACCCTTTCGTCGAACGCAGGCTGCCAGGCGACAGTTCGTCGATCTCCCGGCCTTTCGTCGAACGCAGGCTGCCAGGCGACAGTTCGTATCAAATTTGGCTCGTATATATATAAAACATATATATCTATAAACGTATAAATATATATATAACATATATATATATCTATAAACGTATATATATAAACATATATATATATATAAATATATGTAGATATGTATGATAGCTTGCGCGTCATGGACGCGATAGCAAGATTTCGCACATAAATTCTCTCAGGCCTGCCGAATCCTTACAAAATTGAAAATATATGAGTTAGAACATAAAATATTACTCTTAAGAAAATTTATAAAAATAACGAATAAAATGTGATAATTTATTTAAATATCTAATAAGATATTAGCCTAAAACGATGACTAAAATATCAATCATCAATATGAGATGTGGAATTTTCTTGAAATAACTTATGATTCTCCATTTACAGGTATGAAACAAATGCAAGAATTGGAGAACATACAAGTTGGCACAGATGTTCAAGAAAGCTCCTCTCATGATGGATCAATGGAGTGCACATCAAGTGGAAGAAAGAAGAAATTTTATCTTTGGAAGAGGAGTGCCAAAAAGATGATGTTATTAAAGAAACTCTATGCTCAAATCTCACCGCATCCAAAAGCACTGTAAGAAAATCAAATTCCCTTATTGTTTGCAACTCTATTTCTACTTTACAATTGTTACAAATTACTAAACGTAAAATTAAGATATTGAAAATTACTAATGAGAAATTGTGCTTAGAAAATAAATGTTTAAAAGCAAAAGTTAATCACAACAAGAAAATTGACTTTTAGTGACGAAAATTTTGGTCACTAAATATTGTGGCCTTGTGGGTTGGTCACTAAAGACATTTAGTGACCAAATTTAACCCGTCACAAGGTGGTTGCAAAAGGCCCATCACTAAATGTATTTTGTGACCAAATTAATTTTCATCACTAAATGTATGTTTTTTGTAACATCTAATTTTCGTCACAGATACCTGAGGCCTAGGAGTGCCAACATTGAATAAGGTAGGAGAAGCATGAGTAAGCCACCTTTGAGACATCAAGTGATAGGTTTTGATGGCGAAATCAATATCTCTTTTGTGAATTCCTATAGCAACTTTCATCATCATATGTTGTGGCATTTCCACCACTTTCCCAAATACTCTTGTAAAAGAAAGGACCTCTCGAGAGTTTTAAAACCAAAGTAGTCATATTCAAAATCTCTGTCATAAATGAGTAGCATTCTGCATACACATATGAACAGAAAATGTTACTGATAACAAACTTTGAAATTAAAGGATTGGGAATGATAAATTGAGCATAGCATGCATGATGTTAAACATATATTTGAGTGATCAGTCAATTTAATATTTATGCATGCATAGAAAGCAAACAACTCTTATAATAAATGGTTACAGAAAATGTAAATATGGTTGCACCTCCTGGAGAAATGGAAGGGAGTGAGAGCGCCAGAGTTGTATGTCACCGCCAAACCAAGGTCTTTCGGAGTTGGATCACCGCCTCTTCCTTCGTCAAATTATCTTAGTCGGTTGGCAATTTTGAGTTAGACTAGATCTCTGCCTGTAATGTTTCTACCTATCATATAGGGTATTGTTGTGGCTGAGGGAGATAAAAACGCTCCTTTCCTCAGGACCCTTAAGGAACTAGTTTTGCCTGTTATAATATAACACAGCTGGAAATCAAAATAAGTTTTGACAAAGAGTTTAGAAATATTGTGCTTGTGGTTTCTATTAAAGTTATGTATTTTCCAGACTTCTGATTAATTTTACTACAATTTTAATTTAATAATATCATTTTTTTCATTATTTGTGTTGATTTGATCCTTAAGTAATTTTTAAATTTGTCTTCAAATCACTCTTCAATTGACAGACATCCAGGATGCATCAAGTGATATCTACAGTATTTTTGGATTGTGTCAATTTTATTAGGAAAGTAACTACGAGTGCATTAGTTGGGCCTCAAAGTACCAACTTGGTCATAGAGCATCTAAGGCATATCAGCTAATCATTGATATGAATGAATTTCTAACCTACTAAGTTGATTAACTTGTCCAATGTGAAGTTAAATTTTATAATGGTTAGTTAATATAAATCAATCACTTAATTGATAGTCAAAACTTGTTTACTTGTTGATTGATTGATCATTAGGCAACGAGAAATGAACAAAACAAATTCTTAACAGAAATAGGTGAACAACTCAGGTTATGCACAAGGTAAAGCTGGTTGCAAGACACACAAATCCGTTCAAAGGCGCGTAAGTAGGGCAAGGAAATAAAAAAAAAGTAGGCATCATAAAAGAAACAATACATGCTCTTGAAAGGGGAAAGTGGTGAACAACTCAGATAATGCAGAAGTAATGGTTGTAAGTCATACCGGACCCAAGATGCATAAGTTGGGCAAAGAAATAAAAAAATAGTCGGTCAAATAAATCTCAAAAAAATATTTAATATGAGTAACTACTAAACTGAAAAATCAATATATATCTCTGCTCCCACATACAATGCACTAAAAAGCAGCTGGAAATTAAAAAGAAGTTTCAAAGAAATGATACCACTCAAACAAAAGCCTGTGATGAAATATCTTTAGACTGTTCCTAAAGTGAAGAAAACATATATATCAGGAACCACAATTTTATATAATTTTATATCTACCGAACAACATTAATGTAAGAGTATCATGCATACCATAATGTCATCACGGTCTTGCCTTTGATACCATGTCAAACAAATGCGTAATGACTTGCTGCCAGGAATCCCACTTAAATCTCTAACAGGTCTGTATAAAACCTGCACAATGCAAATAGGACAAATAAGATTACCCGTAAGAAAATCCCAGGAAAACTAAGATGTTCCAACAAAAATAAATTACAAAAGAAAACAAACAGAGACCTTCGTAGAATCTGCAGGCATCCCGAAGTCCAAACTGTCATCAATCCACAATTCTGTAACCAGGATTTTCCTATCATTCCTTGCTGCTACAAAAATGGGCTAGAATAGAGACTGGAAGAGGGGGCCCTAATCGCTGATCGATGGAGGAGGTTAGAAGACATGCACAACACAAGCAGAAATCGAATCCACAACACAAGCAAAAATCGAAAAATATCCAAGCATAAATTGAAGCAGCAGAAGCAGAAATTATCTACACCTTTGATCGAGCGGAGGTCGTTGTCGTCGAGAGGGATGGCGTCATCAGATCGAGCGGAGGAAGTCGTCGAAGGTCTCATCATCGCCGAGAGGGCGTTGGATCGAGCGGAGGTTGTCGACGGAGTTGAAGGGGACTCGTCGTTGAGAGGATCACAGAGGGCTCATCGTCGAGGGCGCGTGTGGAGGAGGTTACAAGTCATTCCCTAATCGCGTGTGGAGGAGGTTACGAGTCGTGCCCTCATCGTCTCTTCGAGGTATCGTCTTCGTCCATGATGGAGTTAGGGACACGGGATACTCATCTTCGTGGCCGACTCACCACCGAGGTATCGAGGAAGCAGGATGGCGGAACGCGAAGTTAGGATATGGAACTGCTCTGTTTTGTCGTGATAAAATTGCACGCTAGGCAGTTACGAAGTTATTTCAATTATATTATAGGTTTTATTAATGGCAATATGAAAAAAACTCATTAAGAAATTTATGATAATTTGCATATGTAAAAGTAAAAGACATAATTTATAATTTTTTATAAAAGTATTTCATAAATAAATTTTTTTTTTTGTTATAAGTGGGGTAAAATAAAATATATATTGTAACATCTGCATGCTGCTTTCTATGGCCTGCGGCATTTGAGGTTCTTATATGTTTATTAGTATTTTATTATAAAATAATTTTCATTTAGGAGAGTAGATAAATTATTTTGTGAAAGAAATTTCAAAATTTTGATCACTAGTGACGAATTTTTTTGGTCAATAAAAATATAAATTAGTGACTAAATTATTTTTGGTCACTAAATATTTTAGAAAATTTACTTTATTGACCAAACTTATATTTCGTCACTAAAGATATGTCTTTAGTGACCAAATATTTATTTCGTCACTAAAGACGTGTCTTTAGTGATGAACTACATTTCGTCACTAAATTTTCGTCACTAAATGTCAGTTTTCTTGTAGTGAATGTAGAATCAAATTCTGATTTATCTAGTTTTACCCATGTCTCTTCAATTGAAAATATAAAACCTTGTTTTGATTGCAATATTCTTAAAGAAAAACTCAAGGTATATGAAAAAGTGCATGTTAAAGAACATAATGAAAAAGTATCCTTAGAAATTCATCTATTACAAATGATTGTGCCATGTGTAAGAGTTATAAAATTGAAATTAAAGAGATGGATGAAACATTTGAAGAGTTAAGAAATAATTACAAAATTCATATTGATTCTATTGTTTCCACTCTTAAGAATAGCACAATTGCTTATAATAAAGCTAGACATAATCTCAAAGTTAAGAATTATGAATTAGAAAATAAAGTTAACTTGCTTAAGGAAATTATAAAGAAAAATTCTCAACACATAAATTAAAAATATCAAGCAAAATCCAAAGGCAAGTTAAATATGAATTTTCAAAATTTATCCACGCAAAACATAGGAAATGAAAAACAACAAAAGCTTGTAAATGAAATTCCAAAACTCTATTATTATTATCATTTACAACATAATTGTTCTCCCAACATAAATTTAAAAGCAAACAAATTTCCTTTAAATAATAAATTCAAAAATTATTTTTATCCAAATATTCAAGTAAATGACTATGGAAATTTGATGCATAATTATAACTCTAAACCTAAGTATGCGTGGAGACCCAAAATTAAAAATGAAACATTAACTCCACTTGAAAGGGTTCATTCGTTCCCATCTCCCCAAAAGACATCTCGCTATATTTGGGTACCCAAAGGAACCGTTACACTTGGTCCCCTCTGGATACCTAAAACTCCTATTTATTAGGTATCATCAAATGCTTGAAGTAGAATCTTTTCAAAATGAAATATACAAATTTCTACTTCATGATATGCTTCAATGTCTTTTTGTTTTTTCTTTTTGTTTTCTTATTTTTTTTAAGCTATCATGTCATGGTCATCTTATATATTATTGGAAATATGATTTTTATATCTTAAAGCTTAATGAGTTTATAAATCAAATTGATCAAAATTCAAAGTCACATTTTATTTTGATGACCTATCTATCTTTTTAATATTCATTGCCTATAAATATCTTATATTATCCATATAAATCAAATTCTAAAATTTTTTATGAGATATTTATCTAAATTCTTAAAATCATGAACTTCACTTTTTTCTTTCAAAAATTTTGAGTCTATAAATATTAAATATTTAGTATGGATAGCAACCAACAATACTTAAATATCTTGAGAAAGGGAGATTTGGGATGTCGCCCCATCAAAACTCCTAGTATCGGTGCGAACCCTTCACAGGGTAGACCTAGGGAAGTTCAAGATCCACTTTAAATTGGCAAGTCCAACTAAAGTCTAGCAAAGATCAAATTAATTATAGACTCATGTGCACTCTTGCAATAATCAAAAAAGAAAAACTATCATTATCTTGCCTTTTAGAAAAGTATATATATTCATAATTCGTGGCTGAAAATAAAATCACAAAAGTCATATTGATCAAATACATTATCATTCTAAAAATTCAAATAAACTCATAGTTTATAAATCATTCTTAAACCTAATTGTTTTCTATGTCCATGATCATATACCTATGTTGTATATCTCACAATAGCAGGGGCGTAGGGTTGGATGCATTAAAGACCTAAGCTCTAAGTCATGTCTTGTCCTTAACCTGGGAGGGTTCTAGTGGGGCCTTGTGAGGCACTAGGGGAAAGAGTGCTAGGTTGAGCATTCTCTAGTGTATGCATATGGGAGTAACACCCTAACCTATGGTATGTATGCAGCTCCTCATGCACATATGTCACTTAGTACGGGGCTAGAGTGTAGACATATAGTTTGGGAATTTTTATCTAGGGCATACCTATTTTATTCTTTGCATGAACATCATTTCACATTATAATCATTTAAATAATGCTTATTTGGCTCATTCGAACATGATATCTTGTGTTTACATTTCATATCTTTTTCAGCTTACATTATTTTGATAAACACAAGCCTTAGAAAAATCAAAATGAAGATATAAGAAAATATGACTCATGCGATGTTTATTTTGTAAAGTCATATAAGAAATCGTTAGCATTTCATGCAATTTGCACTATCTAGACATCTCCAAAAATTCTGAAATTTCTGCCTGAAACTACTCTTAGGACACTTAATCAAGATTAATAATCAAAATTTTCAAAATCTTAAGAGATAGTGTACTGTTTGTCTCGCTAGCACTAGCGCTGCCGCTAGCTCGAGTGTCCAATTTTATGTGTTTTTAAAATTTTGAAAAATCAATAAAAATATGTTCTTTTATATGTACTACCTATTTTTATCTTTATGTCATTGTGTGATGTTTAAAAAATCAAATACAAAATGCAAAAATGTAAAAAAATATGTCTTTGCTTATTTTTATTTGTGTTTACAAGGTTTTATTAAAATAACAAAGATTTCTATGTTTCATTACTTTGGCAAAAATGACAAGCATGTTCTTTTAGATTTGGCTATAATGTTTAAATTAAAATTTCAAGTTTTCTAAACATTATTTTGGCATGTCATGCTTAGATTTTAATCTTGTTATGTGCAATGAAAAAGTCTATAATGAATTGTTTAGGATTTCGTTTGTATGCCTCTAAGTATAAGTAATGTGTTATGTTTGGTAATGATCTCTTTACACTCACTCTTTTGGTAGACTGCATGTGCCTATAATTCTTATCCCTACATGATTGTGTAGTGTAGTAGCTTACAATATTAAGATGTCTATCCCTATTACCTACACATTATTCAAAACTTTGTTGCACATATAGAAGTGAAATTTCAAAATTATAAGTGTTTGCAAAACAAGTGAATTCGGAGAACTTTGTCTTACTCAAAAATCAAAAATAAAATGACATAGATAACTCCACCAAGCGCTACTTGAACCTCCTGATAAGTCTTCATAAGCATTGTGAGGTTGAGCACCTTGGAAAGAATTGTAAAGTGTCTTGTGCAAACTAATTTAATACACTTCAATTTCGTACACCGGATCAAAAAAAGCTCTTATTGAAAATAAAATATGTGATCCCCCAAGCACTATTTTGCTCTATGATAAGTCTTAATGAGCATTTTGTGGGTGAAGCACCTTGGTAGTTGTACTTTTTATGTGCTTTGTATCAAATCTAGAATTGATGTGTAGAAGTAGTTAAAAAGATTGCATGCTTAATAATGTTTCTACTTCACTATATAAGTCATGTGGTTTGGATTATATCACTTGTATACTTCTATCAAAACACTTTTTATGCACATCATTATCTCTCATAAAGCTTCTACTCATGAGAATTGGACTCTAATGCTTCCTTACATAAATTCTCTAGAAAGCTTTAGTAAAAGCACTAGATTGCAATGCATGATCTCTACAATATTTTCATAACTTGAAATGCAAATTAATAACATTGTAGTTACTATCTTCTAGAATATGTGCAATCATGCTTGCCTTAGTAGTTTTTGAAAAATAGAACTCCTTGCCTATTGTCATGAAAACTTTATTGAAAACCATACTTGCTTACGAAAAATATTTCTCAAAAAATATTATGCTTACATACAATTGGTTTTATCCAAACAACATCACTTTTATTGCATAAACATCTCTTATTTCTATTATCATCTTTGAACTTACAAAAAGATGTTTTCTATGGATAAACAATTTTATAGTCTTTCCGCTTATGCAATAACTCTAAAAATTTTGAACTTCAAAAACATCTTCTTATGTTTGGACTTAAACTCATATTTACTCTTATGATTTTCATGCTTACAAAAAGATGTTTCTTGTATCTCTATAAGTCTTCCGCAATATTACCTAATAGCGTTTACCTTGCGCTTTCATGCTTATTTAAAGTCTTTTCTTTTGGAGTGTATCATCGCTTGAATCTTAAAATTTCATTTTCTTCAACAAGTGGTAGACTTGCTTGGTAAAGGTTACTTTAAGTTGTTCTAACACGCATATCATTTTTATGCTAAAAACTCTAATTTATTTCTATAAAAAAATTTATGCTAAAAACTCCTTGTCATTTCATTTCCTCTAAAAGCTCGATCATGCCTTATCTTTTGCTCAAAAACCTCTTTCTATATCTCGTGGTACCTTAACCTACTTTAGCTAATAACAAAAGGGGGAGAACTAACATGATAATTAATGAACGCTATCAAATGGGAAAACTAACATGATTAATGATTAAAGATGATAGCTTACATATAAGGGGAGCATTCATATAGGGGGAGCATGCATTTAGGGAGAGCAATTCTAAATACCAAAATCGACAATTATCCTAAGTCATCTTTCACACACACAAGTAGGTTTCATCATGCTTTATGTATTAATGCTTTGATTTATCATTAATGGATTTGTTATTATCAAAAGGGGGAGTTTGTTGGAACATGGTCTTCCGCATCTCCTAAGTTTGAGAATAACAAATCCTATGTGTATTTGAGCTTGTGTGTTTAAGTGTGCGGGAAACAATGCCATATGACTCAAGGATAACATAAGAAGGTTGTCCCCAAGATTGAAACCAAAATTCCAGCATGGTCACTAGCGTCGGCGGTAGCCACTAGCGCGGGCGCTAGGCTTGATTAGGCAAGTTCAGGAACCAGTTATAGAAGGAGATAGCGTCAGGCGGAAGCAGCTAGCGCAGGCGGTAGCGCGGCGCACAAGAGGAATTTCGGCAAGGTTTCCTTGGAATGAAAGATACGCACACGCAGAATATTGCCTAAACAGGGATATCGTCGACGATAGTGATACCACAGGCGCTGGCTCCAAGGCTTTAAAAAGGACCCCTTGGCTCCGTATTCTTCATCACCTCACACCCCTAAATTCCAGAGCTTCGTGCCACATCATATAGAGGAAGTTTTAGAGAGATACTCCCACAAATCCATGAAGGATTAAGGAGAACCGTGGAGAAGATTTCAACACTCTTCATCATCGTGACGAAAGACCGCATCGACTGTGATCATACTCTACGAGACTTCGTCTACTTATTCAAGAGATCCACATAGGGAGTTTGTATATTATTGTTGTTTCATTTCTTTACTCTTTCATACTCGTGCAGTAAATTCGCCTCGTGTTGGCGACTAGGTTTGGGTAGGACTTAGGATAGAAATTTGCCTTGTGTTGGCGACTAGGTCTAGGGTGTAGATCTAGGGGGTGCTCGAGGCCGTATCCGGGGGAGGATTGGCTAGAACGGCTTGAGGCCGTATCCGGGGTAGGATTGGCTAAAGCCACCGGTTCGTGGGGATACGAGTCAGGATTGAAAATGAAAAAGTCTTTTTAATATTCGCCTTCGATTTCTAGCGTTATAAGAAATCAAGTTTTGTAATCCTACATTTCATAATAATAAAATCATGTCTCTCTTTTATTTCACTTAATTTGTTTGATTTCTTTCTATTTTAATCGCTTAGTTTTTCAAGTATTTCAAAATATAACATAAGTTTTTAAAACCCTTATTCACCCCCCCCCCCCCCTCTAAGTTCTCCTACAGATCCAACAGGGTGTTCTTTCATAAACAAAAGTCAGATACACTAGACACCTTCATTATCTTTGTCAAGCAAATTCAGAATGAAATGAACTACACTGTGGTCAAAATCAGAAGTGATCATTGAACAGAATTTCAGTCTGGTGCTATGACCAGGTTCTGTGAAATTTTAGGTATCTTTCAAGAGTTTTCCTCTCCAAGAAATCCACAACAAAATGGAGTTGTAGAGAGAAAGAATAGAACCCTTATTGAAGAAAATAGAACTATGTTGCGTGACTCCTCACTACCAGAATATTTCTGGGTTGAGGTAGTCAACACAGTTTGTCATGTGCAAAATAAAGCTTTAATCAACAAGAATCACAATAAGACACCTTATGAGCTTCTGAAAGGCAGAAAACCAACCTTGGCCTACTTCAAAAATTTTGGAAGTAAGTGTTATATGTTAAATAATGGAAAGCAATATCTAACCAAGTTTCCTAAGAAATCCTATGAAGATATTTTTGTTGGGTACATCCATTATAACAAAGCTTATAGGATTATAATCCTAAATCTAATTTGGTTGAAGAATCTATACAAGTTGTCTTTGATGAATCTAACATGTTGCTTGAGGATTCTCCAAGATGTCTAGTTGCATGTACAAGATCCAAGCTTAAGGATTTAAAGATAGATGGCATTGAAGAAGTACAAGAAATGATCTCATCTGATCTCATAAGTGTTGAAGAAGAAGCTAAAGAACAAGAGAAAAATCCTGAAGTGGAAGTCATTCAGCCCACAGAAGAAGCAGTACCTGGAAGGAATAGAGGATTAGTTATTGCCACCAAGTTCCATAAATACCACCCATAAGATTAAATCATTGGGTACATCAGTCAAGGAATTTAAACAAGAAGTAGCACCATGATTGAGTCTCTCTATTTGAGCTTCCTTTCAAAGGTGGAGCCAAAGAAGTTTGAAGATTCCAACTCAAATCTATTTTGGATCATGGTTATGCAAGAGGAATTGAACCAATTCCAAAGATTAAAAGTCTGGAATTTGGATCCCACACCCCAAGACCACAACATTTTTGGAACTAAGTGGGTATTCAGAAACAAGATGGATGAACAAGGAATTATTATCAAGAATAAAGCAAGGCTGATTGCAAAAGGCTAAAGATAAGAAGAAGGCATAGACTTTGACCAAACATTTGCACCAGTAGAAAGATTGGAGGCCATCGGGTTGTTCCTAGCATATGCAGCTCATAAAGGCTTCAAGGTATATCAACTGGATGTGAAGTCTGTCATCCTCAATGGAGACTTGAAAGAGGAAGTATATGTAGAACAACCTCCGGGTTTTGTAAATTCAACTTATCCCAATCATGTTTACTATCTTAAGAAAGTTGTATATGGTCTTAAGAAGATACCTAGAGCTTGGTATGAGACTCTATGTACCTTTCTCATTGAAAACAACTTTTCAAGGGGAAAGATAGATAAAATATTATTCCTAAGGGAAATTAAAGGCAAGTCCTTGCTGGTCCAGATATCTGTTGATGGCATAATCTTTGGATCTACAGATGATCACCTTTGTAAAAGGTTTGCCAACCTTATGCCAGGGAAGTTTGAAGTGAGCATCATGAGAGAGCTGAAATGCTTTTTAGGTCTCCAAGTGAGGCAATCTGAGTATGGAATATTCATCTCTTAGACTAAGTTCACAAAAGAGATCATAAAGAAGTTTGGAATGGAGCGTACAACCTCAATGAGAACTCCAATGTGCTCCAATGTGTCTCTAGACAAGGATGAGAAAGGGAAACCTTTTGATGAGACCATGTACAGATGCATCATTTCATCTTTGTTCTACCTAGTTGTTAGTAGATTAGACGATATGTTTGCGACATGTGTTTGTGCAAGATATCAAGTGAACCCCCAAGGACTCTCACTACACCTATGCTAAGAGGATTTTGAGATACCTCAAGGGTACGCCTAATCTTGGATTATGGTACCCTAGGAGTAATGATTTTGAACTAATAGGCTTTTCAGATGCAGACTTTGCAGGATGCAAGGAAAATAAGAAAAACACTTCAGGGACATGTCAATTCCTTGGAAGAAGACTAATCTCAGGGAGTAGTAAAAAAGCAAACAAGTGTTGCAATCTCAACTGCAGGGTCAGAATACATCTCTGCTGAGAGCTGGTGTGCTCAATTGCTTAGGATTCAGCATCAGTTAGAGGATTACAACCTTCAAATAAGGAATACCTAATTATATTGTGATGGCTCAAGTGCCATCTCAATTGCCAAGAATCCTATAGCACATAGCAGAACCAAGCATATAGAGATCAGGTATCACTTCATTAGGGAGCATGTGGAGAAAGAAGATATTTGCTTGGAATATGTACCAACAGACTAGCAAGTGGCTGACATCTTCATTAAGCCTCTTGATGAAGCAAAATTCAATCATTTAAAATTGAGCTTGGTATGCTTAATATGAATTGAAATATTTCTCATAAAATTATATTAATTATATTTTCTCATTTAAAAGATTTATTGGTGTAAAGACCAGAGATCTGGTCAACACAAATGTTGTCTAACCACTTTTTAGAAGTGTGCAGAATTTCTACTAAGTGTAGAAAATTGTCATCGAGAAGGTCTAGACGACACAAAAAATGTCATCAAGAAGGTACAGATGACACATAGAAATATCATCGGGATGCAATTTCTGTCCATTGGCACACCAAAATTGGATATTTATTAATAATATCTTTTCAAAATTATTGCCAAAATAGATGTGCGTCCCTTTATTTTCTTTTTACATACTATAATTAGAATCATTGTAAACATTAGGGTTTAAATACATCATAAACACTAGAGTCGTCTGCGCGACCCCTGAGCTACCTTCATTCCACAGATGAATAATTCTTCTACTCTCTGCAATTTGACCGTAAATGGCTCCCAAAATCATTTCCTCCACCTGGACGAACATCGACAATGAACTCGTGCGAGAAGGATTCAAGAATGCATCAGACGAAATAAAAAAATGTCATCTTTCTCCTCAGTGCATCAGGTTTGGACTATGTTCTATCAGAACCAACATCTGTCTGGTTAAAAGAAGTTCAGGAATTTCTCCAAAATGGAAAGATAAGTTCAATAGGAAGATATACCAAGACTTCTGTAGGAGGAAATTATCTGAAAATAACTGCTAGAAGTATTAGCAAAATTCCTCATCTACCCTCACTTCAAGAGGATGGAGAAGAAGATGAAATCAGTCAAGTAGATCATGAGTTAGCTCTAGTTTGGTGTGGCTACTCAAATGAGGAATATGGATCATTATACATGATGAAGATGAATTCACCAGGAAAATTGTTACCTGTCATAGGGGCAAGGCAATGCTATGTAAGCTGGTTCACATGATAGAATTTCTAAATAGATGTTCAAGGTCATGGATACCATCATACTAACCAAGAAAATTGACTGGAGTCAGTTCATGTTTGAGAAGTTCAAAACATGTTTGAGTGCCCCTAATTTTAGGTGGATTATCTCTCTATATCTGTTGAAGACCTTGGGTGATAAGATTGATGAGCCATAAGGCACCCACCCCTCTTCATTATCTGAAGAAGATTGACTTCAAATCAATAGAGAGGTGGGAAAATCCTTTCTCTAATTATGGAAAGATCTAAGGAGAAAGCTCTAAGAAGAAGGAAAGGAAGAAAAAGAAAGTGGTAGCAATCTCTAATAACCCTCCTATTTATATTAAGGGGGAGCAATTTCAGCATCATGTTTCTCTAATAGATGTGGAAGAAACAACGCCCATGAAGATGCCCAGGGTGGCTGATGAGATTAGGAAAGCTGATGCAGCAAAGAAGTCTAATGAAGTAGAGAAAGAAGTTCTAGTTGAGAAAACTGTTGCAATAGAGAAGGTAGTTGAAGTTGAGGGGGTCTCCCTTGGAGAGCTCAGCCCAAGATACTGAGATAGTTGAGGGAGAGTCTTTCTTTGAAAACTTAGCCCAATATACTAAAGTACTTGATGATGAAACAACTTAAGTGATTAAGGGGGAGTCTCAACATGAGAGCTCTACCCAAAATGCAGCTGATATAGAAGTTGTAGACCCGCTTGTAGAGAAAATTGCTGAAAGTATTCCTACAGTTGTTTGTAAAGTGGCTGAACAAATAATTGAGCCAGAAGAAATAGTTTACACTAACCAAAAGATTGTATTGTTCAAAGGAAAGTCAGTTGTGATAAAGCCAGAAGCTGAGAAGAAATCTGTTATGGCTTACACTCCTGACTGCATATTTGAGTATTATGAATTTGCAACATATCCAATCATTCCAACAAATGTTGGAGAGCCTAACAATCCCATTCCTACAACCAATGAAGCACTTCCTGGTTCCTTTATGGCTCAGATGATAACTTTGTTGGATGGTCAATCAATGAAATTTGAATGATATGTGGACAAGGTTGTCCAAAGTTTGAGAAAGGAATTATCTGAAGAAATAGCATAAGTAAAAGCTGAGATGCATCAACTGAATGCCTAAACACTGAAATTTTTCCTAAGGGTTGCTCCTATTGTGGACCATACAACCCATCAACTGGAAATAACTCATAAAGGTTTAGAAGATATAATAGAAAATCAGTGTGCTACCTCAGAAAATCTTCAAAATGTTTTCCAGTCAACTGCTAGCAACATGACAGAGCATAGGATGAACATCCTTGAAAGAGTTGACTTTTGTAGCCGATTGCTGGATAAACACCCCCTGGAAACAAATAATCATATCACTAAAGGTGTGAACATGCTCAGAAGTACAATATTTGACCTCCAGGGAAGCATTTTCCATCATGTATCTGAAAAAGTCAGAAAGGGGGAGGAAGTTACCATAAAGCATGGTGTTGATCAGGCTCTTTGGGTCTCAAATGCCACAAGGCTGGCCTTGAATCTACCACAGCTGAATTATGATTCAGAGCCTACATATCCTGAATCCTAAGTTGAGCAATTCTCTGACAGTCCTCACATTGCTGAATCATCTCATAAAAGGAAAGCAGTAACACCTGAAGAAGAGATGTTGGCAAGGAAGAAGAGAAGAGAGGAAATTCAAAAACTTTTCAGCTATGAAGAATGGAGCCCTAAATCCAAGTAAATCATATTATACATTTGGAATCAAATGATAACTTTGCTGGATTGTCAATCAATGAAATTTTAATGATATGTGGACAAGGTTGTCCAAAGTTTGAGAAAGGAATTATCTGAAGAAATAGCATAAGTAAAAGCTGAGATGCATCAACTGAATGCCTAAACACTGAACTTTTTCCTAAGGGTTGCTCCTATTGTGGACCATACAACCCATCAACTGGAAATAACTCATAAAGGTCTAGAAGATATAATAGAAAATTAGTGTGCTACCTCAGAAAATCTTCAAAATGTTTTCCAATCAACTGCTAGCAACATGACAGAGCATAGGATGAACATCCTTGAAAGAGTTGACTTTTGTAGACCATTGTTGTATAAACACCTCCTAGAAACAAATAATCATATCACTAAAGGTGTGAACATGCTCAGAAGTACAATATTTGACCTCCAGGGAAGCATTTGCCATCATGTATCTGAAAAAGTCAGAAAGGGGGAGGAAGTTACCATAAAGCATGGTGTTGATTAGGCTCTTTGGGTCTCAAATGCCACAAGGCTTGCCTTGAATCTACCACAGCTGAATTATGATTCAGAGCCTACATATCCTGAATCCTAAGTTGAGCAATTCTCTGGCAGTCCCCACATTGCTGAATCATCTCATAAAAGGAAAGCAGTAACACCTGAAGAAGAGATGTTGGCAAGGAAGAAGAGAAGAGAGGAAATTCAGAAACTTTCCAGCTATGAAGAATGGAGCCCTAAATCCAAGTCAATCATATTGTACACTTGGAATCAGTTTGACAGTCAATGTATTAATACCTCAAGGTATTATTGCACTGTGGAATGGAACAAGTATGAAGAATAAGAGTGGAAGAGGAGGATTCAAATGAGAAAGTATCCTAATGGATCACCTCCTCCTCCCAGATACATTCCTAAACCACTAGTCTATGTTGAAAGACAAAGGAGGAAAGCTGCTGGAGACAGTGATTAGAGATCAAGAAAAGATAATGAAAATTTGACACTCTTAGATTAATGATGTTCTAGTTAAATCTCAAATGTAAACATTGTTATGAATTTAATATATAATGGAATATTTACCTTATGCCTTGTGTCAATTTTACTTATAATATTATATATGTGTTTATTGATATATGAGGTTCTGACTTCTTCAAATAGGGGGAGATTGATGGGAATATTGATCACAAGATTCTTGATTTGAAGGGGCCCTCTGGATAACAATAAACACATAATGTGTTTGATGCTCTATTCTAGTTTTGATTTGACGGGTATAACAAAAGTGCATGGCTAATGTTGGGTTAAGCTTATAGTATATCAAATAGTGTTTTGCCTATACAATCCCTCATGGTGCGAAACATATATTGACTTATGATCTAACACTATATTAGACTTATCACTGTCAAGGAAAAGTCATTTGGAAATGGTCTGAAAATGGAGCTGCACAGATAGCCAATAGCTCGGAATAAGCCTAAACCCTGCTAAGGAAAAAATTGGCTAGATGATTTAGATGACAAGGATTCTATGTCATCTAGACCACTGCCGTATCGACTAGACGATCTCGACGACAAAATTCTATGTCATCTAGACCACTATTGTATCGGTTAGACAATCTCGACGACAAAATTCTATGTCGGCTAGACCATAGCTACATCAGCCAGATATGATCTATATCTTAATATTGGATAAATCCAATGTCATCTAGAAGAGATGTATCGTCTAAAAGAGTTGTATCGTCTAGAAGAGTTGTATCATCTAGAAGAGTTTTATCATCTAAAAAATTTGTTTCGTCCAGAAGGCTAGTATCGTCCAGACGACTTATATCGTCAATAAGACTTATATCATCCAGTCGGCTTATATCGTCTAGAAGAGCAAATCGTCTAGAAGATTTCTATATATGTAAGGCACGGGAATAAAGCCAGAAATTATGCCTTAGCTTAAATTTCAATTTGAAATCCACCATTTGATATGTCAATCAAGGGATTTCTTCTAGAAGGTCTTAACTAAATAAATCTTTCTTTATTCCTAGTCGTTGATAAAAATTTCTATAAATAGGCCTTGAGGACACACAATTCAGAAGAATTAAGATTACATTCTATCTAATGCTTTTGTGAATCATTTGCGACAAAGAACGAGAACGTATAGCCATTGGAGGGACCAGCAAAATTTCTCAAGAAAGAACCCTAAGGTGTTGCTACTGTTTGTTCTCCAGTATTCTTGTAAGAACTTGAGAGCTTGTACAATCAAAATCTGATTCATCTCATTGCTCAAGTATTACTCAGTAATTGAATTTCTCCCTGAAAATTATCTATCTGAGTAAGAAGTTTTATTTTGCAAGAAAGTTTATTTTGCTCAAGATCAAATTCTTCAAGAATATTATTTCTGAGATCTGATCAAGGAAGAAGAAGTCTATCTGTTGTGCTTCTACAGAAGACTCAAGTTTATTCATTATTCATCTTTTGAGTCTAAGTTGTATTGCAAACAGTGAAATTATAAACTGAGTGTTGTATGATCTTTTGAGATCTGGGTTGTAGGAATTTTTGTGTAAGCTTTTGTTGTAGGGCTCTTGGAGTCTGAGCTGTAGGATTATTTTGGGAATTTGAGTGTAGGACCTCGAAAAATATCTGAGTGTAGATCTCTTGTTGGAGAGATTGAGGTAGGGCCTTAGTGTCCTGAGTGTAAGTCTTGGAGAAGAAGACTGAGATTTGGAGCAGTTTACCTAGTCTAGCACATTGCTAGATAGGTGGTGTGGAGAGAGGAATACCCAAGGCATTCTTAAGGAACCTCTATAAATCCTTGTGTGCTTTTTGTATTTGAATTTTTCTTATCATCTTGCAGAAATTTTAAAAAGGATAAAAAAATCACCCATCACACTCTTCATCCCCCCTTTAGGTGTAATCTAGGTGAACCAAAGAAAAATAATAGTTTCTTAACCGCCCGCTCTCTTCTTTTATCATGTATGCAGTTCGGCTCAAAACTGCCCACCTCTGCTCTGCTTTGTTCTGCGCCTTTCTCCTTGCGATTTTTGTGATCTCCTTCTTACTAGTCATAGTCTGTATGATCGTTGCGACTTACGTGATCTGTGTGATATCTATTGGTTTGTGCAGATAAATCTCTCTAGCCGCTCTTTCTCTTCTCAATGGTGCATCCAGATGTCACTCACACTGCTTTAACTCCCACTACGTTCGCTTCAAGTCCTTCTGGCAATCTATGCACTACATCCAAGCTGGTTGGACCAAACTACCCAGACTGGAGTGTCTCCTTCACCATTCTGCAAAGGTACAAAAGCAAATGTAATCATCTTATTGAAGACCCTCCAGCAAAAGGATCCGTTACCTATGACGATGTTGGGTTTTTTCTAAACATGAGTGGAACAACACATCATATGTGCGCTTCGGAAAAATAAACAAGAACAACCCTAAACAGTTATATGATCATACGATTTCATGAACCAAGAAATAAATAAAGCAACACATTGCAATATACCTGAGAGGGATTGAGTTAATACTCAACCATGGTACTCCAATCTTGTCCAGAAACAAGTGGTGGAGTTCCAAGCACATAATGTATATTTGTGCCTCTATAGTAGTCCACATGAGCGAAAGAGAACCCCAAGCTTCTTGTCCAACAAGATATGAGTCGGAGAAGGAGAGCCCTCAACATCTCCCACGGATTGCTAGATTCGTCCAAGGGAGAGGCGACGACGGCGGACTGGGTCTCACAGAGATCTTGCGGAACGGTACTGTCTCAATCTCAGAAAAAGGCACAGGGAAAACCTAATCGCTTCCCTATTTATACCCAGGGAATAAAATTAGATATCCACAGACCCGAGTCTTTAATAGGAGTATTCAATAAGTATCGTCGTGATCACTAAACATCTTTGAGACGATCTCGACAATATCGTCGTGAAGATCTATATCATCGAGATGATCTCGATGATATCGATGATATCGTTGTGATGACCTATATCGTCGAGACAATCTCAACGATATCGTCGTAATGACTGAAATATCATCGTGACAATCACGATGATATTGCACAGCACTGAATGATACAATACAGGCTGACAGTCGGTTATATCGTCGTGACCACTCAACGATATTCACAATATCGTCGTGATGATCTCAACGATACACGCAATGTCATCTTGAACATATGACAACATGCTCCATTCAATATTCATAATATCTGTGGAATATTTAAACGACTCGACCTAACTCCAATGACTCATAGGATTGGTCCTTCACTCATATCTAATATGAGTAAGGCCAACACAATCCTTCCTCCACCTTCTCCAAATGATCTTATGTGCGACCCTATAGGCTCATATCGCGTTGGTAGTAAGACTAACTGCTTTATTGCTTTGAGATCACCTTGGAAATACCAACAGATGATTGGGATGCCATGGATGCTCTAGTTCGGACATGGCTTGCTAACAGTCTTTCTGACAAGTACCTGCCCATCATACGACATTATGAAACTGTTAAGGCTGTCCAGAATCATCTTGTTGCTCTCTACTTAAAGGGAGCTCAAACTTTTCGCATATACACATTATATGTCGATCTCTTTGCCTTCCCCCACCATGACTCCTCTTGCTGCGTATCAGGAGGTGAAAGCTCTTGATGTCGAACATCTTCAACATCGCCCTTCTCTGTAGATCTCGTTGAGCAACACAAACACTTCCAAGAACTTATAGTGGTTGTTGCATATTATAGCCATAAATAACCTTGATTTGAAGAAGTGCCCCTTGAACTAAGATGAATTGATATTGTATTTGATGTGACATCTTAGTTGTGTGTTTGCAGGACATTAATTGCTAAGTACAAACCAATATCATGTTTCAATGAGTCATAAACACAGGCCTATGCAATGTAATCCCTCATTGTGTAGACCAAGGTGTTGACTCATATGAAATCTCTCTATTGGGATGTACTTCATATTCAAACACTTTGGAGAAGTCAAGATGAAGTAGTTGTTGGATTCGGGATTGGAAGAAATTTTGTCTAAGTCTTTTTCGTCGAGTGCTCTCGAGAAATCTAGATGAATTCGTCGAGACATCTCGTGAAGACTTAGTTAATTCATTGAGTTTACTCAAAAGGTCTCAGAGAAAATTGATAAGAATTTTTGTCGAGTAAAGTTGTCTTCACTCGAGAACACTCGATGAATTCATCGAGTGGTCTGCCGATTTCTCGTGAACACTCGACGAATTTGTTGAGTGCTCTTGTGAACTTCTCGAGTGTTCTACGTACTCTTTCTTCCCGCCTCAGCGCTTTTTGCTAAGTCCATTTCGTCGAGTCTTTATGTGAATTCGTCGAGTAATCATTGATTTCACGAGTTCATTTGATGAATACTGACAGAGCGCGTTTTGTTCATTTCGCTGTCGGCTTTCCTTTTTAGGGTTTCCTCCATGTACAGTACACGTGGAGCTTATTCCCTAAGTCTCATTTATAGCCGTTTGAGAAGGATCTATATATACTTAAAGGGTATTTCGTTAAACCCTAATCGTGCTCATTTTAAAAAGAGAAAGATCGCAAATCGCCGGCTATTCTCATTCTCGCAAAGAGCTGTTCTGCCATCGACAAGTCTTCTGCACGATTCTTCTCCAAGTTTTGATTCAACAAGATCTCAGAGTTAAGATTCATTCATGTGCTTTTATAGACCTTGTTGTCTCGATAAGCTTTCAGATCAAGTTTGTACAAGTCATGATTTCTTCTTCCCTTTCAAGATCAAGCCATCGTCTCAATCAAGGAAGAAGAAGATCTACTTTCTCAGATCTGAAGAAGTTGAATCTCTTTGAGATTCTAAGTGATTGATTTTCAATCTAAAGTTATTGTAAAATCCTTTTACATATCTCATAGGAAGTTTATCTTCCGAGTTGTTGTTGATCCTAGTTTATAGGATCGAGAGTAGGAGAGTTTGTTCTCCGAGTTTGTAGGAGAGTTTGTTCTCCGAGTTTGTAAGATTTGTATACTCCGAGTTGTAAGATTATTTTAATTTGAGATTAGTGAAGTAGCCTAGTCTAGCCGGGCGTGCTAGATAGGTGAGGGGGGAAAGTGGGCGTACCCATTCCGGGGAACCACTATAAATCCTTGTGTTTGTGTGTGTTCTTTGTTTCCTGTGTGCTTTTCTTTCAAGATTTTAATTCCGCTTAAAAGCCATAGAATTCACCTATTCACCACCCCCCCCCCCACCCCTCTAGGTGATTTAGGTAGCAACTAGATACTTTAAATTGATATCAGATGTAGGTTGTTCGTTAAGAGGTTAACACCTTGAACAAAGTCCTCTGTCTAGTTGTTTAAAGACACAATGTCTGGAATGGATAGAAATAAGGATTCTTCCATGAAGTTGCCGGTATGCACCAAAGAGAACTTCCCCATGTGGAAGGAAAGAGTATGGTTTTATATGGTAGCCGCCGACCCAAGGATCTTTCAGATCGTTGAAGAAGTTCCTCATGTTCCTATGATAACATCTACTATCAACCCAAATCTACAAGTTCCTAAGAAGATGCTTGATCTAACAAAGGACGAGATTGATCTTGTCGTCTTGGACAAGAAGGCGAAGAACATTATTGTCAGTGTTGTGGATGACTATATGCTACAGAACCTCTTCCACTGCAAATCTACCAAAGAGATGTGGGATTCTCTTATCGTATTGATGGAAGGTACATAAAAAGTCAGAGATGATCATAGACCTCTGCTGAATCAAGAGTACGAGGCCTTCAAACAGGACCCAAGAGACAGCATATCAGATGTACACCTATGAGAAATTCTTCAAAATTCTGAACGGTTTAAGAAATTATGACTGGGAATTTACTGTTGGAGAGCTAAACGACAAGTTCTTGAGATCCCTGACAAAAGAATGGGATACCAAGGCAATCGCCATAAGGGAGTTTGGTAAGCTGGCTACTATGGAGCCTCAGATATTGTTTGGGAAGCTTCTTTCCCATGAATTGAAGCTCAGCATCAAGAAAGATGAGGAAGAAGGCAGCAGGACTTCTGGAAAGGAGAAGTCCGTAGCACTAAAGGACGAAGGGTCAAAGAAAGGTAAGATCATGTTACCGGTGAGGACATTGTCGTCAGATGAAGATGACAAGTATGTGGCTTACTCATCAAGCTCAGACATGTCCGATGGGAAGTTCTCCTTACTCTCCAAGAAATTCAAGAGATTGGTGAACAAAAGGAAGCAGAGGAGAAGTCAATCCTCCTCATCGGATCATAGAAGATCAAGACATGATGGTGAACATCACAAGAAGGGGCATAGCAATAACAGGTATAAAACTAAACCGAATAAACACATTTCGACTAACATTATTTGTTACTGCTGTAATAAGCCAGGGCATGTGATTGTGGAATGCCCGTACAAGAAGAAAGATGGTCTGTGAAAGGAAGACAAGAAATCCTTCAAAAGTAAGAAGGAGGAAAAGAGCTTCTTGGCTAAGAAGTTCAAAACTCTGAGCGACTGCGACTCGGACGAGTCAAGCTCAGACGAAGAAGCCTGCTTCAGGCTCATGGCTCAAACTGACGAGGAAAATGATGACACTCCTTATGAGGGGAAGGTAAACTCGGACACTCCTCTTTCTGATTCAGAAGCTAAGTCCAATGTGGATGAAGGCTACACTTCTCAAGAGGAATCAGAATTAATGGTTCAGCACCAAGCGTTGTTGAAGTTATTTAACAGATGCCGCAAGGCAGTTAAATACCAAGTCAAAGAGATTGCGTCTCTCAAGACCGTGGAATTGGATCTGAGGGAAGAAATTGAAAAATTACTTCCTTTCATAGATGAAGTCCAACTCTTGAAGGACGAACTCAAAAGCTCTGCTGAACTATTAAAAATGAAGGAGAAATACATAACTGAGTTGGAAGGGAAGTTAGTGGTTGAGAGAAAGCTAATGGAAAGCTTTTCTTAACCAAAGACCATTCTTCCTCTCATTGATGGCTTTTCAGCTCCTGCGAAGGGTAGCGGTAGCCGTCATCAGACAAAGAAAAGTAAGGCTGCTAAGAGAAGAGTCGTTAAGGGTAAGGGTAAGGCTGATCAAAGTCAACCTTCATTCGGAGAAGAAAAGAAGGTACAACAGATTTGACTGTTGGTGTTGTGGCAAAGTTGGTCACTTTGACATAGATTGTTGGTTTAATCCAATGAATTCTAGGACTCCACTAGTTAGTAATGCAAGGATGACTACTCGCAATGTTAATACCCCAAGTGGAAGTCGTCTAACAAGAAGCCAAGGACCCAAATCCTTTTGGGTTCCTAAGGGCAATTGATTATTGATTGCAGGTATGTCCAAAGGCCAACAACACACCTATATGATATTTGGACAGTGGATGTTCACGGCACATGACCGGAACTAGAAGCCTATTGCAAAGTTACATCCCAATCAAAGATGGTCCAATGGTTATCATTGGTGGATCTGATCGGTGAATCACAAATGGCTACGGTATGATTACCAACGGTATAGTCTCTTTCACATATGTAGCTTATGTTAAGGGATTACAACATAATCTTATTAGCATAAGTCAATTATGTGACAAAGGCTATATGGTTGAGTTCTACAAGGATAAGTGCTTGATAAAGTCGTTTGATACGTCAAAAACTATTTTAACAGGCACTAGGAGTAGAAATATTTTCTGCTTAAATTTCCTTTGTTTAGATTATTCTACACCAGTATGCTTTTTGGCAAAAGATAGTGCATCTCTCTGTGACCAATGGGACAAGATACTAGCACATATTAATTTCAAAACTATAAATATGTTATTTTCTCACAGCTTAGTGCGTGACACACCTGATGTTAAGTGCATTAAAGAGAGACCTTGTCATACATGCCAAATGGGCAAGAAGACTCGGGCTAACTTTAGGAGCATAATTGGAAAAGACTCTACCAGATGTTTATATCTGCTTCATATGGATCTATTTGGTCCCATGCCAGTTAGGAGTTTAGGAGGTAAAGCTTATACCTTCATATGGATCTAATTGTTGATGACTACTCACGTTTTGCTTGGGTATTCTTTCTGAAACACAAGTCAGATACTTTTGACTCTTTCACTAATTTTGTTTGGCAAATCTAGAATGAACTAAACTGCTCCGTAGTCAAAATCAGAAGTGACCACGGAACAGAATTCAAGTCTGGGGCTATGACAGAATTTTGTGAAAGCTTAGGTATCTTTCATTAGTTTTCCTCTCCTCGTACTCCACAACAAAATGGAATTGTCGAGAGAAAGAATAGGACACTCATAGAGGCAAGCCGGACAATGTTGAATGATTCTTGTCATCTAGAATATTTCTGGGCAGAAGCTGTCAACACTGCTTGTCACGTGCAAAACAGAGCACTAATCAACAAGAACCATCATAAGTCACTTTATGAACTTCTAAAGGGCAGGAAACCAATTGTATCTTATTTTAGAATTTTTGGCAGTAAATACTTCGTACTTAACAATGGGAAGTATTACAAAACTATGTTCAGTGAAAAATGTTTTGAAGGTATTTTTGACTTTTTGTAGGTTATAGTATCCATAGTAAGGCATATAGGATTTTCAACAAGAAAACTCTAGTTGTAGAAAAATCCATAAATGTTGTATTTGGTGAGACGAGTATGCTTCATAGCAGCTCTTCTAGTGTTTTTGTTGAAGATGCAGGTGCAGGTTTGGAATTGAAAGAACTAAACTTGGAAGAAGTCATTAAAGAAGATGCTCCAGAGACAATTTCAGTAAATGATCCAATTACACCTGAAGAAGAAGAAGAACCTCAAGAAATAGAAGAAGCACCAGAAGTAGAAGAACCTGCTATTAGGAATGATGCAAGAAACCTGGTGATCAGACAGCAGAGAGATCACCCAGCAAATCAAATCATCGGAGATACCAGAGCCGGAATACGGATAAGAAGAGGTATAGCTAACGGAGTTTTGCATTTAAGTTTTCTTTCGCAGATTGAGCCAAAGAAATTTGATGAGGCCAAAGAGGATGCTTCATGGATTATTGCATTGCAAGAGGAGCTCAATCAATTCAAAAGATGCAAAGTCTGGAAGCTAGTGTCAAGGCCCAAAGATCAGAATGTCATCGGAACAAAATGGGTTTACAGAAACAAGCTGGATGAGAACGATGTAATCATCAAGAACAAGGACAAACTTGTTGCCCAAGGTTACCGACAATAAGAAGGGATCGAATTTGATCAGACTTATGCTCCAGTGGTAAGACTTGAAGCGATCAGGTTGTTTCTAGCGTATGTTGCTCACAAGGGATTTATGGTCTATCAAATGGACGTGAAGTCAGCCTTCCTTAATGGTAATTTAAAGAAAGAAGTATACGTAGAATAACCTCCATGTTTTGTTGATTCCTCCCTCCCTGATTATGTTTATTTGTTACGAAAAGCTTTATATGGTCTAAAACAAGAACCTCGAGCTTGGTATGCGACCCTCTCTAGCTTTCTTCTTGAGAACAAATTCACAAGAGGAAAGATAGATAAGACATTATTTCTTAGGGAAGTAAAAGGCAAGATTTTGCTAGTGCAAATCTATGTCGACGACATTATCTTTGGATCTACGGATGATAACCTTTGCAAAAAGTTCTCTAACTTAATGCAAGTGAAATTTGAAATGATTAGTATGGGTGAGCTGAAGTATTTCTTAGGACTTCAGGTGAAATAATCTGAAGATGGAATTTTCATCTCTCAGACGAAGTTCACCAAAGAGTTGATTAAGAAATTCGGAATGGAGAATGCAACCTCAATGAGGACTCCAATGGGTTCAACTATGACTCTGGACAAGGATGAGAAAGGGAAACCTTTTGAAGAAACCAAGTCCAGAAGCATAATTGGATCCTTGCTCTACCTTACTGCCAATAGACCGGACATAATGTTTTTAACATGTGTTTGTGCTAGAATTCAGGTGAACTCTAAGAAATCTCATTATGCCGTTGCAAAGAGGATTTTGAGATACCTTAAAGGCACACCAAATCTTGGCTTATGGTACCCAAGAAGTAATGACTTCGAGCTAATGAGTTTTTCATATGCTGATTTTGCAGGTAGCAGGGATGATAGAAAAAGCACTTCCGGGACATGCCAATTCCTTGGAAGGAGGCTTATTTCTTGGAGTAGCAAGATGCAAAATAATATAGCAATTTCAACTGTTGAATCAGAGTATATCTCTGCAGGCAGTTGTTGTGCACAACTTCTATGGATCAGGAATCAGCTTGAAGACTACAACTTGAAGTTGAAGGAGATTCCCATGTTCTGTGACTCATCAAAAGCAATAGCAATTGCCAACAATCCAGTCTCTCACAGCCGGACAAAGCACATAGAGATACGTTATCACTTCATCCGAGAGCATGTGAAGAACAAGGACATCAACCTCAGTTATGTCCCGACGGATAAGCAAGTTGCAAATATTTTCACAAAGCCGCTTGATGAGACCAAGTTCAACTATTTCAAATTGGAACTTTGTATGCAGAACAAGGAGTCTTGAAGAAAAGTCAAAGGAATCAGACTAAAATCAAAAAATCGGGGCTTTCACAGAATTTAAGGAAATTACACGAGTCAATTCGACGAATTCGTCGAGTCTTCAAGACTTGTTACGATGAAAAATTATTTTCGTTGAGTCCTTTCGACGAATTGAAGAATTTACTCGAGTTATTTCGACGAATCTTTAGGATTATTTCATCGAATGCTAATCTCCCAGATTTTCAACCTAATTTCTTTAATTATTGGATCCGAAGAGTCATTTCCTATAACAGGTATGCGCCTCCTCTCACTTCAAAACATATATATATATATATATATATATATATATATATATATATATCTTAAGGCTTTCACGAGTCACACACGCTTTCTCTCGAAATCTTCCGTTGATTCGTCTGCCTCTCGCCGAAATCCTCTGTCAATTCAAGTGTCAATGTCTCGCAAGAGCACAGGACTCCTTCAGGTAGGGGGAGAGCTAGTGCGAACTGAATTCGCAAGCACCACCAACGAGTTCAGGAATGTTGTTCTATGCCTAGAAGGAATCGGCCTCTCCTTCGTTCTAGAACACCCATGTAGGGTGCTAGACAAGGATGTTTTGGATTTCTTCAAGAATGCCAAGATTCGACACCATGGAGATGTTATCAAATCTACAGTAAGGGACAGAGTTATCAAAATGAATCCATCAAGATTGTCCAGACTTCTGAAGTTGCCAGCCGTAGAAGAAGAGGATTGTTTGTTTTAAGAAGATCATAACAGAGCACTATTGTTTTGTGGTTTGCCTAAAGGAATAACTGTTGTCAGAAGAAAGAATATGAATGGTGAAGGAAAACTTCTCTCAGACATTCTGGGAAAAGTTTTGTTGCGTATGGTAGGCTCACAAGACTACCTTTCAAATTATAAGTTCAAGCTGGTAGCAGGTATATTCTGCAGAAAGAAGGTGAACTAGGGTTTAATTTTAGTTGAGAAAATCATGGCAAGTTTGATGGTTCCTAATTTTGGAAGGATCATCTCACTCTATCTCAATCAACTGGATGGGAGCCAGTTTGATATGTCCTCTGGAAGCCCTATTCACCATTTGAAAATGATTGATTCTTCAATTCTCTATAGATGGGAAAGGAAAATTGTGAGGCCTGGTCTGAAGAAGGCTGAAGAAGAGGAAGAAGTTGATGAAGAAGAAGAAAGGCATTGACCCTCTCCATCAAGGTTTGTTCCACAGTCAAATGTACCATCAGTCCAGGGGAGAGCTTTAAAGCTCCAGAATCAGCTGTTCAGAAAGAGCCCTCTCCAGTTCAACAGGCCCCTCCAAGTTTGCAAAGTCGGTTTAATGCTTTTGTAGTCAATCTTGAGAAGAGTTTCAATCTGGTCCATGGGCACTACTCAGAAAAGATACTTGTCTTTTCTGCAAGGGAGCCAGAGAGGTTAACTATCGGTGATGCTGAGGGTGTGGAAGCTGAAAATGATGATGGTGCTGATGGGGATGATAATGATGGTGATGATGGCAACAATGATGACAATGATGATGATGATGGTGGTGATGGCCCTGAGACTGATCCAATTCAGGCAAGTTATATTGCTGAAAAAGTAGTTCCTAATGCTCACCAATCTGGTGAAGAAGAAGTGGCTAAAGAGAAAGAATCCACATCTGGTGGAATTCTTATTGTTGATTTTGTTCCTCCTGTTGAAGAAAAGTCTCCTGCAGTATCTGAGGGGGAGAATCAGAAAGAGGAAAGTCAAGTCCAACCTACAGAGGTTTTGTCTGATAAGGATGAAGGAGAGGATGTGTAGTCTGCACCTCCTGCTCAAGAGAATGAATTGCATCAGAATGTGCCCTCTCTAAGGGGAGTTCAGTCAGATGAGCTTATGTTCCATAATGAGAGCTCTGGCACACCTTCTAAGCATAGCACTCATGCTCCTGTTGCTTCCACCTCAAATTCTGAGTTGCTATAAACAATTGAAGCCTTGCTCAAAACTCAAGCAGAGCGTTTTGAATTCTCCATGAAGCAAGTGTTTGACAAGGTCAAAGAGGTTGAAGCTGACCTAAACAACGGTCTAGCTGAGGTAAAGCATAATCGATCTAACATGAGAGATGAGTTAGTTAATTATTTTACAAATGGTGTGAAAGCTGTAAGTTTTTCAAATGAAGGACTGAAGCATGTTTATAAAAATTCAAAGACACTTTTAGAAGGTCAAGGCACATTATTTCAGCAAGGAGAAAGCAACAAAGAACAAGTCATTGCTAACTTGGCAAGTTTCAAGGAAGATATTCTCCAAACCCTAAATGAAGAAGTCAGAAAAGGGGAGGAGAAGATTCTATGTCAAATGCATGAGTTAAATAGAGAAGTTGAAAGCAAATTCCATGAAGCAAATGTCTACAACCATCAAAGCTTTCAGTGGCTATATGAAGGGCTGATGGGAAGACCTCAAGATCAAACCCTCCCTGAGTAATTTCATGAGGATGTAACTCCTATCCCTCCAGTTCATTATACTCAAGTATGGTCTGATCAGGAAGATGTTGCTGAACCAGCAGAGCCTGCAGTAAAGAAGAGAAAGTATGGGGAAGGTTCTTTTGCAAGTAAGTTAGATTCTTCTGCAAGAAGAGGAACATGTATAGAAATCAGAGAGCCAGTTGCAGAAAGAAGAGAATTTTCAAAGTATGGAGTCCAACATCTAAAGCAATAATCTTGGATACTTACAGATTAATTGACATCTCAAATGAAGTGCCCCAAAACTATTACAGTCAGGAAGAGATCAACAAGCACAAGGCATCAAAGTTGAAAAGGAAGATTCACTTCAGAGATCATGGGTACAACAATCCAAGTGCTCCTCCACCTCCTCCAAAATATTATCCAAAACCAAATGCATACTTTGCTTGGCAGTTGAAGAAAATCAAGGAGGAGAAGGCCAAAATTCCTTAGCTGTGTGTTGTGATTCTGTGTTGAAATCCTGAAAACATTTACAAATTTATTAATGTTTTGATGTTTCAATTCATATTGTTAATTTCTTTATGGCATGTTCTTTGTTTGTGATTATGATTATTATCTGTGCAATTCACCTTAGTAGACAGGGTTCTAACTTCTTCAAATATGGGGAGATTGTTAGGTATTGTAGCCACAATAACCTTGATTTGAAGAAGTGTCCCTTGAACTAAGATGAATTTATATTGTATTTGATGTGGCATCTTAGTTGTGTGTTTGCAGGACATTAATTGCTAAGTACAAATCAATGTCAGGTTTCAATAAGTCATAAACACAGGACTATGCAATTTAATCCCTCATTGTGTAGACCAAGGTGTTGACTCATGTGAAATCTCTCTATTGGGATGTACTTCATATTCAAACACTTTGGAGAAGTCAAGATGAAGTAGTTGTTGGGTTCAGGATTGGAAGAAATTTTGTCTAAGTCTTTTTCGTCGAGTGCTCTCGAGAAATCTAGATGAATTCGTTGAGACATCTCATGAAAACTTAGTTAATTCGTTGAGTTTACTCAAAAGGTCTCAGAGAAAATTGATAAGTATTTTCGTCAAGTAAAGTTGTGTTCACTCGAGAACACTCGACGAATTCGTCGAGTGACCTGCCGATTTCTCATGAACACTCGACGAATTCCGATTTCTCGTGAACACTCAACGAATTCGTCGAGTGCTCTCGTGAACTTCTCGAGTGGTCTAAGTACTCTTTCTTCCCGTCTCAGCGCTTTTTGCTAAGTCCATTTCGTCGAGTCTTAATTTATGTGAATTCGTCGGGTAATCATTGATTTCACGAGTTCATTCGACGAATGCTGACAGAGCGCATTTTGTTCATTTCGCCGTCGGCTTTCCTTTGTAGGGTTTCCTCCATGTACAGTGCACGTGGAGGTTATTCCTTAAGTCTCGTTTATAGCCGTTTGAGAAGGATCAATAAATACTTAAAGGGTATTTCGTTAAACCCTAATCGTGCTCATTTTAAAAAGAGAAAGATCGCAAATCGCCGGCTATTCTCGTTCTCACAAAGAGTTGTTTTGCGCTGACAAGTCTTCTGCACGATTCTTCTCCAAGTTTCGATTCAACAAGATCTCAGAGTTAAGATTCATTCAAGTGCCTTTATAGATCTTGTTCTCTCGATAAGCTTTCAGATCAAGTTTGTCCAAGTCAAGATTTTTCTTCCCCTTTCAAGATCAAGTCGTCATCTCAATCAAGGAAGAAGAAGATCTACTTTCTCAGATCTGAAGAAGTTGAATCTCTTTGAGATTCTAAGTGATTGATTTTCAATCTAAAGTTATTATAAAATCCTTTTACATATCTTGTAGGAAGTTTATCTTCCGAGTTGTTGTAGATCCAAGTTTAGAGGATCGAGAGTAGGAGAGTTTGTTCTCTGAGTTTGTAGGAGAGTTTGAACTCCGAGTTTGTAGGAGTTGTATACTCCGAGTTGTAAGATTATTTTAATCTGAGATTAGTGAAGTAGTCTAGTCTAGCCGGGTGTGCTAGATAGGTGAGGCGGGAAAGTGGACGTACCCATTCTGGGGAACCACTATAAAACCTTGTGTTTGTGTGTTCTTTATTTTCTATGTGCTTTTCTTTCAAGATTTTAATTCTGCTTAAAATCCATAGAATTCACATATTCATCCCCCCTCTAGGTGATTTAGGTAGCAACTAGATACTTTCAGTGGTGTGTTATCTTTCTCGCCTCCCGGACTACTACGACATGATCCGCCAACAAATTCTAGGTAAAGTTGAGTCTCTTACCCTCGATGTCACCACTACTCACATTTCCGCTATCACGACTCTTCTTCAACATCAGTTGCTTACCCCCCACCCCCCCCCCCCCCCTTCCCCCATGACAGTTTTGCACATCCTTATCATAAGGGTAACAATAGTGGTCGTGGAGGTTACTTTGGTGGAAGAGGTCATTTTCGACACACCTGCCCTCATTGTGAAAGGCTAGGTCATCATGTGGGTCGTTGTTGGGTTAAGCACACTCATCTTCGGCCGTCAGCAGGTGAAGCATTTATCTCTATTGCAAAGAAGTTTACCTCTCTTGCCACCCTTCAGGTAGTGCACATGTGGTCACCCAGGGTAAGTGGCTCATTGACTCTGGTGTTAGTAATCATATGACAGGAAATCATCTTCTTTTCTCTCATTTGGATAAACATGATCGGTCACCATCGATTTTGATTGCGGAAGGCTCTCCTTCCCCAGTGTGTGGGACTGGTATGGTCCAGGTCAATAAGTCTCTTCAATTTGAAGACACTCTCTACGTGTCGACCTTTCCATGCAATTTTCTCTTTGATACATCTCTTTGCAGACAACTAAATTGTTCAGTCACGTTTACCTATACTACTTATTCTTTTCAGGATCCTCACTCCAAAGAGGCGATTGCTACTGGGATTGAAAGCGGTGGCCTCTACTTCCTTGATAATATCTGCTCTCTCTCTCTCTCTGCAACAACTACTTCCAACTCTCTTCTTCAGTGGCATCTTTGCCTCACTCATCCTCCACCTCGCCTACTCCACCAGCTCATGCCAGACCTACCAAAGGATGACTCCTCCCTCAACTGTGAAGCCTGCCAATTCGGCAAACATCACCGCTACTCTTATCCAGCTAAACATGGACGTAGCTCTTCTCACCCTTTTGATAGTGTTCATTCGAACATCTGGGGTCCCTCTCCTACCAAATCTGTTGGTAGGGGTCACTTTAATGGATGATTTCTCTATATGTACTTGGGTGTATCTGTTAAAAGAAATCTCTGAACTTTTTTCTATATTTTCAACCTTCTATAATAAAATTTGCACGCAGTTTGGTGCTTCTATCTAAGTTCTTTGTACTGATAATGCTAAAGAATATCTAAGTATCAATTTTTCTGCTTTTTGCATGAATAATGGTCTGGTACATCAAACTAGTTGTACTTACACCTCTCAACAAAACGGAGTGGCTGAACGAAAAAATCGACATCTTCTAGACGTTGCTTGTAATCTTCTCACTCAGATGTATGTTCCTCGCTCATATTGGGGTCATGATATCACTTCTTGCTTTCTTATCAACTGTATCCCCTCTACGGTTCTCAATGGCAAAACTCCTTTCTCCATCTTGTACCCCGGTGCCCCACCTTTTCATTTACCTCTACGTGTATTTGGTTGTATGTCCTTTGTTCACACTCCTTCACTCGGTCGGGATAAACTCTCTCCTCGCACGATCAAGTGCATCTTTGTTGGTTATTCTCCCACTCAAAAGGGCTATCGTTGTTATGACCCTCTTCTCCATAAACAATATGTCTCAGCTGACGTGACATTCTTTGAGTCTACTCCTAACTTCTCCAAAGATCCTACATCCTCAGCTCTACATGATACTCCTTTTTTCTGAATTGTTTCCGCCCCTCCACCTGAGCTCGTTCCGCCTCCACTTCTCAATGGCAAATATTTTTTTAAATAAAATTTTCAAGTATTTGCCATGGTTTCAAACCGTGGAAAATATATTTTTTTAATAAATCTGTCAAGTATTTGTCACGGTTTCAAACCGTGGCAAATACTTTTAAAAAAAATATCTGCCAAGGATTAGCCACGGCAAAATACCGTGGCTAATAATGAACTTTTAGCCACGGTAGAGGAACCGTGGCAAATAACTGTTGAAATCAAGACCTTTAGCCACAGTTTAAATTCATGGCTAAAAGTCGTGGCAAAAGAGTATTAGCCACGGACTGAGCGTGGCAAATACCTTTTGCCACGCTCGCATTAGCCACGCCCATTTGCCGCGGGTAAACCGTGGCTAAAAGTCTTTTGCCACGGAATTGGACTTTTAGCCACGTCAATTTGCCCTGGCTAAAAGTTCATTTTCTGGTAGTGTCTCCTTCAACTCTGGACCATCTCTAACAGCTCTCAGGCCAGCAATCTGTTCGTTGGACGGATCTGATACTGATGACATGTCAAACCTTGATCTTCTGATTGCTCTTCGTAAGGGAGTTCGAACATGTACTCAACATTTTATTCATGATGTAGTCTCATATGCTCGGCTTACCTCCTCTTGCAGGGAATTTGCTCTAGCCTTCTCAGCCACTGTCACCCCAGCCACTTACCAAGAAGCTCTTACCATTCCACATTGGAAAGTTGTCATGGATGAAGAAATAACCAATTTAATTGAGAGGGGTACTTGGACTCTTGTTCCTACTCCTCTAGGGGCGGATATTGTTGGATGTTGGTGGTTATTTGTGGTGAAGTATCATGCTGATGGAACGGTGGATTGGTAAAAGGCTCGGCTGGTTGCCAAAGGTTTTACTCAAACATATGGTGTGGACTTCTTTGACATCTTCTCTCTGGTTGCTCGCATCAGCACAATCTAATTTCTTTTTTCATCGATATCAATAAGGATTGACAGATGTCCCAGTTAGATATCAAGAATGTCTTCCTCTATAGTGATATCCAAGAAGAAGTGTATATGGAGCAACCTTCTGGGTATGTTGCTCAGGGGGAGTCTCAAGTATGAAAATTGCGGAAGGCAATCTATGGCCTCAAGCAAAGTCCTCGGGCCTGGTTCAACAAGTTTAGTGAAGTTATCTCCACCATTGGCTTTGTTTGCAACTCTGCGGATCACTCTCTCTTCATACGCAAAACTTCTCATGGGCTAGTCGTTCTTGATGTCTATGTTAATGACATTCTCCTTACTGGTGATGATAAGACTGGAATTGCTCTGACAAAGAAACATCTTCTTCAACACTTTGTCACCAAAGATATGGGACCCCCTAAGTACTTCCTGGGAATTGAAATTTTATGTAAACACAACGCGGTGGTTCTCTCGCAACGCAAATATGCTATTGATCATTTTAATGAGACATATCTGATTGGTGCTAAATCTTCTCGATGCAAATAACGGTTGGTGAAGATAAACTTTGGAATGAGGACTCACCACTTCTTTCAGATATCACTCGGTACAGATGCCTAGTGGAAAAACTCATCTACCTAGCGGTAACAAGACCTGATATCTGTTATGTTGTGGGAAAAGTTAGTCAGTTCATGCAAGATCCCAGAGAGTGTCATCTACAAACTGCTCTAAAAATCTTGAATTATGTGAAAGGGTCTCCGGGGAAGGGGCTACTATTTCCAAAGAATAATCATTTAAGGATTGAAGCCTATTCCAAAAAGTGAAAATTACGTGAAAAAAGTTGTCACAAAAGTTAAAAACATAAGTAAACCTCCACGCTACAATTACTACTACATTTTCACACACCCACCGCTCAATCATCATATCTTTCCCAAAAGGACCCTTAGGGCTTGTTTGAGGGCTCATTTATCCTTCGTTGCGGCAACCCAAGAACGATACTGGAGGAATTTTGTATATTTGTCTACAACCTTCATTGACAAAGAAGTCTCGAGAAGGCATTTCCCACCATTTTGAGCACTGCTAGTGAACATCCATCCACAGTACAACTCTTTACCTCCATTCAATCATTATTTTTTCTACTATAATAGAGGCATTTTTTCCTTACGCAACAACAGAAACTCTTCCCGAGTGAGCCATTGTTCACAAATGAGACATTACCACCTTTGGCTTCAATCCACGCTATCGTTGAAAACTTTTCAGGTCATCATCAAATCCATTATGCCACTGACAAGTTGATGTTGAGTCTCACTTGTATGTGTTGATTAAAAAATATGCCAATATTTATTTAGATAGATGTTTTTAAGGTGTTATTATAATATTATTGTTGTTGTTTTTGTCAATTAAAACATTGTATGTGTTAGTAGTATTATTGTTAATTATTACCTCATGGTATTTTACCAAACAAATCAATTATTTATATTTTTGAATTGAACTGCAAACAGTGGTTATCAAAATTGTTTTCTTATAGCTTCATTTATCATCTCCCTTTGTTATCCCTCTCTTTGAAAATATCGTCGCTCCCTCAAACAGACCCTTAGTATTCCTCGCACTCAGCAAATTAGAGCAATATTTTGTGTTAAAATGATTGTGCTACCTTGGTCGATCCACTAACAATTTATGAGTCTTATTGCGTCCTGGAGGGGAAATGATTGAACCATACGAGTAACAAGTCATCACTACATTAGCACAATAATATGAACCCAGTATTATTTATAGGGTCTTAAGCCTCAAATGAGTTTAGCAAGAGATAGAAAATTTCTGGCATGAAAAGCTTCTAATATGAGCATACCATACATTAGAATCTAAACTTCTCTTATGAAGCTATTGATCTAAAGCCTATGAGCATGAAAACTATCTTAATGTAATCTATACATTGATATCAAGAGCCATAGATAGTCATTTCTGAAAGAACATAATGAAGTATAAATTTAAATGGAATTTGTTGATGATAAGTTCTAGAATCCTAAGATTTTTGATTCATTTACATGATGATTCATTTGTAAATTGATAAATGCAATTGCAGAGGAATTACAAAATTCTTAATACAATTTATAAGAACAAATTTCTAAAGGTATTTGATTTTTAACATGTACATTCTTTTTGATAAATGATAAACATAAATAGATCAATGATTAGTTGGATCCATTCTAAGATATTTAATTGTGAACTACTCCCCAATTCACTGAATGCCTTCACAAAAATTTGTATTGAAAGACTAGTAAAATTCACCTTCATTATTGATCAATATTTTGGATGCATGAATACTATTCATGTGGCAGTTGAAGATTCTCTAGGAAAGTTCCATTTGTCAAGTGTCAAAAGTAGAAGTAAGTTTCATAGAAGGTCTCTCATAAATGAGGTGATCACCATGTGATTTTAGGATTTCAATTTGTTGGGTCCAGCATTCCTTCACTTGACCCGTAGCGCCCTTTTCTACTTCTTTAAAGAAAAAGTAGCGCCCTTCCCATCAGTCCAGGCTTTCGGGACAGTTGGTTGCGCTTGATCCTACAAGTGGTATGAGAGGGAGGTTGCGGGTTCGAGACCAGGGGCGCTGATAAATCCCGAAATTTCTCTACCTGCGTGGGTTCCCTGCGGGTCAAGCGGCCGCGACCATGTGAAAAACCACCTTTGAGCCATGTGGTGCGCCACCTCTGAGCCATGTGGTGCACCTCTGAGCTTGCGGATCGTGCTAGATGCTGTGGGGATTGTTGGGTCCAGCGTTCCTTCACTTGACCCGTAGCGCCCTTTCCTACTTCCTTAAAGAAAAAGTAGTGTTCTTCCCATCAGTCCGGACTTTTGAGACAGTTGGTTGCGCTTGATCCTACACAATCATTCCTTCTTTATCGAGGACCAGTCACATGTGAGGATAATTGACCTCCTCTCTATGGACATATGATCAACCTTTTCTGGCTTCAGCCCTACCACCCGTTTCAGTACCAAATCCTCCACCTTTGGTGAGACAAGTTTCCTTTTATGCTCTACCGAGCTCCTCTGCTTTTTATGTCAAGCACTGTCACTGTAACAATTGGCATGTTTGACAAGATAATGGTTATGGCCGTCACCAAGAAAAGAAAACTAATTTTGAACATAAAAGTGAATAAAGTTCCTTAGGTGTGATCGGGAGCTCACGAACGATAGTTCATAACCACCACGTTCACGACCGCCGCCGTCGTGCCAAACCGAGCCTAAATGATTGAGTAACACAGACGGCATGTAATGATTCACATTCCAATAAAGTTCTCGTTTGTGTGGTTGTGGAAGCCACGGACTCAGATCTGATGGCACCAGATCACAGATGTGGTCTGACGCCAGTGAGTCAAAATTCAGGGGTATTTTGAAGATTTGTTGGCGGTCTGACATCAGTGAGCCAAAATTCAGGGGTATTTCACAAATCTGTTGGTGTGTCTGTGGAATATTGCCTATCATCAGAAATGACCGTAGAGTGGTGCAAAGTTTTGTTGGACTCCTGTCATAAGAATTCAAGGCTCCAAAGCCGACAAGAATAATTTTGAAGATATTTTTTAGTGTTATTATAGATAAGATTCATGTAAATGTAACTTTCTTATAGCTACTTTGATAAAACTTAAAAAATACCACAAGTCTTCCATTGTAGGATAAATGCACAAGAGCAGAACTTGTGCTCCACCGTGGTCTACTTTGCACTAAGACCAGCACTATGATCAAAATTGTGAGTTGTCTTCCAAAACACATGCATAATACTAAGAAATGCGCTACATTACTACCTAATATACAACATGATCTACTGTGTAGTCATCTACCCAACTGTGCCTATAGTCACTACAAGAAAATGTATTTTTGCAACGACAACATTCATTACAAAAGGTAATTAAAGCTGTTACTAAAACTTTTTGCAATAAATATATATTTTATGTAACGGTCATCCTGTAAAGTTAGACTCAAATAATTCTTGTAATAAATGTTTGTTTCGATCGTTACAAATAACTAACTTATAACAAATATTTTTTTCCTTGCAATAAAAAAAGTTATAGTAAAGACTATTTTGTTACAATTGTGTTATGTCACTTCCTCACTAAAAATAAAATTGTTTATATATCAAGTTATTGTTGAAACCGATTTCTCGGTCTCCCGTAGAGCTCGGGGCCCTCACCGAGATGAGGGGCGGCTAACCCTTACTGATCCCTCAAGGAGGGTAGACGGAAGATTAGGGAATTGACTAAGACCTTAGTCACAGCGAGGAGGTCCCTCCACTAACCCGGAAGATCGTTGAGCGCTTCCCCTCCCAAGCCAAAGCTGAGACTCGGGCACCTTGGAGAGCTCTGGAAATGCTAACCAAAGAAAGCCTAAGGAGAGGGAAGCTAAAGTGAGATCCTCTCCAAAGGTGCCCTTAAGGTCCTATTTATAGATTTTCTGATCTGGTCTGCAAATAACAGGATTCCGCCTTTAGATTTTACTAACTGCACCCCAAATGGGTCTGCTAACAGCCAAGCTCCGCTGTTTGGAGAGGCTAAGGGCAGACCACCAAGGGTAAAATGGTAAGTTGACCCTAATGATTTATGGATAAGGGGTTGCGATGACCTTACTGTCGGAGCTCTCGCAGGCCTTCTCGCGGATCTTGTCCGCGATATCTCTTCCGGGGGATTGCCTTGCGAGAACCTTGCTGAAGGAGTTCTCGCGGGTCCTCTCGCGAATACTGCCCGCGGCGTCTCTTTTAGAGGGTCGCCTCGCGAGGACCTCGCTGCCTATTTTGGTGGTCTGCCGAGGTCTCATCGGCTGGGGGCCGATCTTGGCGAGGTCTGGATCTCGCCACTCCCGTCTCGCTCGATTTCCTTACCTGGCGAATATCAGGGTTGTACACAATCCCCGCTCTTCGCGAGGACTAATGTCCTCACGAAGAATCGTCCAACCCTTGATATTCGACCGCTCCCGGATGACCTGTCAGGAATCTTTGGTGGGACCCACCCCGTAGGCTATAAATATCGTCCTGAACCCCTATTGGCGCGCGCCGTTTCTTTTCCTCCCTTTCTTATTTTAGCTGCCTGGAGATGCCGATCTCTGAAGAAGCAGAGGCTCGCCTGAGGGCGATGAGAGCTGGCGGGCTACCTTCCACGACCAAGGTCCCCGCCTGGATGAACCGGCCGCCACCCGTTCAATCGGCGAAAGTCAAGAAGGCGAAGGCGGCTCGTCGCTCCGGCGACGACTCTGTGATGCTGGACTCCTCCCCGGATGACCGCCGCCCCGAGGAGGTATGAGCTACTCGAATTCACGTCAATAAATTGCTCCTCACTCATTTCTACTCGCAGGATGCTTTGCCGAGCGAGAACATTGGAGAACCCGCTGAGAGGTCTCGCAAGAGTCCACAGGCGGATCTAAACCTTGCTGGGAAAGATGTCACCGGTATGATCTTAATCTCGCATACCGTAATACTTCTGTCAACCGTATATGACCTCCGTTACTCTTTTCTTACAGTCTCGCCCCTGAAGTCCCCGGCCCGCCCGTCGTCGCGGCCGTCGTCTCCGCCTCCTCCAGGTAAAATCATAGATAAGCCCGGGTTCCATCTCCTGACGAGCGAGGAGACCGGTGGCTCCGCACCACCAAAGATTCCCCCGACCAACAGCACAGCTTATCCCGCCGGCCTGGGCAAATCCCTCTACCCCCACTATGGCAATGTGTTCCAGGGCCGTCCTTCGGCTTCTCGCCCCCCTCTCGGTAAGCGTTATGGCCTCGCCGAAACCCTGCGTGATCTCGCGCTCGTCATCTAACCTTGTAAAATCTTGCAGACAATGCCAAAAATCCGCATACCGATTCCGAACTGGGCGATGACGAGATGTCTCCCCTTCCTGACCAGGTGGAGGAATTCTTAGGGGATCCGCGAGATCCGGAGACGATGAAGCAGCGAGCCGCGGAGCTCTTGAGGAAGCATGGGCGAATGCTGATGGATCTCAACATGCAGGCGAGACGGGATAGGGAAGCCGCGGAGGATAGGCACGCGGTCCTGATGGAGGAGTGCGCGAGGCTCTGGAAAGCGAGACAGCGCGATCAGGACGAGATCGCCACGACGCCGGAGGTGCACATAGCGAGAATGAGAGACTACGCTTACCTCATGGACAGGGAGGGTCGTTTGGCGGAGGACTATTATAATTCTAGGGTACCGCCAAGGTCCGGATCGCGGGGTGGGGGCCGGTGGAAATGGCTACCCCATGATTCCCGCTAACTGCTATGTTGTGGAATTACTTGTAATAGGTGTCGCTGTTTTTGAACTATCTCGATATGTTTCGTGGCTCGCGTAATTGCCACTGATGCTGGCTTCTGACAATTACCGTTATTTTTATGGTTTCTCGCTCGCTGTCTATGGATCTATTTTAACTGTTATATTGTGCTCGCGAAGACCCTCTATTCTCGCTAGACGTATCCCGCAAAAATGTTTATACTAACCTTGCAGGTCCACCTCGCCCATGGCCATGATGTGATGTTTTTGTTGATACTCATGCTCGCCGACGTTTGGACTTCCTCCCGCCCTTTTGCTTTGGCTATAAATAGGTGGTCTTGACTGGGCCAACCACCGCATTTATTCTCGATCTTCTTCTTCTTCTACTGCAGAGCTCTCGCTCTTTCTCGTTCTCGCATTCCTTCCTTCTTCGCAGGTTTTCTAGATGGGCGGCGACGCAGAGTCGGAGGGTCGGCGAAGGGTCGCGAAGGCCTTTGCCGAGCATAGCTTTTTTTTCCTGCAACTTGACTGATGAGGAGTACTTCAGCGCGGTCGCTGATTACGTCACCCCCCCCCCCCCCCGTTCGAGGCACGCCGCCCTAGCGGGACGACGTGATCAACGACCCGTTGGTCGACGAGCTGGCCATTCCTACCGCCCATTTCGCGGTCGGTTTGCGCCTTCCCTTATGGCCAGAAGTTCGCCAGGTAATAATCGTTCTCGCTTACTTCCTATTTTTTTGCCACTCGAGTCTCGCTCGCCACGCGGATTATTCTTGTTCTCGTTGTCTGTTAGGTGCTCAAGCATTATGGCGTGGTTCCCGTCCAGCTCACACCCAATGCCATGGCGGTGCTCACCGCTTTCGCCTGCTACCTCCGCGAGGAGCGAATCGACTTCAGCCTCCCGGTCTTCCGGAAGCTGTTCTCATTTCGGGCCTACAAAGATGGGACAGCCTACTTCGTGGGCACGGGCCCGAAGGTGGTTGAGACCGTCAACAAGGCCCACTTCTAGGCCCAGAAGTTCGTCGTCGTCAAGGGGAACTTCGGCAACATTCCCCTCTCGCCGGTTCAACACAGCAAGACCACCTACCGGCCCACCGCCCTCGGCGGCCATGACGCCCTCCTCCATCAGTTCTTCTGCAAGAAGAACTTCGAAGTCGTCTACCTCCGCCGCAACCTAGACTCACTGCCTCCGGTTCTCGCTGGAGAAGGTAAAAATCTCGCCTAATATCTTTGTCTCAATTCGCTAGCATATTATACTTATCCATATTATTGTTTGTTTTTAGGCGAGCGAGATCTTCCCCTTCATCCCCCCTACGCGAGCAATCGGAAAACCGACACTACTATGGCTCTCGCTACCATGGGGGCGGAAGCTTGCCAAGGCGTCGTCGCTCCGGCCGAGCCCTCTTCTCGCAAGAGATCGGGGGCTTCCGGTAGTCATGCTGCCCCTTCGAAATCTCCGCCCAAGAAGAATTGCAAGAAAAGTGCGGCCTCGCTCACTCCGTCGAAAGGTAAGGAACCTCGCGAGGCCGCCTTCGACGAGTTTGACCTCACCGGCCTCTCGGTGGGCGAGGACGAAGAGCCCTGCCAGGAGGCGGTCAGGACCTCCGCCCTCCCCATCCCGGTGAACCACTACAACTTCGGGCTCGGCCAGAGGCATCGGGACGAGACTGGTGAGCCCCTCGTCACCTGGAATCCGGAGACCAATAGGGTGGACATTTCTTCTATCCTCCCCTCCTGGGTGGAGAAGGAGACGGTCAGTGGTCATGTTTTTGACCTCGCGTTCGCCCTGTATGGTCGCGAGGATGCGGGGTCTTATAAGGATAAGACCGCGAGGACCCTTGCTTACGAGAGCGCGAGGTCCCAGCTGCACTCTGCCGAGCTCGCCCACATGACGGGGAGGCGTTGCTTACAGCTGGAGCTTCAGAATGTGGAGCTTGCGAGGGCCTACCAGGGGGTTCTTGCCGAGAACACGCAGCTGAAGGAGAAGCTGCTCGCCGCGGAGGGCCGTGTGGTGAGTCATCTAGACCTCCCTCATCCTCCTTTTCCCTAGCCGTTTCACCTCTAACTGAACTTATTTGCAGGATGTCGAGGCCGCCGGGAGAGCCAACGCTCGCATAGAGAATTTGGAGGGCGAGGTGGCCGGGCTGAAGGCCCTAAACTGCGACCTCACTCGCGTCGTTGTTCCCCCCTCGCCTCGCCGTTTAAAAGAAGACCGGCGAACGCGAGATGAAGAAATCTGCGTGGGATCTATAGAGTCAGCTCGCTACATTTTTTCGGTGGCGAAGGCGATCGGCCTCTTGGCTGATAATGCGGCCGACATGACTCTGGAAGACATCGTCCCGGAGCTCTTCCTCCCTCTTCCGCCCGTGAAGGATAGTGATGACGAAGAAGGATCGGCGGGTGGTTCCTGAAGCTCGCCGCTATTCCTTTCTTTTGCGCTGTAATTACGATCGGCGAGATCGCCGAAGATTGTAACCAAACTATGAACTGTGGAATGCAAATTTTGTTTTGTTCATTGTGTCTTCTCTTTCCTGTCTTGTTATTTTCACGCGTTGAATGTCTCGCTCTCGCTTATCTCGATATCCGCCTTCGCGGAGGCTATTCTCGCGTTGGTTGTTCTCGCGTCACGCATTGTTGAATAGATAGGCATAGGATACTTTGGTTGCTCGGCCCTTTCGTCGTTTCTTAGGATTACTACCCTTCGGGTTATGCGTATTTCTTCCTAGGTTTCGCAAGGCGTTTTTCTTCTTGGCGAGGGCTCGCCTCTTACCCGGTGTCGGCAACCTTTCTGCCGAGGACCAGTTGTCCGGGATCGTGTAAGATTGATTCTCGCCAATCGCCTGTCGTCATGCGAAATTTCTCTTTGCCGAACGGACAGGTCCGCCGAGCGAGACGGAGTATTCTAGCATAAAGACCTTCCGCCGAGCGAGACGGAGTATCCTAGCATAAAGACCTTCCGCCGAGCGAGACGGAGTATCCTAGCATAAAGACCTTATCCTTGCCAGCCTCTCCAGAGATCAACCTGAACCCCCCGTCTAGTGAGAGCCCGGGAGCGGAATCGATCTGGGGCATTCCAGCACCACCCCATGTTACCTTGCCAGCCTCTCCAGAGATCAACCTGAACCCCCCGTCTAGTGAGAGACCGGGAGCGGAATCGATCTGGGGCATTCCAGCACCAACATATCCAACCTCGCCAGCCTCTCCAGAGATCAACCTGAACCCTCCGTCTAGTGAGAGCCCGGGAGCGGAATCGATCTGGGGCATTCCAGCACCAACACTTGTTACCTTGCCAGCCTCTCCAGAGATCAACCTGAACCCCCCGTCTAGTGAGAGCCCGGGAGCGGAATCGATCTGGGGCATTCCAGCACCAACACTTGTTACCTTGCCAGCCTCTCCAGAGATCAACCTGAACCCCTCGTCTAGTGAGAGCCCGGGAGCGGAATCGATCTGGGGCATTCCAGCACCAACATATCCAACCTCGCCAGCCTCTCCAGAGATCAACCTGAACCACCCGTCTAGTGGGAGCCCGGGAGCGGAATCAATCTGGGGCATTCCAGCACCAACACTTGTTACCTTGCCAGCCTCTCCAGAGATCAACCTGAACCCCCCATCTAGTGAGAGCCCGGGAGCGGAATCGATCTGGGGCATTCCAGCACCAACACTTGTTACCTTGCCAGCCTCTCCAGAGATCAACCTGAACCCCCCGTGTAGTGAGAGCCCGGGAGCGGAATCGATCTGGGGCATTCCAGCACCACACTTGTTACCTTGCCAGCCTCTCCAGAGATCAACCTGAACCCCCCGTCTAGTGAGAGCCCGGGAGCGGAATCGATCTGGGGCATTCCAGCACCAACACTTGTTACCTTTGTCACGCCGGCACGGCAGTAGTTATAAGCATCATAAGAAAGGAGTAAGACGTTAATTAAACAACATAATAAAGCTCTCAAGGGTAAAACCTTTTCAAATCATCCCCACTTCGGGCTCGGTCGAGGGGTACCCCTTCCACATCCTGGAGGTGATACCCTCTCGACTTGAGCACCCCGCTTACAATATATGGACCCTCTCAGTTGGGGTTAAGCTTACCCACCGTGGCCCCTCTACCGGCCGCATCGACCTTCTTCAGGACTAGATCTCCTTTCTGAAAGTGTTTTATCCGGATATGTTTGTCAAAATATCGAGCCATCCGCCGCTTGACCTCTTCCTGCCTGATGGTGGCCAAGTCCCGGAGTTCTTCCACCAGGTCCAAAGACAGCCTCTGCTCTGCATTGTTACCTTCTAGCCACTCTTCATCCCCCTCGCTCGCAGCGATCACCCGAGGGGTCTTTACCTCAAACTCTATGGGGAGAACGGCCTCGGACCCGTGAGAGAGCTTGAATGGAGTCTCCCCGTTGGCGGTATTCGGAGTAGTCCTCATGGCCCAGAGGACAGAGGGTAGCTGTTCCACCCAGTTTCCCCGAAGGTTCTCCACTTTCTTTTTTAATAGGTTAACGGTTATTTTGTTCGCCGCCTCCACCTGCCCATTGCTCCTCGGGTGGTGGACCGATGCGAACCTGAGGTCAATGCCAAGCTGAGCGCAGAAGCCAACAAACTCTTCACTAGCAAACTGCGGCCCATTGTCCGTCACTATAGCTAGAGGGAGTCCGTGCCTGCAAATTATCTCCCCCACACACAAAATTCCTTACAACCTAAGAGGTTACCTTAGCGAGTGCTTTCACTTCTACCCACTTGGAGAAGTAATCGATCATGACCAGCAGGAACTTCCTTTGGCCGCTGGCTTGGGGAAAGGGACCGACCAGGTCCAGCCCCCATATGGCGAAGGGCCAGGGGGCCGTGATGGTCCGGAGCCTTTGAGTTGGGAGGAGTTGGAGCGGAGCATAGAGCTGGCACTTCGGACACTTTCTTGTGAACTCTGCCGCATCCTTGCTGAGAGTGGGCCAGAAGTAGCCTTGCCTCAACACCCTCCCTTCCAGGATCCAACTCCCGGAGTGACTGCCGCACTCCCCGGAGTGGATTTCTTCCAGCACTCTCGGAACCTCCTTCTCGGAGACACAACGGGCCAGGAGTCCCGAGAGGGTCTTTCTATATAGCCCTCCTGCATGCAAGGAGTAATAGGCGGACTTATACCTGAAGCGTCTCTTGTCCACGTCCTCTCCAGGGAACTGCCCGGAGGATAGGAAGGTGACGAACGGATCCATCCACGAGGCTTGTTGATCCACCTCCATCAATTCTCCTTCCTCGATGGAGGGTCGGAAGAGTTCCGAAGTCGCCCCTCCCGCTCGGGGACCAAACTTGGCTAAGAGGTCCGCCTGGGTGCTCTCTTCCCTCGGCACGTGCTTGATGGAGAAGGTGCGGAACTGCCCGATGACCCCCTTAACCTTCTCCAGGTATAGTAGGAGGGTCGGGTCCTTTGTTTCAAATTCTCCCTTGATCTGGCATGCTACCACAATGGAGTCCGTGGAGACCTCCACGTCCTGCACACCCAGTTCCCGGGCCAGCCGAAGGCCCGCTATCACTGCTTCGTACTCAGCCTGGTTGTTGGTAATTGAGAAATGGATGTTTAAGGCTTGCTCAATCCGAGTCCCCTGAGGACTTACCAGGACTATTCCCCCTCCATAGGAGTATTTTCCTGACGCTCCGTCCACCAACATCTTCCATGCCTCTGGGGGAGGCGGCTCGTGCTCCCCCACTTCGGCCGCATAGTCGGCCATGAAGTCTTCCACCGCCTGAGCCCTGATGGACGTCCTGGGCACGAACGTGATATTGAATTCACTTAACTCCACGGACCACTTTGCCAACCTTCCTGAGTGCTCCACCCCTTCCATGATTTTACGGAGCGGGTGGTCCGTCACTACTTTGATTGAATGGGCTTGAAAGTAAGGCCGGAGCCTCTGGGCTGACACCACCAATGCGAAGGCCAACTTTTCCAAGATCGGGTACCGGAGCTCTGCCTTCTTCAGCACTCGGCTGACGTAGTAGGTAGGGAACTATTTCTTCCCCTCCTCCCGGATCAACACGGAACTTACTGCTTCGGACCCCACCCCCAGGTACAAGGATAGGTCTTCTCCCGGCCTCGGTCCCTGGAGCAGAGGGGTTTGGGTGAGCTGTTCTTTCAAAGCCTGGAAGGCCTTCTCGCACTCCGGGGTCCATTCAAACTTCTTGTTTCCCCGCAGCACATTGAAAAAAGGTGCACACTTTTCTCCCGCCTTGGAGAGGAACCTGCTAAGCCCAGCCAACTTCCTGGATCCCTGCTTCACTGCGAAGAGGGAATCAGCGTCCTTCTTCCTCTTTTTTGAGGTCGAGAACCTCAGCAAAAAACTTCGCCGCAAATCCTCAAACGAGTAGATTGACCCTGCAGGGAGATGATGGAACCAGTCCCTGGCCTTCTCCTTGAGGGTGACGGCAAAGAGCCGACACTTGAAGGCATCTGACATCGGCCTGATGGAGACCGAGTCTTCGAAACTCTGCAGGTGCTGGACAGGGTCATCTCTACCGTTGTAGTACACCCGGTCCCATTCTCCAAATCCCCCCGGGACGGGTGCGAAAAGCACCAACTCGCAAAAGGGGCTTCCCCTTCCTGTCACTCTTCCTGGCTCCACTCGTCCCCCGAGCTCGCTCGCCAAACTTGAGCTCGCCGGGACTGTGCTCGCGAGGGCGGTGCTCGCCTGAACCACCCCGACCGTCGCCGCTTCCTCTTGGCGCGCACTCGCTTGCGTCGCGCTCGCTGGGACGGAGCTCGCCAGCACTGAGCTTGCAGGCACGGAGCTCGCCGGACTGGCAAACAACACTCGCCCTTCCTGGCTCTGACCTAAACCAACGGCGACTTCCTTTCCAGCCCTTCCCCCTGGTGCCTTCTCGCCGACTGCTGTTGGGGGAGGGGTCGCCTGAGGTGCTGGGGTCGCAAACTCGCTTCGCCTGCCCTTGCGCCCACAACTTATAAATATGAGTACTCAAAATTGTCGCACAAAAATTTAATTAATATTTTATAATTGTTTTTTTTTCAAAAATATTTATATTTTAACAAAAAATCATTTTAAAGTATGTCTAGGAGGTCTAATGATTACCTACCATAGTAGGTATAGGAGGTCTACTAAAAAGCTTTTGGATTTTATGAATTTTCATCATTATTTTTATTACAGAGATACAATATAATTACACAAATAACTATTATATTTATGAATTTTTCATTTTTTTCATAATATATGTTAAGTCAATGGAGTAAAAGAATGAGACTATATTTGACAATTTTGGATGTTGCACCAAAGACAACTTCTTGTATATAGTAGTTAAAGATATGCATGTATATACATAATTTTCCAATATTAATTTTAAATTTATACATGTAATTTTATTTTAACTATTATTTATTTTTTAAATATATAATAATAATAATTCGATAATATTTTATATTGATTGATCACTATTTATTTTCGTAATTTATAACAGAATAATTATTAATAAATAATTATAATTTAAAAAGAATAAATAATTTTTCATATCCAATGTTGAACTATAGTGCGGTAAGAAAAGGAAATAAAAATAATTTCTCAACTTGATAATAATAATAAAAACCTAAAATCACATATATTAACAATCATTGAATTTAAAGCACACATGTTTATTTACAAAAAAAGTATTATATAAATTACACACAAATATGCAAATGTTATCCACCTCATCCTCTCCCTTAGCATTTATATATCCCACCATTATATATAGTAAAGCTTGGTTAACCATCATATTCTTCGAGCTTATAAGAAACATGTGGCATAGAAAAAGCCCTAAATTGACTTCGATTAGAAGATACCTAATAAGAAGAAGATATTTAGTGTGGTGGACCACAAAAAAATGGAAGATGCATGTTGGCCCCTTCTACTTTCTTAGGCTCTGTTGGGGGAACTTAATTTCACCGGTAAAGCGGTTACGATCGCATGAACCGGACCTTAATTAAGATCCGATTCATGTGATCGTAACTGCTTACCGGTGAAAATAAACCCCCAAACGGAGCCTTAGTATTGCAAAAGTCCTGCACTTCGATTAGAATTTTGAGTTTGCCACTTTCCTGCGGAAAAAAAGGAAATGATTAAATTTTGGCAAATCATTTGATAGAAAGAGCAATATTTAGATGGGGGTAACGCACCTAGAGTAAGGTGCGGCGGTCACTCCAGCTGTCTGATTATACTGGTGTCTTCCTCATTCAACCCTATGCTGAAAAAGCTCCTTTTTTTCCTTCTCTACTTCTAGTTACACCACCCATACCAAATAGAAGTTATAAAAAGCTCTTCTAAGGTAAATCGCATGGTGAAAAAAATCTCATTTTATCCTGCTTTCAATTAACCCTATACTGCAAATTTTATTGTGTAAACCAGAATCCAACTAGTAGAGAGATATTTAAATTTTAATATTGTATGTTCATAAAAGAGCATGTTAATTTAGCGAAATCCAATTGTATAACCCGTAATTCGTCGAAGTCAAAAATGCCCAGAAGACGACTATCCGCAAACCACCTTGCCCAGGTGGGGCGAGTTCAGGAGACCAAGCCAGGGTGGGGCGAGTTCAAAAGAACTTGCCCGGGTGGGGCGAGTTCAGGAGATCTTACCCAGGTAGGGTGAGTTCAGGAAACCCTGCCCAGGTGGGGGTAGTTCAGAAGACCTTGCCTAGGTGGGGCGAGTTCAGAAGACCTTGCTCAGGTGGGGCGAGTTCAGAATTTCACCTCGTCCGATGGCGGCTATTTTTTTTAAGACCACTCCGTCAAAAGGCGGGAGCATCTATCTGCAACTCATTTCAAAAGACGGGAGCCGCTATCTGCAACCCATTTCAAAAGGCGGGAGCCGCTATCTGCAGTTCATTTCAAAAGGCGGGAGCAGCTATTCACAGACCATCCCCCCCCCCCCCCCCCCCCCCCCCCCCCCCCTTGGATTTACCTATAAATAGGGCCCCAAATCACAAGTAGAAGACACCTCCCCCTCCCCTTTATAGGCAGTTCAGAGCTGTTTTTTTGTGCACTCCAGCTTCTTCTCGACATGTATCACATGGATCGACCACTAAATCAGCAACCTTAGGTTACCCCTTTGATCCGAACTCATTTGAACCGGTTTCCGAGTTTCAACACCAATGGCTCACAATCATTAAAGAGACATGTTAAAATTGAATTGTACAATAAAGGTGGGCTTATGTGTATGTGCAGATCACAATTTCAATGCATATTAGTTAATACAAGAATAAGAAACATTGAAAAATTAATCATGCAATAATAGGCTTGCAAACAATTTGAACGATAAAACTTGAAAACTTTGCATTAACTTAGTTCTCACAACAATTTAAACAATACATTGCAAACTAATGATGCAAAAATTAAAGAGACCTCTCAACATTATGAACCCCAAAATTTGAAAGGTGAGAGAAGTTGAAAGCTTCACCTTGAGAGGGCATTTAATTAATGAGTATGCATAGGTGGCTAAGACGAGTTGCAATAATATTATCTCGAGTCACTTCGGCTTCGTTTGGTAAGGCTTCTGGAGCTGGAAAGGGTGCAAACGCCGCAAGTGGCCGCGTGCGTGCTGGCCGCGTGCGCATGTGCACTGCGCACGCTGGCCGCGTGCGCACGTGCACTGTGCGCGTGTCATGTACGTGGATCGGGAGAATCCTTGCTCGGCCGAGGCGGCTTACATCGGTTATCGGATTGAGATCAAGATTTTGAATGGCCGGCCAGACTCAGATAAACTTTTGGAGAACCCTATCACATTGCATGTTACAAAACAAATTAAATGTTAACATCATTTATGACAAAATCATTATATAAAAAACGAAAACAATAGCTGAATTGTTAAACCATACAAGAAAATGTAAAGCAGATACATTTCAATGAAAAGGTATGATCGATGATGCACAAAAATTGTGTCTTAGGATTTGAGTTTAAATTTATACATTTTATGCACTCACATTCAATTTATTGCTTCCTTGACTTTTTTTTAAATAAATATACAAGCATAATTACATGAGAAATATTGAATATCATCAACAGCTATAAAGATCATTACATTCAATAACCGAACAAACTATTATATAAATAGACAAAGCTCACACCCTGACAGACTATCGAGCTCTTCTTTTTTGTGCTCGTCAATCTTTAGCCTCAATCTACTTTCGATCCTTTCCTCGTGGAGTTCTGATACTGAAGCCTATATTCGATCTCTCCCTTCCATCTACAAGTAACGTGTTAGATCAAAACACAATATATACAGCAAGAACAATCACCCACATGATTTACATATTTCTTCATGATTGACCAACATTGACTATATACATGCAGAGATTTCATTATAACTATTGGTTTGTCAGAAATCACAAAAACAATTAATTAGAGCAGTGGCATAGAGAGACATCTATATATTTTGTGTTTTTAAATAAGAACAAAGTACTACAATATCATAATATTAATAAAGAAAATAACCACGAATAGGTACTATCTTGACCTCATAATTAATTTGGACACTTTATTCCTTATATTGTTTATTCCCAACAAGATAACCACGAATAAATTCCGTTTCTAATAGTTTTAAATCCATCTCTTAATTAGTCGGTTTGTAAACTGTGTGCTGCTTGATGCGGCTAAAACTTATATGTCAAAATGTCAAAGCAGTCATCTAAGGGTCTGTTTTGGCGCGGCGGTTGCAGTTAGAAATGCAGCGGTCAACGGTGGCAGTCACGAACGCAGTGGTTTGAAACAACGGTCTCAAATAGTTTTGTCGTTTGGTGAAACTGTGTTTTTAGTGTTGTCACGAACGTGAAAGCAGTTTTATCTGTTTAGTAACAGAGGACTAAAAATAAAAACACACTTAAAATGAAACATAAATATCACATTGTTCACATTTTCTTAATAAACCCAAACATTCGAGTCACTCTTGTTTGGCAACATAGCTTTTGTTTTTTCCGCTCCGTTCAACATCACCTGCACATTAAACAATTATATCAATTGTGAACAATATATTATGAATAAAATACATTAACTATTATTGACTAGATTGTTAAGAAATCTACGAGTATTCTCTAGTTGATTGGTTATATGATCCCTTAAGACTGCCATTTCATCAGACCCTCCCCCGCCAATGAAATAAACATCTATTTCATCTGGTTCCCTCTATTCCTGATGTACAATGTTTTCATCATCCTCGCACTCTTCAAAAAGTATTGAGGCATGTCCCGAAGTATCACTCATTTCTTCTTCCATTCACCAGTTGCAACCACAGAACTAAACATTCTATCAAGCTTTTCCTCCAGCTCTAGTGGAATGGGTGCATGGCAATTTTGTTTAGCATTTGGTATGGCATATGGATAAATAGGGCAATGTTAAGCCAATAATTCATAATGTCTAAAACAAACTAGTTAAGAGTGCATCAATCGTCTTTTTGACGAGGTTCCAACCCAAACCTGTCTCATTCCGCTTAAGCTCTCACCAAAGCTTCCAGTCTTTCTTCATCTGGTCCCACTTGTTCTTAAGTTGTGCACGATCGTACATTTTTCCAGAATCCTCTTTAAATTTTACTATCTGATTCTTCCAACCTTCATTATTAAAATGGGTGGTGAGTCTGTTGCCTACTTCAATTTCTCATATATTTGGCAATTTTGAATGTTGCGCCAAAGGCAACTTCTTCTATATAGTAGTTAAAGATATATATATATATCGCAAAATAGCATAACGTTATTTGTATTCCAAGATGCCGACAATCCTCTCCCCTCAAGAAACCATTTTTTGTAAGCAATCATTTGTGCTAAATTATAAAAAAATTTACACAAACACATTCATCCACACAAACACACACACACACTCACACACACATACATGCATATAAAGATACACATTTGTACACACCAATTCACCACTCAAATATACATGTACTCACTCACACATACATGCACAAAAGAACCAAAATGAAACTACCAAAAATCAAGCAATTCTCACATTCATAAAAAAAACCCCAAAAAAAGTCGGAACCCTAAAATCCAACAAATAACAGAAGATTTCTCTAAAGATTAGAAATGATTCTTCAAATCCAACATAAATATCAAGAAAGGAAACAAAAGAAAAATAGAGAGTAGTTACCCAGAAATTAGAGGAATCGACGGTGTGCAGACTGGGCGCTCGGCGAGGGGTTCTGAAGATGTCTTCCACGACGTTGGGCTCCCGTAGAGGGATTTTGGAGCTCGTCAGAGGAGAACTCCAAATCGCGCCGATATCGGGAGGGATCTGGTCGCTCGGATAGGTATTAGGAGGGGAAGGTCACGGGAATTCCAAATCGCGCCGCAGGATGAATATGCGAAAGCGAGTTGGGGTGCGGTTGAAATATGCCCTAAAACGATAATAATAGCGGTGGGAGGTGGCATTTTCGCACTGCGGTGACGTTTTTAAATAAACTTCACCACAGCAAAAACGCCGCCCCAAACGGGGCCTAAGTATAGTCGTATTTCAGCATTTACAAACATCCCGACGAAAAAATAAGTTTGGTTCAGAAATGCTGTAATTAAAATTCAAACACAAATAAAATGTCAAACTGCATCAACTGCCACAGTTTCACGCCATCACATTTTCACAAACAGAGCCTAACCTTTGTGCACAATTTAAACAATTTTAGATTACTTAGCAACAGTTGACTTTGCCTTATCTTTAATAATATTTGATATTTCACAGATTTGTTGGTGCGGTCTGTAGAACATCTTTTAGCAGAAATGGCCGCAAAGTGGCACCAAGGCCCCCAAAGAGGATCAAAATAACTTTGAAGTAACTTTTTAATTAGTGCTATTGTAGATAAGGTTGATGTAAATGTAACTTTATTTTGTGGCTACTTTGTTATGACTTACAAATTTATCACACATCTTTCGTTGCAAGAGCAGAACTTGTGTTAATTGCGTGAGGTCTATTTTGCACTAAGACTTGCATTGTAACCAAAGTTGAGAGTTGCCTTCCAAAAACACATACATCATACTAAGATATGCACTACATTAATTATTATCTACTCCTCAATCTGATCTATTGTGTAGTCGTCTACGCAAATGTACCTACACTGTAACTCTCAAAAACTTCAATAACTACATTTGAGCACACCACATCTCTATCATTTTGCAGCGATCATCCCACAACATGACCTTCTCGATAGTCGTCAATGCAACAATATCCACACTGCAAGTAACAAGACCTTCATTGCAACTATGTCTTAGTACACCGCAGCCCTATCATTTTACACTCACATAATATATTATATCATTTTTAATCGAACTAGAAAAACATATCTCTCTCTAAGAATTTCAACTTAAAAAACAGTGTCTCAATGCCAAGACAATGGAGATAGATCATCACTTTGCTTTCTCTTTTCTTTATTGATTAAAATCTTGATTTTTTTATTAAAAAAATGAATCATCATCCTTTAAAAGAATGGGCTCCATCATAAGATATATATATATAGATCTAGAAGAAAAGTGAATATAATATATATAAATAATATACTATTTTATATACGGTTTACTTTATCATAATTATTTTATGCAAGTTGATTAGACTGTCATGTCTTCCTTCTTCACCCTTTTTCTCCTTTTTCACGATTTTCTTCTCATCGCTTTATTCTCGTGAGAATTGAATCTTAGGAGAAGGCTTCAAATAAAGTATTGCATGGGATTCTAAAATTGACTTTCATAACCCTTAATTCCGGGTAATTTTTAGGTGCGTTTGACGCACAATGCTTATCGTGCGGTGATAAATTCAGTTAGATTTTATGCTAATATATATATATATAATGAATCATTCCAATTGGAATAGTTAGAATAATCCAATTGGAATAGTTAGAATAATCCAATTGAAAATAAACGAGTCATTCCGACAGGAAAAATTCGACTGAAAGACTAATCAGAAACTTTTTAGCCAAAAATTCAATTGGATTTATATCTCGACCACGATGAAAATAGTACGTCGGAACGTACCTTAAAATTACTCCTTAATTTCAAGGGAAAAGTATTTTTCAAATGCTTTTTTCTTCCAAAAATAATCATTGTTTACTCAATTTGGTAAAAGAAAGTTTGACTTTATTCCCAAAAAATCAATGTGGCGTTCAAAAAGTTTTTTAGGATATTGTTTTTTTCTTCTCCCTTTTAAGTTTGGAATTGGTGGCGGTTCAAAGTAATGTTAGTAATAGAGCAAAATATTTTGTTCATCTTTTAATTGTTGTTGAGAATAATTATCGCAGCCAATATTAAATAAAAGGGAGACATAATGCGTTGTGATTATTCTATTCTCTCTCTACTTATATTTTGAGGCTCTGTTTTGTAAAATTTTCAAAATCTATGGAACATTGAGACAAGTACACCAAGAATGAACAAAAACACTTTTTTTATTACTTGACAAGTAGTTACAACAATTACAAGTGAATGTGTTGAATACAAGTCGCATACAACTTGATTCACAACAGCAGAGAATAAGAAACAATAACTGGTCGCGGACAGAGTCCACTTCTCCTCTCCTCGCTAGCGTCTGCGCTATCTCCAGACAGCACGAGCTCGTTGCTCGCACACACTCCTGACGAGACCGCATATGCATACCGCCAAATAACTCAAGCCGCTACCACCCGCGCTATCTCCTAGCGCCAGCGCTATCTCGCGGTCTCACACAGCTCGCGAACCTTGCTCTAGGTCGCTCCGAACTCACTGCGAGTTCCCTCTACTTGAGACCGCCTATTCAGACCGCCCAAGTCACTTTCCGAACTCACTCCAAGTTCGCTCTCTCTGAGACCACCAAGATGAGACCGCTCAAGTCTCCTCTTTTCTCTGATTCGCTCTGCAAGGGGATTGACCCCCTATTTATAACCTCGGGGGGGGGGGGGGGGGGGGGGGGGGGGGGGGGGGGGCTTCTAGAAGCTGAGCTACCGCCTGCGCTAGCTCACTTCACAAATCTCAACACTCCCCCTTGTAGTAAGCGCGCTCTCTCAACAACTCTGAGCAATGAGCGAAGCCTCCTGAACGACCCCGCAGATAGGGCTTCGTGAATATGTCTTCAATGTTGTTTTCGCTCCGCACATGCTCCACCGCAATCAAGCCACCCAACACCTTCTCTCTGATGAAGTGATGCTCGATCTCTATATGCTTTGTTCTTGTGTGACACACTGGGTTAGTTACCAATTTCAGGGCGCTCTCGTTGTCACCGCGAAGAACAGTAGGTCCACTGACCTTCTCGTCCACATTTTCCACCAACCTCCTCAGCCAGACACACTCCTGGGCTGCTAAGCACGACGCCTTGTACTCAGCCTTTGTGGTGGAAAGGGAGATAGAATCCCGCTTCTTGCTACACCACGAGATAGCATCATCTTCGCATAGAAACACATGACCTGAGGTCGACTTGTGATCATCAACATCACCTCCGTAGTCTGCATTTGTGTATACATGCAGCTTGAAGTCAGACTTTTCTCCATAAGACGACCCCATCTCAAGGGTACCATTCACGTACTTCAGAATCCCTTTAGCTGCCTCCAGATGAGGCTTCCACGTCTCCTGCATGTACCGACTAACTCGGCCGATGGCAAAGGCGATGTTCGACCTCGTGATAAACATGTAGATAAGACTCCCTATCAGTGCCCGAAAGATCTTCAGATCAGGAATAAACCTCCATTCTTCCTTCTGAAGCTTCAGCCCAACCTCCAGTGGAACAGAGCTGTTCTTCCCCTCCTTCATCCCGAATCTCTCGACAATCTTCTCAGCATACGACCTCTGGGAGACGAACAACCCGCCTCTTCTCCTCTCTACTTGAAGACCAAGGAAATAGTGCAGTTCACCAAGATCCTCCATCTCAAAGCGAATGGATAGTTGTTGTCTCAGCGTCGCGACCTCTTCACTGTTGTTCCCCATCACTATCATGTCATCGATGTACAACAGCACCAATACATGAAGATCTCCACTCTTCTTCACAAACATGTTAGAGTCTGAGTCTGAGGCATCATAACTACAGAAAATGCAGGTACTCCGCAATCTTCCCATACCAGGCTCTCAGCGCCTGTTTCAACCCGTAGAGGGCATTCTTCAACTTGCACACAGGATGTGGCTGAGACTTGGACACGTATCTAGGTGGTTGCACCATGAATATGTCCTTGTCAATTTCTCCATACAAGAATGCATTCTTCACATCAAGCTGTCGCAGCTTCCACCCTCGGCATGCTGTCAGAGCAATGGCTGTCCTCACCGAAGTCATCTTCACCACGGGACTAAACATCTCCTCGTAGTCCTCTCCACAGGACTAAACATCTCCTCGTAGTCCCCTCCGTTAGCTTTCTTCTTAACCTTATACACCCACTTGCAGGTGACAGGTTTGATGCCCTCCACCATGGGAACAAGGTCTCATGTTTCATTCTTCCCCAAATCTTCCATCTCTTCGTTCATAGTCACATCCCACTCCTTAATGCCAACTACATATTCAAAGCGGGCAGGTTCTCTCTCGTCGAGTGGTCCTGCGAAGAAGCAAAAGACCAAACTCACGAAGTTCCCCTCCTTATAGCGAGAAGGCGGGATAGTAGGGACTCGGCGCAACCAACTCGACCAAATTAAAAGCCCGGACTGTTGGTGAAGGTGCTACCAAACCTTTATAGAGTCGGCTACCACGAGCAGGATCCACGGGGCAGCCAGTTAGGCCCACAGGGGACACGCCCTTCTGCTTCGAATAGCGCAGCATGCTGGGGCAATTGCTGACTGCAGCCCAACAACCCCCCCTCCAGCAACGACCCGGGGTTTCGAACTCGCGACCCCCTCTGATACCACTTGTAGGGACTCGACGCAACCAACTCGACCAAAAGCCCGGACTGTTGGTGAAGGCGCCACCAAACCTTTACAGAGTCGGCTACTACGAGCAGGATCCACGGGGCAGCCAGTTAGGCCCACAGGGGACACGCCCTTCTGCTTCGAATAGCGCAGCACGCTGGGGCAATTGCTGACTGCAGCCCAACAGGGACGATGGTCCGCTTCGACCTCCTCAGGGCTTGGCCACTCTCTACCACTCCGGTAGACTCCTCCTCTGCAGTTCTTCTCCCATCATCTCTTGGAGCATTGCTCCCCCTGCTTCTAGAACTCGAAGCTCCTCTTGAGCTAAATGGCGATGGGGCACTTGGAGATAACTCCAACTCAATAGTAGAGTCCTCAGTGACTCTCTCTTCTCTCCTGCTTGATTCTCCACTCTCCAGCAACACCACAGAAGAGACTCCATGATACGAGATCAGTTCGTCAAACACCACGTCGTGCGAGACGATGAACTTGTGGGTCTGTAGATCCATGCACTTCCAAACCTTCTTCCGCTCATCATTGCCGATGAAGACACACTACCGTGCTTTCGGCTCCAGCTTGGTTCTCTGAGCATCCGGAACGTGCACGAAGCAGGTAGAGCCAACGACTCTCATGTGACCCACATTTGGCTTCTCCCCGAATATGAACTGGTGTGGAGACACCATCCTGTTAGGACTCAGAGGTAGTCGGTTGGTCACGTGTGTTGCACACATCATTCCCTCCGCCCATAAGGCTTTAGGAATCCCCTTGGCATGTAGCCAACTCCTGGTCGTCTCCACCAGATGGTGGATCTTCCTCTCTGCGATCCCATTTTCCTGAGGGGTGTGGGCGCAAGAGAGCTCTCGCCGAATGTCGAACTTCCTGCAGAAAGGAGCAAAAATGTTAGAGGTAAACTCCCCCCCCCCATTATCACTTCTCAGCTTCTTCACCCTCAGGTTCAGCCTCCCCTCCACAAGTTCTTTCCACTCCTGGAAATTCTCAAACATGTCTGACTTCTCCTTCAGAAAGTAAACCCACGTGTAGCGGGTGTAGTCATCCACCAGAACCAGTGCATACTTGTTTCCTCCATAAGTAAGGGTGGCGCACGACCCCATCACATCAGCATGCACACAGTCAAGAGGTGCCTTACACCTTGTCTCTGACTTGTCAAACGAAAGTCGAGGTGACTTTCCATATTGACAACCCTCGCATACATGGTCATCCCCGCAAGAAGAGAGATTAGGCAGGCCGCTCACCAGGCCTTTTGCAGCCATCATCTTCAACTTGTCCATCCCCACATGACCTAGCCTCTCATGCCAGATCGCAGCACTGTCAATCGTCTTTAGCTTGTCTCTCCTCTCCTCGCTAGCGCCTGCGCTAGCACTGCGCCTGCGCTATCTCCAGACCACGCGAGCTCGTTGCTCGCACACACTCCTGACTAGACCGCAGATGCAGACCGCCAAATAACTCAAGCCGCTACCGCCTGCGCTATCTCCTGGCGTCTGCGCTATCTCGCGGTCTCACACAGCTCGCGAACCTTGCGCTAGGTCGCTCCGAACTCACTCTGAGTTCCCTCTACTTGAGACCGCCTGTTCAGACCACCCAACTCACTTTCCGAACTCACTCCAAGTTCGCTCTCTCTAAGATCGCCAAGATGAAACCACTCAAGTCTCCTCTTTTCTCTGATTTTCTCTTCAGGGGGATTGACCCCCTATTTATAACCTGGGGGGGGGGGGGGGGGGGGGGGGGGGGGGGGGGGGGGGGGGGGGGGGGAGGCCGCTTCTAGAAGCTGAGCTAGCGTCGGCGCTAGCTCACTTCACAAATCTCGACATGTTTGGCGCGACGATGGCGGTAGTGAATGTGATGATTATGAACCATCGCGTCTGTGAACGTCTGATCTCACCTAAGGAATTTCATCCACTTTTATGTTCAAAATTAGTTTTCTTTTCTTGATGACGGTCATAACTGTTGTCATGTCAACATAATTTTATGAGTGACATTTTTGTCCCAACTCATAGGAGCAAAAAAGCCGCGCCAAACATATGCTCTGTTTATTTCGGCGGTGGCGTTTGGAGCGTTGGGAATAAGAGCGGTGAGAATGGAGGGAGGGGTCAACTTTGGCGTTGAAAACCAAAAATGACGTTTTAGAGCGTTGAAAATTGAGAATGGAATTTTACCAAACAGATTTATAGCTTAGTTGTTTTCATTGTTATTATTTTAATTTGCTTTTATTCTTTAGTTTATTATTAACTATTTAAATTTTTTAGGCATGCATAAGCTCTAAATCAGTCCCTAAAGTCAAGATTCTTTATGAAATAAATCTCTCAACTTTTATTTGCTTGGAATCAGTCTTTAACTTCAGTGAAATGTTGAAATCAGTTTTCAACTTTAGTTAAATGCTGAAATCAGCCTTAGTTAACGGAAATCAACTTAAATGATGTTAACGGAAATCAACTTTAATGATGTTAACAAAATAGTGTCATGTGATGATAAATATTCTAAATATCGTTTCAGTCACAAATAAAATACATTTTTAACGTTGATGGATATAACCTTAATATAGGATAATTTATGTTTTATAATTTCTATTTTTTATCTTTTGCAATAATATGCTAATGAATATGTTTAAAGCAATATTGATGCTTTTTTTACAAACATAAAAAGAAATGATGACAAAAAAAAGAGTAAGAGTAGCGGAGGATCACACGTATAGATAATCATAAATTTAGAATAATTAACAATATTAAATATAATTGGGATAAACAGTAAAAAGAGAACCAATCGTAAACAGTGAAAAGAGAAACAACAACAATGACAACGAGAAGTTTTAGCCACTACAAGAAAAATCTCATTGAGGAAGAAAATTAGGAAAGCTAGATAATTCCTTCCTAATTAGCATCAAATTTAGCTAAAAAATTACTTGTTTATTTTACCTACAAAAATAGTAAGGGATTTTTCTGTTAGAAAATAGCAACAAATTTTTTGTTGCAAAATTTTTGTTGCTAAAATAGTAACAAATTTTTTGTTGCAAAATATACACGATTTTTTTTTGTTGCAAAATATTTTTTGACGTGAAACAATTATTTTCTTCAAAACAAATTTCATCTCTCTTTCTTAAAAAGTAGATTTTTTAATTTCTTTAGCACACTTATAAAATATAAATTTTCTTCTATATATTATAAATTAGCAAAAATTATGTTTGTCCAACATAATTGTAACCGATGGGTTGTCATCTATTATGTAGAAAAATCCGGGCTGCGATTAGATAAAAACACAACTCCTCCACTAAGATAATGAGGTCATGGGTAAGAAAGTGGGTTTAACCAATAGAGGCTCAAACTCATAATCTCTGGAAGCAACCGTGCGCAATCGCACGCGACGCCACGCACGGCGGTGCCGCGCGTAACCACGCACGCACGATCGAGCACGCGATCGCGCCACGGTCGTGCGCAACTGCATGCGCAGCACCGCGCGCGCGGTACCGCCCGCGGCACGCGCACGATCTTGCACGCAGCACGCGCGCGACCGCGCGCAGCGCACAACCGCGCCCGCTACCGCGCGGTACCGCGCGTCGCTTGTCGCGGGCGGTCGCGCACGGCATGCGCGGTGCCGGACGCTCCCCCCGACTCGCGGCGCGCTCGTCTCCCTCTTTGCATCATCCTCACGCGGCCCCGATCACACTTTGTGGCGCTCCCGCTTGATTCTCGATGCGCGCTTAGCGCCGCTAAGTCCGTAGCATGCCTTTGATCCGTGCGCACTTGAACGTTACAAAGTTGATAGTGCGCGCAATTGCTAACTCCACTTTCCCTCTTAAGATCACAGTATTTGCACATTGCAATCAGGATCGTCAACAAAGTTGTCCGAAGCTGCCCGAACTGCCCAAACTGCCCGAACTGACCAGGGGGCGAAACTGTCATATTCGGAAAGTGGCGATCCGTGTGCTCTCGATCAACGACCGAGATCGGCCCGTCATGTGGTTACGGTAGTTACGACGGCGAAATTACCGAGCCGCCCCCGACCAAGTCTATAAAAGGGACCCCAGATCCTCATTTGGGGGGATCTGACACTTTGCATCCGAGAGAGCTTCTTGAAGAATTCCTTAAGAGTTCTCCTTCGCGATTCGAAGATCTCCTTCAGAGTTCACAGATCTCCTTCGTGATTCGAAGATCTCCTTCATCACTTGAAGATCTTCTTCGGACCTTGAAGACCTCCCACGACAGCAAAATACTTAGTTTTTTCTGAGAGGTGGCTTGTCACCCTCATGGACTTTCCTTCAACTGCAATTGTAACGAGAAACGGCTTGTCGTTCTCAGTTCTAGCAACTTTACTTGTAACACTCGAACACTTAGTGAAATTTGACTGCGGCAGATCCGGCCACGTGGTTTTTCACCATTTCCGGGTTTTCCACGCTAAAAACGTTCTCTTGCCACCTGTCTGTTCTCTCTGTGACTATTCGTGCACTCGCCCCACTCTCGGGCTAAGACAGATCAATTCGCCCAGTCTGGAAGAGCGCTGAGTTACCCGCAACAATAACTAATATATTTAATTTGTTTACATAATTTCATAAATAATTTAAATATTTCTACATATTTATAAATTAGCATAAATTATTAATATATAAATATATAATATATAAGAAATATATATATAAAATTATATATATACAATTATATATATATAATTATATATATATATATACGAGTGACAGGGCACGGGGGCCCCTCGTGCGGGCGACGACATTCGGCAAGGGCGGCGGCATTCGATGTGGGCGACATTCGACGTGGGCGACATTCGAAAGGGGTGGCGACATTCGGCAGGGGCGGCGACATTCGGCGGGGGCGACATTCGGCAGAGGTGGTGACTAACTGCGGGGGCGGTGACTTTCAGCGGGGGCGACATTCGGCAGAGGTGGTGACTAACCGCGGGGGCGGTGACTTTTGGCGGGGGCGATCTATATTTATATACATGTGTGTGTATATATATATAACTTAATTCAATTTTGTTCAACAAAAATCATATGGTATGATGGTTGTCATCTTTGCTTGTCATAGTGGAGACTTGGGTTCAAATCTCACCATTGATAATTTTTGTGAGATTAAAAAACGTGTCATATGACACTCATTTTTTAATATATTTAGGGGTAAAATTGAAATCTCATGTTGTAGGGTACTCTACACTTCATAGTTTTAGGTCACCCCCTAATAGGTTTAGGAGACATATGAAAAAGTGGAGAGAGAGGGAGCGGTTTGATCCGACGGCTGATGAAATATCATGCCAGATTCGACGGCCATAATCATTTCAACGGCTTTAAAATTCATGGGTTTGATACTTCTTTATATGTGGCGTTCCCGCTTGATTCTCGATGCGCGCTTAGCGCCGCTAAGTCCGTAGCATGCCTTTGATCCGTGCGCACTTGAACATTGCAAGGTTTATAGTGCGCGCAATTGCTAACTCTACTTTCCCTCTTAAGATCACAGTATTTGCACATTGCAATCAGGATCGTCAACGAAGTTGTCCGAAGCTGCCCGAACTGCCCAAACTGCCCGAACTGACCAGGGGCAAAACTGTCATATTCGGAAAAGTGGCGATCCGTGTGCTCTCGATCAACGGCCGAGATCGGCCCGTCATGTGGTTACGGTAGTTACGACGACAAAATTACCGAGCCGCCCCCGACCAAATCTATAAAAGGGACCCCAGATCCTCATTTGGGGGGATCTGACACTTTGCATCCGAGAGAGCTTCTTGAAGAATTCCTTAAGAGATCTCCTTCGCGATTCGAAGATCTCCTTCAGAGTTCAAAGATCTCCTTCGTGATTCGAAGATCTCTTTCGTCACTTGAAGATTTTCTTCGGACCTTGAAGACCTCCCACGACAGGAAAATACTTAGTTTTTTCTGAGAGGTGGCTTGTCACCCTCATGGACTTTCCTTCAACTGCAATTGTAACGAGAAACGACTTGTCGTTCTCAGTTCTCGCAACTTTACTTGTAACACTCGAACACTTAGTGAAATTTGACTAGTGCAGATCCGACCACGTGGTTTTTCACCCTTTCCAGGTTTTCCACGCTAAAAATGTTCTCTTGTCACTTGTCTGTTCTCTCTATGACTGTTCGTGCACTCGACCCACTCTCGGGCTAAGACGGATCAATTCGCCCGGTCTGAAAGAGTGCGGAGTGACCCGCAACGTATAACTAATATATTTAATTTGTTTACATAATTTCATAAATAATTTAAATATTTCTACGTATTTATAAATTAGCATAAATTATTAATATATAAATATATAATATATAAGAAATATATATATATACAATTATATATATACAATTATATATATACGAGTGACAGGGCACGGGGGCCCCTCGTGCGGGCGGCGACATTCGGCAAGGGCGACGACATTCGACGTGGGCGACATTCGAAAGGGGTGGCGACATTAGGCAGGGGCGACGACATTCGGCGGGGGCGACATTCGGCAGAGGTGGTGACTAACTGCGGGGGCGGTGACTTTCGGCGGGGGCGACATTCGGCAGAGGTGGTGACTAACTGCGGGGGCGGTGACTTTCGGCGGGGGCGATCTATATTTATATAAGTGTGTGTGTATATATATATAACTTAATTCAATTTTGTTCAACAAAAATCATATGGTATGATGGTTGTCATCTTTGCTTATCATAGTGGAGACCTGGGTTCAAATCTCACCATTGATAATTTTTGTGAGATTAAAAAACGAGTCATATGACACTCATTTTTTAATATATTTAGGGGTAAAATCGTAATCTCATGTTGTAGGGTACTCTACACTTCATAGTTTTAGGTCACCCCCTAGTAGGTTTAGGAGACCTATGAAAAAGTGGAGAGAGAGGGAGCGGTTTGATCCGACGGCTGATGAAATATCATGCCAGATTCGACGGCCATAATCATTTCAACGAGTTTAAAATTCATGGGTTTGATACTTCTTTATATATGGTAAAGATATATATATCTTTAACTACTATATATAAGAAGTTGTCTTTGGTGCAACATTCAAAATTGTCAAATATATCCTCATTCTTTTACTCCAATGACTTAACATACATTATAAAAAAATGAAAATTCATAAAATGTAATGACTATTTGTGTAATTACAGTATATTCTTATAATAAAAATAATGATGGAAATTCAAAAAATCAAAAAGTTTTTAGTAGACCTCCCAGACCTACTATGGTAGGTTATCATTAGTGTACAACCCTCATATTTTCCGAGTCAGTGTGACCCAACACAGACGAGATCGCGGACCGAACCAACGGAGGTCGTCAAGACCAAAAAGAGAAGGCCCGGGGGGCAGATCTCCTTGGGGGAGTGAACCTTGGGTCCACTCGCCCAAGGCCCCGGGCGAGTGGACCCTTGGTCCACTCGCCCAAGGACCCGGGCGAGTGGACCCTTGGTCCACTCGCCCGAGTAGGTGGGGGGGGGGGGGGGGGGGGCGAGTGGACCTTGGGTCCACTCGCCCAAGGTGGGGAGCGAGTGGACCTAGGGTCCACTCGCCCCAAGCCCGTGGGCGAGTGGACCTATGGTCCACTCGTCTGGAGGGCGAGTGGACCACTCGCCCGGGCGGCTGGGCGAGTGGACCCAGGGTCCACTCGCCCGGTGGGGTGAGTTGACCGCAAGGTCCACTCACCCAGTCAGGGTGGTGAACCTCGGCCCACTCATCCGAACCCCGGCAAGGGGGGGAGTGGATGTCTCAAGCTCCACTCGCCCCCCTCCTGTTTCGGTCGTTCGGGTTGATTGTTGGGCTGCGGATAGTAGATTTTTGGCCATCCGCAACCCAATTTTTGGGAAGTCTATAAATAGACCCCCATGGGCACCTTGAGAAGGGTTGTTGGTACCCCCTCCCTCGCGTGTGTTGTGAGCAAGCACTACACCTCCCCTCCCCTTGACATTGAAGGCGGACGGTGAGGTGATCTCAAGTGCCCACCAAGGTGCCCAGGCTCAGCATTAGCTTGGGAGGGGAAGTTCCTTGAGAGCTTCTGGGTATGCGGTGGGATCTCCACGCTGCAGCTTACGAGGTCAGTTTGTGGACTTAGAAATTTTCCAAGGGTGGAGTTTTGCGGTTCTTAGTAACTAGTCAAGGGACAAGCTCAGGAACAGTAAGGGTTAGCTACATCTTTCTTTCGAACATCAAGACCAGTTCTCTGGTTTCAACATTCTGGTGCGGTGAGCGTGGAAGCAGCTGGTTCGGAAAGCCCTGAGTAAGCCTCATGGCTGGAAGCGATGAACTGGAGAACTCGCCCCCTGCCAGCGAGTACGTGAAGAAGAGTGACTTCGATGAGTTTAGGAAGACGATCCTGGAACTTTTCCGAGTCACGTGCCCCCCTCAGGGTGGATGTTCAACACCACCTGCACTCGTGCTCGCCTCGCCCCCTCCGATGGAGGCGGAGCAAGCACATCGACAGGGGAAGGAGCCGGTTACGTGGGAAGGTTCGGGTCTCCAAGCGAGAGTGCTTTTTAACAGCTCTCCTGGGACCGGCTGCCCCAGTGGGGAGGTGGAGAGAACGCCCTCCACTCGTCAAGGAGGAGGGGGGAGCCCTTTCTGTGAACTGATCATATCGGCTCCAGTTCCCGATGGGTTCAACGAGCCCGACATGTCATACTACGCGGGAAAGGACGACTCCATTCAGCACCTCCAGTGGTTCGAGGACATGACCTCGATTAGGCAGATGTCGGATGCCTTCAAATGCAGGCTCTTCGCTGTCACGTTCAGGGGAAAGGCAAGGGACTGGTTCCACCAGCTCCCGGGAGGAACCATATACAACTTCGAAGACCTGCGCCGGATTTTCCTGCTGAGGTTCTCCACCTCGAAGAAGAGAAGAAAAGGGGCGGAAGCGCTATTCCTGATCCGGCAGAGGCCGGGGGAGACACTGGGAAGTTATGTGGACAGGTTCCAGGAGGAAGTCCTCCAAGTCGTGGAGATGCCCGAGCACACCCTGCAGTTGGCTTTCACCCTCGGGTTGCAGCAAGGACTATTCAGAATGAGTCTGACCCGAGACCCTCCCGTGTCTTTCGAAGAGCTGATGGAGTGCGCCGCCCGGGAGATTGAGTGTGAGGCCACCAATCAGGAGTTCATGGCATGGTTGGCCAAGAGTTCGGAAGGAGAGAAGAAGGAGGACATGAGGGAGCATGAAGGGAGAAGAAGGGAGGAAGTGAAGAGCCAGGGATACCAGGGACCCCCCGCTGGGTTGGAGCAAGGTTGGAGGTCTCAACCGCCAGCCGCACGACCAGCCTGGAGGCCGCCTGGGGGGCCCTCTCAGGGCCAAGGAAGAGGCCACTTCCAGGGAGGAGGAAACTACCAAGGGAAGCATGGACGATATAACCCGGCGGGCTGGCAGCACGATGCAAGGCCGCTGCAAGTTCAACCCCTGCAGGCCATGGCGATCGGGAGGAAGAAGGGATGGAAGAAAATGAACCGCTTGGGAAATGGAGCGGGCGAGTTGGCACTACTGTATTGTGACTTCCACCAGCAGGAAGGTCACGCGACCGCGACCTGCCCAAAGTTCCTCGAGATGAGAGGAGGAGGAGGAGGAGCCCTGGTAGGGGGAAAGCAGCTCTGCTTGGAGGGTCCAAGCGGAAGAGGAGAAGGGAAGAAGAAGGAGGAGGATCAGTGCGAGGAAAGGACGGACCTGGGGGCCTTAGGGGGGGATCGGTGTGATTTACGGAGGAGCAGGCATCGAGGCCACCCGGAAATGGAGCCTCCATACCATCTACCGTCGGAGCATCGCTTCGACCTCCCGATCCCCACCCCCTGGCGAGAAGATCACCTTCTCGGCCCTAGACATGCCGGCCCACGAGGATCCCTTCTGCGACGCACTCGTCATCAAGGCCGCAATCGAGAACTTCACGGTCACCCGAATCCTGGTTGACAATGGGAGCTCGGTGAACGTGGTGTTCAAAAAAGCCTTCGACAAGATAAAGGTCGAGGCGAAGCGGGTGTTGGCGTCAGATGGGCCGCTCTTCGGGTTCTCCGGAGAAAGGAAGGAGGTGGAGGGAGGAGTTGAGCTCCTCGTCACCTTGGGAGGCACATCCAAGAACTGCCGGTTTGTCATCGTGAATGCGCCGAGCAGTTACAACTCCATCTTCATACCATCAGTGTTTGAAATATAACACTGGAGGAGTGCAGGTCAGGGTCTGGGGAGATCCCAGGGAGGCGCGCCAGTGCTACGTCACAACAGTCAACACGGTCGGATCGGCAAGGAAGGTGGAAGAAATGGAGGAGATGATGAAGGAGAAGGCCGGGGAGAATGTGGTCGAGTGAGCGCAGGGAGGCGCAATGTAACAAACTTGTATCCTCTATGTTATGAATGAAAATTGTTCTCCTTTTTCAGGTAATGTGAATGGTAAAATCCCCAACTAGAGACCATTCTCCGGGCTCAGTCATGCCGACAGATGGGAGACTCATTGGGTCGACTGATTGGTAAAATCCCCAACTAGAGACCATTCTCCAGGCTCAGTCATGCCGGCAGATGAGAGACTCATTGGGTCGACTGATTGGTAAAATCCCCAACTAGAGACCATTCTCCGGGCTCAGTCATGCCGACAGATGGGAGACTCATTGGGTCAACTGATTTGTAAAATCCCCAACTAGAGACCATTCTCCGGGCTCAGTCATGCCGACAGATGGGAGACTCATTGGGTCGACTGATTGGTGAAACCCCCAACTAGAAACCATTCTCCGAGCTCAGTCATACCGGCAGATGGGAGACTCATTGGGTCGACTGATTGGTAAAATCCCCAACTAGAGACCATTCTCCGGGCTCAGTCATGCCGGCAGATGGGAGAGTCATTGGGTCGACTCGCTACTTAGCCAGGTGACCTTGCGAGAGGATGAGCACCTCCAGCTCCGGGTAAGCAAGGATCTTAGGACGCAGATGGACCTCCCACCCTCAGTTGGTTTGAAAGAGTGTTGAGTTCCTTCGCCCGCAGGTAGGCTAGGCCCCTAGCACGTGGACGGGTACTCCGCCCCCAATTAGATTGGGAAGGTATGGGGTTCCTCCACCTCTAGGCAAGCTAAGCTCCTAGGGCATGGATGGGTACTCCACCCCCAAGTGGTTGGGAAGGGTGTTGAATCTGTCTGCCTCCAGGTAAGCTAAGCCCCTAGGACATGGACTGACTCTCTTCTCCTGGTTGTTCTAGCAAGCTAGTCCAAGGTATGACAAGATAGTAAGCTTTCTTCATCATAGGGAGAGATCTCAAGCCAGATGAGTTTATTGTGATTGAACAGCGAATAGTTGAATAAACTAGAAATTCGCCAAACAGTTACATGTTCATCGATACCACATGTTACATAAGTAAGTACTTTTCTCTTGATAATTAACATGCGGTTGAAGATACAAAACAATCATGGCTTGCAGAGAATAGAAAAGAGAAGAGGATCATAGAAACTCCGACATTCAAGGGGAGTAGCCGCCGCTGGAAGGAGGCGAGCTGGGACGCATAGGTGAGGGGTATAGATCAAAGAGGATGTCACTAGCAGCAACCCCCCTCCAACCGCCACGAAGGGCGTCTGCCCTATGAAGGGAAACCACCAAGGCCTCAGCCGCCGTCTTCGCAATCTCTCTTCGAATGCCCTCAACCATAGCGGGTGGAGTTGGGACGGGTGCCGCTGTCCGCGAGGGTCCGCTTCTCTCCCTCTCCTGCAACTGCCTTTGGGCTTCAGCAAGCTAAGCTCTCAGGTCCTGCACCTCCCGATCTGACTCCTCGCATCGCCTCCTGAGTGAGTCAGTAGCCTCTGGCCCCTGCAGGTGAAAAAAGTAAAAGGGTCACAAATGCTAGGGAAAGTAGAGGTGAAGAAAAAGGGGAGAGTCCCTAAAGCCAGCACGAACCAGGCCCCCGGATAACTGCTCCAAGAGCCTTTCAGAGGTAACTAGGCGCGTGGTGAGGTCAGCAACCTTCTCTTCGGCCACACAACTTGATGCATCGACCTGCCTCAGCCTCTTCGAGAGACTAAGACCTCAGCGAACGGTCATGTGCGAGAGTTCAGATGTGTTGGATCTTGTGGAGCCCTTAGAGGGGGGGGGGGGTGAATAAGGGCTGAAATTTACTTTGATGTTTTTCTAATATATTATGATAATTTTAACGGATAAACAAGTAGATTTTTAGACAACCCAAATAAACTCTTAGAAAATCATAAGAAATTGGAAATCAAATTTATTTCCACAAGTGATGAATACAAAGGATTGTCGATCTTAATAAAGCTTAAAATCAAGGCTATAATAAAAGTAAACTTTTAACAATTTGTGTTTACCAATCCTTCTCCCAAGGATCGGAAGGCTATCACTTGTCTCTCCCTAGACCAAGCCCAAGCCTATCCTCTAGATCTTCCCAAGATCTAGACGTAACACACAAGGCCATGATTTCCTACCAAGCCACGCAAGGACTTGGACGCTCCGCACAAGGAAGTGATTTTCCCCTAAGCCACGCAAGGACTTAGACGTCACGCACAAGGAGACGATTTCCCAACCAATACAAGTGAAATGTATATAAATGAAAATACAAAATGAAATGAGAACTACCTAGAAATTCAGATCTCTGAAAGGAAGGTTGAAGCCTCGAGATGATCGTTGATGTAGAAGCGCGTCCGATCTCGTCTTCACTTTCAAACCTTCTCAGCACAAATGGGAGTTGATGAGGTTCTGGAGCTCTCTGGTTCGTATGCACTCAGGAAAGGACTTAGAATCTCCAAAGCTCTGGAATGCACGAACAAAACGAACTAATTTATATATTTTCACTGTCGCCTGGGCGACATCGCTGTCGGAATTCCGACAGCGCCAAACTGCTGCTCGTCGTGCTGTCGTGCGGGCAGTTGCTGTAACTTCTGTGCTGTCGCCTAGGCGACATCACTGTCGGAATTCCGGCAGATCTTCTTCATTTTTGCCATCCGAAACTTCTCCAGACTGTAGATTGAGTCGTTCTCATCTCCGAAATGGGGTGGACTGTTCTGTAACTCTTCCCGGATTGAAAGTTATGGTCATTTTAAGATCAGCACACAAAACTCATCCTTTTGCTTTTTCTAATGTGTACACACTCTTGGATCATGCCCATGAACGAGGACTTGTCTCCTCATTGAACCTGTACAACCTGGACACTATAAACACACAAAAGACTAGATCAAATACAACACGGTATTTGTTATTCTCAAACCAAGAGATGCGGAATATAGGCTCCAACAATCTCCCCCTTTTGATAATAACAAATACCCGTATGAGAAATTAGTGAGATTAAGACAATTTGTGTTTATAGATAAGTGCGGTAATAAGATATGCATGAATAACATATTAAGAGCGTGATAGAATTGAAAGCGATAATGCCTACTCTTTCTATATCAAGTCCTCCCCCTACATTAGCGTCTCTTATAAACTACTCCCCCTAAATATCTATTTTACTAAATTTCTCAATTTCTTCTCCCCCTTTGTTATTAACAAAAGTGGGTAGGGATGAGTGTATATCTTTTAAGATAGGTAGGGAACCATTTATTGAAGGATTTTCATGATCGAGCATATGATAGTGTATGCACCTCCTATATGATTACTCCCCCTACAAATATACCCATTTTTTGTGTTTAATATCATTATAATGCACTCCCCCTAAATATTAGATTTATGCAATTTAATCTCCCCTTTTGGTAGTATCAAAAGAGGGTTTAGGTGATATTATGCAATAAAAATTTAAATGATTTATGTTGAGAAGAAAAATAGGATGCAATATAAAGCTTGGTAAATACTCCTTGTTGAGAAAAATATGAGCATGATGGAACAAAAAGTAGTAAGCAACATAGCCGAAATGATAAGGTAAACATTCTTAGTTTAAGATACCACTTATTAAAAAAAAGTCATGAAAGAGCATAAGTAGTAAAGATGTGGAAAGTATGACGAATTTTTTTTTATTAAGTGAACATCTATGTAGGAATTGTGAAGCCGAGTAAATGATTAAGAATTTTAGGCATAACAAAATAGATGTTGTAGCATTTTAAGTACACAAAGGATTTTGCTTTATAAATGTTTGAAGCATAAAAAGTAATGATTTTCCAAGTAACCAATCTACACAGACAATATGTTTACACCCTAGCCCCATACTAAGTGACGGATGGGCATGAGGAGCTGCATACATGCCCAGGTTGGGGTGTTAGTCCCATATGCAAACACTAGACAAAACTCACCCTAGCACTCTTTCCCCCCAGTGCCTCGCAAGGCCCCACTGGAACCCTCCCCGGTTAAGGACAAGACATGACTAGAGATAAGGTTATCTAATGTCTACAACCCTACGCCCCCGCTATGGTGAGATATGAAGTCATGGATAATAATTATTGGAAACATTTAAGCGTTTTGAATATAATGATGAGTTCATAGCTTATGGATTTATATTTTTATTTGAATTTAGTAAACAAACAACTCACATAGCTATTTAGAAATCCCTTAATGAATCAGAGTTTTAGCATAACAATATTTTCATGTTGAGAGCAACCAATATAAATTTTACCAAGCAAGTCTACCATTTATTAAAAAAAGAATTTTGATATTTAAGACTTTGATATAAGCATGAAAGCGCAAGGTAAAAATATATTGTGATGATGCGGAAGACTTATAGAAATACAAGAAAACATCTTTTTTGTAATCATGATTATGCATAAGAAGAAATATGAGTTAAATTTCAAAAAGGAAGATTTTTTTGCAAATCAAGTTATTGTTAAATTTTTGACAATAAAGTAACCAAGCATGAAAGAAATATATCAATAAGAGACTATTACAATGTTGTTGTAATTCACAAATTCAAGACATACCAAACATTGTAGAGAGCATGCTAGGTTATCGATCTAGTGCATTTCATAAATAAAGAGTAGTATATAATTTGCATTAGGATCCAATACTCATGAGAAGAAGTGTTATTGAAGATAATGATGTGCACATAAGTGTATTTTGAGTAGAGTAAACAAATGTTTTAATCAAAAATACAAGAAATATGTAAAGTAAAGAGCACAATAAAACACAAATAGTTTTACTTCCACAAACTTAATGCACAAAAAAAATGTACAACTACCAAGGTGCTTTGCACGCACAATGCTCATTAAGACTTATCAGAGTGCAAAGTAGTGCTTGGGGGATCACATATTTTATTGTATTTTAATGTTGAGACTACTGATCCGGTGTACTTAAGAGTAAGTGGTTTTTATTTTGAAAGAAAGATATGGTTTGCACAAGATATTTTACTATTCTTTCCAAGGTGCTCAACCTCACAACGCTTATTAAGACTTATCAGGAGGTTCAAGTAGTGCTTGGTGGAGTTATCTTTGTCACTTTATTTTATGATTTTTGTTTTGTACAAAGATCTCCGAATACACTTGTTTTGCAAACCAATATAATTTATGAAAACATAACCACTTTTCTTAACCTTTTAAAGTGCAAAAAAAGGTAGTGTAGGTAAGATACTTGTGCAATTTTAATTCATTGTACTAATACAAAACATACACAAGCATTCTTAGATTAAACACATAAGTAGACTGCCAAAATAAGTGAGTGAATAAATATCATTATCAAACATAAAACATTTACTCATACTTAGAGGCATGATAAGCTTAGTTCTACACAACTTTTACCATATAATTTTATGCACAAATGAGTAGATATATCAAAGCATGATGAAAATAATGTTCAAAGTAGTTTGAAAACGTAAATTGCAACATTTTAGAAGTTCTAAATGATGGGTTAAATCATGCTTGATTTTCAATGAAGTCCATATAGTAATTGTTTTTGATAGTTTTAATGTTTTGTATTTTTGTATTGGAGTTTTGCATATATAAATCAAACAAATAACCAAAGAAAGGAAGTAAGAAAAAATAATTTTTTTTAAATTTGGTTTTTGAAATTTTGTATTTTAATTTTTCAAAAAAAATCAATTATAGGCATAGATGCAAAACTGAGTAGTGCATATAAAATAATATATTTTTAGTGATTTTTCAAAAATTAAAATGACAGAAAATCTAAGACTTGAGCTAGCGCCGACGTTAGGTACTAGCGCCTGCGTTAGCTCACAGAGAGTGCTTATTTTGATCATATAGCCTAGATTTTCTTCGATCTTGCTTCCAATTTTTCTTAATTATCTTTGTGCAATGTAATGTCTGTCTAATGAAACGAAGAGACGAGAAGAAATTGCAAAAAGTTGCGGAAGTTAAAATTTTAGTACATGGGTTTCACATTCATTAAAGCTTAGTTCTTGAGTTTTGCACAACATATGCATGAGTGAAATGATCATAAATAAGTGAAATAATATTCATGCAATTTCTCAATTTCGGTTAGACATGATTATGATTTAACATACTAAGGGTAATCAAAAATGACGCAAATATATTAAATACCTAGGCAAAACTTGCGCATTTTATAAATTTAGTCTAATACCCCTAAAATACACCTTTTAAATTCATTTTGACACTTATTTCATTTAGTCTTAATAATATCATATGACAAATTTAGTTTTCAAATTTTATAAGACTTTTTAGGAAATGGATTTAGAAGGATAAAAATAATAAGGATAAGTAGATCACTTGAAAAATGACATGACTTATTATTCAACTTTACTCAATTTGATTTATGAATTTTGGTTTAATATGTGAAAGTCATATTACAAGTTATATAAAGTGATCATATCATGATGGTTCAACAAAAAGAAAATAAACAAACAAAAAGAAAATGGTTAGGCATATCATGAAGTAGAATAATGATATTTCATTTTTAGTTGATTTCTATTTCATGCAAATGATTTGATACTAATGAATGAGAGATTTAGGTATCCAAAGAGGACCGAGTATGATGGTTCTTTTGGGTACCCAAATACATCGTATTTGCTTTTGGGGAGATAGTGATGAATGGGCCCTTTTGAGTGGAGTTTGTGTTTCTTCTTTAGCTTTGGGTCTCCATTCAAACCTTGGAAAAATGTTATTTTTATTTTTCAAATTTCCATAATCATTTACTTGAATATTTGGATCAAAATGATTTTTGAATTTATAATTTGGAGGAAATTTGTTTGCATTTAATTTTAGGTTGGGAGAAACATGATTTTGTACATAATGGTGATTTTGATTTTGATTTACAAATCCTTTATGTTTCTTACTCCCATTATTAAACTTAGTTAAGATGTTCATATTCATATTCAACATGTTTTTAGATATAGTTTGATATTGTGAATTTGTATTTACCATTTTCTTAAGCAAGTTGATTTTTGATTTTAATTCAACATTCTTAATCTTTAAATTATGTCTAGTTTTATTATAAGCGATTGTGCTATTTTTAAGAGTGGAAACAATTGAATCAATATGATCTTGATAGTTATTTCTATATTCATCAAATGTTTCATCCATCTCTTTAATTTCAATTTTATATTCTTTACACTTAGCACAATCATTTTTTAGAGAAGAGTTTTCTAAACATAATTTTTCATTTTGTTCTTTTATGAAAGTAAGCTCTTTTTCAAGTTCCTTGAATTTTTCTTTAATATTATTACAATCAAAACAAGATATAGAGTTTTCAAATGAAGAGCATGCAGGAGATACAAACATTTCATTTTTGGATTCTACATTCACATTTGCTTTCAAAGTTTTATTTTCTAAGCGTAGTTTTGCATTAGCCATTTTAGTTTCTTAATCTTACGTTTAGTATTTTGTAGCAATTGTAGTGTAGAAATAGATGTACAAAAAATAGGAGATTTTGATTTCCTTACAGCGCTCGTGGATGAGGCAAGATTTGAACATAGTGTTCCTTTGTCTTCTTCATCTTCCTCTTCCAAACAAGAATTTCCATCATCCTTTCCGCTTGATGAGCATTCTATGGATCCATCCTTTGTGTAGCTTTCTTGAATATTTGCATAGGCTTGCATATTCTCCGATTCTTGTGAATGTTCTTTCAAGAAAACTCCAAATTCTTTCAAGAAAACTCCAAATTTCATATGTGGTAGGTAAAGTATAAATAAGTTTGAAAATATTTTGGTCTAACGCACAAAATATACTATTCATAGATTTTGCATTTAAAATAATTTCGTTTCTAGTTAGTACGCTTGATGGCTTTTTAATAGTAATATTCCAAACTTTTTCATCTAAGGCCTTAAGAAAATTTTTCATTAATATTTTTCACCCTTTAAAATTTTTGCCCATAAATAAAGGTGGTGATAATACTTTTTCATTTATATTAAAATTTTCCCCACTAGTAGAAGCGAGATCATGATCAAGAGACGCCATTATTCCTTTTTGTTAAGCCGATTTGGAATAACCTCGCTCTGATACCACGTGTTGGATCTTGCGTCACCCTTAGAGGGGGGGGGGGGTGAATAAGGGCTAAAATTTACTTTGATGTTTTTCTAACATATTATGATAATTTTAACGGATAAACAAGTAGATTTTTAGACAACCCAAATGTAAGACCCCATTTTTTTTTTTGCAAAAACCACCGGGTCTTAGGCCCAGAACCGCCGCTTTGCGGTGACACCTTCACTCGGAAAGGTCGCCACTACAAAACGCCGATCCTGCCGGCCAAATCGATCACGAAGAAAAGTACATTAAAGAGAAGACAAGTCCACAGAATCAACATGAAATAATAAACCATAAAGGTAAAACTAAAGCTAATCGCTACCGTCACAGAAACGGAAGCACCCAACCTAGTCTGACCCATCCCTGCAGACTCTGTGCTCCACTGGTGTTGCAACACTGAATGCTTCTTCTTCTTTGGCCTACAGTCGCTGCCTTGCAAACCACGTCTACGTCTTCGCCTTCGGCCTCCTGGTCGCTGAGCTGGTGGGGTTCCACTCATCATGGGACATCTGACCCGAGTATGTCCCGGCTGGTGATAATGGTAGCATGGCCATGGGGCCCACCTTGTCGGATCCTACTGCACCTGTTTCTCTGATGTTGCTGCGTCTCCTCGAACTCCTAAAATGATATGGTCCACCGACCGTTAGTCAAAAAGACTAAGCCTTATGTTCCCCACCCCACCCCACCCCCAATGGTTCCTAGGCACCGTGCGGGAGGATGAAGCGGAGGACAGCAAGGGGTATAACAAAGAGTAGGTGACAATGGTACATGAAATGTTTCTACTCCACACATGTGTACGTGTATAACTGAAGCAGTAATTACATGCATGGTAAAAAAGTACATAAAGAGCAGTAAGTAGTAAGTATAATAACAAGTAAAGTAATATAAAAGTAACCATTGATTTATAGGGATTACCCCTATAGACCAAGGGGTCGTTTAGCAGGGCCTACCGTATAAGAAGTCCCATAACTGACTTATACGTTAGGGGTAGGTTGAATGCAATGTTTATGCTATGTCATGCAAAGTATGCTGTTATGCTATGTTCATACAAGTGCAACTCACTCACTACGACTCTATGCGCATAGACCTTTAGTCCCCCCTTTTTGGAGCGAGCTAGACTCCCAGGATACTCCCGTAGTGGCAAACGAAAGCGGTGGGTTGGGCCTCGCCCACCTCTAGGTTGGTATTCACACTACCTAACCTAGACCTATCGTACGCCTTCACAAAACCCGCAGAGCGTTTGCGTACTCTTGCTGACTGGACCGCCAGACTTTCAAGGCTAAGTGTAAAACCACACTTGCCGAGTCAACGTATTGACGTCGGTGTGAACGATCGTCCAATACCGAAGACCCACCACCTTCATTGCACATGCAACATGTTCTACTTCCTACTTCCGAGCCATAAGCTCCCCGGGCTAACCTGCCCGCCATCAAACACTACTGAGCCACAAGCTCACCAGACTAACTAGTCTGCTGCTACAACCACCGAGCCCAGCGCTCGTACAACCAAACCAACTAAACTCCCGAAACCACATGGTGTGGATGAGCGTGTTATTAGTTAATCTTGTGCAATGTCTTACTCCTATGAGTTAGGGTTAGTCTTGGACTTCCCGAGGGTTACCCTGTGAGGGGCTCGCTACGGTACTAGGAACCACTATGGGATGACACCCCAAAGTTCCCATTCCCAAGACACTTAATGTTATTAGTTACTACCCATAAGGAAACCCCTTTAATACTTTACCTGATCTAAACCTAAGTGCTTTAAGATCTAAGGCAAAAGACGATCTTTCGTCAATCCCAGGACGACCTACCCCAAGGGTGGCACCCCACCAGCCTAGGACTCTTCAAACCCTAATTAACTCCAGGGATCCTTACATAGTCATATAATCACCATTAAACTCCCGCATCTCCAATCAATATACCCCAAGGTTGCTAAATTGCTAAACGCAGACCACCCTTAACGTTTTGATGCTCACGAAGGGAGGTACACTAATTAGTCAACTCCATGACCCAACAATTTTACTGGGGGTCCATGCTACCTGTTTAAGATCAAACCCAGAGTTTCATAATTTTCCCATTATATTTAAGACATTTTTCCAAAACACAATTTCCTAGGGTTTGAACTACAAGTATACTTTTCTGACTTCCAATGACTACCATAATTTTTACATAAATCAAGGGTACCTAATAATCAGTAGATATAAAATTTTAGGAAATTCCAGCAAGATCTACTATTATTAAAAATTCCAAAACCCATTTATTTCCAATAAATTCCAAAGGAGGTACCCTCATATGAATTCCAAACCTTATGTAAATTTATACAGAGGTGATTCATATTACAATATTCAGCCCTACAATATTTGTCCATATTCCATAGAGGTTACACTTGTAATTTTCACAAGGGATATATTTGCAATCAATTCCAAAATTGAACCGGAGGTACCAAACATAATAATCCATAAATTATGAGAAAAATACTGTGGGTTCATAATGGTATTAAATGTCATCCAGCAAAGTTTCATGCAATTACAGAAAACTAACACCCTAAAATTGTTCATCCCAAAAATTGTCAACAATATGAATAATTACAATTTGGAGCTCCAAAAGTCTTCCAATGGCTCTAACAAAATCTCCAGGGATTAATAACATCCAAACTAAGTTGGTGACAGAAGATGGTTAATCACTAAGTATTATTTCTTCCTAAATCCCAAAACCCTAAATATTTACAAATCTACCCAAGGATTTATTACCTAGGTTTGCAACTCCAAACCCCACCAATTTCTCACAGTAGCATTCTCTGGTCACCAAGATCATCTCCCCAAAATTTCAAGTCAAACCATTAAGGTTTGACCCCTCTTCCTTCATTGGCCTCTGATTGCACCCCTTTAGGGTTTAACCTAGGGTTAGGGTCAAAACCTCTCCAAATCCACCCAAACTTCTTGTGAGGGTGTTATAACACTTATAGGACTCAGGGGAGTCCAATACACCCCTCTCCAAGGACAAACTCCCCTATGTCCTTCACAACCCCAATTCCACTCCATAGGGATCAACCCTATGGCCTTGAGCAAATCAACTCTAATGCTCACAAATCTTCCTCATGGGGTCTTAAATTGACCCCACTGACCTTCCCAAGAAGACTAAGTCTCTATGGTCCCATTTGACCAATGGATCTCTACTTGGCTAAATGCACCCTAAGGTGGTCCAAACCCATGTCCTAGGGCAATCCAACTCCCCATGGACCCATAACTCTCTTGGAGGTGATTTGGGTGATATTAGGGCGGCAATCCAACTCCCCATGGACCCATAACTCTCTTGGAGGTGATTTGGGTGATATTAGGGCAGTGGCCAAAACCCCACTCCAATAGGAGGTGGTTTGACCATGAAAAATCCCAAATAGCCCTTATTCACAAATTTCCCCTAAATAGACAAATCTTTGGCTTAATGATTACCTAATCAAATGAACTCCAAATGAGTTGAGATTTTAACCAGGGGTTTATCATGAACCTAATAACACCCCACCAAAATTTGGTGGTGATTGGAGGTCATTTGACCCTCCAAATAATTTATGCAAAAACTTTAGGGAAATGTTCTCCAAAAATTCTCATTTTTGGATATGTTATAACCCTAGGTATGACTCACTACCAGTCCAAATTTCAAGTCATTTGGACTAGTGGTTTGGTGTGGGCACCCTATCAAAGTTCAGTCAAACTTTGCACTAGAATGGATGCTGAGGTCAAACCAGGGCTCCAAATGGTGTGAACTCAATTTTGTATGATCCTAGGGGTCGAGGCCTACAACTTTCATGTTGAACATTTTCTCTGAAATGGCCTCTAAGTATTTTCTATATTTAAAACCAGAAATAGCATATAAACTATTACTATAAACTTATATTTATTAATTTCTAATTTTTCTTTTAATTGCAGGATCGGACGGCTCTCCGTCGTCTTCCTCGATGATCCAAGGGCTCGCAGAGCCCGCGCCTGGGCCGACTTGGATGTCGATTTCCCGGCCACCTATGCCCGTTCCCGGCCGGCCAGTGCCACCACCACCTCCGTTGAGGTGGTGGCCGGCGATAGGAGGGGTTGGGTCGGCCGGTGGTGGCCGGAGTAGGGTTTTTAGGTAGGAAATATCAAGCTCCAGAAATGGAGTTTCAGCCTACCTGATCTGGGATCAATTGAGCCCAGAACTTGCAGGCAATAGAAGAGGATCTACCCACTGGAGAGGAGGAGGAGAACCGGACCTGTGTGGTGGCCTGAAGTCGCGTCGATGGTCATTCCTCCATGGCCGGCCGCCATTTTTGCGAGCTCTGCGATTTCTACACCAAGTTGCCCTAAACTTTCGTCTAACGGGGGGAAACTCATGCTCTGGGTCTAGGGAAGCTTTTAAAAGCTTCAATTGAGGGAGGGGAAGGGTCATGGCTTCAATGCCATCAATGGCCATGAATGGTGAATTTCGGCCATGGTGAAATCCCATGGGATTCACCCCCTAGGAGGCCGGGAAACAGATGGAAACTTCTCCCCTTCCCTTGGGGAGTTGAATCCAGCGATTAATGGAGAGGATTGAGGGGGGTTTCACCTTCCTCCATTGATGGCCTCATCTTTCTCTCTCCCCCAAATTGAATTTTCTCTCTCCTACTCATCATGGATGATTTTCCTCTCTCTCCTGGGTTAATTATCAGTCAACTAGGCTGGTCAATTGATCAATTTGGGCTTAGCCTAAAGGGATTGGGCTAGGTTTAAGAGATTTGACCTAATTTGGGCAAGTTTGACTTTTGGTCAAATTGACTAATTGGGTGACCCTAGCATGGGGCTTTTGGGTCCATTGGATTCCAAATTAGGTTTAGAAACTACTGGTGGGGTCAATTTGGTCACATGAGCCTTAGTTGACCCAATTTAAGCTGATTTGACCAAAACATGCTAAGTTGACTTTGGTCAAATTGAGCCCTAGGGTTGACCCAGTCATGGGGCTTTTTGATCCACTGAGTCTCCTATGATATGATAACACTATGGGTAGGGTCAATTTAATATGGTGCTGGTCAATTAGGGCACTTAGTGAAGAATTGTCATTTTGACCTAAAAAGGGCATTTTTTGGTCAATTTGCACACTGGGGGTCCCATGATGGGCCTTTTAGGTCTACTTGGTCTCTTATGATATTTTTTGATCTAGATGTGTGGTCAATTTGGCATGGAGGAGGTCAGTTGACTCTAATTAGGCTACCTTGACTAATTTAGGGTTAGAGTTGACTTTGGTCAATTTGGCCTCTTTGGTTGACCCCAATGTGCCCTTGGTGCCCTAAGGGGGCCCCTAAAGGGTTAGGGATACTATGGTGGGGTCAATTTATCAAGTTGAGGCCCCAAAGTCCAACCCTAAGCTTGGTAATTGGAAATTGCTATTTGCAGTCCAAGGCACTTTCAACCCTAATCTTGCCTAAGTTAAAGGGATTTCTACACTACCAAGACCTTGTCATGACCTTGTCATGACACATTCACCTGGGGGGTCTAGCTGTCTGGGGATGTTACACCAAATAAACACTTAGAAAATCATAAGAAATTGGAAATCAAATTTATTTCCACAAGTGATGAATACAAAGGATTGTCGATCTTAATAAAGCTTAAAATCAAGGCTATAATAAAAATAAACTTTTAGCAATTTGTGTTTACCAATCCTTCTCCCAAGGATCGGAAGGCTATCACTTGTCTCTCCCTAGACCAAGCCCAAGCCTATCCTCTAGATCTTCCCAAGATCTAGACGTAGCACACAAGGCCACGATTTCCTACCAAGCCACGCAAGGACTTGGACGCTCCGCACAAGGAAGCGATTTTCCCCTAAGCCACGCAAGGACTTAGACGTCACGCACAAGGAGACGATTTGCCAACCAATACAAAGTGAAATGTATATAAATGAAAATACAAAATGAAATGAAGAACTCCCTAGAAATTCAGATCTCTGAAAGGAAGGTTGAAGCCTCGAGATGATCGTTGATGTAGAAGCGCGTCCGATCTCGTCTTCACTTTCAAACCTTCTCAGCACAAATGGGAGTTGATGAGGTTCTGGAGCTCTCTGGTTCGTATGCACTCAGGAAAGGACTTAGAATCTCCAAAGCTCTGGAATGCACGAACAAAACAAACTAATTTATAGATTTTCACTATCGCCTGGGCGACATCGCTGTCGGAATTCCGACAGCGCCAGAATGCTGCTCGTCATGCTGTCGTGCGGGCAGTTGCTGTAACTTCTGTGTTGTCGCCTGGGCGACATCACTGTCGGAATTCTGACAGCTCCTCTTCATTTTTACCGTCCGAAACTTCTCCAGACTGTAGATTGAGTCGTTCTCATCTCCGAAATTGCGTGGACCGTTCTGTAACTCTTCCTGGATTGAAAGTTATGGCCATTTTAAGATCAGCACACAAAACTCATCCTTTTGCTTTTTCTAATGTGTACACACTCTTGGATCATGCCCATGAACGAGGACTTGTCTCCTCATTGAACCTGTACAACCTGGACACTATAAACACACAAAAGACTAGATCAAATACAACACGGTATTTGTTATTCTCAAACCAAGAGATGCGGAACATAGGCTCCAACAGGATGCGCGGAGCATGGCTTGCGAACTCATACAGGCAAGGTCGCGCATAGACTTTTTCTTGTAGGCAGCCGCATCCTGCCAGCCATAAAGGCCAAACGAGAGGTTATACACAACATCCCCGAGTGGCTCACTCTCTATCCAGGATGGTTGGTGGGAGGTGATCGAGACCCGGTTCGTGGCCTCGTCCCAATGGAGGACAGGGTCACCAAAGGGGTCGGTGGCGTCCCCCCCCCCCCCCATCTCGAAGTTGGGGTGGTTCGCCAACGCGCCAGGGTCACTTGGTTGCCCTTTCTCCCTTGGTGCTATCACTGGGCCCTCCCTATAGACATCTTTCCCTCGCCGAATTGTTGGCCTTTTAGGCGGGGAAGGATGCGAGTCCTCCTCCAACACATGCTCCTTCTCCTTCTGTTGCCTTAGCGCATGGACCTTAGGGGCGGAGGCGCATGCAGTGGCAGCCTCCTTAACGAACCAGCAAGCGGATGAAGAGCTCCCCATTGCGAAGGGGGGGGGGGGTGTCGTGGACGAGTACGCTCACCTGAGTGAACCAAGGCCAAGGTTAGCATCCGCGTGTATGAGGAAGAATAGGGGGGCATCAAAGAGGAGGGGTGCCTGTTCCGGGCTCGACGTAGGTGAGCCGACCGATGTCCTTCCTGAGGTGCTCGACCTCAAAGCTCGCACCCTCAAGATAGCTGTGAAGTACAACCGCCTCCCCACTTAAGCGAGGGGCCTTGAAAGCCTTCTCGGGCCTCTGGATGGGCGAGAGGGGGATGTCACCGAAGTCACCTTGGATGAACACAAATGTGTCACTCCAGTGATGGACCTTGTTGGAGGTCTCGCACACCTTCACGTGTGTGCCAGTGAGGAAGCATACCCCCTCCGGGGTCGCTCGGAAGACAAAGATCTTGCGAAACACGGTCAGGTCGAACTCAACCCGTTCCTCTCGTAGATAACAAGCGTAGGCCGTCAGCATCGAGATCGCGTTAGAGTTAACTTGGGACGGGACCACGCCGAAGTAATTCAGAAACTCTTTCACCTCAGGCCACATGGGAAGCCGTAGGACAGCTTCGAAGTGGACAAGCGAGATGGCGAGCCAGTTCTCGTAGAAAGAGTTAATGGCCTCGCCCTAAGACAGACGACGAGACGTCCACCCCTCAGGGAGGTAGGAGCTCTTGAATGCTGAGAACTCTTCCTTAGATACCTTCCCTTCGGGAAAGGGGTGCTCGGAAAAATTAACTGCACATTGTTCCTGGCCATTCCTGGCAACAGGAGGGCGGTTGGGAGCCATCTCACGGGGTAAGAGAGAGGGAGGAGAGCTAACCTCAAGGGGAGGGCAAAGCAAGGGAAGAGGGCGAGTGTGATGGTGAACTGGAAGGAAAGGGTGGGGGGTATTTATAGGAGAAGCCAAATGGGTGAGTGGACCATGAGGTCCACCCACTCTGGATAGGGGCGAGTGGACCCTGAGGTCCACTCGCCCAGGGCATGGGCGAGTGGACCCTGAGGTCCACTCGCACAGGGCACGGGCGAGTGGACCCTGAGGTCCACTCGCACAGGGCACGGGCGAGTGGACCCTGAGGTCCACTCGCCCAGGGCACAGGCGAGTGGACCATGGGATCCACTCGCCCGGGGCACGGGCGAGTGAACCATAGGGTCCACTCGCCCGATGCACGTAAATGGTCCTTGTGGATCATCCGCCCGGCAAAAGTGTGCAGACCCCATGGTCCGCTCACTCGGTTCAAGGTAGAGGACCTCGAGGTCCGTTCGCCCATGCTTCCCCCTAACCCCACTCCCCTGTCTCCTCTAGATGGCACCCATGTGAGACCTCTGCCTCCCGTCCTCAGATGCACTACCCTGATGTCATGTCGTGAATGAGCGAAAATAACAAAGCATTAAACAAAAGCAGAATAAGATTAAAGCGTCCGGTCACGGGGTGGGTATAACCACCAAGCATGGTTGGTTCTTATTATTACATGATGAATCAAAGGCGAGGATAAAGGTCGTTCAGCGCGGCATCCATTTCCAGAAACCTTGATCTTGGGTACACGACGACACCCCCTGCATAGACCCGATGCATTCTTTCATTGCGGCAATATCCTCGCCCTTGGTGCGGAAGCTAGCCTCAACACGAGGTATGTGGTCGGCGAGTGGAGCAGCTATACCTCCGGGCGCAAGCCGGACCTCCCCCTCAGCAGATTAAGCTCATTCTCCAATCTCTCCATCCGCCGCTCCAGCGCGCAGATGCGGGCGAGAGGGTCAGGTCCGGCGGACCACCTTCTGTCACGCAGCTCGAGAAGAAAGGCCTCATTCCTCCGCATTGTATCGACCAAAAGATTCAAGCGCTCAAGTAGGTTGGGCTGGTCCTCGGCAGGTTCCTCCACTAGGGTAGGGGATCAGATCGGTGGGGAGACCTCCCTCCGGCTCGACTGACCCGTCGAGGTCTTGTCCCCTCCTATAAAAAGCATAGCTTCAAATACCGAAACACTCACCTTGGTAAAGGCTCTCGCAGTAATGTTACCTTGTGAATTCTCAATCTCCTGGCTCTTCGAGGAAAGATTGTCATGGGAAGTTGAGAGAGCAGCATGATCTTGAGCAAGAATGGTAGGACTTGCTCGACACCCGCACCCGACGTTTCCATCGCGCTTCGGACCCCCTCGGGGTGGTTCTGAAAAAGCTGTTAGCATGCAAGAAGCATGCCTTCATTAGTGCGATATGATCACAAAAAAGGGGGGGCGAAGATAAGGAATGAGTTGATACCGCGTCTAGCCCCAGGTCACGGACATAGTCAGTCACCCCGTGGGAGGACGACGACGCCACCTCTTTCACTAAATCAGGACGGAGTTTCTTCCATGGTGATCACACCGTTGGCCGAGTAGGGGAGGGCGGAGGGCCACTAACTATGGCCCTGAGCTCCGCCAAGTCATTCTGATCCCTCCCAGCAAGGGCTTTGAAACGGTCTCTAAAGTCTCGAGGAGGATCCATCCGACTCGAAAGAAAGGGGGAAGGGAGAACTCTCAGGAAGGGTGCTCTCCTCACCTCCCCCTCTGGAGGCTTTTTATAGCCGTCCCGCGGGACCCTCGAAAGATTCCCCCTAGACCCCACCTGACTCGTCAAATAGGTGGGTTGGACTTTCTTTCCGAGCTTAAGGCAAGCTCGAAAAGAGCGGGGATTGTGTACAACCCTCATATTTTCCAAGTCAGTGTGACCCAACACAAACGAGGTCGCGGTAGAGAGGGTGACCATTGCGCAGCAGACCGAACCAACGGAGGTCATCAAGACCAAAAAGAGAAGGCCCGGGGGGTTGATCTCCTTGGGGGAGTGAACCTTGGGTCCACTCGCCCAAGGCCCCGGGCGAGTAGACCCTTGGTCCACTCGCCCGAGTAGGGGGGGGGGGGGGTGGCGAGTGGACCTTGGGTCTACTCGCCCAAGGTGGGGGGCGAGTGGACCTAGGGTCCACTCGCCCCAAGCCCGTGGGCTAGTGGACCTATAGTCCACTTGCCTGGGGGGCGAGTGGACCATAGGTCCACTCGCCCGGGCGGCTGGGCGAGTGGACCAAGGGTCCACTCGCCCGGTGGGGGGAGTTGACCGCAAGGTCCACTCACCTAGTCAGGGTGGTGGACCTCGGCCCACTCATCCGACCCCCGGTAAGGGGGGCAGTAGACGTCTCAAGCTCCACTCGCTCCCCTCCTGTTTCGGTCGTTCGGGTTGGTTGTTGGGTCACGGATAGTAAATTTTTGGCTATCCGCAGCCCAATTTTTGGGAAGTCTATAAATAGACCCCCATGGGCACCTTGGGAAGGGTTGTTGGTACCCCCTCCCTCGCGTGTGTTGTGAGCAAGCAGTACCCCTCCCATCCCCTTGACATTGAAGGCGGACGGTGAGGTGATCTCTAGTGCCCTCCAAGGTGCCCAGGCTCAGCATTGGCTTGGGAGGGGAAGTTCCTTGAGAGCTTCTGGGTATGCGGTGGGACCTCCACGCTGCAGCTTACGGGGTCAGTTTGTGGACTTAGAAATTTTCCAAGGGTGGAGTTTTGCGGTTCTTAGTAACTAGTCAAGGGACGAGCTCAGGACCAGTAAGGGTTAGCTGCATCTTTCTTTCGAACGTTGAGACCAGTTATCTGGTTTGAACAATTAGTCTTATAAAAACTAATTTCGAAATATAATAGTTTACTTTAAAATGATTTTTTTGTTAAAATATAAATATTTTTGAAAAAAAATATTTATAAAATATTGATGTAAATTTTTTTACGGTCATTTTGAGTACTCATATGTAACACCGGTCGGGTACTATCGAATTCTGGTGCGAAGCTACTCGTGTGCATATATATATATATATATATATCTTTTAACTACTATATAGAAGAAGTTGCTTTTGGTGCAACTTTCAAAATTGTCAAATATATCCTCATTCTTTTGTTGGTTTTGAGCTGCGTTGACTTGGTCAACAAGTTTTGTTTTAAAAAGATTTTATTATTATGAATTTAAAATGTATAGGTGGAGGAGAGAGTGAACCCGCATTTATTGCGGAGAGAGAAGTTTGCTTGTTTTACTTTGCCTATAAATAGACCCCCTTTTGTATTTGAAAAGTTGCTGTGAATAGAAGTTGAGAATAGAAAATCTGGGAGAGATTTCTTCGGCAGGTTCAATAGAGAGAGAGAGAGAGGGAGTGTAGAGAGAGTGAGAAATAATCATTATTCCCGCAGGAATTTATTTCCCCTCGCCACTTTCTCTCGCCAGTTTTGGCTCGCCGCCACACCTCCCGCAGGCGACCTCGCAACGGCCCTTCGCAGCTCGCAGCTCGCATAGGAGCTCTCGTCGGTGGACCCTAGCCATTGTACTCGCCAGAGTTAAGGTCGGAGGTGGTCGCGAGAGGGAGTGCTCGCACAGTGAGAGGTAGTGCCTATGCAAGGAAGGAGTACTCATCGAAGGGAGGAGTGCATTCGCCGGTGAGCAAGCAGTGTGGTGTATCTCGCTAGAGCAGTGAAGGAGCCCGCAAGGTCTGTGTCTCGCCGAGGGCAGAAGAGCTCGGGTTTGTGTGACATTCGCCGTGGTGGTGCTCGCCCGAGTCGGAGTCGCAAGGCGAGGAGCTCGCTGGTGTGAGTGGAGGTTGTGGTTGTGCTCGCATAGAGCATTGGTGGTGCTCGCTCGAGCGGAGAAGTGCTCGCGTGCCCATACACACGTTTCCAACAATTGGTATCAAAGCATGGTTGCAAACCTTTGCGGTGACTCGGAAGGTTTGAAGTGTAGAAGCGATGGAGACAAGTGGATCTATGCCGGGGCAAGTCCCCAAGTTGACGAAGACCAACTATGGGAACTGGAGCATCCAGATGAGAGTACTACTCGCATCAAAGGAGTTGTGGGATGTAGTGGAGAATGTCTATGAGGAGCTTACTGCTGCAGCAGAGGCGGCGTTGACTAAAGCCCAGAAAACGACACTTAGAGAGGCAAGGAAGGCGGACAAGAAGGCTCTATTCTTGTTGAATCAAGGGGTTGACGAAGCAACCTTTGAGAAGATCTCAGACGCGAAGACTTCCAAGGAGGCATGGGAGATGTTGCAACGCTCCATGCAGGTGGTAGACAAGGCTAAGAAGGTGAAGTTGCAGTCCCTCCGTGCGGAGTATGAAGTAACAAAGATGCAAAGAACCGAGAAGGTCGGTGACTATGTGACACGTCTACGGACGCTCACAAATGAGATGAAGCGCAATGGGGAGACGATCGAGGATGTGAGCTTCATGGAGAAGTTGTTGAGATCTATGTCGAAGAAGTTCCGCCATATAGTGGTGGCGATTGAAGAGTCGAAGGACCTCACTAAGATGGTCGTGGATGAGCTCGTAGGCTCTTTGCAAGCTCATGAGTACAGGATGCTGCAAGACGATGAAGAAGCGAGTGGCTTGGGAAAAGCACTCCAGACCCAGTTGAACTTTGGGTAAAGTTCAGGAAGAGGAGGCGGTCAGCGTGGCCGAGGTCATCAAGGCAGAGGCAGGGGTAGAAGAGGAGGTAGAAACCAAAATTTCCAGAAAGAGGCGGAGCGACCTCAAGGAGGTTGGCAAGATGGAAGAGGAAGAGGAAGAGGCCGAGGAAGAGGCCGAGGAGATATGTCCCAAATCCAATGTTACAACTGTAACAAATTCGGGCATATGAGCTATGACTGTTGGGCTCCGAGGAAGAGAGAAGAGGCAAACCACTATGCCGAGGCTAGGAACAACGGGAACAACATTGGTGCTGGAGATCCGATGATGTTCCTAACCTACCGAGGAGCGGAGGAAGGTAGAAATGAAGTGTGGTACCTGTACACAGGAGCGAGCAACCACATGTGCGGAGATAGGGAGATGTTCTCTAACCTGGAACCCAGTGGGGGTGAGTTTAGCTTCGGGGATGCTTCGAAGATCTCGCTAGAAGGTAAAATCTTGGTGGTTGTGAAGCTGAATGGAGAGAAGGTGCATCTGAATGATGTGTACTATGTGCCAGGCTTGAAGACTAACATCTTGAGCCTTGGGCAGTTGGTGGAGAGAGGCTACTGTGTCCAGTTGAAGGATGGGTCTCTAGCGATGAAGAACAGTCAAGGAAAGGAGGTAGTAAAGGTGAAGATGACGGCGAACCGTCTATTTACACTGAAGATGGATACTCAGGAGACGGCGTGTCTCGCAAGGACGGAGGAAGAAAAGGAAGCATGGCTGTGGCACCATCGGATGGGTCACTTGGGCTTCACATGCTTGAAGTTGTTATCCCACTCCAGGATGGTGCAGGATCTACCTATGATCTCACCTCCGGAGAAAGTCTGCGAGGCGTGCATGAAGGGGAAGCAGAAGAGGTTGACGTTTGAAGGAGGGAAGTCTCGGAGAGCGAAGAGACAACTTGAACTGGTTCACTCGGACATCGCAGGTCCGTTTGAGACCACCTCAGTGGGCGGAAGCAAGTACTATATCACCTTCACGGATGACTTCAGTCAGAAGTGTTGGGTGTATTTCTTGATGGAAAAATCTGAGGCCCTTGACAAGTTCAAGGAGTTCAAGGCGATGGCGGAGAATGAGAGTGGTCAGCCACTGAAGGTGCTGAGGACAGATCGGGGTGGGGAGTACACCTCGAGGCGGTTTGATGTCTTTTGCAAGGAGAATGGGATCTCACACCAGTTGACGGCGGCGTACTCGCCTCAACAGAATGGAGTCGCAGAGAGGAAGAATCTGACCATCATGAATATGGCGAGGAGTATGGTGAAGGGCAAAGGGTTGCCAAAGATGTTCTGGGCAGAAGCAGTGCAGTGTGCGGTGTATCTATTGAACAGATGCCCCACGAAGAGTGTGAAGTTCATGACCCCGTTCGAGGCTTGGAGTGGCTGGAAGCCAAGCGTGAAGCACTTGAGGGTTTTTGGGTGTGTAGCTCATGCTCACGTCCCGGACCAGAGGAGGAAGAAGCTCGATGATAGGAGTGAGAAGTGCATCTTTGCGGGCTATGCTCCGGAGAGCAAGGCTTACAAGTTATACAACCCGGTGACGGAGAAGGTCATAATCTCAAGGGATGTGGTGTTTGAAGAAGACAGCTGTTGGAGCTGGGATGAGGAGACAAGGAGCAAGAAAGGGATGTTCTTTGAAGATGACGAGGAAGGTGGTCATGAAACAGGAGCTGAGGATGGTGGGGCTGAGCCACCATCACCACCTAGCGGACATTCAAGGGGAGCTTGCACTCCCAACTCAAATGGAGGAAGTACTAGTGGAGCAAGCACTAGTGGGAGCAAGGATGATCGTCCTCAACCTAGGATGAGGAGGATGGAGGAGATCTACGAGGAGACGGCACCAACACTCAATAATAATTTTTCTTTGTATTGTTTGTTGGCAAATTGCGAGCCGCACTCCTATGACGAAGTAGCCCAGGAGAAACCTTAGAGGATGGCGATGGATGCTGAGATGGCTTCCATAAAGTTGAATGAAACTTGGAAGCTGGTCGATCCACCCGCGGGCCACAAACCCCTCGGGGTGAAGTGAGTCTACAAGGTGAAGAAGAACATGGATGGAGCTGTGGAGAAGCACAAGACGAGACTCGTCATGAAGGGTTACAGGCAAGTCCAAGGAGTGGACTATGACGAGGTCTATGCCCCAGTGGCGAGGATTGACACCATCAGGTTGATCATCGCACTGAAACCTCAATATGGGTGGACTATCATGCAGATGGATGCGGTGGCAGAATACCTCAATGGCTACCTGGAGGAAGATGTGTACATCGAGCAGCCTCCGGGGTATGTTGTGAAGGGACAGGAGAAGAAGGTTTGCAGGGTGGGAAAAACACTGTACGGGCTGAAGCAAGGAGCAAGAGCTTGGAATGGGAGGATAGATGCTTTCCTGCAAAAGCATGGCTATGTGAAGTGCCCATACGAGTATGCTCTGTATCTGAAGGTGGAGAAGAACGGTGATATCATGATCCTATGCATATATGTTGATGACATGATATTCACTGGGAACAACCCAGCTATGTTCGAGGAGTTCAAAAGGATGATGAAGAGTGAGTTCGAAATGATAGATTTGGGAGAGCTCAACTACTTCTTAGGTGTGGAGGTGCAGCAGAGAGGAGATGGGATCTTCATCTCGCAGAAGAAGTATGCAGAAGAGATCTTGAAGAAGTTCAGGATGGAGAATAGCAAGGCTATCTCCACTCCCGCTGATCCCAGAACAAAGTTGAGGAAGGACTCGGAGGAAGAAGCTGTGGACCCAACGATGTTCAAGAGTTTGGTTGGGAGTCTAAGGTACTTGACTTTCACCAGACCTGACATCATGTATGCGGTTGGGGTAGTGAGCAGGTATATGGAAGAACCCAAGCAGGACCACTTCACTGCAGTGAAGAGAATCCTGAGATATGTGAACGGGACAAGGGACCATGGGCTGAAGTACTCATCTGTGGGAGAGTTGAAGTTAGTCGGCTACTCGGATACCGATTATGGAGGTGATGTGAATGACCGGAAGAGCACTTCCTGGTATGTGTTCAACATGGGAACCGCGGCGTTCTCATGGAGTTCGAAGAAGCAGGCTACAATAGCCTTATCGTCATGTGAGGCGGAGTACATCGCAGCTGCAGCATGTACTTGCCAAGCCATCTGGCTGAGGAACTTATTGGAGGAGTTGCATCATGGACAGGAAGGGCCAACGACAGTGTTAGTGGATAACATGTCGGCCATCCAGCTCGCGAAGAACCCGATGCTGCATGGAAAGAGCAAGCACATCGAGACGAGGCATCATTACCTTCGGGAGCAAGTGGAGCTGAAGACAGTTGAAGTTGTGTATTGCCCCACCGGAGAGCAGGTCGCGGGCATTTTCACCAAGACGCTGAAGGCAGAGACGTTTGCGAAGCTCAAAGGCAAACTCGGCATGTGCTACCAAGTTTGAGGGGGAGTTTGTTGGTTTTGAGCTGCGTTGACTTGGTCAACAAGTTTTGTTTTAAAAAGCTTTTATTATTATGAATTTAAAATGTATAGGTGGATGAGAGAGTGAACCCGCATTTATTGCGGAGAGAGAAGTTCGTTTGTTTTACTTTGCCTATAAATATGCCCCCCTTTGTATTTGAAAAGTTGCTGTGAATAGAAGTTGAGAATAGAAAATCTGGGAGAGATTTCTTCGGCAGGTTTAATAGAGAGAGAGAGAGAGGGAGTGTAGAGAGAGTGAGAAATAATCATTATTCCCGCAGGAATTTATTTCCCCTCGCCACTTTCTCTCGCCAGTTTTGGCTCGCCGCCATACCTCCCGCAGGCGACCTCGCAACGACCCTTCGCAGCCCGCAGCTCGCATAGGAGCTCTCGCCGGTGGACCCTAGCCACTGTACTCGCCGGAGTTAAGGTCGGAGGTGGTCGCGAGAGGGAGTGCTCACACAGTGAGAGGTAGTGCCTGTGCAAGGAAGGAGTACTCGTCGAAGGGAGGAGTGCATTCGCCGGTGAGCAAGCAGTGGGGTGTATCTCGCTAGAGCAGTGAAGGAGCCCGCAAGGTCTGTGTCTCGCCGAGGGCAGAAGAGCTCAGGGTTGTGTGACATTCGCCGTGGTGGTGCTCGCCCGAGTCGGAGTCGCAAGGCGAGGAGCTCGCTGGTGTGAGTGGAGGTTGTGGTTGTGCTCGCATAGAGCATTGGTGGTGCTCGCTCGAGCGGAGAAGTGCTCGCGTGCCCATACACACGTTTCCAACATCTTTTACTACAATGACTTAACATATATTATGAAAAAAATGGAAATTTATAAAATATAATGTCTATTTGTGTAATTACATTATATCCCTATAATAAAAATAATGATTAAAATTCATAAAATTCAAAAGTTTTTTAGTAGACCTCCTACAACTACTATGATAGGTAATCATTAGACCTCATAAATCTACTTTAAAACGATTTTTTGTCAAATATAACTGTTTTTGAAAAAAAAAACAATTATAAAATATTAATTAAAATTTTTGTGCGGTCATTTTTAGTACTCATATGTATATGTTGTGGGCGCAACCCACTCGATGCGGCCGCAGCCAGGAGCATCATGGTCGTAGCCCGCCGTCGCAGGCCGGGTACTATCGCGTTTAGCCGGGGGCGGGCAAAGCCCGTCGGGAGCGGGCGAAGCCCGCTGTCGCCGGCCGGGTACTGTCGCGCTTGGCAGTAGGGGCGGAGCCCCGTGCCTGTCACTCGTGTGTACATATATACGAGTGACAGACACACCCGGGCACGTGCCTGGGTGTGAAATAGTGAAATCCCGCCTTTCACGAGTTATTATCCGCGCATTCCTCGCGGCCATGCCCTAATTTGTTTCCTCAACAGCTCGCCAAGTTGTTGCATGTGCGACCGTGCTCTTCTCTTTTCTCTGTTTTTCGCCTGAGCCCGCCGAGTCGTTGCCTATGCGGCTGGGTCTCATCTGCAAGACTGCAAAAAACCGAGGCGAGCATTCCATGCGAGGTGGTTAGAGGCGAGCCTTGAGGTAACTTCATCTGCCGACTGCAGACTTCTATTTGGATTTCTATTTTGATTTTTATTTTCATTTCTATTTCTACTTCCATTCTAACTTCCGATTTTGATTCTAACTTCATTTGCTGCACTCCAGGCGCGATGCGATTCTTCATTTCTCGCCAGTCCTTTGGCCTTTTCTGATTTTAGCAGCAGAGTAGCAGTAGCCAGCAGGCAGCAGGTTTAGTCCCAATCTCGCCTGCAGGTTTAGTCGGTTAGTCCCAATCTCCCAAAACTTATATTCTCCGAATCAGCCTATGAGAGATTTATAAAATTCCAATGTCTAGTACTAAGTTATTGATTTTGATTTCTAAACAATATATTGGTTTTATAAGTGATTTCTAAACATTGTCTTGTCATTCTGATTTGATCTGCGCATTATATGTTGCAATAATTGTTTTGAATTTTGAATAAAAAACTAGCATAAATAATAAATATTATATTGTACTCGGGTCGAGCTAAACTCCTAGTTCCAACACTGCACACACACATATGAGTGACAGGGCATGGGGGCCCCTCGTGTGGGCGGCGACATTCTGCATGAGTGACGATATTCGGTGGGGCGGCCTAATTTAGCGGGGGCAACATTCGGCGGGGGCGACATAATTTTTTTTATATATTTATAAATTAGCAAAAATTATGCTTTTCCAACGTAATTATAACCAATGTATTTAATTTGTTTACATAATTTTATAAATAATTTAAATATTTATACATATTTATAAATTAGCATAAATTATTAGTATATAAATATATAATATATAATATATATATACAATTATACATATATATGTACACACACGCGAGTGACAGAGCACGGGGGCCCATGTGGGCGGCGACTTTCTGCATGAGTGGACGATATTCGGCGGGGACGACGACTTTCGGCAGGGGCGACATTCGGCAGGGGCGACATTCGGCGGGGGCGACATTCGGCAAGGACGGCGGCATTCGGCATGGGCGACGACATTCGATATTTATATACGTATATATAAAACATAATTCGATGTTGTTCAACAAAAGCATATGGTGTGATGTTTGTCATCTTTGTTTGACATAGTTGAAACCCGGGTTCAATTCTCACAATTGACAATTTTTGTGAGATTAAAAAATCGGTCATGTGACACTCTTTTTTCAATAAATTTAGGGGTAAAATCGTAATTTCATATTATAAGGTATCCTACACCTTCATAGTTTTAGGTCACCCCTAGTAGATTTAGGAGACCTATGAAAAAGTGGAGAGAGAGGGAGCGGTTTGATCCTACGGCCGATGAAATATCATGTCAGATTCGACGGCTGTAATTATTTCAATGACTTTAAAATTCATGTGTTTGATATTTCTTTATATATGATAGAGATATATAACTATATATATACAAGTATATATAATTAATTATATATATACACATTTATATAAATAACTATGCATATATATACATGTATATATAAATTATATAAATAACTATATATATCTGAATATATAAGTAACTATATATTTACATTTATACTTATTTATATAAATTTATAATTTTATTTATGTTAATCTATATATATTATCGTCAATTCAAAACAAGTAAGTTATTTAGGTGAGTTGGGTAAGTGAGGTTTGTTGTATATTAGAGGCTTGCTGTTCGAATCTTATTGAGTCTCATATAAATTTTATTTTCTTTATATATAATTATTATTTAGATTTAAGAGAATAATTAAATAAAATACAAAAAAAATTAGCAACAAAAATTGTTTTCTTTGCTATTTTAAGAAGGATAAAATTCCTTGCTAAAACCTCCATGCAAATTAGAAAGAAATAAATTTCTTGCTAAAATTAGCTAAGGTCATATTAGTTAATAATTTTTTTTGTTTCTAAATTTTTTGCTAATTAAAATTAGCAAGAAATTTAGCTTTTTAGGAAAGAATTTTGCTCCTTCCTAATCAATGTTTTTCTTGTAACTAGCGTAGAAAACTCAGAAATGGTGAAAAATCACGTGGTTGAATCTGTACCGATCGAAATCAACTAGTTCCTTTGTGGTTACGAAAATTTGAGATCCTTGAAGCTAGGCTGACGGGTCACTTCCCCGTTCAGAAGCCTTCTAGATAGAAAAAATTGGAAAAGTCCAAGTCCACGAAGCGTCCTCAAGAGCCTTCTCTGGTGCTGGCAGGCGCGTCCTCTTGAGTGTTGGAAGAGAGCGATCTTGGGAGAGAGCGGAGCGAGTTCTGGGTGAAGGAGTGAGCAAAGTGCTAAGCTCTCGCCGAAAAACTGTAGAGCTCTCTCTTGTCTCTTGGATTAAGTGTCTTCAAATGAAGGCATAAGTACCTTTTATAGTTTTCTTTAAGAGACATGTTGGTAATTGCGTCTAGCTAGACCTTGAGTTAACGAATAACGTTGCTCCGTTCCGGTCACCTGGATCACCAACTTTCCAAAAATGATGAAAGTCCTCCGGCGAACTGGGCCGTCTGGGCAGGTTCGTCGGGACGGAGGCGGCCGAAGGCGGCGGAACGCTCGCGCACGGAGAGGCTACGCGCATGCACGGCCTGGTGCATGCGCGCGGGGAGAGGTCACGCGTGCGTGGGAAGAGGCCGCGCGTGCAGCGTGGCGCTCGCATACGGGGAGAGGCCGCTCGCACGCACGACCTTCTGCGGGAGGCCGCACGCGATGTGCGACCTTGCGACTCTGTGCACAGAGTCGTGCGTGTGCCTTGTCCGTGCACAGCTTCGGGACCCTTCGAGCGAGCGCGGCTCACTCGGCCGGGTCGACTTATATAAGCGCCTTGGTTTGGTTTGACTCGGAAAGCCTTAGTGGGAACTGTTGGAGCTTGTGTTCCACATCTCTTAGTTTGAGAATAACAAATCACAATATGTATTTGATCTTGCTTGTATTTATAGTGTGCAAGTACTATATTTAAATAACCCTATGAACAAGATGCTGATTGATGACGATTCTCTGAAAAGAGAGTTCACGCCCGACGTTAAGTTGTTAATGCCCTGCGTTAACCTATAGTTGAAGAGGGATGATGTCGAGAAGGGAATGATGTGGAGAAGATATTGCGTCGAGAAGCCAGTGACAATGCTAGCGTTCACACTTAACGCACGCGTTGAGTCCACAAACTGCCACGATCTCGATGGTTACACGATGTCAGCGGTTGCTATACACGATCACTAACGCTGGCGTTAACTCTTAACGTCACACGTTAGCTCCTGTGCCTATTTAAAGAGCTGATTTCGTTTGATCACAAGGACATGCATCCAAGCCTTCATTCCAGACTTCTGAGAGAGCATTTCATCCCGAATTCAGAGAGTACTCCCAACACCGCCATTGAGGAACAAGAGTGAGAAAGAGATTTTCGATGGTCAAATTTGAAGAAGGACGCTCGCTTCAACTCCGATGATGATCATTGCGTGTCTTCAACATCTCATTCAACACTCTTCAATATAGTGAGTCTTTTGTTCTGAATTTTCTTTTATCTTTTTATTATTTTCTTGTAACGGTAGTGAATTCGCCGCCTTGCGTGTGACGACTAGGCCATGTTCGGTTTAAGGGGAAATTCATCGCCTTGTGCGTGGCGACTAGGTCATGGGTAGATCTAGGGGGTGGCTAAAGACCTTATCTGGGGGAAAGATTGGCTATAGCCAACCGGTCCTTGGGAGAAGGACCGGTGAAGGAACAAAAACTAACTTTACTTTGTCGCCTTTAATTTCAAGCGTTATTGAAATATTATCTTTGTAATTATCTTTGTAATACAATATTCATTTTCATTATCTCTGATTTTCTGGAATTGTATTTCATTGAAGTTTTCATAAGTAAAATCACCTGGACAAAATTCTAAGAAGCTTAATTTTCTGGAGAGCTAACGCCCAGCGTTAACTCTTAATGCCAGGCATTGGCAATAGTAAAGAAAAAGTTTCTATTTTCTAAAAATCACTCAGTTTATCTAAAAAATTCGTAAACCCCATATTCACCCCCTCTAAGGCCACCATCAGATCCAACACTTGGTATCAGGGATAGGTTATTCCAAAACGGTTTCACAACCGAGGATAATGACGCATCATGATCATGCTTTCTTTGAGGGTCAAGGGACAAGTAGACCTCCACTATTTACTAGTACTGATTATAATTATTTGAAAAAAGAATGCGTTGTTTTTTAACTGCTTTAGATAATGACGTTTGGGGCATGGTAGAAGTTTGCTACTCTCCACCAACATTTGTTGTTGGGGATGCTATTATGGAAAAACCTAGAGATAGATAAGATACCAATGATAAGTTGAGATGTAAGAATAACGTTAAAGCAATGAATGCGTTATTTTGTGCTTTGGATAGAACAGAATTTAATAGAACTTGTGTTTGCGAAACAACTTATGACATATGGAATTTAATAGAAATGACTAATGAAGGTACTTCGCAGGTCAAGGATTCAAAGCTCTTCCAACTTGAATCCAAATATGAGAAATTCCGGATTGAGGTAGATGAAGACGTAGATTTAATGTACACAAGGTTCACCAAGTGCGTCAATGACTCAAAAGTACTTGGAAAAGTGTTCTCCAACGACGACTTGGTGAGAAAAATTCTACGGTCTCTCCCTCCAAAGCTCAATCTAAAGGTGACGGCTATCTCAAAGTCGCACGATTTTAAGAAGCTCCAAATTGAGAGACTCATTGGGAACCTTAAGACCCATGAGGTCGAGCTCAAGATTCAACAACAAGAGTACAACATGGAGCCAAAGAAGAAGGCCATAGCATTGAAGTCAAAGAAGGAGGTTGACGGAGATGATGATGAAGAGGACGAGGAGAGCCTCTTTGTGAAGAAGATCACAAGGTTCATGAAGAATCCGGAAAGGAGAAACACCTTCCGGAAATATTTCATCAAGAAGGGATTTTCATCGAAAACAGGAAGAGGTACTAACGAGGACGATGATGAGCGACCACCACCGGAGTGCTACCATTGTAGAAAGACCGGACACATCAGGAGCCATTGCCCGAAATATCTGAAAGAGCATAAAGAAAAGGGGCACAAAGTAAAAAAGAAGAAGGTCCTAAAGGCAGCTACATGGGATGACTCCTCCTCCGACGAATCAAGCAGCCCATCCTCCATTAGTGAATAAGAAGCCAATGTGTGCCTCATGACGAAGAGCAACACACTATCCGATTATGAAACCAGTGTCCAAAGCGACACTAAGGTAACTCTTCCTACTACTTATGATGATTTGTATATTGAGTATTTACAAACATGCAAATTTTTTGATAAAAGTTTAAAAGATATTGATCTTCTAAATTCTGAAAATCAACTTTTGTTAAAAGAAAACGAAAAATTATCTAAACAATTAGGGAAAGAAAAGGTTTCTTGCCAATAGTGCAATCACTCCTTGGCAGGAGTGAAAGAACTTGAAGAAGCTCTTTCTAAGTCTCACTCCAATATCAAAATTCTTACTAAGGAGAAGGGGAATTTAGAAAGAACTTTAAAAACCTCTCTTTCTCAAATAGAAGAAGGAAAGAAGAGTTTTGCGAACCGGTGCGTTATGTTAGTAACGAAAAACACTACTCTCAAAGCTCGTATTCATGATTTAAATATGACTATTAAGAAGTTTGGAGTTGGGCAAAGATGTCTAGACATGATCTTGGCCAACCAATGCCATGGAAGTGCCAAATAAGGCCTTGGATATGTTACTGGAAGCTATCGCCCAACGTTAGCTCTTAACGCCGACGTTAGCATTAAATCCAGAAACATTAATTCTGTTAATAATAAATTCAAAAATTCAAATGTTACCTCATATTCCAACAAGAGTTTATCCAAAACTCATAAAAGGGTCTCATTCCCTTTTATATCGTGTGCCAAATGTCATTTATTTGGACACACCTCAAACGCTTGAAGGAAAAAGGGTCGTGGTGCTATAAAGCAAATATGGGTGCGTAAGGTTTCCACTTATTCTATGGGAGGAACCTCTTGGGTATTCAGATCTTTACTCTCTTTAGGTATGTTGGCAGGCTAAGGACAAAAATGACGTGTGGTATTTGGATTCAGGATGCTCCAAACACATGACGGACAACAAAGCAAAGTTTCTTAGCCTTGAGATGAAGAAAGGAGGTTTGGTGACATTTGGTGATAATGGAAAAGGAAGGATCATGGGCATCAGCACAGTGGGTAATGATTCTTTCTCAATCTCAAATGTTTTACTTGTAGATGGTTTAAAACATAATTTAATTTCAATTAGTCAGTTATGTGATAAGGGTTTAAATGTATTATTTGAATCATTTACAAATCTTTGCAAAAGTATAAATTCTAAAACAAATGATGTCGTACTCACCGCACCTATGATGCATAATGTTTATATGATTGTTTTTAATGATCTTTCAAATTCGTCTTTAAAATGCTTTATTTCTAAAAATGAAGAATTAGAATTTTGGCATAGACGCCTTGGTCACTCTAGCACCAAGCTTATTTTGAAATTATCAAAAGATAAATTAATTAAGGGATTACCTCTGCTTAATGAAAATTTATCTTCTCTTTGTACGCCTTGCCAAAAAGGAAAGTTTTCAAAAAATTATTTTAAAAGCAAAAATGTAATTTCTACTACTAGATCACTTCAATTAATTCATATGGATTTATTTGGACCGGTTAGCACTTCAAGTCTAGGTGGTAGAAAATATAGTTTTGTACTAATTGATGATTATTCTAGATTTTGTTGGACTTTATTTCTATCTTCCAAATCCGATGCATTTCTTGAATTTACTAAACTATGCATTCATATTCAAAATGAACTTGATTTAAAAATTAAATGCATACGCTCGGATCATGGAGAAGAATTTGAAAATGATATGTTTTCCACTTTTTGCAATGATTTAGGAATTAAATATGAGTTTTCCGCTCCATGCACACCTCAACAAAATGGTGTAGTGGAGATGAAAAATAGAACCTTTCAAGAGCTAGCACGCACTATGCTTTTGTGAATATGGGTTGGCTAAATCATTATGGGCTGAAGCAGTTAATACTTCATGTTATATTATTAATCGTGTCATGCTTCGACCTATTTTAATATTAACTCCTTATGAGTTTTATTTTAAAAGAAAACCTAATATATCTTATTTTTAGGTTTTTGGATGCAAATATTTTATTTTAAATACTAGAGATGCATTAGGAAAAATTGATGAAAAGTGTTATGATGGAATTTTCATCGGTTACTCTTTAACTAGTAAGGCTTATAGAATATATAATAAAAGAACTAAAGTAGTTGAAGAGTCTATACATGTAAGATTTTATGAGTTTGTTCCTTGTGTAGATTCTAATCATGTTACACTAAAGTAGTTAAAGAGTTTATACATGTTTTAGGAATTAAACATGGAATTTTCCTCCTGGTTGACCTCTTCAATCTCCTCCTCTTTGGCGAAGATCGGCAGCTGCAGATGTAAGACCCTCATTTTTTTTGCATTCTTTCCCGGGTCTTACCGCCCAGAACCGCTGTCTTGCGGCGACACCATTACACCCAATGGCCGCCGCCACAGTACGCCGATCCTGCCGGCAATTTATCATCATCCAAACCAACCATAATCATAGTAATTGAAGTATTAAATGAAACAAGTCCACAAAATCACAATATATAATTATCATAATACAAGATTACAAAGTCCACGATGAGAAAGAACTAAAGAATAAGGGCTTACGTCCATTACATCGATATCCTTGCTACAAAAGTCTCTCGTCTCTACGTCTATGCGAAAGCTATCAAACTTTGTCATCGCGCGTCTGTAGCTGCTACTGCATTAATGGGTAGTGGTTGCTTTGCTTCATCCCGTCCTCCTGACCTGTCTCCTGAAAGGGGTCCTGCTGTTCTGACACATCATCCCTAAAATGATGAGGTCCACCAACCATCAGTCTATAAGACTCGGCATATTCCTCATCGCCTCCACCCACGACTCCTAGGCACCGTGCGGGAGGAGGAAGCGGAAGACATCAAGGGGTAAATCAAAAGCAGGTGACAAGTGGCTAGACTAGCAGGGTATATAATTACTGAACATTTAATGATAACAATTCTATGCTAGCAGAGTATATAAAAGTAAAACACGTAAAACCCCTAACTAACAGTATATATGAGCAGGAAGTAAGACAGTAAGTAAGGCTATAATTAAAGTAGTAAGAAAGTAAGGTAACAACTAGAGCAGCTATGAAAAATAACCTTAACTTATATGCGTACACACAAAACACATAAGCTAAGGGATCTGGCAAGAAATCAACTCATCGTATAAAAGAGCCCATACTAATTTATACGAGGAGGTCTCTATTTTATGCAACGATATTATGTTATGATATGCAATGCAATTGAGCAACTCACGCACACGACTCTGTACGTGCAGACCTTTTTGTAGTTCCTTCTATTCGAGTGTGTCAACTCAGGTACCCAGCTAAGGCGAACTGGGCAGTGGATCGGGCTGTCCACTTTTAGGCTTGTGTAACACTACCCAACCTAGACCTTATGTACGCCCCTAAGAACACGCAGGGTATCGACGTACTATCTGGTAAGCACCACCTCTATCCCATTTTTTGAGTCTCCGCTCAGGTACACCACATTGAGGCAAACAGGGGCAGTGGATCGGGTCCTCCACTCCTAGGCTAGTATGACACCTCTCGGCCTAGACCTTTTGTACGCCTCTGAAGAACATACCAGGGTATTCGCGTACTATCTCGTAAGCACCACCTCTATCCCATTTTTCGAGTTTCTGCTCAGGTACACCCCGTTGAGGCAAACAGGGGCAGTGGATCGGGTCCTCCACTCCTAGGCTAGTATGACACCTCCCGGCCTAGACCTTTTGTACGCCCTTGAAGAACACACCAGGGTATCTGCGTACTACTTGATACAACGATGTCTCTAATTAAAAATGCCTAGCCTACTACTCTCAGGAATAACCTAGTCCTTTCTTATATCCCGAGCCTACCGCTCGCAGGACTAACCCAGTTCTTTCATATATCCCGAGCCTACCGCTCGCATGACTAACCCAGTCCTTTCTTATATCCTGAGCCTACCGCTCGCAGAACTAACTCAGTCCTTTCTTATATCCCGAGCCTACCGCTCGCAGGACTATCCCAGTCCTTCCTTATAACTTGAGTTTATCGCTCGCAGGACTATCCCAGTCCTTCCTTATATCTTGAGCCTACCGCTCGCAGGACTAACCTAGTCTTTCTTATACCCCGAGCCTACCGCTCGCAGGACTAACTCAATCCTTTCTTATATCTCGAGCCTACCGCTCACAGGACTAACTCAGTCCTTTCTTATATTTCGAGTCTACCGCTCGCAGGACTAACCCATTCCTTTCTTATATTTCGAGTCTACCGCTCGCAGGACTAACCCATTCCTTTCTTATATCCCGAGCTTACTGCTCGCAGGACTAACCCAGTCCTTTCTTATATCCCGAGCCTACCGCTCGCAGGACTATCCCAGTCCTTCCTTATATCTAGAGCCTACTGCTCGCAGGACTAACTTTGATCAAATCTACCAGCCACCAGAGATTTGAGTGGAGTTGACCTTGTATAACCCTAGATCTAGGTGTCACATGGAAAAGTAAAATTTTTCCAAAACCATAGGACATTTTTGTCCTAAAAATCTGAAATTTCTACTAAACATGCCTCCATATGTATCTCAACCATGCCCAAAATTTTAGGCCTTGGTGAGGTCCCAATCAATGGGAATTAACAAAAATGTGGCTGGTTCACTGTTTGGACCAGTCTCACTAAATCCGACCTACAAGGGGATACAAGTCACCGTTTGGTCTGATTTTAGTTTCTAAATAAAGTAGACTCAAGGATCTACAAGTTATATCTCTGGCCATTTTTCATTTTTCAGCCTCTAAGGGCCTCAAAATCAGCCTACAAAATCGGACAAAAAGTGTGACAGAATATATATGTATATATAAATTCCTAATTATATGATGGTCTGCGGGTAGTCATTTTATCCAGATCGGACGGCGGGGAATCATCATCCCTGATGGTTTGAAGTCTGTGATTTTGCCTCCCTAGAGCCTCTTTCGAGCTGGTTTTCGACCAATCTACACTGGCTTCGGCGAAACCCTCCCGCCACCACCTTCGCCTGACCTAGGGCTATCTTCGGCGGTGGCCGTTGGCCTGAGGTGGCCGGAGGTGGCCTCCAGCACCTTTCGTTTTTCCGGCTAGAACATAAAAAAAGGCGAGGGTGGAGTGCACCACAACAAGCAATGAATTCGACGAGGAATAGAAGGGAATACTAGCACAGGAGGAGGGGTGGAGGAACTTGCCTGATTGGGGCTTTGGGGGCTGGTTTCTCTTGGTGCTATGGCCGATTTTCTAAAATCCAAGTCGATGCTCGATTTCTCTCCTTAGTGCCCGATTCCAACAACTCACCTAGGGGTTCTCTTCCTCCCATCTCTCTGAAGGTAATGAGGTGTTCTAGAGGGAGAGGGGAAGCTTTAATGCATGTTCTCCATTGAAGGGGGCCGACCATGGAAGGCACCTCCCATGGCAACCAATGAGGTTGCATGCACAGCCTTGGGAAGGCAGGGGGGCTGCATGAATTCAATTCATGAGCTCAATTAAGAGCTTGAGAAGACCAATTTGTGACACATGGAGGTGAATTCATGCACCCAAGCTTTGTCCTTTTCAAGAATTGGGGAATTTCCATTTTTTCCCCTCTTGCATGGCATCTCCATCAAATTTTAGAGGGAAACCTAGGTCATTGACACATGGGTTGTAGGATGGGCCTTGGTTCAAGGTCTTAGCCCAATTGGATTGGGTTTAATTTTACTTTGAGCTCAATTTAGGTCTATTTGACCAAGTGTTGACCTTTGGGTTGACTTGGTCAAATTAATGGGTAGGCTGGCCAAATTGATCAATTGGGTTGACCTCATTGAGTCCTAAATGACCCAAGGGATTCCCTAAGGGGTTTAGGGAGAGTTGGTGGGGCCCACTTGTCATTTTGAAGCTCAATTATCATGCCCTAAGCTTTGGAATCAATTTGGCTATTTGCACACCAAGGTGACTTTACCTTTTCACCTTGGTTCTTAGGGTCATTTTGGTCTCTTAGAGAAATGTCATGACCTTGTCATGATAAAATGCATCCTAGGGGTCTAGTTGTTCTGGGGATGTTACAAATCCCAATAAACGAAGAAACAATTTCGTCCCCGAAATTTAGGTTTGGTCTGCGGGAGTTAGAGTTCAGGATATGCCTGATATATTTTTAGTCTTTGTACAATATGACTCCCAATTAATATTGGAAACGGTTAGGTCTAGTTCACATCGCTTCTTCCTCAGTTTTCTCCCAAGTGCACTTTCGTTAAACCTCATCATGTTCTAATTCAAGATCTTCTACCCGAGGGTTCTTAAATAATTCCCAATTGATGAAGATATACGTAGTGGAGGGAAGGCATAGGTTGAAGTGAACTCACACATTCACAAGGCGAGTGTGTAACTCAATCGAGCCCTATAATCTATAGTATGATGTCTTCGTAAGTATACAGTTCTCGATCCGTAGAATATATCTTCACGTTCACTGTCGATATTTTCAATACCATCCTTACTAACACTTTGGATCTAAACACTCTTGTGGTTCACCATCATTGTACACGTGATGTCTGTACTCTTATTTGTTAGGCGTTTGCAATTAGAATTTAGACTTGTCTTCTGAGATCATGATATGCTTATGGTTTGGGCAATATTGGTTCTCCTAATTTTCATGTCATCGTCATTCTTTTAATAGTCCATGTCAACGCTTGATCATACCTTCTAGAATCTGGAATGACAGTTAGTAAATGCAAATATGTCCACGGTCATTTACTAAGCCAAAGGATGCTCTGGTAGTAGTCAAGCTTAGTTCTGGTACTTGACCTCATGTGGGTCATCAATTCCAAGGTTCACAAAATTCATATATTGTTAATCCTCCATGATTAATTCTTGAAGTGCACCTAATCATATTAATGTCCTGAAACCTCATTCCTGATCTTTATCGCAAATCCACGTGTTATTGATGGTCAAATCTATAGTTCTCATTTTGTTAAACGCAAACCAGTCTCAAATATTGCACGAGACCTATCACTTACGGGTCAACTATCAGTAAGATATAATGTCATCTCCAATTCATTCCAGGAGTCTTGTATGTGATAATTTATAGATTCCAACTCTTCATAATGTCATGTTTGTTTTTGGCCTCATTCTTATTTCTTTCATAATTATGGGGTCCCCAATCAAGTATCAGTTATCATGGGCCAATAGGTTTAACAGAATTTTCAGAGACTAATCATGATCCAAGATAGTGTTCAACAGAAATTCATAGTTCTCCTCCATAAATAATTCCAGAAGATTAATTATGTGGTTAAGGGTGCAAAACTCATTTCGTGAAGGAAGTATGGTAACTAATCAATAGTTAAGTATAATAAAATTTTCAGAAGTTTAATGGAGACTACGAGTCTATCTACTCATTTCTATAATATTCCAGATTTTCATAATGATCTTAGGGGAACTTGACCCTGGAGTTCTCAATAATGCTTAATGTAACAAGAGTTCACAAACCCCAATTCCTATGGAACTCAATCCTCAAGGTCTTTGATTCCTTCAGAGATGAAGATCTCTTGATAATAAGTGCATGTTTCAAATTTCAAAGAATTGACCAAGGAAATAATTATTATCCATAAAACTCTAAGTATATAACAACATGGGTATTATCCTAAGCTACATTGGTCTTCATTAAGCCTTAGGTCTACCACAATCGTTTGTAATGTAATTATTTCCAAATCCATAGAACTTTATCTCCAAAATTTTGATTCTTGGACAACATGTGTATCGTACTAAATTTGCATGTACAGTGTAAAATTCAGATCATTTGGATAAGTCAGATGATGGGGGCACACATATTTGGGTCTATGGTTCACTTTATATACCATGCACCAAAACAGGTGCCCAGGGAGTTGTATTTCAGAGGCTTTTGTGATTCTAGAATGACCCAAGTTAATATTATAGCGATCCAATAAACGAAGAAACTAGATTAGCCTCCCGTAAATCTTGTGCTGAGTTTCTTATATCCAAAAATTTGGACATTTCACGTATGTACATAATCCTTATGGGTATACAGTCCTTGATATTTGTGTATATGGTAAGGTTTTCTGCCCTCAAAATGCAATTTATCGTAACTTTTCTAAGGATCTTGTGCCTATTCAGTGGTCTTCTCTAAGATGGAATTCTCATTCCACATTTGACATCCTTTCTTTGTGATGGTTTTCCGAGGGTGGAGGTGTGGAGTATTAGCTTCTAAGCACATAAGTTAAGCCTTACAAGTGTCATACTAATCCAATAGTACAATCACAAGCACCAAATCCACTTAAGATTGTCCTATTTGTTTATGTGAGGGATGTTAATATCACTTAGGAAGTGACATGGGGATATCGGGGGTAAGCCCCGAACACTTACACACGCTTTCAACTCCTTCTTTTAGTCACTTTAGGGGTATCCTACTACTTGGTCAAAATATAGTCGAGGTTGATGTCGGACTAGGATACCTTATGAGATGTCTTGCTAAGTCAAACCAATACCGTGTACTAGTCAGGTTGGCCTAATCTCATCGTTAAGTGGACAAAGTTATGTGATTTCCCGTATGGGCACACCACTGCTTCCATTGCTAGTTTGTCCTCAAACTAAGCTCGAGCGGGGTGGCCCAGGGTTTGTGGACTTCTTTTACTAGGATCAAAAGTCGGCTAAGCCGATACCAGTTTGTAAGACCCTCTTTTTTTGCATTCTTTCCCGGGTCTTACCGCCCAGAACCGCCATCTTGCAGTGACACCATTACACCCAATGGTCGCCGCCACAATACGTCGATCCTGCCGACTATTCATCATCTTCCAGGCCAACCATATTCACAGTAATTGAAGTATTAAATGAAACAAGTCCACAAAATCACAATATATAATTATCATAATACAAGATTACAAAGTCCACGATGGGAAAGAACTAAAGAATAAGGGCTTACGCCCAGTACATCGATATCCTTGCTACAAAAGTCTCTCGTCTCTACGTCTATGCGGAAGCTATTGAACTTTGTCATCGCGCGTCTGTAGCTGCTGCTGCATTAACGGGTAGTGGTTGCTTTGCTTCATCCCGTCCTCCTGACCAGTCTCCTGAACGGGGTCCTGCTGTTCTGACACATCATCCCTAAAATGATGAGGTCCACCGACCGCCAGTCTATAAGACTCAGCATATTCCTCACCGCCTCCACCCGCGACTCCTAGGCACCGTGCGCGAGGAGGAAGCGGAGGACATCAAGGGGTAAATCAAAACCAGGTGACAAGTGGCTAGACTAGCAGGGTATATAATTACTGAACATTTAATGATAAGAATTCTATGCTAGCAGAGTATATAAAAGTAAAACACGTAAAACCCTGACTAACAATATATTTGAGCAGGAAGTAAGACAGTAAGTAAGGCTATAAGTAAAGCAGTAAGAAAGTAAGGTAACAACTAGAGCAGCTATGAAAAATAACCTTAACTTATATGCGTACACACAAAACACATAAGTTAAGGGATCTGGCAAGAAGTCAACTCATCATATAAAAGAGCACATACTAATTTATATGATGAGGTCTCTTTTTTTCAAGGATGCTATGCTATGATATGCAATGCAATTTAGCAACTCACGCACACGACTCTGTACGTACAGACCTTTTTGAAGTTCCCTTTATTCGAGTGTCTCAACTCAGGTACCCAGCTAAGGTGAACTGGGCAGTGGACCGGGCTGTCCACTTCTAGGCTTGTGTAACACCACCCAACCTATACCTTACGTACGCCCCTAAGAACATGCATGGTATCTGCATACTATCTGGTAAGCACCACCTCTATCCCATTTTTTGAGTCTCCACTCAGGTTCTCCACATTGAGGCAAACAAGGGCAGTGGATCGGGTCCTCCACTCCTAGGCTAGTATGACACCTCCCGGCCTAGACCTTTCGTACGCCCCTGAAGAACACACCAGGGTATCCGCATACTATCTGGTAAGCACCACCTCTATCCAATTTTTTGAGTCTCCGCTCAGGTACACCCCGTTGAGGCAAATAGGGGCAGTGGATCGGGTCCTTCACTCCCGGGCTAGTATGACACCTCCCGGCCTAGACCTTTTGTACGCCCCTGAAGAACACACCAGGGTATCCGCGTACTACTTGATACAACGATGCCTCTAATTAAAAATGCCTAGCCTACTACTCGCAGGACTAACCTAGTCCTTTCTTATATCCCGAGCCTATCGCTCGCAGTACTAACCCAGTCCTTTCATACATCCCGAGCCTACCACTCGCAGGACTAACCCAGTCATTTCTTATATCCCAAGCCTACCGCTCGCAGGACTAACTCAGTCCTTTCTTATATCCCTAGCCTACCGCTCGTAGGACTATCCCAGTCCTTCCTTATAACTAAAGCCTACCGATAGCAGGACTATCTCACTCCTTCCTTATATCTCGAGCCTACCGCTCGCAGGACTAACCTAGTCCTTTCTTATATCCCGAGCCTACCGCTCGTAGGACTAACTCAGTCCTTTCTTATATCTCGAGCCTACCGCTCGCACGACTAATTCAGTCCTTTCTTATATTCTGAGCCTACCGCTCGCATGACTAACCCAGTCCTTTCTTATATCCCGAGCCTACCGCTCGCATGACTAACCCAGTCCTTTCTTATATCCCGAGCCTACCGCTCGCAGGACTATCCAGTCCTTCCTTATATCTCGAGCCTACCGCTCGCAGGACTAACTTTGATCTAATCTACCATCCACCAGAGATTTGAGTGGAGTTGACCTTATATATCCCTAGATCTAGGTGTCACATGGAAAAGTAAAAAATTTCCAAAACCATGGGACATTTTTGTCCTAAATATCTGAAATTTGTACTGAACATGCCTCTATATGTATCTCAACCATGCCCAAAATTTCAGGCCTTGGTGAGGTCCCAATCAATGGGATTAACAAAAATGTGGCTGGTTCACTGTTTGGACCAGTCTCACTAAATCCTGTTTGATCTTACGGTGCCCTTAGAGGGGGGGGGGGGGGGGGGGGGGTGAATAAAAGTTTTATGGAATTTAGATCTTAATTAAATTTATCAGAGTTTGAGACTGAAGTTTCAGAATATTTTATAGAAAAATATATTTTAATATTCCAGATAGGATTGTAATGAAGATTCCTTTTTAAATATTTGAAACAAAACTTTTTGTTGATTGTTGCTAACGCCTGGCGTTAAGTCTTAACGCTGGGCGTTAGCTCTCCAGAGAATATTCCTTAGAACAAAAAGATTGCCACAGTGATTTTACTTATGAAATCTTAAATGAAATACAATTCCAGAAAATCAGAGATAATGAAAATAATTATTGTATTTCAAAGATAATTATACAAATGTTAATTTTACTACTTTGATGAAAATAGAAATTAAAACATTTTTGAAGAGGAAATAAAATCAATTGAATAGAACATTAAAATACATGATTTTATTTCATAATAAATTGAATACACAAATGTTTAATTTCTATAACGCTAGAAATAAAGGCGAAAATATGTAAAAATACTTTTTGTTGTTTCACCGGTCCTTCTCCCAAGGACCGGTTGGCTATAGCCTATCTATCCCCAGATAAGGCCTCTAGCCACCACCTAGATCTACCCTCGACCTAGTCGCCACGCACAAGGTGGCGAATTACCCCCTAAGCCTCACAAGAACCTAGTCGCCAACACAAGGCGAATTTACCCACGGAATCCTTCCCGGAATCCGACGTTCTCACCGAACGATTTCTCCACACAAAATACAAAAGGAAAAATAAAATATTACAAGATAAGTAAAGAGAAACTCCCCAAGAAATTTTGAAGGTGAAGACGAAGTCGATGTAGATGTTGGCATTCTTGAAACGATCGTCCTTCGTATGCAATATGCGTTGTAGACCTTCTCCTTCAAAATCTTCTTTAGATCTTCATGTTAGCCCAAGGGAGATCTCTTAATTGTTGTACACGAACCTCTCTCCAAAGTTTCAGAATTCTAGAATCAACTTATCTCCTTGAGAATGAGAGGGGCTGTACATTAAGTAGCCTCGGAAGCTAACGCGTGCGTTAAGGATACTGCCTGGCGTTAGTGAATCGTGTACGACAGTTGCTGACATCGTGCATAAAGTCAGGAGCGTGACAAAACCAATTTCGTCGAACGGGACTGATTTCGTCGAACACGCCTTCGTCGAACGCACCCTTCGTCGAAAGGAAAAACCGCAACCGTCAGGATCGTGCAAACCGCCAAGGATCTTGACAGAACCAACTTTCGTCGAACGAAATCAATTTCGTCGAACGAAATCAATTTCGTCGAACGAAATCAATTTCGTCGAACGGAACTTCAAGTTCGTCGAACGCAGTTGTCGAGCGCAATGTGTAACACCCCAAAAATCGTTGTTCAGCGAAGTAGGCGGAGTGGTAGTGCTGCACTTGAAGTAGGCTAAATCTTCCCTTTCTGCTCTTAGAGCACGATCAGTGGCCTCATCGCGCACGACCGGCGATCGTGCGCCAGCGATCGTGCGTTAATTCAGAAGAGAATCGAGTTCTGTCTCGGACAGTGCGCACGACCATTTCCCTCTTCGCGCACGACCAGTGATCGTGCGCCAGCGATCGTGCGCCCTGTTTATTCTGTTCCGCGATTTTGAGCGGAGAAGAAGATCGGACCGTCCAAATCTTTTGGAAATTGATCCAACGGCTAGGTTTAGTTGCGGGAGACCTTTAGGGCTGATGAGAGGGGGTTAAACCCTCATATTCTCTAAGCCATTCTCTCTCCAAACCCTAGAGAAAGAAGGAGGAGCCAAGGAAGAAGAAGGTAGATCCCGCCATTGACGGAGCTCCGGAGCTCTGTTTCGCGAGCCGTTTCCAGATTTGGAGAGTGCAGCCCGGTGCGGTCGTTTCTCTCCGTGTAGAATCTCGGATCTATGGCGAAAAAGAACGCGTCTAGGGTAACGATTCTTCCTCCCGAACTTTGGACTTGTATTTGTCCTTTCATTCCTCTTCCTATGTTTGCATGAGGTATCTATTTCACCAAATGGGTGAAGTGTAGGATTTCCTCAAGTTCTTCGGAACTCCGGGTAGATTGTGTCCGTCCCCGGCATTATTGCAAGTAGAAAATCCGGTAGTCGTGCGGATTTAGGCATTTTGTGTGAAGCCTATTCGTGGCCGTGAGCCCGAATCGGTGATGCTTGATTTGCGACGTTGCATTTAGGTTAGGCCTAGAATGCGTGCCGGAGAATGACTCCGTGAACTCACCTATAGTATTGCGGGAACTAGGTGTAGGCGTCTTATGAAGATCCTAACGAAAGCCTCATGCTTTGAGTTTTGGATGAAGGCAAACCTTCACCACGAAATTGATGCGGAGTGTATTGCACCTCCCTTGTTGAGTATTCGTGAAACCTAGATCCTTGTGAAGGGGTCAGGTGCGTAGCGTATATTTAGTGTAGCACTTGAAAGTGCTAAACCCTTACGGGCCGAGGCGAAGCCGTACCCGCGTCGTGCGATAGATCGCGACGATTAGAGCACGGGCAAAGCTAAACCGAACCCGTTTCCACGCAGATCGGTAAGAGGTCCCTTCCTCAGGAAAGCCGTGTGATCATGGGAGAGGTCGTGGAAGGTGTCATACCTAGACCGACCAAAAGCTCTTGTTTCCACCCAAGGTTGTGGCCCTTACGGTGGAGTGTTTTGTGAAATGGATGTTATGTTAGCCTCATGCGACTGCTTAGGCGGTTGTGGGGAACCTTCGGGTGAACCCAACCAACATCATGTGCATACCTAGGTTCCCTTCTTTTGATGCTCAACCTAGAAGATTGATTGTGCTTGAAACCTCACCTCGTGTAATTGCACTTTCTTTATATTTAGTACTTGTGCTAGTATGGCTTGCTTGCAGGGTAGAAGCTCTGCCACCCCGGAAAAGGGGTGGGGTCGTTATAATTTGGTAAGCTGTGCTGACCGTTACTTTGTTTGCCACCGCTTGGTGGAATGTTCATATGCAGGTGCAGGTGAGCCTAGCGGGAAATAGCGGGCGATGGCCCTTTGCAATGTTGGCCCTCGAAGGCCATCCCTTTTCCTGTTATTCATGTATGGCCGACCTGCGTGCCGATGTATGCTTATGAAGTTTTGTGCATTGGATGAATGTAAGGCCTTAAGGCCGTAACTCTTATTCTGGATACATTCCTATGATAGTGGACAGTTCTATTTGAATGGTTTAATTAATGCTTTCGCTTACGTTTTGTACTCTCGTTTAGTTGTTACTTTTCTGGTTATCACCTTTTAACTCCTAGCTAGTGTGGTTTGTATGGCGTGGGGTCCCGGCCGGACCTGCTGTTATACTCTTCGTACTGGCAGGGTGTTACAATTTGGTATCGGACTTAAGGCGTCGATCCGTAGTTTAGCGAATTCGGGATGAATTTCGTTTAAGGGGTGGTGCGCACGGGTTGTGCATTCACCTAAAACGACAAAAACTAATAAGAATGTCCACTTAGGAATGAAAAGAAAACATACTTGTTTGCGGAACCTGAGCGTTCCATGATTGATGTTTGATATGTTTTGGGTCACTAAATTGTGCTTTGCATGATTATAGGTGACTAGAAGTGCTGCGGGGCAGTCTCGACCTCGTAACACCGCTGAAAGTAGTGGGTCGGCTGAAGTGCCAGCGACCACTCCTTCTGCTGAAATGATCAAATTAGTCGCAGAAGCGGTCTTCGCGATGATCAACGCTCAACCCCAAAGGCTGGTCCAGCCTGCTACTCCTACTCCGGATGTGGCCCCTGAGGCTGTTGCTGCAGTGGAACCTGCGGCGGAACCAAGGGTGGAGGCCCCTGTGCCTGTAGCTGCAGTAGAACCTGCGGTAGCGCCGAGGGTGGAACCTCAAGTTGCGCAAGTAGTTGCGGATCGAGCGTGTGACCAGCAATTAAAGCATTTCCTGAGCTTTAATCCTCCTACCTTCTCGGGATCTGAGTCCCCAACGGAGGCAGAAGACTGGTTGTCAAGAGTTAGAAGAACTCTGAGGGCGACAGCGACGGACGAAGCCATGATGGTCACCTTAGCCACGTTCCTTCTTGATGGAGAGGCTGTGCTGTGGTGGGAAGAGCAGGAGCTGCATAAGTTCCGCGGTAGAGATATTACTGAAATCACAATGACCGAGTTTTCAAAGTCATTCCTCCAAAGGTTTATCCCCTCTGCCCAGCGCATTGCGTTACAAAACCAGTTCTTGAGGTTGACACAAGGTGATCGCTCCGTTGACGATTACTTGCATGAGTTTACCAGACTGAGTCGCTATGCGGGGTCCTTGGTGGAGGATGAGGAGACAAAGACAAATAAGTTCTATGAAGGGATTCGGGACGAGTTGAGGCTGCTCCTTGCAGGCCCTATGACGTTCGGCTTCCAAGTGATGGTGCAAACTGCCAGATCTTTGGAGTTGGACATGAAGAGGGTACAAGCAAGGGGTGTTGTAAAGAAACCTGAGTTTCATGCGCCGGCCTCTCAGTCCAAGTCGGATTTCAGAAGGAACAAAAGGAAGTTCAAACAGGCGGAACCAGCTCCTTCAAATGTTTCGGGAGCCACGACCGCGCGGACCCCTATTACGTGTTTCACCTGCGGGAAGGTGGGACACAAAGCTGCGGTGTGTCGAAGTGGTCCCCCGAAGGATTGTAATCGAGCGGTGGATTATGCTCGTACTGCGGAAAAGGGTAAAGCTGCGGAGTCTTCGGCTTCCCAGCACATTCCGACTCAGCCGAGAGTCTATTCGCTTGGCCAACAAGAAGCTATACGACAAACTGATGTCGTCATAGGTACGAATTAGAAGTTAGCTTTTACAGCTATATATATAATTCATACTGTGGTACGACTATATGCTTTATTTGTGTGCAATTAGGTTTCGTCCTAATTTTCAACAATCCGGCGAGAGCTCTATTTGATACGGGTGCATCGCACTCTTTTCTGTCTGGGGACTTCATTGTGCGAATCGGAGTGCCGTCTACCTTCGTAGAGGATAGATTGGAAGTAGTGCTACCCAATGGATCTCGAATGAGTGCGGATAGGAAGAGCCGTGTGAAGGTGCGGATCGGAAGTCAGGATTTCGACTTGGAAGTGTCGTTATTACCGTTAGCTGAATTTGATGTGATCTTCGGCATGGACTGGATCTCGGAGCAGCGGGCATGCATAGATTGCAATACAAAGGAGATCACTCTGGGAAGGGACACCGAAGGAGAAACCATGTTCGCCGGTATGCGAGGAGCGAGCAAGACGCTGATGTCTGCTCTCCAGGTGGTTAAGGCAGTGAGAAAAGGCGCCGAGTTGTTCTTCACCTTGTTGGAGACTTCAGAGCCAATGCCCAGGTTATGTGATGTCCCAGTCGTAGCGGAGTACGCCGACGTGTTTCCTAACGAACTCCCTGGGGCTCCGCCTCAGCGGGAGATCGATTTCTGTATCGAGTTGGTGCCAGGTGCCAAACCTGTGGCCCGCTCACCGTACCGGATAGCGCCAAAGGAATTGGCAGAGCTGAAGGTTCAATTGCAAGAGCTGCTAGAGCAAGGCTACGTACGTCCAAGTTCATCGCCTTGGAGTGCACCGGTCCTCTTTGTGAAAAAGAAGGACGGGAGCTTGCGTCTATGTATCGATTATCGAGAGCTAAACAAGTTGACCGAGAAGAACCGATATCCGATTCCAAGAATCGATGATCTATTCGACCAACTGGTGGGGTCGACGGTTTACTCCAAGCTAGACCTAAGGTCCGGCTATTACCAACTGCGGATAAGGGAATGTGACATTCCAAAAACAGCGTTCAGTACCCGCTTTGGGCACTATGAGTTCACGGTGATGCCGTTCGGTCTGTCCAATGCACCGTCGGTATTCATGGACTTAATGAACAGGACGTTCCGTGAGTATTTGGATCAATTTGTGATCGTCTTTATCGACGACATTTTGGTATACTCTCAATCGGAATAGGAGCATGTAGGGCATCTACACGCCGTTCTGAGCACCTTGAGGAGGAGTCAGCTCTATGCCAAGTTCTCCAAGTGCGAGTTTTGGCTACCGTCAGTAGCATTCCTTGGTCACGTCGTTAGTGGAGATGGAATTGCGGTAGATCCGTCGAAGATAGAAGCGATCCGAGCGTGGCCTTTGTTGAAAAACGTAGCGGAAGTCCGAAGTTTCTTAGGACTTGCCGGCTATTATAGGCGCTTTGTGGAAAACTTCTCGAGAATCGCACTTCCTCTCACAAAACTGACTAGGAAGGATCATAAGTTCGTTTGGTCGCCCGAGTGCGCACGAGCTTTTGAAGAACTGAAGAGCCGTCTGACCACGACGCCCATTCTATGCTCGCCACAAGGTACGGAAGGCTACGAAATTTATAGCGACGCCTCAGGAAGTGGTTTGGGTTGTGTCCTAGTGCAGTTCGGGAAGGTAATTGCCTACGGCTCCCGGCAACTGAAGGTTCATGAGAGGAATTACCCGGTCCATGATTTGGAGCTAGCGGCCGTGGTATTTGCTCTTAAGCTTTGGAGGCATTATTTATATGGCGTGAAGATCGATATCTTTACCGACCACAAGAGCCTCAAGTACTTGCTGGATCAAAGGGAGTTGAATATGCGTCAAAGGAGGTGGATGGAGTTCCTTGGGGACTACACCTTCGACATCAATTATACTCCCGGTAAGGGAAATGTAGTAGCGGACGCGCTGAGTCATCGGGCTCCCGCTCAAGCAAATTGGATTTTGATGCACGATGAGCGTCTAATCTGTGAGCTGGAAGAAATGGAGATCTTTTGCATTGATAGGAGAACGTCTACTTCAGCATGCTTGAACTGGACGGAGGTTCAATACGACCTTGCCGACCGAGTTCGACAAGCATTGGAGCTGGACGAGAGCATGAAACGCTATAAGGCGGAAACCGTGGAGGGGTTAAACGCTGATTTCTCCTTCGAAGACGACCTTATGTGGAAACAGGAAAGGTTGTGCATCCCAAATGTTGGCACTCTACGGGCGGAGTTGATGTACGAGGCTCATCATACCAAGTACTCGATCCACCCGGGGAGCGCTAAAATGTATACGGATTTGAAGAAATTGTTCTGGTGGCCGGGTATGAAGAAAGACATTGCCCTTTACGTGGCCAAGTGTCATACTTGCGCGTTGGTGAAAGCGGAATGTCAGCGTCCCGGTGGGTTTCTGAAGTCCTTGCCGATTCCGGAATGGAAGTTTGATGATATTTCGATGGATTTCGTGCACGGATTGCCGAGATCGCAGCATGGAAACGACGCCATCTGGGTGATCGTGGACCGTTTGACGAAGGTATCACACTTCATTCCGAACAGGAAGGATGATTCTGTAGAGAAGCTAGCAAAGCTCTATGTTGATAGTATTGTGAGACTGCACGGTGTCCCCCGTAGTATCGTCAGCGATCGTGACGGGCGTTTCACATCGAAAGATTGGAGGCTTATCCATGAACTGTTGGGCACGAAATTGAAGTTCAGCACGACCTTCCACCCGCAAACGGATGGACAGACCGAGAGAACCAACAGGACTATGGAGGATATGCTCCGAATGTGCGCTCTAGATTTTGTAAAGAGGTGGGAAGATCATCTCTACATGATCGAGTTCGCCTACAATAATAGCTATCAAGCCAGTATAAAGATGGCTCCCTTCGAAGCCCTCTATGGCAAGAAGTGTCGTACGCCGTTGTCTTGGGCTGAAACGGGCGATACTAAGCTATTGAAGCGTAAGGATGTTGAAGAAGCAACTTCGACGATCCGGACTATACGTGAAAGGCTATTGGTTTCCCAGGATAGGCAAGCAAAGTATTTCAATGCCAAGCATAGGAACCTAGAGTTTGCCGTCGGTGACTGGGTTTACTTGAAGATCAAACCGTGCAAAGGGGTATCAAGGATCCGACGCTTGAAAAAGCTCAGTCCAAGGTACTTAGGACCGTTTGAGATTGTGGAGCGTGTTGGTGATGCGGCTTATCGGCTTGCACTATCTGCAGAGCTGAGCGGCCTGCACGACGTGTTTCACGTTTCAGTGTTGAGGAAGGCAGTGCAAGAGCCTACTCATATCGTTGCGGTCGGCAAAGTTCCGGTTGATAGTGGGTTGTCGACGAAGGTCAAGCCCTTACGCATCGAAGATGCCGAAGTAAAGCAGCTGCGGAACAAGTCCATTCGGATGGTAAAAGTCCGGTGGGATAATTGCGGCCGAGAGGAGCTCTCTTGGGAGAGAGAGCAAGCGATGCTTGCGGAGTACCCCGAGCTATTTCTCTCAGGTAATTTATAGCTGAATTTCTTGCTATTTCTGTTTTATAAATTTCGGGACGAAATTCTTTTAAGGGGGTGGAGTTGTAACACCCCAAAAATCGTGGTTCAGCGAAGTAGGCGGAGTGGTAGTGCTGCACTTGAAGTAGGCTAAATCTTCCCTTTCTGCTCTTAGCGCACGATCAGTGGCCTCATCACGCACGACCGGCGATCGTGAGCCAGCGATCGTGCGTTAATTCAGAAGAGAATCGAGTTCTGTCTCGGACAGTGCGCACGACCATTTCCCTCTTCGCGCACGACCAGTGATCGTGCACCAGCGATCGTGCGCCCTGTTTATTCTGTTCCGCGATTTTGAGCGGAGAAGAAGATCGGACCGTCCAAATCTTTTGGAAATTGATCCAACGGCTAGGTTTAGTTGCGGGAGACCTTTAGGGCTGATGAGAGGGGGTTAAACCCTCATATTCTCTAAGCCATTCTCTCTCCAAACCCTAGAGAAAGAAGGAGGAGCCAAGGAAGAAGAAGGTAGATCCCGCCATTGACGGAGCTCCGGAGCTCTGTTTCGCGAGCCATTTCCAGATTTGGAGAGTGCAGCCCGGTGCGGTCGTTTCTCTCCGTGTAGAATCTCGGATCTATGGCGAAAAAGAACGCGTCTAGGGTAACGATTCTTCCTCCCGAACTTTGGACTTGTATTTGTCCTTTCATTCCTCTTCCTATGTTTGCATGAGGTATCTCTTTCACCAAATGGGTGAAGTGTAGGATTTCCTCAAGTTCTTCGGAACTCCGGGTAGATTGTGTCCGTCCCCGGCATTATTGCAAGTAGAAAATCCGATAGTCTTGCGGATTTAGGCATTTTGTGTGAAGCCTATTCGTGGCCGTGAGCCCGAATCGGTGATGCTTGATTTGCGACGTTGCATTTAGGTTAGGCCTAAAATGCGTGCCGGAGAATGACTCCGTGAACTCACCTATAGTATTGCGGGAACTAGGTGTAGGCGTCTTGTGAAGATCCTAACGAAAGCCCCATGCTTTGAGTTTTGGATGAAGGCAAACCTTCACCACGAAATTGATGCGGAGTGTATTGCACCTCCCTTGTTGAGTATTCGTGAAACCTAGATCCTTGTGAAGGGGTCAGGTGCGTAGCATATATTTAGTGTAGCACTTGAAAGTGCTAAACCCTTACGGGCCGAGGCGAAGCCGTACCCGCGTCGTGCGATAGATCGCGACGATTAGAGCACGGGCAAAGCTAAACCGAACCCGTTTCCATGCAGATCGGTAAGAGGTCCCTTCCTCAGGAAAGCCGTGTGATCATGGGAGAGGTCGTGGAAGGTGTCATACCTAGACCGACCAAAAGCTCTTGTTTCCACCCAAGGTTGTGGCCCTTACGGTGGAGTGTTTTGTGAAATGGATGTTATGTTAGCCTCATGCGACTGCTTAGGCGGTTGTGGGGAACCTTCGGGTGAACCCAACCAACATCATGTGCATACCTAGGTTCCCTTCTTTTGATGCTCAACCTAGAAGATTGATTGTGCTTGAAACCTCACCTCGTGTAATTGCACTTTCTTTATATTTAGTACTTGTGCTAGTATGGCTTGCTTGCAGGGTAGAAGCTCCGCCACCCCGGAAAAGGGGTGGGGTCGTTATAATTTGGTCAGCTGTGCTGACCGTTACTTTGTTTGCCACCGCTTGGTGGAATGTTCGTATGCAGGTGCAGGTGAGCCTAGCGGGAAATAGCGGGCGATGGCCCTTTGCAATGTTGGCCTTCGAAGGCCAGCCCTTTTCCTGTTATTCATGTATGGCCGGCCTGCGTGCCGATGTATGCTTATGAAGTTTTGTGCATTGGATGAATGTAAGGCTTTAAGGCCGTAACTCTTATTCTGGATACATTCCTATGATAGTGGACAGTTCTATTTGAATGGTTTAATTAATGCTTCCGCTTACGTTTTGTACTCTCGTTTAGTTGTTACTTTTCTGGTTATCACCTTTTAACTCCTAGCTAGTGTGGTTTGTATGGCGTGGGGTCCCGGCCGGACCTGCTGTTATACTCTTCGTACTGGCAGGGTGTTACACAATGTCGTCGAGCGCAGGCTCAGTTCATCGAACAGAACTCCTCGTTTCGTCGAACGCAGCTTGTCGAGCCCAAGTTTATCGAGCGCAGAAGATTTCATCGAACGGAACCCCTCATTCATCGAACGCAGCTTGTCGAGCTCAAATTCGTCAAGCGCAGAAGATTTCGTCGAACAGAACCCCTCGTTCGTTGAACGCAGCTTATCGAGCTCAAGTTCGTCCAGCGCAGGAAATTTCGTCGAACGGAACTCCTAGTTCGTCGAACGCAGATTCGTCGACCTCAACTCGACGACATTCCTCCTCTTATTAACGCGGAGCGTTAACAATTACCACAAGCGTTAGCTATCTTTCGTCGACCGCAGCTCGACGACTTTGTTCTCGACGGCATTCCTTCTCAGTGGTCTTCTTCTCAACAGAAGTTAACGCGGGTCGTTAACAACTAACGCGGGGCGTTAGCTATCTTTCCAGAGATTCATTTCCAATCAGCAGACTATTCATAGGGATGTGTAGCTATAGTTCCTGTACAACCTGCACACTATAAACACACAAAATACTAGATCAAATACAACACGATATTTATTATTCTCAAACCAAGAGATGCGGAACATAGGCTCCAACAATCTCCCCCTTTTGATAATAACAAATACCTGTATGAGAAATTAGTGAACTTAAAACCATTTGTGTTTATAGATAAGTGCGGTAATAAGATATGCATGAACAACAGGTTAAAAGCATGATAAATTTGATATCGATAATGCATACTCTTTCTATATGAAGTTCTCCCCATACATAAGTGTTTTCTTATAATTTACTCCCCCTAAATATCTATTTTACTAGATTTCTCAATTTATTCTCCCCCTTTGCTATTAGCAAAAGTGGGTAGGGATGAGTGTATATCTTCTAAGATAGATAAGGAACCACTTATTGAAGGATTGTCATGATCGAGCATATGATAGTGTATGCACCTCCTATATGATTACTCCCCCTACAAAGATACCCTTTTTTTAGTTTAATATTATTATAATGCACTTCCCCTAAATATTAGATTTATGCAATTTAATCTATCCTTTTGGTATAATCAAAAGAGGGTTTATGAGTGAGTTTGTATAATAAGGAGTAATATATTTTATGTCGAGAAGAAAAAAAGATGCAATCAAATGTTTGTTAAATACTACTTGTTGAGAAAAAAATATAAGCATGATGTAACATAAAGTAGTAAGCAACATAACAGAAATGATAAAGTAAGCATTCTTATTTTAAGATACCACTTGTTGAAACCATGGTGTTAAAAATAATAGACATGAATGACATAAGTGGTAAACTTAGCAAAAGAATATAATAAGCACTCTTAAACATAAACATCATTTTTAGAAGATAAAATCATACAAAGGATAATGAGTTTTAAATTTGAAAAGTTGATGTTTGAGTTAAAGATTGAAGAGATGCTATTCCATTAAGATAATATTGCAAGCATGATTTCATAATATCAAGAAAAGATACTGAAAGTGGAGGTTATATCTTACATTAACTCTAGAGGGGGGGAAGTGAATAGAGTTTAAAACTTTTTCGCTTAGTTTTATTGAGGAATTAAAAATAGTGATATATATATGTGTATAGAGAGTGAGTAATAAAAACTGAAATAAACTGAGTAATGAAAATAGCACATAACACAAAAAAAATCAAACACAGAAGACACAAGGAGCTATAGTAGTTCCCCACTAAACTTGGGTACGTCTACTCTTCTACCACCCTTGGTAGGAATCCACTAGGATTTTGGATCAGGTGCCCTCACACCAATGAGCTTTTGACAAGGTGCCCAAAAACCAACTAGATTTTTTGATAAGGTGTCTTGCCACCAAGAGGTAAACTTTTGAAGGGAGTTTTAACCCTGTACAGAATGAGATAGAGAGGGGTTTAGATGTTTTTCTCTGTCAAGATGTATAGAGAAGACTCTAGTGGATTGATGTAGAAAAGAACTCCTCTGTCTGATATGAGATGTTTGACAGTTGATTTTGCTGGAGCTTTTCTTTGAAAGAATTGATCTTCCTGTAGCAGATAAATCTGAAAGAGAGAGTTCTTCAGATTTCTTGTTACTCTTTTGAAAATCTGGACTTGCAGTAAAAGACTGAGAGAAGAATTGAAGTTCTCAGGTGAAATGAAAATGCTGCTGTTGAGGAAGAAGAAGTTGATGTTCTTTTTGTTCTTCTTTCTCTTCTCTTCCTGAAGCTTTCTCCTTTCTTGATTCTTATTTTGCAGCTGGAAATCTGAGAGATGGTGTAGCTGTTCTCAGAAAATGTGTGCTGCTGAAGGAGGAAGACGGTGAAGATCTGTATTCTGAAAATGCTTGAGGAGGAAGAAGAAGTCATTTTCAATTTCTTTTCTTCCTGTATATTTCTTTCTTTCTTTCTCTCTGTCTATTATGTACAGCAAAAAATACTGTATTTGATCTGTCGTGAAAACTGTATATTAATCTGTAATATCTTCTTTCCTTATTTAACTTTTCTTTGTCAAAATCTCTGACAGACATTAATTGCACATTCCTTATATTAAGGAATATATTATTCTGAATGCATGTTTCTGGGAACTGCAAATGTCACGCCGTATTCTTTTTCCTTTTCCATGAATATGTCCTTTTCTGAGGAAATATCAACGGCTATAACTTAAATAACAAAGGAAATATATTTTCCTTACTTGATCTGATGGAAAGAGCCATTGCTTTCGTCGATCTGAGATCAGAGAATGAAATGAATATAATTCTTCTGAAATTTCTGAGCTTAAATAAGAAATCTTTGATTTGAACAAAATTTGTCGAACGCAGACTGGAGTTCGTCGAACGGAAGGATTCGTCGACCGTTGAGTCTGGATAAAATTGTCGAGCGCTGAGCTAGAGTAAAAGCGTCGAGCGCTGAGCTGGAGTAAAAGCGTCGAGCGATGAGCTTAGAAAAATTCTTTGACCACTGAGATGGGTTCATCGACCGCTGAGAACAAGTCTGTTCGTCGAACGCAGAGAGATTGCCGAATGTCGAATGCAGATAGCCATTCTTCGAACGCAGAGAACATGCCGTTCGTCGAACGCAGATAGTCATTCGTCGATCGCAGATAGCCGTTCGTCGAAAGTAGATAGCCGTTCGTCGAACGCAGAATCTGAATGAAATTTCTAGTTCTAACAGCCTAAACTCTTGACCCATAAATTATACATTGGGGTCAACTTGTCCTTAGTTAACATATAGTGATCCTAGCCCAAATCAGAAATAGGGTTGTTCCAACAATCTCCCCCTATTTGGGTTAGGACACTATTTGACAAAAATTGAAAATAAACAAATGCTAATACAGCAAAAATAACAGAGCATGAATATATCTGATATATTTTTTTAAATACTTTATCAGATATAAAATAAATAGTACTCTGAGTTTTTGAAATAACATTTCAATAAAAATAAAACTGATAGAAATACAATCAGAACCTTGATTTTTCTGAATTCTGCCTTCTGAATTCTGAAATTCTGATATTGTCTGATTTGTATTGTTCTGAATTCTGATCTGAACTGAACTGTATCTGCTATGTAAGTCAGCTTTCTGAATTTGTTCTGAACTGAATTTGTCTGAATTCTGATTTTGTCTTTCTCTGATTTCTGAATTTGTCTTTCTCTGATTTCTGAATTCTGATGCTGAATTTGCTATATCAAAATTCTTCTTCTGAGTTGTACTGTATCTGCATCTGAACTTGATTATGAGCTGTATCTGAATTTTTCTGAAACAGAAATTTGCAATCAGCAAACTGCTGTAAGCTTTATCAAGCTTCTTCATACAGCAACTCCCCCTGAGAGTGTCTCCCCCTGAGACTGGAGGTTCTTCATCTTTCTCCTTTTGCCTAGTTCATAGAACAACTCCCCCTGAGCAAAGCAGTGCATCAAATGGAGCTTGTTCATGAAAACTTCTCCCCCTGCCTAGTTTCAGGAAAGTCCTGAAGCTGGGCCCCTTGAAGAAGGGACATTTGATGGAGGTAGGTAAGTATGCAAGATTGTCATTGCTATTGTTCCTGCACAATAAAATAGAGATCAAGTGCAAAGGGAACTAGAAAGAGAAACAATTCTATAGGCATTCAGCTAATAAAAAAATCTGATTAATGATGACAGGCTGAAATAAAAAGCTTCAATTCAATGAAGAGATGGGTAAGTAGAAAACTTAAATTTTTAACAGATTGAATCTCCATCTATCATACCTAGCTAATTTATAAAGAAGATATGTTTCTTTTCATCCAAGGGCTTGGTGAAAATGTCAGCTCTATGCAAATCAGTAGAGATGAACTGTAGGCAGATTTTGTTTTTATCCACATTATCCCTAAGGAAGTGGTGCCTAATTTCTATGTGTTTAGTGCTACTATGGAGAACTGGATTTTGTGCTATAAATATTTCACTAGTATTGTCACAAAATATAATTGAATTATTTAAGTTGACACCATAGTCTAGGAGCTGATTTTGTATCCAAAATATCTGTGAGCAGCAACTGCCAGCAGCTATATATTCAGCTTCAGCTGTTGATGTGGACACAGATGTCTGTTTCTTACAAAACCAAGACACAAGCCTATCACCAAGAAACTGACAAGTTTCTGATGTGCTTTTCCTGTCTACTTTGCATCCAACATAATCTGAATCTGAGAATCCAGTTAATTCAAATTCAAATGTTGTTGGATACCAGAGACCTAGATTAGGACAACCCTTTATATATCTTAAAATCCTTTTTAATAAAATTAGATGAGATTTTTTGGGGTTAACTTGGAATCTAGCACAAATACATGTAGCAAACATTATATCAGGCCTACTAGCTGTTAAATAAAGTAAAGAGCCAATAATTGCTCTATATACTTTCTGATCAACAGGTTTCCCTGATTCATCAGCATCAACAACAACATTAGAGGGCATGGGTGTTTTCATGGTGGAAGAATCAGACATACCAAATCTTTTCACTAATTCCTTAGCATACCTAGATTGGGATATGAAGATTCCATTTGGGGTTTGCTTCACTTGAAGACCAAGGAAGTATGATAATTCACCCATACTACTCATTTCAAATTTAGATTGCATTAAATTAGAAAATCTTTTGCATAAATTTGAATCAGTAGAGACAAAAATAATATCGTCTACATATATTTGAACTAGCAAAGTTTGATTTTTATGTATCCTGAAAAATAAAGTTTTGTCTACTATGCCTCTACATAATTTATTCTCTAAAAGAAATCTAGTTAAAGTCTTATACCATGCTCTGGGAGCTTGTTTGAGGCCATAGAGAACTTTCTTAAGCTTCAATACAAAAGAGGAATGAGTTGGAGAGATGAAACCTGGTGGTTGTTCCACATAGACTTCTTCTTTGATTTCTCCATTCAGAAATGCACTCTTTACATCCATTTGATAAACTGAACTGCTTGTATGCTGCAAATGCAAAGAAGATTCTGATTGCTTCTAACCTTGCAACTAGTGCAAAAGTCTGCTCATAGTCTATTCCTTCTTCTTATGAGTATCCTTGAGCTACTAGTCTTTCTTTGCTTCTCACAATGTTGTCATCTGCATCTAGTTTATTCCTGTAGACCCACTTAGTTCCAATAACTGGATAATTCTTTGGTCTAGGAACCAATTCTCAAACTTTGTTTGTCTCAAACTGATTGAGTTCCTCTTGTATAGCAATGATCCAGTTGGGATCTTGTTCTGCATCTTGTAGGGGTTGAGGTTCAATCTGAGAGAGAAAACAAGTTTGCATCATATTCTGATTTGTTTGATGCCTTGTTTGCACACCTGCTGAAATATCACCAATTATTTGAGATATTGGGTGATCTCTAACTGTGATGTGATCAACAATTGGAGTGAGTTCAATAATAATTTCCACTTGGGGAATTTGTTCAGCTAATATATCCAGTGGAAGATGATCTGCTGTTATCTGATTTAAACTGTCAGCAAAATCTGGGTGATTTTCTTCTTCACTTTCTTCAGCATTCTGCTGTACAGGATCCAGAAATCCTTCTTTATGTGGGGCTAATTGATCTAGCTGCTCACTTAGCTCTTCACATAGATCTGATACCTGCAAAGTATTTATGGTAGAGGTGGTATTCCTCTCCTCATTTAACAGGTTAGTTTCATCAAAAGAAACATGCATGGACTCCTCTATCTTAAGAGTAAATTTGTTGTAGACTCTATATGCTTTACTAGATAGGGAGTATCCAAGGAATATGCCTTCAGCTGCCTTAACTTCAAACTTCCTTAGATATTTCTTATCATTGTTATGCACATAGCATTTACAACCAAAAATCTTAAAATAGCTAACCTTAGGCTTTTTATTCTTGAGTAGTTCACAGGGAGTTTTACCCTTAAGTTTATGTATCAGGCTTCTATTCAACAAATAATTTGTTGTGTTCACTACCTCTGCCCAAAAAGAGAGTGGCAAATGAGCATCAACAAGCAATGTAGTTGCTGATTCAATTAGTGTTCTATTTTTCCTTTCAGCTACCCCATTTTGTTGAGGGCTTCTGGGAGCAGAGAAACACTGCATGATCCCTTATTTTTCACAGAATTCTCTTATCAGAAGAGACTCAAACTCAGTGCCATGATCACTTCTGATCAATGCAACTACAGTAGAGTACACAGTCTTGATGGACCTGAGAAAGTCTGTTAGAACCTTGAAGGTGTCAGACTTGTTCCTAAGAAAGAACACCCAAGTGAATCTTGAGAAGTCATCTACAATAACTAGAGAATAATGCTTCCCTCCTAAGCTCTGTATAGCAGTAGGTCCAAAAAGATCTAAATGCAACAAATACAGAATCCTAGGTGAATCACTGTTGGAAAAAAATTTGAAACTACTTCTAGTCTGCTTACCTAACTGACAAGCCCTGCAAAGTCCTTCTTTCTTGTATGAACCAGAAGGCAGTCCACTGACAAGATTGTCCTTAGAAATCTTAGAGATAATTCTAAGGTTAATGTGTCCAAGCCTTTTATGCCATAATTCATTTGTCTTACTTATTGAATTAAATAGACAGATGTCTGAATTGGCAGAGTCAATATTGACTAGATAAATGTTTCCTTGTCTAATACCAGATAATACATTTATGTTTTTATTATTGGTAATAAGACATTGGGAAGGGTTAAAGGTTACCTGATAACCTTCATCACATAACTGGCTTATGCTGATGAGGTTGTGCTTGAGACCTTTGACATATGATACTTCTTTGAAGGTGAGTGCTCCAATCTTGACTTGTCCATATCCTTTTGTCTGTCCACAGTTGGAGTCTCCAAAGACAACTTTGGGTCCAAGCTTTGCCTTCTAATTGCTCAGGTTGGCCTTGTTTCCTGTCATATGCTTTGAGCATCCACTATCCAAGTACCAATATTCCTTATCTTTGGATAGCTGTGTACTTGCAAAGACAGAAAAATAAACTAGTTGTTTTTGACCCAGACTACCTTGGGTCCTTTTGTCTTACCACAATATTCAGAAATAAAGGATATTTCAGGCAGATCCTTATAGCCTTGTGGATGATATCTCCTTGGAGGTATTATCCATTTAGTGAAAGGATTTTTAGTTTGTTTTGAATTAGAATTCTTGAAATTTTCTGTATAGTATCTGTTCGGCGAATTTGGGTAAGTTCGTTGATCGCCGTTCATGTAATAACTATACTGAAAATCTATTTTCAGTTTTCGTCGATCTTCGTTCGACAAATTGAAGTCTTTTCGTCGAGCTCCGTTCGACGAATTCTTCTGAATTCTTGTATTCAAAACAGACTTGTTTGAAATATCTTTATTTGCTTCTACAGCCTCTTGCCCAGTATGCTATTAAGTCTAGCATTTACTGTGCTTGTTATGTCCATCAGTTTGATGCTTCTCCCATTAAGGGATTCTTCAAACTTTTTGGCTTCAGACAACTTGCTCTCAATAAGAACAATATGTTCTCTAGAGGCAGCCAAATCTTTCTTAAGATTTACATTTTCTTCACTTATATTTTTCATTTCAGCTAGCTTACTTCTGAGTGAGATTATTTCTTTCTCAAATTTTAGTAAGTTTAAGCAAAGAACCTTGAATTCAGCTTTGAATTCAATTGAAGTAAAGTCAAAGTTAGATATTACCTGATCTGCATCATCTTCTGCTTCTAGTTCTGATCCTTCTTCATCAGAAATGTTGGCTGAGGCATTGATTGCCATCATGCAAAAGTTCTTCTCTTCTTCATTATCTTCATCATCACTGGATGATAATGCATTTCCTGACTCACTGCCCGAGTCATAAATTGCCATCAGGCACTGATCATTCTCTTTTGTTTCTTCTTCATCATCTGAAGAGCTGGATGACTGATCTGATTCAGTTTCACTCCAAGATTCTGCTACAAATCCTCTTCCCTTCTTTTTGTGTTTGTGAGAGAAAGACTTGCTGGAGTTTCTTTTCTCTTCTTTGTCCTTTTTCTTTTCTTTCTTCTGGTTTTCTGGACAGTCTGGTGCAATATGTCCTGGTTTCCTGCAACCAAAACATATAATTTCTTTAGAATTGTTTTTGTCATACCTTGGATTTTCATAGCTTCTGGATGACTTTTTCCTGAAGTCTTTTCTTGCCATCTTGTAGAATCTTTTGGCAAACAGACTCATCAACTCCTCATTGTCAGGAGTCTTTCCTTCTTCTTCTGTAGCTTTAAAGGCAATATTCCTGTCCTTCTTTGTTGAAGAGGAGGTGCTCACTTGTTCAGCTTTCCTTGTCTTTATGAGTTGCTCATAGGATTTGAGCTTTCCTAGCAGTGTCTCTGTAGTTATCTCATTAAGACTTCTGGCTTCCTTGATAGGCCAGATCCTAGAGTCCCAAGTGTTGGGGAAGCACATTAGGATTTTGTCATTGATCTCAGTTAGTGAGATTTCCTTGTCCAGTGTTCTGAGTTCACTTATGATTACACTTAATTTAATGAACATATCTGCAACTGATTCTTCTTCACCCTTCTTGAAGTTCTCATACAGAGAGATCAAGTGAGATCTTCTGTCCATTCTTTCATCAGCAGAGCCTGCAACCATATTGTTGAGAGAGGTGCATATCTCTCTAGCTGAGGTGCAATCCACCACTTTCTGAAATATGTCATCAGACATTGTTTGAGCCAGAATGTTCATGGCTTTTGCATCAGCACTCCTTTGCTTTTTCTGTGCTTCTGTCCATTCAGGAGGTGGGACAGCATTGTTGGCAGTTGTAGTTTCAACACTAGTTGTTGCTGTAGGTGTTGGAGGCCCTGTCAAAATCACATTAAAAATTTCTTCATCAATTGAGTTCATATAAAGTCTAATTGTTGGGGAAATGATTTATCTTAAACCCTAGAATTAAGAAGAATATAAAGTCTAAGTATGAAAAATTAGGCTAAGTAAATATGCGTCGAATGGTATTCGACGCAATATAGTCGACGTTTCTCTCAGGAAGAGTCGAAGTAACTCTTAGAAGAATTCGACGTAATCCTAGTCGACGCACCTCTGACTTCCAGTCGACGCATGTGATAAAGTCGACGCATCCTAGTCGACACACCTTCCTTATTCTCCTCTCGACGTCCAGCCAGGATGAATTCGACACTTACGTCGAATAGTAATCGACGTACGTCGATATCTACAAGAAATTCAAAAACAAGCCAGATCTCTTTCCTTCTTTCTGTAGATCTGATTTTTATGGAATAATATTATTCTTTTATAGTCGTTCTGAATCAGCCTTTCCTTCTATTTGATTCTTGGCTTATTTGATTCAGATTATTATGGATATTATTTGAAATCAGAATGAATTCTTTTCCTTCTACAGAAATATTAATTATGGAAACTCTTACCTCTTTCTAATTCTTTGTCTGCTAATTGATTATTCTCCTTTAGCAATATATTTTAAACATAGCTATAATTAAGAAGGAGGTCGGTAGAGAATACAACTAGTGATCCACTTCATCCATTTTGAAAAAGAGGAAGAGCTCCCAAGTGAAAAAAGAGAAAGTTGAGAAAAGAAATAGTGTGCTGCAGCAAAAGAAAAAGCCTTCATCTTCTCCTTCTTCTGAAGCCATTCTGCTGCAAATTCTAAAAGCTCTCATAAAAAGAGAAAATCTTACCATCTCCTTCTCACTATAGAAGAGAGATCCTATTCACTATACTTGTGCTTCTAATCTTCTTGCTAGGAAGAAGATTCCTTCTTACATATATTGTTTCTTGTTCTTCTACTTGTTCTACTTCTTCTTTTCTTTCTTACTTCATTTTCAAACTGTGTAAAAGAGTTTTTAGAATCTCTCTTCAAAAAATTCAGTTGTACTGGTTCTAAGAGTCTCCTTATCAAAAGACTCAGGTTGGTTCTAAGAGTCTCCTTATCAAAAGACTCAGGGTGGTTCTAAGAGTCTCCTTATCAAAAGACTCAGTGTAAGTTAGTGAATTCCTACCAAGGGGGTAGAAGAGTGGACTACCCAAAGTTTGGGGAACCACTATATTTTCTTGTGTTGTGCTGTGATTTTCTTGTTGCCATTTTTCTTCTTTATTGGCTTAATTCTTGTTGGTGTGTGGGAAGCTTAAATCTGTGATTATTACACACACATATATATATAATTATTAACTTTGCACAAAGTATTTTTAAATCTCTATTCACCCCCTCTAGAGAATTCTAGTGAGGTCAACTGTGCACTTTCAATTGGTATCAGAGGGAGGTTGATCTAAAAAGGTTAACTCCTTGATCAAAAAGATCCTACCTCTTATTTATATATATATTTCTAAAAATTATTTTTCACATGACACACATCAAAGATTATGCTTCCACCAGACCACCAATTTGTAACCCTGAAAAGTTTGCACTTTGGAAAACAAGAATTAGAATTTATCTGAACTCTATTGATGGAGAATTGTTTGATGTAATTATGACAGGTCCTCCCAATCCATACAAGAAGGAATCAAGTGGAAAGGTCACACAAACACTTGCTCCAAAGGCTGAATGGACAGATGAAGAAAAGAAAACTCAAGCATGTGATGCCAAGGCTATGAATATCTTAGTCTCAACCCTCTCAGATGAAATCTTCCAAAAGATTGTTGAATGTGACTTAGCTAAGGAAGTATGGGAAGCTCTCACCAAAATGGTAGAGGGAAGTGCTGATGAGAAAAAGGATAGAAAGACACTACTCATCTCTCAATATGAAAACTTCTAGAAGAAAGAAAGTGAAAGTGTTGCTGACATGTATGCCAGATTCAGCCTCATAGTAAATGAGTTGAGAACACTTGAGAAGGACATATCTCTCACTGAGATAAATGACAAATTGCTAACTTGCTTCCCTAGCTCTTGGGATTCAAGAATCTGGTCAATTAGAGACTCCAGAAGTCAAAGAGAAATCTCAACAGATGTCATGTTGGGTAAACTAAAATCTTATGAACAACTGTTGAAAACAAGAGCTGAGAAAGAAGAGAAAGAAAAGGCTCCTTCACCCTCAAAAGAAAAGAGTATTGCATTGAAGGCTGTTGAAGGTGAACCCTCTACAAGTGATAAGGAGCTGATCAGTCTACTGGCCAGAAGGTTCAAGAAGTGGATCAAAATAGAAGGATCCAGGAGGAGAGACTCAAGAACCAGGTATGACAAAACTCCTAATAAAGAGATTATATGTTACTCTTGCAGGGAACCTGGACACATTGCGCCTGAATGTCCTAAAGAGATCGGCAAAAAGAAAGATCTGAAAAGAACAGATCTAAAGAAGAAGAAGAAGAAGAAGGAGAAAGGTTTTATTGCTCAATCATGGAGTGATTCAGAAACTGAAGAAAGTACCTTATCTGACAATGATCAGGAAGAGCTAGAGGAAACCTGTTTGATGGACACGGAGAAGTCTGAGGATACATCTATGGTAAATATATTTGATGATATAGATTTTTCTTCCACTGATTTCAAAAACAATTTCAAAGAATTCTGTTTAGATCTAATCAAATCTGAAAAAGAAATAAAAGAACTAAGAAATGAATTAAACAATATCAAACAAATGAACACACAATATAAAAACTATGAGCTCAGTCTGGGACTCTTAGAGGAGGAACTAGATAAAATCTATACAGAAAATCTAACACTAAGAAATGAGCTAGCAAAGGCAAAAGCCTTTGAAGACTCTGTAAATGGAAGAAGTCAGAAGCTCAAGAATATTTCTGAGAATCTCACTAACAGATTTAGACAACTAAAGTTTAACACTAATGAAGAACCCAAACCTCAATCATCCAGTAAATCTGTCTGGAAACATCTTATTCACTTCACTAGGGAGAATCATCCAACAGGAGAGAGGTCACATGAAAATCCAGAAACAACCACTGTCTTTAATAAAAATAATCTCATTACATATGAAGGAATCCTAGGTAAATATCCTCAGAAAAGAAATAAACATGCGTCGAATTCTTATCAACGTGCGTCGATTTCTAATCGACGCTTACACCAAAGTGCGTCGACTTTTACCCGACGCAACTTCTTCCATGCTTCGACTAAAAGTGAACGCAGAATGAAGGAAGCATCGACCTTTACTCGACGCAACCTTGAGCATACGTCGACTTCATATCGACGCAACCATAAGCCTACGTCGAATTCATATCGACGCAACCAATCTGACAGAAATTTTTCTTCTTCCAAACGGTCCTCTCAATCTATGTCCTTCTATTATGAACACTATTTCTGCGACATTACCAAAGAAAATTGGTATGATAAGCCAATGCCCCTAAAGGAGGAAGGATATTCTGAAAAACCCAGAATCTGTCAAATAAAGTCACGTCGACTTCGAATCGACGCACCGTCGATAACTCAGTTCCATAAATGAAATCAACGCATGCATCGACTCCAATCGACGCATACGTTGCTAGGAAACCCTATCATCCCAAACCAGTCTATATTGACGCTCACGTCGAATAACATTCGACGTAACGTCGACTTCATGAAAACGAGCGGCAATACTAAAATATTTTCAGTCACATCCACTGTTGTACCGAATAAGCCTCGAATTGTGCCTCGTTTCGACGTTTCACCTGACTTAAATAGTCTCTTTAGTTAGAAACCTTCACGACCTCTGCATCTTCCATTCTTCTTGCTCCTTAGTCCAACCATTTCTTCCTCTCCGTCACTGACCTAAAATGGCTCCTAAGACCAACTCAGGCTTTGACATTGACCTCGAATCTTTCCAAGCCGCCGCAGAAAATTACAAAAACATCATAGCTCTGTTTACTGAAGCTGGATTAGACAAGCTCATCTCCACAAGATGCAAGCTCCTGGAGACAGAACTCACAGAGCTCATGACTCATGGTCAGATATCTGAACAAGGAGAAATCCAAGGAATAATCCATGAGACACCTGTCTTAATCTCTGCAGAACACATTAGGACCACCTTTGATCTTCCATCAGGTATATTCCAATACTATCCTTGTTCAAATAGGGAAAGCAAATCATTTTCTAAAGAATAACTAATATAATTCCCCTATCAGGTGATGAACCTATGGAACTTACCCCTGATGAAACAAAGAATTTGTTAATCACCATGAAGTTCTCCAAAGATAGACCAATCCACCTGAAGAAAATAGACTTCTCTGAGGAGTATAGACTGTTGGCAGACATAGTAGGGAAAATATTACTATGTAAGATCTCTGCTCATGATGCAGTGCCCAAGCAGCAACTGAACATCATGGGGGCCCTTGTGCTGAAGAAGAAGGTAGACTAGGCAAACTACCTGCTGAAAATGCTAGGCTTTAAATACTCTCACAAAGAGAATGCCTATATGAGAATTATGAGTCAAGTACTCTTCCACTCCTTCCCTGACCTATGTAGGTCAAAAGGAATCCCTATTCCTCCAGGAAAAAGGATGTTAATAGCCCTCTTCTCTAAATGGACCAGGCAAATTCCCAAGTCTGGTGCCATTCCTGAAAGGACTCCCTCTCCTCCCAACTCTCCTGCTCATCCATCTTCACCTCCTCCTCCTGCTCATACAAACATCTCTTCTGTACCACCATCATCCACACCTTCCCAAATACCAAATCAGTCACCTGCTCAACCCTCTTCTATTGCTCCACCTCCTCCATCAAATACACCTCATCAACTTGATACAGTCCCCTCTCCACCTTCATCACACTCACCTCCACCATTATCTCCTCCTCCACCACCACATTTGAACCATCTCCATCCACTGAAAGCCTCATCACTCAGTGCATCCAATCCACAGCTCAAAGATTCCAAGCAATGCTGGATGAGCACTGCTCCCAGATTCATTCCTCCATCCTACACATGCACACCCAAATAGATGGGGTCAGTGCCTCTGTGCAAAGTCTGAAGAGCTCTCTCTTCCTCTAAGGTCACCAGGTCTTTCTTAACCTCCTTGGCCAAGAAGTTCAAGAAGGGGGATAAGTTAGATGAAGAACAGCTCTGCAGTCATAAATCTCTCTCTCACAAGTCTCTCCCTACCTCAAAAACTGATAGTCTTGCACTGCTCAAGACCATTAGAAATGAAGTAGTACCAGAGTTACATACTGAAGAGCAGACATCAGATGTACTGATTATAGCGAGAGAAGCTGCACAACAAGTGGATCTATTACAAGGGGAGGCAAGTAGAGCAGAGAATGAAGAGGAAACTGAAGCTAAGGGGGAGCCAGATGCTGTTATACCTGAAAATGGAGATAAGAAAGAAACCGAAAAAGAATTAGAAGGCTCAAAAGAAGTTGCATCCCATGGGGAGCAACCTGCTGTAACTCAGGGGGAGTTGAGTGAACTACCTGCTACTGAGAAGGGACAACCCACCTCTCCAAAAATAGTAGTATTCACTAGGAAAAGAAAAACTCCCCCTACCCCTCCTGAATGATGTGTTGAACAATATTGATGCAATCTACATTTCTCTTCTCCATGCTTAAATTATGAAGTCTGTTTATATGATTCTGATTGCTTATCATATTTCCTTTCTATATAAAATGCTTTGCTTTGTTGATTAAAAGACTGATACAATTTCTCTCTATGTAGGGTTAAGACAAATAGGGGGAGATTATTGGGGAAATGATTTATCTTAACCCCTAGAATTAAGAAGAATATAAATTCTAAGTATGAAAAATTAGGCTAAGTAAATATGCGTCGAATGGTATTCGACGCAACGTCGAAATATAGTCGACGTTTCTCTCAGGAAGAGTCGAAGTAACTCTTAGAAGAATTCGGCGTAATCCTAGTCGACGTACCTCTGACTTCCAGTCGACGCATGTGATAAAGTCGACGCATCCTAGTTGACGCACCTTCCTTATTCTCCTCTCGACGTCCAGCCAGGATGAATTCGACGCTTACGTCGAATAGTAATCGACGTACGTCGATATCTACAAGAAATTCAAAAACACGCCAGATCTCTTTCCTTCTTTCTGTAGATCTGATTTTTATGGAATAATATTATTCTTTTATAGTCGTTCTGAATCAGCCTTTCCTTCTATTTGATTCTTGGCTTATTTGATTCAGATTATTATGGATATTATTTGAAATCAGAATGAATTCTTTTCCTTCTACAGAAATATTAATTATGGAAACTCTTACCTCTTTCTAATTCTTTGTCTGCTAATTGATTATTCTCCTTTAGCAATATATTTTAAACAGAGCTATAAATAAGAAGGAGGTCGGCAGAGAATACAACTAGTGATCCACTTCATCCATTTTGAAAAGGAGGAAGAGCTCCCAAGTGAAAAGAGAGAAAGTTGAGAAAAGAAATAGTGTGCTGCAGCAAAAGAAAAAGCCTTCATCTTCTCCTTCTTCTGAAGTCATTCTGCTGCAAATTCTGAAAGCTCTCATAAAAGAGAGAAAAGCTTACCATCTCCTTCTCACTATAAAAGAGAGATCCTATTCACTATACTTGTGCTTCTAATCTTCTTGCTAGGAAGAAGATTCCTTCTTACATATATTGTTTCTTGTTCTTCTACTTGTTCTACTTCTTCTTTTCTTTCTTACTTCATTTTCAAACTGTGTAAAAGAGTTTTTAGAATCTCTCTTCAAAAAATTCAGTTGTACTGGTTCTAAGAGTCTCCTTATCAAAAGACTCAGGCTGGTTCTAAGAGTCTCCTTATCAAAAGACTCAGGGTGGTTCTAAGAGTCTCCTTATCAAAAGACTCATTGCAAGTTAGTGAATTCCTACCAGGGGGGGGGGGGGGGGTAAAAGAGTGGACTACCCAAAGTTTGGGGAACCACTATATTTTCTTGTGTTGTGCTGTGATTTTCTTGTTGTCATTTTTCTTCTTTATTTGCTTAATTCTTGTTGGTATGTGGGAAGCGTAAATCTGTGATTATTACACATATATATATATAATTATTAACTTTGCACAAAGTATTTTTAAATCTCTATTCACCCCCCTCTAGAGAATTCTAGTGAGTTCAACTGTGCACTTTCACTAATCCTTGCTTTACACAGTGCAAACATACTGAGATTGCACATAAGAGGTCTTGTGCTAAAATACTCTTTGTTTTGTGCCATGAGTTTTTAACAGAAAATAAATAAAATAAAAACTCTAAAATAACTTAAGATCTAATTGATCTTTGTTATTCAGGTGTTAGCCTGTAAAGATTCAACTTCCTCTAATACCAATTGAAAGTAGAGGTTAGATCTTAAATTAACTTTAGAGGGGAGGGGGGGGGGGGGGGGGGGGTAAATAGAGTTTAAAACTTTTTCCCTTAGTTTTATTGCGGAATTAAAAATAGTGATATATATATATATATGTGTATAGAGAGTGAGTAATAAAAACTGAAATAAACTGAGTAATGAAAATAGCACAAATCACAACACAAAAAAAGAAATCAAACACAAAAGACACATGGAGCTATAATAGTTCCCCACTAAACTTGGGTACGTCTACTCTTCTACCACCCTTGATAGGAATCCAATAGGATTTTTGATCAGGTGCCCTCACACCAATGAGCTTTTGACAAGGTGCCCAAAAACCAACTAGATTTTTTGATAAGGTGTCTTGCCACTAAGAGGTAAACTTTTGAAGGGAGTTTTAACCCTGTACAGAATGGGATAGAGAGGGGTTTATATGTTCTTATCTATCAAGATGTATAGAGAAGACTCTAGTGGATTGATGTAGAAAAGAACTCCTCTGTCTGATATGAGATGTTTGACAGTTGATTTTGCTGGAGCTTTTCTTTGAAAGAATTGATCTTCATGTAGCAGATAAATCTGAAAGAGAGAGTTCTTCAGATTTCTTGTTGCTCTTTCAAAAATCTGGACTTGCAGCAAAAGACTGAGAGAAGAATTGAAGTTCTCAGTTGAAATGAAAATGTTGCTGTTGAGGAAGAAGAAGTTGATGTTCTTTTGTTCTTCTTTCTCTTCTCTTCCTGAAGCTTTCTCCTTTCTTGATTCTTATTTTGCAGCAGGAAATTTGAGAGATGGTGTAGCTGTTCTCAGAAAATGTGTGTTGCTGAAGGAGGAAGACGGTGAAGATCTGTATTCTGAAAATGCTTGAGGAGGAAGAAGAAGTGATTTTCAATTTCTTTTCTTCCTGTATATTTCTTTCTTTCTTTTTCTCTGTCTATTCTGTACAGCAAAAAATACTGTATTTGATCTGTCGTGAAAGCTGTATATTAATCTGTAATATCTTCTTTCATTCTTTTTCTTTTCTTTTTCAAAATCTCTGACAGACATTATTTGCACATTCCTTATATTAAGGAATATATTATTCTGAAGGCATATTTCTGGGAACTGCAAATGTCACGCCGTATTCTCTTTCCTTTTCCATGAATATGTCATTTTCTGAGGAAATGTCAACGACTATAACTTAAATAATTAAGGAAATATATTTTCCTTACTTGATCTGATGGAAAGAGTCGTTGCTTTCGTCAATCTGAGATCAGAGAATGAAATGAATATAATTCTTCTGAAATTTCTGAGCTTAAATAAGAAATCTTTGATCTGAACAAAATTTGTCGAACGCAGACTGGAGTTCATCGAATGGAAGGATTCGTCGACCGCTGAGCCTGGTTAAAATCGTCGAGCGCTGAGCTGGAGTAAAAGCGTCGAGCATTGAGCTGGAGTAAAAGCGTAGAGCGCTGAGCTTAGAAAAATACTTCGACCGCTGAGACGGGTTCGTCGACCGCTGAGAACAAGTCTGTTCGTCAAATGCAAAGAGCTTGCCGAATGTCAAACGCAGATAGCCATTCGTCGAATGCAGAGAACATGTCGTTCGTCGAACGCAGATAGTCGTTCGTCGAACGCAGATAGCCGTTCATCGAACGCAGAATCTGAATGAAATTTTTAGTTCTAACAACCTAAACTCTTGACCCATAAACTATACATTGGGGTCAACTTGTCCTTAGTTAACATATAGTGATCCTAGCCCAAATCAGAAATAGGGTTATTCCAACAGATACACAAACTACAATGTAATAAAATTTGCATTTCAATTAAACATAAACATTGTAGCGATCATGCTTTGTTATCTAGTGCATTTACTTAAGTTTGTAGAGATTTGAGTAGATGAGCATTAGGATCCAATTCTCATGAGTAGAAGTTTTATGAAAGATAATGATGTGTATAAAGTAGTGTTTTGATAAAGTATGCAAGTGAATCAATCAAAAACACATGACATATATAATGAAATAACACAACATTAAAATACACAAATACTATTACTTCCACAATATTTCAATGCACATGAATAAACAGTACAACTACCAAGGTGCTCTGCACACACAATGCTTATTAAGACTTATCAGGGTGCAAAGTAGTGCTTGGGGGATCACTTTTATACTTTTTAGCTTTATTTTCAATTTTTTTATGATCCGGTGTACTAAGAGAAGTGGTGTATAAATTGTTTGCTACAAGACACTTTACAATTCTTAGCCAAGGTGCTCAACCTCACCATGCTCATTAAGACTTATCAGGAGGGTGAGTAGTGCTTGGTGGAGTTTGCCTTGTCATTTATTATTTGTTTTTTAGTTTAGTGACTAAGGACTCCGAATTCACTTGATTTGCAAACATAGCATTTTAAACCACATTTCTCTAATGAATAAGTGCATGAAAGACATAGAATTGCAATAACAATTCAATGTTGTGTAGGTAATCTATTTAAGTATTTTAATTATTTATGTTATTACACTACACAATCATGTAAGAATAAGATTGTAAACACATGTAGGTTATCAAAAATAAGTGTGTGAATGAATCATTATAAAACATAATACATTACTCATACTTAGAGGCATGCTAAGCGTTTCTACACATGTTTATCTACAATCAATTTCATTGCACATAACAAGATAATATTTAAGGCATGATAAATACAAAACAATGTTTTTTTAAGAAACTTGAAAGTTAAATTAAACATTGCATTTAATCTTTAATTGATATAATTAATCATCCTTGACAATGGCAATGAATAACAATCAGTTTTTATAAATTTTTAGAATTTTTTTATATATGCACAAAACAATAAACACAAATAAAGAAAAATATATTTTTGTTCTTTTTGTTTTGTAATTTTCTATTTGCTTTTTTTATATATATTCTCTGGAAAACATAGAAGTCTTTAATAACCCTTTCAGTAAATAATATTCTATGCCAGAGAAATAATGCATGAGAAAATACATATAATATTTTTTCTTAAAGAAATAAAATTTTGTTGTAAAGGAATTAAAAAGATAGAAAACTTTTTACAAATAGAGAAATAAAACACACACAAAATATTAAAATAATACCAGAAATAATTCAAAACAAAAAAAATATATTTTGGAGCAAAGGAGCTAACGCCAGGTGTTAACTTCTTAACGCCAAAACATAACACTAAATTTTGATGTTTTGAAAAATCTTTTTTATAATTCATTTGCATTATATAGAGACCTTACTTTAGTTGAAATTTCAGAGTACATTGATTAGATTTGAATGCTCTTTTAGCATGTTTTTAGTGATTTTTCAAGTACTTGTGTTTGGTAAAATCATTAAAACTCAAAATAATAAAATATGCAAACACAAGATGCAATGTTAGAACAAAAACAAATATGCATGATTTATATATAAAGAGTGAGATAATGTTCATGCATGAATATAATATAAGTATATCTAAGATCAAGATACCTCAACAACATGACTACACTCTAGCCCCGTACTAAGTGACGGATGGGCGTGAGGAGCTGCACACATGTCGTAGGTTAAGGTGTTAATCCCATATGCATACAAAAGACGACGCTCAACCTAGCACTCTTTCCCCCCAATGCCTCGCAAGGCCCCACTGGAACCCTCCCCGGTTAAGGACAAGACATGACTTGGAGGTTATGGTGTCTAATGCACACAATCCTACGCCCTCGCTAGTGTGAGACACAAGTCATGGGTTAATGATTATAGATATACTAAGCGTGTATGCCTTAAATATATTAACTATGGTATAATTCCATGATTAGTTTTGGATTTACAATTATATCGATGATTGTTGATTTTAAATCCATTTAGAATAAATTTTATTCATGCAAATAACTACAAAGGAAATTATAATATTCATATTTTAGTAATATAATTTACTTTAGCATTGCAAGATATATAACTAGCATGGACATTGATTTCTACCAATGGTAAGTGATGATGCTAGTATATGATGAATTACGACAACAAGGTGCAAAGCTAAGTAAAATTTGGACAAATATATAATTGAATTGCATATATTCAAACATAGAGTTTTAAATTTTCATAGACCTAAAATGAAGTGACAATTCTATTTGATTTCATCTTGTTGATATCAAGTTAATTCATAGGTCTAAAGATAATGAGATACATGCAAACAATAAAGATGCACATCACACACACAAAATAAGATATGAAACTATAATTCCAATTGCAATCACATATTTCATAATTCCTAAGGTTGATAGAATTAGTTGATTTAAGATAGGTCTTGATGGATCATGAATTATGATATATAATTAATAGTGAATTTTAACATATGATATTAATAGATCAAGATGGAATGTGTGAAATCATATTCATCATTTTTGTACTTTTTTAATTATGATTTTTCATTATATGGGCTATCATATGCAACAAAGAAAATAGACAAATATCCAATTAGTTGCGCATTTAATATTTTAGCCTAAGACCCCTAAAAATCCATTTAAATCCAATTTTGGAAGTAATTTCATTAGTCTTGATAATATCATTTAGCAAATTTAGCATTCAATTTATAATGATAATATAAGACATTTATATGCAATGGATTTAAAAAGGATAAATCATATAAAAAGAAAAGATAAATCACTTGAAAACTTTATGACTTTATATTTAATTTAATTCAATTTGATTTGTTGAACATTAGGCTTAAAATGAAAGTCATATCTCATGATACATAAAGTGATCATAAACAAGTTGGCTCAAAAAAAAAAAAAAAAAAAAAAAAAAGCAATTAAGCATATCATGAAGTAGAGTAATGATATTTCATTTATAATTAAGTCTACTTCATGCAATACAATGATTCCTAGTGAATGAGAGATTTAGGTATCCAAAGGGGACCAAGTGTGATGGTTCCTTTGGGTACTCAAATACATCATGTTGGCTTTTGGTGAGATAGTGATGAATGAGCCTTTACAAGTGGAGTTAGTGTTTTATTTTTAATTTTGGGCCTCCATTCATACTTTGGTTGTTTTTCTTTTAAATTCATATTATGATTATTTGACAACGTTTTGGAATGATAGTTGTTTGAAAAATAATTCATTTGGGATTTATGTTTATTCAAATTATTTTTCAAAATACATTGATGTTGATAATCATAATGAATTTTATTGTATTGATTTTTTAAGAGTTTATAAGAGTGATGGTCTTTCTTAAGAATTGAATGTTGAAAAAGTGGGTTACAATATGTTTTACATGATTGGTTCTTGTTTTGATGATTTTCATTTCCACTCTTTCTTATAGATATACTCTTATAATGTGAAGTTAAGCTTTTAGACTTTTGATAATTTGATAAACTAGAAATAAAAGATTTTTGATTATATGAAAAATTTTGAATAAACATTTTTAATGATTCTAGTTTATCCTTTAAATTATCATTTTCTTTTAACAATTTTTCATTATGCTCTTTTGAAGTTAAAAGACCTTTTTCCAAAACCTTGAGTTCTTCTTTAAAAGTATTATAATCAAAATAAGGTTTAGCATTTTTAAAAGAGCATGAAAGAGAATTTGAAACATCAATATAAGATTCTACTTTAGCGTTTGCTTTTAAAGTTTTATTTTCTAAACGTAATTTGGAATTAGCATGTTTCAACTTTGAAATTATACGTTTAGCAAATTTAAGCACACGAAATGTAGAAATAGAATTTGTTACAAAAAGAGAAGATTTAGATTTTCTTACCTTGCTATAGTTTCCGTCTTCTCTTTTGCTTGATGTTTTGCCATCAATTGAGTTCAATATTGTTTCTCTCTTAGATTGATCTTCCTCCAAGAATGAGTCCTCGTCAATTTCTTCTCTTGGATCCATAAGGAATTCCTCTTGTTCATCATCTGTGGAAGGAAGACAGTAAGTATTCTCAAGAAATTTTCAAACTTCAAAAGCAGTAGGAAGCGTATGAATAAGTTTGAAAATATTTTGATCTAGAGCACAATATAGACTATTCATAGATGTGGCATTTAAAAACATTTCATTTTTATTTAAAATAATTGGGGGCATTTTAATTGTAATATTCCAAACATCAATATCCAAAGATTTAAGAAATTTTTTCATAAGTGTTTTCCACCCATTATAATTTTCACCCATAAATAATGGTGGACATAATGATTTTTCATTTTCATAAAAAGTATCCGCTCTAGAAGATGCGAGATCATGAAGCGCCATTATTCCCAGTTGTGAAGCCGTATTGGAATAACCTACGCTTCAATACCACGTGTTGGATCTTACGGCGCCCTTAGAGGGGGGGGGTGAATAAGGGTTTTATGGAATTTAGATCTTAATTAAATTTATCAGAGTTTGAGACTGAAGTTTTAGAATATTTTATAGAAAAATATATCTTAATATTCGAGATAGGATTGTAATGAAGATTCCTTTTTAAATATTTGAAACAAAACTTTTTGTTAACTGTTGCTAACGCCTGGCGTTAAGTCTTAACGCTGGCGTTAGCTCTCCAGAGAATATTCCTCAGAAAAAAAAAGATTGCCACAATGATTTTACTTATGAAATCTTAAATGAAATACAATTCCAGAAAATCAGAGATAATGAAAATAATTATTGTATTTCAAAGATAATTATACAAATGTTAATTTTACTACTTTGATGAAAATAGAAATTAAAACATTCTTGAAGAGGAAATAAAATCAATTGAATAGAACATTAAAAGACATGATTTTATTTCATAATAAATTGAATACACAAATTTTTAAGTTCTATAACGCTAGAAATCAAGGTGAAAATATGTAAAAAACACTTTTGTTGTTTCACCGGTCCTTCTCCCAAGGACCGGTTGTCTATAACCTATCTATCCCCAGATAAGGCCTCTAGCCACCCCCTAGATCTACCCTCGACCTAGTCGCCACGCACAAGGCAGCGAATTACCCCCTAAGCCTCACAAGAACCTAGTCGCCAACACAAGGCGAATTTACCCACGGAATCCTTCCCGGAATCCGACGTTCTCATTTTCTCCACACAAAATACAAAAGGAAAAATAAATGATTACAAGATAAGTAAAGAGAAACTCCTCAAGAAATTCTGAAGGTGGTCGGAGGTGGCCTCCGGCACCTTTCATTTTTCCGGCTAGAACATAAAAAAGGCGAGGGTGGAGTGCACCACAGCAAGCAATGAATTCAACGAGGAATAGAAGGGAATACTAGCACGGGTGGAGGGGGAAGGAACTTGCCTGATTGGGGATTTGGGGGATGGTTTCTCTTGGTGTCATGGCCGATTTTCCAAAATCCAAGTCCATGCTCCATTTCTCTCCTCAGTGCCCGATTCCAGCAACTCACGTAGGGGTTCTCTTCCACTCATCTCTCTGAAGGTAATGAGGGGTCCTAGAGGGAGAGGGTAAGCTTTAATGCATGTTCCCCATTGAAGGGGGCCGGCCATGGATGGCACCTCCCATGGCAACCAATGAGGTTGCATACACAGCCTTGGGAAGGCAGGGGGGCTGCATGAATTCAATTCTTGAGCTCAATTAAGAGCTTGAGAAGACCAATTTGTGACACATGGAGGTTAATTCATGCACCCAAGCTTTGTCCTATTCAAAAATTGGGGAATTTCCATTTTTACCCCTCTTGCATGGCATCTCCATCCAATTTTAGAGGGCAACCCAGGTCATTGACACATGGGTTGTAGGATGGGCCTTGGTTCAAGGTCTTAGCCATGGGTCTGTATACACCATCAATGATGGACTGGGCAATGGTGGGGCCCATATTGGGTCAATTGAACCTATATAGGCTAATTCGAGCTAGTTTGACCTAAAGTTGACTTTAGTCAAAATCATGCATTTTGTTGAACCCCATGGGTCAAAAATGACCTAATGACCTCCCCTAGTGTCTTGGAGAGTTTGGGTCTGATCAATTTGATCATTTGAATCCTAATTGACCCTAAATTGAGTGGTTTGACTTGTATGAGGGTAGAGTTGAGTTTGGCCAAATTGATCAATTTGGTTGACCTCAATGGGTCCTAAATGACCCAAGGGATTCCCTAAGGGGTTTAGGGAGAGTTGGTGGAGCCCACTTGTCATTTTGAAGCTCAATTATCAAGCCCTAAGCTTTGGTTTCAATTTGGCTATTTGCACACAAAGGTGACTTTACCTATTCACCTTGGTTCTTAGGGTCATTTTGGCCTCTTAGAGAAATGTCATGACCTTGTCATGATAAAATGCATCCTAGGGGTCTAGTTGTTCTGGGGATGTTACAGCAGAACCCTGGCCAATCTCTTTGGAGTTACCTTAACTCTTATCCCATTTACTTGACTTTTGATGGACGTTCCTTTAGAGCCACCATTGGTATTCGAGTAGAATTCAAGAACTTCCATCTTCATTATCACTGTTGATTCCAAGAGAATGAACTCCAAGCTGACGGAGTCGAGCAGTCTAATGGTGCTTTGAATTTCTTCTGGAGCCTTCGCGAAGCCATTCCTTACTACTTCACTTCCTTCAAATAGATATCCTTCCTTCTTTGGTGCCATTTCTTGGTTAATCAAAGGAGGGCTTACCAATACCGACTTGTTCACTCTCCGAAGTCAAGGAGTACATGACGGCTTTTTAGGGCAAATGTAGCAAGTGCTTTTAATTCAAGACATCTGACCCTATTTATAACTTGTGGGTGTGGGAGGCGATGTGTCGCTTGTTGAAAGTTTAATTAAATCAGATTGAATGGACGTGATCGATTTATTTCAGAATTCTGAATTCTCGAGTAGATACTTAGTTATCGTCGTTGTAACACCTTGTCAGTACAAATAATATAACAGTACGTCCGGCCGGGTCCCCACGCCATACTATATACACTAGCTATGCATCATAAGGTGATAATCAGAAAAGAACTACAACTACATGAGAGTAATTAAAGCGGAAGCATTCGATTAAAACATCATTTAGAACTGTCCACTATCCCAGGAACGAAACAAAAGAGTTACGGCCTTAAGGCCTTACATTGAACAATGTATTAAACTCAAACATACATCGGCGTGCAGACCGACAATACATGAAAAGCAGAAGAGAGGCTGGCCTTCGAGGGCCAACTCAGCAAAAAGGGCCACCGCCCGCTATTTCCCGCTTGGCTCACATGCACCTGCATCAACAATCCACCAAAACGTGGCAAACAAGTAACCGGTCAGCTAAAGTTGACCAAAATTATAACGAACCCACCCTTAATGTCGGGGTGGTGGTACTCCTTCCCTGCAGGCATACAGTATAGGCATAGATTGACAAGGTGCATTCAAGCACCACATGTATAAGCAATCAACACCAACGTGGGCACGCACGGCCACATGTTTCGTGCTCTCACGGCACTCTCACGGTGTACTCTCCGAGCTACACCTAACAACTCCTTAAACAATGAGTTCGCATGAGCTTTGACCGTCAAGACTATCTTGTCTTACGGACTAATCCCAACATCTTATGGTGCACCGAGGAGCTACCTCTTCACCGACTCATTATGGGAGCGGGTTTGGATCAGCTTTGCCCGTGCTCAAATCTTCGGCATCAATCGACCGACACGGGTATGGCTTCACCTCACCTCGAACAACGAAAGGAGGTATCACACCTCAACAAAACAGCTCCCTGGGAGCTACCGTCGGCATTAGCCATAACGCCGGGCGGTAGTGACAGATCATCAAATCTGCTCACAACTTCGGGTATTTCCTGGAGGTTAACTCTAGGACTCCCTGCAGTACCCTACAGTACACAAAACCCGAAAATTGCACATACAAGATCACGCAGTCTTCTCTGGCACAATCGACAATACAGCCATCACCAATCCAGACTAACCTGTCCGGATGGGTTTCACACACAATGCCTATGTCCGTACTACGATTCTGGATGCTAAATGCAAGTAACCAAAGGGGATCGAAACGATCAACCCGTTAGGAAACTCCCTTTTCTCCACCAATCGGTGGGGGATTTTTCATGCAAACATGCCATAAGAAGGAGGACTTCACTTGTCCAAGTAGAAGATCATTACCCTTGTCGTTTTCTTCGGCATCATGAGAATCCAAGATTCTAGTCGGATGGAAAGGACCGCACCGGGCTACTCTCCGTGGATCTGTAAATGGCTCGCGATTCAGAGCTTCAGAGCTCCGTCAATGGTGGAAGATGGCTCCTTCTTCCTCCTTGGCTTCTTCTTTCTCAAGCTTGAAGAGAGAGATAAGACCTAAAGTAATCAGGAAATATCTTCTCTAGACAAGGCTTAAGGAATCCCGAAATAAAACCCAGCCATCAGATCTAAAAACATAAGGATTTGATGGCCACGATTTCAAATCACGGATCTGTATTGTATCGCAAGCTACCGTCGAACTGGACCCGCATTCGGCGAACTGGACCAGCGTTCGTCGAACGGGCTGGCGTTTGTCGAACGGGCTGGCGTTCGTCGAACGGGCCGTCGTTCGTCGAACGGGCTAGCTGCCGGCGTTCGTCGAATGGGCTGGCATTCGTCGAACGGCCTGGCTGCCGGCGTTTGTCGAACGGGCTGGCGTTTGTCGAACGGGCTACCGATGTTTGTCGAACTGGCTAGCGCCAGGCGTTAGCTACTAGCGCCGGAACTAGCTCCCAGCAGCACAAATTTGCTTCAAAAAATTTGGGGTTTTACAACTCCACCCCCCCCCCCCCCCCCCCCCCCCCCCCATTAACAGAATTTCGGCCCGAAATTTTGAAAACAGAAAGGTACAAAAAAAAGAGATTAAACCTGAAAGGAAAAGCTCGGGGTACTCCGCAAGCATGGTTTGCTCTCTTTCCCAAGAGAGTTCCTCTCTTCTGCAGTTGTCCCAATGGACCTTTATCATTCAGATGGCTTTGTTCCGCAATTGTTTCACCTAGGTATCTTCGATGCGCATGAGCTTGACTTTCGTCTCTAGCCCAACATCAATCGGCACCTCGTCGACCGCAACAATATGCGTAGGCTCTTTCACATCCTTTCTCAACACGGAGATGTGGAATATGTCGTGCAGCCCGCTTAACTAATCAGATAGAGCAAGCCGATAGGTAGCCTCTCCAATGCATTTTAGAATCTCAAACGGTCCTACATACCTTGGACTCAGCTTTTTCAAGCGTCGGATCCTCGATACTCCATTGAACGGTTTGATCTTTAGGTGCACCCAATCACCATTGGCAAACTCGACGTTCCGGTGGTGCTGTTGGAACCTTAGTTTTGATTTGAGTTAAGATCCGCCATTAATGTCCAAGTTTCTATGAAAACACATTGTATAACTTAGATCAAATCCTATTAAGGTAGAAGGCTGAAAATAATATATATATAATATATTAAGAAAAATATATATATATAAATATTGGCTGAGAAAATAAAGAGAAGAATTATATTATACATATTCTCTGCGAATGTCGAACGACGCTCTGCGAATGTCGAACGGCGCTCTGCGAATGTCGAACGGTGCTCTAAGAATTATATTATAACAACGGTCGACGAAGATCACCTATCTCAGCGTTCGATGCTCCCATCTCAGCGGTTCAGCGCTCGACGCTTTTATCCAGGCTCAGCGGTCAACGAAATCCTGCGTTCGACGAACTCAAGTCTGCGTTCGACGAACAGCTCAATATTCAGCGGTCGACGATCCAGCCTGTCTTAGCGGTCGACGAATCCTTCCGTTCGACGAACCCAAGTCTGTGTTCGACGAATATTCAGCAGAAGTTCAGAATAGTGAATTAAATGATTAGGTCGAAGAATCAAATGATGAGCTCGACGAACTTGAAGCTCAGCTCAACGAATTTCTCCCAGTATTATTTTATATCATTTAGCTTGACTAAAATATTATATATATATATATATGCTGTCAACTTTATTAAAGCAATATTTATTATTTATATATATATTGCTGACCTGACATTACAGCCGTGCAAGCATTAAAAGATATAGCCATTGCAAAAGCCAAAGATGGCAATTTGTCTTCTCGAGGATCTGGGAAATAAAAGAGATATTATCTCTTTCCTATCTTATCCGCAAGAATTAAAAATAGCCGAAAGCTCTCCAGAATATATACAAAGAAAAGAGCAGAGAAAAGAAGAAGGAAGAAATACAGACAGAACATATCAATATTTCTATACAGAGAAAAGAGAAGAAGAAGAAGAAGAAGAAGAGAACATCAGCAGAAAACTACATTATTACTCTATCTTGTTCTGTTTTTGCTAAGTCTTTTCTTGCAGATCATCTTCAACCTGAGACACCAATCCATATCAATTGCTCAGGGATCAAAGCTGCAAGAAGAAGAAGAAGTGTTATTGCAATCAAGAGAAGAAGCCTCCACAAGCTGTCATCTAATCTAAATCAGACATGGGGAGCTTTCTTCAACAACATCTTCATTAAGAGTCTTCTCAGCAAAAGAGAAGAACACCAAACCTTTTTCTGTTTTCTTTTATTCCTTCCCATCTTGTAAAGGGTTATAACTCCCTTCAAAAGTTAACTCCCGGTGACAGGCCACCTTAGCAAAAACCTGCATCTTGGTTTATAAGCACCTGATCAAAAGCTTATAGGCGAATTGGGCACCTGATCAAACCTCCATTGGTGTGTGGACACCTGAACAAAAACATTTTGGTGTGAGGGCACCTGATCAACAACCTCCAGTGGATTCCTACCAGTGGGTAGAAGAGTTTATGTACCCAGTTGAGGGGAACTACTATATTTTCTTATGTCTTCTGGGTATGCTTTGTTTGCTTGTTTTATTTCTTATTTGTGTGCTGTGATCTTTATGCACTCTTACTGTTTGTTTTTATTACTCAATCAGCACTCATATATTTATATATATCATTACTTTGAAATAAACTTAAACAGAACCTTTTAATAATACTTAAGAACTAAACTCACTTTCAATTGGTATCAAAGCAGGTTGAATTTTCACACAGGCTAACACCTGAAATCACAAAGATCACTTAATTCTTATTTTGTTTTTAAAAAAAGGTTTTTCCAAATGGCACTTGCAGATTTTTCATTTTCAGATCCACCTTTATGTAATTTGGATAGATTTGATTTATGGCAAGTTAGAATCAGAATATACATGAATGCAATAGATGAAGATATTTATAATTCCATTTTGACAGGAATTCCATCTTCAATCTCTTCATTTGATGATCAAGAAATGCTGAAAAGTGCTTGATGCCATGTCCATGAACATATTGGCTAAATCAATGTCAACAGACATTCTTCAAAAGTGGCTGATTGCACTTCAGCAAAGAGCATCTGGAACTCCCTCTCAAGGATGGTAAATGGATCCACCTTTACTTCTTATACTAACTGCATTTTTGATGCAGAACCATCATTCAGTCTAACTGAAGAAGAAGAAAAAGAAGAACAAAAAGCCAAAGATTTCTGCATGTTGGCTATATATGGCTCATATTACATATCAGAATCTGAATTTGAACCAGAAAAGGTAACAGAGGTAAATACAATTCCTAATCTTATCTCTGATTTTAAATCTTTTTTCAACTCACCATGTACAGGTTTAATAATTGCTGAAAATAGAATCAGATAATAGTTAATAGAAATAAACATTCTAACTCCTGAAAATAATAAACTTAAAGAAGATTTAAAAATATCAGAAAAGAAAATTACTTCTTTGAAAAATATATTTGAACAAACTTTTAAGAAGAAAATTATGTCTGTTCAACAAAATCAAAGAAAATTTTCAAATTTATATTTCAATTAAATAAAAAGGCCAAAATATCTAATTATAAGGCATTGTTTAATCTAAACTTTTATAATTAAACAGCAGTTAAATGATTCTTTGGAATTTTTCTATCTTAAAAACAAAGTCAGATAGACTTCACATTCTTCCAGATTTTCTCCAAAATCAGTTTGAGCATTCTACTCAGATTGCATAGATCGGAAATGATCAAAGCACTAAGTATGAGTCTTTTCTGATTAAGGGGATTCTATAGAAAGAAGCTATCAAGCATTGCATTTTTTATTTTAAAATACCTAGAATCTAATAACAGCTAGCAATTCACAAATTAAAAATCCTATTTAAATCAAAATTTAGGAAATCAGAATTGCTCAAATGAATTTGAAAAGAATAAAATAATCTCTGTCCCTTAAGCCTTAAGTTAATTCAAGACTTTTTATGCTTATGTATCCTAAACCAAATAGGAGGAGATTGTTAGAACCTAGTCTTAATTTGGATTAGGATCCCAACTCAAATAAGGGGAGATTGTTGGAACCTTAGTTTTGATTTGAGTTAGGATCCACCTTTAATGTCTAAGTTTCTATGATAACACATTGTATAACATAGATCAAATCCTATTAAGGTAGAAGACTGAAAATAATATATATATATATAAATAATATACTAAGAAAAAAATATATATATAAATATTGGCTGAGAAAATAAAGAGAAGAATTATATTATACATATTCTCTGCGAATGTCGAACGGCGCTCTGCGAATGTTGAACGACGCTCTAAGAATTATATTATAATAGCGGTCGACGAAGATCACCTATCTCAGCGCTCGACGCTCCCATCTCAGCGGTTCAGCGCTCGACGCCTTTACTCAAGCTCAGCGCTCGATGCTTTTATTCGGGCTCAGCGGTCGATGAAATCCTGCGTTCGACGAACTCAAGTCTGCGTTCGACGAACAGCTCAATATTCAGCGGTCGACGATCCAGCCCGTATCAGCGGTCGACGAATCCTTCCGTTTGACGAACCCAAGTCTGCGTTCGACGAATATTCAGCAGAAGTTCAGAACAATGAATTAAATGATCAGGTCGACGAATCAAATGATGAGCTCGACGAACTTGAAGCTCAGCTCGACGAATTTCTCCCAGTATTATTTTATATCATTTAGCTTGACTAAAATATTATATATATATATATATATGCTGTCAACTTTATTAAAGCAATATTTATTATTTCTATATATATATATTGCTGATCTGACATTACAGTCGTGCAAGCATAAAAAGATATAGTCGTTGCAAAAGCCAAAGACGGCAATTTGTCTGCTCGAGGATCTGGGAAATAAAAGAGATATTATCTCTTTCCTATCTTGTCGGCAAGAATTAAAATCAGCCGAAAGCTCTCCAGAATATATACAAAGAAAAGAGCAGAGAAAAGAAGAAGGAAGAAATACAGACAGAACATATCAATATTTCTGTACAGAGAAAAGAGAAGAAGAAGAAGAAGAGAACATCAGCAAAAAAAGAGAACTACAATATTACTCTATCTTGTTCTGTTTTTGCTAACTCTTTTCTTGCAGATCATCTTCAACCTGAGACACCAATCCATATCAATTGCTCAGGGATCAAAGCTGCAAGAAGAAGAAGAAGTGTTATTGCAATCAAGAGAAGAAGCCTCCACAAGCTGTCATCTAATCTAAATCAGACAGGGGGAGCTTTCTTCAACAACATCTTCATCAAGAGTCTTCTCAGCAAAAGAGAAGAACACCAAACCTTTTTCTATTTTCTTTTATTCCTTCCCATCTTGTAAAGGTTTATAACTCCCTTCAAAAGTTAACTCCCGGTGACAGGCCACCTTAGCAAAAACCTGCATCTTGGTTTATAAGCACCTGATTAAAAGCTTATAGGTGAATTGGGCACTTGATCAAACCTCCATTGGTGTGTGGGCACCTGTACAAAAACACCTTGGTGTGAGGGCACCTGATCAACAACCTCCAGTGGATTCCTACCAGGGGGTAGAAGAGTAGATGTACCTAGTTGAGGGGAACTACTATATTTTCTTGTGTCTTCTGGATGTGCTTTGTTTGCTTGTTTTATTTCTTATTTGTGTGCTGTGATCTTTATGCACTCTTACTGTTTGTTTTTATTACTCAATCAACACTCATATATTTATATATATCATTACTTTGAAATAAACTTAAAGATAACCTTTTAATAATACTTAAGAACTAAACTCACTTTCAGATGCGCATTATAATACTCTGCCTGCCTATCTTGAGCAATGAGCAACCACTCTCGTATTGCCCGAATTGACGTGTTCGCTTCATCCACATCCTTGCGCTTCAACAACTTCGTGTCGCCCGTTTCAGCCCAAGCTAACAGTGTACGACATTTCCTACCATAAAGGGCTTCGAACGGAGCCATTTTGATACTTGCTTGGCAGCTGTTGTTGTAAGCAAACTCAATCATATAGGGATGATCCCCCCATCTCTTTTTGAAATCCAGGGCGCACATCCGGAGCATGTCTTCCATCGTCCTATTGGTCCTCTCGGTCTGTCCATTCGTTTGCGGGTGGAAGGTCGTGCTAAAATTCAGCTTGGTACCCAATAGTTGGTGGATCAGTTTCCAGTCATTTGATGTGAAACGCACATCACGATCGCTCACGATGCTACGGGGAACTCTGTGCAATCGTACAATACTATCAATGTATAACTTTGTGAGCTTTTCAACAGAATCGTCCTTCCGATTCGGAATAAAGTGTGATACCTTTGTTAAACGATCTACGATCACCCAGATAGAGTCATTCACATGCTGTGATTTTGGCAACCTGTGCACGAAATCCATCGAGATATCGTCAAACTTCCACTCCAGAATCAGTAGAGACTTCAGAAACCCACCAGGCCTTTGACATTCGGCCTTCACTAACGAACAAGTATGACACTTTGCCACATAGAGAGCAATGCCTTTCTTCAAACCTGGCCACCAGAAGAGTTTCTTCATATCCATATACATCTTCGTGCTCCCCGGGTGAATCGAGTACTTTGTAAAGTTAGCCCCGTACATCAATTCTCCCCGTAAATTGGCCACTTTTGGGACGCACAATCTCGCACCTTTCCATAGAAGGCCATCGTCGAAAGAGAATTCAGTGCTAGACCCATCCAAAGTCTCTGCCTTGTAACGTTTCATGCTTTCATCCAGCTCCAAAGCTTGGCGAACTCGGTCGGCAAGGTCGTATTGAACCTCCGTCCAGTTCAAGCATGCAGTAGAAGACGCTCTCTTATCGACACAAGTGATATCCAGAGACTCCAGATCACGGATTAGACGCTCATCATGCATCAAAATCCAACTTGCTTGCGCGGGAGCCCGCCGACTCAGCGCGTATGCAACCACATTCCCCTTTCCAGGAGTGTAACGAATATCAAAGGTGTAGTCCCCCAGGAACTCCATCCACCTCCTTTGTCGCATATTCAACTCCTTCTGATCAAGCAGGTACTTGAGACTTTTGTGGTCGGTAAAGATGTCGATCTTCACGCCATATAAGTAGTGCCTCCATAACTTAAGAGCGAAAACCACGGACGCTAACTCCAAGTCATGGACCGGGTAGTTCCTCTCATGTACCTTCAACTGTCGGGAGCCATAAGCGATCACCTGACCAAACTGCACTAGAACGCAACCCAAGCCACTCCCCGAGGCGTCGCTATATATTTCATAACCCTCCGTTCCATATGGCGAGCATAGAATGGGCGCCGTGGTCAGATGACTCTTCAGTTCCTCTAAAGCTCATGCGCACTCAGGCGACCAAGCAAACTTCTGATCTTTCCTAGTCAGCTTAGTGAGAGGAAGTGCAATCCTCGAAAAGTTCTCCACGAAGCGCCTATAGTAACCGGCAAGTCCTAAGAAGCTTCAGACTTCAGCCACATTTTTCAGCACATGCCACTCTCGGATTGACGCTATCTTCAACGGATCGACTGTTATTCCTTCCCCACTAATGACATGACCAAGGAACGCTATTGATGGTAGCCAAAACTCGCATTTGGAGAATTTGGCATATAGCTGACTCCTCCTCAAGGATCTCAACACTGCGTGCAGATGCTCTGTATGCTCCTCTTCAGACTGAGAGTATTCCAAAATATCGTCGATGAAGATGATCACAAATCGGTCCAAATACTCTCGGAACGTTCTATTCATCAAGTCCATAAATACCGACGGTGCATTGGAAAGGCCGAATGGCATAACCGTGAACTCGTAGTGCCCAAAGCGGGTATTGAATGTCGTCTTTGGAATATCGCATTCCCTTATACGAAGCTGATAATTGCCGGAGCTTAAGTCTAGCTTCGAGTATACCGTCGACCCAACCAGTTGGTAGAATAAGACATCAATTCTTGGAATCGGATAGTGGTTCTTCTCGGTTAGCTTATTCAGCTCTCTATAGTCTATGCATAGACGCAAACTCCCATCCTTCTTTTTCACAAAGAGGACTGGTGCACTCCAAGGGGATGAACTTGGACGTACATAGCCTTGCTCTAGCAGTTCCTGCAGCTGAACTTTCAACTCTGCCAACTCCTTTGGCGCAATCCGATATGGTGAGCGGGCCACAGGTTTGGCACCTGACACCAACTCGATACAGAAATCGATCTCTCGTTGGGGCGGAGCCCCAGGGAGTTCATTAGGAAATACGTCCACGTACTCTGCCACTACTGTGACATCACTTATATTGGGCTTAGGCGTCGAGGCCTCCAAAAACATGAAGAACAATTCCCCGCCTTTCCTCACCGCCTTGACCACCTGGAGAGCAGACATCAGCGTCTTGCTCGCTCCTCGCATACCCGCAAATGTGGTCTTGTCACCGGTGTTCTTTCCCAGAGCAACCTCCTTTCGATGCATGCTCGCTGCTTCGAGAGCCATTCCATGCCAAAGATTACGTCAAACTCAGCTAGTGGTAGTAGTGACGCTTCCAAGTCAAAATCCTGTTTCCCAATCCGCACCTTTACACGACTCAACCTATCCGGGCTCATCCAAGATCCATTGGGCAGCACTACCTCCAGTCTATCCTTCAACAGGATAGATGGTACTCTGATTCGCAACACGAAGTCCTTAGACAAAAAGGAGCGCGATGCTCCTGTATCGAAGAGAGCTCTCGCTGGATAGTTGAAGATTAGAACGAAGCCTCACATCAACAAAGGTATAGTCGTACATGTAGTATAAATTAAGTTAAGCTGTAAAAGCTAAATTTTACTTCATACATGTGACAACGTCATTTTGTCGGATGGCTTCTTGCTGGCCAAGCGAATAGACTCTCGGCTGGGTCGGAGTTTGCTGGGAAGCAGAAGACTCCGCAGCTTTGCCTTTCTCTGCATAAGAAGAACCCGCCGCACGAGCATAGTCCACCTCTCAATTTCCTGCCTTCGGGGGACCACTTCGACATACCGCGGCTTTGTGTCCCACCTTCCCGCAGGTGAAACACGTGATAGGACCCCGCACAGTAGTTGCTCCCGAAACATTAGAAGGAGCTGGTTCCGCGAACCTAGACTTCCTCTTATTTTTCCTGAACTCAGGCTTTACTTGAGAGGTCGGCGCAAGAAATTCTGGCTTCTTGCAGAAGCCTTTTATGCGTTGCACTCTCTGCATATCTAGCTCCAGTGATCTGGTAGTTTGCACCATAACCTGGAAACCAAAAGTTATAGGGCCTGCCAAAAGCATCCTTAACTCATCCAGAAGGCCTTCATATAATTTATTCGTCTTATCTTCCTTATCTTCTACCAAAGATCCCGCATAACGACTCAGTCTCGTGAATTCATGCATGTAGTCGTCCACCGAACGGTCGCCTTGAGTTAGCCACAGAAACTGATTTTCCAATGCACGGCGCTGGGCAGAGGGAATAAACCTCTGGAGGAACAGACCTGTGAACTCTGCAATCGAGACCTCGGTAATAACTCTACCGTCCAACTTGTGCGCTTCCAGTTCATCGCACCAAAGCCCTGCCTCTCCATTCAAAAGGAAAGTGGCTAAGGTGACTTTCATCGCCTCTTCAGTTGTTGTTGCCCTTAGAGTCTTCTTTATTATTGCCAGCCAATCCTCAGCCTCTGTTGGGGACTCGGTCCCAAGGAAGGTTGGAGGGTTGAAGCTTAGAAAGTGCTTCAATTGCTGGTCGCGCGCTCGCCCCACAGATACAAGTTCCACTCTCGGTTCCACCCTGGGCTCTACAACATGTTCCGCTCTCGGCTCCACTGCAGTAACAGGCACTGTGGCCACCTCTGGAGTAGGAGTAGTAGGTTGTGCAAGCCGTCCATCTTGGCTATTGATCATCGCGAAGACCGCTACAACGACCAATCTAACCATCTCAGCAGAAGGAGTGGTCGCTGGTACCTCAGCGGACGCACTACTTTCAACAGTGTTACGGGGTTGAGACAGCCCCGCACCACTCCTAGTCACCTATAATCATGTGAAACACAAATTAGGGACCGAAAACATAACAACCAACAAGCAAGGAACGCTCAGGTTCCACAAACAAGCATGGTTTTCATTCCTAAGTGGACATTCTTGTTAGTTTTGAAATCGTTTTAGGTGAACGCACAACACGTGCACTCCACCCCTTAAATTGAATTCGGCCTCGAATTCACGAAACTACAGATCAATTCCTTAAATCCGATACCAAATTGTAGCATCTTGCCAGTACAAACAATATAACAGTAGGTCCGGCCGGGACCTCACGTCATACTATACACACTAGCTAAGCATCATCGGGTGATAATTAGAAAAGAACTACAACTACACGAGAGTAATTAAAGCGTAAGCGGAAGCATTTGATTAAAACATCATTTAGAACTGTCCACTATCCCAGGAACGAAACAAAAGAGTTACAGCCTTAAGGCCTTACATTGAACAATGTATTAAACTCTAACATACATCGACACGCAGGCCGGCAATGCATGAAAAGCAGAAGAGAGGTTGGCCTTCGAGGGCCAACTCAGCAAAAAGGGCCACCGCCCGCTATTTCCCGCTTGGCTCACCTGCACCTGCATCAATAATCCACCAAAACGTGGCAAACAAGTAACCGGTCAGCTAAAGCTCACCAAAATTATTACGACCCCACCCCTAATGTCGGGGTGGTGGTACTCTTTCCCTGCAGGCATACAATATATGCATAGATCGACAAGGTGCGTTCAAGCACCACATGCATAAGCAATCAACACCAATGTGGGCACGCACAGCCACACGTTTCGTGCTCTCAAGGCACTCTCACGTTGTACTCTCCGAGCTACACCTAACAACTCCTTAAACAAAGAGTTCGCATGAGCTTTGACCGTCAAGACTATCTTGTCTTACAGACTAATCCCAATATCTTACGGTGCACCGAGGAGCTACCTCTTCACCGACTCGGTATGGGAGGGGGTTTGGATCAGCTGTGCCCGTGCTCAAATCGTCGGCATCAATTGACCGACGCGGGTACGACTTCACCTCAGCCCGAACAACGAAAGGAGGTATCACACCTCAACAAAATAGCTCCCTGGGAGCTACCGCAGATGTTAACCCTAACGTCATGCGGTAGTGATAGATCATCGAATCTGCCCACAACTTTGGGTATTTCCTGGAGGTTAACTCCGGGACTCCCTGGAGTACCCTACAGTACACAAAACTCGAAAGTAGCACATACAAGATCAGAGAGTCTTCTCCGGCACAATCAACAATATAGCCATCACCAATCCAGACCAACCTGTCCGGATGGGTTTCACACATAATGCCTATGTCCGTACTACGATTCCGGATGCTAAATACAAGTAACCAAAGAGGATCGAAACGATCAACCCGCTAGAAAATCCCTTTTCTCCACCAATCGGTGAGGGATTTTTCATGCAAACATGCCATAAAAAGGAAGACTTCACTTGTCCAAGTAGAAGATCGTTACCCTTGTCATTTTCTTCGGCATCACGAGAATCCAAGATTCTAGTTGGATGGAAAGGACCGCACCGTGCTACTCTCCGTGGATCTGTAAACGGCTCACGATTCGGAGCTTCAGAGCTCCGTCAATGGTGGTAGACGACTCCTTCTTCCTCCTTGGCTTCTTCTTTCTCAAGCTTGAAGAGAGAGATAAGACCTAAATGTACAACCCCGATATTCGCCAGGAAGAAATCAGCAGCTCGCGCTCGAGGAGGTGAGCCAAGAGGGGCGAACCCTGAACTCCGGCGAGGCAGGCCAAGGAAGAGCAAGAGACTGCGCAGGCGAGCGAGCCCGGAACCTTGGGGTACAGTTAGCCATTTTGGGGTACAGTTAGCCATTTTGGGGTGCGGATAGCCATCCTGTGGTTCGCCGACCCAGAGGCTCGCGAGCTCCACTCGCGAGGGAGGTCGGCTTGGCCAGGTCGCTATTGGCGAGCCCAACCATTCGAGGAAGGAGTTCGCTAGGCGAGCCCGCCTAGAGGGAGAGCAGATAGTCATCCGGGGACTCGCCGAGGTAGTGCGGGCGAGCGAGCCATGTAATGTGCCGATAATACCTCTGGGGTTCGCCGACCCAGAGGCTCGTGAGCTCCACTCGCGAGGGAGGTCGCGAAGCGGGCTGGCTCGCCCCGTAAAAGTCCAGGAAGGGATTTTTACCAAGATGCCCCCGGTGGTCTGCGTTTAGCCTCTCCAAACAGCGGAGTTTGGCTGTTAGCAGACCAATCCGGTGTGCGGATAGTGAGAATGGACAGCGGGATTTGGTTATTGACAGACCACAAAACTAAAATCTATAAATAGACCTCAAAGGGCACCTTGGAAGGGGGGTTCATTATCTTTGAGCTCTTCTCTCCCTAGGTCGCTTTGGTTTGGGCTCTCTAGCTCTCCAAGGTGCCCGAGTCTTAGCTTTGGCTTGGGAGGGGAAGCGCTCAACGATCTTCCGGGTTAGTGGAGGGACCTCCTCGCTGAGACCAGGGTCTTTGTTCTTTGCTCGAATCGTCAGCCTTACCTCTCCCGAGGGACCGGTAAGGGCTAGCTGCCTCTCATTTCGGTGAGGGCCCCGAGCTCCACAAGAGACCGAGAAATCGGTTTCAACATTTTGGTGCGGTGAGCTTGGAGCGCGGCTGGTTCAAGAAAGTCCCAGAGAAGAGTTATGGCTGGAGATGAAGAGCAGGGCGAGGATTTCGGCGAGACCCCTCAGGAAGCGATGGCTAGGATGTTCGCGGATTTCAGGAAGGAGGTGCTCGACACCTTGGGGTTCACGGTCACGGCTCTGCGAAGTGAGTTTGCGACCCCGGCACCTCAGACGACCACTCCCCCAACAACAGTCGGCGAGAGGGCACCAGGAGGAAGGGCTGGAAAAGAAGTTGCAGTTGAACCAGGACATGACAGGGAAGGGTGAGTGCTGTTCGCCAGTCCGGCGAGCCCGGTGTTAGCGGGCTCCGCGTCGGCGAGTTCGGTGCCGACAAGCTCTGCCCCAGCGAGCGCGGCGCAGGCGAGCGCGCGCCAGGAAAATGCGGCGACAGTCGGGGTGGTTCAGGCGAGCGTCGCCCCCGCGAGTGCGATCCCAAGCTTGGCGAGCGAGCTAGGTCCGCGAGCCAAGCAAGAGAAGATGGCAGGAGGGGGAAGCCCCTTCTGCGAATTAGTGTTGTCTGCACCCGTTCCAGCGGGATACGGGGAATGGGATAGAGTGTACTACAATGGCAGAGATGACCCAGTTCAGCATCTGCAGTCTTTCGAGGACTCGGTCTCCATCAGGCCGATGTCCGATGCCTTCAAGTGTCGGCTCTTCGCCGTCACTCTCAAGGAGAAGGCCAGGGACTGGTTTCATTCACTTCCGGCAGGCTCTATCTACGCGTTCGAGGACCTGCGCCGAAGTTTTTTGTTGAGATTTTCAACTTCAAAAAGGAGGAAGAAGGACGCTGATTCCCTCTTCGCGGTGAAGCAGGAGTCCAGGGAGACGTTGGCTCAGTATGCGGATCGGTTCCAGGAGGAAGTGCAGCTCACTCAGGAGGTGCCTGGGTTTGCACTTCAACTCACCTTCACGGTCGGGTTGAAGGAAAGTTTCTTCAAGATGGCGTTGAAGAGGAAGGCCCCCGTCTCCTATGAGGAGCTGATGGAGAGGGTGGCGGAGGAAGTAGCGAGCGAAGAAGCCAACCCAGAGCTCACCAAGAGGCTAGCAAAGCTCAGTGAGCCGTAGATGAGGCAGCAAGAGGTCAGAAGAAGGGAAGAGCCCCGGGCCCCGGAGGGAGGATGGAGGCCGCAAGGTGGAGGAATGCAGGGGCAGGGAAGGGGTTACGTCCCAGGTAGGGGTAACCGTTTCGAAGGTCAATGGAGACCCCCCAGTTGGGGTGGAGGCAGGGCCCGATGCCGTTACCTCCCCCGCCTCAACAGGCCATGGAAATTGGCCGGGGGAGAGGAAGGGGAAGGGGAGGAGAAGCGGAGACAGCGGCCGCTAGGAGAAGAAGGAACAAGGTAGCAGAGACCGAGGCAAGGGAAGTGGCGGTGCCATACTGCATCTTCCACGATGTAGAAGGCCACTCAACGGACACCTGTCCGGAGTTCCTGGAGGTGAAGAGGGGCAGAGCGCCCGCGCCACCACAGCAGCAACCATTAAGGATCGTGGAGGTGGAACCTCGAGAGGAAGAGGAGGAAAGATGTGAGGATAGAGCAGATCTGGGGAATAGAGGAGGGATCGGAGTGATCCATGGGGGGTAGGGGTGGAGGCAACCCGCAAGGCTAGTCTCCATACCATCTACCGCCGGAGCATAGCGTCAACATCCACCGCTCCACCCCCGGCCGAAAAAATTATTTTCACCCAGAAGGACATGCCGAGCTACGAGGACCCATTCTGCGACGCGCTAGTCATCCAGACGGCGATCGAGAACTTCACCGTCTCCCGAATCCTAGTGGACAATGGGAGTTCGGTCAATGTCATCTTCAAGAAGGCATTCGACAAGATGGAGGTGGAACCCAGAAGGGTGTTGGCCTCAGATGGCCCTCTGTTCGGATTTTCGGGGGAGAGGAAGGAAGTAGAAGGAGGGGTGGGGCTCCATGTGACCCTGGGTGGGCAGTCTCGGAACTGTCGCTTTGTCATAGTGGACGCCCTGAGCAGTTACAGCGCCATCTTCGGACGGCCACTCATCAGCGCGTTCCGCTGCATCCCTTCCACTTTTCATCAGTGCCTCAAGTTCAATGACGGAGGGGTCCAGGTGCGGATCAGGGGGGATCCCAAAGTGGCAAGACAGTGCTACGTGATGGCTGTCAACACCATCTCCTGGATGGGAAAAGCTGAGGAGTGGGATAAGGTGATGGAGGAGGCAGCCGAAGCCGGAGGTTTGGAGGTAGCCGAAGAGAAGGAGGGAGATGAAGTTCATACCCAGGAAGGGGTAGCCGAGGTACCCCGGGCGAGGAGAAAGGAAGAAGAGGAGAAGGCCCAGGAGGGGAGGGCGGAAGAGCTTATGGTGGTAGAGGAGAAAGTCGAGGAAGAGACCCAGGCTCCCGCTTGTGCCGAAGAGGAAAGGGCTTGGGGAGAACAGTCCCGGTTGGAGGCTATGGACGAGGTCGTAGAGCTCGAGGTCACCACCCGGCTGGGGATGGTGGAAAAAGTCCGGGTCAGCGGAGAACTCAGCCCTGGAGATCAAGCGGAGATTCTGGCTTGCGTACAAAAAAATGTGGATCTTCGCTTGGAGCGCCGCGGAAATGCCCGGGATCGACGCGGATGTGGCGTGCCATCGCCTCAACCTCGACCCCGGTGCCCGCCCCATCCGTCAGAAGAGGAGGGCCGTCGCGGACAAGCTGGAGGGACCCATCCGCGAAGAGGTGGGCAAACTCCTGCAGGCCGGGTTTGTATCGGAGATCCAGTCTCCAGGCTGGGTCTCCAACGTCGTTATGGTAAAGAAGGGAGGAGGTAAGTGGCGTATGTGTATCGACTTTTCACTTCTTAATAAATCATGCCCGAAAGATATCTACCCCCTGCCCAGAATCGACGCGCTGGTTGACTCAGCCGTCGGTTTTTTCTGTAATGTCTTTCTTAGATGCTTTTTCAAGTTACCATCAAATCCGCATGCATCCCCCGGACATCAAGGATGTTTCCTTCATCACGGGGGATGGATGTTATTGCTATAAGATGATGCCCTTCGGGCTGAAGAACGCAGGGGCTACGTACCAAAGGATGATGGATAGGGTCTTCCGCGAGCAGAAAGGAAGAAATTTAGAAGTCTATGTCGACGACCTCATGGTTAAGAGCCGAGACCTCGAGACTCACCTCCGCGACCTCGAAGAGACATTTGGGACCCTGCGGCGGTACAAGATGAAGCTCAATCCCTTGAAGTGTGTCTTCGGGGCGAGCCGAGGGAAGTTCCTGGGCCATTTGCTCACCCCCACGGGAGTGGAGCCCAATCCAGACAAAGTTAAAGCGGTGATGGAGTTGGAGTCGCCGAGAAATCCGAAGGAGGTTCAGAGCCTTACGGGGAAATTGGCTGGGCTCAGCAGATTCCTCTCCAAGGCGGGAGAAAAATGTGCACCTTTTTTCAAAGTACTGCGGGGAAACAAGAAGTTTGAATGGACCCCAGAATGCGAGAAGGCCTTCCAGGCTCTGAAAGAACAGCTCACTCAAACCCCTCTGCTCCAGGGACCGAAGCCAGGGGAGGACCTGTCCCTATACCTAGGGGTAGGATCCGTAGCAGTAAGTTCCGTGCTGATCCGGGAGGAGGGGAAGAAACAGTTCCCAATCTACTACGTCAGCCGAGTGCTGAAGAAGGCGGAACTCCGGTACCCGATCCTAGAAAAGTTAGCCTTCGCATTGGTGGTGTCGTCCCGGAGGCTCCGGCCTTACTTTCAAGCCCACTCAATCAAAGTAGTGACGGACCATCCGCTCCGCAAAATCATGGAAGGGGTGGAGCACTCAGGAAGGTTGGCGAAGTGGTCCGTGGAGTTAAGCGAATTCAACATCACGTTCGCACCAAGGACATCCATCCGGGCTAAAGCGGTGGCAGACTTCATGGCCGACTACGCGGCCGAAGTGGGGGGAGCACGAGCCACCTCCCCCAGAAGCATGGAAGATGTTGGTGGACGGAGCGTCGGGAAAATGCTCCTATGGAGGGGGAATAGTCCTGGTGAGTCCTCAGGGGACTCGGATTGAACAAGCCTTAAACATCCGTTTCCCGATCACCAACAACCAGGCGGAGTACGAAGCAGTGATAGCGGGCCTTCGGCTAGCCCGAGAACTGGGTGTGCAGGACGTGGAGGTCTCCACGGACTCCATGGTGGTAGCATGCCAGATCAAAGGAGAATTTGAAGCAAAGGATCTAACCCTCCTACTATACCTGGAGAAGGTTAAGGGGGTCATCGGGCAGTTCCACACCTTCTCAATCAAGCACGTGCCGAGGGAGGAGAGCACCCAGGCGACCTCCTAGCCAAGTTCGGTCCCCGGGCGGGGGGGACGACTTTGGAACTCTTCCGGCCCTCCATCGAGGAAGGAGAATTGATGGAAGTAGATCAACAAGCCTCATGGATGGATCCGTTCATCACCTTCTTATCCTCTGGGCAGTTCCCTGGAGATGATGTGGATAAAAGACGCATCAGGTATAAGTCCGCCTATTACTCTTTGCATGCAGGGGGGCTATATAGAAAGACTCTCTCGGGACTCCTGGCCCGTTGTGTCTCCGAGGAGGAGGTCCCGAGATTGCTGGAAGAAATCCACTCCGGGGAGTGCGGCAGTCACTCCGGGAGTCAGACCCTGGAAGGAAGAGTATTGAGGCAAGGCTACTTCTGGCCCACTCTCAGCAAAGACGCGGCCGAGTTCGCGAGGAAATGTCCAAAATGCCAGCTCTATGCTCCACTCCAGCTCCTCCCAGCCCAAAGACTCCGGACCATCACGGCTCCCTGGCCCTTCGCCATATGGGGGCTGGATCTGGTCGGTCCCTTCCCCCAAGCCAGCGGCCAGAGGAAGTTCCTGCTGGTCATGATCGACTACTTCTCTAAGTGGGTAGAAGTAAAAGCACTCGCTAAGGTAACCTCTCAGGTTGTAAGGAATTTTATATGGGGGGAGATAATTTGCAGGCATGGACTCCCTCTAGCTATAGTGACGGACAACGGGCCACAGTTTGCTAGTGAAGAGTTTGTCGGTTTTTGCACCCAGCTCGGCATTGATCTCAGGTTCGCATCGGTCCACCACCCGAGGAGCAATGGGCAGGTGGAGGCGGCAAACAAAATAATCGTCAACCTACTAAAAAAGAAAGTGGAGAACCTTCGAGGAAACTGGGTGGAACAGCTACCCTCCGTCCTCTGGGCAATGAGGACTACTCCAAATACCGCCACCGGGGAGACTCCATTCAAGCTCTCTCACGGGTCCGAGGCCGTCCTCCCCGTAGAGTTTGAGGTGAAGACCCCCCGGGTGATCGCCGCAAGCGAGGGGGATGAAGGGTGGCTAGAAGGTAACAATGCAGAGCGGAGGCTATCCTTGGACTTGGTGGAAGAACTCCGAGACTTGGCTACCATCAGACAGGAAGAGGTCAAACGGCGGATGGCTCGATATTTTGACAAACGCATCCGGATCAAGCACTTCCAGAAAGGGGACCTAGTCCTAAAGAAGGTCGATGCGGCTGGCAGAGGGGCCGCGGTGGGTAAGCTTAACCCCAACTGGGAGGGCCCATATATCATAAGCGAGGTGCTCAAGTCGGGGGGGTATCACCTCCAGGATATGGAAGGGGTACCTCTCGACCGAGCTCCGAGTGGGGATGATTTGAAACGATTCTACCCTTGAAAGTTTTATTATGTTGTTTAAATCAATGTCTTACTTTCATTTGTTATGCTTTTAACTGCTGCTGTGTCGAGGTAACAAGCATTGGTGCTGGAATGCCCCAGATCGATTCCGCTCCCGGGCTCTCACTAGACGGGGGGTTCAGGTTGATCTCTGGAGAGGCTGGCAGGGTTGGATAAGTGTTGGTGCTGGAATGCCCCAGATCGATTCCGCTCCCGGGCTCTCACTAGACGGGGGGTTCAGGTTGATCTCTGGAGAGGCTGGCAAGGTGATAAGCATTGGTGCTGGAATGCCCCAGATCGATTCCGCTCCCGGGCTCTCACTAGACGGGGGGTTCAGGTTGATCTCTGGAGAGGCTGGCAGGGTTGGATAAGTGTTGGTGCTGGAATGCCCCAGATCGATTCCGCTCCCGGGCTCTCACTAGACGGGGGGTTCAGGTTGATCTATGGAGAGGCTGGCAAGGTGATAAGTATTGATGCTGGAATGCCCCAGATCGATTCCGCTCCCGGGCTCTCACTAGACGGGGGGTTCAGGTTGATCTCTGGAGAGGCTGGCAAGGTGATAAGTATTGATGCTGGAATGCCCCAGATCGATTCCGCTCCCGGGCTCTCACTAGACGGGGGGTTCAGGTTGATCTCTGGAGAGGCTGGCAAGGTGATAAGTGTTGGTGCTGGAATGCCCCAGATCGATTCCGCTCCCGGACTCTCACTTGACGGGGGGTTCAGGTTGATCTCTGGATAGGCTGGCAGGGTTGGATAAGCATTGGTGCTGGAATGCCCCAGATCGATTCCGCTCCCGGGCTCTCACTGGACGGGGGGTTCAGGTTGATCTCTGGAGAGGCTGGCAAGGTGATAAGCATTGGTGCTGGAATGCCCCAGATCGATTCCACTCCCGGGCTCTCACTAGACGGGGGGTTCAGGTTGATCTCTGGAGAGGCTGGCAGGGTTGGATAAGCATTGGTGCTGGAATGCCCCAGATCGATTCCGCTCCCGGGCTCTCACTGGACGGGGGGTTCAAATTGATCTCTGGAGAGGCTGGCAAGGTGATAAGTATTGGTGCTGGAATGCCCCAGATCGATTCCGCTCCCAGGCTCTCACTAGACGGGGGGTTCAGGTTGATCTCTGGAGAGGCTGGCAAGGTGATAAGTATTGGTGTTGGAATGCCCCGGATCGATTCCGCTCCCGGGCTCTCACTAGACGGGTGGTTCAGGACGGTCTCTGGAGAAAATGATAGGGTGATAAGTCTTATGCTGGCAAACTCCTTCTCGCTCGTCGGGCGTGCTCGCTCGGCTAAGAGAGGTCACGTGCGACAATACGCAAGTGACAAGGATCAATCTCATACGATCCCAAATATCCAGTCCTCGGCAGAAAGGTTGCCTGCACTGAGTAAGAAGCTAGCTCTCGCTAAGAGGAAAAATACCCTACGAAACCTAAATAAAATACGCGTAGCTAAAGGCACAATGAGCCCAAGGCGGACGGCGAGAGACCCGAGCAGCCGGAGCGTCCCGCGCGCACCTATCCAATAACGAGCGGCGCGAGAATGACCTCCGCGAAAACGAATCACGAGATGAGCAAGGGCGAGACGATCGAAAAATGAAAATAACAACGAGAAAAGGAGAGCACAGTGAAACAAAATCTGCATTCTATGTTTAATAATTCAGTTATAATCTTTGGCGATCTCGCCGATCAAAAATTATAACACGTTACAACACAAAAGGGGGAAGGGCGGCGAGCTTCAGGAATCTCCCGCAGATCCTTCTTCATCATCGCTGTCCTTCAACGGCGGGAGAGGGAGGAAGAGCTCTGGAACAATATCTTCCAGAGTCATGTCAGCCGCATTATCCGCCAAAAGGCCGATCGCCTTCGCCACCGAGAAAATGTAGCGAGCCGACTCTATCGACCCCACACGAATTTCTTCGTCTCGCGCCCGCCGGTCTTCTTTTAAACGGCGAGGCGAAGGGGGAACCACGGCGCGAGTGAGGTCGCTATTTAGGGCCTTCAGCCCGGCCACCTCGCTCTCCAAGTCCTTGATGCGAGCGTTGGCCCTCCCGGCGACCTCGACATCCTGCGAGCAAGTCAGGTTAGAGAGATGAAGGGGTTGGGGGAAAATACGAAGTTGGGAGTCTAGATGACTCACCACCCTTGCCTCCACGGCGAGCAGCTTCTCTTTCAGCTGCGTGCTCTCGGCGAGAACTCCCTAGTAGGCCCTCGCGAGCTCCACATTCTGAAGCTCCAGCTGTAAGCAACGCCTCCCAGTCATATGGGCGAGCTCGGCAGAACGCAGCTGGGACCTCGCGCTCTCATAAGCAAGGGTCCTCGCGGTCTCATCCTTGTAAGACCCTGCATCTTCGCGGCCATAAAGTGCGAACGAAAAGTCGAAGGCATGACCACTGACGGTCTCCTTCTCCACCCAGGATGGGAGGATAGAAGAGATGTCCACCCTGTTTGTCTCTGGCTTCCAGGTGACAAGGGGCTCAACAGTCTCGTCCCGACGCCTCTGGCCGAGCCCGAAGTTATAATGGTTCACCGGGATGGGGAGGACCGAGGCCCTGACCGCCTCCTGGCCATGATCTTCGTCCTCGCCCGCCGAAAGGCCGGTAAGGTCAAACTCGTCGAAGGCAGCCTCGCGAGTTTCCTTACCTTTCGACGAAGCGAGCGAGGCCGCGCTTTTCTTGCTTTTCTTTTTTGGCGGAGACTTCGGGACGGCACCATGACTGCCGGAGGCCCCCGATCTCTTGCGGGAGGAAGGCTCGGCCGGGGTGACGTCTCCTCGGCAGGCTTCCGCCCCCATAGTAGCGAGAGCCATTGTGGCATCGGTCTTCCGGTTGCTCGCGTAAAGTGGATGGAGGGGGAGATCTCGCTCGCCTAAAAACAGAATCATAGGGATGAGTACGATAGGCTTGCGGATTGAGACGAATAGGTTAGACAGAGATCTTTACCTTCTCCGGCGAGGACCGGAAGCAGCGAGTCTAGGTTGCGGCAGAGGTAAACGACCTCGAAGTTCTTCTTACAGAAGAACTGATGGAGGAGGGCGTCATGGCCGCCGAGGGCGGTGGGCCGATAGGTGGTCTCGCTATGTTGAATCGGCGAGAAGGGAATGTTGCCGAAGTTCCCCTTGACGACGACAAACTTTTGGGCCCAGAAGTGGGCCTTGTTGACGGTCTCAACCACTTTCGGGCCTGTGCCCATGAAATAAGCTGTCCCATCTTTGTAGGCGCGGAAGGAGAACAGCTTCCGGAAGACAGGAAGGCTGAACTCTATCCGCTCCTCGCGGAGGTAGCAGGCGAAGGCGATGACCACCGCCATGGCATTGGGTGTGAGCTGGCTGGGAACCACGCCATAGTGCTTAAGCACCTAACAGGTAGCGAGAACAAGATCAATCCACGCGGTGAGCGAGGCTCGAGTGGCAAAATAAACAACAAACAAGAACGATTATTACCTGGCGAACTTCTGGCCACAAAGGAAGGCGCAGACCGACCGCGAAGTGGGCGATAGGGATGGCCTACTCGTCGACCAACGGGTCATTGATCACGTCGTCCTCGCTAGGGCGGCGTGCCTCGAACGGGGGGAGAACGAAATCAGCGATCGCGCTAAAGTATTCTTCGTCGGTCAGATTGCAAGAGAAGAAGCTGTGTTCGGCAAAGGCCTTTGCGACCCTCCGCCGACCCTCTGACTCCGCGTCGCCGCCCATCTGGAAGATCTGCGAGAAGGGGAAGAATGCGAGAACAAGAAAGAGCGAGAGCTCTGCAGCAGAAGGAGAAGAGGATCGAGAATAAATGCGGTGGTTGGCTTAATAAAGACCGCCTATTTATAGCCAAAACAAAAAGGCGGGAAGAAGTCCAAGCGTCAGCGAGCACGAGTATCAACAAAAACATCACGTCATGTCCGCGGGCGAGAAAAAAACCTGCGAGGTTAGTACGAACGACACTTTCGAGAGATAAATTTGGCGAGAACAGAGGGTCCGCCCAAGCACAATATAATGTGAAAACGAAAGACTCGCTAGCACCAAGCGAGAAACAATAAAAAGCTAGTAATAATTGTCAGAAGAAATAAAGCCAACATATAAGTGGCAAAGATGCGAGTTGCGAGCCATGGCGAGATTGTCTAAAACAGCAATACCCATTAATGATAATAAGAGCACAACAAAGCAGTTAGCGAGAATCGTGGGGGAGCCATTTCCACCGGCCACCACCCCGCGACCCTGACCTCGGCGGTGCCCTAGAATTATAATATTCCTCCGCCAGGCGACCCTCCCGATTCGTGAGGTAGGCGTAGTCCTTCATCCTCGCTATGTGTACCTCCGGCGTCGTGGCGACCTCATCCTGATCGCGGTGTCTCGCTTGCCGGAGCCTCGCACACTCCTCCATCAGGACCGCGTGCCTATCCTCCGCGGCTTCCCTATCTCGCCTCGCTTGCATATTGAGGTCCATCAGCATTCGCCCATGCTTCCTCAAGAGTTCCGCGGCTCGCTGTTTCATCATCTCGGGATCTCGCGGATCACCTAAAAATTCTTCCACCTGATCAGGAAGGGGGGACATCTCGTCGTCGCCTAGTTCAGAATCGGTGTGCGGATTCTCGGCATTATCTGCAAGATCTCACGTCAGATAATGAGCACGAGATCACGCAGGATGTCGGCGAGGCCATAACGCTTACCGAGAGGGGGGCGAGAACCCGAAGGACGGCCCTGGAACACGTTTCCATAATGGGGGTAAAGAGACTTAACCAGGCCGGCAGGATAAGCCGTGCTATTGGTCGGGAGAATCTTCGGAGGGGCGGAGCCACCGGTCTCCTCGCTCGTCAGGAGCTGGAACCCGGGCTTGTCAGCGATCCTACCTGGAGGGGGCGGAGATGGAGGCCGCGACGACGGGCGGATCGGGGATTTCAGGGGCGAGACTGTAAGAAAAGGGTAACGGAGATCATATAGGGTTGACATAAGTATTACGGCATGCGAGATCCAGATCGTACCGGTGGTGTCTTTCCCAGCGAGGTTCGTGTCCACCTGCTGGCTTTTCCGAGACCCCTCAGCACATTCCTCAACGATCTCGCTCGGCAAAGTATCCTGCGAGGGGAAAAGAATGAAGAGCAACTTATCGGCGTGAATTCGAATAACTCATACCTTCTCGGGGCGGCGATCGTCCGGAGAGGAGTCCAGCACCACGGAGTCGTCCCCAGAGAGGCGAACTGCTTTTGCCTTCTTGACTTTTGGCGACTGGGCGGGGGGCGGCCGGCTCATCCAGGAGGGTACCTTGGTCGTGGAAGGTAGCCCGCCGGCTCTCAACGCCCTCAGGCGAGTCTCTGCTTCTTCGAAAATCGGCATCTCCCGGCAGCTAAGACAAGAAAGGAAGGAAAAGAAGCGACGCGCACCGGTGGGGGTTCGGGACGGTATTTATAACCTGCATGGTGGGTCCCACCAAAGATTCCTGACAGGTCATCTGGAGGCGGTCGAATATCCGTGGTTGGACGATTCTTCGCGAGGACATTAGTCTTCGCGAAGAGCGGGGATTGTGTACAACCCCGATATTCGCCAGGAAGAAATCAGCAGCTCGCGCTCGAGGAGGCGAGCCAAGAGGGGCGAACCCTGAACTCCGGCGAGGCAGGCCAAGGAAGAGCAAGAGACTGCGCAGGCGAGCGAGCCCGGAACCTTGGGGTACAGTTAGCCATTTTGGGGTACAGTTAGCCATTTTGGGGTGCGGATAGCCATCCTGGGGTTCGCCGACCCAGAGGCTCGCGAGCTCCACTCGCGAGGGAGGTGGGCTTGGTCGGGTCGCTATTGGCGAGCCCAACCATTCGAGGAAGGAGTTCGCTAGGCGAGCCCGCCTAGAGGGAGAGCAGATAGTCATCCGGGGACTCGCCGAGGTAGTGCGGGCGAGCGAGCCATGTAATGTGCCGATAATACCTCTGGGGTTCGCCGACCCAGAGGCTCGCGAGCTCCACTCGCGAGGGAGGTCGCGAAGCGGGCTGGCTCGCCCCGTAAAAGTCCAGGAAGGGATTTTTACCAAGAGGCCCCCGGTGGTCTGCGTTTAGCCTCTCCAAACAGCGGAGTTTGGCTGTTAGCAGACCAATCCGGTGTGCGGATAGTGAGAATGGACAGCGGGATTTGGTTATTGACAGACCACAAAACTAAAATCTATAAATAGACCTCAAAGGGCACCTTGGAAGGGGGGTTCATTATCTTTGAGCTCTTCTCTCCCTAGGTCGCTTTGGTTTGGGCTCTCTAGCTCTCCAAGGTGCCCGAGTCTTAGCTTTGGCTTGGGAGGGGAAGCGCTCAACGATCTTCCGGGTTAGTGGAGGGACCTCCTCGCTGAGACCAGGGTCTTTGTTCTTTGCTCGAATCGTCAGCCTTACCTCTCCCGAGGGACCGATAAGGGCTAGCTGCCTCTCATTTCGGTGAGGGCCCCGAGCTCCACAAGAGACCGAGAAATCGGTTTCAACACTAAAGTAATCAGGAAATATCTTCTCTGGACAAGGCTTAAGGAATCCCGAAATAAAACCCAGCTATCAGATCTAAAAACATAAGGATTTGACGGCCACGATTTCAAATCACGGATCTGTATTGTATCGCAAGCTACCGCCGAACTGGACCAGCATTCGGCAACTGGACCAGCGTTCGTCGAACGGGCTGGCGTTCATCGAACACGCCGGTGTTTGTCGAACAGGATGGCTGTCGGCGTTCGTCGAACGGGCTGGTGTTCGTCGAACGGGCTGGCTGTCGGCGTTCGTAAAATGGGCTGGTATTCGTCGAACGAGCTGGCTGTCGGCGTTCGTCAAATGGGCTGGCATTCGTCGAATGGGCTGGCTGTAGGCGTTCGTCGAACGGGCTGGCATTCGTCGAACGGGCTGGCTGCCGGCGTTCGTCGAACTGGCTAGCACCAGGCGTTAGCTACTAGCGCCGGCGCTAGCTCCCAGTAGCACAAATCTGCTTCAACTGATTTGGGGTGTTACAGTCGTGACTTTATGACGAAGTCATAAAGTCATTTCGACGATACAAACTGTTGTTTCGACGACACACACTGTTGTTACGACGATATCATTTTGTATACACAATGATATTGTCGTTGCTTGTTCTTTTGCATCATCAGTGTGTAGCATGTTAGCTTCACATTTATGTGTTGAAGCAGTTGCATATTTAAGAGTGTCACTAGTTTATAATCATTTTATAGTTAAGCTAAATGTTTTTGAAATATAATTTTAACCACATTTGCTTTCAGCTATCATATGAGCCAATTGAGTTCCTTTTATTCCCCGCACCTTTCTCCTTCCTTTTATCCTTCTGCTCTTGACTTTCCAGACAATCACACTTGGGAAAATTGGATGTCTTAACAGATGGGAGGATGGATTCATCTTATCCTACAACCTGGATTATTTATTGTCCATTGGCCATATTTACTTTTGGTTGGCTACTTGGACAAAACTGCAAGACAGAGATTTAATATCCCTTAGGAACCCAAATGAATTTGGGTCCTAGGTTCTTGTTAGCACAATAAGAAACATCTCTACCTACTGCAGCTTTTGCAGTTAAACTATTGGCTGGCTTCTCATGCCTTGCTCTAGGAATTGTTAGGTTGAACCAATAATCTATAGCAAAGTGCCCAACCTTGTGTTGGGAACAGTGCCAAGCAGTGTTCCTGATTTGAAGAATTGCCCAGCTCAATGATAGGTACAAGAGGTATTTAATGTTACATCTAGTTCATGCTTGCAGAGATCAGAAAATATGTCCAGTACTTTAATAACTTCACTAAGTACAATATCGTCGAAAAGGACTGGACATATCGTCGGAAAAGGTATGCACGTCGTTGAAATGATGTGCAAAGTAAAGCAGAAGAATCATGTCAGTTGTCATCGTAATGACATGCGCATGATGATATCATCGTAACACTACAACACTACACGGCGATACCAGGTTGCCAAGATGAAGGAAGAATACTTGAGCTCAAGTATAAGACAATGTCGACGACATCGTCGTAAAAAAGCCTTGTCGTTGAAAAGGCTAAGTAAAACAGATGTTGATGACATCGTCGTAAAGAAGCCGTGTCGTTGAAAAGGCTAAGTAAAACAGATGTCGACGACGTCGTCGTAAAGAAGTCGTGTCGTTGAAAAGGCAAAGAAAGACTGATATGAAGGATATCGTCGTAAAGAAGGTTTGACGTCGAGAAGGCTAAGGAAGGTCTTATAAAGATAGACAGTTGCAGAAGAAAAGCTTATCGACGTAATGATGATTAGGTCATTGATAAGACAAGGTGGTGTCGACGACATTGTGAACAAGACATTGAGCAGTCTTAAGTGCAAGTGCAGAAGGGATGTCCTGTATCATCGTGATATCCTTGTCTGAAGAAGAAGGAAGAAGACCTGAAGATATGTCCAAGTCTAAGACATCGATATGTTCTGTCATCGAGATATTGTCCATGTCATCATAACAATGGAAATATCGTCGAGACAGATTCAAATTCTGCCAGATGCGCTGTAAACATTTAATACCGCCGCCTGATTGTCCAATTAGCGCGTGCTCTTAAAGTATGAGTGTCTATCATTAAAGGACATCATAGGAGACTGTTGGACATCTCTTCCGTCCTATAAAAGAGAATATTGGATGCCCTAAAAGAGGAGACTCACTCTCGAACCGAAGAACGAAAACTATCCCGTCGAGCATATCAATAAAACAGTAAGAGCGGCGGAGAAGAATCAGGAACAAGAACTGAGAACAAAACGATCTTCATCCTTCGTTCTCCAAGAATCAGCCTAGCTTCATCGGCCGATAAGAAGAGTTCCAGATAGAAGAAAAGATTGAAGAAGCTTTGTGCTATCAAGGTTCAAATCAGAAGCATCTTCTTCAAGTCAAGAAGCCGATCTCCATCAGGCAGAAGAATCATTGAATATCTTTCTTTGTAAGGCTTGTGGGCCAAAACTGTAAGATCTGTTTGTAGATCTAAATGTCAAGCTTGTGGGCTTGAGAGTTGTGAGGCTTGAGGGCCAGTGCAGTGGACTTGCGGGTCTGATCGCGTCGACCTTACGGGCTTGAGAGTTGTGAGGCTTGAGGGCCAGTGCAGTGGCTTGCGGGTCCGATTGTGTCGAGCTTGCGGGCTTGCGGTTTTGAGATCTTTGAGGCTTGAGGGTGTGGACTTGCGGGTCCAAGAGGAAAGACTTGTGAGTCTGTGTTGTGTAGGGCTTGAGGTCCTGAGTGTCAGGTTTGCGGACCTGAGTGCAGTAGGGTCTTGCGGGCCTAGGCTGTAGGACTTGCGGGTCTGAGTTGTAAGCCTTGCGGGCCTGAGATATTGGCAGATTTTGTGGAGCCTAGCACACTGTTAGGTAGGCGCAGAGGGACAGAGGAGTACTCAAGACACATCATCTTGTAGAACCTCTATAAATCTTTGAGTATTTTATGTGTTATGCTTAATATATCATAATCTAACAAACTAGAAAACAAGAACACCAAAGAGGGATAAAGGAATTTGAAATACCTATTCACCCCCTAGGTGATAAGTCGACACCCAATAATTAGCAATTAGTATTAGAGGGAGGTTGTTCAAAGAAATGCTTAACAACCTGAACAGATCTGCTCTTGGGGGTGTCAATTCAACTACTTATCATATCCTAACTCAATGGAGAAAGTCAGAAGATCTGACATCAGGAAGTTCAAATCCTTAATTGAAAGCAGCTGGAGCTCCTCCTGTACTAATGAAGAAAGATTCAAAGGGATCAGAGCACCCCTAAATCCTTCAGACAATGAATCTGATGATGAAGAATGCTTTGTAGCTGGAAAAAGGATAAGAGCACCCTTGACTCTCTCAGACTGTGAATCTGAGGATGAAGAGATCTATGGGCTAGTTGCTCTATCCAGCAAAGAAGATGCTGAATCTGAGGGGGAGAAGGATAATGAGATCCTTGCTCAGGTAGATACTGTGATCAACAAGATCACTGTAGCTAAGGATGTTGTCCACTCTGGACCAGTAGTCCAAGAGGACCCAAGTGTAGATCCCCAAGAAGACAACCAAGAGAATCCTGTTGATGAGATTATCAGAGATCTGCCAAATCTTGAAGAGCCAAATGTACCTGAGAATGGGTCAAACCAGTCACCCATCAGAAGATCCCCATCTCCTAAGGTCGATGAAAATAAAGAGGAAGAACCAGGACAAGCCAGTTCACCTCCACAGAATAGACCAGTGGAGTCCTCACTGCTGCCTCAGATAAGAATGCTCCTGGAATAGCAAAGACTAAAAATTGAAAGTCATGTCAACTCTGCTGTCAATGAGATAAGAAGGGAACAATCTGCTGAAACTGCAAGCCTGAGAAATGATGTGAAGAATCTGCAAGAATACACTGCCAAGGAGATCGCACTTACTCACCAGGACCTATCTGATACAATGGATAATCAGATAATGATCGCCAACAACATAGAGAAGGCCTAAATAGCAACCAACAGATGGATGGTTGGACATAAAACTAATCACCAAGAAAGTCTAGATCACCACAATAAGGATCTAGACAGTCATCTGCTTGAGACCAAGAACCATTTGGAAGTAGGAATTCATATGCTTAAAGGAAAGATACTGGTCCTTCAGGAGAACCTCCAAAGGGGGATATCATATGAAGTCATAAAGGGGGAGAGATGAATGATAAAGGCCAGTGGTGAGCATGCCATCTGGACCACCAATACCATCAGGGAAGCAATGAATCTCCCTCCTCTCCATATTGATGAGCCTGCTGAAGAGTACCCTGCTGAAGATCAATATGTTGACATTCCTGATGCTGCTGCTGATCAGAATAAAGGAAAGAAAATATTGGAAGAAGATGAGGTAAAGTAGAGAATGAGAAAATACAGGGAAGAAATAGAGAAAAAGGGTGACTATGAGAGATGGAGCCCAAAATCCAGATCCATCATACTAAAAGCATGGGAGCTGGTGAAAGTGAATAAAGGTGAAAGTTACAAATTGTATAGTCCTCAAGAATGGTCTAAGCATGAAGATCAAGAAGAAGCAAGAAGAGACTACAGAAGGGACAAGTAAGCAGGAAGAATCCCTGTAGACACTCCTGAGCCCCTCAAGTATCACCCCAAGCCATTTGAATACTTCACCAGACAAACTGAGAAGGAACAGGAAGCCAGTACCAAGAAAGTAAAGAGTGAAGCAGCTATGAAGGAACCAGAGAAATATATGGCTAAATTATTAGGGGCAAATATAGAAATGCTGAAAACTTTAAAACATCTGTTACTATTTATAAATTATCAATGAAGTGATATTTGTCAATTTCTGGGTTCACACAAACTTAACTGCAATGCCATTATTATATGCTAATTTGCATAAGATGTACTTTATCATTGAGTGGGTTATGACTTCTTCAAATATAGGGAGATTGTTGGGAACAGTGCCCAGCAGTGTTCCTGATTTGAAGAAGTGCTCAGCTCAATGATATGTGCAAGTGGTATTTAATGCTATATCTAGTTTATGCTCGCAGAGATCGGACAATATGTCAAGTACTTTAATAACTTCACTAAGTACAATATCGTCGAAAAGGACTGGACATATCGTCAAAAAAGGTATGCACGTCGTCGAAATGATGTGCAAAGCAAAGCAGAAGAATTATCAGTTGCCGTCGTAATGACATGCACAAGATGATATCGTCGTAACACTACATGCAACACCACACAGAGATATCAGGTTGCCAAGATGAAGGAAGAATACTTAAGTTCAAGTACAAGACAATGTCGACGACATCGTCGTAAAGAAGCCTTGTCGTTGAAAAGACTAGGTAAAATAGATGTTGACGACATCGTCATAAAGAAGCTATGTCGTTGAAAAGGCTAAGTAAAATAGATTTCGACGACATCGTCGTAAAGAAGCCGTGTCGTTGAAAAGGAAAAGAAAGACTGTTATCAACGATATCGTCGTAAAGAAGGCTTGACGTCGAGAAGGCTAAGGAAGGTCTTATGAAGATAGACAGTTGCTGAAGAAAAGCTTATCGATGTAATGATGATTATGTCATTGATAAAACAAGGTGGTGTCGACGACATCATGAACAAGACATTGAGCAGTCAAGATTACGCCGACATCAGTTAGATGACTTCATGTCATCTTAAGTGTAAGTGCAGAAGGGATGTCCCGTATCGTCGTGATATCCTTGTCTGAAGAAGAAGGAAGAATACCAGAAGATCTGTCCAAGTCCAAGACATCGACAAGTTCTATCATCGAGATATTGTCCATGTTGTCGTAATGATGGAAATATCGTCGAGACAGATTCAAATTCTGCCAGACGCGCTGACAGCATTTAATACCGCCGCTTAATTGTCCAATCAGTGCGTGCTCTTAAAGTATGGGCGTCTATCATTAAAGGACATCATAGGCGACCATTGGACAGCTCTTCTGTCCTATAAAAGAGAATAGTGGATGCCCTAAAAGAGGTGACTCACTCTCGAACCGAAGAACAAAAAAGTATCCCGCCGAGCATATCAATAAAACAGTAAAAGCGGAAGAGAAGAATCAGGAACAAGAATTGAGAACAAAACAATCTTCATCCTTCGTTCTCCAAGAATCAGCCTAGCTTCATCAGCTGATAAGAAGAGTTCCAGATAGAAGAAAATCTTGAAGAAGATTTGTGCTATCATGGTTCAAATCAGAAGCATCTTCTTCAAGTCAAGAAGTCGATCTTCATCAGGTAGAAGAATCATTGTATATCTTTCTATGTAAGGCTTGCGATCCAAAACTGTAAGATCTGTTTATAGATCTAAGTGTCGAGCTTGCGGGCTTGAGAGCTGTGAGGCTTGAGGGCCAGAGCAGTGGACTTGCGGGTTTGATCGTGTCGAGCTTGCGGGCTTGAGAGTTGTGAGGCTTGAGGGCCAGGGCAGTGGCCTTGCGGGTCTGATCGTGTTGAGCTTGTGGGTTTGAGAGCTGTTTGGCTTGAGGGCCAGGGCAGTGGACTTGCGGGTCCAAGAGGCTAGACTTGCGGGTCTGTGCTGTGTAGGGCTTGAGGGCCTGAGTGTCGGGTTTGCAGACCTGAGTGCAGTAGGGGCTTGCGGGCCTAGGCTGGAGGACTTGCGGGTCTGAGTTGTAAGGCTTGCGGGCCTAAGATATTGATGGAGTTTGCCGAGCCTCGCATACTGCTAGGTAGGCGCAGAGGGACAGTGGACTACTCAAGACACATCGTCTTGAGGAACCTCTATAAATCTTTGTGTGTTTTCTCTGTTATGCTTCATATATCATAATCTAACAAACCAGAAAACAAGAACACCAAAGAGGGCTAAAGGAATTTGAAATACATATTCACCCCCCTTTAGGTGATAAGTAGACACCCAATAACTAGGACCTTGCCACAACACCAACACCCAAATCTATTGTACCTCCTTTTCTGAGTCACCTTTTGAGTGGAGGACAGGTGACTAGATGAGCAGGCTGCTTTACAACATGCATTTCTACTGATCATGTGATTGTGCCTTGATTTTGGAATTGGTTGCACAGTCAATGATCTTTCCACGGGAATAAGTTTTTGAGGTAAAGTCTTTCCTTTCTGTTTGGTTGATGGTGCTTGTGGAGAGAAAACTTTTTGAAAGATAGTTCTAGCTTGGGAAGTCTCTCCAACTTCTTTATTATATCCCAGTCCTCCTCTGTCTTGAGTGGAGAAGCAGTCTACAATAGGGATAACCATTTTGGACCTAGAAAAGCTAGTCACAAGCTTTCTCTTTGCTATAAGCTTGTTCTCTAGAGACTTGATTGTCCTATACTGAGCATCATATTTCTTCTGAAGTAGGATAAGCTCACCGTACAATCTAATCTCCTCCATGATCCTCTCACCAATTTGAGATCTGAAGGGCTTGAGGATTCTTATTTTCTCACCTTGATATTTGACCAATTTCTTGCTCTTTTTAAGAGCTGCCAAGAGAATACCAAATTGTTCTATTAGTTCAGTATGGTTCTCACTATTGCATGATGAGCAGTCTGCTGCATCATTTTCAGATGATGAGCAATCATCTGGTACAATCTTGGTCTTTTCAAATGAAGCAGGTACTGAAAATGTGTGAGTAGTGAATACCTGACCAGGATGTTAATCTTCATGACTTCTTCATTTGATGAAGCAACCAACCCATAGAGCTCCTCATCCTCAGAGTCACAGTCTAAGAGAGTGAGTACTGGTGCTCTTATCCTTTCTCTATCTATAGAGCCATCTTCATCCTCAGATTCACTGTCTGAGAGAGTCAGGAGTACTCTGATTCCTTTCTCATTTAGCTATATACATCATTCTTCTTTAGAATAAGAAGTGTTGCAGCAGCTTTAACTTAGAGGTCTGAACTTCTTAATATTAGATCTTCTCATTTTCTTCATAAAACTTTAAACTTTTTGAGGTAATGGTTTGACACACCCAATGGCAGATCTGTTTAAGCTGTTAAGCTTCCTTTGAACAACCTAACTTTGATACCACTTGTTAGTTATGGATGTTGTCAAATCACCTAGAGGGGGAGGGGGGTGAATATGTATTTTAAAAACACTTGACCCCCTTACTTTTGAGTCTATTTCTATGAAGGTTCTAGCATGAGGCTTTAAAAATTAAGAGCCCATCACACAAAACACTCAAAGATTTATTATGGTTTTCAAGACAGATTGTCTTGAGTAGTCCACTATCCTTCTGCGCCTATCTAGCAGTGTGTTAAGGTCGGCAAACTCCGCCAAAACTCAGGCCCACAAGCTCTGCAATCTCAGGCCCGCAAGCCCTACAACTCAGGCCCTCAAGCCCTATAACTCAGGCCCTCAAGCCCTACAACACTCAGACCCTCAAGCCCTACAACTCAGACCCTCAAGCCCTACAATACTCAGGCCCTCAAGACCTACAGAGAAAGATTAAGAAAAAACTTCTCTAGCCGAATGAAGATTGGCTTCTTGGACTTGAAGAGAATGCTTTTGATGTTTTCTTGGACAGCACAGATTCCTCTTCAATCCTTTCTTCAATCTGGAATAGTACTTATCAGTCGATGTTGCATGACTGAGACTTGGAGAACACTTGATGAAGATCTTTTTGTTCTCGAGTTCTTGTTCCTTCTTCACGTAGCCTTGTTACTGTTCTATTGATTCTTGCGTATTCTCTGCATTCTTTTCTCCTGTGAATTAGGGCAGACACTTATCTCTTTTATAAGATTGAGGAGCCGACTAACGGTCTTTTATGATGTCCTTTAAGTATCAGAGGCGCATTCCTTAATGGAACACGCTGATTGGACTATCAGGCGGTGGCAATAAATGCAGACATCGCAATATGAAATATCTTGTTCTGTCTCGATGACATTTGCATCCATCTTGGACTTGGGCAAATCTTCAAGTCTTCTTCAATCTTCTTTAGAGAACGATATCTCGATGATACACGATATCTCAGCTGCACTTGCACTTATGACGATATGAAGTCATCTTAAAGATGTCATCGTAAACATGTTGTCGACTTGCAGTCTTCTCGATGATGTCGTTGAAACCATTCTGTCTTATCGACGATATCGTTGAAACCATATGTCTTATCGATGATATCGTTGAAACCAAACTGTCTTATAGACGATATCGTATAGATCATTCTGACGACATGCGATTCTTCTTCTATAAGTTGTCTTCACGAGTTCTCCCTTAGCCTTCTCAACGACTATCCTTCTTTACGATGATGTCATCGACATTGCCGAGTACTTTGACGTAAGTCTTCTTAGACCTTACAACGATATCGTCGTGTGATCCTGGTAGACACGATGATACTTGACTTGGTCGATTCTTCTTGTTCTTACGACGATATCGTCGTGTGTACTTTGATGTCACAACGATATCGTCGAATTGTCCATATCATCTCGACGATAACTGACATGAACCTTCTGCTTACCTATTAGAGTGGTTTCGACGATATATGTGTGCTTATTCGACGGTATGTCCAGACCTTCTCGACAATTTTAGACTTAGTGAGATTGGAGAAGTACTGGACACACAGTTTATACTTTGTAGTATTCTTGGATTCCTCATGAGTCTTCTCAACTATGTTGTTAGACACTTCAGCAATATTGTAGTGTGTATATTGTTAACACGACGATATTTACCTTAGATGCTTTTACTTGAGCCTTATATATTATACTTAGTGAATATGATATTCTGACCTGTTCATGTCACAATAAATGCACATCAAATATAAATTGTACTTATAATAGATCTGAGCACTTCTTCAAATTAATCAGGAACATTGTTGGACACTGTTCCCAACAATGACAATTGTGCTGAATTCACAAAGTACGAAAACTTGGCTAAGTGCACACCAAGTCACAAACACCATATGTTCACATGCATGTGGAATACACAAAGATGAAGAAGTCCAAATGACCTTTAATTTTGGTCAGAGACTAAGAATAACCAAATTAAGCTTGTGCCCAAAATTTGGGTTATTTTGAGTTGATTTAGCCACATGAATTCAGAAACACATTATAGTGCTATATGCACGCTAAATTCTCATACACAGACACCAACATGTAGATGTTCAAATGACCTCAAATTTTTACCAGTGTCTATTTATGACCTAATTAACATGTCACCAAATATTTGAGTTATTCTGAGTTGATCTAGTCACATATATTTCATAAATATGAAAAATCACAATTCTTACAAAACTATAGAAAAATAATGCTCAAAAATTCTGATTTTGGGGCAGGGGGTATGGCTATGGTATATACTTGCATGGGCAAAATATTAGGCCCATAAAAACAACCCTGTGAAATAAATTCACATTTTGGTGACTGGTCCTTCCTTAGGACACATCTCGGGAAAAAGGCCTTACAGGGAGTTGTAGGTCACCAAATCTGGTGATTTAAAATCCTATGCATAGTATAACTCAAGGGCAACGATATTTGTCTCTGGCACTTGTTCCTAAAACAGCCTCTAAGGACCTTCAAAATGAGCTTTAATTGGATGTATAAAATGTGCTGGATTGTTTGATATGATATATTATCATTTGGCCTGCCTATAGCTGATTCTGCATGAATCTAAAAGTAGATCCAACGAAAACTAGTTGTCTTCTTCCTCTAGTTGGCGGTTAAGATGTCCAGAACTTCAAACTTGGATTTCTCCCTCTTGGGACCATCATTTTACATGAAATCAAGGGCATTAGCTTACTCTTGAGTAGAGGAAGAGGTGAGAGTCGTTTTTAAAATGATGATAGCTGAAATCCTAGTTTTTAAACATGGCTCATTCTTCATTTCGGACATGGATTTTTTGAAATCAAAACCTCAATTGAGGCTCGATTCACATCACCTAAAGATTTAGGATACTAGCACAAAGGGAGGGGAAGAGAAACAGACCGTTAATGGGGCTTGGCGGCGGCTATGGTGGCGGTTGGCCATAGATTTTCTCCTCTCCGGCGAGCTTGCCCGATCTCCTGATTGTAAACCAAAATCGGCAATCTCAAGCTCGATTTCTACTACTTTCCACTTTCTGAAGCTAATGGAAGGTCCAATTTGGAGGATGGTGGAGGTTTTAAGGGAGTGTCATTAATGAGGGTTTCGGCCAAGGCTTTTTCCCCTAAAATTCCTTGCCACATGGCATGGGGGTGGCTGGCATTCTGTAAGAAACTCCATTGGGAGCTGAGGTGCAACCCTTGAGAGATGAATTGAGTGCCAATTGGCACTCAATCCATGAATCCCTCATTTGGCCTTATTTAAAATTAGGGAAAAGTCCAATTTTGCCCTTGCATGCCCCTCATTTTCTGAAATCAGAGGGTATGGAATGTAATTAGGGTTGTGGGTTGTTAAGTGGGCAGAGATTAAGTGCCTTAGCACATTGGAATTGGCTTGGGCTCTCATTTCTCCTCTTTGGGCCTAATGTTGACCATGATTGACTTTGGGGTTGACTTGGTCAAATTGATGAGTAGTTATCCCCACTTGAATTTCATGAGTCCAATCTCATCACTCAATGCTCATTGGGCCATGGTGGGGCCCTAATTGGGCTAATTGACCCATATGGTGTGAATTTGACCCAAATTGGCCTAAATTTGACTTTGGTCAAATTGGATGAATTGATTGACCAATTGATGGGGCTTTTGGGTTCATTGGGTCCCTAATGGGGTTAGAAGGTTAGGGGTGAGGTCAATTTGACCAATTGAAGACTAATTGAACCTTGATTGGGTTGATTTGGCTATGTTGACCATGAGTTGAGTTTGGTCAATTCCTTGAAATTGGGTGGAACCAATTATTGATTATTGACCTAACGACCTCCCTTATTGATTAGGAGGACATATGTGAGGTCCATTTGAGGTATTGAAGGTCAATTGAGCCTAATTGTGTTGAATATGGCTATGTTGATCTAAGTTTGACTTTAGTCAATTTGGCCTATTTGGTTGACCAATTGATAGGGATGTTGGTCAATTGAGTCTCCTTTAGGGTTAGGGGGCATAGTGGTGGTGTCAATTTACACTGGTGAGTTCAATTATTGTTTTGACCTAAATTGACTTGTATACCATAGTGGACCCTATGTAAGTTCCCCTAACTAAATGAGTCTTAAGGTCATCTCTTTGCCTCAACTCACCATTCTCACCACATGTCATGCCCTAAAACTGTCATGGGATTTAGTAGGATTAGGGATTTTACATCTCCCCCGATGATCGGTTGATTTGCTTGGATGACGATGTGACCGGGCACATAATTAATAAATTTGACAATGCTATGGTGGGCAAATTGTTTGTAACTAGAAGAAGAGCATTACTTTTGGAGCTTGTAAATGTTTAGTCAGTTTACAAAATTTTCAATTTCGTTCTTAATGGTTTGGTTGAAGTTATTGATGTTAGAAATGAGATTTTATAGATTGTAAAGTTCATATTCACCTTCTTATTATTTATTAAATAATTATATTTCTTTCAAAGTTTTTTTCTTAACCTATCAATTTTAAAGTTGCTAGTTTTTGGGTATGCTCATTCATGGAAAAATTATCATTTTGATTTCGGTCTCTCTAATATGATTGGTTCAATGCAATTCAGTATCAAAATAAATATGCAAATTGTATTTAATGTTGTGGGTTATGCATTTTGCAAACTATTTTTATTGACAAAATTTTGGGGTGCGAATTAATGAAGTATTGGACTGCAAATAATTTTGTTGGACTGTGAATATCAATGGACTGTGAATAGTCGTCCTAGGACTGCTTATAACGTTGCCCTGTTTTATTCATAATAATTTTTTTGTAATGGTAAGCACTTAAACACTACAACAAATTGCACCTGTAGTAAGGACTAAATTGTAACGAAGACAAAATTTGTTACTAATAATAGATACATTTAGTAACGAAAATTTTCTATCGTTACAAAATATTAGTTTTTTGAAACAAAAATTTTATATTTCGTAACAATAACTAAATGTTTGTTACAATAAGTTAGGTATTTATAATAAGACTAATTTTTCGTTACAAATAGTAAAATATTCTCACAATAAGTAGCAATTGTAACAACACCTTGAAAGTATTTGTAACAACTAAAATTGTCTTACAATTAGTATTTTTTATAACCAAAGTTTTGTTACAATAAAGATATTAAATTTTAAAATGAACAAAAACATGATACTATTTTTTTTAATAGATTGCACGTGCAATCTATTTTTTGCTACCAATTATTGTTCACACTAGGGGTGATATCGACTATCGAGACAGCATGTGTGATCTATTTTTTTAATATTTTAACTAATTATTGTCCACACTAGGGGTGATATCGAGTCGATTTCAATCGAGTCAGGCTTGGCTCGAAATAAAAATTTTCGACTCAGAGTCATCTCGAAATCAAAATCAACTTTCAATCAAGCCAACTCAACTCGAAATTGACTCGATTTCGAGCGAGCTCGAATAAATTTCGTGTCGACCAAAATAAATTATTTTTTGCTATAAAAATTAATTATTTTCACGATTTATAAAGTTGTGACTTTAATGTAATGCTTGAAAGTAAATTTTTTTATTAATAAATCGTAAATAACTGTTTAGCAAAATTATTTCTAAATGAAGACAATGGAAAAAGTAGATTGACGATCATTTATGTCAAAAGTCGCATCTAATGAAACCTAGAAATATGAAAAGGAGAAAAAGGACGATAGATTGGAAGTTTGGAACCACATGACCTATAAAAGTTATAAAAAATTGTTTTTGCTAGGACTCAATCTCATGACCATGAGAAAATCATTTACCTTCTACCAGTCGAGCTAGACAATTTTAATATCTTTGTGTTGATCTAAATTTTTTTACATATTAAACCATAAAAAAATATTTTCTATTAGTAAAAAATAATTGTTTTGAAATCCAGTGTGGGCGGCCACCCACACTCGACCCTATGTAGATCCGCCTCTGTATACAAACGTGCATCTTCATAAACTTCAATTTGCGTTGAATATTAATGTTAATTTAATTAATTGTAATAGTAATTAATATTAATTTTAATTTTGTTATATATATAACCGTTTATATATATCTATAATAAATTATAATTATAAATTTAGTTATCTATAAATGTATAAAAAAATTTATATAAAACTTTATATGGAGGGAAATTTTCCTCCATAATTTTTTGCAAAAAACAAATCCAAATTAAAAACATATTAAATTTAAATATGAATGCAAAAATGACATTAATTTTTTAATATAATTTTAGAATAAGAATAAAGATCGCGCACGGGCGCCCCGCACGCATGCAAAGGCACTCCCGTGCGCACGCACGACCACCGTCGAGCACAAGCGCATGACGGCGCGGGCTCGGGAGAGCATTTTTGGCCCAGGAGAGCATTTTCGCACTAGCATGCAATTTTGACCTGGCACATTGTCTCCCAAGCACGCATTTTCGCCTGAGAGCACATTTTTGCCCGGACATGCATTTTCAAATCATCACTCATTTTTGCTCTGGTGCATTTTTAGAGGATTTTGTCTATTTGAGAACAAGTTTTTCCCGAGCGCGCATTTTTCTTACGGGTGCACGAGAGATGACTAATAAATATCGTAACATTAAAAATATTGCAAAGCAAATTGTTTCACCAAACCCAGCTGCACGTACAATTTCATCATCTTCTCTTTCTTCGTCGACTTTGTCATGCCATCAAGTTAACTCATTACATCACTATTTTTTAATTGAGGAAATTGTGTTCTGATTTAGTCATTTCCTCCTCTTCTTATATCTCATTACACACACACACACAGATACTATACACACACACACATAATCACACATACACACAGACATAGACACAAATACACACAGACACACATAAACACATAAACACGCAGACACAGACACACACATGCACATACACACATAGAAGCAAAACAACAATCAAGTGTATTTAAGCATTACAATATACCCAAATACTCGTTGTCGAATTACGACACAAAGCAACATGGGCGGTTACAGTATAGTGACCGCACCATCAATCCTCTCTGAGACAGTCAGGTCGTGAGGTTACAACATAGTAACTGCATAATCTCTCACACACAGAGAAACACACACACACACAGGCACAGACACACACACACACAACACACACACACACACACACACACACACACACACAGACACACACACACACAGGCACACACACACACTGACACAGACAGACAGACACACACACACACACATAGACACACACACACACACACAACACAGCTTGTATGGCGGCAATATTCAGCGGACGACAATATTCGGCGGGCGACAACGTTCGACGGGCGACATCATTCAGCAAGTAGCATCATTCAGCAGATGACATCATTCGGCGGGCGACATTAATCAATCGGTGGGAGGTATCGTTCGACGGACGACATCAATCAATCGACGGGCTTCGCCCGCATCCAAGCTAGCTTTGCCTTCGTTCGGCGGGCTTTGCTAACATCCAAGCTGAAGACATCATTCGGCGGGCTTTGCCCGTATTCCAGTGGGCTTCGCGTGTTAATGTACATTTTAACTAATTCTTTATAAATTAATATTTATTATTAAATAAAAATAATGGTGAGATGAAGGCTCTGTTTGGCACAACGATAGCGGTCATGAATGCAGTGTCATTTTTGTCCAAAGTCACCATAGCAAAAACGCCGCGCCAAACAGAGACGAAGGCTTGGGTGGTGTTGTTATATTAATAAAAAAATAATTTTATTAATTTAAATATTACACATGCCATGAAATATAGTTATTGATAGAATTAACTAGTTACTAATCATATTTAAAAAAGAGAGCCAAATTATTTTTGTTTCCCTCCAAAATATTTGACTGTAAAAAAATTGTCATTCAGTCGAGCTTTATGTCCATCATGCAGCCGTCTTTCCAGATCCCGCCACCAACATCCCGTCTTTCCACTTCTCCTCCTCTACATCTCGTCAGCGATCTAGGTCATCCCACAGAGAGCAAAACTGGCGGGCAAAATCGACCGGCAAATCATCTACCTCTCACGCTCAACTCGACGGCGAATCCCATGCCGCTCGCACTCAAGTCGACTACTTCTCAGGGCGAATCCAATGCCTCTCGCGCTCAAGTCGACTCTTCAATGATCGAGCAGCCCTAAATCTTGAGGGAGAACAACTTCAGCTCTTGGAGAAAGTTTCTACCCTTCAAATCCAAAAGAAGTAGCCAACCCTTGCCTCTCCTCTCTCCTTTGGCTCAAGAAAAACTAGAGTGCTGCAACCCCCTTTATTTTTGTTAAGGAAGCGTTTTGTCTTGGAGTGATCGGCTCTCCCAGTAACCGCATACAACAGCCGACCCACCTAGATCTACATCTCAGACGGGCATCTGGTTCTGCTTTCCTCCTCCATGGCATTCGGTTTTGAGCAAGGTGATTGTAGCACGTAATTTTCTGAGTAGCCGGCCATCACGAGTAAATGGCAAACAGGTTTTTGGGTTTAGCATGTCTTTTGGTTTTTCAGACTACCTATATGTCTCTTCTCTCTCTTACATTTTGATGCACCAATGGTGTTTAACGATGATGTTGTTTTTGTTCAACTTTATTCTATCGCTCAAACTTCTGTCGGATTGGTTGCCTGATTAAATCTAGTAGAAAAAGCCTCATTAAGTATCGTAAGTGTGCTAGTTTAGTTGTTGTTTAGGAGTTATTTTTAGAAGAATCTAGTAGAATGCTACTTAGGCATGATTAGGACGTTTTTTAGTAGAAAAATCCATCTCCACTGCCTCATTAAATCCAGTAGAAAAATTTGAGAGTAGGACATTCTTTAGTTGTTATTTAGGAGTTTTATGAATAAAATTTGTGTTTAGGAGTTCCTCTTCTGTTCTGAGCATTACTTTGTTGTTTTTGCCCAAAATGTGTTTGATGGAATTCCTCACAGATTTTGGTGTTCTTACAATTTTTCTTGGATCCTTAAACAACCAAACTCCACCTTCCCCACTCATACAGCTTCTAAGCAGACAAATTTGCATTCTAATTGTTTGTCGAAATGCTTGAATGAGTACCTCCAAGAAAGAATTTCTTTTTGTTTCTTAAATCTGTGATCTTCAAGTGATGTTCTTCAGCAGACAAATGTGCATTCTAATTGTTTTCTTAACATCATGACTTCAAATCTAAGCCATGTCCTTCAGCATAGTAATGGTGGACTGATTGTCTCAATATGTTATTGTAGCCAATTTTTAGTTGGTTCATGGCCATGTTACTGCAGTAATTGTTCTACATTCAACTTCTGAGGATCATGATAAAGTAGTAGATGGTTGTTACTTTGAACTCCAAGAGAGATATCACCAATGCTTATAAAAATATACATAATTACTTTGTCAATATTGACAGAAATTACCCAATCACTATCAGGGAATGCAAATAACCCAAATTGTTAGTCTTTTCATATATGTGTATGGATGTGTGTGTATGTGTATGAATTGTGTGTGTATGTTTCTGCTCACATGTTTTTTAAATATTAACAATCGCTCTCTTTTATTTGTAGGGTGCTATATCCTTGGTCGGAATGTGACGGAAGATTCATTAGTCGGAAAGTGACGGAAGATTCAGTAGTCGGAAATTGACGGAAGATTCATTAGTCGAAATTTGTCGAAGTTGATGTCATATTTAAAACATGTTGATCTTATTGTTATGTAATATTATGTTGTTCTAGATGAGATGATACTAGCTTTACTCTATGTAATACTTTTTTTTGTAAATAAATGCATGTAGTTCAAATTTAATAATTATAATATATATGTGTTTTCAGGATTTTATCTTGTCTTTAGCTAAGGCTTTCAGAAATTTGATATCATAATTAATATTTAAACTTTAAATATTATGTGTAATGATAAATTAATTTCAACATATTTGATACATAAATATAATTTTTAGTGAAGAAGAAATCAAACATTTATAACAAAATATTCATATATTTGATATATAAATATAATTTCTTTAGTGGGGAAGAAGTCAAATATTTGTAACGAAATATTCTTTACTATAACTCATCCTATTGTGAAGAAGTAATGTTTGTCACGAATAAATTATTCGTAACGATAAACAAAAATTCGTTATGAGAATTATTAGCGTCGAGCTTTAGGTAACGGTTGTCACATAAAGATCATTACAAAAACTTTGCGTAACAGTATTAGTTACCTCCTGTAACATATTTAGTCCTTACTAAAAGTGTATTTTGTTGTAGTGAAATGACTAACATAAATATGAGTGTTATCTATACTATATAATAAGGAAATATTATGAATGAAGAGTGTCTGCATAGGTACATCGTCGGCGCGCGCACTGCTTACCCTTTTTTTGTTCTTACTGTACAACCCAGAGTTTGTCGAGTCGATGAGTCAAGCCATCAAAGAGCCGGGGCGAGACGGTTTCCGGGTAAGCGAGTGGGGCAAGTCAGACTGAACTCGCCCCTTGCTCAATGAAGTATCTAGTTGCCAACCTAAATCACCTAGAGAGGGGTGAATAGATGATAACTGCGTCTTTTGCGGAATTAAAAACTTGATTAAATAGAACGCACAGAAAGCAAATCACAAACACAGATAACACAAGGAATTTATAGTGGTTCCCTGTTCTTGGGTACTCCACTTGCCGGCCTCGCCAATCTAGCACCACAATTAGACTTGACTACTTCACTATAACTCGGATCAAGAATGATCCTATAATCTCAGAGTCAACACTCCTACAATCTCAGAGAAAATATCTCTTACAACTCGGAGAAAAACCTCTCCTACAACTCGGAGAAAAACCTCTCCTACAACTCGGAGAAAAACCTCTCCTACAACACGGAGAAAAACTCTCCTACAACTCGGAGAAAACTTCTCCTACAACCAAATGCAATTAAGGTTTGATATAAACTTATCAATACATAATCAGATCTGAAAGCACAAATAGATCTTCTTCCTTCTTAAGACTTGAAAAACTTTGACTTGATGGCGATGAGGAAGATCGAAAAAAACTCAGATCTGACCTTCTTCGTTTCGATTTGATCTAATATATGCAGAAGAGGAAGGAGCAATGATCAATCGAAACTTTTCATCCACTGGAGAAAACTGATTTAGAACAACAGATCGATCTCCAGCTTTTCCGACAGGAGGCGGCACTTTCTCGTTCTTGGAACGGAAGGAGAGTTAGGGTTTAATCAGAAAAACAATTAATAAGAATCTTATGAACGAGAGCCTTAAATAATCAAAGGCTTAACGACATCAATTAAGGTAGAATAAACCTTAAACGAAATTAAAAGAGCCGTCAGAATAGACAGAATGAATTAACGTCCCGTCAAAAGGATTGAAAAATGATTTCAGGAATTGAACAAATTTCTCGAGAAAAAAAAGACTTCTCGAGAAAATAAATAAGCTTCTGAGAAAACAGAATTAAGAACGAAAGAATTAATTTCTCGAGAAATGGTAGCTTCAGCTTCGAGAAAGAGAATAGAAGGATTTTACGGGATAGAGAAAATAATTTCTCGAAAAATAGAAAGACTTCTCGAGAAAAGAAATTGAGAAACAAAACAACACAGAGTCAATTCGTCGGCCAGCAAAGATTAGTCGAACTGAGCTCAAAGAAACACTTCAACTTCAACAAAATAGTGATCGACGAAATAATAAGAGTTCGTCGAATGGAGATCAACAAAAGGTGATCAAAGAAATCAATTTATCTATCAGCTAAACAGCACTCGACGAAATTTCGTCACTTTGTCGAACGGAGATCGACGATCGACGAAATCGCTTTAACTTCAGCAAAAACTGAGATTGACAAAACTATTTCAGTTCGTCGAACTGAGATCGACGAACGCGATCGATGAAAACAACTTCAACTCTAGCGAAGCAGCGGTCGACGAAAACTTATTCTGTTCGACGAACGCGATCGATGAACTACTTTCAACTTAGGCACAATTGAGATCGACGAAATTTATTCAGTTCGTCGAACTGAGATCGACGAACGCACCAACTTTCGTCGAACGCAGAAACACTTAGAAATATATTTCTTCTTTCAGATCAAAAGAACAGCAGCATCTTTCTCCTAGCTTTCCCTTTGTGTTTGAATAAGAAGTACATCCCAATAAAGAGATTTCACACGAGTCAACACCTTGGTCCATACAATGAGAAATTACATTGCATAAGCCTGTGTTTTATGACCCATTGAAACCTGACATTGGTTTGCACTTAGCCATTTAAAACCTGCTAACACTTCACTAGAGAGCAACATCAAATACAAACTCAATTCAACTTAGTTCAACGGGACTTCTTCAAATCAAGGTAATTGTGGATACAATTCCCAACAATCTCCCCCTATTTGTAGAAGTCAGAACCCTAAAACCTAAGATGAATTGTAACAAAATAAAACATATGTACTACACATCATAGGAGAAAGAATATGAAAACAAAATGAGCATCAAAATCAAAAACTATATATGATTAAGATTGTCAAAATGATTTAATGTTCACACAATCAGAATTATTAAATGATTTGATAGAACTCATAAACTTTGCTTCAGGCCTTGTCTCTATTCTTCTTATCTTGCCTTGCAAAATAAGTATAAGGCTTAGGATGATACTTTGGAGGTGGGAATGAAGCTGAAGGATTGTTATAACCATAAGACTTGAAATGAATCCTTCTCTTTGTTAGTCTAGTCTCATACTTTTTCCATTCAGTTGAACTGTAATAGTCTGAGACTTTCATTCCACCTTCATCTACAAGCTTGAGTGTGTCAAGAATGATCATCTTAGAAACAGGACTCCACACTTCAGGAAGTACTTCCTCAGCAACTGCTTTACCAGAACCTGCTGAGCTGGACCCAGGGACAGACCTGCTGGCAGAAGGACCTTCACCAAACTTTCTTTTCTTGGAACTAGGCCTCAAAGAAGGACCTTCAGAATGATCAGAAACCCACACCTGGGAAGAATCCACAGGAGGAACAAACTCAGGTTGGACTTCAGGCCTGGGAGAAAATTGAGGTGGAAGAACATTTTGAACATGCAACTCTGGAAAAATTTCATTATGAAGCCAAACTGCAGTCTTGAATGTATATGAATTTACATCTGTAATTTGCTTCTGAACACTAACATTCAACTGCTCAAACTGATCAGCCCAACTTCTTTGGAGCTGAGAAACCTAATTATCCAAAAGCTCTGCCATTTTATCCTCCCCCTTTCTAACTTCTACAGATAGGGTTTGGATGACAGACTCTTTGAATTGACCAACCTCATCAACAATTTTGAAAGTGTTATTTTCTGCATTGGATTCAATTGATTCTACAGACCTTTTTACCTAGAGAGTGTGAGCTAAAATTGTTCCCACACCCTCAATTGTGTGACCAATTGCCTTTCCCCCTTGAATCACAATCTCTTTGAGAGAATCTGTCTTGGATTGAACTGCAGCTAGACTTTTGCTCATGCCCTTTTCAACTTCTGAAATCCTAGCATGAACTTCCTTGAAAGACTTCTCAAACTTGTCACTTCGCTTCTGGAGCATCAACTCTATTTTGCCTAGAAGAGAATTTTCTCCATATAAAGAAGGAGAAGGAGGAGGAGTAGGAACAACCTTATCAAAAATTTCTTGAATAACTAAAGAACTTACAACCTTTGGAGCCACAACTCCTTTCTCACCAACTAGCTCTCCCTGAGCATCCCTGTTGGCTTCTTCACAAAACTATTTCTCCCCCTCAATTTGTGCTGGGGGAGGAGATTTCCTATGAACTGATATATCATCAGCTTCAATAGAAAAATCAAAATCAGCACCTGACCCTGCCCTTTGGCCACTGGGACTGTGCTCTTCAAGGTTTTCTTGTTGAATCTCAGTAACAATATCAACAATTGTACTTTCAACAACATCATCCTGAATATTGTCAACAACAACAACTGGAGGAGGAGGATATGGAATACCATCATCTTGATGAGGTGTATCAGAAGGAGGAGCTGGAGATGAAGTCCCGCCTAGAGCTTGAGCTGAAGTCACAACCTCATTGCCAACATTTGCAGAAGGTTGAGGCTCCCCCTGAGAACTTGCACCTACATTACCTGGCTTGGTTATCCTGATGTCCCACCTCTGAATTGTGGAGACATTGAGCTTCTTCAGATGATGAATCACTACACCTTTAGACATATCAAACATGGAAGGGTTCATCTGATTCAGATACAAAGAAAGTATCCTTGCATAGTTTGGAGCAAGGAGACTTGCTTTAATCTTTGAAAGAAGAAGAGTGGCCCAGTCACATCTCTTCCCAGTCACAATTGCAATCAACAAACAAAACACATCTTTAGAAACATAACCCAAACTTCTTGTATTGCAGAGAATTATCTTAGACACAATGTCTACCAACAACTTTCCAACAACATTCATCTTCTGTCTTCTAACAGAAGTATCTTCCTTATCTAAACCACAATATGTCATAGTTCTGTCCCAATCAACATCATCTATGTCATCTTCAGAATCTATCACTGTAAGCCTTAAATATTCTGTCAAAGATTTGGTGGAAATCTTAATCTTCAGATTATCTACAAAGGAGATTAACATTCTCCCTCCCTTGACAACTTTCACATTTAGAAAGAAATCCTCTACCTCTCTGAACAGAATACGACAAGGATGTTCCAAAATAAAAGATAACCCAGCTACATCTATGAGATAGAAAAGATTTTGAAAATCATCTGAAAGATCGATCAGACCTAACCTCTCGAGCTCACATCCGACGCCAATCTTAGCTCTAGGACACGGAGCCATCGAATCAAAGCTGATGAACTTACGCTTGCTGGGAGAAATCGTGAGAAGAAATGAACTGGAGACTGGATGACGCGAGAAGAAGATGAACAGTCGAGGGGTTTCGAGAAGAATGAGAAGGGTTTTGCGTGAACATTAAGTCATTCGTGATTTTCTATTTATAGTTTTGATTTGATTTAACATTTTAATGAATTTATTTAATATTTAAAATAAAAAACTGTGTACCTGCCCTTTCGAAATCCCGAAAGTAAAAGTTTCTGATTTTTCGAGAAAGATAATCCAATACTCGAGAGCTAATTGATTTCTCGAGAAATCAAGGACTTCGGCAGATTCATCTTTGCCTGATCATTTTTCGAGGGACTACCCATTTCTCTAGAATTATCAAGAAGACTTAGATTTTTCTGGAAAAATTTAGGCTTTTGCTTCCTTGAGAATTAGAACATGTGAAATTCTTCATCTCTTCATGGCTTCATTCCTGACTTGATTATTACTCCATGTTGAGCATTCCAAGCTCTGTCTTGAAGAAAGAGAACTTGGTCTCATCCAGGGGCTTCGTGAAAATATCTACAACTTGCTTATCCGTGGGGACATAACATAGATTGATGTCCCCATTCTCCACATGCTCCCGGATGAAATGATATTTCAACTCAATATGCTTTGTCTGGCTGTGCGAGACTGGATTATTTGAAATTGTTATAGCACTGGACGAGTCACAAAACATTGGAATTTCTTTGAACTTCAAGTTGTAATCTTCAAGCTGATTTTTTATCCAAAAATGTTGTGCGCAACAACTGCCTACAGAAATGTATTTTGACTCGGCGGTTGAAATTGCAACACAATTCTGCTTCTTGCTACTCCAGGAAATAAGTCTTCTTCCGAGAAATTGGCATGTCCCGGAAGTTCTTTTCCTGTCATCTTTACTACCTGCAAAGTCTGCATCTGAAAAACCTATTAGATCGCTATCATTACTTCTTGGGTACCATAAGCCAAGATTCGGTGTACCCTTAAGATATCTCAAAATTCGCTTTGCAGCAGTATAGTGAGATTCCATAGAATTCACCTGATATCTAGCACATACACATGTAGAAAACATTATATCAGGCCTACTAGCAGTAAGGTAGAGCAAAGAGCCAATTATGCTTCTGCACTTGGTTTCATCGAAAGGTTTCCCTTTCTCATTCCAAATTTCTTAACCAAATCCTTGGTGAATTTCGTCTGTGAGATGAAAATTCCATCTTCAGATTGCTTCTCCTGAAGTCCTAAGAAATATTTCAGCTCACCCATACTGCTCATTTCAAACTTCCCTTGCATAAGTTTGGAGAACTTCTTGCAAAGGTTGTTGTCCGTAGAGCCAAAAATAATGTCATCGACATAGATTTGCACTAGCAAAATCTTGTCTTTTACTTCCCTAAGAAATAATGTCTTATCTATCTTTCCTCTTGTGAACTTGTTCCCAAGAAGAAAGTTACACAGCGTCTCATACCAAGCTTGAGGAGCTTGTTTCAAACCATATAAAGCTTTTTGTAATAGATAAACATAATCAGGATGTTCAGGATTAACAAAACCTGGAGGTTGTTCAACGTATACTTCTTCTTTTATATTACCGTTGAGAAAAGCTGACTTGACGTCCATTTGATATACGGTGAATCCTTTGAATGCAGCATAAGCTAGAAACAGCTTGATCGCTTCGAGTCTTGCTACATGAGCATAAGTCTGATCGAAGTCGATCCCTTCTTCTTGTCTGTATCCTTTTGCTATAAGTCTGGCTTTGTTCTTTATTATCATTCCTTCTTCATCCAACTTGTTTTCTGTATACCCACTTTGTTCCAATGATATTCTTATCTTTGGGTTTTGGAACAAGTGTCCATACTTTGCAACGCTTGAACTGATTTAGTTCTTCTTTCATAGCAATTATCCAAGAGGGGTCTTCATTTGCTTCTTGGAACTTCTTTGGTTCAACCTGCGAGAGGAAACTTAAATGCATATTTTCGTTAATAGTATCTCTTCTGGTTCTTATGCCTCCATGAGGGTCTCCTATGATCTGATCAATAGGATGGTCCCTCAGATGTCTGAATTCAAGATTCCTCACATTATTTGGAGCACCAGGAGCTTCTTCTACAACTGGAATGTCTTCCTCCACTTGGATTGGCTCTTCATCAAGATGATCTTCCTCTTCAGTTGAGGTTGGGGGAGGGATCTTGATGAAGTGCTGAGCATCTTCTTCAGCTGGCTTCTCCAACCAAAACTCTTGCAGCCTTGAACCTACATCTTCAACAGAATCACTAGAGGAGCTACTATGTAGCATACTCGTCTCATCAAATACAACATTAATGGATTCTTCTACAACTAGGGTTTTCTGATTAAAAACTCTATAAACTATACTATGGCTACTATAGCCTACGAAAATACCTTCAAAGCTCTTTAAACTAAACTTGGTTTTGTAATGCTTTACATTATTAAGTACAAAGCATTTACTGCCAAAGATTCTAAAATAAGAGATGGTTGGTCTCTTGCCTTTTAGTTGTTCATAAGGAGTCTTTTCATGGTTCTTATTTATGAGCGCTCTGTTTTGCACGTGGCAAGCAGTGTTGACGGCTTCATCCCAGAGGTATTCGGGTAGTGAAGTGTCGCATAACATTGTTCTGCAAGCCTCAATGAGTGTTCTATTCCTTCTCTCAGCTACTCCATTTTGTTGTGGAGTTCGAGGAGAGGAAAACACATGAAAGATACCAAGGCTTTCACAGAAATCTGTCATGGATCCAGATTCAAATTATGTTCCATGGTCACTTCTGATTTTGACCACTAAACAATCTAATTCGTTCTGAATTTGCTTGACAAATTTAGTGAAAATATCAAATGTATCTGACTTGTGTTTTAGAAAGAATACTCATGCAAAACGTGAGTAATCATATACAATAACCAATGTGTAAGACTTTCCTCCTAAACTTCTTATTTGCAAAGGATCAAACAAATCCATATGAAGTAGGTATAAACATCTGGTTGAATCTTTGCCAATTATGCTCTTAAAAGTAGCTATTGTTTGCTTGCCTTTTATACATGCATGACAAGGTCTATCTTTAATGTACGTAACATTTGCACGCACTAAGTTTTGAGAAAACAGTTTGTTCATAGTTTTGAAATTAATATGTACTAATATCTTATGTCATTGGTCAGCAAGAGATGCACTATCTTTTGCTAACAAGCACACTGGTGTAGAAGATGATAAACAAAGAAAATTTAAACAAAATATATTTCTACAACGAGTGCCTGATAAAATCGTTTCCGAATTTTCTGTCGCTTTATCAAACACTTATCTTTACGAAAATCAACTGCGTATCCTTTATCACAGAGTTGACTTATGCTTATAAGATTATGTTCTAATCCTTCCACATAAGCCACATCGGAAAAGGATATATTACCATTTGAAATCTTACCGTAGCCTTTTGTTATTCCTCTGTCGGATCCGCCAAAAAAAACTTTTGGACCGTTCGCAAAACCCGATCGGGTACTTGAAAACTCGAACCTCTCCTGTATCGCACGGTTGAGGTGGATCTTCGCCCAGAATCGCTGCCTTGCGGTGTCACCAACACTCGGGTTGGCTAACCCCGCTCAGCACCAACCCTGCCGCCTAAACGGTCATAAGTAAAAATATGTCAAAATGAAGTACAGAAATAGAGGCATGTCCACAATCACATCATCATAAAATGAAACAGAAAGTCCAAAAAGCGACAGTACAAGCAAAAAGGGCTTGAACCCGATACAAATCCAAAATAAGTACTCTCTCTCTCTACATCATGCGGAAACTACAACAAAACTCTCAAATGCTGAAATCTAACTATCTAATCATCAACCTGTGGCGTCGTAGTAGTACGCTGCATCCGCTGCTCAGGTCCTGCCATTTCGTCCAGCTGCGCGCGGGACAACTCCGTCTCCTCGGACTCCTGCGGTCACACCGACCGTTAGTCATAAAGACTAAGTCGTTTTGTCCTCGCCTCCCTCCACGACTCCTAGGAACCGAGCGGGAGGAAGAAGCGGAGGACAACAAGGGGTAAACAAGGAAAGAGGTGACATAGCACTAATCTAGCAAGTATAGGAAAAGCAGTAAAACTAGCTAGCAGTATAGTGCAAATAAATGACAGTAAAGTAGAGCATGAAGTAAACCAGTAATAAATAAAATGCGGTGCAGTAAGTAAAACTAATTTACCATCACAGATTCGTACCTTAACTTATATGAACGCCCATACGACATATAAGTTAAGATGTCCAGGTATCCCATCATATAAAAGAGCCCATACTAATTTATATGATGGGGGTATGCTAATGTGTATGTTATGCTATGCTATGCTCATGGTTTAATGTGTTTATGCAATGTGACTCACCCACACGACTCTATGCGCATAGACCTTTATAGTTCCCAATTTGTTTGAAAGGAAGCCAACCTTTCGGGCACCGACCGTCGTGGCTCATGGTGGCAGTGGATCGGGCACTCCACATCCTAGGCGGGTATGGTCACTACCAAGCCTAGACCTCATGTACTCATCAACGCTAAGAACACAACAGCGGAGCTCCTACGTACTCTTGCTGGAATCCACCAGACTTTAAGGTCGGGGTGGGTTATTAGGGATAGTCCTCCAGACCGCGGTACTCAAACTTACCCTCCCCCCCTTAAACCTCACCCTCACCTGAGTCAACGTACTATCGCCGGTGACACGACTAGCCTAGTACCGAAGACTCGCCACAATTTGCATAAGTAACACGTATTAACAGTTCCACCCGAGCTTCCGGCTCAGGGATTAAAACACAAGTTGCTCCAACACATCTCCTTCCTGAAGGAGATCCATACTAGTTTATGACCTAATTAGGCTACTCTTGCCTACAATTTAGTTAGTGTTATATTTAGAGTGAATCTTGGACTTCCCGCGGTGTACCCCGTAAAGGGGTTCCCAACGGTACTACGGATTCAATGGGCTCAACCCCACCATCCTCCTCAAGACAATTACTTTAGTTGGTGATTAACATTTTGCTCACCCCTCATTATTTCATATGCTTAAAGTGACTTAGCTCAACACCCGTCCCACCCAATTGGGTTGGACGTACCTCCACAACTCATACACTAACCCTGACACAACCTCACAGTTAACCCTAGGTTTGACCCTCCTTGAATAATTGTGAGTTATCACTCAAATACTGAATGGATATAATTACTAAACACTACCTAGGGGTCTGAATTGCCTAAAATTCAAAATTCTGTTTTTACTAAACGCAGATCACTAAGTTGAACTAACCTCAAACCTCATAAGGGAATCCTTCTAAAAACTCATCACCAAGGTCTGGTGTAATTATCCTAGGCTCCCACTGACCTTAATAAGGTATGTTCCAATTTCCATAATTTTCCATATTAATTTGGTATTTATTATTATTTAAAGTAGTTCAGGCCTTAAGTCTAATTACACATGAACTACCCTCAAAATACTTCTACATGCTACATGAAACTTATCAGTAAGGTAATATCCCATAACAAGTAGGATTACTAAGTTTCAACACCCTAGGATGTCATGTGGCCTACTAAGTCATCATAGTTGTATAATTACAAAATGCCACTATAATTAGGAAAAATAGTATTTCACATCTGAAAATTCTACAAAAATTACCAAGTGCCCAAATGGTGGTCTAGAGTCCTCTGCCAAATGATTTTATTATTACCATATGATTTGACTAATTAAAATGATTTAACATCCAAGTGTAGTAATTACCAATTTCTACATGATGTACACAAAATACAAGTAAACAGGCTTCCAAATAATTATCTTGGGCATGTATCAACCTAAAATGACAGATAACCAAGTTTCATAATTTTGCCCAATGATTTGACATTTTAAAATGATTTAACATCCAAGGGTTATAAATACCAATTTCTACATGAGGTACAAGAAATACAAATATTCAAGCTCCCAAACAATTATCATGGGCATGTGTCAACATAATATGGCAGATAACAAAGTTTCATAGTTTTACCCAATGATTTGACATTTTTCATAATTAAATTCTTCTAAGCTAGTAAGCACTTAACAAAAATCCTACACAAGGTATAATGCTTCAATAAATCATAACAAAATTACTATAGTCCATTTTCATCCCTATTCAGCCACTGATAAAGTTTCAAATACATACAAGGTCATATGACCATGCACTTTATTTATTTAAGGAAAAAGGGCAATCTCATTTATTAGGAGAAAAATACTTAAATGACACTAAAAATTCCCATTAAATTATCTAAGTCATTTTATGCTCTTAAAAACATAAATACAAAGTTCTGAGTCAAGACAAGGATATTTGGTCATATGTCCTTCACAAATCCTAACTTTGCAACGTTAAGAGTTTACCTTTAGGGTTTTAGGTCACACCACCCTAATGGCTCCAAATGGCCCATTAGGGTGTGTCACAAGCATTTGAATATCAAAACCTACACAATCATCATGATGGGAGGAGGCTAACTCACTCAACTTCTCAAATGGCCTAAACCCTAATTTGACCCCTTAAGGCCCTCATTAGGGTTTCCCATTTCCCATATTCAAGCAACTCCAAATGGAGTGAAAATTTAGGCAGGCACTACACATGTACTAAAGAGCATGCCACCAAAATTTGGTGTCATTAGGACATCATATGCTCCAAAAATCAACATAATTTAAAAACCCTAATTACCCCAAAAACCCTAGGTAAAGGTGCTCATCAAGGGTTGTCCTTTGGGCAGGGAGTGCCCCTAGGGTATACCTACCCATGGTTTAAAGCTCGGTCTCAAAGCTTGAGGGGTTTGGGCTAGGTAATTAATTTAGTGGACTGACCTAGTGTAAGACCAGTCCTAGTAAAACAGCTCCCTAGGGAGATGTGGGTCACCAAATGGCCTGAACTTAAGCCCAAATGAAAGTCAAGACCAAGGCCTGCAACTTTCATGTTGGGCACTTTTTCTAATTCAGTCATTAGGAGGCCCTAACTAATTATAGAAGTGGACTAGTTTATTAAGGCAGAAAAATCCAATGTATGAATTAATTTAATTAAGAAAAATAGCTACGCACGCATCTTGAAGCAAATCTGGCGGCAGCGCGTCGTCTTCCTCCTCCAGCCAACGGCTGTGATTCAACCGCGCTGGGCGACTTTGCGAGCGAGATTCCCGGCGATCCAGCCACCCCCACCGCCGGCCAACACCACCAACACCTTCGTGGTGGTCAGGGCTACCATCCACCGGCGACTGGCGGCCGGAGGTGCCGGTTTCCGGCGATCCCAGGCGTCCCAATTCGAGCCGAAATCCATGGATTTAAGGAATGGATTCGGGCTCAATTGAGCCTGATCCTTCTTCATTTTGTGATGGGAAGCTAGCATGGGGGGGGAGGAGAAACGAACCGTTATTGGGGCGTGGCGGCGGCTCCGGCGACGGTTTGCCATGGAAAAGCTTTGCTCTGGCGACCTCACTCCCGATCTCGATTTTATAGCTCTAGCTTTGCTCCAGGTGTCGTTCTCGACTGCTCTCTCCCTTCTGAAGCTAATGGTGTGGTTGGATTGAAGTGGGGAGGCCTCTATGGGTGGTTTTGAATTCAAGCTACCTCGGGTGAGCTTCCTTGCTGCCACCCTCCTGCCTGGCTGGCCTCCTTCTTCCATCTAGGTCAAGCCTAGACCCACAGCAATCAGGGTTGTCCCCTAGGCTGATTGGGGGTGGAGTGTAGAGGGGGGATTTGCTTTTTTGCTTTCTCCTTTTTGCTTTAAGCTTTTTGATTACCTTTTGGTCCCCCTTCATTTGACTAATTAAGCCTAAGCTTTGGGTTCAGTCTAGGGCTGTTATGGCATGTCCTAGGTCCAGGAATAATTGGTTAGATGATGGGGGTTGGGTCCCATTCAAATTAGGCCTAGAATTCCCTTTAAGGTATTAAGTTGACCATGGTTGACTTTGGTCAACCAAGGTGAGTGGGCTGACCCCACTTGGTGGTCATGGGTCCCTTAACATCACCCAACATTGGTTGGTCCATGGTGGGGCTCCAATTGGTTCAATTTAATCAAAGAGGTGTAGGTTTGACCAAAATTGGGTAAAGTTTGACTTTGGTCGATTTCATGAAATTGGGTCCCACCCCAGTGCAATTTCTATCATATTGGTCTCCCTTAGTGGTTAGGGCATCATATGTGAGGTCAATTTGGACAATTGAGGGTCAATTGACCTAGTTGAGGGGCTTAGGGTTAGGTTAGTCTTTGAGCTTTGGTGTACACTTAGCAATTTCTACCCTAGCTTAAGGCCCTTGTGGCCACTCACCTCACCAATATGCCCTAACATTTCCAAAGGGTCTAGAAGGATTGGGGATGTTACAAATCCTAATAAACAAAAAAAATATTTCATCCCCGAAATTTAAGATCGGGTCTACGGGTTCTACGCAATATAAGGTACAAAGGAAATTTGCAAGGAGGTTTTGGTTATACCTGAAGTGAAGAGTTCCGGGTAGCGTTGTTGCATGAGGTCCATGGGCTCCCATGTGTGCTCCTCTCGCCCGTGGTTGGACCACAACACCTTCACCAACGGTACACTCTTCCGCCGCAGGACTCGGACCTCCGAATCGTCGATCCGGATGGGCTCTAGTAGGACTGGACGATCGGGTGCCACCGGGCCTGATGTAGATGTAACATGCTGCTCAGGACGAAGCATGGCTCTCCGAAGCGAAGAGACATGGAAGACGTCATGCAGGTTCTCCAGCTCTGGCGGTAGCTCCAGCCTGTACGCCAAAGGACCGATCCACTCCAGGATCAAATAAGGCCCCACGTACCGCAGACTGAGCTTCTTGTGCCCCCGCACTCGAGAAACCCCGTACATAGGACGAATCTTCAAGAACACACGCTCTCCCACCTGGAGCTCCACCATACGATGCCTCGCATCATAGTACTTTTCTTGTCTGCTCTGGGCCTCCAGCATCCGCTCCCTGATCAGCCTCACCTGCGCATCCGTCTCCTCAATATAATCTGAACCCAACGACCTCGGGTCCTCGTTCTGGATCCAGGAAAGTGGTGTGCGGCACTTCCTCCCATACAATGCGGCATAAGGTGCCATCCCAATGCTAGCCTGTAGACTGTTGTTATAGGAAAACTCTATCAAAGGCAACAGTCTCTCCCAGGGCTTGCCTGTATCTAGGATGCACAAACGCAGTAGGTCCTCCATAGTCCGGTTGGTGCGCTCAGTCTGACCGTCAGTCTGTGGATGGAATGTCGTGCTAAATGTTAACCGGGATCCCAAGTAAGCCTGAACCACCTTCCACTCCCTCGAAGTGAAGCGTCTGTCTCTATCTGAAACTATCGTCTTGGGCACCCCGTGATATCTAACCACCTGCTCCACAAACACCCTGACAAGGTCACCGACTGGCCCCTCCTTCTGTACCGGAATAAACCGAGCTACCTTCGTCAGCCTGTCCACTATCACCCATATCGAGTCATTCCCAGAGCGGGAGCGAGGTAGACCATGCACAAAGTCCATCGATATATCCTCAAACGTCCACTCAGGTACTGGTAACGGCTGTAACAATCCTCCTGGGCTCCTGCACTCCGCCTTCACGCGCTGGCAGCCCTCGCAGTGCATCACATACTGGATAATATCTCTCTTCATCCCTGGACAAAACACAACCTTCCGGAGGTCTGCCGCCATCTTCGTGATCCCTGGATGCACTGAATACTGAGAGCAATGAGCCTCCCTGAGCACCTCCTCTCTAATACCTCCTCCAACTGGGATGTAGACTCGGTCTCGATGGTGAATAAGATCCTCCCTCAAAGAATATTCCCCTGCCACGCCATCCACCAACGATCTGAATACTAGCTCCAAGGCAGGGTCCTGCAACTGTGCCTCCCGAATGCGGTCCCGAATATCGCAGACAATATTCAAGGATGCTAGATACTCCATATACGTCTCGGGGTCGGCCTTGGAAACAGATGTAATGTGCATGTCCTCCAAAGCCTAAATCAACTCCATAGCCATCACACGGCTCTCGGCTCCTGGTGCACCTCCTCTCCTGCTCAAAGCATCCGCTACGGTGTTGGCCTTGCCTGGATGGTAATGCAATGTGTACGTGTAGTTGCACAAGAACTCCAACCACCTCCGCTGACGTAGGTTCAAGTCCTTCTGCGTATCAATATACTTGAGGTTCTTGTGGTCTGAGAAGATCTCACAATGAACTCCATAAAGATAGTGCCTCCAGGTCTTCAAGGAGAAGATGACCTCTCCGAACTCGAGGTCATGCACTGGGTAGTTCTTCTCATGTACCTTCAACTAACGAGAAGCGTACGCGATCACGTGGCCATGCTGCATCAACACTGTTCCCAACCCCTAAAATGATGCGTCTGTGTAAACCTGAAATCCTTCCTTCCCAGATGAAAGTGCAAGGATGGGGGAAGAGGTGAGTCGACCCTTCAGCTCCAAGTAGGCCGCCTCACACTGCGGAGACCAGACGAATGGGGCGTCCTTCTTGGTCAAAGAAGTGAGCGGAAGGGCAATCCTGGAGAATCCTTCCACAAACTTTCGGTAATAGCCCGGCAATCCTAGAAAGCTCCGCACATCTGAAGCTGACTGCAGTTGAGGCCACTCCTGAACGGCCCGCACCTTGGCCAGATCCACTGCCAGACCCGCTCCACTGATGATGTGTCCCAGAAAAGCCACCTCCCGTAGCCAGAACTGACACTTGGAGAACTTCGCATACATCTGGTGTTCTCTCAGCTTCCCCAATACTAGGGCCAGATGCCCAGCATGCTCCTCCTCCATCCTAGAATATACTAGAATGTCATCGATGAACACGATAACGAAGATGTCGAGAAATGCCTCGAACACCCTGTTCATCATGCTCATGAAAGCTGAGGGGGCATTAGTGAGCCCGAAGGGCATCACCGTGAACTCATACAATCCATGCCGGGAACTGAAAGCTGTCTTCGGTATGTCCTCCTCTCGAATCCGTAGCTGATAGTATCCTGACCTCAAGTCGAGCTTGGAGAACCAGTGAGCTCCCTGCAACTGATCGAAGAGCTCGTCAATCCTCGATAACGGATAGGTGTTCCGCACCGTCAGTCTATTGAGCTCCCGATAATCTATACACAATCTGAGCGTTCCATCCTTCTTCTTCACAAATAACACCGGCGCTCCCCAAGGTGAAGAGCTCAGCCTGACGAAACCCGCATCTACCAGCTCTTTCAACTGCACCCTAAACTCTGCCAGTTCCTTGGGTGCCATACGGTACAGTGCCCGAGACACGGGCCTCGCTCCTGGCACCAGCTGAATCGGAAAATCTACCTCTCGATGCGGCGGCAGTCCGGGCAACTTCTCTGGGAATACGTCGGAGAAGTCCCGTACAATGGGAATGTCTGATAAGGAGGCCTCCACCTCCGCCATCTCGAAGCAAATAAGATATACCTCGTCGCCCTGCTCGTGGGCTTTGACTACCAGGACAGAAGATAAAGAAGAGCGGGAGATCGACTCAATACCTTCGAACGTCGCGGAGGTGGTATCGTGCCGCAACACCACTCTCTTTGCTTGGCAGTCTATCTGGGCGTGGTTCCCCGCGAGCCACGTCATGCCCAAGATAAGGTCAAAGTAGGCGAGCTTCAGCACCGAAGTTGGAGCATCGAGCGTTAGGCCGTCGATGGTCACCTTCAAGGTGCACTTGGCCGTCGTCTCGATCTCTGATCCATTGGGGAGGCGCACCCTCCTGGTGGGTCCCGTGTAATAATGGATTTGCTCCAAGCCCTTAACAAAGTCTTCGGAGACAAAGTTATGCGAGGCACCAGTATCGAATAGGATGTGTGTGGGCTTGCCACACACCACTATAATGCCTGGGGAAAGGGAATTGATTGTTTTATTTTTCTAATCTAGAAGATTGAAAATGCAGGTAAATTTAAGCAGTAATAAATTGAAGTACTTAAAGCATTAAATTACCTGCTATAACCTCCTCCGGGTTCCTCGGTTGTGCAAGATCCAAGTCGTAAACTTGCTCCTGCTGCCTACCTCTGTCGTGATGCCCCCTGCCTCGACCCCGTCCTCGGCCTCGGCCCCGCTGTGCTGGAGGGGCTGCCGGAGGTGCTGCTGGTGGTGGAGGAGGTGGTGGAGGGAATCGACGAGGGCAATGGGCCCTGACGTGACCTGGCTATTTGCACTCAAAGCACACCACTGGAGCGCGTCCCCGGTCATCAAATCTCTGGGGCCCCCAGGTACGTAGGTGTTGTGGGGCTAGTAACGTCTGGGGCTGCTGTACTGGTGCAATCTGAGGACCAGGACGTCCCCCACCTCTCTGGTGCCTCATAAGTCTGCCCCGCTGCGAGCCTCTGCTACTCTCCCCCTGGTACCTGGCCTCAGTTGGCCTCTTCCTTCCGCCCTGCACTCTGATCTGATCTGCCTCCAGCTTCTTTGTTGTCTCGATAATCTGAGTTAGGCTGCCCTCAGAAACAAACAAGAGTGCCTGCCTCAACGGGTCTCGAAGCCCCTTGTAGAATCTCTTCGCAAGAGTGCAATCATCTGCGGCATGAGACCTCGCAAATCTGGCTAAATGGGAGAACTCCCTCTGGTACTCAATCACTAAGCGTGTCCCCTGAGTGAGGTGCAGAAACCTCTCTTCCAGCTCATCTCTGTCCGTGCTGGATATGAAGTGCTCCAGGAAGGTGGCACTAAACTCGTCCAAAGAAATATCTGAGTACTCCCTATCTCTGAAAGTGGTCTCCAGCAGCGACTTCCACCACCTTTTGGCATGTACATCAATAGCTGACACTGCCAAAAATACTGCCTTGTCGACCGGGCAACCGATGCCGGCCAGCATCTCCTGAATGGTGTCCAACCACTCCTCAGTCTTCACTGCATCCTCTGTCCCTCGGTAGGTCGGTGGGGAAAGAACTCTAAAGGTGCTCAACCAGTTCGCTCCCGGGTTTGGCAGTGGTGCCGGGATGGACTGGGCCCTGAAGGTCTCTAAAATGGCTGCTAACGTCTGTCCAACCTCCGACTGTTGAAGAGTAGTGGTAGTCGGAGGGGGAGGGATACTGACCTGAGGCTCCGTGCTCACTGGGGCCTACAAAAGATAGGGATTTAGTTAAAAATTTTGGCCTTACTTGTTGATTATTGGACTGTTTTATGTGATTCCATACATGAGCACACCATAGCTTCCGCTGCCTAGTTTGTCCGCAAACTAGGCTCGAGCGGGGTGACCCAGTATGTTGTGGACTGTTCTCTTATGATCGTTCGTTCAGTGATACCATTTGTAAGATCTCTTTTCTCAAAACCAGTTCGGGTACTTGAAAACTCGAACCACTCCCGCATCGCACGGTTGAGGTGGATCTTCGCCCAGAATCGCTGCCTTGCGGTATCACCAACACTCGGGTCGGCTAACCCCGCTCAGCACCAACCCTGCCGGCTATACGATCATAAGTAAAAATATGCCAAAATGAAGTACAGAAATAGAGGCATGTCCACAATCACATCATCATAAAATGAAACAGAAAGTTCAAAAAGAGACAGTACAAGCAAAAAGGGCTTAAGCCCGATACATGTCCAAAATAAGTACTCTCTCTCTACATCATGCGGAAACTATAACAAAACTCTCAAATGCTGAAATCTAACTATCTAATCATCAACCTGTGGCGTCGTAGTAGTACGCTGCATCCACTGCTCAGGTCCTGCCATCTCGTCCAGTTGTGCGCGGGACAACTCCGTCTCCTCGGACTCCTGCGGTCACACCGACCATTAGTCATAAAGACTAAGTCGTTTTGTCCTCGCCTCTCTCCACGACTCCTAGGAACCGAGCGGGAGGAAGAAGCGGAGGACAACAAGTGGTAAACAAGGAAAGAGGTGACATAGCACTAATCTAGCAAGTATAGGAAAAGCAGTAAAACTAGCTAGCAGTATAGTGCAAATAAATGACAGTAAAGTAGAGCATGAAGTAAACCAGTAATAAATAAAATGCGGTGCAGTAAGTAAAACTAATTTACCATCACAGATTCGTACCTTAAGTTATATGAGCGCCCATACGACATATAAGTTAAGATGTCCAGGTATCCCATCATATAAACGAGCCCATACTAATTTATATGATAGGGGTATGCTAATGTGTATGTTATTCTATGCTATGCTCATGGTTTAATGTGTTTATGCAATGTGACTCACCCACACGACTCTATGCGCATAGACCTTTATAGTTCCCAATTTGTTTGAAAGGAAGCCAACCTTTCGGGCACCAACCGTCGTGGCTCACGGTGGCAGTGGATCGGGCACTCCACATCCTAGGCGGGTATGGTCACTACCAATCCTAGACCTCGTGTACGCCTCAACGCTAAGAACACAACAGCGGAGCTCCTGCGTACTCTTGCTGGAATCCACCAGACTTTAAGGTCGGGGTGGGTTATTAGGGATAGTCCTCCAAACCGCGGTACTCAAACTTACTGCCCCCCTCCCTTAAACCTCACCCTCACCTGAGTCAACGTACTATCGTGGGTGACACGACTAGCCTAGTACCGAAGACTCGCCACTATTTGCATAAGTAACAGGTATTAACAGGTCCACCCGAGCTTCCGGCTCAGGGATTAACACACAAGTTGCTCCAACCCATCTCCTTCCCGAAGGAGATTCATACTAGTTTATGACCTAATTAGGCTACTCTTGCCTACAATTTAGTTAGTGTTATATTTAGAGTGAATCTTGGACTTCCCGCGGTGTACCCCGTAAAGGGGTTCCCAACGGTACTACGGATTCAATGGGCTCAATCCCACCATCCTCCTCAAGACAATTACTTTAGTTGGTGATTAACATTTTGCTGACCCCTCATTATTTCATATACTTAAAGTGACTTAGCTCAACACCCGTCCCACCCAATTGGGTTGGACGTACCTCCACAACTCATACACTAACCCTGACACAACCTCACAGCTAACCCTAGGTTTGACCCTCCTTGAATCATTCTGAGTTATCACTCAAATACTGAATGTATATAAGTACTAAACACTACCTAGGGGTCTGAATTGCCTAAAATTCAAAATTTTGTTTTTACTAAACGCATACCACTAAGTTGAACTAACCTCAAACCTCATAAGGGATCCTTCTAAAAACTCATCACCAAGGTCTGGTGTAATTATACTAGGCTCCCACTGACCTTAATAAGGTATGTTCCAATTTACATAACTTTCCATATTAATTTGTTATTTATTATTATTTAAAGTAGTTCACGACTTAAGTCAAATTACACATGAACTCTCAAAATACTTCTACATGCTAAATGAAGATTATCAGTAAGGTAATATCCCATAACAAGGAGGTTTACTGAGTTTCAACACCCTAGGATGTCATGTGGCCTACTAAATCATCATTGTATAATTATCAAAATACCACTATAATTAGGAAAAATAGTATTTCACATCTGAAAATTCTACAAAAATTACCAAGTGCCCAAATGGTGGTCTAGAGTCCTCTGCCAAATGATTGTATCATTATCATATGATTTGACTAATTATAATGATTTAACATCCAAGTGTAGTAATTACCAATTTCTACATGATGTACACAAAATACACGTCAACAGGCTTCCAAATAATTATCATGGGCATGTATCGGCCTAAAATGACAGATAACCAAGTTTCATAATTTTGCACAATGATTTGACATTTTAAAATGATTTAACATCCAAGGGTTGTAAATACCAATTTCTACATGAGGTACAAGAAATAAAAATCTTCAAGCTCCCAGACAATTATCATGGGCATGTATCAACATAATATGGTAGATAACAAAGTTTCATAATTTTACCCAATGATTTGTCATTTTTCATAATTAAATCCTTATAAGCTAGTAAGCACTTAAAAAAAATCCTACACAAGGTATAATGCTTCAATAAATCATAACAAAATTACTATAATCCATTGTCATCCCTATACAGCCACTGATAAAGTTTCAAATCCATACAAGGTCATATGACCATGCACTTTATTTATTTAAGGAAAAAAGGGCAATCTCATTTATTAGGAGAAAAATATTTAAATGACACTAAAAATTCCCATTAAATTACCTAAGTCATTTTATGCTCTTAAAAACATAACTACAAAGTTCTGAGTCAAGGCAAGTACATTTGGTCATATGTCCTTCACAAATCCCAACTTTGCAACCTTAAGAGTTTACCTTTAGGGTTTTAGGTCACACCACCCTAATGGCTCCAAATGGCCCATTAGGGTGTGCTAAAAGCATTTGAATATCAAAACCTACACAATCATCATGATGGGAGGAGGCTAACTCACTCAACTCCTCAAATGGCCTAAACCCTAATTTGACCCCTTAAGGCCCTCATTAGGGTTTCCCATTTCCCATATCCAAACAACTCCAAATGGAGTGAAAATTTAGGCAGGCACTACACATGTACTAAAGAGCATGTCACCAAAATTTTGTGTCATTAGAAGATAATATGCTCCAAAAATCAACATAATTTAAGAACCTTAATTACCACAAAAACCCTAGGTAAAGGTGCTCATCAAGGGCTGTCCTTTGGGCAGGGGGTGCCCCTAGGGTATACCTACCCATGGTTAAAAGCTCAGCCTCAAAGCTTGAGGGGTTTGGGCTAGGTAATTAATTTAGTGGACTGACCTAGTGTAGGACCAGTCCTAGTAAAACAGCTCCCTAGGGAGCTGTGGGTAACCAAATGGCCTGAACTTAAGCCCAAATGAAAGTCAAGACCAAGGCCTACAACTTTTATGTTGGGCACTTTTTCTAATTCAGTCATTAGGAGGACCTAACTAATTATAGAAGTGGACTGGTTTATTAAGGCAGAAAAATCCAATGTATGAATTAATTTAATTAAGAAAAATAGCTGCGCACGCATCTTGAAGCAAATCTGGCGGCAGCGCGCCGTCTTCCTCCTCCAGCCAACGGCTGTGATTCAACTGCGCTGGGCGACTTTGCCAGCGAGATTCCCGGCGATCCAGCCACCCCCACCGCCGGCCAACACCACCGACACCTTAGTGGTGGTCGGGGCTACCATCCACCGGCGACTAGCGGCCGGAGGCGGTTTCCAGCGATCCCAGGCGTCTCGATTCGAGCCGAAATCCATGGATTTAAGGAATGGATTCGGGCTCAATTGAGCCTGATCCTTCTTCATTTTGTGATGGGAAGCTAGCATGGGGGGAGGGGAAGAGAAACGAACCGTTATCGGGGCGTGGCGGCGGCTCCGACGACGGTTTGCCATGGAAAAGCTTTGCTCTGGCGACCCCGCTCCCGATCTCGATTCTACAGCTCTAGCTTTGCTCCAGGTGTCGTTCTCGACTGCTCTCTCCCTTCTGAAGCTAATGGTGTGGTTGGATTGAAGTGGGGAGGCCTCTATGGGTGGTTTTGAATTCAAGCTACCTCGGGTGAGCTTCCTTGCTGCCACCCTCCTGCCCGGCTGGCCTCCTGCTTCCATCTGGTTCAAGCTTAGACCCACAGCAATCAGGGTTGGCCCCTAGGCTGATTGGGGGTGGAGTGTAGAGGGGTGATTTGCTTTTTGCTTTCTCCTTTTTGCTTTAAGCTTTTTGATCACCTTTTGGTCCCCCTTCATTTGACTAATCAAGCCTAAGCTTTTGGTTCAGTCTAGGGCTGTTATGGCATGTCCTAGGTCCAGGAATAATTGGTTAGATGATGGGGGTTGGGTCCCATTCAAATTAGGACTAGAATTCCCTTTAAGGGATTAAGTTGACTATGGTTGACTTTGGTAAACCAAGGTGAGTGGGTTGACCCCACTTGGGGGTCATGGGTCCCTTAACATCACCCAACATTGGTTGGTCCATGGTGGGGCTCCAATTGGTTCAATTTAATCAAAGAGGTGTAGGTTTGACCAAAATTGGGTAAAGTTTAACTTTGGTCGATTTCATGAAATTGGGTCCCACCCAAGTGCAATTTCTATCCTATTGGTCTCCCTTAGTGGTTAGGGCATCATATGTGAGGTCAATTTGGACAATTGAGGGTCAATTGACCTAGTTGAGGGGCTTAGGGTTAGGTTAGTTTTTGAGCTTTGGTGTGCACTTAGCAATTTCTACCCTAGCTTAAGGCCCTTGTGGCCACTCACCTCACCATTATGCCCTAACATTTCCAAAGGGTCTAGAAGGATTGGGGATGTTACACATTACCATTTGAAATCATACCGTAGCCTTTTGTTATTCCTCTATCGGATCCGCCAAAAATTACTTTTGGACCGTTCGCAATTGGAATAAAATCCTGCAATAAACTCCTAGTCCGGTCATATGCCGAGAACAGCCACTGTCCAAATACCAGATTGGATTTTTGTTGTCCTTTGGACATACCTGCAAAAATAGATTATCTTGCCTTAGGAGCCCAAACAAATTTGGGTCCTTGGTCCCGTGTTAGTTGAGAACCACGCTGAATGTTAACATTGCGAGTGATCTTTCTTCTAATGTTTACTTGTGGTCTATTAACATAAGTAGAATTGAACCAACAATCTACGGCAAAATGACCTATTTTGCCGCAACACCAACAGTCAAACCTGTTGTACCTTCTCTTAGTATTCTCCTGCTTAACTTTTTGAACGTTAGTTTTGGCAGGAGCATTCCTTCTAGATGAGGATTCCTCATGAGTACAGCACACACATGGTAGTGCTTTCTCCTTAAGATTAGGTGTAACAACCTTCACTAATGGTGCTCTCTTAGCACTCAGACCATGAACAAAAGGACCATAGTCTTTCAGATTTATCTCTTGATAAGGTGCTTTGAAAGCACTTTCACAGAGGTTTCGAGGACGAGTCCACCCCATATAGTCATTGACAGGCGCAAAATTAATTGGTCGTGTCAAGTGACCATAAGTGCTCTCCATATCGTAGACATTTGTAGGAAAGATAACGTTCTTGAATGCCACTTGATCTTGATGGGCTTTCTCTTTCTCTTCGGTGGTAGCTTTCTTTGCATTCTTATCTTTCTTCTTGGCATGGGTGCCCTTAGAAGAATGACTAGGACCAACCACATGACCTAATGCACCGCTACCTGCTTTAGCAGAGAATCTATCAATGATTGGAAGAATAGTTTTAGGTTGAGAAAACTTTTCATTTAGCTTCTTCTCAGAGGCTAGCTGTTCTTCCAGCTCTTTGATACTTTCCTCTCTCAGGACAAGGAGCTCATCCGAGCTTTTGATCTTGTCTTGCAAGACTTGGATTTCCTCTCTGAAAGAAGAAAGTTGTTCAACTTCCTTTCTCAGATTAGATTCCACTTCCTTGAGAGACATGATCTCCTTGGCCTGGGTTTTGACTACTTTTCAGCATTTGTTAAAGCTTTTAAGCATGTTAGTATATTGGGTCATGAGTTCTGAGTCATCATATGAGGGGTAATCCTTTTGCTCAGCTGAGGCATAATCATAATCAGATAAGATGGTGTGAGAATTTACCTTCCCGGTATATGGAGGTTCTTCTTCATCATCAGTCATGGCTATTAGCCCGAAGTAAGCTTCTTCTTCATCACTTGACTTCTCTGAGTCACAGTCACTTAGAGGTTTGGACTTCTTTGTGACTAGACTTCTTTCAGTCTTCTTTTTCCCATAGGTGGATTTCTTATCTTCTCTCTTTCCACCTTCTTTCTTCTTATGAGTGCAATCAACGATCATGTACCCTAGATTATTACAGCAATAACAAACAATGTCAGAAGAAACATGTTTATTCAGTTTAGTCTTATACCTGTCATGGTTGCTTGATCCCTTTCTGTGATGATCACCATCACGTCGAGAATGTCTATAGTCTGAGGAAGACGACTTGTTCTTCATGTGCCTTCTTTTGCTTAGTAACCTCTTTAATTGACGGGAGATTAGAGAAAATTCCTCATCAGACATTTTGGAGCAGGAGGAGCTAGCTTCTGATTCTTCTTCATTGTCAATTTCTTTTTCTCTGATCGGGGACACATCTTTGCTTTTCCTTGTACTTTCAGCCTTCAGTGCCAAGGTCCTTTTCTTGCTTGAGGCCCGATTCACATCCTCTTCAGATTTGCGGATGTTCATTTGCAGTTCATATGATAGTAGCTTCCCGAATAGATTTTGCGGGTCAAGACTTGGTAGTTTTCCAAACTCCCTGATTGCAACTATCTTGCTATCCCAGTCTTTCGTCAGGGATCGCAGGAATTTGTTATTTAGCTCACCATTTGTAAAGACCCGGCCATAGTTTCTTAGGCCGTTAACTATTTTGAAGAATCTTTCATATGCATCGGCAATGCACTCCTTCTTACCCTGCTTGAAGGCCTCATACTCTTGGTTGAGTAGAGATCTTCTATCGTCCCTTACCTCTTCGGTACCTTCCATGAGAACAATCAAGGATATCCACATCTCTTGAGCAGATTTGCAGTGAATTAAGTTTTGCAACATCGAATCGTCCACTGCACTGGCAATTATGCTCTTCGCCTTTTTGTCCAAGGCAACGATGACGATCTCATCCTTGGTTAATTCCATCATCTTTGTAGGCACCCTTATAGTAGGGTCAATGGTAGAGGCAGTCATAGGCACTTGAGGGCCTTCTTCCACAACTTGAAAAATTCTCGGATCTGCGGCCTCCATGTAGAATCTCACTCTCTCTTTCCACATGGGGAAATTAGCCTTTGTGCAGATAGACAACTTCAGCGAGGAGGATTCCTTGCATCTTTCCATGATTTGCTAGCAACTAGAATGGATAGATCCTGTTCAAGGTGTTAACTTAGCAACAAACATCGACCCTCTGATACCAATTGAAGTATCTAGTTGCCAACCTAAATTACATAGAAGGGGGTGAATAGGTGATAACTGCGTCTTTTGCGGAATTAAAAACTTGATGAAATAGAACGCACAAAAAACAAATCACAAACACAGATAACACAAGGAATTTATAGTGGTTCCCCGTTCTTGGGTACTCCACTTGCCGGCTTCGCCAATCTAGCACCATATCTAGACTTGACTACTTCACTATAACTCGGATCAAGAATGATCCTACAATCTCGGAGTCAACACTCCTACAATCTCAGAGAAAATCTCTCTTACAACTCGGAGAAAAACCTCTCCTACAACTCAGAGAAAAACCTCTCCTGCAACTCGGAGAAAAACCTCTCCTACAACTCAGAGAAAACTTCTCATACAACCAAATGCAATTAAGGTGTGATAGAAACTTATCAATACATAATCGGATCTGAAAGCACTGATAGATCTTCTTCCTTCTTAAGACTTGAAAAACTTTGACATGATGGCGATGAGGAAGAATGACAAAAACTTAGATCTGACCTTCTTCGTTTCGATTTGATCCAATAGATGCAGCAGAGGAAGGAGCAATGATCAATCGAACATTTTCATCCACTGGAGACAACTGATTTAGAACAACAGATCGATCTCCAGCTTTTCCGACAGGAGGCGGCACTTTCTCGTTCTTGGAACGGAAGGAGAGTTAGGGTTTAATCAGAAAAATAATTAATAAGAATCTTATGAACGAGAGCCTTATATAATCAAAGGCTTAACGACATCAATTAAGGTAGAATAAACCTTAAACGAAATCAAAAGAGCCGTCAGAATAGACAGAATGAATTAACGTCGCGTCAAAAGGATTGAAAAATGATTTCAGGAATTGAACAAATTTCTCGAGAACAAAAAGACTTCTCAAGAAAATAAATAAGCTTCTGAAAAAACAGAATTTAGAACGAAAGAATTATTCTCGAGAACAAAGAATTTCTCGAGAAATGGTAGCTTTGGCTTCGAGAAAGAGAATAGAAGGATTTTACGGGATAAAGAAAAGAATTTCTCAAAAAATACAAAAACTTCTCGAGAAAAGAAATTAAGAAACAAAACAACACAGAGTCAATTCGTCGGCCAGCAAAGATTAGTCAAACTGAGCTCAAAGAAACACTTCAACTTCAACAAAACAGCGATCGACGAAATAATAAGAGTTCGTCGAACGGAGATCAACAAAAGGCGATCAAAGAAATCGATTTATCTATTTGCTAAACAGCGCTCGACGAAATTTTGTCACTTCGTCGAACGGAGATCGACGATCGACGAAATCGCTTTAACTTCAGCAAAAACTGAGATTGACAAAACTATTTCAGTTCGTCGAACTGAGATCGACGAACGCGATCGACGAAAACAACTTCAACTCTGGCGAAACAACGGTCGACGAAAACTTCTTCTGTTCGTAGAACGGAGATCGATGAACGCGATCGACGAACTACATTCAACTTAGGCACAATTGAGATCGACGAAATTTATTCAGTTCGTCGAACTGAGATCGACGAACGCACCAACTTTCGTCGAACGCAGAAACACTTAGAAAAATATTTCTTCTTTCAGATCAAAAGAACAACAGCATCTTTCTCCTAGCTTTTCCTTTGTGTTTGAATAAGAAGTACATCCCAATAGAGAGATTTCATATGAGTCGACACCTTGGTCCATACAATGAGGAATTACATTGCATAGGCCTGTGTTTGATGACCCATTGAAACCTGACATTGGTTTGTACTTAGCCATTTAAAACCTGCAAACACTTCACTAGAGAGCAACATCAAATACAAACTCAATTCAACTTAGTTCAAGGGGACTTCTTCAAATCAAGGTAATTGTGGATACAATTCCCGACACTCAAGGTGAGTCGTGAATACCCTTTGCGCGCTAGGTGCTCGCCACCCTCAGGTGAGCACGCCTCAAGTGGCGTGTGCTCGCCCCTAGGGGGAATCCCTTTTCCAGAAAATTTTATATTGGCCCGCGATTAGCCCTTCCAAACAGCAGGATTCCGCTGTTGGCAGACCAATTGGGGCTGCGTTTAGAAAGACCAAAAGGTGGGATCTTGCTATCCGCAGACAATTTTTAGAAAACTATAAATAGACCCCCAAGGATATCTTTAGAGATGACTTCTCACTTGCTTCTCTCTCCTATGGCTAGCTTTGGTGTGCTAGAGGGTTCTGGCTTACTGCTCATTGTTGTTTACGGGGGTGTGGTCATGAATTCTCTAGTGCTCTCCAAGGTGCCCGGCTGCAGCTCGCAGAGACTGTTTCTAGTTTTTCACCTGTTAGTGAGGTTCTTTGCTCTGAGTGTCTGTCCCAGTGATTTAATTCAGGAGAAGTAAAAGAAAGTTACACCAGTCAGAACTCCTCTCGAACCGTGGTTTTCGAGTTCAGAGGCTGAATCATGGTTTCCGGGTTCAACACTTACGGTATATCAATATTAAAGCATTATATTTATATTATATAAAAAGTATATATATAAAAATAATTGTATTATATTATATTATAAAAGGGTATTTATATAAGCAACTTATGTATGTCTATTCGCAACCATTTATTTCTGAAATTAAACCCTAAATACCTCCTTTTTACCATTCTAAACACAACCCCCATCAAATTTCTGCCCCGGCCTCTCTTCCGCCCGACCTTCTTTACCTGGATTCGTTCGACCCCCCTCCCCCCACGATGCCGGTGAAGGACGCCAACGAAGCCTCTTTAGAGTTCAGATAGGCCTCTAGTTACTCCGACTGCCGCCCATTTCAATTTTGGTTGCCCAAAACTTATCCTAGATCTCAACATTTTGGTATGATTTCACTTCTTTTCTCTAACCTCTCCCAATGAATGTGTGTAGTGTTCTCTATCATTTTGAGATGAAATAGTTGAATTTTGTTTTTTTTCTTTTGGTGTTTCTCCAACTTAAGGGTTTCAAATTTTTTCCATCTAGGATTGTGATTTTTCTCTAGCATTTGGATAGTGATTTACAGAAATATTGTTGGATTGCTTAAGGTAATAGTTAAATTTTGTATGAATTTTATTTCAATTTTTTCTTCATTTGGTAGGTATGGGCTATTGATATGGATGTAATTTTATGATATAGATTAAAGTGAGTTCCGATGGATGTATGTAATTTTTGACGTATGTAGATTATTCCAAAGAAACTTTAGTCTATGTCAGTACGTATTTCATTACAAATAAGACATTTTGTAGTAAGGAGGAATTGTTGAATTGACGCAAAATATTGGGAAAGAATTAGGTTTTGTTGTGATCATCACGACAGCAGACAAAATTGACTCAAGGGAAAAACCTAGAGTTAATCTTTGTTGTAATCGATCCAGGTTCGTAAGAGAAAGTCAAAGTAAGAGCTTCATTAAAAGTAATTTGAGAAAATCTAGTCCTAAGCGGTGTGGTTGCAAGTTTGCTATTAGAGGCCGTAAAGATGCTATTGATGAATCGAAAGTTGATGTTATGTGTGGTGCGCATAATCATATGTTAGTTTATCTTGAAGCACATGCATATGCTGGGAGGCTAGATCAGAGTGAGACAACAATAGTTGAAGTATGTACAATGCAGGGGTGAAACTGAGAAAGATATTGTCGGCATTGAAAAGTAGTAATCATTTGAACACTACATCGGTAAGAACTATTTTAAAAGAGAAGTCACAAATCTATAAGAATGAACAGGCGGGTAGTACTCTGATTTAATATTTGTGTAAGTGCAGGGTACGATACAGAGGTTTCCGAACAATGAAACATGTCGTTTATAGTGCGTTTCCAAGATTATAATGGTATGGGCAATTTTTTTTCTTCATTTCAATTACTCATAATATTGTTTCATCAAAATTTAAAACTATACATGTACATGCATGTTGCAATTTTTTGGTTTTTTTGAGCTATATAAAATTTTTTAAAATGCACGACTTGCAAAAATATCATAAGTCACTCAACATATGGACGAAGTTATTTACTAAAATAATTTCTTTAATTATTTTGTGCATATGTGCATGTCTTTTATCTTATATTTTGATAGCTTTTTTGGAGGCTTACATAGTTGTTTTGTAAGAAACAATGATTGTTATCTAAAATATTATTGACTTTTTTTGATGATTACATCTAATTGTATGTTTAAAAAGTTAAATTAAATTTTGGGATGATAATATCCGGTGGCTGCAAATATCATTTTATTGGACTTGCTATTATATATGAGTTGATAATAGTTATACTTGGCTGCTTATATAAACGCCCATTATAAAATGGTATATATAAAAACAGATATATATTATATTATAAAAACCTTATATATAAAGGGCATTGTTAAAGGCAAACCAGAAATGGCTATTGGCAAACCAATTTCTATGAGTTATTGCACGCCATTTGAAAATACGTTTTGTACATGCATTTTTAGGAAAAATGTTCAACACGGAAATTGTAGATCTACAATTTTCATGTTGAACACTGTACAAAGCGTATTTTCAAAAGCCGCGTAATAACTCATAGAAATTGGTTTGTCAATAGCCAATTCGGGTTTGCCTTTAACAACTCCCTAAATTAATTAGCAGCACCAATTATGATTGTAGATGCAGTCCCATTCCTCCGACTTCCGGTTCACGTCGTCTCCTCTCAAGTGCCGAAGCACCTCCATTGAAATAATAAAACATAAATTAAAAGCTGAAAGCCTGTGGATGAAGGGACATGTGACATCCATTGATGATTTATTTAAAAATATATGAATTTAATTTTTGAATATGACATGTATATTTGAAATTTGACCTGCATAAATAATATTTTGACCTGAATACATCCGCAGCGTGCATAAAAAGAAGGGTAATCGTTATAAGCACACCAGTTTAGGCTATTCGCACGCCAATTTCTATGAGTTATTACGTGCCTTTTCAAAATACTATTGTAAAATCCAGTACAAATGCAGGCACAACTGTAAAATAATGCAGGTAACAAGAATACAAAATAAGATCAAAACTGCGCCCGGCAAAACCCGCCGGCGCACAACCACAAATATATATTAAATCAAACAATATATAAATGCAATTACAAGAAATAACATGAGAAGAAATGACCGTCCAGTGAAACACCGTAGATGTGCCGGACGCGCACGATCCGCTGGCGAGTAGAAGATCTGGACTGCAATCCGCCTAGCGAACGCACAAGGTTCACCGAACCTTCAACGTCGAGGTCCGACGTTCAACCGCAACCACCACCGGAGACCAACGCCACCACCGGAGACAAACGCCGCCACCGAGATCAAACGCCGTCGAGGCTAACTGCACGCACGCAAGCCTCCAACGTCAACGGCGATCTCCACCAAGCCCGACGACGACTCCCTCTCCAACGCCGGCGGCTCACCTCCAAGACCGGCGACACTACTCTCTCCAACGGCGAAACACCAAGGCCGGCGGCGGCCTCCCCGTCGCATAAGAGAGAGAAAGAGAACGGGGGAGAGAGAGAGAGAGAAAGTGGGCAGGGGTTTTCTCCAAAGCTACAGGTCGGCACTCTCCAAAGCATGGGGCTCTTATTCATCTCACGATGGTGATGGGTTTTTATAAAACATAAAAACATAAAATCTTATATATATTTCTATATATAAATATATATCTTTCTATATATATAAATCCTTATATATATAATCCTTATATATATTTCTATATATATATATTATCATTCTATATATATATATATTATATCATTCATTCATTCTATATATATATATAATTAAATAATTGATGGATGGAATTGGATCCGAACCAATAAATCTCAACAATCCACCACCTTGGTTCGCGATCCGGAACCACCACCTGCACGAAGCACCACTGCGCGAAGCACCACCTCAAAGTCCTGAGGCGTCAGCCGACCTGCTCCAGTCGACTCATCCCTACCTGGGCTCAACCCCTGAACGTCGACGCAACCGGATCGCTAAATCTGACTCGCCTAGTCAGACTACCAGAAGGGCGATCCTCTGCAGCACCTCGACCATCCACCCTGTCGGCCGCAGAAATCATGGGCACACCACCTCGCATCGTGGTCCCCATCAGCCGGTACAGACTACCGCACTGCATAGCTCGCATGAGCACCGTGCGCCCTCGTGTCATCGTCAGAACTCCACCTCTCGCCACAAAACTGCATCCTCTGGAGTCCAATCTACCCAGCGATATCAGATTCCTGCGCAGCTTGGGTACCAAGCGTACCCGCTCAAGCCTACGCACTGTGTAAGATCTCTTTTTCCAAAACTCGTTCGGGTACTTGAAAACTCGAACCTCTCCTGCATCGCACGGTTGAGGTGGATCTTTGCCCAGAATCGCTGCCTTGCGGGGTCACCAACACTCGGGTTGGCTAACACCGCTCAGCACCAACCCTGCCGGCTATACGATCATAAGTAAAATATGCCAAAAGTAAGTACATGAAAGAAGGCATGTCCACAATCACAGCATCATATATATATATATATATATATATATATATATAATGAAAACAGAAAGTCCATAAGAGAAGTACAAGCAAAAAGGGGCTTATGCCCGAAACATATCCAAAATAATGTACTATCTCTCTCTCTACAACATGCGGAAGACTACATCAAAACCCTCAAAAATGCGGAAGACTAGCTATCTAATCATCAACCTGTGGCGTCGTGGTAGTGCGTTGCATCTGCTACTCAGGTCCTGCCATCTCGTCCTGCTGCGCGCGGGACAACTTCGTCTCCTCGGACTCCTGCGGTCACACCGGTCGTTAGTCATAAAGACTAAGTCATTTTGTCCTCGCCTCCCTCCACGACTCCTAGGCACCGAGCAGGAGGAATAAGCGGAGGACAAACAAGGGGTAAACAAGAAGTTGGTGATATGGCACTACTCTAGCAGGTATAAGTAAAGCAGTAAAATCTAGCTAGCAGTATAGTGCAGGTATAAGGCAGTAAAGTAGAGCAATGAAGTAAACAGTAAATAGAAAGAAAATGCAGTGCAGTAAGTAAATCTAAGCTACCATCACAGATTCGTACTTTAACTTATATGAACACCCATACGACATATAAGTTAAGATGTCCAGGCAACCCATCATATAAAAGAGCCCATACTACTTTATATGATGGGGGTATGCTAATGTGTATGTTATGCTATGCTATGGTTATGATGTTTTAATGAGTTTATGCAATGTGACTCACCCACACGACTCTATGCGCACAAACCTTTATAGTTCCCAATTTGTTTGAAAGGAAGCCAAACTTTCGGGTACCGACCGTCGTGGCTCACGGTGGTAGTGGATCGGGCACTCCACATCCTAGGCGGGTATAGTCACTACCAAGCCTAAACCTCATGTACGCCTCAACGCTAAGAACACAACAGCGGAGCTCCTGCGTACTCTTGCTGGAATCCACCGGACTTTAAGGTCGGGGTGGGTTATTAGGGATTGTCCTCCAGACCGCGGCACTCAAACTTACCGGCCCTCTAAACCTCACCCTCACCTGAGTCAACGTACTACCGTCGGTGACACGATTAGCCTAGTACCGAAGACTCGCCACTATTTGAATAAGTAACAGGTGTTAACAATGTCCACCCGAGCTTCCAGCCCAGGGACTATCACACAAGCTGACCCAACCCATCTCCTTCCCGGAGGAGATCCATACCAATTTGCATCCCTACTTAGGCTACTCTTGCCTACAATTTAGTTAGTGTTATATTTAGGGTGAGTCTTGGACTTCCCGCGGTGTACTCCATAAGGGGCCCCTAACGGTACTACGGATCAATGGGCTCAACCCCACTATCCTTTTCAAGACAATTACTTTAGTTGGTGGATAACATTTGGTTCACCCTTCATCATTTCATATAGTTAAAGTGACTTAGCTCATCTCCCGTCTCACCCAATCGGGTCAGACGTACTTCATTCCTTCTACATTAACTCTAGCACCACCCCACAAGTAACCCTAGGATTGACCCTCCTTGAATGATGGTGTGCTACAACCCATTTACTGATTGGATATACCTCCTAAACACTACTTAGGGGTCTGCATTGTCTAAAACTCAAAATTCTGTTTTTACTAAACGCAGACCACAAATTGAACTATCCATCAACCTCATAAGGGAACCCTTCTAAAATATTCATCACCAGGGTCTGGTATAATTATCCTAGGCTCCCACTGACTTCAATATGGTATGTTCCAATTTCCATAATTTTCCATATTAATTTGGTATTTATTATAATTTAAAGTAGTTAAGGCTTTAAGCTAAATTACACATGAACTACCCTCAAAATGATTCTACATGATACATGAAAATTATCAGTAAGGTAATATCTCATATAAAGTTGGTTCACTAAGTTTCATGACCCTAGGATGCCATTTGGCCTACTATATCATCATAATTGCATAATTACCAAAATGCCACTATAATTAGGAAAAATAGTAGTTCACTTCTGAAAATTCTACAAAAATTACCAAGTGTCCATATGGGGACCTAGAGGCCTCTGCAAAATCATTGTGTCATTACCATATGATTAGATATTTTAAAATGATTACACATCCAAAGGTGGCAATTATCAATTTCTACATGAGGTACAAGAAATATAATTCAACAAGCTTCCAAACAATTCTCATGGGCATATATTAACCTAAAACTACAGATAACCAAGTATCACATCATTGACCCATGATTTGATATTTTAAAAGGATTTAATACTCAAGTGGTGTAAATTCCAATTTCTACATGAGGTACAAGAAATATAATTCAACAAGCTTCCAAACAATTCTCATGGAATATATTAACCTAAAACTACAGATAACCAAGTATCACATCATTGCCCCATGATTTGATATTTTAAAAGAATTTAATACTCAAGTGGTGTAAATTCCAATTTCTACATGAGGTACAAGAAATATAATTCAACAAGCTTCCAAACAATTAGCATGGGCATATATTAACCGCTAACCACAGATAACCAAGTATCACATCATTGCCCCATGATTTGATATTTAAAAAGGATTAAATTCATTTAAGCTAGCAAGTACTTAAAACTTCCTATACAAGGAATAATGCTTCCATAACTCATAACAAAATTACCATAGCCTTATTTCACCATATTTCATCCATTGACAGTATAACAAAGTCATACAAGGTCATAAGACCATGCATTTCATTTTATTAAGGAAAGGGTGGCTATTTCATTTATTAGGAAGAAAAATACTTAAATACCTCTAAAAATTTTCATTTAATTAACTAAGTCATTTCATGCTCCTACAAACATATCTCCAAAGTTCTGAGCCAAGGCAAGAACATTTGCTCCCATGCCCTTCACAAGTCTCACTTTGCACCCTTAAGGGTAAACCCTTAGGGTTTTAGGTCACACCACCCTAATGGCTCCAAATGGACCATTAGGGTGTGACACAAGCATTAGTATATCCATACCCACATAACCAACATGATGGGAGGAGGCCAACACACTCAACTCCTCAAAATGACCTAAACCCTAATTTGACCCTTAAAGGCCCTCATTAGGGTTTCCAATTTTCCATAGCAAATCAACTCCAAATGGAGTGAAATTTTAGGTAGGCACTACTCATGCACCAAAGAGTATGCCACCAAAGTTTGGTGTCATTTGGACATCATATGCTCCAAAAATCAACTTAATTTAAATATTCTAACTACCACAAAACCCTAGGTAAAAGAGTCCACCAAGGGCTGCTCCTTTGGCAGGGGGTGACCCTAGGGTATACCAACCTATGGTTAAAAGCACAGCTCTAAAGCTTGAATGGTTTGACCTAGGTAATTTTTCTAATGGACTGACCTAGTGAAGGACCAGTCCTAGTAAAATAGCTCCCTATGGAGTTGTAGGTCACCAAATGACCTAAACTTAAAGCCAAATGAAATTTAAGACCAAGGTCTACAACTTTCATGTTGGGCACTTTTTCTGATTCAGCCCTTAAGAGGCCCTAATTTCTATTTGAAGTGGGCTGATTGAATAAGGCAGAAAAGCTGTTATAGTGAATTAAATAAATAAAGGAAATATGAGATCTGCACAGATCTTGACGCAAATCCGACCCTCCTCCTTCATCTTCTTCCTTCATCCGACGGCTGGAATTGAACCATACTGGGCCGATTTCCTCCCCAATTTCCCGGCCAACTGGTGGCCACCACGGCCGGCCACCACCGCCACCACCTTCCTGGTGGTCGGGGCTACAACTCCCGGCGACATGGCGGCCGGAGGGGGCATTTTTCGGCGAGCCTGGGTGGCTTGATTTGAGCCGATTTCCATGAAATCGACGAGTGGATTCGGGCTCAATTGAGCCCGATCCTTCAATCTTTTGTGATGAGAAGCTAGCATGAGGGGAGGGGAGGAGAAACGAACCATTGCTGGTGCGTGGCGGTGGCGGTTGGCCATGGAAAAGCTTAGATCTGGCGATCCTGCTCACAGTCGTGATTCTCCACCAAAAGCTCTGCTCCAAGGGGTGTTCCCATCTGCTCTCGGCCTCCTGAAGCTAGTGGTGTGGCTGGAATGAAGTGAGGAGGGCTCTTTGGTTGGTTTTGAACTTGAGCCTCCTCGGTTCTCCCATGGCTGCCACCCTCCTGCAGCTTCCAGCCTCCTTGCTTCCATCTGGGTCATGGTCAGACCCCCAGCAATCAGGGGAGGGTCCAAGACTTATTGGGGGAGCAGTGTGGAGGAGGGGGTGATTGCTTTTTCTTTTTGCTTTATGCTTTAAGCTTTTTGATTAACTTTTGCCCCCCCCCCCCCCCCCCCCCCCTCCATTTGATTAATCAAGCTTAGCTAGGGTTCAGTCTAGGGCTGATATGGCTTGACTTAGGTCCATGAGTAGGGTTAATTAATTGGGGTTGGGTCCCATTCAATTTGGGCTTGAAATTCACTTTAAAGGGCAAGGTTGACTTTGGTCAACCAAGGTGAGTGGTTTGACTCCACTTGGGGGTCATGGGTTCCTTAACATCACCCAACATAGGTTGGTCCATGGTGGGGCTCCAATTGGTTCAATTTAATCAAATGGTGTAGATTTGACCAAAATTGGGTAAAGTTTGACTTTGGTCAATTGGGGTCAATTGGTCCCACCATGATGAGGCTTTTTGGTCCATTAGGTTCCTTAAGGTGTTTAGAGTGTGGTGGTAAGGTCAATTTGAACATTTGAGGGTCAATTGAACCATAATTGACTTAGTTTGGTTAATGTTGACCTATTATTGACTTTGGTCAATTTCATGCAATTGGGTCCCACCCAAGTGCAATTTCCATGGTTATGGTCTTCCTCAGTGGTTAGGGTGGTATGGGGGAGGTCAATTTGGTGAATTGAGGGTCAATTGGCCTAAGGGAGTGGTATTGGGCTATGTTGATTTTGTGCCCTTGGTGTGCACTTAGCACACTCCACTTGGCCCAAGGGCCTTAGTAGCCACTCTGCACACCACCCATGCCCTAACACCATCTAGGGGTCTAGAAGGATTGGGGATGTTACAAATCCCAATAAACAAAAGAAATATTTCGTCCTCGAAATTTAGGTTTGGGTCTACGGGTTGCAAGTACTTATAAGTAAAGGATTTCAAAGACGATTAATTTGCACCTGAGGTGAAGAGTTCCGGGAAACATTGTTGCATGAAGTCCAAGGGCACCCAGTTGTGCTCCTCTTGCCCATGATTGAACTATAATAATCGGACATCAGAATCTCCTTCCACGGAAGAACTTAGACCTCTACTATATGAGAGCTCAAACCGGAGCAACATTTTTTACCAAAATTTCTCATTGCACTTCGACTATTACTTGCTAAGATTGTCGACAATATTCTCACTAGGGGTTAATTGAAGGTTTAACCCGCCGCTCAGACCATTGTGCCATTAATCACAATGCGGGTTCTACTTGCTCCATCCCGGTAATAAATAGGAAATAGACACTTCAAAGAAATCAAAACAAGCTAACCAGGCGCGGGTGTTATCAAAATCACTACACTCCCCAAAGGAGGATCTACCTGAAATACATAAGAACTTACCGAGTTAATTTATATTATCATGCTGCGCTAGATGGCACCAAAAACCTTTGAGTTCAACTTAACTTCATAAGGTTACATTCACGAACCATGCTTATTTAATACTCTACTCATAAATCGATTAGCCAGGACGTGACCATTTAACCAACCGTCATTGTCTATGTTGATCCTTCACTATATGATTCCCTTACACGTAGGTGTTCAACACCACCTACACCAAGAGACCTTATCCCTTAACATATGAGGTCTCTACTGATAAACCGTTTCCGACTCCGCGGATACAAGGTCAGGTTTATCAGCTACAAAACAATAACATAAACCTTGATTACACTTGGACCAGTGTCTCTTACGACTTACGAATGCTACATGAGGTTAACACTTCCTCACGTTAAATAAATGTAGATATCTTCCAAGTTTTTCTGCGAGGCACATAACGTCTGCAGTTTAGAAGGATGTTCGTGAAATGACTCCCATCTACTTTCCATATCCATTGGTTCATAACTCACGAGGGTAAAACCTCTTTTTATCATGACAAGTTTTGGCACAAATTGATTTCAACATGAAGGGTGACTCATTAAAACCCATTAATCCTCGAGAAATTCCACCATTTATATCTGAAAATCAAACTTGACTCCCTTATTCCTGAATCTTCCTAACTGGGACTATAAATTTTTGGAGAAATTATAAGTTCTGGTTCTTAAGATCGGAGGATTGTATGTAGATTATATATCTTCAATATATCATTCGACAAATTTCACTTTAGATTTCCAATATCGGGTGGGCTAAACTTTCAAAGACAAGAGGTCTCATCTCACTTATGCTATAAATTATGAATTAAAGATTTCATCTTAACGACCCTTCTCTTAGTTGTGTCGTCCAAAATTACATCGACAAATCTCATTGAGTAATCTTAATAATTTCAAGCGGGAGTTGATATTAGCAACAACTAACCGTTTATTTTAACTCTCAAATCCTCAACATTTTAGTACATGATCGTTGTCATTTTTCCCGAGATCCGAACATAGTAAGATTCTCCATCTTAGCCCTAAATAGTTTATACCATCGAATTACAAGGTCCAAAGAGTCACCTTCCTAAGCTCTCTGGTGGTGCATAAACCAACTCTAAGAGTAAAATGATCTTAACTAAATTTTCACCAAGGAGAGGGCTTGAATTTTAATTAGAAATATTATCTGAAAATTACCCTTGAAAGTCCTGGAGTGCAAGAAACTCTAGTTGTAATCTTTACTTGCGAAAATTTGATTTCAATCTTCAAAATTCCATGATGTGACACATTTATCCCAAGCTACTAAACCTGGCATTCCTTCTTGTTTTCAATACTTGACTAAATCGAGACATTTGTTCGGACGTCAATGATTATTAATTATTTGGATAACTCTACAACTCGATGACTCGAGGTTAAGAAGGTGTATTTACAACAATACACTAGCGAGTTTGTTACGATAAACTGATTATTTCTTATGGTCATGAGAACTTATAGTCCAGACTTACCTCTATCCATTCTAAATTTACTTGGTCTTGCACTGAATTCGCCGTTTATGACGTTCTTCCCTTGTGACCGGTAAGAGCTTGATGACCAAATGTCCTTATAAAAGACAAGACCACATTGCTTGGGTCAGGAAGTTGGTGAAATTCCCTAAATTCTTAACCTGACTTTCTTGATTCCGAGAGTCTTATGCTCATACACTGGACAACCCTTTACGTATAATCAATTGATTAGCAAGTTGATCACTTTTGCCGACTTAGAATCATCCTTGGAGCAATAAGATGAGTATACGCTCACTCTTGAAGTGTACCATTCACTTAACTTGTCAATAAAACTATAGCGATCCCAACTTGGTATAAACAATCCCTGCTTTTTAAGGTGAAGTAATTCTCCAAGGGTCTCAAACTTTTAAGGAGGGTTGGTCCATAACTCAAAAGTGTGTGAATAAGATCTCGTCATCACCTGAGTATCATTGAATACTCCCAAGCCTCGAGATTACTATAAAAATGTCATAACCTTTTCTAAACAAAGTCTAGGGGTAATCCAAGTCGGTATTTTATTGGCCCAATAAACAAAAGGATAAACCCCTACCGATTTGGGCTAAGTCTCTTCAATACCTCTACGGTATATTCATCTTACATACGTGCAAAAACTTTAGGTCATATAATCTCTGACTTGGTGTTCCCCCCTGAGACATATTGTTATGATAAGACTCAGGCTCCCAATGTTATAAATTATGCTAACTTTTCCGAGTTCCCTATATGATTAACTAGGAAAGGGGCCTTTTCAAAACAAAATATTCAAATTCTAATTCGACCTCTGGTATTTTATGGTGGTTGTCTCAATGTACTGTAATGGGAAGTATCAAGTTGTGGTAAGGGGGTTATGTTTATGGGTCTTCTATCACTCTAAAGAAGACCACAGACACCCGATCTCCTCGAGATGGTCCTACCACTAGATAATAAAGCGTAACCTTTAGCGTGAAAGTCTCAACGTCAAGACTTATACTAACTTCTTCCCTTAGCTACGTTGGGTAACCTTAACCTTCAACCAAATCTAGACCCGAGGTCGCTCTTTAGACTAGGATGCGTCACTAAATTGTCTAAGTAAGTCAAAATTTGACCTAACTTGCTGCTTAATGGACTGTTTTATGTGATTTCATACATGGGCACACCACAGCTTCCGCTGCATAGTTTGTCCGCAAACTACACTCGAGCGGGGTGACCCAGTATGTTGTGGACGGTTCTCTTATGATCGTTCGTCCTCTGATACCATTTGTAAGATCTCTTTTTCCAAAACCCGTTCGGGTACTTGAAAACTCAAACCTCTCCCGCATCGCACGATTGAGGTGGATCTTCGCCAAGAATCACTGCCTTGCGGGGTCACCAACACTCGGGTTGGCTAACACCGCTCGACACCAACCCTGCCGGCTATACGATCATAAGTAAAATATGTCAAAAGTAAGTACATGAAAGAAGGCATGTCCACAATCACAGCATCATATATATATATATATATAATGAAAACAGAAAGTCCATAAGAGAAGTACAAGCAAAAAGGGGCTAATGCCCGAAACATATCCAAAATAATGTACTATCTCTCTCTCTCTACAACATGCGGAAGACTACATCAAAACCCTCAAAAATGCGGAAGACTAGCTATCTAATCATCAACTTGTGGCGTCGTGGTAGTGCGCTGCATCTGCTGCTCAGGTCCTGCCATCTCGTCCTGTTGTGCGCGGGACAACTCCGTCTCCTCGGACAACTGCGGTCACATCGATCGTTAGTCATAAAGACTAAGTCGTTTTGTCCTCGCCTCCCTCTACGACTCCTAGGCACCGAGCGGGAGGAAGAAGCGGAGGACAAACAAGGGGTAAACAAGAAGGTGGTGACATGGCACTACTCTAGCAGGTATAAGTAAAGCAGTAAAATCTAGCTAGCAGTATAGTGCAGGTATAAGAAAGTAAAGTAGAGCAATGAAGTAAGCAGTAAATAGAAAGAAAATGCAGTGCAATAAGTAAATCTAAGCTACCATCACAGATTCGTACCTTAACTTATATGAACGCTCATACGACATATAAGTTAAAATGTCTAGGCAACCCATCATATAAAAGAGCCATACTAATTTATATGATGGGGGTATGCTAATGTGTATGTTATGCTATGCTATAGTTATGATGTTTTAATGAGTTTATGCAATGTGACTCACCCACACGACTCTATGCGCACAGACCTTTATAGTTCCCAATTTGTTTGAAAGGAAGCCAACCTTTCGGGTACCGACCGTCGTGGCTCACGGTGGTAGTGGATCGGGCACTCCACAGCCTAGGCCGGTATAGTCACTACCAAGTCTAAACCTCATGTACGCCTCAACGCTAAGAACACAACAGCGGAGCTCCTGCGTACTCTTGCTGGAATCCACCAGACTTTAAGGTCGGGGTGGGTTATTAGGGATTGTCCTCCAGACCGCGGTACTCAAACTTACCGGCTCTCTAAACCTCTCCCTCACCTGAGTCAACGTACTACCGTCAGTGACACGACTAGCCTAGTACCGAAGACTCGACACTATTTGAATAAGTAACAGGTGTTAACAATGTCCACCCGAGCTTCCGGCCCAGGGACTATCACACAAGCTGACCCAACCCATCTCCTTCCCGGAGGAGATCCATACCAGTTTGCATCCCTACTTAGGCTACTCTTGCCTACAATTTAGTTAGTGTTATATTTAGGGTGAGTCTTGAACTTCCCGCGGTGTACTCCATAAGGGGCCCCTAACGGTACTACGGATCAATTGGCTCAACCCCACTATCCTCTTCAAGACAATTACTTTAGTTGGTGGATAACATTTGGTTCACCCTTCATCATTTCATATAGTTAAAGTGACTTAGCTCATCTCCCGTCCCACCCAATCGGGTCGGACGTACCTTCATTCCTTCTACATTAACTCTAGCACCACCCCACAAGTAACCCTAGGATTGACCCTCCTTGAATGATGGTGTGCTACAACCCATTTACTGATTGGATATACCTCCTAAACACTACTTAGGGGTCTGAATTGTCTAAAACTCAAAATTCAGTGTTTACTAAACGCAGACCACAAATTGAACTATCCATCAACCTCATAAGGGAACCCTTCTAAAAAATTCATCACCAGGGTCTGGTATAATTATCCTAGGCTACCAATGACTTATATATGGTATGTTCCAATTTCCATAATTTTCCATATTAATTTGGTATTTATTATAATTTAAAGTAGTTAAGGCCTTAAGCCAAATTACACATGAACTACCCTCAAAATGATTCTACATGCTACATGAAAATTATCAGTAAGGTAATATCCCATATAAAGGTGGTTCAATGAGTTTCATGACCATAGGATGCCATTTGGCCTACTATATCATCATAATTGCATAATTACCAAAATGCCACTATAATTAGGAAAAATAGCTGTTCACTTCTAACAATTCTACAAAAATTACCAAGTGTCCATATGGGGACCTAGAGGCCTCTGCCAAATCATTGTGTCATTACCATGTGATTAGATATTTTAAAATGATTACACATCCAAAGGTGGCAATTATCAATTTCTACATGAGGTACAAGAAATATAATTCAACAAGCTTCCAAACAATTCTCATGGGCATATATTAACCTAAAACTACAGATTACCAAGTATCACATCATTGTCCCATGATTTGATATTTTAAAAGGATTTAATACTCAAGTGGTGTAAATTCCAATTTCTATATGAGGTACAAGAAAGATAATTCAACAAGCTTCCAAACAATTCTCTTGGGCATATATTAACCTAAAACTACAGATAACCAAGTATCACATCATTGCCCTATGATTTGATATTTTAAAAGGATTTAATACTCAAGTGGTGTAAATTCCAATTTCTACATGAGGTACAAGAAATATAATTCAACAAGCTTCCAAACAATTAACATGGACATATATTAACCCCTAACCACAGATAACCAAGTATCACATTATTGCCCCATGATTTGATATTTTAAAAGGATTAAATTCCTTTAAGCTACCAAGTACTTAAAACTTTCTATAGAAGGAATAATGCTTCCATAACTCATAATAAAATTACCACAGCCTTATTTCATCCTATTTCAGCCATCGACAGTATAACAAAGTCATACAAGGTCATAAGATCATGCATTTCATTTTATTAAGGAAAGGGTGGCTATTTCATTTATTAGGAAGAAAAATACTTAAATACCTCCAAAAATTCTCATTTAATTAACTAAGTCATTTCATGCTCCTACAAACATATCTCCAAAGTTCTGAGCCAAGGCAAGAATATTTGCTCCCATGCCCTTCACAAGTCTCACTTTGCACCCTTAAGGGTTTACCCTTAGGGTTTTAGGTCACACCACCCTAATGGCTCCAAATGGACCATTAGGGTATGACACAAGCATTAGTATATCCATACCCACATAACCAGCATGATGGGAGGGGGCTAACACACTCAACTCCTCAAAATGACCTAAACCCTAATTTGACCCTTAAAGGCCCTCATTAGGGTTTCCAATTTTCCATATCAAATCAACTCCAAATGGAGTGAAATTTTAGGTAGGCACTACTCATGCACCAAAGAGTATGCCACCAAAGTTTGGTGTCATTTGGACATCATATGCTCCAAAAATCAACTTAATTTAAATATTCTAACTACCACAAAAACCCTAAGTAAAAGAGTCCACCAAGGGCTGCCTCTTTGGCAGGGGGTGCCCCTAGGGTATACCAACCCATGGTTAAATGCACAGCTCCAAAGCTTGAAGGGTTTGACCTAGGTAATTTTTCTAATGGACTGACCTAGTGAAGGACCAGTCCTAGTAAAACAGCTCCCTAGGGAGCTGTAGGTCACCAAATGACCTAAACTTAAAGCCAAATGAAAGTTAAGACCAAGGTCTACAACTTTCATTTTGGGCACTTTTTCTGATTCAGCCCTAAAGAGGCCCTAATTTCTATTTGAAGTGGGCTCATTGAATAAGGCAGAAAAGATATTATACTGAATTAAATAAATAAAGGAAATATGTGATCTGCACAGATCTTGACGCAAATCCGACCCTCCTCCTTCATCTTCTTCCTTCAGCCGATGGCTGGGATTGAACCGTGCTGGGCCGATTTCCTCCACCATTTCCCGGCCACCTGGTGGCCACCACGGCCGGCCACCACCGCCACCACCTTCGTGGTGGTCGGGGCTACAACTCCCGGCGACATGGCGGCCGGAGGGGGCGTTTTCCGGCGAGCCTGGGTGGCTTGATTTGAGCCAATTTCCATGAAATCGACGAGTGGATTCGGGCTCAATTAAGCCCGATCCTTCAATCTTTTGTGATGAGAAGCTAGCATGAGGGGAGGGGAGGAGAAACGAACTATTGCTGGTGCGTGGCGGCGGCGGTTGGCCATGGAAAAGCTTAGCTCTGACGATCCTGCTCACAGCCGCGATTCTCCACCAAAAGCTCTGCTCCAAGGGGTGTTCCCGTCTGCTCTCGGCCTCCTGAAGCTAGTGGTGTGGCTGGAATGATGTGAGGAGGGCTCTTTGGTTGGTTTTGAACTTGAGCCTCCTCGGTTCTCCCATGGCTGCCACCCTCCTGCAGCTGCCAGCCTCCTTGCTTCCATCTGGGTCAAGGTCAGACCCCCAGCAATCAGGGGAGGGTCCAAGACTGATTGGGGGAGGAGTGTGGAGGAGGGGGTGATTGCTTTTCCTTTTTGCTTTATGCTTTAAGCTTTTTGATTAACTTTTTGTCCCCCCCCCCCCCCCCCCCCTCCATTTGATTAATCAAGCTGAGCTAGGGTTCAGTCTAGGGCTGATATGGCTTGACTTAGGTCCATGAGTAGGATTAATTAATTGGGGTTGGGTCCCATTCAATTTGGGCTTGAAATTCACTTTAAAGGGCAAGGTTGACCATGGTTGACTTTGGTCAACCAAGGTGAGTGGGTTGACCCCACTTGGGGGTCATAGGTCCCTTAACATCACCCAACATAGGTTGGTCCATGGTGGGGCTCCAATTGGTTCAATTTAATCAAAGGGTGTAGATTTGACCAAAATTAAATAACGTTTGACTTTGGTCAATTGGGGTCAATTGGTCCCACCATGATGAGGCTTTTTGGTCCATTGGGTTCCTTAAGGTGTTTAGAGTGTGGTGGTAAGGTCAATTTGAACATTTGAGGGTCAATTGAACCCTAATTGACTTAGTTTGGTTAATGTTGACCTATTGTTGACTTTGGTCAATTTCATGCAATTGGGTCCCACCCAAGTGCAATTTCCATGGTTATGGTCTTCCTCAGTGGTTAGGGTGGTATGGGGGAGGTCAATTTGGTGAATTGAGGGTCAATTGGCCTAAGGGAGTGGTATTGGGCTATGTTGATTTTGTGCCCTTGGTGTGCACTTAGCACACTCCACTTGGCCCAAGGGCCTTAGTGGCCACTCTGCACACCACCCATGCCCTAACACCATCTAGGGGTCTAGAAGGATTGGGGATGTTACACACTGCTCCGTCATGCATCTTGATGTCCACCGTCCCTGTCCCCGTGACCTCACATGCTGAGCCGTCACCCAGAAAGTCTGACCCAGCCGTCACCTCCAGTGAACTGAACATCCCCGCATCTGAGCAAATGTGCTGCGAAGCACCAGAATCTAATACCCAGCTATCCGAGTCACATGGACTCTCAGTGATGAGGAGAGACACATCACTATCATCTGCCGTAGCTACCGCCGCCTTGCCCGCATCCTGGACGTCCCCGGAAAATCTGCTCACGTTGCGGACAATGTCTCCTAATATAATCACTCTGCCTGCAATGGTAGCACGTCACTGCCTTCCTCGATGCGGATCTGGACCGTGCACTCCCAAACCCCTTCTCGAACTGCCTCTCTCGTCGTCCTCCTACTGCCAAAGCATGCTCACCCTCAGGAGCGGGGTTCGACTGCATCTGACTGGACAGTAGCGCAGATGTGATCTGCTCCACGTCTACTGTATCCTTCCCATACAGCAGAGTGGTTTGCATGTGCTTATACGACGCCGGGAGCGAGGTAAGAAACAATAAGGCCTTGTCTTCTTCCTCCACCTTCACACCAACCACATGAAGCTGGCTAAGAAGTTCATTGAACACGTTGAAGTGTTTCTGCAGGTTACCACCCTCCTGCATCTTCAGGCCGTATAGTCGCTGCTTCAGCAACAGCCTCGTGGTCAACGACTTGCTCATGTAGAGTCCCTCAAGCTTCTCCCACAACGTGACAGCGGACTCTTCAATACCGATGTTGAACAGCACCTTGTCGTCGACGCACATCCGAATAGCGCTAGTTGCGCGCTCATCCATCTCAGTCCACTCAGAATCCTTCACCGGAGCGGGCAAAGAATCACGCCCCCGCAACACTTGGATCAACCCCTGCTCAACTAGCATATCCTTGACCCGAATCTGCCATAGGCGAAAGTTTCCGCTACCGTCAAATTTCTCCACCGAATACCTGGCCAAAACAGTATTCTTCGCTGCCATAGCTGTCTGCAGTACCTCTAGGTAATCTGATTAATTCACGGATCAGATCTGGGAAGATAGGGAGCGGACCGATGTCGTCACCTACCGTTGACCCAAACCTAAAACCGGAGCGTCCAATCAGTAACCTACTCGGAACCTCGCTCTGATATCACTTGTTGTAAAATCCGGTACAAATGCAGGCACAACTGTAAAATAATGCAGGTAACAAGAATACAAAATAAGACCAAAACTGCGCCCGACAAAACCCGCCGCGCACAACCACAAATATATATTAAATCAAACAATATATAAATGCAATTACAAGAAATAACAGGAGAAGAAATGACCGTCCGGTGAAACACCGCAGATGCGCCGGACGCGCACGATCCGCGGGCGAGTAGAAGATCTGGAATGCAATCCGCCTAGCGAACGCACAAGGTTCACCGAACCGTCAACGTCGAGGTCCGACGTTCAACCGCAACCACCACCGGAGACCAACGCCACCACCGGAGACAAACGCCACCACCGAGATCAAACGCCGTCGAGGCTAACTGCACGCACGCAAGCCTCCAACGTCAACGACGATCTCCACCAAGCCCGACGACTCCCTCTCCAACGCCGGCGGCTCACCTCCAAGACCGGCGACACTACTCTCTCCAACGGCGAAACACCAAGGCCGACGACGGCCTCCCCGTCGCACAAGAGAGAGAAAGAGAACGGGGGAGAGAGAGAGAGAAAGTGGGCAGGGGTTTTCTCCAAAGCTACAGGCCGGCACTCTCCAAAGCATGCGGCTCTTATTCATCTCACGATGGTGAGGGGTTTTTATAAAACATAAAAACATAAAATCTTATATATATTTCTATATATATAACTATATATCTTTATATATATATATATATAAATCCTTATATATATAATCCTTATATATATTTCTATATATATATTATCATTCTATATATATATATATAATTAAATAGTTGATGGATGGAAATGAATTCGAACCAATAAATCTCAACAAATACGTTTTGTACATGCATTTTTAGGAAAAGTGTTCAACACGAAAATTGTAGTTCTAGTCGAGATCTACAACTTTTGTGTTGAACACTTTTCCTAAAAATGCACGCACAAGATGTATTGTCGCCCTGATCATAATTATAGCGAATTTTTGAAAATACGTCTTGTTCATGCATTTTTAGGAAAAGTGTTCAACACGAAAGTTGTAGGTCTTGACGAGATCTATAATTTTCGTGTTGAATACTTTTCGGAAAAATGCATGTACAAGACGTATTTTCAAAAGACGCGTAATAACTCATAGAAATTGGTGTGCGAATAGCCAAAACTGGTGTGCTTATAACAATTGCCTAAAAAAACGACCTACATATAAAATTGCTAAATTTATATGATAGGATAGTTAGATATTTGTGTATAAGAACTCTTATTTATATCATTTATTGCACATCAACAAAAAGTGAAATGGGGAAAACGCGGCTACTCCAAAAAGTGCGTGAATTATTAATTATAATAGTAGCATTCTTTCTTCTCTCTGTTCGTAAAGTGTGTTCTAAAGTCTTTTCCGCCCAGCGAGTTGACTCGATGGGACTTTTCGCAACACCGATGGCGACGCGTTAGCAAACGCGGCGCCGTGCAAGAAAATACCACCCGCTGTGGCGAACCAATTTAGGCCACGTAAGAATATGTTCGGTCAATGCCGTAACAGTATGGTCATTACAATTTCAAGAATAATTTCTTCTGGGCATGAGAGTTATCATGTAATAATACCTGATAATAGTCATGGAAATTATTAAACAATACGAATATAATTTGTATTAAGAAAAGTTATTCTTGAAAGAAAATTAAATTCTATTCTCATTATTATTCTCAATCGGGATGGAATACAAGTATATATAGAGTTTAGAGAAGAAGTATAAAATAACAACAAATTGACACCGTTAAAACAGATCTACAACAACAACAATTAATAAAAAACGTAAAACTCCCCCTCAAGATGGAGAGTAAACATCTAAAATTCTCATCTTGGAGATAAAAAATTGAAACTGGACTTTTGATAATGGTTTGGTCAGCAAATTCGCTATCTGATATTGAGTCTTGATATGAACTATTTTAACAAGCAACCTGACTGAATAAGTTCACAGATGAAATGACAATCTATATTGATGTGTTTGGATTGTTCATGAAAGGTTGGATTTGAGGCTAAGTGCAGAGGAGATTGATTGTCACAGAACATCATGGTTGTGGTGTGGGTATCTGAATTTCAAAGTGAAGAAAAAGTCGTTGCAACCATACTACCTCGCTGGTTAACGAAGCAAGAGATCGATATTCCGCTTCAGTTGAAGATTTAGAAACAGTGGTATGTTACTTTTGACTTCCCGGAAATTAGAGAATCTCTCCCCAAAAGATGCAAAAACCAGTAGTTGATCTCCGAGTATCCAAACAGCTTCCCCAATCAGCATCTAAATAGGCAGTAAGTCGCAGGGAAGTGTTTACAGGAAAGAATAATCCCCGTCTTGGAGTGCTCCTGAGGTGTTGTATCAAGTGATGCACTGCATGAAGATGAGTTGTGCGAGGAGCAAACATGAACTAACTTAATTTATGTATAAAATATGATATGTCTGATCGAGAAACAGTCAATTAAATACATTAAACGCCCAATTAACCGTCGATATGATGAAGCATCAGACAGAAGATCGCTCTCAAGAGCATGAAGTTTAAAATTAGGATCCATGGGAAAAGAGACTGGTTTTGAATTGAGAAAACTAGTATCAGCAAGGTGGCTTAGAGTATATTTTTGTTGGGATAAGAAAATGCCAAGTGGAAGATCGAGCTACTTCTAGGCCCAAGAAATATTTTAAGTCACCCAATATTTTCAGTTTGAACATCTTCTGTAACAAGGACAACACTTGGTGAAGTGAAGAAATATTAGGACCAGTGAGAAATATGTTGTCAACATATACCAAGAGAACAACCAAGTTGTCTCTTGAACCAAATGTAAAAAACGAATAATCATTTTTTGATTGGATGAAACCATGAACTAGCAGGGTAGATGAAAACATTTGAAACTATTGTCGAGAAGCCTGACGCAATCCATAAACAGATTTATTGAGTGACGCAATCCATAAACAGATTTATTGAGTTTACTGACTAAATTCTTCCCCTGAATTGGATATCCTAATGGTATAGTCATGTAGACTTCCTCGTCCAAATCACAATTTAAAAATGCATTATTGATATCCAATTGCGATATGGACCAATAATGTTTTGCCGCAACAACAACCATAAGAACACACACAGAGGTTTGCTTTGCCATGGGAGAAAACGTATCAGAAAAATCAAACCAGCTTGTTGTGAGTAACCTTTAGCAACCAACCGAGCTTTATGCCTATCAACGCTCACAACAGCTCAATATTTTATCCTGTATAACCAACGACAACCAACAAAACGTTTATTTTGGGGTAAAAGGAACAATTGACCAAGTTTTGTTTGAATCCATGACTTGAAACTCTTCAGCCATTGCATGCCTCCAAGCAGGAAATGTAACTGCATTATGATAAACTAACTGAGATGATTATGTATATGATACAGGGTGGAATTAAAGAACAAGCATAATCATGAAGATAAGAAGAAGGTTGCTTTGAAATGCGAGTAGATTTGCGAAGAATAACAGAAGGAGCAACAACATATGGAACCAGAGGTGGTGAAGTAGGAGGTAAAGGATCTGAATCAGGTTTTGAAGAAGGAACAATAACAGGTTTATGAGTGGATATAATGGAGGTTTGAACAAATTTGTTTTGGGGAACATGTATAACAAGATACAAAAAAAATATCATCAGAAGGAAGAGGTAAATCAATGACTTGAAATGAAAATGTATTTTCATGAAAAACAACATGACATAATATAAAAAATTGTTGTGATTAAATTGTAAAATTTATATCCTTTATAACCTAGAGGATAACCAACAAAGAAAAGTAGACAACAGAGACGACCCCCGCACTACAAGAAAATTGGTTTTTAGTGATAAAATTTGTGACGAGAAAAAATTGGTTACTAATGATTTACTTTTTGTGACCAATTTTATATTTGCTCACTAAATTTTTAAGAATGATTAATTTGTGCCCATATCTAAAATTTAGTTACTAAATATATTTTAATTAGTGACCAAATAAAATTGTCACAAATAACTAATTATTAGTGACCAAATAATATTATTGTCACTAAATATTTGAATTTGTGACTAAAATAATTAGTCACTAATCTCATCCCTCCCAATTAAAATAATCTCCCCACCCAAAAAAAACTTATCTCCTAAATTACAAAAATGATAAATAGTTACCAAATAAAATCTTACCATCTTGCGGCGAACTAAATTTGGTCACTAAATATGTTTAGTGACCAACCCACAATATTTAGTGACCAAAATTTTTGTCACTAAAAGCCAGATTTCTTGTAATATTGGCTGAAATTTTGTGCGGTGAGCTTGGAGAGTAGTAGCAAAACACAAACACCTAAAAGTTTTAATAGCGGTATAATCAGGAATCTGATCATAAAGAGAATGAAAAGGTGATTGACCATTAAGCAGAGGTGTAGGAATTCTATTTATAAGGTATGTTGCAGTCCCTACACATTCTCCCCAAAATAGATAAGGACCTTGGATTGAAAAAATAATGCATGAGCAATGGTTAGGAGGTGTTGATGTTTTCGTTCAACAACAGAATTTTGTTGAGGACGTTCAACACACGAGAACTCATGAATAGTGTCGTGTTGTTGAAGGAATGTAGTATGGCTAACTCTTTTGCATTATCAGATCGAAAACGCATAATAGTTAGACCAAATTGAGTTTTAACCATGTGAATTTTTTTTTATAATAGCAGCAGGAGCATCGGCCTTCATTTTAAGCATATAAATCCATGTGTATCGAGAGAAATCATCAATCAAAGTAACAAAAAATGTTTGTCATCAAATATTTCATGATGATACAACCCACAAATATCATAATGTAACAAATTAAAAATGTAGAAGGAGAAATACTATTGTGAGAGATAAAAGGTAGACGTTTGAATTTTGCTAGGGGACATATAATGCATTTTGTAGATGGAAAATGAGGAGGTAAGAAAAAAGAAACTTGAGTACTTAAAAGTTTGAGAATTTTATAAGACAAATGCCCAAAACGAGTATCCATAAAGTTACATTACAAGTATTGGAAACATTGTTGACAGGAGCAGGAGCAGAGACATGCGGTGAAGGATGAGTAACCAAAGTTTCTCAAGATGCAGGAGAGAAGACATAAAGTCCAACAACAAGATTACCCACGCCAATCTTTCGGGAGCGCTTGATGTCCTGAATGAGAAACCAGCAAGAAAAAATGACAGAATAATCATGATTAGTTAATAGTGCACTGATAAAAAGCAAATTAAAACGGAATGATGGAACATATAGAGCATAGTGGATGATTAACTTCTGATTTAGTCGAACACTACCAACAACAGTAAGAGGGAGGGTGGATTGATTGGGCAATGCAATGAAATGATTTTAAACATAGTTGCGAGATATAAAAAAATTCAAATCATAAGCGATATGAGGACTCACTCCAGAATCTAAAATCCAAGAAGAATCAGAAATGGATAAAGATGGGGGAAGTGGTTGAAAAGGCCAAACCAGAGGATGAAGTATGAGTTGAGTCATCTAATTGGGGTGAGTGGCATTGGAGATCCGATTTTGCAGTAACGACAAAAGCTGTTGATATTGTTGATGGGTGAAATCCATTCCTGTAGAACTAGTTTCGAAAACTTGATTGGCATTGCCTGGTGTGGTGAATCGGGATCCAAGGAAAGGTTTCTTGTAACCTGGAGGATAACCATGTAGCTTATAACATTTGTCCTTGGCATGGCCCAGAAGGCCACAATAGGCACATAGGGGTGATCCTTCTTAGTAAGCTTATTTTTGTTCTCTGCAGATTTTGAGGCATGTTGCACAGCAAAAGCAAGGGGCGGATCAATCGACGATTATTTCTCTGATACCATATTAAGAAAAGTGATTCTTGATGAAAAAAAGAATTCTATTCTCATTATTATTCTCAACCGAGATGGAATACAAGTATATATAGACAGGAAAAGAAACAAAAAATAGCAAATAAACTGACACCGTTAAAACAGATTTACAATAACGAAAACTAATAAAAACATAAAAATTTGTGATCAATATTTTCATCCTAACCAAAGCATACTTAAGGTCCGTTTGACACGACGGTGACGGTTGTGATCGAAGGCAGTGGTGTTATGAACCATCCTTCGTGAACGTCCGACCTAACCTAAGGAACTTCATTCACTTTTATGTTCAAAATTAGCTTTTTTTTCTTAGTAGCAGTCGTAACCGTTGTCATGTCAAACACATATTTTATGACATCGACATTTTTGCCCAATCACATTTGGAGTAAAAATGTCGTGTCAGACGGGTCGTTAGGCCTGAGTTTCGGGTTCGTCAAAACAATGCACAATTTTTTGATCCTTGTTATTAAGTTCGCACATAATTAGCAGACACGGAAACTATGTTTTCTTGCTCATCACGTGGAGGTCTACGAGCCGATTTTAGGGCATTCTAAAATCAATGTTCCAAACCACATGTCCAAACCTGGCGATCGACTACATGCCCAATTTACCCGTCTTCAAACAAATTTAAGGTCAGAATGAGCCAACGAGTGTTTGGATTGGATGTCGGTCAAATCCAGAATGGGTTAAAGTTTGTGTTAGTGTGATTTCATGATATCTATGCAAAGACATGAAATCTTCTAGAAGGAGAGGAAGCGGAAACATAAAAAAAATTATGGAACAAGATGAAGGTGACTCCTCACTACGCGAAAAATGCAAAGTAGAAAAGAATTTTTTTTCTTGCTAATTAGCAAGAAATGTTACTTTTGATACCTCCATAATAGCCATGAATTCTTTAATCTTAACAGATCTTACAATATCAGAAAGCATTTTCATATTCTTTAGGACTTCACATAATGTTTATTTTTCCTTCTTCAGCATTGTAAAACAATGCTTTTACAATGCTTGAGGAATTAAAAATCATGAATCATTTCACTTCTTATAGGATGTAAGTATGTAACTATAGTCTAATTCTAATCCCCACTTTGTCTTGTAGTGCCTACAAATTATCATTTGACTTTTCAAGATCCATTAAAGTGCTGAGAAAACTATCACTATATATATAGTTTTCAATATGCATGACATCTTAATTATATCGCAATAAGTTATAAATTCAAAAACATACTCTTCATCTTCGAGCAAACATCAAGAACATTGACATTCATTCTACTTTTTTTCCTGTACTCAGAATTTTTCAGTTTTAACATATTTTTCAAAGGGAAATTTACTTTATCTACCATGGAAAGAACACCGCATCCACTAGTTCTATCATATGGATTTTTGACTCATCGGTGTCATCAAAATGGCATCTTTGTTGGTGAAATATATGACTTTGTAGTAATCAACATCTATGACCCATGCATGAAAATTTGTTATCATATTTAAGCCACAAAATTAATGTTTTTCAACACAACAAGGACAAACATATTTTCTTTTAGGATAAATTCTTGTTTTGGTCCCCAATGTTCGCCAACTTTAATCTTTTGATCCCCAACGTTTGCCAACATTAAAATTTCAGTCCCTAACATTTTTATATTCACATATTAGTGCTTAAGTTTCATTTCCAATCCCCAAATGATAAAAAATCTACGACAAATTTTAATGGCCTAGATGGCTACCTATAGCGATTAAGAGAGAGGTTGACTAGTGATTAGTAGAGAGATTAATAACTTATCTCTAAATGTATTAGCGTCTCCCTCACAAAAAACTTGAATACCAACAAAATTCTAGACTGCCTTTTACTTCCAACGACCCTGTAACATTCCCCTTGGGACTAGACCCCCCTAGTGTGGCATGCGTCACATTTGGCTGACTAGGGCTAGGTGATAGGTCTATGACTCTAACGGACATGATGAATGGGACACCCAAATCTTCAATTTTGACCAAAGTCAACATAAGGTCAACCATGGTTAAATAAGCCCCAAATTTTGATTCCTAAGGCCCAAACCCAATTCCATTGGGTTCAATTTGATTTTACAGACATTTCAATAAATGAGGGCTCACCCTAGGATGCCACATGAGCTAAGGTGGTCAATATATATAGGTCAACATGGTTAACATGCATGAAGAAATGTTGACCATGTATGTGGGGACAAGGTTGGGTTAGAAAGAAGCCACTTGGAGCTTGTCTCAAGCTTCCAAGGGCTTAGGAAATGCCCCCATTTCTTCCAGCTGACTGCCACCATAGAGAATGCCACTTGACAGCTAGAAGGAGCATCCAAGGAAATTGCTGAAACACCCCATAATGGGATTTTCCCCATTCAGCTCTCCCCTCCCTCATTTTGAACCTCTATGACTCTTTTTCATCGCCCAAGGAGTCAAGCCAGCCATTACCCTAGAGAAAACAAACTCAGTAGCTCGGTTTGGAGAGGGATTGTCGTAAACAATCACCGCCATGCCTCCTAAAAGATCTTCCCGATCAATGGCTCTTAACTAGGTGCGTTTCAGCTCTCCCCCCTTGGTGCTAGCTTCTCAGTTCATATTAAGAGATAAATCGACCTCAATTGAGCTCAATCCCTTTGGAATCGGAGGAGGAAAATGTGAAATAAATCCAAGCCGGATTTTCCGTATCTGGCGACAATTGGTCGCCAGAACACCACCCATCGACGGCCTTTGTCGAGAGGAAGGTGGTAGTGTTGTTGGTCGGCCATGGTTGGGCTTGGATTGTTGTTGGGAAGTCAAAATGATGCTCCAAGACGGGCAAATCGTTACCATTGGCTAGAGGAGGAAGATGAGCAGCTGCCCTCAGATCTGCTTTAAGCTCTGTGTAGATCTACAACGTGTAGAACAAGTTAATGCCATCACACCGACACAGCAGCCCTCCTGATAGATCCAGACCTTGGGCTCAACATGAAAGTTGTAGCCCTTGGTCTGGCCTTTTTCAAAATGTAGTGGAATATTTTCTGTGGTGCCATGTAGCTCCTTGTATCTCATTTACAAAATTTCGTCCCATAAAGTTTAGGAATTTCTTGTTTGGTGTATTTATCCTTGCATGCAGCATGGATGGACATGAAATTACATACATGTATGTTAAATCACAATATGCACAACCTCTACAAGTTTGAGAATTTTGGTGACTAATTTCTCATAGTTCTTGTGATTAATTAGGATAGATACACATGAGATATTTGTGAAATTAATTGAGTTAAATCTACTTGGAAAATGCCCAAATTTTGATAGCTTCATTCTTAGATAATAATTGGTCTGTGGTAAAAATATTGGGATATTTGGATTAGAGAATTGTAAGATTCGTCACATTATGAAACTAGGGATATAAATAAATTTACCTAAGGCTTTTGTCGACTAGAACTCTAGTCGACACAAGACAATGTTGACTAAAAGATCTTAAGACAAGAAGTCGTACCTTATCATGTCGACTGGAAGAGATCTTAGAACTAGAATAACTCATTTAAAATTAATCTAAGTCATTTGTCGGGTAGACAGCAGTCGACATTATGACAATATCGACTAGAAGATCATAAGACAAGAAGGTTTACCTTATCTGTCGACTTGGAGAGTTTGGAACTAGAATATATTATGAAAAATCAGCCCAAGCCTTTGTCGACTTGACATATAGCCGACATTATTAAGATAATGTCGACTAGACAACTCTTAGATAAGAAATATCTCCTTGCCTGCCGACTAGGATGAATCTTGATATAAAAATCAAAGTCCTTTGCCGACTAGACCTCTAGTCGACACAATAAAATATCGACTAGAAGATGACTAGCCTGATCTGTCGACTGGAAGAGTTTGAGACTAGAATATTTTATGAAAAATCAATCTAAGTCCTTTGTCGCCTAAACCTCTAGGAGACACATTGAAATATCGACTAGAAGATGACTAGCCTGGTCTGTCGACTGGAAGAGCTTGAGACCAGCTTTATGAGAAATTGATCTAAGTCCTTTGTTGACAAGACCTCTAGTCGACACATGGGTAATATTGACTAGACCCGACATAGTGAAATATCAACTAGAAGATGACTAGCCTGGTTGACTAGAATGTTTTATGAGAAATTGATCTAAGTCCTTTGTCGACTAGACCTTTATGCCGAAGATGACTCAAAACTTTGACAACTGTAGTAGTGCGGCTTCCAAATCAAAGTCTTGTACTCCAATACGAACCTTCACACGACTCTTCTTCCTCACACTCATTAAGCACGCATTGGGTAAGAGAACATCCAACTTCTCTTCTGCCAAAAAAACAAGGCACTCTGACTCGCCCAACAAATTCTTCTGATAAAAAGGAGCGGGATGCGCCGGTGTCGAACAATGCTCTCGTAGGATGATTAAAGACCAATACGAATCCTAACGAGTACACGAGGATTAAGCGTACACAAGCATTATAAGCAATATACATGACAATAATTAAGGAATAAAAGTACTTGTCATGACATCATTCTGCCGAATAGCGTCCCGCTGACCGAGAGCAAAGACCCTCAGCTGAGTCAGGGGGTATTGGGAGGTTGATGTAAGACCCCCCCAAGAACTGAACCCAGGTCGGGAGAGGAGGGTCTTACTGCCCAAGATGGCCACTCAGTGCTCACTGGGTGGCAACGACCAACCCTCTCAAATACTAGGTGGTCGCCTTGTCAGACAAGAGAGTCAACACATCACATCAGATCACAGTGCGGATGCAATCATATGGAAAACTAACTAGACATACGTATATATATAAGCAAAAGGCTGTAGCCAACTGTTTACATGGGTGGCCCTGTGGGCTAAGGATAACTACTACACCCTTACATTCCTTACATAGTCATATACCCTAGGACTCACATCTCGGAAGACGGAAGGTGATACTGGTGTATCTGATATGGAAATCTCAAAAGCCGGTACGCTGTCACGCGGTATGGGGGTTCACACTGTCCCATCTCATGTGAATGGTTATATAAACAACTGTTAGTCACAGAGCTAAGTAGAAAACACATCTCCTCCCCGGATCTGTATCCTAGGGACGAGCTTAAGCACCCGAACAGTAAATAGATAGCCGAAGCAAAAGGGTGTGCATCATGTAAATAACTGGAGGCCATAATAATATCATCAGTTATTCAAAAGAATAGCTCAGCTAGTAGAAGTAATAACACTAGTAACCGCAATTTTCAAACACGCTGCCAGTGTTCAAAACCCACTTACACAACCCTGTGTCGACACAGTTTAGACCGCTTCTCTTCCAGCAGGGTAGCGAACCCCGGGGCCTCATCGATGTGGCTGTCGGTGACAGTGGACAGTCCTGCCACTTCTTGGTGTGGTCTTACTGCACCACCCAGACCCTACTGTACAAACCAGTGTACTCCTTGGATGTGAGCGACATCCAGCGATTCTGAAATGTATGCCGACCAGTGGAGGCAAATCAACGGGTATATAATGGTGATCACATGCGGTGCACATCTCCCTGTCGTCATGATTTGTCAACTCTCCCACACCTGTATGAACGGTCTGCGGGCGTGACCGACCCGCCACTTTTACCGCAAGTATTTCACGAATTATTAATTAAATAGTAAAGATACACTTCGGGTCTGCCATGACATTCTTAAATCGACCGACTGCTCAACGTTTGGCCGGGAGGCGCAACGGGCGTGAGGGCACATTATTTGGGGTTAACCCTGGAAGAGATACTCAACTCGCGGTTTTCCCCAACTAATGCTCTCCTAAAAAGTTGGTCGCTCGTCGGAGCAGGACCCGGGCTAGAACCATAGATATGATAAATCACCGTAATTGAGTGCGGTAAAAAGTGCTGCAAAATGAGCTGCAGAAATGAAATGTTGAACTGTAAAAGTACTGAATGAAAGAACAGAAATAAAGAGCTGAAATAACCGGACCAATACGAAACTGGAGTAGTACTAAGAAGAAGCTGAAGTAAAGAGTTGAAATAATCAGACCAGTACGAGACTGGAGTCAAGAAATTGCAATAGATTAAAAGTGTTAGTAGTCCTTTCACTCCATATTTAGGAGGCTTCGATTCCATCTCCGTTCATTGGAGGGAAGTTTTATTTTATCTTCGTTCATAGGAGTTTCTTCCAATTTCTGCCCTTTATTACAGTTCAACCATAGGTTTTAATTGCGCCTTTTAAACATTGCTTACGCGGATTTAAGGAACGTTATTATGAGTACATTAATTTCTCCAAAAAGAGGCGATTTCCAATGTCCGAGAGTTATTCTAAACGCAGCTCGATGATTTGTAAAAACCCCACATTGCTTCGAGCTTGAGTTTTCATTTTTATTCATCGGATCATCATTTATTTGTAACATCATCCAATGATTATAATTTGATCGCGTGCTACGATCTCTTCTCCCAGCCCCGGAGAATTTGATAATCTAAAGTGCGACCGTTCTACTCTAGAAACTCTTCCATTGCACAATTTCCATCCAACTGGCCGCATAATTTGATAGTACACCCAAAATAGCCTATTATGAGCCTAAAATTTTTTCCACAATTTTCCAACCTTTTTAGGGGATTTATTTTGGCTAATTCAGTCTTACTTTGGCCCAAAAAATACCAAATCAATTTATAAAAATCACAAATTTTGATATTATATCCAAGAGGCGCTATTATGAGCCTAGATTTTTTTTTCAAAATTTTCCAAGATGTTTCTGACTTTTTTTGTCCAAACAAATCTTATTTATGCCTTTATTAATACCAAATCAATCAGAAAAATCCCAAAATAATTAGTGGAGATAGCCCTCATGATAGGGAACGTTTTTCATGTTCAAATAATTTTGCTTAGAGGCCTATATTTCTCTCAGAAAAATTTGCAAGCTATTTGTGAAGGGTGGTCTACGGTTAAGGGGTTCTGAAGGATGACAGGGCACCTGGCCGCATATAGCATTCTGCCCCACATCGGATCCGAAGCCGATGCGTTGTGGGATGCGAATGCTGAGGTAAAGCGGGATTTAAAAAATTCTGGGTCGTCCGATCTCATCGTGGAGATCGAGTGACCCGTGCTACTCCTCGGCGGTACAGGAGGTGGCAGCCTCTTTCACCGCCGGGAAACGGCCGCCAGAAGTTGATGCCGCCCCCGATCAACTTGTCGGGGGCCGGCGAGCCATTTGGCGGTGGTCCGGCGGCCTGCCGCCGCCGGTCACCGCCGGAAATCTGTAACCCGAGGGCGGATGGCGTGGCCTGCACCATTATCATTGGTGCGCGCCGCCCCTCCCTCGTTGGCGACCAATTATACTGTCCCTGGACAGCTCGCCGAGGGTCGGGCTTGCCTCCGGCGGTGGTCCGGCGGCCTGGTGCCGCCGATCTTCGCCGGAAATAGTTAATCAGAGAAAAAAAAAAAGAAGCCCGTGGGTGCCGCCGGAGATGCGTTCTCCGGCGGCACCGCTGTCACAACCCTCATTTTCTCAATATATATAAATATATCATCAGAGTAAGAGAAAACACGCGTCATGATGTCACGTCGTGCAGGGGACAACTACAGACGCTCAGGCAGTCCTATCTTTACACATTTCTTTATAAAAAATATACACTTTGCGTTGAAAATAATAATTGTTGTTTAAAGTTCCCAAAAACTGTGTCCCTCGGTTTAGTGGATCATCTAGTCCACAACCAAGAAAGTATAAATATACGCAGTGGAAAAGTACTTATTTCACCTTAGGTTGTCCCACATGAGCCTGAGAACTTAACCAACATTCTAATGATATATATCTTCTAAATTTGGTATAAGTAAAAGAGACTTTTACGAGCTTCAAAATATAGTGACGATAGTTAAAAGAGATGTCGTGAGCATGAGAAAATATGCCGACTTTAATATATGAAATATCTACTATGCATCCTACTTTAACATAAATCCTCCCCAGAGAGCATTTGCATTAATAGCAAAGCAACAATAGTAACATAAATAACAAATCACAGTCTAACGCATAAGAAAACATACTATGGGCGCCAACAAACTGGCACGAACCCATAGCATTAACAAAGCCAGAAAAGTTCAACAGACTACCTCTCAAAATGAGAGTATGAAAACAGCTACTGAAGGTCTGGAAGGACCGAACTCAATCAACTCAAACTGCTACTGATCCAAACCCGAGGCATTCAAAAGAAAAGAATACCTCAGTACAAAGACGCAAAAAGGCAGCCAATCATAGAGTAAAAAAAAACTTAACAAACTCAAGTGGGTTATTACCCCAACAAGAAATAGATGTGAAACAACAACAATCAAAGAAAAGAAAGATTAGTATCCCAACAGGGAAAGACTTGCACGAATGAAGTGCAGTCGAAGTTATAAAATAAAATCCAAGTGAAGAAAAGTGTCAGATTGGCTCAAGAAGTGAATCATTAACCCAGCCATAAAATGGTATTGAGGTGGTGGCTATCTTTCCAACACAAATCATTAGACCAAAACATCCAAGAAACAAAAGCACTGTGGTGGTGGTGGTTACACCCACACAGCAACAGTCTACACAGCCAAGGAAGAAAAACAGACAATGTGGTGGTGGTTACGCCCATACAACCAACAGTCCATAAACCTCCAGCTGGGGTAAGAATTCACAACTTCTTGACCAAATCAGGCACCACAGGAAAACCCAGGAAAATTCCAAGTGCAAGCTTCACAACAGATTCGTCGTAACCATCGTAAGAAAATTCGGTTTGAGCACTCGACGAATTCCTATTCACTCGATGAATTCGTCGTAATTACTCGACGAATCCTTAGAATACTCGACGAATTCTAACTAATACTTGGTGAATCCTAACTTATACTCGATGAATTCTAACTTAACTATATGGTGAACATAGCTTGATCACTCATCGAATTCTTCCTATTCACTCGACGAATTCATCGAAATTACTCGACGAATCCTTAGAACACTCGACGAATTACTATTTGCTACTCGGCGAATTTCACTATCACTCGACGAATTCGTCGCAAATACTCGACGAATCCTTAGAACACTCGACGAATTACACTAGAATGCTAAACAAATTCTGCTAACATAAACCAAAAATTTTCAGAGTACAATTTATCTAAAATGATAAGATATGAGGGGAAAACATGGCAAGGGAGATTAGTCCACCACTTGCCTCAAACCTTCTCGAAAACTAGTATCTCGAGCACTCCACGTCCAGAGATCGGCCGAGGGAAAAACTCCACAACGAATTTCTGAAAGATTTAGACAAAAATGAGGCTTAGGGCCAAATATTCCAACACCCTAAAACCCACGAAATCAAAAATACTCACCGCACACACGAAGATCTCGGCGAGAGCTTTCCAATTCTATGCTCCGACGAAGATTTCGCACGCTGGATCCCACGCAACAGCCGACGTAAACTTCAAGACAAACGCAACTTTCTCCTCTCACGCGGCTCTGGTTCGGCGAAAACGGGAGAAGGAAGGGTTCGGGAAAACATAAAATCTAATTCAGCCCTTTTTATATGAAACTTTAAAGAATTATTTATTTATTATCATTTAAAATGAGTTAAACCTTTAATTAATGATTTGAACTATGACCAACTTGGATTTAATGAAATTCGCGCCAAAGACCAATACCGGTCCTACAAAACCAACGATGTAGTCGAAATCAAAGTTCGACGAGCCGATAACGAGTTACAATTTACTTTACACAAATTATGACAACGAAACCCGACAAATTCATTTAAATTAATTATTTTAAATTTCCAACGTGAAAGAACTCTTCACTTAAGCAAGCACTGCTAACTTTGCATTAACGTAACGCCCTTACGTCAAAATTATTATTTAATTAAATTATCGAAAATTCAGGGGCGTTACAGCCACCCCCCCCCCCTCCCTAAAAGGAAGTTTTGTCCCGAAACCTGAAATGCAATCTGAACTTAAAAGACATAAAGAACAAGAGTAAGGTCCTATCGGGTAGAAAAACTTACCGAAGAAAACTAGGAGAAATATGTGGATGAGATTCCTTCATGGCAGACTCTAACTCTCAAGTTGCGCACTTCTGACATCCTGATTTGGCCAGAGAACTTTAACCATAGGAATCGTCTTCTTCTGCAACACTCTGTCTTGCGTCTCCAGAATGCGAACAGACTCTTCAACATAAGAAAGGTTGGGTTGCAACTGGGGCACCGATTTGAGAACATGATTGGCTCATGTGAAACACTTTGTGAACACCAGAGAAAGTATCATGCAAACTCAACCTATAAGCTGATACTCTGATGCGCTCAACAATCTGGAAAGTTCCCACATACCGGGGATCCAACTTGTGGTTCCTTCCAAATCTCTTAACACCTCGCATCAGAGTACCTTTCAAGAAAACCATGTCCCAACTGCGAACTTCGGATCAACGCTTCTCTGATTAGCATACTTCTCATATCGCTCTTGAGCTACGCGAAGCTTCTCGCGAATATGCGACCCGACAATACCCATTTATTCCAAATCTTCTAGACCTCATAACGTTCTCTCACCAACTTCGGCTCAAAACAGGGGAGTTCGACAATGCCTCCCATGCAGAGCTTTAAAGGGGGCCATCTGCAAGCTCTCCTGATAATTGTTATTATGGGCAAACTCCATGAGTACAAGATGCTTATCTCATACTCCAATATGGTCCAGTATATAACATCTAATCATATCTTCAAAAATCTGATTTACCCTTTCCGTCTGACCATTGGTCTGAGGGTGATAAGCAGTAGAATATCTAAGGTCAGTGCCCAAAGCTCCCTAAAAGCTCCGCCGAAAATGAGACATATACCTAGAATCCCGATCTGACACAGTACTTTCTGGCATTCCATGCAATTTAATTACCTCATCCAAATAAAGATCTGTTATTTTCCCCATAGAATAACCAATCTTAAAAGGCACGAAGTGAGCACACTTCGTCAATCTGTCGAAAATGGCCCACACCGCGTCATGCCCTCTGGGAGATCTCGGCAACCCGATAATGAAATCCATTGAAATACTTTCCCATTCCAGCTTGGAATATCCAAAGGGTTCAACTTACCTTCAGTCCTCTTATGATCTGCCTTAACACGTGGCAAGTATATCATTCAGAAACATACTTAGCGACATCATTTTTCATACCTGACCACAAGACAATCTGTTTCAGATCTATATACATCTTTGTGGAACCATGGTGATAGGAAACACTTGATCCATGAGCTTCGCTACAAATCTTTGCTCTAATATCCTCAATCGCGGGAATACAATACCTACCGTGGTACTTCAAGGTATTCTTATCATCAATTGAAAATTTTGGAAATTCCCCTTTTTTAGTTCTATTCCGGAGGTGCTGCAAATCAGGTTCTTCTTTCTGATGCAGTCTCGTTATAGAGAAATCCAAGAAGGCTCTTGCGTTTCCAAGCCAGAAGGCAAGGCACTACCTCCAACGGATATATCCATCAACAAAAACTCCTCCACCAAGAACTGCACAGAAAGGTTGAAGACATGCGCGATCTTCCTACTCAAGGCATCGACCATCACGTTCTCCAACCATCTGCGCTGGTGCAAATTCAGATTTTTCTGGGTGATGACATACTTCAAACTCTTATGATCTATACAAAAATTGCATGCTACTCCATATAGAAGATGTCTCCACAGCTTCAAGGCATAAATTACTGCAACAAATTCTAAGTCATGTGTAGGGTAATTCCTTTTATGAACTTTCAGCTGACGTGACCCATATGTGATCACCTTTCCTTCTTGCATCAAAACACAACTGTGTCCAACATGAGATGCGTCCACATAAACGACATACTCTACTCCCTTGGTCGGTAAAGCCAAAATAGGAGCAGTGTACAAATGCTTCTTTAATTCATGGAAAGCTTCCTCACAAGAATTGCTCCAAACAAACGTTGTATTTGCCTGTGTAAGCTTAGTGAGAGGTGCCGACAACACCAAAAATCCTTGCACAAATCTTCGATAATTACCCACCAACCCTAAGAAGCTCATTATCTCCTTAGGCGTTATAGGCATCTTCCAATCCAAAACAGCGAATATCTTCGCTGGGTCTACTGAAATTTTATCTTTACTCACTACATGACCCAGGAAAGGCACTTGCGAAAGCCAAAATTCGCACTTACTCAACTTTGCATATAGCTTGCGCTCTCTTAGAGTAGACAATACCAAGCGCAAATGCGCAACATGCTCCGCAGCACTTCTAAAATACACCAACTCATCGTCGATGAACACTACCACGAAGTGGTCTGGAAAATCCTTCAACACTCTGTTCATCATATCTATGAAAGCAGAGGGTGCATTCGTCAAACCAAAAGACATTAGTAAAAAACTCACTAAGTCTTTTGATAAGGAGACTCTTAGAACCACTGAGTATTTTCATAAGGAGACTTTTAGAACCAACTGAATCCTTTGGAGAGGGATTCTTAGGACTCTTTCTTAGTTACAAAATAAGAACAGAGAGGAAGAAGAAGAAGAATAGAATTTTGTTGTATGAATCCTTCGGCAGTTGTGAGCTTTTGAAGTTCTTCATGATCTGTATAAGATGAACCCTTGCTTATGGTACAGAAGGACGCAAGGGTTATGAGCTTTTGATCCCTGTGATCTTTGTACTCTTGTTTGCTTGCTGTTGTAAGATTTGAAGAAGAAGAAGCAACCTTGTATTTCTGTACAGAGAAGTTCTTGAATTTCTGTCTGAGAGAACTTGAGGAGAAAGAAGAAGACAGAATAATAATTAGTTGTTTTTCTCTTCCTTCTTCTGAATACTTATTCTTTGTCGAATAGTGTTTAAATTTGTTTCCACTTCTGTTCTGTCCTTAGAAGGAATATCCATTGGACATTGAGTATTTCCTTCTATTTATGTTTCCCGCCCCGTCCATCTGATTTGAATAACTTCCAAGAATGTCTTTATTGTTCCTCTGAAATACTACATTCCATTCTTAGCAATAAACGAGTCATTGTAATTCAACTTTCATCTTTGAAAGACTTTGGAGATGGATCAGAAAGGACAGCAGAAAACATTCTATTTCTGTATGTATTCGACGATGCGTCGAATTCAGTATTCTTGATATCGACGCACCTCTGAGTTCTTATAGAAGCAGCTTCGAATTTTTCTTAGCTATTACTGAACTCAGATGTCGACGTTGCGTCGAGTACTTATCGACGTATCTATCTAGTTGAAGACTTGGACTTCATCTTCTGCGTCAATTTGAAGTCGAAGTTACGTCAACTTCTATGATAGCTTCGACAGGCTCTTCTTTTCCGCGTCGAGTTCATTTCAAAGTTGCGTCGACTTCACTTGATACTTCGACAAGCAGTCTGAGTTACTTCGACTTTCAGCCAGAGTTTTGTCGACTTCTAGTTGAAGTTGCATCGACTTTTATTCGACGCAAGTTTTAACTCAACTGAATTTGTGCTTATCTTAGACCAGGTCTTGACACTCTAAGTGAGTGTGATATCCTAGGACATCTAATGACCAGATTACCCTCTCTATATAATATGGGTAATACATCCTAGATGATGAAATCACTTTAAGATAATTTGTTAGATAAATCACATGGGTGTTTTTCCCAACAATCTCCCCCTATTTATCTTAACAAATTTTACAAAAATGTAGGTGATTTCAAACATACAGTTGAATAAAAGCACAGTATGAACACATTTACAACAGCACAATGGCATGGTAAACTGAAAACTTCTTATTAATATAAATAGATGTTTATTAGAGTTAGTTACCCAAGAAATATTCTACTTTTTTTCTTTATGAAAAGTAGATAAGACATCATAGACCTTTCTGAATTTCCTTTCCGCATATTTGAAGTTTGTTGAGGTGGCTTTCTCTGGATTCTTCTGAATTCATTCATGTCCCTTGAAGAGCTTTTCCAGATTAGTTTCTACTTTAGAATGGACATCTTTAAGCTTGAATCCCAGACCAAAGACTTTAGTTGCCATCAATTAAGTTGATTTCTTCTAGATCTAGTTCTTCTGTATTAGGGTCTGGTACAATGAATGTTGATTGTGGATTATCATAAGTTGGAACAATCTTGAGTACAATCTTCCTTTTCTTTTGAAGTGGTTGCTCTGCTTCATCCAGATCACATCCAAGGCCTCCTTTGTGAAGTTACCTTCTATTTTCAAGAAGTTTTGATTGAGGATATGTTGCAGCACACTTTGTAGGATCAAAGAGTGTGCTTGGGATTTGGATTGCCTACTTGAGTTGTTTTTTTTTTCACAGCATCCTTACCCTTCTGCAGTCTTTCAACGAACAACCTTCTCTTTTCTTCAAGCTCTCTTTGAGATGCTTCAAACTCATATTTATCTCTTTCTCTAATTTCATCTAGGGCATTGTCAAGCTTTAGATCAATATACTCCTTCATTTTATTTTCAGGGATTCCAACCTTCTCATAAGTTTTGTAGTAGGATTTGTCCTTCTTGAACTATTTTCTTTGCTCTTTTGTATACCTCTCCCAAATAGGTATATCTCTTTCATATCCTCTTCCTCTAACATCTCTTCCCCTTCCTCTGTAATTCCTTCTATGTCCCCTTCCTCTGAATGGAGGTCTTCCTCTAAAGGTTGGTGCTTGGACAATTGGCTTAGTGAAGATGTCAGCTCTTTGAATATCAGTGGAAATGTATTGAAGATTGATCTTACCCTTCTCTACATTGTCCCTGAGAAAGTGGTGCCTTATCTTTATGTGCTTAGTTCTATTGTGGAGAACAAGATTGGAAGCTATAGAAATAACACTAGAGCTGTCACAGAATATTATGGAATTATCAAGAGAAAAGTTGTAGCCTAACAACTGATTTTGCATCCACAATATTTGTGAGTAGCAGCTTCCTGCAGTTATATACTCAGCTTCAACTGTAGAAGTGGAGACTGAGGTTTGCTTCTTGCTAAACCATAAGATCAATCTAGCACCCAAGAATTGATAGGTTCCTGAGGTGCTTTTTCTATCAAGCCTGCATCCTGCATAGTCTGCATTTGAGTAGCCTATTAGGTCAAATCCAGATTCTGCAGGATACCATAAGCCAAGTTCAGGTGTACCCTATAGATGTCTGAGTATACTTTTCATAGAACTCATGTGGGGTTCTTTAGGGTCAACCTGAAATCTAGCACATATGCATGTAACAAACATGATATTTGGTCTGCTAGCTGTCAGATAGAGGAGTGAGCCAATGGCTGCTCTGTAAGTCTTCTGATCAAAGGACTTACCCTTCTCATCTCTATCCAAAAGAGTATTGGTAGCCATGGGGGGTTTTATGATAAAGGCATTTTCCATCCCAAACCTCTTGATGAGTTCCCTGGTATACTTGGATTGGGATATAAAAATGTCATCTGCAGTTTGCTTTACTTGAAGACCAAGAAAGTAGGATAGTTCCCTCATGCTACTCATCTCAAATCCAGACTGCAATAGGTCAGCAAACCTTTTGCAAAGTTTTTGATCTGTTGAGCCAAATATGGTATCATTTACATATATCTGTACTAAAATTTGTTGATTTTTATGTGCTCTAGTGAAGAGTGTTTTATCCACCTTACCTCTTATAAATGAGTGTTCTAAAAGGAAGGTGGATAGGGTCTCATACCAAGCTCTTGGAGCTTGCTTGAGACCATATAGTGCTTTGTCTAATTTATAAACAAAAGAAGGGTAAGATGGATTGACAAAACCTGGGGGCTGCTCCACATATACTTCTTCTTGAAGAGTTCCATTTAGGAATGCACTCTTCACATCCATCTGATAGACCTTTATCTTCATATATGCTGCATTGGAAAGAAACATCCTGATTGCTTCTAGTCTTGCCACTGGAGTAAATGTTTGGCTGAAATCAATTCCCTCCTCTTGCCTATATCCTTGAGCAACAAGCCTGGCCTTGTTCCTGACAATGACTCCAGTTGAGTCCATTTTATTCTTGTATACCCATTTGGTTCCAATTATTGGGTAATTTCTTGGTCTCTCAACCAGGGACCAGACCATGTTCCTTTCAAACTTAGCAAGTTCTTCTTACATGGAAGCTATCCAGTAAGGGTCACTGTCAGCCTCTTCAAACTTCTTTGGCTCATAATGTGACATGAAACATTGCAGCATAGTCTCGTTTGTTATTTGATTCCTTGTCTTCACTCCCACTAACAAATCTCCAATGACCGGAGATGGAGGATGATCCTTTTGAGTCATCATGATTCTTGTTGAACTATTCAGTGGATCCACCTCCACCTGAATTTCCTCTTGCTCATTAACTGTGGGGGCCCCATCTTCATTCTCTAGAATGATCTCTATATTTGGTAAAGCAGGTGCTTCAATATCATCCTCATCTGCAGCAGACTCTTCATCTAAATCATTGTCAGCTTTCTATTTTCCTTTGTCCTGGCAATCTGATGGATGATCCAAGATGCTGAGTCTTTCAACTTGATCTGCAAGTTAGTCTTCTTCCTGCATTATATCATTGGTGGAAGTTTCCTTCCCGTTGTAATACATATTAGTTTCATCAAATACCACATGCATTGACTCCTCAATTTTGAGAGAGCTTTTATTATAGCACATATAGGCCTTGATTGATGAGGAATATCCCAAGAATATCCCATCATCAACTTTTTTGTCAAATTTGGCAAGATGACTCTTTCCATTTTTTAGAATAAAGCAAGTACACCTACAAATCCTAAAGTATGTGACTATATGTGCCTTTCCCTTCAATAACTCATAGGGAGTCTTCAACTTGGTCTTGTTGATGAGACTTCTATTCAGAATATAGTTGGAAGTATTCACTGCCTCAGCCCAAAAGGGCTTTGGCAAGTTGGATTCAGCCAACAATGTCCTTCCTGATTCAATTAGAGTTCTATTTTTCCTTTCAGCCGCCCATTTTGTTGGGGGGGTTCTAGGAGCTGAAAAGCTTTATCTTATCCCTTCACCCTCACAGGATCTACACAATAACTGATTTTCAAACTCAGTATCATGATCACTTCTGATCACAGTAACTTGAGTATTGAATTCAGATTGAATTTGTATAATGAATCTTGAGAGGATCTTGAAGGTGTCTGACTTAGCTTTTAGAAAGAACACCCAGCTGGATTTAGAAAATTCATCAACAATGACTAAAGTATAGGACTTTCCTGCTAAGCTCTGAGTGGAAATAGGATCAAATAGGTCTATGTGCAGCAAATATTGGGTTCTTGGGGAATCATTCTTACCAATTGGTTTGAATGATGATTTGATCTTCATTCCTAGTTGGCAGGCTCTATATGGATGGTCTTTCTTAAACTTACCAATTAGTAAGCCTCTTACTAGGTTAAGCTTGGACAACTTAACTATGGTCTTAAAGTTCAGGTGACTAAGTCTCCTATGCCACAGTTCATTGTTTTCTAATTGGGAATTAAATAAGCAGTCCTCTCACTTGACATACTCAAAATCTACTACATAGACTTTACCCTTTCTAACTCCAGTCAATACAATTTGGTTAGTTATATAATTAACTATATGACATAAGGACTTAGTGAATACAACTTTGTATTCACAATCATATAGCTGACTAATACTAATTAGATTATGTTGAAGCCCTTTAACATAAGCTACCTTAGAGACTGAGATTTCCCCAATCCTGAGCACACCATATCCTTTGGTCTGACCAGAATGGGAATTTCCAAAAAATACCTTAGTGTTGGATCTGCCGGCGCCCTTAGAGGGGGGGGGGGTGAATAAGGGGTTTACTAATTTTTGGAATAAACTTAGAAATTTTACCAAAACAGAAAAACTTTTTTGCTCTGTCGCTAACGTCTGGCGTTAAAAGTTAACGCTGACGTTAACTCTCCAGAAAAAAATATTTTTGCAGAAATATTCAATATGATTTTCTTTATGAAATACAATTCCAGAAAAATTAGATATACTAAAAAAGGAATTTTATATTTCACAAAAATGATTACAAGGATAATATTTCAATAACGCTTGAAATTGGAGGCGACAACTTGAAAAATCTCGTTTTGTTCCTTCACCGGTCCTTCTCCCAAGGACCGGTTGGCTATAGCCTATCTATCTCCAGATAAGGCCTCTAGCCACCCCCTAGATCTATCCTTAACCTAGTCGCCACGCACAAGGTGGCGAATTACCCCCTAAGCCGCATAAGGACCAAATCGCCACATGCAAGGCGGCGAATTCACTACCGTTACAAGAAAATATAAAAGGATAAAGATAAAATTAAAACAAATGACTCCATAGAATGAAGAGTGCTGAAGGAGATGTTGAAGATACGCCATGACCACGTCGGAGTTGAAGCGAGCGTCCTTCTTCAAATTTGTCGTTGGAAATCTCCTTCTCACTCTTGTTCCTCAATGTTGGTGTTGGGAGTTCTCTCTGTATTCTGAATGAAATGCTCTCTCAGATCTCTGGAATGAAGGCTTCAATGCATCTCACCCTTGAGCCAATGAAATCAGATCTTTAAATAGAAACGGGAGCTAACGCGTGGCATTAAGGGTTAACGCCAGCGTTAGTGAATGTGCACTATCATGGCTAAAATCGTGCAAACCATCGGGATCGTGGCAGAAACCAATTTCATCGAACGAAACACATTTCGTCGAACGCGCTTTCGTCGAACAGAATCAAAGTTCGTCGAATGCCATCAAAGTTCGTTGAACGCAAGTTCGTCAAGCGAAATTTCATCGATAGCAGGTTCATTTCGTCGAACGGAATCTCCTTTCGTCGAACGCCTTCAGATTTCGTCGAACGCAGTTTCGTCAGGCGCAATTTCGTCGAGCGCAAGTTCATTTCGTCGGACGGAATCTCCTTTCGTCGAACGCCTTCAGATTTCGTCGAACACAGTTTCATCGACCGATTTGTTCTCGACGGCATTCCTTCTCAGCGGTTGCCTTCTCAGAGGTTACCTTCTCAGCGGTTTCCTTCTCACCGGTTGTTAACGCGGGGCGGTAACAACTAACGCGAGCGTTAGCTCTCTTTTTAGAGAATCGTCATCAATCAGCATCATGTTCATAGGGTTATATAACTATAGTTCCTGCACACTATAAACACAAGCAAGATCAAATACATAGTGTGATTTGTTATTTCTCAAACTAAGAGAATTGGAACACAAGCTCCAACAATCTCCCCCTTTTGATAATAACAAATCCACCAATAAGAAATAAAATATAATTAAAGTAGTGTTTATAGTAAATGTTAAGCGTTATAAACATGCATACTCCCCCTATGTGGATACTCCCCCTATATGAATGCATTTCCTAATGAACTCCCCCTAAATAAAAGATTTCTTTATTTCTTCAATTATTCTCCCTCTTTTGTTATAATCAAAAGAAAGTGGGATAGAGTTATAGCAATATAAAATAATATGCATTTAGTAGAGATAAGAGCAACTTGAAAAAAAATAGTGAACACAACGAAAGCAATTTGTAACATCTTGTAGAAATTGAAATTACAAAATATAATAAGCATTTTACTCAATTAAGTAGATGTTTTGAATTTAGATACACATGTTGTAAATTCATTTGAAATTTGTAAGAAAAAGTAGCAAGCAAGATTATAAAAATATCAAGTAAATATATGTTTACAATGTAAATAAATTTGCATTTCAAGTATACAAAAACATTGTAAAGATCATGCTTTGCTATCTAGTGCATTTACTCATAATTGTAGAGAACAATGTAGGAAAGCTTTAGGTCCAATTCTCATGAGTGGAAGTATTATAAATGATAATGATGTGTTCAATAAGTGTGTTTTGATAAAGTATACAAGTGTAGAAATCAAATCACATGATCTATGTAATGTAAGAACATAACTTGAATTGAACATAAACAACTTTACTTCCACAAATGTCAATGCACATATAGTTTTTTTTTAAGAAATGGTAAAATTTTTGTTTGCACAAGACACTTTATAATTCTTTCCAAGGTGCTCAACCTCACAATGCTCATTAAGACTTATCAGGAGGTTCAAGTAGTGCTTGGTGGAGTTATCCTTGTAATTAATTGTTTGTTTTTTTTGTTTTAGTGATAAAGGACTCCAAATTCACTTGTGTTGCAAACATAGCATTTTTAATTTTATTTACCACCTTTTTCGAAATACAAGTGCATGAAAAACAAAGAATTCAATGTTGTGTAGGTAAATTATTTATGAATTTCTAAATAAGTTTTTATGCTACACAATCATGCAAAAATAAGATTTACAACACATGTAGATTAACCAAAAAGGTGTAAGTGAGAAAATAATTATAAAAAATAATAACTTTACTCATACTTAGAGGCATGTAAAAACATTTCTACATATGTAATCTATACTCAAATTTGTTTTTGCACATTTGAAGATAATATTCAAGACATGATAAAATCAAAACAATGTTTTTAAGAAACTTGAAGGTTTAAATTAAACATTGTAAAGAATCTTGAAGCAATATATATAATCATCCTTGAAAACAACATTTAAGTACATAAAAAACTTTAGTTTTGAAGGAAATACCAACAGTTGAAAACACACAAAAAAATGAGCATAGAAGCTAACGTCAGGCGTTAACTCCTTAACGCCGGGACAGGGTACTAAATTTTTGACTTTTTGAAAAAATCATTTTCATGATTCATTGGTAATATAAAGATGTCTTCTTACAGTTGAAATTTCAGACATTATGAAGTTGATATGAAGGCTTTGTTAGCATGTTTTTGGTGGTTTTCAATAGTTTTTACTTTTTTTTTTTAATTTTAAATTTTTGAAGAACAAAAATGCAAACAAACATAACAAAGTACGTAAAATAATTTGATAGCTTTTTATAAGGGTTAAAGTGACATTTCTAAGACACCTAATTCTAACCTAAGCATGTGAAAACGTGCATCGGGTAGAGGTTTGGTAAAAATGTCGGCAAGTTGTGATTCCGTCCCTATAAAGCTAATTTTAACATGTTCTTTCTTAATATGATCCCTAATAAAATGATGCCGGACATCTATATGTTTAGATCTAGAATGATGTACGGGATTGTTTGTGAGATCTATTATTTACCCAGAAGACCGCCTCCGGGTGGCCTTTCTCATAGACCGGGCGGTCTAAGGATGCAAGTCACCCGGTTCAGGTCCAACAGGGTCCATCAGCACCAACCAACACAAGCCAGGCGGTCTGGTAGGATTCAGATCACCTCCAAGGATTGAAGATCTCTGAGGCATAAGTCCAAGCCGCGGTCTCAAGATGGAGACCGTCCGGGTTGCACCATGAAGACTACCAAGGCTCGTCCAGAAGGCAAGCCGCAGTCTCAAATTGGAGACCGCCCGGGTTGCATCATCGCCTTGATGGCAGCATTTTTAGTCTCCGGCCAGGACAGATTGGAAGCGCAAGCCGCCAAGACCGCGCGGCTTATTACTTTTCTCCTTTCTGTATCCCGTCACCGCCTGCCCGATTCTCCTGTACCCGGGCAGGCGGTTATTTTATCCCTGCCCGTTCGGGCAGGCCCCCGAGCCTATAAATATGGGGCGGCGACGTTCCCAAGGCACGCACACTCGAATCCAGGAGCTCGCTTGTTTGAGCTGCGGTCTCGAGTTTCCCGTCTTGCGACCTGTCTGACCGGCCGGCTTCTGCTTTCCTGTATCTGCAACCCGTTGTAACCGCTTCTTTTCAATCAAAGGAAATCCCATCACAGGAGTGGCATTCGCCGTGATGGGCGAAGTCTGGCCTTGAACGATGCTAGCGGTCTCACTCTCTTTAACCAAAAAGTAACCGACAGCCCGCAGCCTCTGATTTCCTTCGGAGGTGCAATTTCGGACTCAACAGAAACACGCGATCTTCAGATCGCGGATTATCGGTGAAATCATTGTCACAATGTCAGACCGTCAGTTCCCCCTTGGAGACCGCCCAGACCACAGTGAAGATTCCCTGTGGGAGGCTTTGGAACAATCGAAACGAGAAGCCGAGCGGGCTCAGAAAGCGACTGACCAGCGCCTTGACGCAATTAGTCAGGCTTTAACACTACTAACTGAGCGGTTAGTCCCACAGCAAACCGCGGTTAACCAGGCGGTTACTCCGGTCCCTCCTCCACCTCCTCCTTACCCGCTACCTCAGCTCGCCAACTTCCAACCACTGCAAGAAGGTTTTGCGGCCAGGCAAAACTTCTACCAAGAGGCCGCGCACAGCATGCCGGCCCGAGTTCTTGACTTCCAGGGGATGACTTCTCATGCAGCCCGCCTGTCCTATCCACCAGAGGGGGCAGCTCGCCTATCCTATCCGACAGAAGGAGTAGCTCGCCTTTCCTACCCTCCTGAGGTCGCTGCTCATCATTCCTACCCGCCAGAAGTTGCTGCCCGTTCCTCTTACCAGGATGCTTGTCCGCGAGTAGCCGTATATCAGGCGGCTTATTATTCCTCCCCTCTGCCTTCGAGTCAGCCATTGCTCTGAGGACCCTCTCGGATGCAACTAAGTGTAAACTCCTTGTAACATCCTTCGAAGGACAAGCAAGCGAGTGGTTTTATGGGTTGCACCCCAGGTCGATCGGTTGTTTTGCTGAGCTGCGCAGGGAATTTCTGCTGAGATTCTCTACTTCGAGAAAAAGGAAAAGTTGCCCGGCGGCCCTTTTTGATATAAGGCAGCGAGAAGACGAAACGTGGGCCCGTTTCGTGGACCGCTTCCAGAAGGAAATCATGGAAGTACAGAACGTGGATCCAGAGTTGTACAGGGTAGCCCTCATTCATGGCTTAAGGGAGGCCCCCCTGAAATTCGAAGCAAATATAAGGGAGTCAAGAACTTATCAGGAAATGATAAGTTTGGCGAACATGTTCATCAGAGGAGAAAAGAGTAACCCTGTCTACGTCGCGAAGCTAGTGAGCGACAAGGAGCAGTCTAATCCATCCCTCCATCATCTACCATCAAACCAACCCCACTTTGAGCCCCGTTTCCAGAGGGGAAGAAATTACAAAAATAAGCAACCCTTCATTGGCCATCAACGGTTTCAGGATCAGAAACCGCCGTTGGCCATCGTACATGCTCCATTTGTTCCTCTTCCGCAAATCATGTCAGTATACCTGCCACAGTATGCTGCGCAACCATCTTTAGCCATTCCATCCACCTGTACGATGACTCGCAAGAGTCATTTACTCCTCTGAATATTACTATGGACGAAGTCATCCAAATCCTCCAGAAAAGACTGGATTTCAGAAGACCCGCTCCTCTGAGATCGGATGTCCAAAACCGAAATCCGAACCTTTTTTGCGAATATCACAAAGAGGGAGGGCATCTGACCGAAAACTGTCGGGCCCTCCGCTTGTTGATAGAAAGTCTCTTGGGAGAAGGAAAGTTCCGAGACCTAGTTCGGAAAGAAGCAACTGCTGAACCGGCCACTGAGAAGAAAAAAGAAATAGTGGAGGTAACTTGGGAATGCGCCGACGTTGAAGACGTCGGCTGTTATGGAGACATTCACCATTCGACTGAATGCATTGAGGTTAATGATGTGGGCCCCCTGGGGGACATTTATTGCATTCATGGAGGAGCTGGGGCTGAATCGTCTCGTAAATCCAGCATTGCAAGAGTTCTGAAACAAGAAGTGGCAGCAACCACGAATTCCCCTCCTGAAAGCACCATCGTCACTTTCGGTCAGGACGACCTTCCTCCAAACGCCAATCCCTTTGATGATGTCGTGGTTATCAAAGCCGTCATCAAAAATTATATTGTTCACAAGATCCTGATCGACACAGGCAGCTCTGTTAACCTCCTTTTACGCCCAACCTTTGAAACCTTGAAGACTAGGAAGCCTTCACTTTCCACCGATGGGCCCCTCTACAGTTTTTCTGGAGAGAAGAAAGAAGTGGAGGGTTCAGTAAAGCTCCTAGTCTCTCTTGGGGGAGTAATAAAGCTGATCAACTTCGTGGTGGTGGATGCCCCAAACAACTACTGCGCCATCTTCGGGAGGCCAATTCTTAATGCATACAGAGCGATAGTATCCACTTTCCACCTTGCTCTTAAATTTGCTGCCTAGGGAAGGCAGTATCGGATTATAAGCAACCCGATGGTGGCTCGGGAGTGTTACGTGTGAACCGTCAACATGATCACTGACGTTTTACTTCCCGAGGCCACGGTTGAAGTTCTTGAAATTGCTGGATCTCCAAAGGCTGCCGAAGAAGGGAAAGATCGAGAAGGGGTTCACCTGGAACCTGCCCAGGCGACCCAAGAGGTCCCTATTTCTGAAGGGGAAGACAAGAAGCTGGTCATTAATGCTGAGTTGATGGAAGAGGAGAAAGAGCAGCTGATCTCCTGTCTTTTGGAGAACCTGGATATCTTCGCCTGGTCAGCGGAGGATATGCCGGGAGTTGATCCGGACGTGGCTTGCCATCATCTGAACATATCTCCTGAGTTCAAGCCAGTCCAGCAGAAGAAAAGAGAGGTGGCAACCAAGCTGACGGTGCCCATCAGAGAGGAGGTTGCCAAGCTCCTGAAAGCGAACTTCATTTCTGAAATACAGTACCCCACGTGGATGTCAAATGTTGTAATGGTTAAAAAATCCGGTGGGAAGTGGCGCATGTGTGTGGATTTTACTAAACTTAATAAAGCATGCCCCAAAGATTGCTACGCTTTGCCTCGGATAGATGTCTTAGTAGATTCCGCGGTTGGGTATAATTTTATGAGCTTTCTCGACGCATTTTCGGGGTACCACCAAATCAAAATGCACAAACCGGATATCCCGCACACATCTTTTATCACGAACGATGGTGTTATTGTTATCTCGTAATGCCTTTCAGACTCAAAAATGCGGGTGCAACATATCAAAGAATGATGGATACAGTTTTTAAGCACCAAAAAGGCAGGAATCTTGAAGTTTATGTTGACGATCTCCTCCTGAAAAGTAAAACGTTTTTGATACATTTGAAAGACCTCGTAGAGACGTTCGCTACTCTACGGAGGCTCAAATTAAAATTGAACCCGTTGAAATGTGTGTTCGGAGCAAACAAGGGGAAGTTTCTCGGGCATCTCCTCACTCTAAATGGCCTTGCACTGAATCCATATAAGGTGAAGGCCATCCTCGATATGACTTCCACTCGAAATACTAAGGAGGTGCAACAACTCGGAGGAAGGTTGGCAGGGCTGAGCAGGTTTATTTCCAAATCAGGGGATAAAAGCGCTCCATTCTATAAGATACTCCGAGGAGGATCAAAGTTTGAATGGAGCAAAGAATGCGACAAAGCTTCCAAACAGTTAAAAATGCAATTAACTTCGAACGTGGTCATGACGTATCTTCAACATCTCCTTCAACGCTCTTCATTCTAGGGATTCATTTGTGCTAATTTTATCTTTATCCTTTTATATTTTCTTGTAACGGTAGTGAATTCGCCGCCTTGCGTGTGGCGACTAGGTCCTTGTGCGACTTAGGGGGTAATTCGCCGCCTTGTGCATGGCGATTAGGTCAATGATAGACCTAGGGGGTGGCTAGAGGCCTTATCTGGGGAAAGATAGGCTATAGCCAACCGGTCCTTGGGAGAAGGACTGATGAAGGAACAAAAAGAGATTTTTCAAGTTGTCGCCTCCAATTTCAAGCGTTATTGAAATATTATCCTTGTAATCATTTTTGTGAAATATAAAATTCTTTTTTCAGTATATCTAATTTTTCTGGAATTGTATTTCATAAAGAAAATCATATTGAATATTTCTGCAAAAATATTTTTTCTAGAGAGTTAACACCAGTGTTAACTCTTAACGCCAGGCGTTAGCGACAGAGCAAAAAAGTTTTTCTGTTTTGGTAAAATTTCTAAGTTTATTCCAAAAAATAGTAAACCCCTTATTCACCCCCCCCCCCCCCCCTCTAAGGACGCCGTCAGATCCAACACTTGGTATCAGAGCAAGGTTATTCCAAAACGGTTTCACAATCTGGAATAATGGCGCATAATGATCATGCTTTCGCTGAGGGTCAAGGGATTAGTAGACCTCCACTATTTACCGAAACTGTTTATAATTATTGGAAAACTAGAATGCGTTGTTTTTTAACTGCTTTAGATAATGACGTTTGGGGTAGGTAGAACAAAGTTACTCTCCACCAACATTTGTTGTTGGAAAAGTCACTATGAAAAACCTAGAGATAGATGGGATGACAATGATAAGTTGAGATGTAAGAATAACGCTAAAGCAATGAATGCGTTATTTTGTGCTTTGGATAGAACAAAATTTAATAGAACATGTGCTTGCGAAACAGCTTTGATATATGGAATTTATTAGAAATTATTCATGAAGGTACTTTGCAGGTTAAGGATTCAAAGCTCTTCCAACTTGAATCAGAGTATGAGAAATTCCGGATGGAGGCGGATGAAGACGTAGATTCAATGTACACAAGGTTCACCAAGATCGTCAACGACTCAAAAGTACTTAGAAAGGTGTTCTCCAACGGCGACTCGGTGAGAAAAATTTTTAGGTCTCTCCCTCCAAAGTTCAATCCAAAGGTGACGGCTATCTCGGAGTCTCACGATTTGAAGAAGCTCCAAATTGAGAGCCTCATTGGGAACCTAAAGACCCATGAGGTTGAACTCAAAATTCAACAAAAAGAGTACAACTTGGAGCCAAAGAAGAAGAGTTTAGCCTTAAAATCAAAAAAGGAGGCAAATGAAGATGATGATGAAGAGGACGAGGAGAGCCTTTTTGTGAAGAAGTTCAAAAGGTTCATAAAGAATCCGGAAAGGAGAAACACCTTACGGAAATATTTCATCAAAAAGGGATCTTCGTCAAAGAAAGAGAGAGGTAGCAACGAGGATGATGATGAACGACCACCATCGGAGTGCTACCATTGTAGAAATACCGGACATATTCGGAGCAAGTGCCCAAAATATCTGAAAGAGCGTAAAGAAAAAGGGCACAAGGGAAAAGAGAAGAAGAAGGTCCTAAAAGCGGCTACATGGGATGACTCCTCCTCCGAGGATTCAAGCGGCTCATCCACTAGCGATGAAGAAGAGGCAAATATGTGCCTTATGGGAAAAAGTGACAAGACATCCGAGGATGAAAGCAGTGTCCAAAGCGACACTGAGGTAACTCTCCCTACTTCTTATGATGATTTATATATTGAGTATTTACAAACTTGCAAATTCTTTGAAAAAAGTTTAAAAGATATTGATCTTCTAAATTCTGAAAATAAACATTTGTTAAAGGAAAACAAAAAATTATCTAACAATTGGGGAAAGAAAAGGTATCTTGCCAAGAGTGCAATCACTCCTTGGCAAGAGTGAAAGAACTTGAAGAAGCTCTTTCTAAATCCCACTCCACTATTGAACTTCTTACTAAGGAGAAGGGGGATTTAAAAAGAACTTTAAAAACCTCTTTTCCTCAAATAGAGGATGGAAATAAGAGTTTTGCAAATCGGTGCATTATGTTGGTAACGGAAAACACCGCTCTCAAAGCTCGTATTCATGATTTAAATTTGGCTATTAAGAAGTTTGGAGTTGGGTAAAGATCTCTGGACATGATCTTGGCCAACCAATGCCATGGAAGTGCCAAATATGGCCTTGGGTATAGCTCTGGAAACAATCGCCATGCGTTAACTCCTAACGCTGGTGTTAGCTATAATTCCAGAAACACTAATTCTGTTATTAATAATTTCAAAAATTCAAATGTTACCTCATTTTCCAACAAGAGTTTTTCCAAAACATCAAAAAGGGTCTCATCCCCTTTTATATCGTGTTCCAAATGTCATTTATTTGGACACACCTCAAACTCTTGTAAGAAAAAGGGTGGTAGTGCTATAAAGCAAATTTGGGTGCCTAAGGTTTCCACCTATTCTATGGGAGGAACCTCTTGGGTATCCGAATCTTTACTCTCATCACATTTTTAGGTATGTTGGCAGGCTAAGGACAAAAAGGACGTGTGGTATTTGGACTCGGGATGCTCCAAACACATGACGGGAAACAAAGCAAAGTTCCTTAGCCTTGAGATGAAGAAAGGAGGGATGGTGACATTTGGTGACAATGGAAAAGGAAGGATCATGGGCATCGGCACAGTGAGTAACGATTCTTTTTCAATCTCGAATGTTTTATTTGTAGATGGCTTAAAACATAATTTTATTTCAATTAGTCAATTATGTGATATAGGCTTAAATGTATTATTTGAATCATCTACAAATCTTTGCAAAATTATAAATTCTAAAACAAATGATGTCGTACTCACCGCACCTAGGATGCATAATGTTTATATGATTACTTTTAATGATCTTTCAAATTCTTCCTTAAAATGCTTTATGTCTAAAAAAGAAGAATTAGAACTTTGGTATAGGCGCCTTGGTCACTCTAGCACCAAGCTTATTTTGAAATTATCAAAAGATAAATTAATTAAGGGATTACATATGCTTAATGGAAATTTATCTTCTCTTTGTACGCCTTGCCAAAATGGAAAATTTTCAAAAAACTTTTTGAAAAGCAAAAATGTAATTTCTACCACTAGACCTCTTCAATTAATTCATATGGATTTATTTGGACCGGTTAGCACTTCTAGTCTACGAGGTAGAAAATATACTTTTGTAATAATTGATGATTATTCTAGATTTTGTTGGACATTATTTCTCCAAATCCGATGCATTCCTTGAATTTACTAAACTATGCATTCGTATTCAAAATGAACTTGATTTAAAGATTAAATGCATACGTTCAGATCATGGAGGAGAATTTGAAAATGATAGGTTTTCTTCTTTTTGTGATGATTTATGAATTAAACATGAATTTTCCGCTCCTCGCACCCCACAACAAAATGATGTAGTGGAGAGGAAAAATAGAACCCTTAAAGAGCTAGCACACACTATGCTTTGTGAATATGGGTTGCCTAAATCATTTTGGGCCGAAGCGGTTAATACTTCATGTTATATCATTAATTGTATCATGCTTCGTCCTATTTTAAAATTGACACCTTATGGGTTGCCTAAATTTAATGAAAAATGCGATGAGGGAATTTTCATTGGTCACTCTTCAACTAACAAGGCTTATAGAATATATAATAAAAGAACTAAAGTAGTTGAAGAGTCTATATAGGAAATGAAGACGAACCTATTTCCCCTTTGGAGCATGAGGATGATGAATCACTTGGAGAAAAAGAAGAAGAAAAAGAAGAAGAAAAAGATGAGAAAGAAAATGAGATAGTAGAATATGTTCCTCCAAGCGTGTTGCAGTTCACTAAGGATCATCCAAAGGTGCTTGTGATAGGAGAACCATCAAAAGGGGTAAGTACTCGTTCTTCTTTACATGAGTCTTTTTCAAACCTTTGTTTCGTATCCAAAATAGAACCAAAAAACATTTCAACCGCTTTAAATGATGAATTTTGGTTTTTAGCTATGAATGATGAATTAAATCAATTTGAACGTAACAAGGTTTGGAATTTAGTAGAGAGGTCATCTAATTATCCGGTTATAGGAGTCAAATGGATTTTCAAAAACAAACTAGACGGTGAATCTAAAATTACATGGAATAAAGCTAGATTAGTTGCACAAGGGTATTCACAAATCGAAGGGGTAGATTTTGATGAAACTTTTGCACCCGTTCCTCTCCTTGAGTCTATTAGAATATTTCTTGCATTTGCGAGTTTTAAAAGATTTAAATTATTTCAAATGGATGTTAAAAGTGCCTTTTGAACGAGATTATAAAAGAAGAAGTTTATGTAGAACAACCCCCCAGTTTTGTAAATGAAAATTTTTCAAACCATGTCTATAAGTTAGAAAAAGCGCTTTATGGATTAAAGCAAGCGCCACATGCTTGGAATGATAGATTGACATTATTTTTGATAAAGCACTGTTATAAAATGGGAAGCGCGAATAATACACTCTTCATTAAGAATTCAGATAATGATTTGATTATATTGCAAATTTATGTAGATGATATCATTTTTGGAGCCACTAATGAAGAGTTATGTTATGAAGTAATTTTAGTGATGAAAAATGAATTTGAAATGAGCTTGGTAGGAGAACTCACTTATTTTCTAGGATTTCAAATCTCACAAAAATAAGATGGTATATTTATTTGTCAAACTAAATATGCTCATGATATTCTTAAAAGATTTGGATTTGAAAGCCTCAAACAAGCTAATACACCAATGAGTGCATCACTAAAATTAGGAAAAGATGAAGCCGGTATTTCTATTGATCAAACATTATATAGAGGGATGATAGGCTCATTGTTATATTTAAGCGCATCTAGACCCGATATTATATTTTCCGTTTGCTTATGTGCTAGATTTCAAGCTAACCCAAAAGAATCAAATTTAAAAGCGGTGAAACGTATTTTTAGATATCTAATCGGAACGTCTAGATTAGGCTTATGATATCCTCATAATGATTATTTTATTCTACACGGTTTTTTAGATTCGGACTATGCGGGATGTTCATTAGATCGTAAGAGCACTAGTGGAACGCGTCATTTTATAGGCCCCTCACTCGTATCATGGTCGAGTAGGAAATAGAATTCTCGCACTAGGTAGTTGTTGTGCGCAAGCCTTGTGGATGACCCAAACGTTAGAAGACTTTGGTGTTCATCTAAATAACATAGAATTAAAGTGTGACAACAAGAGCGCTATAGTTGTTGAGTCCGAAATTGCACCTCCGAAGGAAATCGGAGGCTGCGGGCTGTTGGTTACTTTTTGGTTAAAGAGAGTGAGACCGCTAGCAGCGGTTAAATCCAGACTTCGCCCATCACGGCGAAGGCCACTCCTGTGACGGGCTTTCCTTTGATTGAAAAGAAGCGGTTACAACGGGTTGCAGATACAGGAAAGTAGAAGCCGGCCGGTCAGACAGGTCACAAGACGGGAAACTCGAGACCGCAGCTCAAACAAGCGAGCTCCTGGATTTGAGTGTGCGTGCCTTGGGAACGTCGTCGCCCCCTATTTATAGGCTCGGGGGCCTGCCCGAACGGGCAGGGATAAAATAACCGCCTGCCCGAGTACAGGAGAATCGGGCAGGCGGTGACGGGATACAGAAAGGAGAAAAGTAATAAGTCGCGCGGTCTTGGCGGCTTGCTCTTCCAATCTGTCCTGGTCGGAGACTGAAGATGCTGCGATCAAGGCGATGATGCAACCCGGGCGGTCTCCGATTTGAGACCGCGGCTTGCCTTCTGGACGAGCCTTGGTAGTCTTCATGGTGCAACTCGGACGGTCTCCATCTTGAGACCGCGACTTGGACTTGTGCCTCAGAGATCTTCAATCCTTGGAGGCGATCTGAATCCAACCAGACCGCCTAGCTTGTGTTGGTTGGTGCTGATGAACCCTGTTGGACCTGAACCGGGCGACTTGCATCCTCAGACCGCCCCGGTTTGTGAGAAAGGCCACCCAGAGGCGGTCTTCTGGGTAAACATAATCCCCACATATTTTCAGATCCCGAAGGAATTTTGAAAATATTAGTTCTAGCCGGGAGACCGCGCCCGCCTTGCACTCATGCCTATAAGATTGCCTGAGAGCTCTCCACTTTACATAATTCCTCTGAGATCACAGGACGCTACTCGCCGATTGCGGTTAAGATTTTCCAGACCGGCGCCTCTTTGATCAAAATGAATTTCCTAGATTCCCTCCAAACCCGTGTGGATAAGGAAAGTGACCGAAAGAAGGATGAAGAACGAAAGGAGAAGGATGCCGCCCGAAAGAGAAGGAAGGGTCACCGGTCTGAGAAGACAGGGCGGTCTCCCAAGGTGGAAACTTCTGTTCCTAAAAAGAACACTGGTGGAGAAAAGACCGCAGAGGAGAAAAAGGCCGCCGAGGAGTTGGAGGCCAGAAAAAGGGCTGCGGAGGAAGAGGCGACCAAGGCTAAAGCCGCAAAGGAAGAGGCGGCAAGAGCTAAAGCCGCGGAGGAAGAGGCGGCCAAGGCTAAAGCCGCGCAAGAAGAGGCAACAAAGGTTAAAGCTGCGGAGGAAGAGGCGGCAAAGGTTAAAGCCGCGGAGGAAGAGGCGGCGAGGGTGAAAGCCGCAGAGGAGAAGTCGGCAGAACTCGGTGCGGACCTCCCTACCTCTTCCTTTGACTTGGAGTTTACTCCGTCGGGGACTCCTCATATTAAGTTGAACGTCGAAGAGGAAGGAGAAGTCATTTCCTCTAAACCGGATTGGTTGCCTGCCTCGCCGGTGGTGATCCTTGAGGATGACTCTAGCCCTTCCAAGCAGGTCAACCCGGGATCGGGGAAGAAGAAGAGAAAAATGACCTATTCGGCGGCGGAGCGAGTCGCCAGGAAGCTTCAAAGATTAAAGGCTAAGAACAAGGCCTTCAAGAAACCAGCAGCGTCCTGTCTTCAGAGTGACCCGCGCGTGAAGGAGGAGATCGTTGATCCAGCCACCCCCCTGTCAAATCGGACGGTCTTATTCCGGACTCCACGAATAGCGTGTCGATCGGTGGCATTCTCAGGGGAATGGATGATTTCCTGAAGCAAGACAAGTTACTCTCCAGTCCTGCGACTTCGAGCCTAGTTATCCCCCCTGGCGGGAATGCTGATGAACCCGAAGAGCCTGCCTCAAAGGAAGATGACCCGACGATGACCGGGTTGCGTTTGATGAGAGAGAAGGTGGAGGAGAGGATGCAGGCCCTTGACAAGCCGCAACCACCAAATCCTTTAGCACCAGGTAAGCGCGATGCGGGCTGTAACTCTGTCCGCTTCTTCCTCCCGCGACCTCGAAAGAACGCTTTGCTGTTTAACCCGCTTCCGGGTTATTTTCCATCTGCGACTCAAATTTCTGTTATCAAGAGAAAGCAGAATGAGCAGTTTTGGAGGGAGTAGCGCCGTAGGATGGATCCTGAACAATCGCGACAACCTGTGCATTCAGGCATTTTATCTTATAATACTCTGTCATATGTTTCACTTTTGTCTGTCCTAACCGCATTCTTCCTTCTTCTCTACAGACAAACCGAAAGAAGTAATGAGGCCAGGCGACCTTGTATCTAGCCTTCCGTCATTGTCTCAGGCGCCAAGCCTCGCACAGAGCTCAAACTCTGGGCAGGAGGAGCTTGCCAACTTTCAACACCTTCTAAGAGGCTTAGAGGTGAAGGTAAGGGAGATTGAAGGCCGAGAAGAAGCCGCCCGGGTTGCTCTGGAGGTCGAGAAGAAGGAGCGGCAAGAGGAACAACAGGCACTTGGGGCTCAGCTGGAGGCCGCGCGGGCCGCACTTGAGGCCGAGAAGAAAGCACGGCCGGAGAGGGAGAAGGAGCTGGCGACTCAGCTTGAAATCAAGAAGAAGACGTGACTTGATAAGGAAAAGATGCTAGTAGAGCAGCTCACCTCCATAACCGCGCATGGCTAGATAAGGAAAAGAAAAAAGGCCTCGAAGTTTGAGGAAGACTACAAATATTACCAAGAGAAATATCTTCGCTTGACCAGGGAAGTCGGCGGAAGCCGGTGCCCTGTTAATGATGAAAGGATGAGGATATCGAACCGCTCGGCTGCTGGGGCGAGCTCAAATCCCCCGCCAGTCAGGGCAGCCGATCCTGCTACTAATGAGTCCGTCGGGGCTCCTTCTGCTCGTACGGTTCCTACTGTACGGATAGAACGGGATGCCGCGTGACTTCATAGCATGCCCAATCATCTTCAGTATCATTCAAGCCAGATATATAGTCTTCTTATTCAAACCGGAGACTAGGTCGCTCGTCTTCATCGCGAAGATCCCTCTCTGGAGCATCATCAGCCGTGAACGGCTTTTAACTTTGAGAACAATATTTGTAATATTTTTTCGTTTGCTTCTCGAGACGATCTGATGATTGGGTCTGTTGGACAATATCTTCCTTTAATACTTTCTGATGCGCATATAATCCGTGCGATTTGTGTTTAAGTAATCTAGGCTTTTGCCTTCATAATCCGAATTGTTATGCAGGTCGCACGACCTGCGCTAAATGCTTGAGATTTTTGTTGAACTTTACTAACATGATGATTGCGGACTGCTGTCCGATCGGCTTACTCTTCTTATCAGCGGCTTTTCCATTCAATTTATTTAATATACAAGGTCCAGACCGAGCGGTTACAAAGTATGTGGTTGCGGTCTGACTTGTCTATGTGCAAACCATTGTATATTCTTGCTATCTGCATTAGTTGAGCTAGTGTTGCGATATAACCGCGCGGTTTGATTCTATATCCGCCCCATATTTTTACTATTTGCAGATCGCTGGCTCTATAAGTAGTAACCATTACGGAGACTCATTCATGTTTTTAAAATGGCGCGAGCTAAGAGCAAGTCGAAGCGGTCTGAGAAGATCCATGTGGTCCAAACTGATGCGGCCTCTGCTTTCCGGTCAGCCGATCATAAAGAATGTCGTTTAACTCAAGGCGAGTTGGACGACTTTATAAAAGAGTATATGGTTGGAAGTAATCTAACCGCCCGACTTCCATCACACGACGAGCGGATTAACTCCTCGTCTTCCACAAAGATTGTCGTCCCCATTGACCACTTCAAATACGGCTTTAGATTCCCCACGCCACTCGATGTCATTACTATTTTTGTTCACTATGGGGTTGTGCCCGGACAACTCCCGCCGAATTCCATTGCTTCTATCTATAGTTTTATCTCATATCTGCGGTCAGAATGAGTCAAGTTTTCAATTTCCCTGTTCCGAAAATTCTTCTCTGTGCGGTCTATTCCGGACGCCGGAAGCTCCATTTTCAGAGGTCATATTTATTTCAGATGCCGGGGGATGAAAGTCGTCAATATCGCGAACAAGGTGGCGAGTTGGTCTGAACGATACATAATGTTCGAAGGCCCCCTTGGGTTATTGCAAGTCAACCCGCAGACGAGGAGTGCGGCGGATTTTCAATTGTTCAAGCTTGGAGAGGCCGAGAAAGAGATCTTTGAATCTCTTGAGAATGAACGGCTTAACGCGAATCACTACATTTCGCTTTTCGCGGAGCTGGCAGACGTCCACCCTGAGGATAGTAAGCTTTTCTCAACTCGTTACTCTATGATCGTGCAGACTATTTTTCTAAGTTTTCAGTTTTTGCAGCCGCCACCGTTGTTCCTCTGAATAAATCGGTCAGTCCGGCCGACCTGGTTCTAACCCAAAGGGAGAAGCGGCAGAGGAAGAGCGACCCACAGTCATCTGATGAGGAGGGACCGACCTCCTCAGGCGAGTTTGAGCTTCTTCGCTCTTGTAGCAATCCGCGCGACCTGCGGGGCAAGCCGACAATCCTTTGGCACAAGGATGGGGAGTGTGTGCAAGTATCTACCGCTCTCCCATTCTGGGGGAGCGACAAGATTAGCCGACATTCACTAGCCACTGGAGCTGCTATGTATGGTCGGAAAACTTTGAAGAGGCTGAAGAAGATTCCTGAAGAAGAGCTCTCCCGAGTAGCCGCACAGGCCGGTGCATGGGGCTTTGCGGCTAACCACTTCATGGCGCTCTCATATAAGCAGCTAGTCTCAGCCCACACTTACTTGGAGAAGAAGTCCGCCGACCAGGCTGACGAAATCACCAGATTGAAAGAGATCATAGCAGTAAGTCGTTTGACGAATATTTCGGGCTTATCATTTTCAGGCCTAGCGATCAGACTCTTATTTCTTTTCATAGCATAAATATGATATGGACAACCCGGACTTCCAGGACGAGGTCTTCCCTCATGTTGCCAAAGGGATTGACGGTGCCCTAGATCGCCTGAGAGGTCGGGATGGCCTGGCTGAGGGCTTTGAAGATACCACCTTCTCGGACCTTTATCCTGGCCTGAAGGACAAACTAGACGAAGTAACCCGCCAAGCCAAGGGGAAGGACAAAGCCGAGTCCAGTAGTTCAGAGGAAGAGAGTGATGACGAAGAGGTCGTAAAAGAACCCGCAGCGGTTGCTGAAGAAGAAGAAGATGGCTCAGATGCAAAGTCCAGCGATTCTGATGAAACCGGGCGGTCTAAGTCCCGCAAGTTGGGCGGCTCGGGTAGCTCAAGTAGCTCGGGTAGCAGTTTCTCAGGTTCTTCATCTTCCAGCAAAGGATACTCGCCAGACGTAGACATAGATGGCAGTGAAGGTTCAAGTTCTCCTGCGGCCAAAAAGCTCAAACCGGACGAGTAGCTGTAATTGTTATTTTGTTTTTATTTTACATGGCCAACGGCTTGGTTTTGTTAGCTGGTCAGTCACAAAACAATGTAAAGACATTTTGATGATGAAATGGAAAGTTTTTACCTGTCTAATTGTTCGTTTTCTGCAACTTACTTGCATTTGTTGCGGTCTTCTTTCTTTTAACCAGGTCGTGCGGTTTAATAGTAACCCGGTCGGTCAGAGCGTTGAACTTCATAGAATTCCAGTTAAGTAGCCACTTGAACATTTGAAAACCTGTTCGCACGGCTCGTTTCTTCGATCCGGATTAAGCGAATTTGATATATCCCGAAAAAGTATCAATTATGATATTTTGATGCGTAGTCGACGCGGTTTAAATATATAATTGAGCGGATAGAAATTCAAGCCCTGCCTCATCTTATTATGAATGCCTCGTAATAACCAGAAAACCGAACATAACCTAAGTCGCGCGATTATTATCCGGCTTTTCATAATTGCTTCACAAGATAGAAAATGTCAAGTCATAAGAAAACAATCAACAGGTCGCGCGGCTAGCATTTAATCCAAACGATTTATGTAGCTCAGATTTCTGTAAGATTAGCTGATAAATCTGCGCGGTCTATATATACTTCGGGCGGTTAGTGACTTGATATTCGTAATGATCTCCATTCCACAAGAACCATAATTGCTTAACTGTGAAGAGCCCATTATTAACCGAACGGATCGAATTAATACCCACAAGGATGATAGATCTACAAATCAAATGGTGAGACCGACCGGTCATGGTTATGCTTGATCCCCTAGTACCTGCCTTATGGCATTTTATGATATCCTGCTTATTTAAAACCGATCGGTTTCACAACCAGACCACCCGATAACTTATGGCATTTTCAAACCGTAAGGTTTTAAAAAAACAAACCGCCCGGTCTGCGATATGCCTGTAGAAATCCTGTTTTCTCCTCAAATGGTCCAGAAGGACCATACGAGACGAGATAAGTCCCTGTAATGCGGTTAAAAGTAGCTACAGACTCAGATGACCAAGTGGGCAGGTGGGCCTAGGCGGCGACCATTGCTTTCCTCAGATGGTCATAAGAGTTGTAGAAATAAAGAAAAAAGATAAGTACAGACTCAGATGACCAAGTGGGCAAGTGGGCCTAGGCGACGACCATTGCTTTCCTCAAGTGGTCATAAGGGATGTAAACGACTCAACTGCTCTCCTGCCTAGGGTTACAAGCCGAGTTGATCAATTGGGCAGGTGTGGTTATGCCGCAGGGGCTTTACCGACATTGCTTTCCTTAGAGAGATCAACTCAGTTGTGGGTCCCGCTTAGGCATCGCTTGAGAGTACCTAGGAGTATTCGATGGTCACAGACTAAGATGATCAGTTGGGCAGGTGTGGTTATGCCGCGAAAGCTATACCGACATTGCTTTCCTCAGAAAGATCATCAAAGCTGTAACTATATCCCTCTCGGGGCATGATAGAGCCAACATTCACCTAGACCTCCCTTGATGCAGGGGTGTGTCGGATATCAGCCGGGATCCAAGGTTCCGAAGACCACCGCACGGGAATTGGCAAGCTACCACTACATGTGTGCGAAAACTCCCCGCCACACATGATCTTCATGGTTTTACGCTAATGACTACAATCCGAGGGGGTTCGAGCAGAACTTGGCGATGTCTCCGCAGTTCAGTGAGGGAGATATATAAAAAAGTTATAAGAATCACCAGACAGGGAGAAGTGTCAGTATGAGACTTTTCATTGAATATCCAAAAAATGCAAGAAATGGAGAAGACATTTTCAGGATAGAACTGTTTAAGATCGTCACCGCTCCAGGTGTGTGAGATGTCCTCTCCTTCGCTCATCTGGAGGCGATAGGCCCCGCTTTTTAGCACCTCCTTGACAATGAAAGGTCCAGCCCAGTTGGGATTTAATTTTCCAACGTTGCCTGTTCTGGCCGCTGCATCAACTTTCTTTAGCACAATGTCCCCGACTGCAAAATGTTTTATCCTGACATTCCTGTCAAAGTACTTGGTCATTCTCCTTTTTATTTCCTCCTGTCTGATTGTTGCCTCATCCTGAAGCTCTTCGATCAGATCCAGACGGTATTTGATGGCTTTGTCATTATGCTCTATCCACGCTTCTTCTCCCTCCCTTGCATACACAACTCTGGGAGTAACCACTTCAAACTCTATAGGGATAACCGCCTCTGAACCATAAGTCAAATTGAAATGTGTTTCTCATGTAGCTGAGGATGGAGTAGTACGAAGAGTCCAAAGGATAGAAGGAATTTGCTCTGCCCAATTTCCCTTTTGATTTAGCACCCTTTTCATCAGAAGATATTGGATTTGTTTGTTAGCTGCCTCCACCTGACCATTGCTTCTGGGATGATGCACTGAGGAGAATCGAAGATGAATTCCAATCTGGTCACAGAAGCTTATCATTTCTGAATTGTTGAATTATGGGCCATTATCAGTGATAATTGCCAGCGGGATTTCGTGCCGACAAACTATCTCTCCCCAGATGAAGTTCCTGATGACTTGGGTTGTAGTTTTTGCCAATGTCTTCGCTTCAATCCACTTGCTGAAATAGTCAATCATTACAATGATAAAACGACGCGGCCACTAGCTATTGGGAAGGGTCCGATTAGATCCATCCCCAAAACTGCGAAGGGCCACGGTGCGGTAATTGATCTAAGCGATTGAGCAGGCAGATGCTAAAGAGGGGCAAACTTTTGACACTGAACACATCGCTTGGCGAATGCTTCAGCATCTTTCCTCATGGTTGGCCAGAAATACCCCTGCCTCAAGATTCTTTTCTCTAAAGTCTTTACCCCTGAATGGCTGCCACATTCCCCGGAATGAACTTCCTGAAGTATGGTCGGAACTTCTTCCTCCGAAACACGCCGTGCTGAAGGAGAAATCAACGTTTTCCTATATAAGATTCCCGCTATCAGGTAGTAATATGTCGTCTTTCTTTTGAATTTTCTTTTGTCTTTAATAGATTGATGAAACTCTCTTTTTGATAGATATAGATCATAAGGATCTTTCCAAGAAGGATGCTGATCGATTTGCATGAGTTCACCCTCCTCTGTTGCCGGATGAAAAAGTTCAGAGGTCACTCCCCCCGACGGAAGACTGAATTTTGACAACTCATCTGCTTCCTTATTTTGTGTTCTTGGAATATGCTCGATAAAGAATGACTTGAATCTTCCAATCTCCTTTTTGGCTAGCAGCAGATACTTCCTCAGAATCGGCTCCCTTGTTTTGTAGTTCCCCAGAACCTGAGAGGCCATTACCAGTGAATCAGTTTTAACATGTACGTGTTCTATGCCCAGTTCTTTTGCAAGCCTCAGACCAGCCAGAAGTGCCTCATATTCTGCCTGATTATTCGTAACTGGAAAGAAGAATTTGATAGCTTGCTCCAGCTTGATGCCATTTGGACTGATTAAAACTACTCCGGCTCCCACAGAGTTTTTACCAGAAGCCCCATCCACGTAAACAACTCAAGCCAAAGGAGATCTTTCCACTTGTTCAGGACTAGATTCAGTTGTATCAACCAAGAAATCTGCCAAGACCTGTGCTTTGATCGTCGTTCTAGGGATGTAAGATATTTCAAACTCGCTTAATTCAATAGCCCATTTGGTCAGCCTTCCTGAGTGATCTGGCTTTTCAAGGATGCTTTTCAGAGGATGATCGGTGATTACTTGGATAGGATGGGCCTGAAAATAAGAACGAAGCCTCCGCGATGACATGACCAAAGCCAGAGCTAGTTTCTCTAAGATCGAATATCTGGTTTCTGCATCCTTGAGGATATGGCTGACATAGTAGATCGAAAACCGTTTCTTCCGGACGAGGACAGAACTTATCGCATCTGGGCCGACCCCCAAGTATAAGAATAATATTTCTCCTTCATGGGGACTTTGGAGTAGTGGGGGGACAACACAAAAAAGCAAACACAGAAGATACATAATTTTTATAGTGATTACCCAAAAAGTGGGTAGTCCACTCTTCTACCACCTTGGTGGGATTGCACTATATGTGCTTGAGTATTTTGATAAGGAGACTCTCAAAACCAGCACTAAAACTTTTGACAAGGAGACTCTTAGAACCACTGAGTCTTTTGATAAGGAGACTCTTAGAACCACTGAGTCTTTTGATAAGGAGACTCTTAGAACCACTAAGTCTTTTGATAAGGAGACACTTAGAACCAATTGATCAATCCTTTGGAGAGGGATTTTTATGACTCTTTCTTAGTTATAAAATAAGAACAGAGGGAAAGAAGAAGAAGAATATTATTATGTTGTATGAATCATTTAGTAGCTGTGAACTTTTGAAGTTCTTTAGGATCTGTATAAGATGAACTCTTGCTTATGGTATAGAAGGATGCAAGGGTTATGAGATTTTAATCCTTATGATCTCTGTACTCTTGTTTGCTTGCTGCTGTAAGATTTAAAGAAGAAGCAGCAGCCTTGTATTTCTGTACAGAGAAGTTCTTGTATTTCTGTCTGAGAGAACTTAAGGAGAAATAAGAAGACAGAATAATTAATTAGTTGTTTTCCTCTTCCTTCTTCTGAATACATATTCTTTGTCGAATAGTGTTTGAATTTTTTTCCACTTTTGTTCTGTCCTTAGAAGGAATATCCATTGGACATTGAGTCCTTTTATTTATGTTTCCCGACCCGTCCATCTGATTTGAATAACTTGCAAGAATGTCTTTTTTATTCCTCTGAAATACTCCATTCCATTCTTGGCAATAAACGAGCCGTTGTAATTCAAATTTCATCTTTGAAAGACTTTGGAGAAGGATCAGAAAGGACAGCAGAAAACATATTAATTTTTTCTGTATTCGACGCTGCGTCGAATTCATTATTCTTCATATTGATGCACCTATGAGTTCTTATAGAAGCAGCTTCGAATTACTTCTTAGCTCTGACTGAACTCAAATGTCGACGTTGTGTCGAGTACTTATCGATGTATCCGTCGAGTTGAAGACTTGGACTTGAACTTCATCTTCTGCGTTGATTTGAAGTCGAAGTTACGTCGACTTCTAAGATGGCTTCGACAGGCTCTTCATTTCTGCGTCGAGTTCATTTCGAAGTTGCGTCGACTTCACTTGATACTTAGACAAGCAGTCTGAGTTACTTCGACTTTCAGTCAGAGTTGTGTCGACTTCTAGTCGAAGTTGCGTCGACTTCTATTCGACGCAAGGTTTAACTCAACTGAATTTGTGTTTATCTTAGACCAAGTCTTGACACTCTAAGTGAGTGTGACATCCTAGGACATCTAATGACCAGATTACCCTCTATATACAATATGGGTAATACATCCTAGATGATGAAATCACTTTAAGATAATTTGTTAGATAAATCACAGGGGTGTTTTTCCCAACAACCTTGTTCAGCTCCCTATAATCTATACACAACCTCATTGATCCATCCTTTTTCTTCACAAATAGAATTGGAGCACCCCAGGGTGAAGAACTAGGCCTAATGAAATCACATTGCAATAACTCATCCAATTAAGTACGCAACTCTTCCAACTCGCAAGGAGCCATACGGTAAGGGGACCTCGCAATAGGAAGAGTACCATGCTCAAGATCTATAATAAACTCTACATCTCTCTCAGGAGGGATACCAGGAAGGCTGACAGGAAAAACTTCAGAAAACTCGCGCACTATGGAAATATCCTCAATACACGACAAAGCAACATCAATTTCGAAAATAGAAACAAGATAAGCGATACAACTGGTCTCTAGGAAATTCCGAGCACGTACCACAGATATAATCAGGGAATCCTGACGAGGAGAACCATGCACAATCATGGGTTGGCTATTTTCTGGCTTGAAGTCCAAATGCTTCACCTTGCATTGAATGACGACATCATACCTGGACAACCAATCCATGCCCAAAATCGCATCAAAATCTTCCAAGTCAAGCACCTTCAAATCGGCATACGCTAGAAACTTACTAAGAGAATAGGGCAATTCAAGATACCCTGATTTGACACCACTGAATCACCGGAGGGGAACTTTACACGAAGCAGATCACCAACTCGATCGATTACCAAACGATGACGGTATATAAATCTCTTTGCCACGAAAGAGTGAGTAACACCTGAATAAAAAAGAACACGCGCCCAATGGTTCCTTACTTTAAACTCGCCTAAAAAATTACACGAATAACTAACACCGCAGGATTTAAATTGAAACCTTGAAGTTAACTACTAGGTCGGAAACCAACCTGATCACCTGGGTGGACGACTGAGCTTCTTCCTTAGTAACCACATTTAATTTACCCTTCTCTGTGCCCATATGTTGAAGTTGCGGCAAGGGCAAGGCCTGAAGCGGAACTGGTTGCAATGTAGGTTGGGATTGCGGGCAGCTTGCCTTTGTGTGCCCCCTTCTGTCCACATTGGAAGCAGACCTTATCCTTAGTCTAGCAGTGGGCGACATCATGCCTCTTCTTATTACCAAAGGTACAGGTTACATCTCCTTTGGGTTCATTAAGGATCGCATGCACCTGCAGCTGCTTTTGAGCCCCTAATCTCTTAAAACATTTCTCAGAAGGATGACCTGGCCGACCACAAAACCCACAAGCCTCTTTACTTCCTATCTTCGGAGTTGGGCCAGATGCCCGTGAACTCCCCTGTCTTCGGTCTTTCTCTTTTCCTTCCACAACATCATGTCGTGGTTCTTAGAGTTATCGATTGCTTCGACCTGCAAGGCAGCTTCTACTGCTTCCGCATAACTCTCGGATTTGTATGCGCTGGCCAATTGCTGGATGTCACTTTTTAGACCACCCAGAAAGCGTTTAACTCTACTAGTCTCAGTGGATATCATATCCGGAGCAAACCGGATCAACTTACTAAACTCAATTTCATACTTACCCACAGTGAGTTTTGTCTGCTTCAAGTGCAGGAAGTTATTCATTAGCCTATCCTGCTCTACCGACGGCAGAAATTTCCTTAGCAACATTTCCTTAAACCTCTCCCAGGAGCATCCCTCTCTGAGGCCCTCTTTCTCTCGGATCCACCAACCTTTGGCAAGACCCTTCAACTGATAAGCGACAACCATGATTCTTTGCTCTCTAGAAATTCCAGAGTAAGCAAACATCTCTTTGATGGCGATGATCTAATCATCTAAAGCTACAAAGTCAGCCCTACCATCATAGGTCGGGGGTCCTAAACGCTTAAAATGCAAGATAAAGTTCATCTCTGGTGACAACAAAACATAAATCACCAGAGGAGCGGGAGGAGCAGCCCACTACAGGGTTCTGCACCACAGGATGTTGCCCTAACGTGGTAATCAACAAAGCCTGGACTTGAGCATGCATTGCAACCATCTGTCATGACAGAGTTTCGTTGCTCAAATGCAGCTCCTCGATTATAGCTTCGCTATGCGCACCCAAACACTCACCTTCGGACTGGGTAGTCGACCTCAACGGTATTCGCTTCGGGGCCATTTTCTAAGAACACAAACGAACATCTCGTCAAAACTTAGCTAAAAGCTAGGATTACTTAACTCAAAACGAACTAAACATGTGTAGACACTTGCTCATGCTACTACCTTGCTCTGGGATTTTATATGAATGATGTTATGATTTAACTTATGTTGATATACTATCATCCTTTGATGCTTGTGCATAATGTATGCATATATGAATGTTCAAATTTTCATTTCAAATCATGGGTGTACGAGTGTCATCATATAAATCTTAAATTTGCACGGGTGCTTATGTGATGTTATGATGTGCATGCATTGTTATGCACTCTAATAAAAGCCTTAATGCATATCATGAGTGGCGTACACATGAAATATTATGCATCTCATACTACATAATATCACATGTAATGAAAAGCAAAAATCTAATGGTCATCCATGTGATTGATGTTATGCATCCCATACTACATAACAGTCACATGTTGACAAGCATATGAGAATCCATATACAAACACATATTATGCATCTCATACTACATAATATGCCATGTATACTTCTGCCATGCTTGTAAGTGTAGTGTTCATGCTTCAGCTAAGACGTACGGATGACACTTTGGTGTGTGTGCAATGAGACAAGACTCTAAAATGAATGGTTGTTCCACTAAACCGCCCAACGAACCAAAGGAAAACTAACCTATCTCTGATACCAACTATCACAACCTGCATTTTCTCAATATATATAAATATATCATTAGAGTAAGAGAAAACATGTGTCATGATGCCACGTCGTACAAGGGATAATTGCAGGCGCTCAGACAGTCCTATCTTTACACATTTCTTTATAAAAGACAAACTTTGTGTTTAGAACAATAATTACTGTTTAAGGTTTCCAAACACCGTGTCCCTCAGCTTAGTGGATCATCTAGTCCACAACCAAGAAAGTATAAATGTACGTAGTGGAAAAATACTTATTTCACCTTAAGTTGTCCTGCATGAGCATGAGAACTTAACCAACATTCTAATGATATGCATCTTCTAAATTTAGTATAAGTAAAAGAGACTCTTACAAGCTTCAAAAATAGAGTGATGATAGTTAAAAGAGATGTTGAGAGCATGAGGAAATATGCAGACTTTAATAAATAAAATATCTACTATGCATCATAACATAAATCCTCCCCATAGAGCATTTGCATTAATAGCAAAGCAACGGTAGTAACATAAATAGCAAATCACAGTCTAACACATAAGAGAACATACTATGGGCGCCAACAAACTGACACAAACTCATAACATTAACAAAGCCAGAAAAGTTCAACAGACTACCTCTCAAAATGAGAGTAAGAAAATAGCTACTGAAGGTCTGGAAGGACCGAACTCAATCAGCTTAAACTGCTATTGATCCAAACCTGAGGCATTCAAAAAAAAGAATACCTCAACAAAAAGGCAGTCAATCATAGAGTAAAAAAAACATAACAAACTCAAGTGGGTTACCACCCCAACAAGAAATAGCTGTGAAATAACTGCAATCAAAGAAATGAAAGATTAGTATCCAAACAGGGAAAGACTTGCACGAAGTGCAGTCGAAGTTATATAATAACATCCAAGTATGAAGAAAAGTGTCGGATTGGCTCCAGAAGTGAATCATTAACCCAGCCATAAAACGGTACTAAGGTGGTGACTATCTTTCCAACACAAACCATCAGACCAAAACATCCAAGAAACAAAAGCACTGTGGTGGTGGTTACGAACACACACCAACAGTCTACACGACCAAGGAAGAAAAATAGGCATTGTGGTGGTGGTTACTCCCACACAACCAACAGTCCATAAACTTCCAGGTGGGGTAAGAATTCACAACTTCTTGACCAAATCCGGCACCACAGGAAAATTCCAAGTGCAAGCTTCACAGCAGATTCGTCGAAACCATCGTAAGAAAATTCGGTTTGACCACTCCACGAATAAATTGAAATGACTCAAAGAAATCCTATTCACTCGACGAATTCATCGTAATTACTCGACGAATCCTTAGAATACTCGACAAATTCTAACTAATACTTGGTGAATCCTAACTTATACTCGATGAATTCTAATTTAACTATATGGTGAACTTAGCTTGATCACTCGACGAATTCTTCCTATTCACTCGATGAATTTGTCAAAATTACTCGATGAATCCTTAGAACACTCGACGAATTACTATCTGTTACTTGACGAATTTCAAAATTACTCGATGAATTCGTCGTAATTACTTGACGAATCGTTAGAACACTCGACAAATTGCACTAGAATACTAAACGAATTCTGCTAAAATAAACCGAAATTTTTCAGAGTACAATTTATCTAAAATGATAAGATATGAGGGAAAAACATGGCAAAGGGGGATTAGTCCACCACTTCCCTCAAACCTTCCTGAAAACCGGCCTCTAGAGCACTCCACGTCAAGAGATCGGTCAAAGGAAAAACTCCACAACGAATTTCTGAAAGATTTGGACAAAAATGAGGCTTAGGGCCAAACATTTCAACACCCAACAACCCACGAAATCGAAAATACTCATCGCACACACAAAGATCTCAACAAGAGCTTTCCAAATCTACGCTCCCACGAAGATTTCGCACGTTAGATCCCACGCAACAGCCAACGGAAACTTCAAGACAAACGCGACTTTCTCCTCTCTCGCGACTCTGGTTCGGCAGAAATGGGAGAAGGATGGGTTCGGGAAAACCTAAAATCTAATTCAGCCTTTTTTATATGAAACTTTAAGGAATTATTTATTTATTATCATTTAAAACGAGTTAAACCTTTAATTAATGATTTGAATGAAGACTAACTCTGATTTTAACGAAATTTGCGCCAAATACTAATACCGATCCCACGAAACCAACTGCGTAGTCGAAATCAGAGTTTGACGAGCCGATAACGAGTTACAATTTACTTTACACAATTTATGACATCGAAACCTGACAAATTCGTTTAAATTAATTATTTTAAATTTCCAATGCGAAAGAACACTTAACTTAAGCAAGCACTGTTAACTTCGCGTTAACGTAACGCCCTTACGTCAAAATTATTATTTAATTAAATTATCAGAAATTCAGGGGCATTACAACCGCCGCTTTCCATCGCTGGGGCGGGGGTCCCCTAGTGGAATACCAACTTCCCAACGCCGCCATCAGCGCTAGGTGTGGTGTGCTTCGCGTGGCCGCCACCCGAGCCTAGAGTTGGCTCGGGTGGTGCTGGCGGCGCTCCTGCGGCCGAGGGGCGCATGCAGTGCATCGGGGGTATGAGGAAAGGGGAGGGGAGGGTTTCCACCTGATGAGGGAGGGCTCAGGTGGTGCTGGGTTGTCCTTCCATTAAAGGTGGCGGTCGTGGTGAGAGGGTGGCGGGATTTTCCGGTGAGGCAGGGTGTGGGCAGGGGGAGGTTAGCTGGGAGGGATGATCTCCATGCAGAGGGGGTGAGGCTGCCTTTATAGGGAGGGAGGATGCCTCCCTTCCTTCTCCCCGATGTAGGACTAAGGGGTGTGAGGAGGAGATTTTTCTCCTCCTCCAGCTATCTTGGACAGCTGGCCACCCAATGAGGGGGTAGTGGCACAACCTCCTAGGTGCCTAAAAGAAAACCCAGCCCACCCAAGATCTAGCTTGGGTGGTGACTTTGGATTTTCTTTTGGAAGGAGGTGGAAGAGACCTTAGCTTCTTGGACTTGTATCAAGGCCCAATTGGAGTCTATGTGGGGTATAGGAGGTAGGGCCCAAGTGACTTGGTGTGTTGGTTTGTGTGATCCTCTCCTCAAAATTTCAAAAACTTGTGATTTTAAGGAAGTTTGACTGAAGTCAACTCTATGTTGGGTCCCCCATATGGGTTAAGGTTATAGTGGGTCCAAGTTGTCGGGTGATTGGCCAATGTTGGAGTATCAACATGGGTGTGCGCACGCTTTTCTGTGTGTCAAAAGCTTGATTTGACCGTAGTTTAACCTTCCGATGTTGAAATTGGTTTATAACGAACTTTGTTGGTCTTATTTTGACTTTAGGAGTCCAATGAAACTGACCGTGGTTGATTCCGAGTTTATTCGTTTAATATTTTAAACGAGCGTCGTGGTGGGCTATGAAACCTAAAACAGACATATTTCTCATATGACCTCTGATTGCAATGAAACGAGTCACGTTGCACTCGTATTGACTGTACGAGTGTAATGCAACTAACATAAGTCGATTCAGAGCTCATATGGTCACTATACCAAAATGGTGTCGTCGTGACGCGCTACGGTACTCAAAATGGTCGTTTTCTCTAAACGACCTCGAATTGGAATGAAACGAGTTCCGTTGCACTCGTATTGATTATACGAGTCTAATGCAACCGACGGAAGTCGATTCAGAGCTCATATGGTCACTATACCAAAATGGCGTCGTCGCGACGTGCTACGGTACTCAAAATTGTCTCTTTCTCTAAATGACCTTGGATTGAAATGAAATGAGTTCCGTTGCACTCGTATTAATTATACAAAGCTAATGCAACTGACGGAAGTTGATTCAGAGCTCATATGGTCACTATACCAAAATGGTGTCGTCGTGACGTGCTATGGTACTCAAAATGGTTGTTTTCTCCAAACGACCTCGGGTTGAAATGAAAAGAGTTCCGTTGCACTCGTATTGATTATACGAAGCTAATGCATCTGACGAAAGTGTTAAATTTTTGAAGTGGAAGTGTCAGGTCGGGCGGTCTGTTCTTGGAGACCGCAGGGACCGCGCGACTTGTGTTGCTTTCTTCCTCTAGAAACTGCGAGCTCGGTGTGGCGACCTGGCTGGTGTTATCGCGCGTCTCTGGTGTTGGCGGCCTGTGTTTGGTCTGCCTGTTTTTCCCAAGTATCCTTGTTCTGGTTTAGACCGGGCGGTCTGTACTGGAGGTCTCTTCTGCGGTCTCGTACTGCGGCCTGCATGAGTTCGTTCTGGCAGTCAGCTTGGTATGGCAGGATGTTCCTGTGGTGCCATTCTTATAAGAGTGCAGGCGGGTAGTATGAGCTCATTTCTGGCGGTCTGCTCCTGATCGGTCAGATGCTCATATGTCTGTTCTTATAAGAGACCGGGCTGTCTGCCGGTTTATTCTTGGCAAGCTGTCTTGGACAGTTTTGCTTAAGTGTAATAAGGTTTTGATGAGACTGCGCGGTCTGATTCAGTAGACCGCGTGCTTCAATAAGGAAGGGAACTGTATCCCTTGGGGTGGTGATGACATCCGTTCATTTGCCTATAAATAGGGATGTCGGGGTAGCCACAAATGCACGAGAACTGTAAGAACTCAAGTTGGCTTGATTGTGCCGGTCTCACTTTGAGGTCGCGCAGTTTGAGTTGTCTGACCGGTTTGTTCTGTTCGCAGGTTGGCGGCTAGCCGTCACCGTCAACATTCTCCCTTCTTTCCAGCTTTGAATAAACCAATTCGGCAGTGGTCTGTCTATGCAGACTGTGTTTAGGAGTTCTTGGACTGTGCAGTGGACTTAGTTGATCAGGCGGCCTTAAGTGGTCGGGCGGTCTTGAGTTGCGGTCATGCAGCAGGAAGCAGTTATTCGTCAAGTGTTTGCGGGTTCTTCTGTGATCTTGAGACCGTGCGGTCTGGTCGATCAAGAAGTGCAGATAGTTGTTTTCAGCAGTTGAATAAAGCAGTGAGTTGTGCGATCTGTGGTTGCGGTCTGACAGCAGCGGCTTGTGCTCTGTTCGCGCGGTCTCAGGGATAGCCTTCGAGCGGTCTGGCGGTCTCTGCTCTGGCAGTTTGATGTCGGCTTGTTTTTTGTGTCTTTTGCTTCTCTCCTCTGTGATTCTTATGAATCATGTATCGCCATGTATGCCTCGCACTGTAAAGAGATTGTTAATATAAGAGCACTATTCTGTCTTCCCATTGTCATTATTGTCACGCTTGTGGATTTTGTTGAAGTGTTCCGCATTTTTACTTCACTCCGGACCTCTAAATTTTTTAACATGGTATCAGAGCAAGGTTCTGAGCAGTAATCAACGTTGTCTTCTGCTTGGATTTCTGCAAGTCGGTTATCAATCAGTGGAATAGCAATGGAAGGAGGATATGGTAGAGGTATTGGTATTAAGCTCCTTACGCAGATTAACTTTAAATGTGGAAGTCGTGCATGGAGAGCTATCTTCTTGGCGAGGACTTATGGGAGGTAGTTTGAGGAGAAGCAAGACAAGTTGTTGTTCCTGCTGAGGGGAATGCTAGCTTGTGAAGGCTTAGAAGAGAACTAATGCAGAGGCAGAGTTCACTCTCAAGTGAGCTATCATTCCGGAGTTGTTTGACCACATCATTGGATGTAGGTCAGCTGCTGAAATTTGGACAGCCTTGGATGGCTTGTTCAATAAGAAGAATGTAGCTCGGCTACAGTTCTTGGAAAATGAGTTGGCGAAAGTAACTCAGGGAGACTTATCCATTTCAATGTTCTTCTTGAAGATGAAGAACCTATGCGCAGAGATATCTGCATTGGACTCGTATGAGCCTATCTCAGAAGTGAAGTTGAAGAGGCACATAATCCGTGGCTTACGGAGGGAGTATGTGGCCTTTGTTACTTCTGTTCAAGGATGGACCAATCAGACATCGTTGCTGGAGCTGGAGAACTTTCTTGCGTCGCAAGAGAGTTTGGCTAAGCAAATGGCGGGGATGTCAGTCTCTGGGGGAGAAGATGAGGTTCTCTTTTCTGGAAAGAAGAAACGTTGGGACAAGAAGAAGAAGTCATCTGGAGATGATTGTCCATCTACTTCATATCAGTAGGAGAGGATCTATGCTCCTATGCATGATGGGAAGAAGAAGGAAGGACCTAGATGCTTCAGGTGCAACAAGCTTGGTCATTTTAAGAGAGACTGCAAAGTCAATCTTCAGCCAGGGCATGCTGCAGGAAAGGAGGAGGCTGGTTCCAATGCAAATGATAGATGGGGTGATGGAGCTTTCATGACGGGCACGTGTGTTGGGTTATGGCGTCGATCAACCATCAGGATGATTGGATAGTGGACTCGGGTTGTTGTCATCACATAACCGGAGACGAGTCAAAGTTCTCTTCTTTGTAGGCATATACAGGTAATGATGATATCATTATGGCTGATGATACTATACCTGCAGTAGAGAAGGAGGGTGTAGTTTCTTTGAACGATGATAGAGATACTCTTACGTTGAAGAGTGTCTATCATGTTCCGGGGATGAAGAAAAACCTCTTCTCGGTGACCAATGTTATAGATGCTGGCTATCACGTTCTGTTTGGTATAACAGAAGTGAAGTTTCTTAAAAATGTGTCAGCGGTGGAGGATGAAGTCACTCATGTCGGTAGAAGGGTGAAGGACTTGTTTGTGTTATCAACAAGTTCCTATGTTGATAAGACGATGTCTAATGATAGCGCTGCTATCTGGCATGAAAGACTCGAACATGTTGGGATGAAAAATTTGAAAGCTATGGCAGGGAGAGGCCTTGTGAGAGGTCTGCCTAGTTTGTCATCCTTCGGCGAAGGTCATGTTTGTGCAGGTTGCCAATATGGTAAGGCTCAACGCCTTCCATTTGACAAATCACAAAGCAGATGTAAAGCACCATTTGAGTGTATTCATGGTGATCTATTTGGATTTACCACAATTGTCAGTCTTGTAGGCAGCAGGTATATACTGGTTTTGATTGATGACTTCATTAGATATACTTGTGTATTTTCTGAAGGAGAAGTCGGAAGCATTCACGAGGTTTGTGGAGTACAAGGAGCTAGTGGAGGGTCGGCTCAACCTGCGGATAAAGAAGTTCAGAACTGACAATGGAGGGGAGATTACCTCCAAAGCATTTTTTAACTTCTACAGGAAGCATGGCATCCGGAGAGAGCTCTCTTGTGCTCACACTCCACAACAGAATGGCATTGCAGAGCGGAAGATCCGTCATCTGACGGAGACGTGCAAGTGCTGGCTTCATGCTAAGAATATCCCAAAGTCCTTCTGGGTAGAGGGAATGTCTTGTGCAACTTATGTCATCAATCAGATGCCTCTTAGTCCTATCAACATGAAGATCCCTCATGAGTTGATGTTCAAGATAAAGCCCATGGTGGAACACCTTAGAGTGTTCAGATCTATCTGCTACATGCATATTCATGATGCCCTCAGAACGAAGCTATATGCGAAAGCAAGGAAGTTAGTCTTCGTCCGTTATGATGACCGGAAGAAGGGTTGGAGATGCATGGATCCAGAGACACAGAGAGCTGTGGTCTCAAGGGATGTGGTATTCGACGAGCTGACGTCATACCAGGGTAGCTCTTCTGTTGAGCTACAAGGAAGCAGGGTAGATGGTGGACCAGGTGAAGCTACTAAGGAGGTTCTGGTGGAGTTGCCTGTTTCTCTAGGTGCTCCAGGTGTTCCAGGTGCTTCTAGCTCTGGGTCAGGTGCTTCAGGTTCTGGAAGTAGGGGGAACGATGCTCCAAGTATGCCTGAAAGGAGAGTTAGTCCAGAACATGTAGCTGAAGAGGTGGATCAGAGTAAAGCTCTGAGGAGGTCCAAGAGGACCATTATTCCACCAGATCGGTATACAGGGGGAAACTTGGTGAGCTTCATCTCATGTTTCTTCGCAGGTCCCCTGGATGAGAGAGTGTCATCTTGTTATGAAAATGTAGTTGGAGTCAAGGAGTGGGAAATGGACATGGATTAAGAGATGGCTACCCTCATGAAGAATGAGACTTGGGACTTTGTGCCTAAGGTTGAGGGTGTTACTCCGGTGACTTGCAAGTGGGTTTTCAAGCGGAGGAAGAAGGCTGATAGTAGTATCGAGCGATACAAGGCTCGCCTTGTAGCTCGAGGGTTCTCTCAAAAGTATGGGGAGGATTATGAAGAGACTTTCAGTCTTGTTGCCAAGATGACTTCAGTACGGGTGGTGATCGAGTTGGCAGCTTGCCAAGGGTGGAAGATATGACAACTCGATGTGAAGAATGCCTTCCTTTACGATGAGATCGATAAAGATATCTTCATGGATCAGCCACCCGACTATGTTTCTGAAGTCTACCCAAGACATGTGTGTAAGCTCAAGAAGGCTCTTTACGGCTTGAAGCAGGCGCCACGGGAGTGGTATGGGAAGATCGCAGAATACCTCCAGTTCTGCAGATATTTTGCTTCTAATTCTGATTCAAGCTTATTCATAAAGAAGACAGGGGAGCTTCAGGTCTTGGTGCGCTATACGTTGACGATATGATCATCATGGGGAATTCTGAAGTGCAGGTAGCTAGGCTTCGTGCTGAGCTAGCTATCAGATTTGAGATGAAGGACTTGGGTGAGCTCCACCATTTCCTTGGACTCGAAGTAGAGAGGAAAGAGGGAGGAATGTTTGTTTCCCAAAAGCGGTATGCAGAACGAATTGTGAAACGATTCGGCATGGAAGGGGGAAGAGCAACTCTACTCTACTGGAGGTTGGTATTCATCTTCGACGTGATGAGGGGAAGGTTCTTTCTGATCCTTTGGTGTTCCGGGCTTTGGCCGGAAGTCTAATATATTTGACGATCACGAGGCCGGATATTGCTTTTGCGGTTGGTCGGGTGAGTCGGTATATGGCAAAGCCGCGGAAACCTCATTTGATGGCGGCGAGGAGCATTTTGAAGTATGTCAAGACCACCTCTGATTTGGGTCTCTTCTATGTGAAGTACTCGGGCTTTTTTTTTGCATGGATACATGGATGCTGATTATAGAGGAGATTCAGATGATCAGAGATCGACTTCTGGATATGTCTTTATGACGGGTTCTACAGTTATATCATGGTGCAGGATTCTGTGTCTGTCTCTACCACGGAAGCGGAGTACAAAGCTTCGGTTTTGGCAGCTCAGGAAGCCATCTGGCTTAGGAGGCTTGTGGAGGACATTCATAGGGAGGTGCATGGTCCTACTCTGCTTCGGGGTGAAAATGAGAGTGCTCTCAAACTGGTGAACAATCCAGTTTCTCATGCGCGAACCAAGAACATAGAGATTCAACATCATTTCATTCGGGAGAAGGTGTTGGAGGGATCTCTTATGGTTGAGCATGTGCAGAGCAAGGAAAATGTCGCAGACATATTTACAAAGTCGTTGTTGAAGGAACCGTTCACACGGTTGATGAGGTTACTTGGGCTTACTTCCACTTCCCACTTCAAGGGGGAGTGTTCAATTTTTGAAGTGGAAGTGTCAGGTCGGACGGTCTGTTCTTGGAGACCGAAGAGACTACGCGACTTGTGTTGCGGTCTTCCTCTGGAAACCACGAGCTCGGTGTGGCGACCTGGCTGGTGTGGTTGTGCATCTCTGGTATTGGCGTCCTGTGTTTGGTGTGCCTGTTTTGCCCAAATATCCTTGTTCTGGTTTAGACCGGGCAGTCTGTACTGGAGGTCGCTTCTGCGGTCTCGTACTGCGGCCTGCATGAGTTCGTTATGGCGGTCAGCTTGTGAAGTATCTAGTTGCCAACCTAAATCACCTAGAGGGGGGTGAATAGGTGATAACTGCGTCTTTTGCAGAATTAAAAAACTTGATAAAATAGAACACACAGAAAGCAAATCACAATCACAGACGACACAAGAAATTTATAGTGGTTCTCCGTTCTTGGGTGCTCCACTTGCCGGCCTCGCCAATCTAGCACCACAGCTAGACTTGACTACTTCACTATAACTCGGATCAAGAATGATCCTACAATCTCGGAGTCAACACTCCTACAATCTCGGAGACAAATCTCCTACAAACTCAGAGAAAATCTCTCTTACAACTCGGAGATAAACCTCTCCTACAACTCGGAGACAAACCTCTCCTACAACTCGGAGAAAACTTCTCCTACAATCAAATGTAAATTGATATTGATACAATACTTATCAATACATAAACAGATCTGAAAACTCTGAGAGATCTTCTTCCTTCTTGAGGCTTGAAAAGCTTTGACTTGTTGTCGATGAGGAAGAATCAAAAATTACTCAGATCTGACCTTTTACGATTCGACTTGATCCAATAGATACAGTAGATGATGGAGCAACGATCAATCGAACCTTTTCTTCCACTAGAGATAATTGATTCAGAACAGTAGATCGATCTCCAGCATTGGCGACAGGAGGCGGCACTTTCTCGTTCTTCTTGGAACGAATAGAGAATTAGGGTTAAGATAAGAATTAATGATTATCTTTCCTATTAATAATTAATCCTTAAAAGAGAACCTTATTTAGCCAAGGACTTAACGACATGAATTAAGGTAGGATTAACCTTAAACGAAATCATAAGAGCCGTCACATCAGATAGAAGGAATTAACGTCCCGACAAACGGATAGAAAATTGCTTAAAGAACGAAAACACAATTTCTCGAGAACAAAGAACTTCTCGAGAACTAGCAGCTTCTACTTCGAGAAAATACATAGAAGGATTTACGGGAGATAGAGATAAACTTCTCGAGAGATAAGGATTTCTCGAGAGATGGATGGACTTCTCGAGAACAAATGGCTTCTCAATAAAAACACCTTTAGAAAAACTTCACGAGAGACAGACATATTTCTCGAGAGAATGTTTTGATTTCTCGAGAAACTCAAGTCTTGCCGAGAAACCTTTAAAAACTTGAAATAAAGGATTGAAAAGGATTTCTCGAGAAAGTAATCTGAAAAACAAAACAGCACAGAGTCAATTCGTCGGCCGAAGAAAATTCGTCGAACTGAGCTCGAAGAAATCACTTCAGTTTGTCGAACGACGATCGACGAACGGCGATCAACGAAACCACTTCAACTTCAGTAAAAACAGAGATCGACGAAACTAATTCAGTTCGTCGAACGGAGCTCGATGAACGACGATCGACGAAACTACTTCAACTTCAGTAAAACAGTGGTCGACGAAATAACTTCAATTCATCGAACGGCAATCGACGAAACCACTTCAGTTTCAGTAAAACAGCGGTCGACGAAACAACTTCAGTTCGTCGAACGGAGCTCGACGAAAGCTGAACTCAGAATTTTAGTATAACTGTCCATCAAACGGCGCTCGACGAAACCACTTCAGTTCGTCGAACGGAGTTCGACGATCTCACCAAAATTCATCGAACGAAAAATACTTAGGAAACATATTTCTTCTTCTCTTGGACACCAGCTGCACCTCCAAACCATGGGCTTCAATAGACTTAAAATGAAGTGTATCCCAATAGAGAGATCACACATGAGTCAACACCATGTTCCACACAATGAGGAATTACATTGTATGAAACTGTGCTTATTGACCCACTGTGACCTGACATTGGTCTACACTTAGCAATGTGAACCTGCAAGAATAATACTAGAAAGACATATCAAATACACTAGCAATTCAATCTTGGTTCAAGGATGACTTCCCATAAATCAAGGTTATTGTTGATACAATACCCAACAGCTTGTGTTGAAACCCTAGTTTTGATTTGAGTCAGGATCCATCTTTATGGTCTAAGTTTCTATCATAACACATCTTGTATAAACTAGATCCAATCCCATTAAGACAGAAGACTGAGAAAATAATATAAGTTAAACTGCGATCTACGAAATGTCTCTGAAGCTGCGTTCGACGAAAACCTAGCAGCGCTCGACGAAATGACTCTGAAGCTGTGATCGACGAAAAGCTAGCAGCGCTCGACAAAATATATCTGAAGCTGCGTTCGACGAAAACCAAGCAGCACTCGACAAAAGTTCACTCAGCAGTTAATCAATGATCAGATCGACAAACGTCGAGCTCAGCCCGACGAACTTCAAGCTGAGATCGACGAAATATTATCAGCTTTATAATTTCTCATTTCTCAGCTCGACTAAAATTCTATATGTTGTCAGATCTGATAAAGCAATATTTTGAATAGTTTCTATTTATATATTGATGCCCTTCTTTTATATAAACTGTCACTGCCTCACATTAATGATATAGTCATTGCAGAACAAATTAATGATATAGCCGTTGCAGAATAATTAATGATATAGCTGTTGCAGAACAGCTTAAATGAAAGATGGCAGTTTATCTTCTCGATAAGTCCAGATGATAAAAGAGACTTTATCTCTTTCCTTTTTCCAATAACAAAAAGAGAGGATCAAGAATTGAAGAGAAGAGAGAAGCTCTCCAGATTACATAGACACGGAGAAAGCACAAAGAAGAGAGAGACAGAGAACAACATATTTTTATCTATCTTGTTTGTTAACTCTTCTCTGCAGATCATCTTCATCCTGAGACACTTAATCTAGATCATTTGCTCAGGATTTCAACTGCAGAAGAATAAGAAATGAGTTACTACATTCTTGATAAGAAGTTTCCTCACCTGATCATCAAACACTAATCAAATCAGGTAGAGCTCTTCAACATCATCAAGGATCCACTAGAGTCTTCTCTGAAAGAGAAGAACAACATATTTTTGTTTTCTTTCAACTGTATAAAGGGTTATAACTCCCTTCAAAAGTTACACCCATTGGTGGCAGGGCACCTGAGCAAAAACCTGTAGTTTGGCTAGAGCACCTGATCAAAAGCTCCTTGGTGTGTGGACACCTGATCAAAACCCCATTGGTGGCAGGGCACCTGAACAAAAACCTGTAGTGGAATCCTACCAAGTGTGGTAGAAGAGTAGACGTACCTAGGTTTAGTGGGGAACTACTATAAAATCCTTGTGTCCTCTGTGTTGTGATTTTCTGTGTGATGTGATGTGTGCTGTGATTCTTTATTTGTTTTATAACTCACTCTGCAATACACATATAAGTATCACTATTTTAATTCCGCTATAAAAATAAGTGAAAACTTTTTAATACTCTATTCACCCCCCCCCCCCCCCCCCTCTAGAGTAACTTTAAGATCTAACCTCACTTTCAACTTGGTACGTCAGGATGTTCCTGTGGTGCCGTTCTTATAAAAGTCCGGGCGGGTTGTCTGAGCTCATTTTTGGCGGTCTGCTCCTGATCGGTCAGATGCTCATATGTCTGTTCTTATAAGAGACCGGGCGGTCTGCCGGTTTGTTCTTGGCAAGCTGTCTTGGACAATTTTTCTTAAGTGTAATAAGGTCTTGATGAGACCGCGCGGTCTAGTTCTGGAGACCGCGTGCTTCAATAAGGAAGGTGACTGTATCCCTTGGGGCGGTGACGATATCCGTTCGTTTGCCTATAAATAGGGACGCCGGGGTAGCCATAAACGCGTGAGAACTGTAAGAACTCAAGTTGTCTTGATTGTGTCGGTCTCACTTTGAGGCCGCGCAGTTTGAGTTGTCTGACCGGGTTGTTCTGTTTGCAGGTTAGCGGCTAGCAGTCATCGTCAGCATTCTCCCTTCTTTCCAGTTTTGAATAAATTAGTTCGGTAGCGGTCTGTCTGTGCGGACTGTGTTTAGGAGTTCTTGGGTTGTGTAGCGGACTCAGTTGATCAGGCGGCCTTAAGTGGTTGGGCGGTCTTGAGTTGCGGTCTTGCAGCAGGAAGTAGTTCGTCGTCAAGTGTTCGCGGGTTCTTCTGTGATCTTGAGACCGTGCGGTCTGGGCGATCAAGAAGTGCGGACAGTTGTTTTCAGCAGTTGAATAAAGCAGCGAGTTGTGCGGTCTGTGGCTACGGTTTGACAACAGCGGCTTGTGCTCTGTTCGCGCGGTCTCAGGGATAGCCTTCGAGCGATCTGGCGGTCTCTGCTCTGGCAGTTCGCTGGCGGCTTGTTTTTTGTGTCTTGTGCTTCTCTCCTCTGTGATTTTTATGAATCATGTCTCGCCATGTATGTCTCGCGCTGTAAAGAGATAGTTAATACAAGAGCAATATTCTGTCTTCCCATTGTCATTGATTGTCACACTTGTGGATTGTGTTGAAGTGTTCCACATTTTTACTTCACTCCGGACCTCAAATTTTTTTAACAGGAAGTCGATTCAAAGCTCATATGGTCACTATACCAAAATGGTGTCATCGTGATGCGCAACGGTACTCAAAATGGTCGTTTTCTCTAAACGATCTCAGATTGAAATGAAACGAGTTCTGTTGGACTCGTATTGATTATACAAAGCTATATGAACTGACAGACCCCAAATCGGAGTTCTCTAGCACAATATCCTAAAAAATGAGTTATTTCCTTTCTTTTACGTTTTGGGGTGGGAGATTGAGTTACTTTTATTGGGTCTACTAGGGTCTAGTGACCCAATAAAAATCGGGATGTTACAGTTGATGACTCTGCAGCCTTCTTTTTCTGAATAGCTGGACCCTGCCGCTCTGGGGGCTTCCAACGCTAAGCGGACAGTCCTCGGGGGGCCCTGACGACACGATCGTGCACTCGTATTGACATGTTCTCAAGGTATAAGCCAAAAAGAGTATATTTTTATAAGCTATTTTTCTATTTAATTAATATATTAATTTTGTTACTAACTATTTATTTTTTTGTAGTTGCATGTCAAGATTATAACTATAAAGGCGTTGGCTATAATTCATTACTTTAACTATTTATAGTTTTGAGTGATTGATGTTGTAGTCTTCTTATGGTCTAAACTATCTAAGTTTGATAAATTTATTATGCAAATATTAGTAGATCTTATGTAGTTTTTAGTGTTAATGTATTTTTTTTAACTAATTTTATTATAATTTTATCAAAGAGGGTCATGTCATAAGATTGATCACGATCTAATTTTATTTGCTAATTGTGACTTTGCATTGCAATGTGGAATGTCCCTCTTTGATAAAGAGAGCAAAATAGTGTACATTGACATTATATATTATCTAATCAATTTATTATGCAAATGTTAGACTGTCGGTACATCATATGTAGCTTCTAGTGTTAATGAATTTTACTTACTAATTTTATTGTAATATTTCGGGGGTTGAATATAATATTAATCTATGACTAAAATTGATGAACTGCGAATAACTATGGACTAATGATAGAAATATCAACTCTCTATTTTATGGTCCTTTTTTTCATCATAATATAGGATAATCCTTGCACATATATAATCATTTTTTTGATCTTGCACGATCAAAAAAAATTCAAAATAAAATAAAAACATATTATACATCTTAGTCATGGTAGTCTCAAATGCTGAGAATTTTTGCGCCCTGGTCCCGATTATAATCGAGATTCATTGGAGATAAAATTCTTTTACATGAGATACAACAGTTTTAGAGTGATGTTATGTACAAATCGGTTTTGGCTACGTGCAAATCATCAAAACTCGTGCTTTTTAAAAATATTTTTTATAGGTGCATTTTTAGGAAAAGTGTTCAACATCAAAGTTGTATATCTCGTCGAGATCTACAACTTTCGTGTTGAACATTTTGCCTAAAAATGTACCTATAAGGCGTATTTTCAAAATGTGCGAGACTATTGTGAAATGTTTTGCGCCTTTTGAAAATACGTCTTATAGGTGCATTTTTAGGCAAAATATTCAACACAAAAGTTGTAGCTCTCGAGAAGATCTAAAATTTTGATGTTGAACACTTTCCTAAAAATGCACCTATAAAATGTATTTTTAAAAAGCGTGAATTTTGATGATTTACACGTAGCTAAAACTGATTTGCACATAACATCAGTCATGTTTTATCCAGAATACGACTCTTTTAGCTAACATACATATATACCTTTATATGCTGCACAATTGGATGGATTTCAGAATTCTCTCTCACCTGCAAAAAATCGGCAATTTAGATCTTGGACAAATCTTTCTTCCGTCTATCACCATTCCCCTCTTTTAGTGCTCGGAGGCAGAGGTTGCTATCGTTGACCGCCATTGCGGGACCAAGAGAAATGAGCGGTAGGACTTTCGCAGAATCTTTGGAGATGAGTCACTGTTGTACTCGTCTACCTCCATCTCAGACCAACAGTCCAACTCATTTCATCACGTTTTTCATCTCAATGTCTATAAAAATCCATGTCCAATCCCACTGTAATTCTCATTCCGCTCTTCCTCTTCTTCTTCTTCTTCTTCTTCCTTTTTGCTACCATGGAGCTTTCTATGGATCTCGGCCGGCAGCAGACGCGGGGAGGAATCAAGGGCTTCGACGACGATGGCCGCGCCAGTAGAACTGGTAACGAAGATGAATCACAGTTCCTCCTTTTACGAGAAGAGAAGGAGAAACAGAGAATAAAAATTGAATCTTTGTTGCAGGAACTATGTGGACTGCGAGCGCTCATATCATCACGGCGGTGATCGGCTCCGGCGTACTTTCCCTTGCGTGGGCTATCGCACAGCTTGGGTGGATCGCCGGACCCATTGTCATGATCCTATTCTCCTTCGTCATCTTCTACACCTCTTCCCTGCTTGCCGACTGCTACAGGACCGGCGATCCTGTTACCGGAAAACGCAATTACACCTATAGCGACGCCGTCCATGCCTACCTCGGTCAGCGCGCGCCGCCTTCTCAGATCTGCCATTTTTCTAAACTTTGGTCTCACTCTTCCGAGTGTTTTTTTTTTTTCCTTTTTTCAGGGGGAGCGAAGGTGAAAATTTGCGGCCTGATTCAGTATCTGAATCTCTTTGGAGTAGCAATTGGATACACCATTGCTTCTTCGATTAGCATGATGTGAGTGACTCTGCTTCTGATTCGAGAAATTGCCGAAGGCGTCAAATTTTTAGGAGAAAAACAGGCCTATTGTCCGGCGAAAAAAAATTTAAGGCTCTATTCCGTTGGTTTTTTATTGGAGGGAATTGATTTTCCTTCAAAATTTATCGGTTTGAATCCATTAAAAAAGGTCGCTGCTATTAACACCGCAGTTTTGGCACTTTCGCCTAATTTTTCGCGCCTTTTAGAAATACGCCTTGTACATGCATTTTTAACAACTTTCGTGTTGAACACATTTCCTAAAAATGCATGCACAAGGCGTATTTCTAAAAGGCGCGAAATCTGAGCGTATTTCCAAAGTACGTCTTGTACATGCATTTTTAGGAAAAGTGTTCAACACGAAAGTTGTAGATCTCGGCGAAATCTATAACTTTAGTGTTAGACAATTTTCCTAAAAATGTATGTACAAGACATATTTCCAAAAGACGCGAAAAATTAGGAGAAAATACAGTGTGACTAGCCAAAACTGGGGTGTTAATAGCAACGCCCTTAAAAAAATAGTAAACAGTGAAAACATATTCTTTTCTCTCTTAAAGTAATGATTAATATTTTATAAATATTATTTGAGAATAATTATTATTTTAGCCAATTTAAATATTTTTTTCAATTTAAACACGTTATTTATCAATGATTAAAATTCTCGCAACAATCCGTGCCTGAAAACCATCCTACCGTCGAATAAAAAAATTGACAGTTTTAAATTCATATGCCTAAAAACCATCTTACAAACGAACACAGGAATTGAGTTTGACTCAAAACTAAAACCTTTGAGTTTTTGGTTTTGGATCAAAATCACTTCTTTTCAATCAAAACCTACAAAACGAACGGAGCCTATATTTTTTCTTCGCAGGATTGTGCAAATTGTATTTTTTTCAGTTTAGGCGCCCTTTGGCAAGGTTTTTTTTTTTCTTAGATGAATTTAGATAAAAATGTCACCATCATTGAATACATGTTTGACAAGACATTGGTCAAGATCACCATCAAGAAAAGAAACTAGTTTCACTTCACCACCATGCCAAAGGAAAAAATTTTAGGTACACACGGGTACCGTGCAAATAGGGTATTTTTTATGCTTAAATTATATTTTTCGCTAACAAAAAATTAATTGTAACAAAAATAAATTACAGAATATAAATTATGATATTTTTACAATCAATTTAAGTACTCATTTACCTATATTCTAACAAGTTCCGAAAAATTACAGTTGTAATTTTTTTATTTTCTGTGAAAAATTCCAGCTAGAATGGCCTACTTGTATGTAGAGAATGGTACCCGTGTGTACCTAAAAATTGTTCATGCCAAAGAGAGCTTTAACCAAGAAAGCATCATTTTTTGTTACAAAAAAATTACCATTTTGACATTTTATCTAAATATGCAGAGCCCAAAAATTCTAATTTTAAAATATGATTTCCTGGTCATTTTTTTTTGACCAAAATGTTAATATTTGTGTTTAAATTGAGAAAAAAAATCAGCACAATCATATTTTTTGGGGGTCAAATATAAAAATATGATGGTAGAGCTGCCTTAGAGCAAAAAAAATGATATTTTTTCCCAAAAAAATCTAAAATTTTCATTGTCTGTGCCTGTGGTGACGTATTTCTGGGTTAAGATACACAAATATAGTTAGAGATGAGACTTTTTTTAATCATTTATAACTGACTGATATAGTTTATGAAACAGGGCTATTAAGAGATCGAATTGCTTCCATGAGAAGGGACACAAAAATCCCTGCCATATCTCGAGCAATCCCTACATGATCATCTTTGGCGTTGTAGAGATCATCTTCTCTCAAATTCCGGATTTCGACCAGATCTCATGGCTCTCCATGGTTGCCGCCGTCATGTCCTTCACGTACTCCTCAATTGGTCTCTCCCTCGGAATCGTCCAAGTTGTTCGTAGGTCTCCAAACTTGTTTGTTCATCTTCCACCTCCGCATTCTCTTTTTAATGGTAATTCCTCTGTTTTGGAGCAGAGAACGGCGGATTTAAGGGCAGTCTCACCGGAATCAGCATCGGCGCCGTGACCCAGACACAGAAAATTTGGCATACGCTGCAGGCATTCGGAGACATCGCCTTTGCTTACTCCTACTCCATCATCCTCATAGAAATCCAAGTACTTACATTTCGATCTTAAAATACACTTGCATATGATTATTGAAATGAAATCTTTTGTGTTAGGATCGTAAAAAATAGATTTTTTTTCTTCAATTTGAACCCAAAAAATACTGTTCTTGATTCAATGTTTCTAATGGCCTGCGCGCGTATTCGTATGCAAATTAATTTTGTATAAATATGATTTCGATACCATTTTTTTGTCTAAAATGATGTTTTTCACTTTTTGAGTTCAAATTGAAGAAAAAAATCATTTTGTACTATTGTAGAAAAAATGTTTTTGTAATCATATATATTGGCATATTCCTTGCTCTCATATCAAAAAATGAAATCTTTTTTTGAGTAAAAACTGTATCTTGTCGCTGTGGTGCAGAACACAGTTAAAGCGCCGCCGCCATCGGAAGCGAAGGTGATGAAGAAGGCGACACTTCTGAGCGTGGCGGTGACAACCTTCTTCTACATGCTCTGCGGCTGCATGGGCTACGCCGCCTTCGGCGACGAGGCGCCGGGCAACCTCCTCACCGGCTTCGGCTTCTACAACCCCTTCTGGCTCCTCGACATCGCCAACGCTGCAATCGTCATCCACCTCGTCGGCGCATACCAGGTCTTCTGCCAGCCTCTGTTCGCCTTCATCGAGAAATGGGCTGCCGGAACATGGCCGGAGTCCAAGTTCATCGGTAAAGAGATTAGGATTCGCTTGAGCCACAGAAAGTCTTACAACCTCAACCTCTTCCGGTTGGTTTGGCGGTCGGCCTTCGTCGTGTTGACCACCGTGATCTCCATGCTTCTTCCCTTCTTCAACGACGTCGTCGGCCTACTCGGCGCGCTCGGATTCTGGCCGCTCACCGTTTACTTTCCGGTGGAGATGTACATAGTGCAGAAGAAGGTGCCCAAGTGGAGCATCAGGTGGATTTGCCTTCAGATGCTTAGCTTAGCTTGCCTTGTTATTTCCATAGCCGCCGCCGTCGGATCCATTGCCGGAGTAATCTCCGACCTTAAGGTCTACAAGCCTTTCAAATCGGGCACTTGAAGTACATAGATAAAGTAGAACACTGTTCCCGGTTTTTGATCCGCTTACTGTTTTTAACATTTTCTATATTGGGGCCGTCGCAATTATGACGCGCGGCTCGATATTTATAAGCTCGGAAACTTCAAAAAGTTCCGTCTGGGATTTCTGTGAGCCGCTTTTATAAACGAAATGATTGAAGAAGGCTACTTAAGCCGCCCAAAAATAACTAAAAATCACATTCTTGATGACTATCTCCGTGTCTCCCTGCTTTTATGCTAGTTTGAAATAGATTTTTTTTTATTTTTTTGGACATTGGTCCGGAAATATTATATGTAGTTCAAAATTGGTACCTGTTAACTATTATGCTAAATCGATTCTTGGATGAAAAATATGATGGGACTCCCAAAATCGGTTCAGAATGAACTGTCTTAGCCCGGGAGCGGTCGAGCGCGCAATCAATTACTGAGAGACGAGACGGATGGCAAAAAGTCTTTTTAGCGTGAAAAACCACGAAAAGGGAAAAAATCACGTGGTCGGGACGGTGCCGACCAAACTTCACTACTTGCTGCTTCTTTACAGGGCTTGCTTGAAAGACCGAGAGCGACATGTCGCTCCTCGTTACAACTTTGGGGGTGAGAGAGATGCGTTCAGAGGGTGACATGCCACCACTCTCGAAAATCAGACTTCTTCTTTGCAGCAGTGGGGAGTGTCGTACTCTGGAACTTGTGCGCGTTTTGGAACTTGGCGCGCTCTGGAACTTGGCGTGCTCTGGAACTTGGGCGTGCAAGATACCGGACGACCTTCGGAATGCTTGAAGGAGGACAAAGATCTTCGTTTGTATTTGAAGTGCTTGAAGATTCTTTCAAGCACGGCTTTGAAGAGGAGGGAGATCTTCATAATAACTCTCTCTCTCTCTCTCTCTCTCTCTCTCTCTCTCTCTCTTAAACTTAGGAGGAAGGAGGAGGATAATAAAATGAGAAAAAAGAGAAGCCTTGGGGTTCTATTTATAAGCCTCATGGGTGGTTACAGTGGTTATGCAGATAATCGTAGGCCGTAACCACCATAAATACTAAAAATTGACATGTTCCAGCTGTGCTTTTGCCTAGAAATTGACATGTTCCAAATGTGCTTTTTCTATCTTCTTTGCAACCTGCAAAATATGGAGGTTGTTCTACATAGACCTCTTCTTTTAAATCTCCATTTAAAAATACTGATTTCACATCCATCTGGTAGACTTTAAATCTTTTGTGGGTTGCATAGGCAAGGAAGAGTCTGATTGACTCTAGCCTTGCAACAGGTGCAAAGGTTTGATCATAATCAATTCCTTCTTCCTGTCTATATCCTTTAGCAACTAATCTGGCTTTGTTCTTGATAACGACTCCTTGCTCATCCAGTTTGTTTCTGAACACTCAATTGGTTCCAATTATATTGTGACCATGAGGTTTTGGAACTAGTTTCCAGACCTTGACTCTTGTGAATTGGTTCAATTCATCTTGCATAGCCAAAATCCAGAATGGATCTTTGTTGACATCTTCAAACTTCTATGGTTCTTCTTGTGAGAGGAAGCTTAGAAATAGTGCTTCATTCATTGAGCTGCTTCTTGTTTGTACTCCCTGATTGATGCCCCCGATGATCAGATCAGGTGGATGATTTCTTTGAAACTTGATGGCATTGGCCAGATTTCTATTTTCTGCTTGGATCTCTTCAATTGGGGATGCTGCTTCATGTATTTTAGCCGGTTGATTGTCTTCATCTGTTGAATTATCAACTTGGTCTTCTACTCCCCTTATATTTATTCCCATTGTATGAGAGGAAGAGAGTTCTTTTTCTTCTTCTGAGATTGATGTCTTCAGTTCTTTGAGCTTGGGTCTTGAGCCTGCCACAGAAATTCTAGAGGGCTCTTCAAGTATCATGCTTGATTCATCAAATACTACATTAATAAATTCTTCTATAGTTTTGGAGTGTGTTATATATATTCTATAAGCTCTGTTGTGATGAATGTATCCAACAAAGATGCCTTCAAAGCATTTTTCAGCAAACTTTGTCAAGTGATGCCTCCCATTGTTTAGGACATAGTACTTGCTTCCAAAAATCTTGAAGTAGGCCAAGGTTGGCTTCCTGCCTTTCAAGAGTTCATAGGGAGTCTTGTTGTAGATTCTATTGATTAGTGTTTTATTCTATACATGGCAAGTTGTATTGACTGCCTCAGCCCAAAAGTATTCTGGTAGAGAGGAGTCACTCAACATAGATCTTCTTGCCTCAATGAGTGTCTTATTCTTCCTTTCAGCTACTCCATTTTGTTGTGGAGTTCTTGGAGATGAAAACTCCTGTGAGATACCTAGACTTTCACAAAATTTAGTCATTGCTCTAGATTGAAATTCAGTTGCATGATCACTTCTGACTTTGACCACTGAACAGTTTAGTTCATTCTGAATTTGTTTGACAAGTGTAGTGAAGACTTCTAGGGTATCAGACTTGTGTTTAAGAAAAAACACTCATGCAAACCTAGAGGAATCATCTACAATTACAAATGTATAAGACTGTCCCCATAAACTTTGAATTGACATTGGGTCAAACAAGTCCATGTGCAACATGTATAAACATCTAGTGGGATTTTTTAATCTAATTGACTTGAAGGAGGCCTTTGTTTGCTTCCCCCATTTGGCAAGCATGGCAAGGGTCTTCTTGTGTACAATTCCACTTGGGACCATCTCTAACCAAGTTTTCTGATAGGAGCTTATTGATGGATTTATAATTTATATGAGCTAGTCTCTTGTGCCATTGGATGCAAAGAGATGCCAGACTAGTGGCCATTAAACAGATAGGAGCATCTAAATTAGAGCAAAGAAAATTGAGACAATATACATTCCCACTCCTAGTGTCATTAAGAATAACTTTAGAGTTTCCAGTCTTCTTAATGAGGCGCTTATCCTTATGGAAAACTATCGCATACTCAAGATCACAAAGTTGACTTATGCTTATCAGATTGTGTTGCAATCCTTCTACAAAATCTACTCTTGGGATGGTAACTTTGTCATTAGTAATTTTACCATAACCTTTAGTTTTTCCTTTGTCAGATCCCTCAAATATCACTTTAGGACCATCTTGCATAGGAGAGAATTCTTTCAAAAGGCTTCTTGTTTCAGGCATGTGCCTGGAACATCCACTGTTCAAATACCAGATTGGAGTTTGATTGGTCTTTGGACATACCTGCAAAAGTAAGCTATTTCTTCTTAGGTACCCAATATTGGTTGGGTCCAATATTCCTGTTAGTTATAAAGAATATAGTAGATCTGACTACTCTAGGATGTGCAAAATGGATCTTAACAAGATTGTTTGTCAGCTTGGCATTGGCTACCCTTGGAACTGTTGGATTGAACCAACAATCAATTGCAAAGTGGTCAATCTTGCCACAACACCAACATTCAAACTTGTTATATCTCCTTTTCTTACTGTTAGAAGGAGCATAATTCCTTTGTGTGTGAGCAGAAGGATATTTAAGGGAGATTGAATTGCACTGCTTATGATTGTGGTGTTGGATATTCCCACTCATGGCTTTGCCTCTGAGGTTAGTCTTCCTTAAAGATGTCTTCCTCTTCCTAGACACAAGAGATTCAAGTTTCCTCATGATGATCCCTTCATGAGGCTCCTTTGAAGCACTGGGCACATCCTTGAATCCACTTGTGGAGCACTCATTCTTGAGGTGTCCATGAATAGATTCCTGATCATACTTGTTGGAGGGTGATATTACCTTCCTAAAGTTGATCTTTTTCTCAATAGATTCACCTGATTTACCTTACTTAGGGTATCCTAGGCCTCTTCTATGAGTGGAGCAAAAACCATCAATTAAGGGAAGAATGGTCTTAGGTTTGGAGAAACTTGCTACAAGCTTTCTTTCAATAAGAAGTTTGTCCTCCAATTCTTTGATTTTCTTGTCCTTAGATTTCAGGACATCAGATTGATCTTTACCCTTCTTTAGAAGTACAATCTCTCTAGATAGGGCTTGGAACATCTCCTTGCTGTCCATTAATGCCTTCATAATTTTCCCAAACTTGCTTATTATATCAAGATTGGAGCTTGCATTGTAGTCCTTCTTGAGTTGGTAGAATTATGCATTCTCCAGAGTTAGCCTTTTAGTTTTTTTCTGAGAGATCAGAGTTCCTTGCTTGAAGAGATGAGATCTCTCCAGCTTGCTCTTTGCAAAGCTTCTTACTTCTCTTAAGCGCTAAAAGCAATTCTTCATATTGATCTAATAAGTCCCCTTCAGATTCATCTTCTGAGGAATGAATTGCCTCAGAATTAGTATCTGGCATAGATAAAGAAGCTTTGATTGGTACCTGTCCAGAGAAAGAATTTTCCTGCTCTTCTTCTTCATTAATGGCCATGGCATCCATATGTTCTTCTTCTTCTTCTGATGAGGGGGAGGAGCTGCTCTCATCATCACTCAGAGTTTTGTATTTCTTAGCCAGAAAACTCTTTTCTCTGTGCTTTTCCTTGAAAGTTTTCTTATCTTTAGATTTTATGATGTCTCTTCTTTTGGAAGGACAATCAACTATCATGTGCCCAGATTTCCTGAATCCATAGCAAATAGTTTCAGTAGAAGAGTGTTTGTTATGTTTGGATTCATACATGTCCCCTTTTTCTTTGTGGGGATTGTGGCTTCTTCTTGAGTTTGAGGAAGATGAGTGTCTTCCTTTTTCTTTCCTCCTTTTTCTGAGAATCTTCATGAAGTTTTTGGAGAATATAGTGAGTTCCCTATCAGATAGTCCTCTGCAGATGGAGCTTATTTCAGATTCTTCAGCTTCAGATTCCTTATTCTTCTTAGAGCTACCAGCCTTGAGGGCTACTGACTTTTCTTTGTGATTTGGTCTGCAACTATTTTCTTTAGCTTTCCTGGTATTTAATTGTAGCTCATAGGAGAGAAGTTTCCCAAACAGGTTTTGAAGTTCCATATTGCTCAAATTTCCTACTTATCTTATGGCACAGATTTTAGTGTCCCGTTCTTTATGAAGGGATATCAGGAATTTGTCATTAAGCTCATAGTTAGAGAACACCCTTCCATAGGTTCTCAAACTATTCACAATTCTGAAAAAAATTCATAGCACTGGGAAATGGAATCCCTCTTGTCTTGTTTGAATGCCTCATATTCTTGATTAAGAAGGGATTTCTTATCATCCCTTACTTAAGTTGTTCCTTCCATGTAGACTACAAGAGAGTCCCACATTTCTTTGGAGATTTTGCAATGATCTAGATTCTGGAATGTAGAATCATCAATATCACTTACCAAAATATTTCTGGCCCTCTTGTCCATGGTGGTAAGCACTATCTCATCTTTACTCATTTCAGCATATTTCTTGGGAACTGCAGCTTCTGTGCTGGAGGATGGGGTATTCATTGGAATGAATAGACCATCTTCAATGGTCATAAAGATTCTTGGATCAGATGCTTCCATATAAAGTTTCACCATTTCCTTCTATAATCAAAGTTCTCCTTTTTGCAGATGGGCAATTTCATAGAACTAAGTTCTTTGTAATTTTCTCCAGTCATGATGTGAATCTAGATCAGTCCTTAATGGATCTTGTTCCTTAGCTGTAAGACTATTTAGAAGAGAACCTGCCTCTGATACCAATTATTATTCTTAAGGACTGACAAGGATCACACCTAGAGGGAGGGGGTGAATAGTGTGATAGGTGATTTGTGATGTCTTTTTAAAATTAAAGGGAACATCAAACAATCATAGCAAAGCACACAAAGATTTATAGTGGTTCCTTCTAAACACTGTGTCACGAGGTAGTCCATTGTCCTTGCACCTTTCAAGTAATGTGCTTGATAAGGACAAACTCCTCCAAAACTCAGAACTCACACAGAGTTCCTACCTCAGTCTTTTATAACACAAGACTTACTCTCAGATCTACAAGTAGATCCTACACTCAGATCACTCAGATCTTACACTCAGGTAACAAAGACCATACACTCAGATCACCAAGTTCCTACCTCAGATTCTCACAGGAATCCTACACTCAGATCATAAAGATCTTACACTCAGGTCACACCTACATTTAGATCACAAAAATATTACACATTGTTTATAGATTTACAGTAGTTTTCAGAATGATAGACTCAGTAAAGAATAAGAATTAGATCTTGAGTCTTCAATAGAAGTCTAGCAGTATCCGGGGAAGGGTTAGGTTGAGGCCATATCCGAGGAAGGGTTGGCTAGAGCGGCTTGAGGCCGAATCCGGGGAGGATAGGCTAGGGCCACCGGTTCGTGGGGATGCGAGTCGGGACAGAAACAGAAAGAGTCTACTATTCATCGCCACCGATTTCTAGCGTTATAGAAATCAACTTTTGTAAAACCCTATTTGATATTAATAAAGCATGTCTCTACTTTATTTCAATTGTTTTACTTGACTTCTTATTGTCTTAATCTCGCATTATTTCAAAGCTTTTCGAAATATAATATAAGTTTTTTAAAAACCCTTATTCACCCCCCCCCCCCCTCTAAGGGCGCCTACCGATCCAACAAGTGGCATCAGAGCGGTTTTATTCCAATCGGCTTAACAGCCGGGAATAATGACGTCTCATGATCTCGCTTTTCCGGAGGGTCAAGGGGTTAGTCGACCACCTCTCCTTACTGGGTCAGATTTTAACTACTGGAAAAATCGAATGATGTGTTTTCTTATGACCATGGATGTAGAAGTATGGAACATGGTAGAAGTTCGGTAATCTCCTCCTACAACTGTAGTGGGAGAGGCGACATTACTAAAACCTAAAGATAAATGGGATGATCACGATAAACTAAGGTGTAAAAATAATGCTAAAGCAATGAACGCTTTATATTGCGCCTTAAATAGGACTGAGTTTAATAGAATTTCTGCATGCATAACTGCTTATGATATTTGGAATCAATTGGAAGTTACTCATGAAGGTACATCGCAGGTGAAAGATGCAAAGCTATTCCAACTGGAATCTGAATATGAAAAATTCAGGATGGATACTGAAGAGGACATCAACTCGATGTACACTCGCTTCACCAAGATCGTCAACGCTTCAAAGGCACTTGGAAAGACCTACTCAGATAGGGACTTGGTGAGGAAAATTCTTCGCTCCTTACCTCCAAGGTTCAATCCAAAGGTGACAGCCATCTCGGAGTCGCACAACTTAAGAATGCTCCAGATCATGAACCTTATTGGGAATCTCAAAACCCATGAGGTAGAACTCCAGATTCAACACGATGAATACAACAAAGAGCCAAAGAAAAAGGCGCTAGCACTAAAATCAAAGAAGGAGGGCGTCGAAGATGATGATGAAGATGAAGAAGGTCTCCTGGTGAAGAACTTCAGGAAGTTCATCAGGAATCCGAAAAGAAGGAACACATTCCGAAAATACTTCCAAAAGGATACTCGACGAAAGGGATCTTCCTCTTCATCAAGGAAAGAAAAAGGAAGCGAAAATGAAGAAGAAAGACCACCACCAGAGTGCTACCACTGCAGAAAGACCGGGCACATTTGGAGTCAGTGCCCAAAGTATCAAAAGGAGCAAAAAGAACAATACAAAGCAAAAGAGAAAAAGAAAGTACTGAAAGCCGCAACTTGGGATGATTCTTCCTCTGAAGAGTCAAACGCGTCTGAGTCAAGTAGCGAGGAGGAAGCAAACTTATGCTTAATGGAAAAAAGCAACGATGACGACACCAGTGTTCTTAGCGACACTGAGGTAACTCCTCCTACTTTCAAAAAACTCTATGATGAATTTGTTCTAACTTGCAAATCCTATGATCAAAGTATAAAAGATAATATTATATTAAATCGTGAAAATGAATCAATTATCAAAGAAAATCATAAGCTCACAAAAAAATTGATTTCCCTTGAAAAGAGAAAGGTTTCATGTCAAGAGTGTGAGCACTCTTTATTTAAGACAAAAGAACTTGAAGTTTCTCTTTCTAAGGCCTTCTCACAAAACAAAACTATTACAAAAGAAAAGGGGGACTTAGAGAGAAAACTAAAAACCTCTCTTTTACAAATTGAAAATAACAAAAAAGGATTTGAAAATAAATGTGTTATGATTGTACAAGAAAATACATTTATTAAAAAACAAAATCATGACCTCAATATAGCCATAAAAAAATTCGGGATTGGTCAAAAATCCCTGGATATGATTTTGGGAAACCAATGCTATGGTTCTGGAAAATTTGGGGTCGGATATAAAAGTGAACCCTTCCGCCCGGCGCTAGCCAGTAACGCCGGCGGTAGCTCAACTGTTAAAAAATCTTCTGTTTTTTCTAATGTTCAAACATCATCCAGCAAGAGCAACATATAAACTCAGAAAAGGGTCTCAACTCCCTTTATTTCGCGTGCTAATTGTCTTAAGTTTGGACACACGTCTAGCTCTTGTAGGAATATAAAACAACGATCATTAAAACAAATCTGGGTACCTAAGAAATCCACTTACTCTATGGGTGGTACCTCTTGGGTATCTGGATCTTTACTCTCATCTTCTCTCTAGATTTGCAGGAATGCTAAGGAAACAGAGGACGTGTGGTACTTGGACTCAGGCTGCTCCAAGCACATGACGGGCAACAAAGCAAAATTCCTTAGCCTAGAAAAGAAGAAAGGAGGGATCGTAATGTTTGGTGATAACGGGAAAGGAAGGATCATGGGAGTTGGTACAGTGGGTAACGAATCCTTTCTTATCACAAATGTTCTTTATGTAAAAGGATTAAAACATAACTTAATATCTATAAGTCAACTGTGTGATAAAGGATTAGACGTATTATTTAAATCATCCACTAATCTTTGCAAAATAGTTAATCCTAAAACAAAAGATGTGTTACTAACTGCACCTAGAATTCACAATGTTTACATAGTTTCGTTTCATGATCTTTCCAAATCATCTATAAAATGTTTTATAACCAAAAATGATGAATTAGAACTATGACATAGACGTTTAGGTCACGCTAGTACAAAGCTCATTTTAAAACTAGCAAAAAGGGAATTGATTAGAGGATTGCCTAAGTTGAATGGAAATTTATCTTCACTATGTTCTCCATGTCAAAAAGGAAAATTTACAAAATCATCTTTTAAAACCAAAAACAAATTTTCTACTTCAAAACCATTGCAATTAATTCATATGGATCTCTTTGGTCCTGTTAACACCGCAAGTCTTGGTGGTAGAATATACACTTTCGTTCTAATAGATGATTTCTCAAGATATTGTTGGACTTTATTTCTCTCTTCCAAATCTGATGCATTTTGCGAATTCTCAAAATTATGTACTCGTATTCAAAATGAACTAGATTTAAAAATAAAATGCATTCGCTCAGATCATGGAGGTGAATTTGAAAATGAAAATTTTAAATCTTTTTGTGAAATGTTAGGTATTAAGCATGAGTTCTCCGCTCCACGCACACCTCAACAAAACGGTGTTGTAGAACGGAAAAATAGAACAATCCAAGAACTAGCACGCACAATGTTATCTGAATATAAATTACCTAAGTCTTTTCGGGCCGAAGCCGTAAGCACAGCATGCTATGTAATGAATAGAGTCATGCTTTGCCCATCACTAAATCTCAAACCGTATGAACTATATTATCAAAAGAAACATAACGTATCATATTTTAAAGTATTTGGATGTAAATGTTTTATTCTTAATAGAAAAGATTGTTTAGGAAAATTTGATGAAAAATGTGATGAAGGAATATTTCTTGGATATTCTTCAACCAGTAAAGCCTATAAAATATATAACAAAAGATCGAGTAAGGCTGAAGAGTCTATTAATGTTAAATTTGATGAGTTTATTCCGTGTGCAGAGAAGCTTCCTATAGGTACAAATGATGAACCTTTGCCATCTTTGGAGCACGACGAAGAGGAACCTTCCAAAGAAGAGGAGGAGAAGTCCAAGGAAGATGAATATGTACCTCCAAGCGTTTTGAACTTCTCAAAAAATCATCCAAAAGAGCTAGTCATTGAGGAACCTTCTACTGGGGTAAGAATTCGATCCTCTCTTCATGAAACGTTTTCAAATATTTGTTTTGCTTCCGAAATCGAACCTAAAAATGTTTCCACCGCTTTAAATGACGAATTTTGGTTTTTGGCTATGAATGAAGAGTTAGGTCAATTTGAAAGAAATAAAGTTTGAAATCTAGTAGATAGACCATCTAATCATCCAATTATTGGCGTAAAATGGATCTTTAAAAATAAATTAGATGGTGAATCTAGGATTAAGAAATAAAGCACGTTTACTTGCTCAAGGTTATTCTCAAATCGAGGGGGTAGATTTTGAAGAAACTTTTGCACATGTTGCTCGCTTAGAATCTATACGAATATTTTTGGCATTTGCGAGTTTTAAAAGAATAAAATTATTTCAAATGGATGTTAAGAGTGCCTTTTTAAACGGATTTATAAAAGAAGAAGTCTATGTAGAACAACCCCCCGGTTTCATAAATGAAAAATTTTCTAATCATGTTTACAAATTAGAAAAAGCGCTTTATGGTTTAAAACAAGCGCCCCGTGCATGGTATGATAGACTTACATCATTTTTGTTAAAGCACGGTTATGTTATGGGAAGTGCCGACAACACACTCTTCATTAAGCATAATAATAACGATCTAATTATTTTACAAATATATGTTGATGATATGATTTTTGGAGCCACTAATGAAGAGTTGTGTAATGAAGTAGTCTTAGTAATGAAAAATGAGTTTGAAATGAGTCTTGTAGGAGAACTATCATATTTTCTTGATTTTCAAATCTCACAACGAACTGATGGTATCTTTATTTGCCAAACAAAATATGTTCACGATATGCTTAAACGATTTGGATTTGAAAATCTTAAACAAGCTTCTACTCCTATGAGTGCTTCTTTAAAACTAGGAAAAGATGAATCTGGAATTTCCATTGATCAAACGTTATATAGAGGAATGATAGGATCTCTTCTTTACTTAAGTGCATCTAGACCAGATATAATGTTTGTCGTATGTTTATGTGCTCGCTTTCAAGCCAATCCAAAAGAATCTCATTTAAAAGCCGTAAAACATATTTTTTGTTATCTATTAGGGTCATCTAAATTAGGATTATGGTACCCACACAATGATTCATTCACACTCCACGGATATTCTGATTCGTACTACGCCGGTTGTTCACTAGATCGAAAAAACACTAGCGGTACTTGTCACTTTTTAGGACCCTCATTAGTTGCCTGGTCTAGTAGGAAACAATCTCCGGTTGCACTCTCCACCACGGAGGCCGAATATATCGCACTTGGTAGTTGTTATGCACAAGCGTTATGGATGAGCCAAAAACTAGAGGATTTTGGATTTCATCTCAAAAACATTGATCTTAAATGTAACAACAAAATTGCAATAGACCTCACATATAATCCCGTACACCATTCTAGATCCAAACACATCGATGTTCGTCATCATTTCATTAGGGATCACATTAAGAAAGAGCATGTAAAAGTAAGCTTCATTGGCACGGATTCTCAACTCGCTGACATATTTACTAAACCTCTTCCCGATGCTAGATTTCGATTATTACGACTTGAGTTAAGTGTCCTAGATCTTTCGTGTTAAAACACATTCACACACGCAATTTTGTAATTTTTAACCATCTAAAACATCTCCTAAAAATCTGAAATTTCAGCATGAAACTACTATTGGGACACTTAATCAAGATCAACAATTAAAAATTTCAAAATCCTAAAAAATCGTGTACTGTTACCCGCGCTAGCGCACTTATTCGCGTTTCTGTAATTTTAAAATTTTGAAAAATTCTTAAAAATATATTAATCCATATGTACTATTTGTTTTTCACTTCTGATTATATTTCATTTTTGAAAAATCAAATAAAAAAATACAAAAGCCAAATTAAAAAATATATATATGCTTTGTCTTTTTAGTTTAAAGTCTATTTTTATGCAAAAATCAAATACAAAAATACAAAAGCCAAATTACAAAAAAGATGTTTTGCCTTTTTGTTTTGTCATTTGTTTAAAGTCATTTTTTTTGCAAAAATCAAATAAAAAAATATAAAACATTAAAACTATTAAAAAAAACTGTATGGATTTTCCTATGAAAATCAAGCATGATTTAATCTATTATTTAGAACTTCTTTAATGTTGCAATTTATCTTTTCAAACTACTTTGAACATTGTTTTCATCATGCTTTGATATATCTATTAATATGTGCATCAAGTATCTTTTAAAAGTTGTGTAGAACTAAGCTTTACATACCTCTAAGTATGAGTAAATGTTTTATGTTTGATAATGATCTTTATTCACTCACTTATTTTGGCATTGTCTACATATGTGTTTAATCTAAGAATGATTGTGTATGTTGTGTATTGGTACAATGAATTAAAACTGCACAAGTATCTTACCTACACTCCTTTATTTGCACTTTTAAAAGTTAAGAAAAGTGGTTCTGTTTTTCATAAATTATATTGGTTTGCAAAATAAGTGTATTCGGAGACCTTTGTACAAAACAAAAATCATAAAATAAAGTGACAAAGATAACTCCACCAAGCACTACTTGAACCTCCTGATAAGTCTTAATAAGCGTTGTAAGGTTGAGCACCTTGGAAAGAATGGTAAAGTATCTTGTGCAAATCAAACCTTTTTTTAAATAAAAAATACTTACTCTTAAGTATACCGGATCACTAGTCTCAACATTAAAAATAAAATATGTGATCCCCCAAGCACTATTTTGCACCCTGATAAGTCTTAATGAGCATTGTGTGTGCAAAGCACCTTGGTAGTTGTACATTTTTGTTTGTGCATTGAAGTGTGTGGAAGTGAAATTATGTGTTTTATTGTGCTCTTACTTTACATATTTCTTGTATTTTTGATTAAAACATTTGTTTACTCTACTCAAAAATACACTTATGTGCACATCATTATCTTCCACAATACTTCTTCTCATGAGTATTGGATCCTAATGCAAATTCTATACTACTCTTTATTTATGAAATGCACTAGATAACCTAGCATGCTTTCTACAATGTTTAGTATGTTTTGAAATTATGAATTAACATAACATTGTAGTACTCTCTTTTTGGTAACATTATTTCATGCTTAGTTAGTTTATTATTGAATTTAAAGATTTTACTTGAACAATGATTTACAAAACATCTTCTTTATAAAATTGAACTCATATATCTGTTATGAATCATCATGTCTTACAAAAGATGTTTGATTGTATTTTTTTAAGTCTTCCGCAACTTTACAGTTACCTTGTATTTGTTTATGCTACAAACTCTGATTTATGAAAATATTGTGATACTCAAAACTCTGATCTATTTCAATGAAAAGTATTCTAAAAACTCCTTATCATTTTCTTCTCTATACAAGCTCGATCATGCCTTTATCTTATTATCAACTTTTAAGTGGTGTCTCCATACTCACTTTTGCTAATAACAAAAGGGGGAGAACTAACATGATAAATATAATCTGCTATCAAAATAGAAAACTAACATGCTTAATTAAGATGATAGCTTACATATTAGAGGAGCATTCACTTAGGGGGAGCATGTATTTAGGGGGAGCAATTCTAAATGCTAAAATCGATAATTATCCTAAGTCATCACTCTCACACACACACAAGTAAGTTTCATCATGATTATATATTAATGCTCTGATTTATCATTAATGGATTTGTTATTATCAAAAGGGGGAGTTTGTTGGAACATGTCTTCCGCATCTCCTAAGTGTGCAGGATAACAAAGTCTACATGACTCAAGGATTACATAAGAAGGTTGCCCCCAATGTTGAGCCATCAAATCCAACACTCCTACTAACGCCGGCGGTAGCACATAGCGCCTGGCGCTAGCTTGCGCTCGACGAAATGCTCATCACTGCGTTCGACGAAAATTCACTCGACGAACTGCTTACTCTACCGCGGCACGCTAGTACTAGCGCTGGCGCTAGCTTTCGCTCGACGAACTATAAGCTGCGTTCGACGAAAATTCGATCGACGAAAAGATTGCTTAAGCGCAAATTCCGGGAGTACTTATAGAAGGAGATAGCGCCTGGCGGTATCCGATAACGCAGGCGATAGCGCGGAGCACAGTAGGCAAGAGAGAAATGTTTCCTCGGATTGAAGATTCTGCCGCGCAGAATATGTCCTAAAATGAGATAGCGCCAGCGGTACCACTAGCGCAGGCGCTAGCGCTGTGGCTATAAAAAGGACCCCTCTTCTCTCGTTTCACAGAGACATCAGAGAGAGAGATTGTGTGCTAGAATTCCAGAGGCTACCTTGGCCGAAAGTTGATGTCCTACCAAAGTTCTGCAAACTTCTGAAGGAGAATCTCATCACGCCGGATCCAAACGAAGTCCGCTTCTACAACGCTTATTCTACAACGGATCTTCGTCTCCAACTTCAGAAGTTCATCAAGAGGGAGTTTTTTAATTATTTTCATTTCATATTTCTTGTAAACGGTTAGTGAAATCGCCTCGTGTTGGCGACTAGGTCTGAGTAGAACTTAGGGCGGAAATTCGCCTCGTGTTGGCGACTAGATCTAGGCTAGGTCTAGGGGGTGCTCGAGGCCATATCCGGTGAAGGGTTAGCTAGAGCGGCTTGAGGCCGAATCCGGGGAGGATAGGCTAGGGCCACCGATTCGTGGGTATGCGAGTCGGGATAGAAAACAAAAAGAGTATTATTCATCGCCACCGATTTCTAGCATTATAGAAATCAACTTTTGTAAAACCCTATTTGATATTAATAAAACATGTCTCTACTTTATTTCAATTGTTTTACTTGACTTCTTATTGTCTTAATCTCGCATTATTTCAAAGATTTTCGAAATATAATATAAGTTTTTAAAAACCCTTATTCACCCCCCTCTAAGGGCGCCTACCGATCCAATAATCTTAACTTTCTTTCCATTCACGGTAGATTTGAGCTTGGAATTGGCAGTGTCTACTACTACATTAGAGAATAACTCTAAGACTTCTCGTTTCCAGATTAATGTCGATTCAGATAAGATGTATTCTAGCCCTGATTTATGAATTAACTCGATAGTGTTCTTAATTTCGTCTGGTGCGGCTTGGAAACCATTTCGAACTAGCTCTCCTCCTTCGTAGGGGTAATCGTTGTTCTTGGGAGGCATTGTTGTTGAAGGTTTTTAATTGAAGGCCTTGAGAATGAGATTTTCTAGGGCAGAGAATTTCGAACTGGGAATTCTAGGTTTAAGAAGCATAGGTACTACCGAAGTATCTTCCCTATATATAGAGTTTCTAGTTCTTGATAGTTGAAACGTCGCGCATAAGACTTGTTTGACAAGATTGATCAAATGGTTCAGATTCACCCTGTCTCGAGACGGCCTTGCTCTTTTTGAAAAAGCGTTGAGACCGCTCGACGCAAGTTATCCTCGCTCGACGCCAGTTATCCTTGCTTGACGCCAGTTATCCTCGCTCGACGCCAGATATCCTCTCTCGACGCCAAATATCCTCGCTTGACGCCAGTTATCCTCGCTTGACGCCAGTTATCCTCGCTTGACTCCAATTATCCTCGCTCGACGCCAGATATAATTTTAATCACCTTTTTGGACTTAGTTCAATTATTATTTTTATTTATTTATTACATTTTCTATACTATTTGAAAATTGTTATTTATTCTAACTTTATTTTGGATTATTGTATATTTCAAGACAAAGACAGCTTCATTCCATATTTAGCATTCCAAATTCAATTTTGAAATTATTGAATTTTGTTTCATCCAAGCGTTTAGTGAATATATCAGCCACTTATTTGTCTGTGGGGACATATTCAATTGTGATATCCCCATTTTCTACATGTTCCCTAATGAAATGATATCTAATTTCTATGTGTTTTGTTCTAGTATATGATACAGGGTTATTAGCAATAACAATAGCACTAGTTGAATCACAATATAAAGGGGATTTACTTAGCTGGATTTTATAGTCTTGGAGTTGATGTTGAATCCACAGTAGCTGAGCACAGCAGTTTCCAGCTCAGATGTACTCAGATTCTGCTATAGAGATAGCTACACTAGTCTGCTTCCTGCTACTCCAAGATATTAGCCTTTTTCCAAGGAATTGACAGGTGCCTGATGTGCTTTTCCTGTCCTCCTTGCATCCTGCAAAATCAGCATCTGAAAATCCAGTTAGTTCAAAATCATTGCTCCTAGGGTACCATAGGCCAAGATTGAGAGTACCCTTCAGATATCTCAGGATTCTTTTGACAGCAGTGTAGTGAGATTCTTTGGGGTTCACTTGGTACCTAGCACACACACATGTTGAGAACACAATGTCTGGCCTACTAGCAGTTAGGTAGAGCAATGAGCCAATGATGCCTCTGTACAAGGTTTCATCAATGGGTTTCCCCTTGTCATCCTTGTCCAGTGACATGTTGGCTGCCATTGGGGTTTTCATGACAGTGGAGTTTTTCATTCCAAACTTCTTGATGATCTCCATGGTGTACTTGGTCCGAGAAATGAAAATTCCTTCCTCAGATTGTTTTACTTGGAGTCCCAAGAAGTATTTGAGTTCTCCCATGCTGCTAATTTCAAATTTTCCTTGCATAAGGCTTGTAAACTTTTTGCAAAGGTTATTATCAGTTGAGCCAAAGATTATGTCATCTACATATATTTGTACTAGTAGTATACGACCTTTAATTACCCTAAGAAACAATGTCTTGTCTATCTTTCCCCTTGAGAATTTATTCTCAATGAGAAACCTAGACAATGTCTCATACCAGGCTCTAGGTGTCTGTTTTAGACCATACAAGGCTTTTAGTAATAGATAAACATAGTTTGGATGAGTAGAGTCAATAAAACCTAGGGGTTGTTCTACATATACTTCCTCCAGTATTGTTCCATTAAGGAATGCTGACTTCACATCCATTTGATATACTATGAATCCAAGATGTGCTGCAAAGGCCAGGAATAGCCTTATTGCCTCCAGTCTTGCCACAGGAGCAAATACTTGATCAAAGTCTATGCCTTCCTCCTGTCTGTATCCTTGGGCAACCAATCTTGCCTTGTTCTTGATAATCACTCCATTTTCATCCAATTTATTCCTGAATACCCATTTGGTCCCTATGACTTTGTGTTTCTTTGGTCTTGGTACCAATATCCAGACCTTGCATCTTTCAAATTGATTTAGCTCTTCTTGCATAGCCAATGTCCATGAAGGGTCCCTATTGGCTTCTTCAAATTTCTTAGGTTCTATTTTGGATAGAAAGCTATTATGCAATGCCTCATTTATTGAGTTTCCTCTTCTTGTTTGCACACTTTCATTGGGATTTCCTATAATCTGTTCTTTGGGGTGATCCTTCAGGTGCTTGGTTGCATTTCTCCATCTCTCATTCTCTATTTGTGATTCTGGTGCAGCTGTTTGAGTTGGCTGTTCTTGAGGTTCTGGATGTTGTGGTTCTTCAACAACAATTGGTTCTTCATGCATGTCTTCTTCTTGAGACTCATCCTCTCTAGTCACAGTCATAGTCCCATTAGTTTCTTCATTGTCTTCAATGTGCTGTTCATTGATATTCAGCTCCTTCAATTTCTGTGTTGGACCTGCATTACTAGAGAGACTTCCCAGATCCTTATAAATAAGGCTAGTTTCATCAAATACAACATGTATAGATTCTTCTATCTTATTAGAGCTTTTGTTTTAGATTCTATAGGCTCTACTTTGAGAGTTATAACCAACAAAGATTCCCTCATAGGCTTTTTCAGCAAACTTAATGAGGTGGTGCTTTCCATTATTTAGTATAAAGCACTTACTTCCAAATATTTTGAAGTAGGCTAGAGTGGGTTTTCTACCCTTCATCAACTCATAAGGGGTCTTATTCAGTTTCTTATTGATAAGTGCTATATTCTGCACATGACATGCTGTGTTTACAGCTTCAGCCCAGAAGTGTCAGGAAGTGAGGAGTCACTCAGCATACTCCTACTGGCTTCAATGAGTGTTCTATTTCTTCTCCCAGCAACCCCATTTTGTTGGGGAGTTCTGGGAGATGAAAACTCTTGTGAGATGCCTAGATTTTCACAAAACTTGGTCATGACACCTGACTGAAATTCAGTTCCATGGTCACTTCTGATTTTGACCACTTTATTTCCTATTTCATTTTGGCTTTGCCTAGCAAAGCTAGTGAATACTTCTAGAGTATCTGACTTGTGTTTTAGGAAGAACACCCATGTGAATCTAGTGTAATCATCAACAATAACAAGAGTGTAAACCTTTCCTCCTAAACTGTGAATTGGCATTGGGCCAAACAGGTCCATGCGTAGGAGGTATAGAAATCTTGTGGAATCCTTCTCACCAATTGGTTTGAAGGATGACTTGGTTTGCTTACCCATTTGACAAGCATGACAGGGACCCTCCCGCACACACTTCCACTTAAGCCCTGCTCTCACTAGTTCTCCTGAAATGAGTTTATTTATAGTCTTATAGTTTATATGAGCTAACCTTTTGTGCCATTGCACACTACTAGAGACTTTATTTTCAGCTACTAAGCATATGAGATTTTCTTGTTCAGAACATATAAAATTTAAGCAGTAAATGTTGCCACTCCTAGTGCCTGAGAGGATTATCTCATTCTCTTTCATAATTAGGCACTCATCCTTGTGAATGAAATGTCATACCCAAGATCACATAATTGACTTATGCTGATGAGATTGTGTTGCAATCCATCAACATAAGCAGCTTTGGTGATGGTAACAATTCCATTTGTGATTTTACCATATCCTTTAGGCTTACCTATGTCAGATCCTCCAAATATAACCTTTGGTCCATCCTTCACAGAAGTATAATCATTCAGTGGACTTCTTGTTCCAGTCATGTGCATGGAACACCCACTGTCCAAATACCAGATAGGAGTTTGATTGGTCTTTGGACATACCTGCAGTAAGAAAATTATTTTTTCTTAGGAACCCACACAAAGTTGGGTCCTAGAACTTTGTTAGCATAAGCTGGTTTATTTACTTATTATTTGATCCTTTGTGCTGTGTGTGTTGCCATTGGTTTGAGTACTGGTTTTCCAGAATTAATTCTTGGGACAGTTGGGTTGAACCAGCAATCAAGAGCAAAATGGCCAACCTTTCCACAGCACCAACATTCATATTTGTTATACCTCCTTTGAGGTCTTTTCACTTCTTTGGATTGACTCACATTTTGTATAGTTACCCTAATCAATGGAATTTTCTGAGATGATTTCCTGTAAAGTTTTTCAGTGAATTTTGCAGATTCAGATTGCTTGACAGTAGTAGTCCTCACTACTGATCTCAGTTCCTCTCCTTTGTATTTGGTGTTTGTTCCAAATATAAAGGGGCCATGATGAAATAATTCTTTTTCTTTGTGTAGAGATTTGGCAGCACTAATACTTGGTTGAATTGAGTGAGCTTTGCTAGTGGAACACTCATTCTTCCAATGTCCATACACACCCTCTAGATCATACTCATTTGTGGTAAGCATGACTTTGTTGAATTTTATGGGGTGCATGAGTGTCTTGTCATTATCTTTAGATTTATTTTTTGCCTTCCCTTTGTATCCTATGTCACATCTGTGTAGTGCAGAGAATGTGTCTATTATGGGAAGGATAGTTTGTGGTTTTGAAAATTCTGCCACAAGCTTCCTTTCAGCTAGGAGTTTTGTCTCAAGTTCTTTTATTAATTTCTCTCTAGAGCATATAACCTCTACTTGAATGATGGACTCAACTCTCAATTTGCTAAGCTCCTTGCTTACCTGATTCAGCCTCTCAGTTGCCACAGAGTATTGGGAGTTAGTCTCTTTTAGTTCAGTTATTTCTTTATGTAGCTTCTTGTTATGCCTTTTACTCTTTTTGAGGGCTTTAAAAAGTGACCCATACTTCTCAACCATTTCATCTTCATGAAAGTTAGATTTTGAGTCACTCTCATCAGAAGAAAATGAATTTGCCTCAGGTTTTGAAATGGTGTTATGTTCAGATTCAGAATCAGATAAAGGAATTCTATCAAGTACCTTCACAGTGGAGATTGTCTACTGATCCTCTTCATCCCTAAGGGTCATGAGTCCTATATTTTCTTCTTCATCCTCTTTACTATCAGACTTTGATGGTGGGGCTCTTATCATAGGTCTATGGTTCAGAATGTCTTCACTTTCGTGGACAGCCATCAGTGTCATGAGTGTCTCTTCACTGTCTGAATCAGATGTTTGAGACTCACTGTCACTGAGAGTGACTTTGCCTTTCTTGGCTATCAGGCTCCTCTCATGTTTCTTGTCAGACTTGTGCCTCCTCTCATCAGACTTCTTGTTGTTCTTTCTTTTTGATGGGCAATCAGCAATCATGTGCCCAGGTTTCCTGCATCCAAAGCACACAGTTTCTTCTGAATTAAATTTATTATGTTTAGAATTATACCTGTCCTTCTTGGAATCTAGTCTGAATCCTTCTGAATAGTTGGAGTGCTTCTTGGATATGGATGACTGAGAAGGCCTAGTTTTCTAGTATTGTTTTCTTCTGAGCATCCTTTTCAGCTGTTTGGTGAAGAGTGCCAGTTCACCATCTGATATTTCAGAGTCAGAATTGATGGTCACTGATACTTCAGATTCATATGGTATCCTGGGGGGTGATGACATCCTCTCCTTGCTTCTCTTGGAACTTTCTGCCTTCAGAGCAATGAGATTCTCCTTGTTGTGTTCTTCTTCAGCTTTTCTGGTGTTCAGGTGAAGTTCATGGGACAGAAGTTTCCCATATAGGTTTTGGGGCTGAATGTTTCCCAGATTTCCCATTTCCCTGATAGCACAGATCTTGATGTCCCATTCTTTGTTAAGGGATCTCAAGAATTTATCATTCAGCTCATAGTCTGTAAATGTTCTTCCATAGGTTTTCAGACCATTGACAATTTTGAAAAATTTCTCATAACATATTGCTATTGTGTCCTTCTTGTCTTGTCTGAAAGTCTCATATTGCTGATTCAGAAGAGACTTCCTGTCATCTCTGACCTCTTCAGTCCCTTCCATATATACAATGAGTGAATCCCATATTTCCTTGGCAGTTTTGCAGTGCACTAGATTCTGGAAAGTTGAATCCTCAATTGCACTAACAATGATGTTCTGGGCTCTCTTATCCATGGTGGACAGAGTTACTTCATCTTTAGTCATCTCAGAATATGTTTTGGGAGTTTTGATGTTTCCATCTGTGAATGAGACCTTCATAGGAACAAAAGGTCATTCTAGTACTGTAATGTATATCCTAGGGTCAGAGGCTTCCATGAATAATCTAACCCTTTCCTTCCAAATCTCAAAATTCTCTTTTCTACAGATTGGTAACTTCATGGATATGAATAACTTGTTCCCTTCACTCTTTGCCATGAAGTCCTAACAGATCTACGCCCTTAGGAGGTCTTGTTCAGGCTGTTAAACCTTTTCTTGAACAACCTACCTCTAATACCACTTGAAAGTCTTTATTTAAGGGTAGCTAATCACCTAGAGGGGGGGGGGGGTGAATAGGTTATTTTAAATTCTAGTTAAGTTCTTGATCAAATCCTAAGTGTATGTGAGTTATAATCAGAGCTTTCAAGAAACAATCTCAAACACACAAAAATTTATAATGGTTCCCCTATCTAGGGTAATCCACTTTCCCCCTTCTCCCCTCTAGCAGTGTGCCAGATAGGGCTTATATCTCCTCCAAATCTCAGACCACAAAAAGGTCTTACAGCTCAGATCTCAACAGATCTTACAGTCTCAGATCTCAACAGATCCTACAGTCTCAAATCTCAAATGATCCTACCTCAGCCTTTATAACAACATGCCTACACTCAGATCCACCCTTGGATCCTACAACTCAGATCACAAATGATCATACTGCTCAGATCTGACAATTCAGATCCTACAGGAATTGAAAGTTGATGGTAATATCACCAGACTCAAGTTCTTCAATGTATAGAGCCTTTTATTCTATCTGAAAGATCAGACAGAATCCTTTAACAGATCAGCAACAGCAAAAATCGTCTTCTTGAATCGCACAGGCTGTGATGACTGTTGTTCTTGAGGAAGGTAAGATCTTCCTCCTTGACCTTCTCTCTTCAGAAATTATCAGCAACAAATTGCTGAAATGATTTCTTCAAAACAAAAATGATTCTGAAGGAAGAGAAGATTTCTTCTGATTCTTCTTGCGAGAGCCTTTGATTTGCAGGATGAAAAACTATCTATCTCTTCAATGGAAACCTTTCTTTTGTATCCTTGATTGCAACGACAATATCTCTAGAATAGGAAATGAATGCCAGTTGCAGATCTTGATGAATTTCCTGGATATTCTCCCTTGGACACTTCCTCAAATTGCGCCTTTGAAAGACGGAGAAGATAATGGCTAGGATTAACTTTGAATTACAGATCATGCCTTCTATTTATAACCCGCAATCCGCGTCATCTGAGACGCTCCTCCATGTCAGCATGACGTCAGATCCTCAACAGTCTTCAGTGGCTTCAGTATTGACAAGGCGTTGAGACATGGTCGTCGTCTCGACGTGGCTTAGCTTGCTGTAGATGTACTGTAACACAATCTTTTACTTAGAGCATTTTAGGAAGAGGGCGTTGATCAGTGTGTAACTCAGTCGACGCTTCTTATTCCACGGCGTCGAGTGATGTTTCTTGGTTCGACGCTTTCTTTTGACTTAGACTCAAATATTCAGTCAGTGACCTTGCCGTTGAGACAACAAACATAGGTCGACGCTTTTGGGTCACAGGCGTCGAGCGATGTGTAGTGTCTCGACGCTTGTGGACTTAGATGAACTTCTTGATCATTTAGCTTGACCTGATCTCCTGCACAGTGATTCTAGATAATATATCAAATACATTGTGAGATATATCTTTGATTTAGGAATAAACTTCTCCAAATCTAGGACATTGTGGGCAATGGTCCCAACACTAGCACTAGCTCACAATTTGAAGATCCTAACACATAGTCCTGCATCAAGAAATCCATATAGTCATGTCACTTTAACATAGATTTTGGGACCTTTCACCAACACCAATTGGTTTTAGTTTGATGCTTAGGTTCTAACAATATGATAATAATGAAATGATTCTTGTAGTAGTTTATTAACTTGCCAATTCTACAATATCTCCACATAACTAGACGAACAAAGATATGGAAGAATAGTCAAGCACCTATTTAATATAAATAAGAACTAAATCACATTTTGGGCATACAAAACTCAATCTCCATCTCCTAAAAAAAATAACTATAAACGTAACTAAACTTTTAAACATAAAAAATAAAACACTAAAACAATGATATACGTCGACATTAGTTCCCCCAATGCAAAAGAACATTGTCTTCTGATAAGAAAACATCAATTGTGTATTGATATGGACTTGGTCTAAGAACAGACAGTAGTCCTTTCCCAAACACAAGAAATGTGTGTGAACAACAACATGCCTCATCAGTGTGGCGTGAAAATCAACTGCGCGCATCCTTGCCATTGCAAGACTTAAGAAAGTTAAGTTACCAAACATGGCAATGACTCCAAATCCACTGTAACTGAAGAATCTCCATAATAAGTTGTTAGATCAACAAAATTGAACATAAGGGAAATGACCACAATATGTTTGAAGATCTAAACAGTAAGCATTAATTCCTAACTTACACAATCTGTGAAAATGACCAAACTTCCTCTTGCTCAATCTATCGTAAGTACCAAAGGGAATCATTGAAGCTGAAAGTATGTCATCACTAAATCTCATTATTAAAAGAAGTGTTCCCTCATGTGCTCAAGAAAAACCAACGGTGTCCCAAGAATAAGTAACTAATGAATCCGCTTCTAACGAAAGGAAAAGCATTCATAACATGCCACTCAAGTCGAGAAATAAATACTATGAGTGAGAAAATATATAGAACCGTGATTGATTACACACTATATCTTGAAAATAACCAATCAACACTATTGAGGATGAAACAAACAAATGAAACACATCTCCATACACTCTCACTTTGTTCGGTACGCCAAAAAGACTCTTCGTGTATCTCATGTTCATATCGCAGACCAGCTTACCCACCCTCTCAGAAAACCCCAAGCCGAACAATCAGTCAGTGGTCATCGGTCCAACCTTCGTGTCCTTTCGAGATCTATTCGCTTGCAAATGTATGATATAACATCAATCACCGCCGACAATACTTCATGGAAGGACACAACCAGTTCACCAACTCCAGAAGGTTATTGAATGTTCAGCCAGCTCGAGGTGACTTGGAAGAATCTGGTATCCCGATAGTTAATACTCTCTTTCTTTGTCAGGTGGATATACACAGATTGATTAATTCCTATATTTTGTTCTCCATCATTTATTACAACAAACTTATACAGAAGTCAAATGTAAATCTTTAGGTAAGGAAGAGAATAACGGTTGCTCTTGCTTCACGTTTGATTTCAGTTGTTCTCATTTTTGTTCTTCAAAATTCTTTCACCTTAATAGTTTTGTCATGCATATAGTCATGTATATATTGCGATGTGACTACAATATCCATCGTGCATATTATTCAACGACATCAAAACTCAAAAGCATCACTAGGCGGCGATACTCTCGTCATCACACAATCTTAAATTGCGGCATTTTCAGTCGATACATAATGTCATTCGTTTGAAAAATATATGTTTTTGAAGTTTAAGGCTCCGTTTGGCACGACGGTGACAGTCGTAAACGCATTGATTATGAACCGTCGTTAATGAAGGCTTAACCTCACCTAAGAAACTTTATTCACTTTTCTTTTCAAAACTAATTTTCGTTTCTTGGTGGCGCTCACATAGATTCTATGATGGTGGCGCTTGTGTCCAAACTCACCGGAACAAAAATGTCGTGCCAAACGGAGCTCAAGTCTTTGGCTCCGTTTGACACAAAGGTGACGGTCGTGAATGCAATGACTACGAACCATCGTTCTTGAACGCCTGACCTCACCTAAGAAACTTCGTCAATTTTATGTTCAAAATAAGTTTTTTTTCTTGGAGACGGTCATAACCATTGTCACGTCAAACACATTCCATGATGATGACGTTTTTGTTCAAACTCACTAGAGCAAAAACGACGCGTCAAACGGATGACGATTCGTAACCACTACGTTCAGTACCGCCACCATTATGCAGAATGAATCTTATTATTGAATGAATCTTACTAGCCACAATAATCCAAATTATTGAATGAATCTTATTATTTAGTTGGCGTTTATTTGAGTGGATGAGCAGCGGTGCGGTAGCTGAAAAACGGAGTTAGATGCAAAAGTTGTGTTTGACAATCAAATTTTTTGAAACCGCGTTTAATTAAAACCGTGAATATTCCTATATCTTCAACCGGGTCTGTTTGTGACAGCTTTGGCGGATGAAAAAGCTATATTCCAACCGCCAAAGCTGTTTTTTAACTGTTTGAGACAGCTCTGTGTGCCCAACTCTTTAGAAATCAGAATTGATAGAGCCACGTTTTTGCGCCTATTCCGGAAGCTGCGGATGATCTGCTTTCGCGGTTCATAAACCGAGCTTCATCATTTTTTTCATCGCCCATGACTCCATTAGGCGGAGCCAGAGTTTTTTCGTCCTCGATCGATCGACATTCACACTTCTTCTTCCTCGATCGATCGATCCGTTGGATATCCGCTTTCCGAGCCTCGCGTCTCTTTTGATCCCAGGCGAGAAGGTATCGTCTTCCTCGATCGTCAAGTTTTTCTTCCTCGATCGATCCACTCGATTTCTGCTTTCCAATCCTCGTGCCTCTTTCGATCCCGGGTGAGAAGGTCTCGTCTTCCTCGATCGTCAAGTTTCGATGATCATGCGGCTTTTGGTCCTCTGGTTGTCGGGCATTTGCAGACTGAACTGCTCGTCGATCTCTTTCTGTCTACCGCTGCATCAGGATTTCTTGTGATCTTTCATCGATCGCTTTAGCTGTCTACCGCTGCATCCTCTATCTATGATTATTATCTCTACTGCTGCAGGAATGAGTGCCTTAATCCTTCTTCGATCAACACTTATGCTTGTTATGTCCAAACAATTCATTCCTTAATCCTTCTTCGATCAACACTTATGCTTGTTATGTCCAAACAATCTACAACTCTTTGATTAGAGATTTCTAAAAGCTATAGGGTCTGTTTGGGACAGCTCTGGCGGATTGAAAAGCTGCTGTCCGGATAGAGCTGTTTTAAAATAGCTCTCTGGGGAGCAGTTTTGAAAAGCTGCAGAGTGTTTGGGTGTTCTGTGCAGAAGTGCGCTTTGAAGAGCGATTTTCTAATTTTGCTGTTTGGAGAAACAGCTTTTGGAAGCTGTTTTTTTAGAACTTAAAAAAACATCAGTTTTTAACATGAAAAATAATAAAAGATAACAATAGTCTTTTACATAATTCTTTGTTAATGCTATCCACGCGCCCCGTATATTTCTTCGGCAATGCTATCTCGTACTGTAGACATCTGTTCAGCTCCAGCAGCATCCCTCATATCGCTTCCAATATCATCCTCCGCCGCAGGGTCTTCATCCTCTGAGGGAGCGAAAGAAGACTCATCAGCATCACACATATTAAACTCAGGGTCCCAGCGAGAAGGATGTCTACGAATGAAGTTATGTAAGCCCATTGTGGCCAACACTATGGACCTCTGTTTCTTGAAGCTGTACTGTGGCATTTTGCTCAGAATGTGCCACTTCTTCTTCCACACTCCAAACGTTCGCTCAATAACACTGCGAAGAGATGAATGTGCCCTATTGAAATGTTCTTGCCTTCCTTGAACAGGCCGACTCCCACGGGCATAGTCTGCCAAGTGATATCTTGTATCCGGAAATGGCTTCAAATAACCCATCTTTAACGGGTAGCCAGCATCCACTAAATAATATTTACCTGCATTAATTTGGTATGTTAAACAAGCAAACATTGGTGGATATTTGAAGGATTTGAATGAATGTAAAAATATTGATTACTATACCTTGTGGGGGATGCGGAAAATGCAATCTATCGTCTGTCAATGCGCGTGCGAAGATGCGACTGTCATGAGCAGAACCCTCCCATCCAGCCAGGGCAAATGTAAAACACATGTTAAAATCACAGACTGCCATTACATTTTGCGTCGTAGTGCCGTGACGTCCTATGTATCTGACTTGATCTTCTACTGGTATCCTCGCATCTACATGTGTACCGTCAATTGCACCAACGCAATCCTTGAAGAATGGCATGTAACGAGCATCATACTTTATCTCAGCCGGAATATCTCTGAACTGACGGTCTATAGGCTTTATAGCATCAATTGAGAGTAACAAAAGAGATCTTAGACATTTCGAAAAAAATCTACTAATTGTTTCGGTTGAGTGCTGGAATCGCTCTTTCGCCAATCTAACGGAACCTCCTTGTGCTAAGATATACAATGTAATCCCCAGGACTTCTCTTGACGACGTCCGTTGTGACCCTTGAAGTTCATGATCTACCTCTAGTTTATGAAGTAAATCTATGAAAATGCGTTTCGACATCCTAAATGCATCATGAATCCTATCTGGATGTCCTTCTAGTAACTCTTTAATCCATTTATCACCTGTTTGGGTAGATGTCATGCATGGTCGTGTGTCACGAACATGATAACTCATCGTCTCGATCGATGACATAACTACACGACAGTACTCTATATATTGTCTCCGCTCAGGCGAAAGACTTGTTGAATCCCCTGAATCCTCAGAGGAGTCATGCTCTTCCATTGTAGTACCTGCATTTAAAGTATCACATAACATTGATCATAATCTATGTGAAGAAAATACCACAACAACTAATATAAATTCGACCACATAAAAAGGTTAATCAACATGTAGTAGAAATGTATAAAATACCACATAAAAAGTTTTTAAAACTTAAAACATAACAATTTTTTAAAACATAACATCACTGAGCCCTCTTCTCATACGCCTTCATAATCCACCAAACACGCATATCTTCTGGAATACTCATGAAGATCTCCCTACTGGTCTTGTCCCTGATGTGGTCGAGAGCAAAGTAATATACATCCTGGTTTGCCCGTATCTCTGGGCAACTGGAAATCAACTCCACCACCTCTTTGACTGTGATAACTGGTGGAGGCTTCACAGCTAGGGTGGATTGATGTAAGTCTGACATCAAAGAAAATGTCATTCCTTTGTTCTTCCCGATCTTTCTTCTTTTGCTCGCCGAGGTGGACGCATTCCCAATGGTTGTTGAATGACCAATCTCTTCAGGGCCACCTTGATTGATCTCTATGACATCTTCTACATCATTATCTTCCAAATGGATCCCCCCCACATCCGGTGGCAAACTCCCAACAGAAGGAGCCCATGAGTCTTCTCCAGTTGCGACAACCTGACTGAACATGATGTTCAGTTTCTCCTCCAACTCAGGTGCAATACCTCCGTATTGAAATTTTTTCGCTGCTTGGACAACCTGTTATAATCAATTCAACAATATTAAAATTTGTCAAAATAACAACTACCATGAAATAAAAAATACTAATTTGTTTTCACCTTTATCTTTTCTGCCCACCATTCTTCTGATGCAGCAATAGTTCTCTTCTCTGGATCCCAACCTAAACCAGTCTCGCCATGTTTCAGCTCCTTCCATAACTTCCAATCCTTCTTCAAATGATCCCATTTATTTTTCATTTGCATTCGATCGTAGCTTTTCCCGGTACGTTCTTTAAACCCTGCAATCAAATTTTTCCACCCTTCTTTGCTAAAGTGGGTGGTAGGCCGATTCCCCAAACCAATCTCTTTTATGCAGAGATCACAAAATAACATCACCTCGCTAGACTCCCAACTCGCTACGATTCCTCCTTCTTTTGGCTTACCCATTACACTATTAATAAAAGTAATGAAATTTTATAAGCATATATAAAACAAACTCACACATACACACACACACACATATATACCTACACACATACACACACATACACACACATACACACACACACATACACACACATACACACACACATACACACACACACATACACACACACACATACACACACACACATACACACAAACAAACATACACATACACACAAACAAACTCACACACACTCACACACATCCTCTAAAAAATACACACACACACACACACACACACATCCAAACATACACATACATCATCTAAAAAATACACACACACACACACATACATTCAAAAAAACAAACACACACACACACACATATATACATCCACACACACACACATTCATCCAAAAATACACATACACACAAACAAACTCACACACACTCACACACAACATCCTCTAAAAAATACACACACACACACACACACACATCCAAACATACACATACATCATCTAAAAAATACACACACACACACACATACATTCAAAAAAACAAACACACACACACACACATATATACATCCACACACACACACATTCATCCAAAAATACACATACACACAAACAAACTCACACACACTCACACACAACATCCTCTAAAAAATACACACACACACACACACACACATCCAAACAAACACATACATCATCTAAAAAATACACACACACACACACATACATTCAAAAAAACAAACACACACACACACACATATATACATCCACACACACACACATTCATCCAAAAATACACATACACACAAACAAACTCACACACACTCACACACAACATCCTCTAAAAAATACACACACACACACACACACACACACACACATCCAAACATACACATACATCATCTAAAAAATACACACACACACACACATACATTCAAAAAAACAAACACACACACACACACACACACATATATACATCCACACACACACACATTCATCCAAAAATACACATACACACAAACAAACTCACACACACTCACACACAACATCCTCTAAAAAATACACACACACACACATCCAAACATACACATACACACAAACAAACACACAATTACAATTCCAACACAGCTATCAACAACACTGTATATTTCCAACACAGAACATCTATCAAAGCTGTTGATTATCTTAAGGTTTCTAACACAGAAACCACACAGAACATATATATTTCCAACACCATGTGCAAGAAACATAAAAATGTTGATTACATATATGCTATCTAACATAATGATAGCACAGAACTCATTCATCAAAGCTTTGAAGGGCACATATCTCATCAATGCTGTAAAAAAAAATCAACAATACCTCAAGGATGCTGCCTAGATCTGGGTACCTGAATGCCGAAATCAACCTGCAAAAAAATTAAAAATATCTGACTGAGAATAAGGCCGACGAGTTCTGGAACCAGGATCTGGGAGTATTTTCATGAATGATGAATGGAGTTTATGCTCTTGAATGGAGAATAACCAGGATTCCTTTACCTAAATGCCGGGATTGAAGAATCAACCGGATCGACGTGCTCTGCGAAGGATCGACGTGCTCTGCGCAGGAGCACCTCAGCGACGCCGACGACGAGCTCTGCGCAAGAACAGCTCAGCGACGACGAGGAAGACGACCTCTGGAACCCTAGCTGGAAACCTGAATGCTCTGCGAAGGTATCGTGAAGTAGGAGATCGTGAACGAGAGGGAGATCGTGAACGTCTCGCTAGGGCTGCGGCGTCGGGCGAGATCGGGAACGAGAGCAAAAAAGGCGGAATCGATTTCAGGAGCGCTGAACGCGGGGCCTTGCCGGATTCCGGAAAACAGCTAAAAACGGGAGTGATTTTCAAAAAGCGGCTCCCCATAGCTGCGCCAAACAGCCTAAAATCAGCTCTGGCGGCTGGATTAGAACTTTTCCAGCCGCCAGAGCTGCGCCAAACGGACCCATATTCTAAATAGCTCTATTCCATCAACTTTTCATCCGCCAGAGCTGTAGGGTCCGCTAGAGCTGTAGGGTAATACGGTACGGGCTAAGCTGTAAATTTGCACAAGGAATATTAGTTTTCATTAGGGGCTAAACTGCAAATTGCCAAAAGATGAAAACACTTGCAGCGTAGGCTACCTCGTCTCTCCTAACCCCCCACAGATATTGAACCCTAAAAAACCATTTCGACGTTGAAAGAAGAGCATCACAATGAGCCGTGGAACTGGCGCCGGCTACGATCGCCACATCACCATCTTCTCACCTGAGGGCCGCCTCTTCCAAGTGGGTAAGCTCTTTTGCTCTTCATTTCCTTCTGATCGATCTGGATTGGTTGTTCCTTCTACTATTCTAGGGATTTGGGTGATTAGATTTCGGCTTTGGCGTCAATTCACCGTTGGTTTCTTCTGATTTGAGCAGAGTATGCATTCAAAGCGGTGAAGGCCGCGGGCGTCACATCCATCGGCGTTAGAGGAAAGGATTCGGTCTGCGTGGTCACTCAGAAGAAGGTCCCGGTAGGCAGATCCTTTGATAAATCTGTTGTTGCTACCTTAATAGAGATGTGAACTGCTCTTTTCTTTCTTGATCTACGGTCTAAGTTGAAAACATCATCCAGGATAAGTTGCTGGACCAAACCAGCATCACTCATCTCTTTCCTATTACAAAGTACCTTGGATTGCTAGCAACGGGGATTACAGGTTTGCTTTGGGCACATTGCCAACTTCTACTTGTGAATTTATTTGGATTTTTAAGTTATCATGTTGTGAATACTTGCGTTATTAGTTGAAATTGATTAACCTGATAAATGTAGGATAAGCGAGGGAAGGCGCCGAAAAAGAAAGACATTGTTTTTTTCTAACATAATTTTGAACTTCAAAATTTTATTATTTTCATTACTTTATATTTAGTTGCAACGACATATTGCCCTAACACCGCATCATTTTTCACACCTAATGGTTATGTTCTTCCTTACTGTGTACCATTTTCATATTCAAGCTTTATCTGGAACGTGTCTTTCTGTATTTCTCTGCTAAAAACTCACTTTAACCCACTCAAGAAACTCAAATTGTATATATGAGGATGAGAATATTGATGGCTATGATTTGATCATTGACGTTCTGTCATTTCATCACTACACATGCCCAACTCCTTGATTTAACAAACTCACGAACCGATCCAATATCTCACGACCTGACCATAAGATACCACACGATTGGCCCACTGGTCTTCTTCGTGGTCCTCACGAGGCCTTATGTTCCATTGTTGGCTTATCGCGGAGCTTCCTCATGCGTGCATTTCGTCCCTTGTTTTCTCCTGTAATTCATTAATTAATCATCCAATTACATGTTAGTTTTGTATGAAATATGCTCTTTTTTATGTTTTATGCAAATATGGTATGTCTGGATGCATTCTCGTGCAGGTGTGTTTCGCGTGGACTTTTGTGTGTGTCCAGGGATGATACCTTGCGGGTATCGACGGACGGCAGTGGGAGCGACAGCGGCGTGGAAGTTGTCGTCGGTGGTGTCGTCGGACGGCGGTGGGTCTTCCGAGCGGAGATCGGGAAGGGGGAGGCTAGGCGGTAGATAGAGAGAGAGAGGGAGGAAGAGAGTTAGAGGGAGAGAGGAAGAAGAAGGGGAGCAGCCCCAAATAACATTAGTGATCCAAAGATACATGCCAACCCTAAGGTGATCCCTTATATAGGGGGAACCCACCTCAAACCCAAAGTGACAATTAACCATTACAACACCTCATAAATTAAAACAAGACAGCAAATAAAAAGACCGGATCGGTTCTTAGAGTGCCTCCGCCGAACCGCTCGGATCGGTGCTTGGGCCGGTGCGGATCGTTCCGCCCTTTGTTCCCGTGCCGTCTCGCGTCCTCCTCGAGTACACGTGCCATTCTGGTTCCTCTGCCTGGGCGTCGGTAACAATACCCCCGTCTGGAAAATTAGCCTTGTCCTCAAGGCAATAGTCTGGAAACTGACGACGGAAGTCGTCCCGCAGTAGCCATGTCGCGGTGGTGAGAGGACGGTCACGCCATGCGACGCGAATCTCTTCCTGCAGAGCATCTCCCGGGTTATGGTGGCGCCGATCCACGATGGAAGCCAGGTACAAGGGTGGAGAGTCGGAGTGCTCAATATCGGCCGGAATGTGATCCATGACTGGGTGGTCACCGATAACACGGCGAAGCTGGGAAACATGGAACACCGGGTGGATGCGGCTATGGTCTGTGAGGCGCAGACGGTACGCGACGACTCCAATGCGGCTAAGGATCTCGAAGGGCCCGCAGAAGTGAGGGGCCAACTTGGGGCAGGTGCGGCGGGCCACTGTCAGCTAGCGGTATGGGTGAAGTTTAATGAAAACATGCTCGCCCACCTGAAAGGAGAGATCGCGCCGCTTCTGGTTAGCGAATGGGAGCATTTTCGCCTGTGCGCGGCGCAGATGGTGTTTCAAGCTATCCAGAATCACATCCCGATCATACAGATTATCGGCCAAGCTGGCCACGGGGCATTCGCCCGGAAGGTGTCGGAGAATCGACGGAGGGGGTCGGCCATAGACCGTCTCGAATGGCGAGGTGTTGGCGGAGTGATGGTAGGCGGTGTTGTACGAGTACTCCGCCCAACATAGCCACTTTGCCCACGACCTGGGTCGCTCACCGATGAAGCACCGTAAGTATGTATCCAAACAACGGTTCAGCACTTCGGACTGCCCATCTGACTGGGGGTGATATGCAGTACTCATCCGGAGTCGAGTGCCCTGAAAACGAAACAGCGAGGTCAAAAACTGTTGAGGAAGAGAGGATCTCTATCACTCACTATGGAACGAGGAAACCCATGAAGGCGTACTATCTCGGAAATGAAACAGTTGGCCACTGTCGCTGCTGTATAAGGATGCCGGAGTGGGACGAAGTGGGCGTACTTCGTGAGGCGGTCGACCACCACCAATATGCAATCAAACCCGTTCGAACGCGGCAGACGGGTGATGAAATCCATCGCTATGTCTTCCCAGACACGCTCAGGAATCGGTAGGGGCTGCAGGAGGCCGCTTGGGAACAACGTCTCGTACTTCGCCTTCTGACAAGGCAAACAGGCCACCACGTAGGCCTTCACTTGGTGGAGCATGTGGGGCCAATATAAGGAAGCTGCTATCCGCCGGTACGTCCGAAAAGCCCCAGCATGGCCCCCCGAAGGAGTAGAATGAAACTCGGCGAGAAGGAGCGGAATGCGGGAAGATGAGGTGGACAGTACAAGGCGGCCCCGATGAAACAGTCGGCCCCCGAGGAGAGTATAGGGCGGCCGGGCCGCTGGGTCGGCGAGTAGGGCCGAACGGATCGCTATCAAGTGGGGGTCGGTATCCGCCTCCTGCTGAAGAATGTCCGCGTCCTCCCAAACAGGCCGCGAGATGGAGGCTAACTCCGGAGCGTGAGGGTGGCGGGAGAGTGCGTCGGCCGCTCTGTTGGTCTTGCCCGATCGGAACTCGATGACGAAGTCATAGCCGAGAAGTTTGGCTACCCAAAGCTGCTGCGTCGGCGTAGCAATTTTCTGCTGAAGCAAGTACCTGAGACTGCGATGATCGGTGCGAACGATGAAGGGCCGATCGAGCAAGTACGGCCGCCAATGTTTCACTGCCAAAACCAAGGCCATAAGCTCATTCTCATAAGCTGATTTGCTGCGCACCACCGCCGAGAAGGCGCGACTAAAGTAAGACACCGGCCGACCGGCCTGCATCAAAACGACGCCGACGCCAGAGCCGGAGGCGTCGCATTCCACTATGAACTGCTGTCGGAAGTCCGGCATGGCTAAGACCGGCCCTTGGATCAGGGCTGACTGTAACGCGGCGAAGGCCGCCATGGCGGCCGGAGGCCACGAGAACGGCCCGTCGTCGGTGGACTTGAGCAGCTGGGTGAGAGGGCGGGCCAACCCGCCGTAATCCCGAATGAAGCGTCGGTAATACCCGGTCAGTCCAAGGAAAGCCCGAACGTCACAGATGGAAGTTGGGGTCGGCCACCAAGTAACTGCGTCGATCTTGTCCGCGTCCATGGCCACGCCAAGAGCGGAGATGGTATGCCCCAAATAGCTGACCGTCGTGGCGCCGAAAGTACACTTCTTCCGGTTGACGGTAAGGTGGTGGCGGCGAAGAGTGGTAAATGTCTCCCGCACATGGCGGAGATGGTCCTGCCAAGAAGTACTAAACACAAGAATGTCATCAAAGAAAACGAGCACGTGCTTACGAAGGACCGGGCGGAAGATGTCGTTCATGGTGGCTTGGAAGGTGGCCGGGGCGTTGGTGAGCCCAAACGACATCACGAGGAACTCAAAGTGGCCATCGTGTGTCTTGAAGGCCGTCTTCGGCACGTCGTCCGGTCGGACCCGGATTTGGTGATAACCGGCGCGGAGGTCGAGTTTGGTGAAGAAGCGGCGCCATGAAGCTCGTCCAACAACTCCTGAATGACGGGAATGGGGTATTTGTCCGGTATCGTAGCCTTGTTGAGTTCTCTGTAGTCCACACAGAAACGCCAACTACCGTCCTTTTTGCGGACCAGAAGCACCGGACTGGAGAAAGGGCTAGCACTGGGCCGGATCAGTCCCCCCAACAACATCTCCAGCACGAGTCGCTCAATCTCGTCCTTCTGCGCATGCCCGTAGCGGTAGGGGCGGACAGACACAGCCGCTGCTCCCGGATGGAGGACAATGGCGTGGTCGGTCGGCCGCGGGGGTGGAAGGCCGGGCGGGGTAGCAAAAAGGTCGGGAAAATCTGCGAGAACGCCGTCCATGTCTGCGGAGAGCTGGTCGTCCGGCGGGGGAGCTGCCTGTACAATCCATAACCAGGCGGAGAAATCGATGTCGGTGACGCGTGTCATGGCCCGGAAGGAGACCGGCGAGCGAAGGAGAGCCGAATCCCCCTCCAACGGCAAGGGTGTCCCTTGTGCAGGAACGACATGGTCATGGAGGCCCAGTTGACGCGAACGTCGCCTAACGTCTGCAACCAGGCGACACCCAAAATGGCGTCGAGACCGCCCAGCTCGAATAAGTAGAAGTCGGTCGTGACCGTGCACGGGCCCAGGGAGAGAGTAATCCCCGCACACTGTCCCAATGTGGGTCGGCGGCGACCATCCCCAAGGCAGACAGAGAAGTCGGGGGAAGGATCGCACGTCAAGCCAAGGTCCCGCGCCAGATGGGCCGACATGAAGTTGTGGATCGCGCCACTGTCAATCACCACTACGGACCGGTCCTGGAGTGTGCCAGCCAACTTCATTGTGCGTGGGCCCGTAAGGCCGCCCACCGAATAAAAGGGTAACTCCAAGACATTGAGTGGTGCCGGCTCCGCGTCCCCTAGCGGAGAATCGGGTGGGACTTCCAGCAGAGATGGATCGTCGGGCGCGTCGTCGCCGTCGCTATCCACAAAAATGGCATGAAATTCCTTCACCGCGCATACGTGGTGTGGCGAGTACGATTGGCGGCAATGGAAGCATAAGCCGCGGCGGCGGAGTTCGTTATAGTCGACGTGTGGCGGAGCATCCGTGCGGGTCGGCCGGCCGTTTCCCGTAGGGGCCGCCCGAGGGCTTGTGGCAGGCGGCGGGAATGGCCGATAGGTGGGGGTGGGGGTCGGCCCCCGGCCCAAATCCGCCTAAACGGCCCGCGCAAGTTCGAGAGCTTCGGAGACCGTGTGGGGATGGTGCGTGCGGAGGCGAGAACGGATGTTCGGGCGGAGACCTTGGAGAAAGAAGCCCAAATAATGGTCAGGCGGAAGGCCCGACACTTGCGTGACGAGCGCGACGAAGTCGTCAATGTATGCGTCCACGGTCGTCGATTGGCGGGCTGAGCAGAGCCGCTCGATGGCGGAGCCGGTGTAGCGGGAATCGTAGCGACTAATCATTTCCTGCTTGAACTCGTGCCACGGGATTAGAGGTTGGATCTGACGGAGCCATCAAGCCCAATGGAGGGCCGAGCCGTCCAAGCCGACCATGGCGGTGCCGACGCGATCCGCCAGGGGAGTACTGTTGAGGTCGAAATATTGTTCTGCCCGGGCAATCCACCCCATCGGGTCCGTCCCGGAGAAGGAGGGCACGTCTTGCGCGAGTGGTGGTCGAACTGCTATGGGCGGCGGAAGCGCTGGGGTGGGCTGGCATGGGGCTGGCGCGTGGAAGCGGGGAGCAAGCGGGGAGGGCGGCATCCCGAGCACCGAAGTGGTGTCCGGCGGAGACGTGGCCGTGAGTGGTTGCGGCGGCGTGCTCGGCGAGGGGAGCAACTTGTCGAGGCGAGTGAGGAGCGCGTCAAAGGACGACTGCAGGGTCGCGATTTGACCGGCCTGGAGGGCGAGCTGGCTGTCGTGCTGCGCGATGGTGTCGGCGACGGGAACTGCGTCGTCGGAGGAGTCGTTCGGATGCAGGCGGGTGTTCGGCGCCATTGCGGATTCCGACGGCTTGACTTAAGCGGGCGGACAGGCAGGTCAGACCAAATGATGCCTTGCGGGTATCGACGGATGGCAGTGGGAGCGACAACGGCGTGGAAGTTGTCGTCGGTGGTGTCGTCGGACGACAGTGGGTCTTCCGAGCGGAAATCGGGAAGGGGGAGGCTAGGCGGTAGAGAGAGAGAGGGAGGAAGAGAGTTAGAGGGAGAGAGGAAGAAGAAGGGGAGCAGCCCCAAATAACATTAGTGATCCAAAGATACATGCCAACCCTAAGGTGATCCCTTATATAGGGGGAATCCACCTCAAACCCAAAGTGACAATTAAACACTACAACACCTCATAAAATAAAACAAGACAACAAATAAAAAGACCGGATCGGTTCCTAGAGTGCCTCCGCCGAACCACCTGGTTCGGTGCTTGGGCCGGTGCGGATCGTTCCGCCCTTTGTTCCCGTGCCGTCTCGCGTCCTCCTCGAGTGCACATGCCATTCTGGTTCCTCTGCCTGGGCGTCGGTAACAAGGGAACATATGTCAAAATTTGTTCACGCACGCGCATGCGCTTTACGGTGCACGCGCGTGCGTCTCCTGTTCCCTTGGCCGCAGTCATATTGTCAATCTGAATTCACGCGTGTCTTTTCTGCGCGCGCGCGAGCGCACGTTCAATTGTGTGTGCGCAGTCATTTCTTGTGTTCTTCTGATTTTGGGGCGATCCGAATTTGTGCGTGTATTTACAGCGCGCACGCGCGTGCGTTTATTTTTTTCTGCTTTCTATAAAGTGCGATTTTAGGTCATTTTGACGGACGAATTCATTTCCTCCCTCCGTTTTCACCCACATTTCGCTTCAGAACACTAGGGCTTCACCACTTTCCTTCTCTATTCTCACCAAACACCCTAAAGATTGAAGGAGATTTGCAAGGTTCCATTGGAGCTTCAATCCCGGAGCACTTGACGTGGAGGCGAACAAACCAGAGAGAAGACATGACTAGGAGGAGGTGACGTTTCTCTCCCATCGTGGAAAGGTAGCCAAGGAGGAGTTTGGAGAAGCTGGTGGACTAATCCGTGCTCTCCTACGAATCCGAGGAAGATCCTCTAGTTTTCTCCGTATCAAGGAATGATAACTTGTATTTCTCCCTTTATCTCTATAGTATTTGTTGAACTTGTACTGAAGTGTATTCTAAAGCATTCTACACACCATGACCATTGGGTGTAGGTGTTCATAGGTTCACTTTCTATTGTAGATGGTTTGGTTAAGAGGTATTCTTGCGTGTTGTGATTTGGCTTGAAAGAGTTTTTGGTTGTTTTTCATTGTGTTATTGAGATGATGATGCTTTGTTAGTGAGATTGCTGAGTTGCTGAGCTTGCGAGACCGTTGAGCTTTGCAATAGCAATGCGAGAGTGAGGAGGTGAAGGAGACCCTCGTTGGTGATTGTGAGCGAAGCGTTAAAGGCGACCCACAGAGAGAGCGAAGTGGTGAAGACGACCCACATTGAGAGAGTGCGAAGCGGTGAAGGCGACCTGCGCTGCGAGAGAAGCGGTGAGCCGGTGACGACGACCCACACCCTTAGCTTAGTTTTATTTCTTGCTCTAGGTGTTAGAAAAACCCCACTGTTTCAACGCTTTCCCTCTTAAACCTTTATTTCTAGATTTTCACTTAGATTGATCCACCCCGCCGTGTTCCACGTGAGATCGATACTCGGGGATTCACTCTCCGTTTTATTATTACTTGTACGACCGTGGTGCACTTGCCTCCGACCGTGGTGCACTTGCCTCCAACCGCATCACTTCCTCATCTCTCGCTCGACTCCTTTTCTCAGCGAGGCACTGCTCACCATTTTCAGAGACTTCTTCATTTTCTCACAGCTCTTCACTACAATGATTGCATTATATCATTATTTAGAATGATATGTGTCCACATATTCTTGAGGTTTTGCATGCTCTGGATAACATCCTCCAGCAAGACACCTGCTTAAGTCAAAGTCGTCAAAACATTCTTCCACATTATTCAACAACACAAATATCGATGATGAACTGGTTCATTACTTTTGTCGTGACTCGTGTCACCCTTATCGCGGCTTAATTGCTTAATTGCCCATATAAGGCCCAACTCATTGAGAACAATGGAGGAGGATATATGACATTCAATGCGCTAAGCAATACACACATCCCAGAAGATTTTAGTACCTTCAGGAGGGGGAGCTCTTAAGAAATCTCTCAGGTGTGTGTTGGGACCTCTGACAACCTTCGCCACTTCCATTATTCTTAGTCGAAAAGTGAGGTCCTCTCCGGTTCACGAATAATCTAGATTACAACACCCTAGAAAAGTTGCGGACAATCCAGATTACAACTCTTATTCTGCAACTTGCATCATACTGGAGCTGGAATCTTCCATTATCTATGTCATATTATCACTAGCCACCGATAGATTGTTGTTCAATGAAGCTATTCGAGCGTGTTGCTCTTCAGCTTCGAGTCTCCCTGCTCTCTCCTCTGCCTCTTTCGATGTCCCCGCACTCCTGCAGATGTCCCGATCAACATTATTTCTTACATATCCTCCTCCGCCAGCCTCTCACTTAATACTTCACCGCCCCTCCAATGAAATCATTTTTTGTTATGACTTCCTTACATGACTGCTCGTTTGCTGCTGCCTCTGGCACAACACATTTTAACAACTTCCCATGCTGCTCCTGAACACCTCGTAGCATCGCGATTTCCTTGACCTGCTTAGCTACTTTTTCGCCTAGCTTTTTATATGACTCTTTGATAAATGCCGAGACTTCTCTAGTTGCCTTTGATAGAACTTCTTGTATCTAACCATGATGGCGATTAACTTTTTTCACATCATTCGGTGACATAATCACTCCCTTTTCACCACCCCACATTTTCTCTCCTCCCTTCTTTGCCTCCTCTCTTTTCTCTTCTTCCTCTTTCTCCTTCTCTTCCTCTATCTCTGTTTCCCTTCTTCCTCCTCCTCCCCTCCCCCTTCTCTCTCTCCTATTGACTCATCTGCCTCTCCATCACGCAGATTCTCAACCACATCTCATGGTCCTTCCAATACAACGCCTCCCATTGTAACTTCGATTATATCATCCTTCGTGATGATTTCTTCCTCAATAGCCTCGACGTTCTTCTTATCAGGTTTCACAACACCTAACATCAGCCTCTCTTAATGGTTGGTCGTCCGTCCAGTTCTTCTTTGGGCCCTCTATCTTCTCTCTCTCATCAATTACTTGCTCTACCTTCTCACTTCTAGTAGCGATATTGATGGGGATCGGCGACGCAGACCCGTGGTGGAGCACAAGGTTTGGGCGCGTTTAGGGACTATTGGCTACCCACCATATTTGGCGTCTTCGGATCGACGATCCGACTCTGCGGATGCGTCCGAATTTTCGTTTAATTGCATTTTCATGTACTATAATGTTGTTTTCAGTTATTATTTAGTGTAATCGGGTCCGTACATTAACAATCAATCATATCTGTTGATGTAAGGGTGCCCTAGAGTAGTTGTATAATAAATAAGAGTACGGAGGGCAGCCGTGAGGTTATTGCTGAATCTTGGAGAGCTTTTCTTCCTGGATTTTTGCTATCTACTCACAGTGATGACTCTGTGAGGCCCTATATGACGACTCCTAGGTATTGTTTTGTATCCTTTTGTATTCCCCTCACAAAACCCGCAACTTTCCCCTTCCATAGTTTCTAACTGAGACTCAAAATCCCCACCTAGAAATCCCACGACAACCACCCACTGGAACCTTTCATTTCCCCTCACGAAAACGCCTTCCCTGCCTCCATCGAAATCCTATACCCCTCCCTGTTTACTCATGCAGCTGCCTCCCAGGATTCTTTCATCAAGAATCCATTCCCCTTCACGATTCTCTGCATCCAACACCATCTGGTTCATGTAGTCCCCACAAACAGTCCCGATTTTCTCCTCCAGGGCTTTCCCCATCCATTTCTAAACCCACCAGTTGCTTCCAGGAAATCCAGTCCCTGTTTCCACCGAAGGCAAGCAATCCCTCCCCTGTATCTCATAGTCAGTCTCTAGGATTTCTACTTCCGTACCCCTCATCCAGTTCTCGGATTCCAGCCCACCCCCATTCAGCCCAACATTCCAAACCAGCAAGCAATCCCTCGGTATTCCATCCGCATCTCTACCTCTGGACAGTAGTTGCCGCCACCCGTATCTCCAGATCTCCACTCAACGACACATACCTTTGATCTATTGTTTATTAGTTGTTTGCTATGAGTTATTATTGTGAGTTGCAGGATCAATTTGCCGCACATTCTTGATTTGTCCCTTCACGCGGATGAAAGCCTATGCTTGCTTTTCCCTAAAGAATTACTTTGGCCTTGCTTAAATTATTTGCTTGTGATTTCATATATAATGACTTGTTTTTGGTCTCTCCGTTGTGTCCCGTTTGAATGCTACACATAGTACCTAAGATTAGGAGAGCAACTTACCTGCACCTCTCTAGGATTGCATTTAGTCGCTCACCCACGCAACCTACTCTACATCAAATTTGCTCAAGCCTTTAACGCTCCCCTTCTTCGACGACTCCTTCTCCCTTATCATATATTACTATATGGTTCTCCATAGTTACCCGACTTATCCGGTGACTTTCTCTGTGGCTTTATCATGCTTGGTTCTCTTTGATTCCCTTCGGGACCCATAGTTGTTCCTTTATCTGTTACAATGAAAACTTGGTAAATTATCGATTCGCGATAAATATCAAGCTACAACATTTTTTCTTTGCCATCTATATTTGTATACCTGTCGATCACAAGGAAGATCTTCTCATCTTAGTAATTAATGGTGCGATGCTGAGATCCTCTTCACCTTATCCCAGCATGAACAATGCCTTTTCCATGGCCTTCTGCAGGCCTTTTATCCTCCTCTACTCTAGGGTTTTCTACGTCTCCTTTGGCTTTATCCTCAGAACCTTCTCCTTCTCAACCTGTTTCTGCGCGATTCTTGGTAAGCTCGTGCATGGTCACGACTAGTTCTTTGATCTTCGTTTTTGCCGGGTTACCTACCATTAGAAAATTTCTTAAATTGAAGGTCTGGCTCAATGTCTGTTGATCCTCATTAAAATCAAAACCCCATTTATTGACCATTTATTTTGAGAATCTAAAAAGATCAGGATCATTGTTTCAAAATCTTAGACTCAGGAAGATAAATAGTAGTGCAAAATTATGTTGTATGGATTTGAATGCTCTATAATTAAGGAATTATTCAGAAATTAGCCTAGTGTTGTAGAAATGAAAGTGTTGAGATAGGTGTATGTCAAACTAGAGATGATAGAAAGGGAAATTGATATATTAAAATAGCTATAGAAGTAACACATTATAATAAAGTAGTAAGAATTACAATGTTACAAATTTCCTTGATTTAGTGAATTAGATAAAAAAAGCTAAATACAATACCAAGTCAATCATCATGCACAAAAAAAAAAAGAGAATTCACAAAGCCGACCACAAATAGTTAAATTAATGCTTATGATTTTGATGATGATCAAAAACTTTGAAGGAGCATAATGGGCAAAATTTTGATGTATAATAGAGTGATCTAAAATAGTTAAGTGAAATTTACTCTCGGGAACTATATATTCATCTGTTGTTAACTAAGTAACCACAAACATCCATCTTGGGAATTTGTATATTCATCCATGGTTAACAAAGTAACCACATATGCTTTTAACCATTTCATAAGGATGCACATATATATGCGAGTGGCAGGCACGGGGCTCCGCCCTTACTACCAACCGTGACACACACTGACCGTGGTAGGCATGGGGCTCTACCCCTATTAATTAATTAGTGCAGCTTAAAATAAATGCACTATCAATTAATTAATGCGGAAAGTAGCTATACACCACTTTTCGATGTTTGTTAAAAAATTCTCATTTTGATGCATATATCATTGTTCATGTCAAATCAACTTTAATAAAGTTGATGAGTTTCATGGTAGTTCCTCGAAAATACCGCTGACATGCCTAATGACAACCTTTCTCGAAAGTACCACTGACATTTCTAATGACATCCTACATTCCTACTGTAGTAGGTATATGAGCTCTACTAAAAACTTTTTTTATTTTATGGATTTCCATCATTACTTTTGATTTGGGGATATGGTGTAATTACTTGAATATGCATTGTATTTAATATTTTTTTGTAATAGATTATAATATATGTTAAGTCATTGGATTAAAATAATAAGGCTATATTTGGCAATTTTGAATGTTTCACTGAAGACAACTTTTCCCTTTTAATATTATATATATATATATATTATAACACCCATAGATTTAAATACGAATATTATCTTTTTTTTTCAGGATCCGAGCCCATGTAATTGTTTCGGCGTCAACATCGAATTGAGGTAATTGCGCCTTTGCGATTGATTTCATTTGTTTGCAATATAAGCAATGTATTTTAATTTTAAAATGAAATAAAATAAATAATATGTTGCAAATTATTCCTCGACTCGATTCAAAATTTGGAGGAGTGTAACGTACGAAATAAGAAGATTTTAAATGGGCAAGGCAAGTTTGGTAACTTAAGAGGGAGGAATTAATTTCCCCCTCATTTTTTGTAAGCAAGTCACGTGTTTCCCCCCACGGCTCCCTTATCGCGCGTAACCCCTCTCCCCTCTCGCTCAGTATCAAAAACCGCCGCATGCCTCTATTCCTCCATCTCGATCTCGTGCGATAGAAATTAGGGCTCTCCCACTGGGTGCTCGGCATAATCATAACCGCCGCTCGATTCGTCTCTCGCAAACGACTCCCTGGACAATTTCTCACTGCAGCCATCAACGATCTCCGCCCTAGGGATCGACGATCTTCTCTCCCCCTCCTCTCGTCTGCCGTCGATGGCTCTCCCCTGCGGCTCCCAGTGACTCGTCGACCAGGCAGATCGTGCCTCGACTTCTGTTCATTCCCCTTCAGCCGTCGTTTTGGCCAAAACCCTACCTTTTTCAGTCTAGTGGTTATGCCTCTAAGTTCTATGACTTCTCCTTCCTCCTTTGAGCAATCTCAGCTAATATGGCTTTTGATTCTCCACTTACAAAATTTCCAACAGCCCCATTGTGGGATCTGAAGTTTCTTTCAACAGTTAGATGCATCAAAACTTTTTTCCTTGTATTCTAAAGTCCACCTTGACGTAGGGATAAGTTTTTCCTCTCTCTGTTCTTACTCGTATATGTCTTAGATTCTAAACCCTAGTGTAAGGGTTTTTTGGATCTCTCTAATTTTAGCGGGTTGACTCCTTTTAGGTTTGGAAAAACTCTAGTGGTGGGAAGGAGGATCGGGAAATAAATTGGAGGAGGCTCGCTTTTTTCCGACTCAACCTTGTCGTTGTGTAACTGTTCTTGCTAAAGGTAAGTGAGAAATCATTATTTAATTATGTGTTAAATACCCTCTCCATCGTCTAACTATTATTAATGTGTATCCATCGAAACCCTAGGTGCGAAGAGGAATTCAACAATGTAGAATTTCGTGATCTAGAGAAATAATGCCACCTCGCTGCGTTTATGAGCGCCGCAATACTGAGGTAAGAAATTCGACTTCTCTTGGCTAGACATATCACTGTTGTAAAATTATTGTCTAGTTCACTCAAGAAAATCATGTAAAACAGTAGAACTTGTATTTCTTGTAAATGCATATCAATAGTAAGATATTTAAATACATGATACAAATCAGATTACGTTACGCACAACCTATAGTTAAGTATTAATTGACATTTAATGTAATGTAAATTGTCATTCAGATCAGAGCATGAAAAACAAAATGCCAAAGCACAAGCATGATTAGTTAAAAAGGTTAATTACAACTAGGTTAAACTCAAAAGCTCAGAACACGTAATAAGCTTTTGATCAGTGACCTCATTCTCATATGGCTAGCAGTCCGTATGAGCCTCAGATGTGGGGCGTCGGCCATATTTTCAGACTTGGTAATTTTCCGATGTGAGTCCGTGTTCCACTTAGGGAACACTTCAGTTCAGGGCACCTTCGAGTCACCATTTGTGCTCCAGAATCAGATTAAGTTCAATAAATTATAAAACATGAAATTTAATTACCCAATCTTTAGAAAGAATCAATGGTACAAAGATCAGTACATGCAAGAACTTAGATAATATGACAGAATCTATAATGCATCCATATGGAAAATGACTTATAAACCTATAAACGGATTATTCAGAAGCATGCATTAATTAGCCAAAGCTCATATTTTTATATACAAACTAATTATGTATTTTTAGTGTTACTGGAAGGAGTAGTTTTTCTTACTCACCAATTGGGCTGACCTGTCTTCAGACATTTCTTTTCAGGGGTCACCGGTGTGGAGTGCGCTTAGGATAAGCGTTGCGGTTCTTCATATTTGTTGGTCTTTCCTTTCGGTGGTTATTTCATTCCAGTTGTTGTTCTTTTAATTATGAACTAAATAGTATTGGAATTATCCAATGTTTTCAATGTATCAGAAATTATTTAAGCTTTCAGTAAATCAGATTTTATGATTCTTTCCATTTCTAGTTGGCACTGTGAATCAGATTTTGAAGTATTCTTGTTTACCCTTAGCTGTATATTTTACTTTCGCTGTAAGTTTTCATTTAATACTTTTATTTATGACTGCTATGTACCAGTTTTAGTACCGTTGCTTAGTTTACTTCTTATCATGGGGCCCGACCGGACTGCTGATTTGTTGTTAAACTAGATTGAGGTGTTACATATATATCATATATCCATTCATGAAACATTCTATTTTATAAGGATACTAATATATATAGGTTCCAATGAGATGCATATTGGAGATTTAAGAGTTATGGAGGATACTGCAATATTTTAGTCAATAAATCTTTCATTAAATAATAGTATGTCAAATGAATGGTGAAGAAGCCTTTTTATACGAACGTTTAAAAACAATTGAGATGTTCAAGTTGTTCCAACTACAAAGGAAATATTTACAAATGAGATGTTCAAGTTGTTCCAACTACAAAGGAAATAAATATTGGAGTCATACAATGAAGCTATGACAGATTAATCGAATTTATATTTAGGAAAACTACACCAGTGTCTGATAACCATTTCATTTTATGCCACGAAAGTTTACTTTGGAAGTGTTTTTTATTAAGAAAATTAAGGGAAATTATGGAAATTAGGTAAAAGATATTCACATGATGTTTATTGATTTTGAGAATCATAAAATCAGAGTTCTGTGAGAATTGATGTTGTGAAATAGAACATTTGGCTAAGGGTGCGTTTGTTTCGGCTGTTGCTGATCGAAAGAGAGCTATCAGAAATGAAGTTTGAAAAAGGAGCTGCCTGTGAAAAATTGAGTTTGTAGTAAAAAACTGTTTGTGTAAACTCCGTATGCAGAGATGTTCGTAAAACAGTGTTTGGTAAAAATGAAATTTTGTAAAATATATTTTTCAAAATGTAAAACCCTGAAACAAGATAGCAAATCAATTACATGACAACTAATTTTGGATCATGAGATCTGATTCTATCATGGTGATCAAACCAATATTGCGTAGAGAGCAGTCCTCTAAAATTTCTCCATTCTATGTACTTCATGTTATATGTTGGACAAACAAAACTTATAACCAATATATAAACGATAAAATTGTGCTATTATTCTCATCATACGAATGAAGAGACTATAAAGTTAGAATAAACACCAACAATGGTAGCACAATCATAACAGAACAAGTCATGAACTCCAGGTGCAGGAGAAGTCATATAAAGAAGCTGAATTTTTCAAATATTCAAACAACTACTCTCCTATTCCAAAAAACACACAATATACATTACAATTTATTCTTTTACATTCATTTTTACAACAGTAAAAGATGTAATTTCCACCTTATTCAAGCAGACAACAGAACATTGGAACAAACAAAATATAGGGTGGATAAGATTTTGCCATTGTAATTATTAGCGCTTCAAGATCTTATGAAAATTACAAGTAAGCAACAATGATCTCTTTAAGGTTTCACCGGGTTGATCTACATCAAACAGTATTTAAAGAATGAAAATGCATAATCACTAAGTCCAGAGGATCAACTCACATTGATGCTATTGAGATACATTAGAAATTAATGTGCTAAACTCACATCTTCAGGGGTCAGAGGATGTATTCAGTTCACTTGAGAGCCTGATTGATGATGATGGATTCCTCGCAATGGTTCCAGGACTGAATGGAATCGTGGGAAGGATTCTGAGAAGAGACTGGCGGCGACGGACAAGAGCGACGTCATGGAATAGTGGGAGCTGCGAGGGATGGAGGGTGATCAGAATCGAGAGAGCGGAAAAGAGGAGACCCACCGTTCGAAACGCATGGAACGGAGCTCAGAGCTGCTGCGGAAATATGACCTAAGTGCTGCGGAAATATGACCTAAGTGCTGAGGAATTAAATTCCGCCGTTTACTGTGTTTTTCGCTCACAAACAGTCTTCCATCGCTAAACTTCGTTTTGGAGGAGACGGAACGAAGTCCATCCACTTAAACAAATGAGGCCTAATTTAAATGTGGTTTAATTAAGTGCTATGATTGATAGGTGACAATATCGGGCAAGATAAGTTAATGATCAATTAATTAATTAATTATATTGCAAGCATGATATGAGTGGTATCTATTGAAAATAGGATAATGTGAATATATACTTGGTGGCTTAAACTGGCATAAAGAAGGATTAAAAGTGCATGCATAGAAGGTTAGAGAAATAATAAAATCAAGATAATATAGATAGAAGTTGAAGGTCCGTTTGACATCGCTTTTTTGCTTCGGTGAGTTTGGGCAAAAATGCCACCATCATAGAATGTTTGTTTGACATGACAACGATTACGACCACCACAAAGAAAAGAATCTAGTTTTGAACATAAAAGTCGATGAAATTCCTTAGGTGAGGCCGGGCGTTCATGAACGACGGTTCATAATCACCGCTTTCATGACTGCCACCACCGTGCCAAACGGAGCCGAAATGATCTGGAAGAATAGATTATCATCTTTAGTAACCACCAAAGGAACTCAGTAAGAACTAAGAACCAATGGAAGTTATCTATTCATAAAGCCAACACATCATAGTTGGGATAAGGCTGATCGTGACGTGCTAAGTACATCCGCCACAATTTATAGCATAGTAAACAAGGCGCCTATCCACAACTTCTTCTTTGCAATGCATACCTATATATGGAGACAAGGATATTAGGCAATAGGCATGATCTTGGTGGCTAAGTTATTGATATCTCTGGGGATGTAATCATTTCTTTAAATGCAGTTGTTTTTACTGAAAATAGATGGAAACATTGTAATTGGCCTAATTAATCTTCCTCGAGAGTCTATATTTAATTACAATAATGGGGCTTAAATCAGTCAACTAGAGATTGTACCACCTTTTAAACGAAATTGTAATAAAATATTGGACGCACATGACAGATCTTTATAGACCCAAGTTGGTTTATCTTATTTGTTGCATGCCTACTTTCTTTAGCTCTAATTTAAAGCTCTACCGTGATACTTTCACCCTAAAATATAATTTTATTATCCCTAAAACCCCTGATTTTTTGATTTTTAAGTTAGATTCCCTTGATGCATGTGCTGTTTTATTATAACTATTATGTGATTATTTCTTCATGCACTGGCACTATACTACTATTCATTTGATATAAAATTCATCTTATGATGCTATGACACGCTGACATCTCATTTTTTCCCTCTAAATTTTATGACCTTTCTCTTTTATGGCTGCCAGCTGATGCAAGGTCTCTTGTTCAACAAGCAAGAAATGAAGCAGCGGAATTTCGTTTCAAATGGGGATATGAGATGCCTGTTGATGTGCTTGCTAAATGGTGAAGCATCTGCTCCTTAACGGAATTTCAGCTGTGGTTAAGTAGTGTCTAAGTTATTGTGTGAATATTTACTGCATGCTTACATTTTTTAACTATGCTTATTTTGGAGTAAATATGATGCAGTGGTAAACCTCGAGAATGGACACACTAAGTGCAACCCAAGATGCGAATGATGCAAGACGGTCCGTTCAAAAATCAGCAACAATAATTAATTATTATAAAGAAAACAAGCAGGAGCATGAACGTTCATAATTTTAATTTGAGGAAACTAGCATGATTCGCAAGCGAACGAGTTGCAAATAGTTTTAAGCGCACGCTGAATAAACCCTGCAAGTTATACAAAGAACGATACTAATAGCAAGACAAGATTAACATCCACTACAAGAACAAGCGCCAAACGTTCAACAATAAAAGAAATTAACTCCAACTAGACTTACACGTGTAAGCGGGGGCTGATTGCGGACTCATAAAGGTTGCAGGTGGGAGGAAGATGAGGAGGAGGCGGGAGGGGCTTATTGGGGCTGGATGGGAAGGGGAAAGGGGCGGTGGAGGTGCAGGAATGTGGGCTGACTGGAACAGGGTCGGCAGGGTGTGGGAGGGGCTGTATAGGTGGCGCTGGGAGGTGGGGTGGCTGGAGTTGGACCGACTGGATGTGGGAGGGGCTGTAGAGGTGGCGCTGGGAGGTGGGGGTGGCTGGAGTAGGACCGGCTGGAGGTGGGAGGGGCTGTAGAGGTGGCGCTGGGAGGTGGGGGTGGCTGGAGTAGGGCCGGCTGGATGTGGGAGGGGCTGTAGAGGTGGCTTTGGGAGGTGGAGGGGGCTGGAGTAGGATCGGCTGGAGGTGGGAGGGGCTGTAGAGGTAGCGCTGGGAGGTGGAGGGGGGTTGGAGTAGGATCGGCGAGAGGGAAGCTTGCGGCTGGAGTCACGCACGAGGAAGGCACCGCTCGGAGTCCACCGAGAAGACCAGCGGATTGCACAAAGCGCAATCCTCCGATCCCTAATCAGCCACCAATCCGCCTATTTATAACAAAACCTACCTAGGGCATCCCGAAACGGACGGCTCATAACGCCCGGACCGATCGGGCGCCAAATTACACTCAAAATACATAAATAAATATAGTGATTTGACTCGCAACGACGATCCGGACGCGACTGTGGGCTCGGATCGGTCGTACGGGAGAGGGTTCACCGCCTCCTGCGGGAATAAACGTGTGCGCCATCAACTCTCCCCGGCTTGAAAACACTCAACTCCGGTGAGTGGAGATGATCATACTGTCGGCGAAGCTGCGGGGCGAGTCTCTCGAGCTCCTCTGAAGAAATCCATGTAGCATCGTATAGTGGGCGACCGCTCCAACGGACAAGATAGCGGACAATGGGTCGTCCGCCCATGACGTAGAAATCGTGGCCCATGATCTGAAATATGTCGCCGACTGGAGTCTGTGTCTCTGACTGTAACGTATCTCCGTCTGACTGCTGGCTTGGTGGGATCGATGCTGGTGCCGGGTGAACCTCCTGGAGTGACTCCTCAGGCGGGGATGGGGTGGAATCGGTAGGGATCACTGGTGGTAAAGGCTCAACTGTGTGTAGAGAGAGGGTCCACGTCCACGCGCTCCTCATAGTAAGGAGTCAAATCTTCTGCGTTGAATACTCGGCTGATACCCATACCATGAGGGATGTCAATCTCATATGCGTTCGTACCTATCCGCCGCACGACTGTATTGGGGCCCATTCGGCGAGCGCTTAGTTTCTTTGCAGGCCCTTGCGGGAGCATCTCTGGTCGAATGCGTATCAACACCTGCTCTCCCGCCTCAAAAATTTGTTCACGCCTGTGCTGGTCTGCTCGGTCTTTATAATAATCATTACTAGCTGCAATTTTTTTTCGGACCGATTCATGAAGTGCATGCACATGCTGGATGAAGGACTTTGCAGACTCACTGGGTCGGGACTCAGGGGGAATATCAATCAAGTCAATAGGTTTCCTAGGTTCATATCCTAATATGATATGGAATGGACTCAAACCTGTGGACCTATTGACGAAACTATTATATGCAAACTCAGCTATAGGCAAGTGGCAACACCGAATCCCAAGTGGACGAGCTATCCCCAACTAGGCAACGCAAGTGGACGGGCTTTGATACCAATTTGATGCAGTGGTAGACCTCGAGAATGGACACACTAAGTGCAACCCAAGATGCGAATGATGCAAGACGGTCCATTCAAAAATCAGCAACAATAATTAATTATTATAAAGAAAACAAGCAGGAGCATGAACGTTCACAATTTTAATTTGAGGAAACTAGCATGATTCGCAAGCGAACGAGTTGCAAATAGTTTTTTAAGCGCACGCCGAATAAACCCTGCAAGTTATACAAAGAACGATACTAATAGCAAGACAAGATTAACATCCACTACAAGAACAAGCGCCAAACGTTCAACAATAAAAGAAATTAACTCCAACTAGACTTACACGTGTAAGCGGGGGCTGATTGCGGACTCCTAAAGGTTGCAGCTGGGAGGAAGACGAGGATGAGGCGGGAGGGGCTTATTGGGGCTGGACGGGAAGGGGAAAGGGGCGGTGGAGGTGCAGGAATGTGGGCTGACTGGAACAGGGTCAGCAGGGTGTGGGAGGGGCTGTATAGGTGGCGCTGGGAGGTGGTGTGGCTGGAGTAGGACCGGCTGGATGTGGGAGGGGCTCTAGAGGTGGCACTGGGAGGTGGGGGTGGCTGGAGTAGGACCGGCTGGAGGTGGGAGGGGCTGTAGAGGTGGCGCTGGGAGGTGGGGGTGGCTGGAGTAGGGCCGGCTGAATGTGGGAGGGGCTGTAGAGGTGGCGTTGGGAGGTGGAGGGGGCTGGAGTAGGATCGGCTGGAGGTGGGAGGGGCTGTAGAGGTAGCGCTGGGAGGTGGAGGGGGGCTGGAGTAGGATCGGCGAGAGGGAAGCTTGCGGCTGGAGTCACGCACGAGGAAGGCACCGCTCGGAGTCCACCGAGAAGACCAACCGATCGCACAAAGCGCAATCCTCCGATCCCTAATCAGCCACCAATCCGCCTATTTATAACAAAACCTACCTAGGGCATCCCGAAACAGACGGCTCATAACGTCCGGACCGATCGGGCGTCAAATAAAACTCAAAATACATAAATAAATATAGTGATTCGACTCGCAATGACGATCCGGACGCGACTGTGGGCTCGGATCGGTCGTACGGGCGAGGGTTCACCGCCTCCTGCGGGAATAAACGTGTGCGCCATCAAAATATTTTCTACCCATGATAGTGTAGGTTTACCCCTTTCTCATTCTAATCTTTAGACACTTTTATCTACTAGTATAATAAGTGCATTTTCCATCTGTTGAAACCACTCAAATATCTTTTCAATTACCTTAGTCACTCCAATTTTTTGCTCTTATATGACCGTTTCTTAATTTATCTTCATAGTTTTTCCACACATTCATCATAACCTTCACATTTTAACTATACTCAACTTAGTTTTCGTTAATTTTTTAATTGTTCAGCTGTTAGATCGACACAACATAATCAGACTATTTACACTGATACACAATTTATCTTAAAGTCTACATGACATCCTCTTGTGATATAATTCTTTTGAAACACTTTTCCATTTTATTCATCCATTTTTAACTCAAAAAGTTTTATCCTTATCTATATTCTCATTCCTGTATAATAGATCTTAGATACTTAAACTTATCTCATATACATATCATCATATCTTCTAATTGCAGTGATTGACAATTGTTAACTCTTTGTTCTATTTATTCTAGTTCCTTCTTTTAAACGTTTCCTTATTGTCATATTGTTCTGCCTATTAGACATATAACCTATTAGACCTGTCATATGTAAAAGCATACAACAAGACACACCTCACTTTTACTGCCCTTTGTAAGCCTCTGCATAACAAACACACGATGACATGGATTTGATATGGATCCTTGAGGCAATCTGACTATAATTGAGGACTGTATATCACTCAACTACTTCTAACACACATATACATGTTTACTAATTTCATCATACCTTTGAAGCATACTTTTCCCTTAGTTCACATCAATTTATTTCATCTGGTACTAGATCTTGTCTTCTCAATATAAATAAAAATCATGTGATGATCATTTTAGTGCTCTCTATATTTTTCATTAAATATCAACAAAAAATTCCATTTCCAAATAGATCTATCTGACATGAAACTAAATTGAACTAATTTGGTTTTTTGAAGTTGACATATTTTTTCAAGTCCATGTTCCATTACTCTCTACCATAGCTTTTCTTCATTGTATGACACACACGTTCAATTCCTCTTTGGCCAACGTAATCTTGTGCAATATTGTTACGATAATGCATCCGCCAACGCACATCAGATCGCAGGAGGAGCGCATATGGAAACCACCATAATTAATGTAACTAATTGGTATTAATTAATTAATTCGTATTAATTAATTAATATTAATTAAGTATTATTTTAATTGTTTATTGTCATGTGAGCCCCCTCCTCCCTATATAAGGAGGAGGTATGGGAGTATTTCATTATCTTTGGATCATTAGGGTTTTGGCTCTCATTTGAGAGAGGGGTCTTAGGAGGAACCAAACTCCTAGATCTTGGCCGGCGTCCACGCCGGATTGTATCCGTTTTCCCGTTTAATGCAAGCATGTCTCTTGTTTTGTTCGATACTCCATCAATGGTCCGACCTGCCGCCCCCGTCTGCTTGCCCCAAGCCGCCGGGGATCAAGCCACGGTGAACACCCGCCTCACCGCCATCTCTGTCTGTGCCAAACTCGATCAACACACAGAGAGGCTCGCCAACATTCTCTCCATGGCGCAGCGCCTCTACAATAAGCTCGATCGACTCCGACCACTCGATTCCGCACCGCCTCCGCAGATCCAGCAGCTCCCACAGATCCTGCACCGCCCGATTCCAGCAGATCCCGCAGATCCCGCAACGCAACTTCCGCCAGATCCCGCGCCGCCAAATTCCAGCAACCCCCGCAAATCCCGCACCGCCGATCCCGTACCGCCAGATTCCCGCACCGCAGGTCCCGCACCACCTCCGACAGCCAGCTTCCACGCAACTTCCGCCCACCGCAGCTTCAGCACCGCCTCCGACCGCCGGCTACACGCCACGCCGATTCCAGCCGCCGCACAAGAAAGTTGGAGGAGCCCGATCCTTGCTCCAGAGAGCCGATCCGGCACCGCAACTTCCGCACCGCCGATTCCTCCAGAAAGCCACGCCGCCGGCGCCCTCTTCCGCCAGATCCAACCCGCAGCACCGCCCGATCTTTCCCTCATCGTGCAGCACGCCTCCTCTTACGTTTTTTTATCCTTTTCCTGCTCTTCCATCCGCCGCTGGCCCCACCATACGCCAAATCACACCTCCTCACACCTCCTCCTGCCGCCCCTCTCTCTCATGCCAATTTGTTTATTTCCTTTTGCCCAATCACGTGGACCCCTCTCCCGTCTTCTATCCGCACCTCACTTCACCCCCTCTTTAGAGGACAACAATAGCCCACCGTCGTGACCTTCAACGATACCCGCTGCTGACATTTTGAAGGACCCCGACAAAACTTTTAGGCTTGACCTTGTGGACAAGGTCAATTTTCAAGAGCGGCCTATTGTTACGATAATGCATCCGCCAACGCACATCAGATCGCAGGAGGAGCGCATATGGAAACCACCATAATTAATGTAACTAATTGATATTAATTAATTAATTCGTATTAATTAATTAATATTAATTAAGTATTATTTTAATTGTTTATTGTCATGTGAGCCCCCTCCTCCCTATATAAGGAGGAGGTATGGGAGTGTTTCATTATCTTTGGATCATTAGGGTTTTGACTCTCATTTGAGAGAGGGGTCTTAGGAGGAACCAGCCTCCTAGATCTTGGCCGGCGTCCGCGCCGGATTGTATCCTTTTTCCCGTTTAATGCAAGCATGTCTCTTGTTTTGTTCGATACTCCATCAAATATCTTTGCTCTTAAATATTGGCACCAAACTATTTATTATCTAATCATTTATCGTCCTCTTAATTTTTCAAATTTCATAGAAATTTATTTGAACCAAGCCACTCCAATTTGTCCCACAAATTTGCAAATCTCAATTAGTTTCTCATATGTACCGAAAATTTACCTTTGTTGTTTAATATTAATTGCTAAAATTGTATTAAAATAGTCTAGGAGTTAGAATCTAAGCATCAAAATGGATATATTAAAAGTTAATATGTATGACGTATATTAGAAGTAACAAAAATTCTTATAGTTAATGCCTATTTTGGAATGTGATCCTTGGTTAACTTTTCATAACTCATTTTTTAATATAATTTCTGGATTTTGTGTCCCTCCGCACCCCCAGCCCTCCTTATGTCTAACACAAAGTGGTATCAATGCTTGATCATAAATTCTATCTTCTGCAACCATTTATTTTCTCATCAGTACACAATCATGAGAACTTGACCATCCAAATAAATTGTTTGCTATGGTCCCAAGGAAGATATTATTGAGGGCTGGGACTTAAAAGGAGTCAGATGGAGCCACCCACCACTTAACAATGATATATCCTTTGAGAGATCCAAAAGAAAGATAAATAGTCCTTATACAAAATCTATCAACCGATGGATGCATCAATGTGGCAAAAGATTGCGGTAGTTTCTACCTTTGAGCAGACATGCAAGATTATCCAAAATTCCTAGAAAGTAGTGGAGAAGATGAGGAGAGTTCGCCTCCAAACAGTTCACTGTGAGTTTTAAGCTATATTTGTGAAAGAATTTGATAATGTATCAGACTATTTCACAGGTGTTATAGCTATTATCAATCATCTAAAGAGGAATATCGGGATTTTGGATGACAGTCAATTATAAATAAATAATTTATGCCTATTGGCAAAATTTGATTACGTAGTAGTGGTTTCTTTTGAAGAGTTAAAGGACTTACAATACATGATTATTGTTCAGCTCAAGGGTTCCTTACAAGCTCAAAAATGAAGGCTAACAAAGAAGCAAGACTCTTAGGAGAAAGTTCTTTAAACAGGTGCTTTTCTGAAGGAGTCAAATTTAGATAAAGAAATGATTGAGAGAGCTAAAGAGGTTGTGGTCGAGGTCGAGAATGGGGATGATATAACAATGATAAATAAAGCAAAATTTTGGAGTGCGTGCACAGTGAAAGGACATAAGAGATGAAAATTAATGACCAAATGCTATATTTAGAAGAATTATGGTTGTTTTTTCTCAATTCTTTGTATAAAAGTTGTTATCAAGTTGATGGGGATGTAATTATACAAAGAAGCAAGAAGGAAGAGATTCTATTCTCCTGTTAGCATGTAGATAATATGATTCTGGAAGCAATATCCGTGCTATGTGGACACTAGAGCAAACGATCACACATGTGGTTGCAAAGAAATGTTTGTCGAACTAGATGAATTTAAGGATAGTTGTACAATCCCGTATTCGTCGAGTGGGTCCCTGCGTCCCAAAGGGTCAAAGGGCATGCAAGGTAGTTCAAGAAGAGCACTCGCCTAGGTCAGGAGAGGCGGGGAAGCCTCTGGGCGAGTGCGAGCCTCATCCGCAAAGCACTCGCTCACTTAGGAGTGCGAATGTGCGGGAGGCTAAGGCAAGTGAGGGCGGAACCCCACTCGCCAAGCGAGCCAAGTATCGGGCGAGTCGTGCCCCTACGGACCACCCGCCCAGTGGAACCTAGCGCGCGAGAAGTCGGGCGAGTGGTGCCTTCACGGACCACTCGCCCGGAAGGCTTTAGTGAGGAAATTACCTAGATACCCTTTGTGGGCTGCCAATAGCCCTTCAGAACAACGTAGTTTAGCTGTTAGCAGACCAGTTTGGGGTGCGATTAGTAAAACTAAAAGACGGATTTACGCTATTTGCAGGCCTGAATAGAAAAACTAAAAATAGACCCTTAAGAGCAGCTTGGAAGAGATCCGGTCTTTTGGGCTCTCCTCCTAGCTAGTTTTGGTTGGCTCGTATTGCCCTCCAAGGTGCCCAATTAAGCATTGGTTTGGGAGGGGGAGCTCTCTAAGATCTTCCGGGTGTGTTGCGGGACCTCCTCACTACAACTTTGAGTCTATTCATTTTTCTTCATCAACAATCAAGAGTGTCAGCGAGTGAGAAGTAGGTGTGGGCTACAACCCCAGTGGGTCCGAACTCCAGAGACCGGTTGACGGTTTCAACATTTTTGGTGCGGTGAGCATGGACCGTAGCCTATACAAGAAAATTTCTAGCTGAACTCCATGGATGGAGGTGAGGAAGAAAGATCTTCCCCATGCCACTCGCAGCCACTCGCGAGTGGGGTAACGATGGGAATGTTTGAAGACTTCAAGCGGGAGGTCCTGCAGACCCTGCATTTCACATTCGCCGCCAGGAGCGAGTTCGAGATACCCGCAGTCCCGATGGTCGCGCCCCAACTGGTAGGCCAGAACGCTCCCGGTCAAGGACCTGGGAAGGAGGTGGCGACGGATGGGAGCAAGAGAGATCTCCCGGGGCGACAGCTTTTCCCCAACCCGGCGAGTGCTGAGGTGTGTGAGCTGACCCCGCGAGACCACACCACTCGCCGAATGGGGGAAGGGAGCCCCTTCTGTGAACCAATTATGTCTTACTATACTGGCAGGGATGACCCGGTGCAACACGTTCAATGGTTCGAGGACACCGTCTCCATCAGGCAAGTGTCAGCCGCTTTCAAGTGCCGATTCTTCGCCATCACCTTGAAGGAGAAAGCTCGGGGCTGGTTTCACTAACTACCCTCAAGCTCAATCTACTGTTTCGAGGATCTGCGACAGTTCTTCCTCCTGAGGTTCTCGACGTCCGAGAAAGAAGGGAGCGGAGTTCTTGTTCGCGGTCAAGCAGGGAGCGGAAGAGACGCTGGGGAGTTATGTGGACAGGTTCCACGAGGAGATTCTCTTGATCGATGAAGTGCCAGAGCACACCCTTATGCTAGCCTTCATCTTGGGGCTTCACGAAGGGTTCTTCAGGGTAGAACTGAAGAGAGTGCCCCCACTTTTCTTTGAAGAGCTCATGGAAAGGGCGAAGAAGGAGATCGAAGTAGAGGCGGCAAACCCGACGTTTGCCAGGCGGATGGCCAAGTTGGGCGGAGGAGAAGCGAAGGAGCAGGGAGGAGGAAGGCAGCATGAGGTGAGGAGAAGAGAGGAACCCAGAGGTCAGGGGTTCCAGGGGCAGCAACAGGGTAGGGGGTACCAGGAGCCTAACAACCGGCTGACCTGGAGATCCCATGAAGGACCAGGGCAGGGTCAGGGAAGAGTACATCAAGGAGGGGAAATTTCCAAGGGGGGCAAGTGCGGTTCAACCCCCCGGGGTGGAGGCAGGGTCTGAGGACACCACCCCCCCCCCCCCCCCCCCCCCCCCCAAAACCATGACAGTAGGCCGAGGAAGAGGGAATGGAAAAGGAGGAAGAAGAGGGGGCAGGGTGGCGTTGCCCTATTGTGACTTCCACCAGGAGGAAGGTCACGCGACGGCCACCTGCCCAGAATTTCTGGAGATGAGGAGGATGAGAGCACCGACACATCAGCAACAGTCGCAGGTGAGGATCGAGGAGGTGCTCTCCGGAGAGGGGGAGGATAAGTGCGAGGACCGAGCTGACATAGGAGCTCGGCAGGGGGGATCAGAGTGATCCACGACGGGGTCGAGATTAAGGCAACTCGTAAGAGGAGCCTCCAGGCGATGTTCAAAATGAGTGTCTCGTCGACCTCCCAGAACCCCCCCTCTAGAAAAAATCACCTTCTCATCAGAAGATATGCCAGATTACGAGGACCCGTTCTGCGGCGCCTTGGTGATCCAGACGGCCATCGAAAACTTCACGGTCTCCCGAATCTTGGTCAACAACGGGAGTTCCGTGAATGTAATCTTCAAGAAGGCTTTCGATACTATGCAGGTGGAAGCAAAGAGAGTGCTGGCCGCGGATGGGCCGTTGTTTGGTTTCTCGGGGGAGAGGAAGGAGGTCGAGGGAGGAGTCGGGTTCCAGGTGACGTTGGGAGGGGTCCCAAGGAACTGCCGGTTCGTCATAGTCGACGCTCCGAGCAGTTATAACGCTATTTTCGGACGCCCTCTCACCAGCACCTTTCGATGCGTTCCCTCTTCCTTCCATCAGTGCCTAAAGTTCCACAACGGAGGAGTTCAGGTCTGAATCCGAGGGGATGCAAAGGTGGCGAGGCAGTGCTACGTGACTGCCGTCAACACCATCTCCTGGATGGCGGAGGCTGAAGAGGCGGATAGGGAGTTGAGGTGGCCGGAGGGGACATGAGATGCGGGAGAGGAGGTCCGTGTTCTGGAGGAGGAGATGGAGGCGATGCAGGAGGAGCATGCTGAGCTGATGGAGGTGGAAGCCGAGATGGAGGGGACCCTAACCGAAGGGGGAAAGGCAGGGGGAAAATGGGAAGAGCTGTCCCGGCTTGAGGCGGCGGAAGAAGTGGTTGAGATGGAGTCATCACCCGGGAAAGGAAGGTGAAGAAGGTGCAGATCAGCGGAGTCCTAGGTCCAGAGGATAGGAAGAAGATGCTGGAGTGCATCCAGAGGAGTGCGGACATCTTCGCTTGGAGCGCAACAGACATGCCGGACGTCGACGCGGACATGGCCTGCCACCGACTCAACCTCGATCCAGGAACTCGCCCCATCCATCAGAAGAGAAGGACCATTGCCGACAAGCTAGAAGAGCCAATCCGAGAAAAATGGAGAAGGGGGGCCCTAACCGAAAGGGGAAAGGCAGGGGGAAAATGGGAAGAGCTGTCCCGGCTTGAGGCGGCGGAAGAGGTGGTTGAGATGAAGGTCATCACCCGGGAAGGGAAGGTGAAGAAGGTGCGGATCAGCGGAGGCCTAGGTCCAGAGGATAGGGAGAAGATGCTGGAGTGCATCCAGAGGAGTGTGGACATCTTCGCTTGGAGCGCAACAGACATGCCGGGCGTCGACGCGGACGTGGCCTGCCACCGACTCAACCTCGATCCAGGAACTCGCCCCATGGCCCCCATCCATCAGAAGAGAAGGACCATTGCCGACAAGCTAGAAGAGCCAATCCGAGAAAAAATGGAGAAGCTTCTCAAGGCAGGTTTTGTATCGGAGATCCAATATCTAGGCTGGGTCTCCAATGTCGTCATGGTAAAGAAGGACGATGGACGCTGGAGAATGTGTATCAATTTCTCTCTTTTAAACAAAGCATGCCCTAAGGATTGTTACCCACTGTCTCGAATCGACGCACTTGTTGTTTCAGCCGTCGGTTTTTCTGTAATGAGTTGTTTAGATGCTTTTTCAGGTTATCACCAAATCAGGATGCACCCACCAGACATCAAAATGTCTCCTTCATCACGAGGGAGGGGTGATACTGCTATAAGATGATGCCTTTTTGGCTGAAAAATGCCGGGGCAACATACCAAAGGATGATGGATCGAGTCTTTCGGGAGCAGAGAGGGAGAAACTTGGAGGTGTACGTAGACGACCTCATGATGAAGATCAAAAACGTGAGCTCTCACCTCCAAGACCTTAAGGAAACCTACGCCACTCTGCGAAAGTTTAAGATGAGGCTGAACCCCTTGAAGTGTGTATTCGGGGCCAGCAAGGGAAAATTTCTAGGTCACCTCCTTACCCTGACAGGGGTAGAGCCCAACCCAGTATAAGGTGAAGGATATAATGGAGCTGGAATCGCCACAGAATGCCAAGGAAGTCCAACGCCTAACGGGAAAGCTCGCAGGGTTGAGTATGTTTCTCTCCCGGGCAGGGGAGAAATACTCGCCCTTCTTCAAAGTGTTACGAGGCAATCAAAAATTCGAGTGGTCAAAAGAGTGCGAGGAGGCTTTTCAAGCCTTAAAAATTCAGCTCACCAAGGCTCCGCTTCTCCATGGGCTTAAGGAGGGGGAAGGTCTAGCCTTATATCTCGGAGTTGGGGCAGAGGCCGTGAGCTCCGTCTTGGTCCGAGAGGAGGGAAAGAAGCAGCTGCCCATCTACTACGTGAGTAGGGTCTTGAAGATGACGGAGCTTCGATACCCGATTTTGGAAAAGCTGACATTCGCCCTGGTTGTCTCGGACAAGAAGCTCAGGCCATACTTCCAAGCCCATTCGATCCAAGTAGTGACCGACCACCCCCTTTGCAAAATCTTCGAAGGGGTAGAGCATTCAGGGAGGCTCGCAAAGTGGTCAGTGCAGTTAAGCGAATTCGACATCGCTTTTGTCCCTCGGCTATCGATGAAGACCCAGGTCGTGACAGACTTTCTGGCAGACTATGTGGTTGAGATGGAAGAAGAGCAAGCCCTTCGTAACGTCCCCTGAAAGTTGCTGGTGGATGGGGCCTCGAGAGGAAACTCTCTGGGAGGTGGGTCGTATTGGAAAGCCCTCATGGAGTAAAGATAGAGCAAGCCGTAGTGATACATTTCCCCGTCACCAACAACCAGGCGGAGTACGAAGCACTGATCGCTGGCTTGCGTCTGGCCCAGGAGCTAGGGGTTCACGATTCAGAGGTCCTCATAGATTCAATGGTGATAGCGTCACAAATCAAGGGCGAGTTCGAGGCATGAGAACCCACACTCATAAGGTATTTAATCAAGGCGAGGGGTCTCATCGGGACCTTTAGAACCTTCTCAATCAGGCACGTACAAAGGGAAGAAAGTTCCCCGGCGGACCAGTTGGCCAAGTCAGGTCCTCGGGCCGGAGGGACCTTGACGGATCTGTTCCGCCCGTCGATCGAAGAGGGAGAGCTGATGGATATAGAGCGGCGACCCTCATAGAAGGATCCTTTTATGACCTTTCTGGCAATGGGCAAGTTTCCGGAGGAGGTCCCAGATCAAAGGCGCTTCAAGCACAAGACGGTCTACTATATGTTGCATGAAGGGGACCTGTACCGAAAGACCCTCTCGGGACTCTTGGCACGATGTGTATCGGAAGAGGAAGTCCCGAGAGTCTTGGAGGAGGTTTACTCTGGCGAGTGTGACAGTCACTCAGGAAGCAGAACGTTGGAATCCAGGATAATGAGGCAAGGGTACTTTTGGCCGACCTTGAGCAAGGGTGCAACGGAGTTCGCCAAAAAATGCCAAAAGTGCCAGCTGTTCGCCCCACTTCAACTCTTGCCAGCTCAGAGGCTAAGAAGCATCACGACACCTTGGCCCTTTGCAATTTGGGGAATGGATCTGGTAGGACCTTTCCCCCAGGCAAGTGGGCAGAGGAGGTTCCTCCTGGTCATGATCGACTACTTCTCAAAGTGGTTGGAGATCAGGGCGTTGGCTAAGGTAACCTCCCAGACAATCCACAACTTTGTATGTGGGGAGATCATCTGCCGACACGGGCTCCCTCAAGCCAAAGTCACGGATAATGGGCCGCAGTTTGCTAGTGAAGAGTTCATTAGCTTCTGCAGCCAACTGGAATAGATCTCAGGTTCGCATCCGTTCATCATCCCAGGAGCAACGGACAGGTGGAGGCGGCGAACAAGATCATAGTAAACCTGCTGAAAAAGAAGGTACAAAACTTGAAAGGAAATTGGGTGGAGCAGCTCCCCTCGCTCCTATGGACTCTAAGGACTACACCCAACACCGCCACTGCGAGACCCCCTTTAAGTTCTCTCACGGTTGCGAAGCCGTCCTCCCCGTGGAATTTGAGGTCAAGACACCGCGGGTAAGGGCCGCCGAAGGAGGCAACGAAGAATGGAGAGTGGATAATGAAGAGGAACTACGACTCTCCTTAGATATGATTGAGGAGGTCCGGGATCTTGCCGCCATTCGACAAGAAGAAGTCAAGCACCAGATGACAAAGTACTTTGACAAGCACGTTAGGATCATGCAATTCGAGAAAGGAGACCTCGTATTAAAGAAGGTCGACGCGGCTGGAAGGTCAATCGCAGTGGGGAAGCTCAACCCCAATTGGGAGGGACCCTATGTCGTCGAAGAAGCCCTGAAATCGGGGGGATACTGCCTCCAGAATGTGGAAGGCGAGTCTATCGGTCACACATGAAGTGACGACGACCTGAAACGTTTTTACCCTTGAATTCATGTAATAAGATAATTTACTTTCAAACTTAGTTTTTCTTAAATAGGATGTGATAACTTGTGAGATGAAAAGTTTTAAAAGGTTAGCCCCGAGCAAACCCGCTGACTAGGCTCTCACCTAGCTGGCAGGGCCGTAGGCTCACTCGGTGGCAGGATGGAAAGTTTCAATAGGTTAGTCCCGAGCAGACCCGCTGACCTGGCTCTCACCTAGCTGGCAGGGCCGTATGCTCACTCGGTGGCATGATGGAAAGTTTCAAAAAGTTAGCCCCGAGCAGACCCGCTGACCAGGCTCTCACCTAGCTGGCAGGGCCGTAGGCTCACTCGGTGGCAGGATAGAAAGTTTCAAAAGGTTAGCCCCGAGCAGACCTGCTGACCAGGCCCTCACCTAGCTGGCAGGGCCGTAGGCTCACTCGGTGGCAGGATGGAAAGTTTCAAAAGGTTAGCCCTGAGCAGACCCGCTGACCAGGCTCTCACCTAGCTGGCAGGGCCGTAGGCTCACTCGATGGCAGGATGGAAAGTTTCAAAAGGTTAGCCCCGAGCAGACCTGCTGACCAGGCTCTCACCCAGCTTGCAGGGCCGTAGACTCACTCGGTGGCAGGATGGAAAGTTTCAAAAGGTTAGCCCCGAGCAGCCCCGCTGACCAGACTCTCTCCTTGCTGACAGGGTCGTAGACTCACTCGGTGGCAGCATGGAAAGTTTAAAATGTTAGCCCCGAGCAGACCCGCTGACCAGGCTAGCTGGCAGGGCCGTAGGCTCACTCGGTGGCAGGATGAAAAGTTTCAAAAGGTTAGCCCCGAGCAGACCCGCTGACCAGACTCTCACCTAGCTGGCAGGGCCGCAGCTCACTCGGTGGCAAGATGGAAAGTTTCAAAAGGTTAGCCCCGAGCAGGCCCGCTGACCAGACTCTCAGCTAGCTGGCAGGGCCATAGGCTCACTCGGTGGCAGGATGGAAAGTATCAAAATGTTAGCCCCGAGCAGACCCGCTGACCAGGCTCTCACCCAGCTGGCAGGGCCGTAGGCTCACTCGGTGGCAGGATAGAAAGTTTTAAAAGGTTAGCCCCGAGCAGACCCGCTGACCAGACTCTCACTCAGCTGGCAGGGCCGTAGGCTCACTCGGTGGCATGATGGAAAGTTTCAAAAGGTTAGCCCCGAGCAGACCCGCTGACCAGGCTCTCTCTCACCTAGCTGGCAGGGCCGTAGGCTCACTCGGTGGCAGGATGGAAAGTTTCAAATGGTTAGCCCCGAGCAGACCCGCTGACCAGGCTCTCACCCAGCTGGCAGAGCCGTAGGCTCACTCGGTGGTAGGATGGAAAGTTTCAAAAGGTTAGCCCTGAGCAGCCCCGCTGACCAGGCTTTCACCCAGCTGGCAGGGCCGTAGGCTCACTCAGTGGCAGGATGGAAAGTTTCAAAAGGTTAGCCCCGAGCAGACCCGCTGACCAGGCTCTCACCCAGCTGGCATGGCCGTAAGCTCACTCGGTGGCAGGGTGGAAAGTTTCAAATGGTTAGCCCCAAACAGACCCGCTGACCAGGCTCTCACCCAGCTGGCAGGGTCGTAGGCTCACTCGGTGGCAGGATGGAAAATTTCAAAAGGTTAGCCCCGAGCAGACCCGCTGACCAGACTCTCACCCAGCTGGCAGAGCCGTAGGCTCACTCGGTGGCAGGATGGAAAGTGTCAAAAAGTTAGCCCCGAGCAGACCTGCTGACCAGACTCTTACCTATTTGGCAGGGCCGTAGGCTCACTCGGTGGCGGGGTGGAAAGTTTCAAAAGGTTAGCCTCGAGCAGAGGGGTCTTGGAGCCTAGGCGCAAGGTCTGGCGCAGGCGCAAGGCGCAAGGTCTGGCGCAGGCGCAAGGCGCAAGGTCTGGCGCAGGCGCAAGGCGCACCAAGGCGCAAAAGGGTCTTGGAGCCTAGGCGCAAGGCTCAAGGCGCAGGCGCACGCCTGACGAAGGCAAGGCGCAACTATATTCGGTTTAAATAATCTGCATCAAACATCACTTCATCTTCTTAATCGAATTTTTCATCTATTCTACTAATTAATAATTCATTACTATCATTTATATCTCTTAAAAAATAGAATCAATGTGATCACTTGCATCATATCTAAGTCTCAACGCTCGATTATGTTTCACAAACACTTAATCATGTAAAAAAATATTTATTTCGTAATTTATTTTGAAAAAAAAATTACAATTGAAATTCCACCTAGACGTGTCTTTTATGCTCCAAAGGCGCAAAAAAGGCGCACAAAGGCGCAAACCTCTGAGCCTGGTGAGCCTTGAGCCTTAGGCGCACCTGAGGCACGCCCTTAACAACTGCGGGTGGAGGGGAAGATCTCGGATCCCTGCATCAGATGAATCAAGTAAGAAAAGGAAAGAAAAACAGATAAAAGTAAGCGGGAGCTAGGGATGAATTATTTCGCCTTACCCTCTCCCGACAGGACTGGCGGGAGCGAATTGACATGCTGCCACAGGTACACGACGTCCATGCCGTGCCCTTGGATGAACAAGTGGAGCTTGACCTCATAGCCCCCCAGCGAAAGAGGCCTGTAGGTCGACTCATCCTCCTGCACTGGTGCGAGAAGGTTTTTGCCAAAGTTTCCGATAACAAAGATGAACCGCCGAACCCAGTCGTGGCTCTTGTTGGCGGTGCCGGTGACCTTGAGCGGGCTTTGCCTTAGAAGAAGGCTACCCCGCCTTTCGCCTGAAAGTTGAAGAGCTTGCAGAAGAGTGGGAGGGAGAACTCGATCCCCTCGTCCCGCAGGTAGCATGCGAATGCTACCAACATCACGATGGAGTCGGGGTTCAGCTGCGCGGGAACTACGCCAAAGTAGCGGAAGGTCTGGCGCAGCTCGGGCCAGAGGGGGAGGCGGAGTCCCACCTCGAAGTGTTCCAAGGGGATGGCGAGAGTGTCTGGCAAGAATTGGTTGATGCGGTCACGATCTCCAGGGCGGCGCGCGACGAACCCTGGTGGGACTTAGTCCGCGATCGCCATGGTGAAATCCTCTTCGGACAGGTCACAGGTGGCGAAATCATGGTTGGCGAATGCTTAAGTGCACCTGCTCCTGCCATCAGACTCGACCACCATCGCGCAGAAGAAAGGTTGCGAAAGAAATCTGGAGAGAGGTGCGAGTGCGAGACCGAAAGCAAGAAAGAGAAAGAAGTGACATACAAGTGATAAATGCGGTCGGTGGGCCTGGTTATTTATAGAAGAATAAAAGAAATCAAGAACTTTCCGAGGCGTGGGGTGCGGATAGTGACCGCGCTACCCCCGATGCCTCGGGATTCCGGCCGGCCCCACCTCCGTCCTACACGCCGGCGGGTGGCAAGGGTCGCGCGCAGAGTCCTCTACTAAATGGCGAAAGCAACATAAAGCGAGACGAGATCAAAGAATTAAACTCACCACTCGACAAAACAGAAAGGAAATTACGCGAAATAGAAACACGATTAACTTCTAAAGTACAGGATTGTTACATTACAAAGCCGATCTCGACATGCATTACAAAAACAAATTTGCTGCGCGGGGTGAGGGGGTACAGGGGGCGAGTGGCGGTAGGCTCAGTATTGAATCCATTACCATCGACCCCGACCTCGCCTCCCCGTTCTCGGTGACACTCGCGGGTAGTAATATGCGCTTACAGCTGTGAGCTCTTGATTGACCAAGCACATTTGATCCCTAGCTCGCGCGATGTGCCTCCCGGGGGAGGTCCCCTCACACCCGCCTCCCTGCCGCTCCATCTCGCCCACGAGATGCGAGTAGTCCCTCTCAAGAGCGCTCAGCCTGCGCTCGAAGGCTACCTGGTGCTCATCCGTCTGGCTGGCTTGGTCTCGCTGCATCCAGATCAGCTTGCCGAGGACCTCCGTCATCCGCTCCTTCATCGTCCGGGGATTAGCAGGATCTCCGAGAAAGTCCGAGAGCTCGCTGGGAGAAGGAGGCGGCGAAATCACCTTGTCCTCAAAGTGAGGGTCCATCGACGAGGTCTTCCGGTAGTCCGCGGGAGTGAAAGTTAGATAATCCCATCTAGTTGTTCACGCGAGTAAGGTCAAAGCGAATGAAGAAGCTAACCTGACACATATTCTTCGACGGGGGGCTGGCGAGAGGAGCTAGGTTGCCCTGCGAATAGTTGGCTGTGGGGATGAAGCGATTTCCCCTTGCCAGGGCGAGAAAGAACCTGGTTGGCGGCGGAAGTGGTGGCTAAATTGGCGGCGGAAGTGGTGGCCAAATTGGCGGCGGAAGTGGTGGCTAAATTGGCAGTGGAAGTGGTGGCTAAATCGGTGGCGGGGGAATCACGGTTGAGGTCCCTCCCGGCCGAGTGTTCCGGCTCTAGTGCCGGAAGAGTGGTGACGGTCTCGCGGGCTGGAGAGCTGCGCGGGACCAAAGATAGCCCCGTGGTTCCGAAGGTGGCGGCTGCGGAAGACAGGGTAAGAAAGAAGACAAGTAACAAGGTAGGCGAGAAAGCAACAAATGGCTTACCGGTCTCCGGCAGTGTCCCGCCGAGAGTGGCGGGAGGGCAGGACTCCTGGGCCGGCGGAACATCCTTGACAACAGGCGGGAGCACGTCAGCGCCCGCCAGGCTGGTCACGGGGTCGCCTCCTGTCCCCAGTGTGTCCTGCGAGTGGTCTCGAGTATTGAGGCAACACATCACCAACATTAACCACAGGGCAAGATAGATCATAGTACCTCGACGATGTTGTCAGGAGGGTTGCGAGAAGGGGACGGAGTCCTTGAAGCAGAGTCAGTCGCCAAAGGGTCCCGCCGAACCGCCTTGGCCTTTCTTGATTGATAGGGTAGGGATGGGCCCCTCTTCGTCGAGAGCCATGGGGCGTAGTGAGCGGACTTGGAGGTATTCTTCTCCTGTGCAGTGGCGAGACGCTCCAGACTTTGCGAAAGCGGTCTCGGCGATGGCCTCATGAATGTCATTGGGATGGCGAGAGCTCAAAGGGGGAAAAAGAGAAACAGTAAATGAAAGACATACACCCTCAAGGCAGCGGCCTGAGGTATATATATAGCAGAGGGGTGGGGTCCACTAAAAAGATTCCCTCCAGGTCAGCAAACACTCACCGAATACCAGGGGTTGAACTTTTCTTTCCGAGCGTAAAACTCGCTCGCAAAGAGCGGGGATTGTGTACAACCCCGTATTCGTCGAGTGGGTACCCGGGTCCCAAAGGGTTAAAGGGCATGCAAGGTAGGTCAAGAAGAGCACTCACCTAGGTCAGGAGATGCGGGGAAGCCTCAGGGCGAGTGCGAGCCTCATCCGCAAAACACTCGCTCGCTTAGGAGTGCGAATGCGCGGGAGGCCAAGGTGAGTGAGGGAGGAACCCCACTCGCCAAGCGAGCCAAGTATCGTGCGAGTGGTGCCCCTACGGACCACCCGCCCAGTGGAACCTAGCGCGCGAGAAGTCGGACGAGTGGTGCCTTCACAGACCACTCGCCCGGAAGGCTTTAGTGAGGAAATTACCTAGATACCCTTTGTGGGCTGCCAATAGCCCTTCAGAACAACGGAGTTTAGCTGTTACCAGACCAGCTTGAGGTGCGATTAGTAAAACTAAAAGGCGGATTTACGCTATTTGCAGGCTAGATTAGAAAAACTATAAATAGACTCTTAAGGGCACCTTGAAGGAGATCCGATCTTTTGGGCTCTCTCCTCCTAGCTAGTTTTGGTTGGCTCGTATTGCCCTCCAAGGTGCCCAGTTGAGCATTGGTTTAGGAGGGGAGCTCTCTAAGATCTTCCGGGTGTGTGGCGGGACCTCCTCGCTACAGCTTTGTATCTATTTATTTTTCTTCATCCACAATCATGAGTGTCAGTGAGGGAGAAGTAGGTGTGAGCTACAACCCCAGTGGGTTCGAACTCAAGAGACCGGTTGACGGTTTCAACAATAGTCATTAAAAAGTTTTTTTTTTTAAAATTTGAAAGCACTGCATAACAACATTCAAGAAACACATCGATTCCTATTTCAAAACTAATGGTTTTATACAATGTCCTACGGAGCATGTTTTTATGTAATGAGAGAAGTGAAGATATCTTGCTAATTTGTTTGTATGTGATCATTTTTTTCCCACAAGAAGTGATGCTCCAATGGTTGGCGATTCAAGGTAACCATAACTCAAGAGTTCAAGATATGTGACTTATTTTTCCTTAGATTTGGAAATAAAGCAAGTGAATGAAAGCATCTTTGAAGCTCTCACAAAATTCAAGATGGATTATTGTGATCTAATTAACATTTGTGTCGATTACAGAGTAGAGATAGCAAAATATTGTGAAGAGAAGTTATGGATTCTACTATATACAAAAGCTTGGTTGGAAATTTAAGGTATTTGAGAATGCAATGATGGATCCAAATTGGAGAATCTGAGTTGAATGACTAAACCTGATGTAGGGGTAGGCTGTGGGTGCGCAAAACCTAGGACTCTGGTGAGAGTGCACGTGCGGAATACTAAACCTACGCTAAATGCAATGCGACAGTCGACAACGACGATTAATAATTAGAGCAATGAAAATCTTGTAACACCACACAAAATCACAAGGAGTTAAGGCAATATTTAATTTAGCGGTTAAGCGTGGCTTTCCTCCGCATCGGAGGGCCAAAGCGAGCGCGCGATGAATTTGTCCCACCTGCAATTATAATTGTATGCAAACAAATACCCACCAGTATAATTCCAAACAAGCACAAGGAAAACATCAAGTAATAATACCGAATCAAATGTCAAAGTACAACGAAATACTCACAAAATAGCGGGCTGAACCGAGACACTGGAGAACTGGAACACGTAGGCGTAGATCGGCGGCGTAGATCGGCGATCAAAGGAGGAACCGGAGGCGTGACGGGGTGGTGGTGGCTGTCCACGGTGGAAAATGAGGAGATCCGTCCGGAAATGGATAGATCTGGCCACTAGGGGATAGATCCGGGTGGGGTATGGATGGATCCGGTGTATGATAGCGGATCCGGGGAGTGGGATGGCGTATGGTGGAGGAAATAATGGATCGGGGTTGAAAACTCTAGATCGGAAGTGATCTAGCGTTCGTAGGATATTTGGGAGTGGAACCACGGAGGGAAGGGAGGTGGATGGATGGCAATTTCGCGGGTGAATAGTGTTACAGTGAACGGTGATTTTAGTGAACAGTGATTCTGTAGAACAGTATGCCCGTGAACATTGTTTTATGAATAGTGATCCGCGAACTGTGATTCGGAGTTATGGGGCTGCGGGTGGGGTTTTGGAGGGGGAAGAAGGAGACAATGGATGGGTAGTACCTTGGGGAGAAGTTTGAGCACCTAGGAGTCGTCACCTAGAGTTCCACGACATCGGCACCGCGGGTTGATCGCTGGAATCCGGGAATGATGTTCTCCAAATTCTGCAATACCTCTTTCAGCCCTTACAACCTCTATTTATAAAAGAAGAAAAGCCTAGGGCATCCCCGTCAACGGCTTTGATTGGCCGGTGGAGATCTGCCACTAAATATATGAAAACAAACTCGAAAATAATAAACTAATATATGATTTCGACTCGCAACGGTGCGGCGGACGCAACCGCGGAGTCGGATCGGCGACCCGATCACTTCTTCCTGTGCGAATAGATAAACGTGGGTCCCGCCTTGCGGCGAACCCCTCCGGGTGCAACAACTGATGGATCCCCATCAAAACCTAGGGTTAAGTTGGGGAATTTGAGCTAAATGACTAAATCTAGAATGAAGTCCAAGAAAATGGAGATACTGCTAGTTTCTTTGTATGTGATGATCTATTTGCACAAGAAGCAATGCTCAGGTGGTTGGTGAATTCAAGCTAAGCATGATTCGAGTGTTCAAGATATGAGGCTCATGACTTATTTTTCCTTACCTTTGGAAATAAAGCAAGTGAATGAAGGTCTCTCTGAAGTTCTCAAAAAAGTTCTAGGTGGAATTTTGTAATCCAATTACCACTTGATTTGATTATGGAGTAATTAACACTTGATTCGATTATGGAGTGAAGATAACAAATCATGTGGAAATGGTGGATCCTATTTTGTGTACAAAAATTTGATTGAACATAGGTAGTTGAATTGCCAAACATGAGGTCAAGTTGGAGAATCTGAGTTGAATGATTAAATTTGAAACCAAGTTGAGGATCCAAGATGTTGACTAAAATTGAAGCCAGCCAGAGACACTGAGGTGAATGACCGAGGCTGGAACAATCCTTCCTATTGAATTCTTTAGATGCTCCTAATGGGTGATATGATCCTATTTTCTCAACATGCAAAAGAGTTTGTCCTTAGGTAAATTTAGACACAACGGGAAATATGAGTAGCCATGAGTCTATTTTCTCAATGCAGATAAGACTGTTCGTCTTGTAGGAAAATCAAGACCATAAGCTAAGTCTGTGTTGGTTAGAATGATGGTCATGATTTTATTTTCTTAAAGCACTTAAAATTTGTTTTCCATGTGGGAAAATTGAGTGCATGAGATAAGCAAATTGCTCGTGGATACACTACTTCAAAATATGTAAGACGACTTGTCTTGCAAGAAAATCAAGGTGTTGGGCTAAGAAGGATTTGAATATGCTTTAATGAGAGGCATGTGACTATTTTTATTATGATTGAGGATGGACAGTTTGCGATTTACATACCTAATTATTTGTCTTTATCTGTTTGCAATCAATATACTTATCTGAATTGCATCACATGAATTATGAAGTTCACATGTGTGGGCGACTTTTTCCCCAACTAGATTCTGACAAATCTTGCTAAGTAGCCAAAGGGGAGGGTTGGCGGTGGTGGTTGCCTTATCGAAAAAAAAAATTCATTGTTGTTCAATTTAGCATAATTTTTCAAGGAAATCTTGTCTTGTTGATGCGAAGAGGATGGTAGTGACAAATCATATGTCACATGACTTATTTTCAAGATTTTGGTTATTGAAGTGTTGTAGGACATATTTTGGGCCTCCTTTAAATCTCCTTGGAATTCTTTGATTGATGTGTATCTTTTGTAACGAGTTTACCCCTAATATATGAGGTATTACCTGCTTTGGCCAACGCAACCCGTACTAAGTTGATGAACCTCACAATTTTTTCCTTCAACTGAGATGACATGTGACTTTCTAAGGGGTTATCCATCACAAAATTACTTCCATCCAAAGCTCGTTTAAATATAGAGTCCGTAGTAGAACTCTACAACTTGCTCTGAAAAAGCACTTTTAGTATTTTCATTTGAGATTCAGTTCACACTCTCGCATTCTTTCACTTAGAAGCTTGTCATTCTAAATGCTTGTCAAGAGTTGCCTTCATCTCTGTTTCACAGCCCCAAAGACACTTTGCGTCCTCATTGGACCGCTCTTATCGCAGTTTGTATGCTACATACCCATCTATTTCTGCTTGGTTGATCTCTGAACCACGCATTGTATTGTAGGAAGAGGTCTGACTTTGATACCATTTGTAACGACCTTGCTCATAATTTTGAGGTATTATTTTGAATTAATTTACGCTGTTTTTTTTATTTGTAATGACCCATCTAGGGCTGATATCGAGTCGAGTTCGAGCGATTTGGGCTCAATTAGAAATCAAAATTTTTGAGTCGAACTCGGCTCAAAATCGATTTCGAGTCGAGCCGTCTCGACTCGAAATGGCTCGATATCGAATTGAGCTGGCTCGAAATTGAATTTAGCTGGCTCAAAATCGAATCGAGCTGGCTCGAAATCGAATCAAGCTGACTCGAAATTGAGCAATTTTTCTCTTTATTCCTAGTTGGCTCAAAATTAAATTGGGAAACATTTAAATTTAGTAAATAAAACATTTAAAGCCTTCAATATTTGTATTTAGGTTTAAAATTTAGTGTTTTTAATTTTAAAATAATAATATATTAATAAATATGTTGAAATAGCCCATAGGTTTGGCCCATTTAGTGGCCCATTTACTTCTCTTAATTTTAGTCCCACATTGTGTATAGGATTTCTCTCTCTCTTCTCTCTCCTATAAATATGTACTCTCCTTTTGTATACATACATGAAATATACAAGCTTTTGCTTTTTCCTACATGGTATCAGAGCTACCGGTTCAAAAGTTCCCGGTCTCCTGATTTCTGACCGCCCACCCTCCCTCCCTCTTCCTACCGGTCTCTGGCGGTCTCATCTTTTTGAGACCGCTCCTCTGCCGCTGCTTCCCGTTTTGTTCCCAGCCCTCTCTTCCTCAGCTTTTATAGCTTCCTCGTGGGTCCCACTGTCTCCTCTTCTCCAGTCCAGCGGTCTCTCCCAGACCGCCCGATCTCTCCAATTATTCCCTGCTCGTGGCTTCCACCTACACTCAAGCGGTCTCCAGTGCTCTCTGCGCTCCCGTGCTGAGCTCCCGCGCGGTCTTCAAGCGACCTCTCCAGTGGCTGTCCAGCGATCTCCTCAGTGATCTGCCGAGCTCCCGTGCTCTCTGCGATCCAGCGATCTGCCGAGCTCCCGTGCCGAGCTCCCGTGCGGTCTTCAAAGCGACCTCTCCAGTGGTCTGCCGAGCTCTCGTGCTCTCTGCGCTGCTCGCCGCTACTCAGCTATCCATCGATCTCCTCCGCGGCCTCTCATCCAGCGACCTCCTCGAGCGATCTCCTCCAGCGGTTTGCCGAGCTTCCGAGCGGTCTCCAGTACGATCATCGCAGACTGCCCGACCTCTGTGCAGCGATCTCCAGTGCGCTCTTTGCAGACCGCCAGCGCCAGCACACTCGAGACCGCCAACGAGCTCTTCTCCACTCCTTCAGCGATCTCCCTCAAGCGATCTCCAGCAGCAAGCTCTCTCCTGCGGTCTAGCTCTCCTTCCTGCCGGCTTGCTCTCTTCTCTTCAGATCGCCGCTCTCTCTAATGGGCTCATCTGCGGACTCCTCGACTTTGCCTACTGCGGCCGCCCAACAGAACACTCCTAGTGAGCTCCGTGATGAGCTGCGAATTACTACTATCTCCCTCTCCGGGAAGAAGAACTTCATTCCTTGGGGTCACTCCATCCGCCGGGTCCTCCAGGCCAATGGTCTTCTCGCTCATCTTACCGATGATCCCCCGGCGACTACACCTCCTGAGTGGCTCAAGACTGATGGACGGGTCCAGACCTGGATCCTTAACTCTTTGGAGGGCGAACCATATGAAATGGTCATGTACCTGCCCACGGCCAAAGGGATGTGGGACGAGCTCCACTCTTTATACTCCGGCAAGGACAGTCTTCAAAGTCTCTTCGACATTATCTCTGATCTTCAGGCTCTGGACACCAGTGGACCCAACATTACCTCTGTTGTCGCTCGGGTCAAGTCACTCTCCGAAGCTTGGCTTCAACACCAGCCGCCCACCTCTGATCTCGCCACTCAGCGCGCGCAAAGAGAGGCCGTCTGCATTGCTCTGCTAATGGCCCGTGTTCCTCCACATCTTTTGAGTATTCGGGCACAAGTCCTGGCCTCGACTCCCACTCCATCCTTATCGGCTGTCTGCTCCATGCTACTCAAGGTATCACAACCTCCGGAGGCTCTTGCTCCTCCCTCACCGGCTCTTCTCCAAAATGTCCCTGCTCCTTCGTTTCCTCCTCCTTCTAGCCGGGGAGGTCGATCGGCCTACCGTGGAAGGGGCCGTGGTGGACGAGGACGGCCGAAGTGCTCGTTCTGTGGTCGTGATGGCCATTATGAGTCCACTTGCTATCGGAAGACTGGCAATCCTCCTCCTCCTCCACGACCGACTGCTGCAGTCGTTGAAGATAGCTCCTCGGCTTCTCGCGCCGATCTTGAGGCTCTCCGCCTACAGTTTCAGCAACTCCAAGGGATGATGACTCCACCTGCCTCGGTCGCCTCCGTCTCCAGCCCAGGTATCATTTGTCTCTCCACTAGTCCTCGCTGGATAGTGGATTCGGGTGCCACTCATCACATCACCTCTCTTCAACCACCAACATATTCGGGTGCTCCTCATCCGAAGTGTATCACTGTGGCCAATGGAGCGACGGTCTCTGTGTCCGGCTCAGCTGACCTATCTCTCAGCCCATCAATTTCTCTCCGCTCGGCACTCCATGTTCCGGGCTCCCCGTTTAACTTACTCTCTGTTAGCCGTCTCACTACTGATTCAGATTGCTCTGTCACTTTTTCACGTTCTTCTTTTCTGATACAGGATCGACGGACGGGGACTACCATTGGTAAAGAACAGCTGCGCAACGGGCTCTACCTTCTCGACGATTCTCCCACCATCCTCGCCTCTGTCTCTTCTGCTGACTGGCATCAGCGTCTCGACCATGCTCCCCTCCCCATCCTCAAGAAGGCACTACCCGATGTATCTTTTCCTGCTTTTCAATGTGAATCGTGTATTTTCGGCAAACAGCCGCGTTCATCTTTTCCTGCAAATTGTACTCGGAGCTCCGCTCCTTTTGATCTTATTCATTCAGATATTTGGGGACCCTATAAAATTTGTAGTATCTCTGGATTCCGTTATTTCATTACCTTTATTGATGATTACTCCCGAACAACATGGCTATACTTACTCCGCGAACGCTCGGAATTACCTCGTGTGTTTAAGGCGTTTATCCTGGAAACCCGCACTCACTTCTCCACCACAGTCAAAACGCTACGCACCGATAATGCTCGCGAATACACCGGAAATGAGTTTTCGAGCTTATGCTCTGAATTCGGGATTATTCATCAAACCTCATGTGCCTACACCCCTCAACAAAACGGTGTGGCCGAACGAAAGAACCGACATCTCCTTGATATGGCTCGCTCGATCATGATTCACATGAACGTTCCGAAGATCTATTGGAACTTTGCGATCTCTACCGCCTGCTTCATTATCAACCGCCTTCCCTCCTTCGTACTCGACAATGCCAGTCCGTTCAGTCTTCTCTTTCCTTCTACCCCTGCCTTCCCTCTCACACCTCGAATCTTCGGGTGTACGTGTTACGTTCACTCCATGGGACCATCTACGGACAAACTCGATCCCAGAGCGACTAAGCAGATGTTTGTTGGGTACTCCCATACTCAGAAAGGCTACGTTTGTTACTCCCCTCTCACTCGGAAAATCTCGGTGTCCGCTGACGTAACCTTCCGGGAAGACCTGCCATTTTTTCCCGCTCCAGCAACACATTCTACATCACCTACTCTCCCACAACCTGTCATGCGACCCATCCTCCCGGTTAACACACCTCCTCCAACACCTCTCCCTGAGCCAATCCCTACTCCGCCTCCCGGCCGGCCACCACTTATCCAGGTCTATTCCCGTCGCAACTCCCGCCCCGTTGCCCCTGCGCAGTCGTCCTCGTCCTCTGGTGCTCCAAGTCCTGCTGATCCGGTAACAGAGTCCACCGCTCATCCAATGGCGAGCTACGTGTCACTGCATCGTCTCTCCCCTCCACTTCATACTCTGGCCACTTCTTTATCGTCGGTTGCAGTTCCTAACTCTGTGCAGGAGGCTCTTCAACATCCTGGCTGGCGTGCCGCCATGGAAGAAGAAATGGCCGCATTGTGGGCGAACTAGACCTGGCAACTGGTGGATCTCCCCCCTGCCCAGAAAACTGTTGGTTGCAAATGGGTCTTTGTCATCAAGCACGCTGCGGATGGGACCATTGACCGTTTAAAAGCTCGCCTGGTGGCTCGCGGCTACACCCAGCAACAAGGTTTGGACTACGACGAAACCTTCTCTCCCGTCGCCAAACTGAACACCGTACGGGTTCTTCTCTCCGTCGCTCTGCACCGCCAATGGCCCTTACATCAACTGGATATTAAGAACGCCTTCTTAAACAGCGATCTTACTGAAACGGTATACATGCAGCAGCCGCCCGGGTTTGAGACCACGGGGGAGTCTCGGACCCCGAAAGTCTGTCATCTTTTACGGTCTCTCTATGGTCTCAAACAGTCTCCTCGAGCATGGTTCGACAAGCTCAGCAAGGTCCTTCGTGAAGCAGGATTTACTCGGAGCTCGGCTGACTTCTCCCTGTTTACTCGCCACCAGGCAACAAGCACTGTTCTCCTTCTAGTCTATGTTGATGATATCATTATCACAGGCAACGACTCAAAAGGAATACAGGCAATCAAGCAACAACTCAGCTCCGTGTTCCAAACAAAAGATCTGGGGAATCTTCATTACTTCCTGGGCCTGGAGGTAGCCAGACGACCAGATGGCCTTGTTCTATCTCAGAGAAAGTATTGCCTCGATCTTCTTCATGATGCAGGCTACTCCGGCTGCAAACCCATCAACACTCCAATGGACGCAAATCACAAGATTTGTGCTCAGTCCTTTGACTCTGATCTCTTGCTCCAGAACCCGGAATACTATCGCCGTCTGGTACGAAAATTGATCTATCTGACTGTTACAAGACCAAATATCTCCTTCGCTGTCGGTATTGTCAGTCGTTACATGCACGCCCCTCGTTCTTCTCATCTTCAGGCTGTGGAACGGATTCTCCGATATCTGAAAGCTGCTCCTGGTCAAGGCTTGGTATACAAGACCTCATCCTCAACTCCAACACTGGTGGCATACTCTGATGCTGACTATGCCGGATCTCTGGATGATCGTCGGTCAACCAGTGGCTTCTGTACGTACTTCGGAGGACATTTGATCACCTGGCGTAGCAAGAAACAAGCAGTGGTTGCGCGCTCCTCAGCAGAAGCAGAATACAGGGCAATGGCATCTGTGGTCTCTGAACTTACCTGACTTGAAAGTCTTCTCACGGATCTTGGGGTAAAACTTCCTGCTCCTGCTCTTCTACTCTGCGACAGTCAGGCTGCTATACATATTGCCAAGAACCCGGTCTTCCACGAAAGAACCAAGCATATCGAGGTCGATTGCCACTTTATCCGGGAGAAGGTACAAATGAAGAAGATCGAGCTAAAACATGTTCCTGGTACTGAACAAGTTGCGGATGTCCTCACAAAGACACTGTCCAGTACTCTCTTCTATCAATGCTTATCCAAGCTTGGTGCATACGATTTGTACGCTCCAGCTTGCGGGGGAGTGTTGAAATAGCCCATAGGTTTGGCCCATTTAGTGACCCATTTACTTCTCTTAATTTTAGTCCCACATTGTGTATAGGATTTCTCTCTCTCTTCTCTCTCCTATAAATATGTACTCTCCTTTTGTATACATACATGAAATATACAAGCTTTTGCTTTTTCCTACAAAATACATAATATTTTTAATCAATTCGAGCTGATTCGAATTATATTTCGAGTGATTCAGTCCTGACTCGAAATCGGCTTGAAATCAGATTCGAGTCAAATTGAATCGAATCAAATTGAGTCGAATCAGTTGTAACCGATTCCGATTTGGCTTAATATTCGAGCGATTTTTGAGCGACTTTCGAGTTTCGAATAATATGCTCAGCCTTAGACCCATCCCATAATATCTGAGGTATTGTTTTGAATTAACTCTAAATTTTTTTACTTGTACGACCCATTCCATAGTACCTGAGATATTGCCCTCTTCGGTTCATTTTATCCCATAATAATATTTATCTCAGAATTTTGTCTTTTTTTTTTCTGAGGTGACCCACGAGATACTTCTCAGGAGTCCATTCATCCCAGACTCACTTAATTGTAGGCCCTGTTCGTTTGGGTGGAATTGGGGGAAAGGAATTGGAATTCAATTCCCAATTCCAATTCCGCCGTTCGGCGGCCAAAATAAGTCATGGGAAATGGAATTGAAATGAATTCCCATGAGAATCCATTCTAGTAGAAAACCCTCCCCAAATCTGACCTCCCGACCAAAGAATTGCAGATTCCATTTTCTCGCCCACATCTCCCTCCCTCCCGAAAACATCGCAAGCGGAAGCCTTCTCAAAATGTTGTCTGCTAACGATTCGATCTCAAGCTCTCTGCCTCCTCACCGTGTTCTTCCAGGTCGCCGACTACCCCTAGCTCGCCGCTTCCCCTATCATCGCCTTCTACCCCTAGCTCGTTGCTTCCCCTATCATCGCCTGCTACCCCGAGTTCGCCGCTTCCCCTAACATCGCAGCCTTCCCCGAGCTTGCCTTCTGCGGGCTAGCTAGAAGCATTCTCGTTCTCGTCCTTCATGATCTTCTATTCCCCCATTCTGAGCTCATTGGTGCTTGGAGAAATTCTTACTGGCAGCTCAATCCCAACACTTTTCCCATTCTTCGAGGAACTACAGGTATGTATTGCTAGCTTTCTTAGCATCCCTGCCAGGTTGCAAACAGAGTGTTGATAACTTCTTATTATAAACAAGCCTATGATATCTTCCCATCTACATATTGCTGGAGCTGCAGGTATGTATTGCTGGAGCTGCCCCTTCTCGTTTTTATTATAAACAAGCCCTGATATATTCCCATCTACAAGCTTCTCGTTTTCATATTTTCAAACCTTCACATTTAATTCTACATGATTATCAACTATGTTGCACCGACACCGACACGTGACACGCCACATGACACGACACGACACGACACGCGACTCGTCAATTCTCAAAAAATACCATATTCCGACACGCTGGGACACGTATATTAAATCTTTATTTTTTATAATTAAGGAGTACGTACTCCAATTCCTCTCGGCACATGATGAAGAAGACGGTTGTGCAAGAAGCTTTATGGCTAAACTTTGTAGCATAGGTGCACTTGCACCATGAATAACCCATCAAGCCTTAGGATCCATCGAAAATTAACTGTGAACTGAATCAAATTCTCTAAATTCTCCATTTATATAAGCAAAATTTGCATACTCTAAATCCACCTTGGTGCGATCCTCAATGTTAGGAAAGTACTTCCTAAAGCATTTTTTGGTTTCTTGAATGATTTCACTATCCTTGTATGGAGAAATTCTAGAAGAATCTTCATTGAGTCATTGTTCACTATAGTACCTACATTTTAAAAATAAAACATCACGCATAGTGGCCTTTATAGTGTTCTGAAGTGTCGGAGAGTGTCGGGGAGTCCGATGTGTGTCGGAGAGTCCGACACCGACACGCTGAGCATTTTGAAGTGTCGGTGCAACATAGATTATCAGTTAGCTCTCACCCATCAGTATAATTTCTTTCAGTAGATTAATGGTATGTTTTTCAACAGAAAAATAGTTATCTTTCTTGACCTAAGTGATTTTTATTCCAGGGACTGATTGCTTCGAGTTGTAAAGAGATTTCTTTTATCCACATATTCTCTGGCTGATGAGAATTGAATAGTTTTATTTGGTGCAAATAAAGTATAAACTTAATGACACTATAGAAAGATATAAAGTTCAATTTGAGTGAAGATTGTTGTGCTAAGTCACTGCCCAACCTGTTTTACTTGGATTTTGTTTGCCATCGACTAAAGATATGAAGTTCAATTTGAGGGGTCAGGATTTTTGTTTGCCATCGACCGAATTGTAATTAAATATTAATTCTAACGACTGAATTTTAACATGCAGCCGAACATTTGAATTACTAATTCCAATTCATGCGACAGAATTCGTGCGACAGAATTCGTGCGACAGAATTCCTGCATTCAACCGAACAACAGAATTGGAATTGACTTCTATTCGTGCGGGAATTGGAATTGGGCCAATTTCAATTTCTGCATCCCATTTCCTGTCAAACGAACGAAGACGTAGAGTTATTCACAGAACTCCACCGATTGTTCTAAAAAGACGTTTATGATATTTTGAGGTACAAATGATTACATAAGCACAACATACTTCTCCAATTTTGATGTGAGATCCAGTTCATTCATACACCCTTTTCCACCCAAAGTTTATCATCATAGAAGTTTGACAGGAGTTGTATTTGTTTGGGCTTCATTGCACCAAAGACACTCCCCACCCTTATCCGATCGCTATCATCAAATTCAGAATGTTACATACCCACAAACTTCTGCTTAGTTTGTTCCCATAAATCGTATGTTAGTTTTGTCTTTGATATCATTTTTAATAACCCAGCCCACATTTTCTGAGGTGTTTGTTTTGGTTCAATCTATCTCATACTAAGTTGAAACTCTTGGTGAATTTTCCCCACCTATAACTCACTTAACTGCAAAGTTCTTAATAGAATTCTACCATTTGCTTTGAAAAGGTGTCTTTGGTATTTGAGTGTTCAACTTGTTATTTATGCCCAATAATTTTGAGGTATTATTTTGAATTAATTTACACTATTTTTTTTATTTGTAATGACCCATCCTATAATATCTGAGGTATTGTTTTGTATTAACTCTATTTTTTTTACTTGTACGACCCAATCCATAGTACCTGAGATATTGCCCTCTTCGGTTCATTTTATCCCATAATAATATGAATCTCAGGATTTTATCTTTTTTCCTGAGGTGGCCCATGAGATATTTCTCAGGAGACAATTCATCCCAGAGCTCACTTAATTGTAACATGAGATCCAGTTCATTCATGCACCTTTTTTCACCCAAAGTTTATCATCGTAGAAGTTTGACAGGAGTTGTTTTTGTTTGGGCTTCATTGCACCAAAGGCACTCCCCACCCTTGTTCGATCACTATCATCAAATTCAAAATGTTACATGCTTACAAACTTGTGCTTAGTTTGTTCCCATAAATCGTATGGTAGGAGTTTTGTTTTGATATCATTTTTAATAACCCAGTCCACAATATCTGAGGTGTTTGTTTTGGTTCAATATATCCCATACTAAGGCTTCGTTTGGGGCGGCGTTTCGCCGCCCCGTTTGGGGCAAACGCCGCCGGAAGGCGGCAAAACAAATGCCCCTCCGGCGGCGTTTGCTCCGTTTCCACCCGCCCGCAAGGAGAAACGCCGCTAAAAGCGGCTTTTGGAGCTGCCGCCTCCCCCCTCCAGTTCCAAACCGGCGGATCGAGCCGCTGTCTCCGCCCGCCCCCGCTGCGCCAAATGAAGCCTAAGTTGAAACTCTTGGTGAATTTTCCCTACCTATAACTCACATAACTGTGAAGTTCTTAATAGATTTCTACCATTTGCTTTGAAAAAGTGTCTTTGATATTTGAGATTTCAACTTGTTACTTATGCCCAATAATTTTCATTCTTTTTCGATGTAAGATTCAATTTATTTTCGCATCTCCTTTCACCTAGAAATCTGTCATCCTAGAAACCTGCTAGGAGTTGACTTTGTCTAGGCTTCATTGCCACAATACATGCTCGGCCCTCATTGGATTCAAGATGTTACATCTTGATCTACACTTTTGGAGGATAATTTATTGTGATCAAATCGATATTCTGTTGAGTGTGATCATTGCATGAGTTCCGTAATGGGATTATAGAGTCAGAGGAGGGAGGAAGAAGGCTCGTCAGCTGCTTCCAGGGGCTGACAACACTTTGCGAGGTTCGCTCTTGAGTGCAGTCGATTGCCTTTAGCGACTAGTAGGATGCCACAGTAGCTTCGCCTTGCAGATTGTTAGGCCAAACAACTTAGAGATAATCCGACCTGGCGATCTGAAGTGGGAGCAGGCCGATCTGTTTTTTGTGTTGTTGGAATCATTTCGCCTAGTTTGACACATTTATTATGACTTGGATCAATTAAAGATGCATTAAATTTTAGAGCAATTCAACATTTCTTTATGAAATACATTTGACTCTTCAAAATTGGACAAGTTTATGTTTTAAGATTTTGAGATAAAATCCAATAGTTGTCACTTAACATGTCTCTTAACCTTTCTCTGATACCAATTTGTTGCAATCGAAGTTGCTCTGTTACTAAAATTGATGCATTCTATTTGCATTAACCTGACGGGGAACAATTAAGGGACTAAAGTAAAAATACTAAATAAAATTATAAAACAAACATTACAAATGACCGAAAAAATTGATACTTGCATTAAGCTATTTTTATAGAGGGAAATATAATCTAAAAGGAATAATATCGTACACCCCCTTAAATAGAATTAAGAAAAGGTCCTCATACTCAAATAGGCACAACTATTGTATAGTTTTAGTTGAGAAAAAAAGTACTCAAGCTGTAGTAAAACCAATAAATAATGTAAGAATAGGCAAAAACAGCGACTCATCACCAAAATAGTGTCAAGACACAACCCAACAATACACCGGCTACCGGAATTAAACAATACAACAAGTGCACTAAAGCCAAAGTGCAACCCGACCGGAAACCGTAGTCGAGATCCATCCTAAAGCAAGGAGAAAATTATGAGTGTACGAGGGAATACTGGAGGAAGGAAGAAGCACGGAGAAGCATCATATGGAGGAGAAATGGTTGTGAAAGAGAAGCTCACATGTAAGTACTAAAACTTTCTTCTTTTCTCTTTTCCTAAATTATCCTCATTTCTTCAGGAAGATTATTGCCATCCTCCTTCGTTCTATAAAATTTTTTCTATGAGTATCATTTCTTCTGCAAGAAGTAGAAAGATGGTCTACTATCCACATTTGTAGCAAAAATTTTTCCTTACATCACCTTGCCCTTTTTGGCAGTAGGAAGAATTTAAGCCTGAAAGGTAGATTTTGATGTTTCACCAATTATTTTTTCCTGAAAAATGGGATTGTCCATCTTAGATTCAAAGTCTTTCCGATTGTGTTCCAACCTGATCTAATCGCTTTTGCCTTTTTACTAGCAAATTGTTGTTACTTTTCAAGTTTTTGTCATACGACATGCATCATCAATTTTAAGGATATCGTCTATTTAAGTCCATCAGTGTACTGAGAGATTGTTGTCTTCTCCAACTCTCCTATATCGTTCATAGATTAGAATGTGTAAAACTTTTCAGGATAGTTACCAATGTAATGTGTTTCTTGTTGTAAATAATTATCCTATTGGAATATTGTTCACGAACAAACAGATGGTAAATATTCTCCATGGGATGTTCTTTTTTTCGCACTGTCCCTTGACTGGAATGTTCCTTTACCCTAGTGTATTGAAGTGTTTCACTAAGTGAGAGTGGTTTGTCAACTTAAGATTAACAAACTTGACCTTACTATCTTCGGATATTTCTTTCCTCTCAAAGAAATGGTCCACCTCTTCACAATTCCTCATTGTCACTTTACATGACATTATCTTGATTATCCATGCGCTTATCTTGATTATTTCTATTGATGTTTACGGTGGCGTTGGAGGTAGTGAGCAAATCAAGTTGATGCTGGATTCCTTCTATGGGGTTTGCTATTTAATAAGGACTTCTTGCCACCATTCTATTAAGGCTTGTATTTCTATCCTGAGTGCCTCGGTGCCATGAACATAGAATGCTACACGGAATGCAACTAGGTTGCATCAAGGCAGCCACATGTGTGTTTGGGCTTGTGACAGTTATTCCATTACCAACCATTTATACGTGGCAAAAAGTGCTGCAGTAGCAGTCTGACGCAGCCCGCAGGATGGGTGTGAAAGGGTGTGTATGTGCTCCAACGGAACTCTAATGAGTGAATGCAAACATATGATGTGGGGAATTCTAAACTAATGATGCAATGCACATGCGTTTATCTGACAATTAATTGCAACAAAATTATGAAATTAATCTAGGCAATGCAAACATACACGAGTGGGAATAGGATTTAAAGGAATGAACAAGTTCTAGTGACAATTAAAGTAAGATTGCTTGGACTAAACGTTTGACGAATAAATCCTTCAAGTAGATGCGAGGAAATTGAATAAACTATTACAAAGTAATATCCCAAATCATATACAATTCAACATACGTTCATCACAAAGGAAAATAAACATCCAAACTTGGAACTTACACAAGCATTTAAGGCCAAATTGGGTGATTTTTGCTGCAATTTCAGGCATCTAACAGCAGTTCTGAGGCAAATTTGTTGTTGATTTCAGAGTTCCTGCGCCAATTGTCGGTTCCTGGAGGTCGTGGAATGCTGGAGGATGACTGCCGGTTGAAGAAACACCAAGGGTGGCAGCCGAATGTGGGCCTGGAAGGTTGGATTGCAGTGGAATAACTGGCCAGAAGGTGCAGTTTGCCTGGGACAGCCACTGGATGGGCTGGTGTGCTGCTGGTAGTCGAGATTTGTGCTTAGGGAGATTGAACTCCTGCAGGAGGACTTGTCTTGGACTGGAACTGAAATTGGGGCACCAATTGGCGCAAACAGTGCTCTGAACGAGAGCAGGGACAACCCAGAAACGGCAGACGACAGGGATAACTGCCTGGGTTGCTGGTCAGCAGGAGGAATGGACAGTTAGGCAGCAGTTTTCCTGGTACTGACACTGGCAGGCGCTGCAATTGGAAGGCGCAGGTTGCCGGCTAGGCAGAAATTGAAAGGAGTGATGGTTTGGCTTTGGGGTGAGCATCCGTCAATAACTACCTAGGTAGTGGGTGGTTACATGTGGGTTTTTTGAGGTAGTTACTAGCGGTTATAGGTAGTTATTGTCGTGGGAGTGGAGGGGATGAGTGGAGGTGACTGTCCGACCCTTGAAGGAATGAATTCTGGTGGTTTGGAAAGAGGAAAGGAAGGAGATGGCCGGCGGTTGCAAGGGAAGGGTTGGGGCCAGGCTTAGCACCTAGGTTCCATGGCGTCGCACCGTAGAGGGATTACAAAGTTAGAAATATCTTCAAAATTCTGCCATCCCTTGAAATGAACCCATACCCCATATTTATAGGCTAAGAGAAAAACAACGGATGGCTATGATTGATCGTCACAAAATACGTAAAAGGTGCATAAATAATGTATGGAAAAATGAAAATACATGGGAAATATGTCGTCAATGCTCCGAACGCGACTACGGACTCGGATCGTGCATACGACAATCCTAACTCCTTCAACGAATGTAAACCCAAACGGGCTTTGATACAGGTTGGCCCGCCCAAGAACTTTGATCCCCATCACAGTCCCATTGTTGCATCTCTTCAAAAGATAGTCCCATTGTTGCATCTCCTCAAAAGATAGCATAAACGGATGGGGAAGTTATGATGTTCTCTCTTGATTCTTTATCTTGCACAAGTTTTTTTATTTGATTTTTTTCCTCTTCATTTTGATGTATAACACTATTAAGGATGTAAGTACGGCATAAACATTTAGTTCCCTCTTCTTTCAATTTGTTCTTGTTTATGTTTTCTGTTTTTTTTTTGTACCAACAAAATCACAAGAGTAAGAAATGAGTAAAAAGTTTGGTCGGTGTTTCTCATTTGCCAAGTTTTCCAGGAATGGTGACATGATTTAACGTATTTTCTTGCCTTTCACTCATCTGCAGGATTGCTGACAAATCTCAGATATACACACAGCATGCTTACATGAGACCTCTTGGAGTAGGTCAGTTTCTCTTCTTATAGATATAAGTTCTTGATAGAATCATGTGTACTTGTTTTTCTCCTAGTAATATCCGAGTCTCATAATTTGTAATTCATAAAGCTGCAATGATACTGGGCATTGATGAAGAAAATGGACCTCAGCTATTCAAATGTGACCCAGCTGGGCATTTCTTTGGCCATAAGGTACGTAGTGCTGCAAATGTCCTTGTATTTTATTATGCTTTTGAAATTTTGATAAATTTTATGTGAAATGTTGTATTCAACATTAGTTGCATATGGTTAGTTTTTTTCCAATTGTGATTAACTTATGGTTCAGTTTTGGGTAGCAGGATGTATTTTGTGCTATTATCTGTGTGTAATTCTTATTTAAGTGCACCATGTCCATAGTAATATTGACTGTAAAGGAGTATGGTTATATTTGTTATTCATAAGTTCGCTTCACCTTCTACACCAAATTATTTTGCACCTAACCGAAGGAAGACATTTCTTGCATATTGTTGAAAGATGGATGAATTTTTTCGGTGTAGCATATGGGGATGCTGTCTAGTATCCGAAGTATTACTTCATTATCCCACCTCTTTCTTATCCTACGAAGGATGCTTTGATTGTTTTCAATGAAAAGTGTCATGCTGCCAAAAGGTCTTCTATAGCTAAAAATTGTATGATGATATTTTACAAAAAGAAGAAATTTTGTTGAATAAAGTCACATATATTATCATTCAAAGTGACTGCTGTTATACATCTGAAGTACTCCTGACAATTTTATGGATTATGAATACACAACTCCCCATATAACAGGAATAAAGTAAGAATAAAGATACAAAGGACTGTACTTTTCGTAACTGTTCACAATGGGGCGCATAAATGATTTACATTTTACTGTTTTCCCTGTTACTTAGGAATAGATTATCATTGTGTCTAGCCAATAGAGAGGAGAATTTCAGACCTTTAATTTTTCATTTTACCTAATGTTCAAGAAGAAAAGTGATGGAAGATCTCATCCTTAAAATGGTTGCATTCTCTAATCCTAAAAAGCAAAAATACAGAGCGTCCTGTAATTATGTACTGGAAATCCAAAAAAACTTTGCATAAGGATGGAGCAAGAGGTCTGATGCGTATATGCACCCTCGACTAGTATGCGTACTCCCTCAGACGAACCTCACTACAAGAGAAGACTGAGCATCTATTTTATTTTATATTTTAGGAATAATTACCAAAACTTCCCTTGGAAGTTGGTATAATTACAGGTTTCACCCCTCTTATTTTTGAAATTACAAAAACCTCCCCTGTGAGTTTACATTTCATAACATCCATGCACAAAAGTACCTCCTTGAAGTAAATCTTTTGGGGGTTCTTTTTGTGCATGGATGTTATGAAATATAAATTCACAGGGGAGGTTTTTGTAATTTCAAAAGAGGGGTGCAACCTGTAATTTAGCTAACTTAGAGGGGAGGTCCCAATAAATGACCCTATATTTTATTATTAAATGTATTAAATAGCATGCTATCCTTTTTTTCTTACTAGGATTGTTCTCCTTCCTATACGAGGTGGGCCTAGATGAGTTAGTGGATATCATTTGAAGGTTTGTCTTTTATAACTCGGTGACTCTTTGGGGGAACTAGCCCTCGATAGTTTAACATCAGTCTGCATATCAAGTTTGTATTGCTCTTATTATGTTCTAGTGGAATCTTCCATTCTGGTGCATATCAAGGTGGATGTAGGTTAAAGATAAAACATGGACTTTGAAGAAAAATAATTCTCCGAACAACCAATCTAATTGTCACCCACTTTCTGCATCAAGCATGTGACAACCCTTGTGATACGAGGCATTCATCATCTTTTTGTTCCAAAGATTATATTAAGATTTTTTAATACAATAGAAGCATTTTCATGAAGCAGGGATAGTTGGGATAAGACATATTACTATAAGTTATTTAAAGACCCTTATTAAGCCATAACATAAATCATAGGAGAGCTAACTCAAACACATACTGTTAGAAGAGTCCATTATCCTTATCCTGCGTTCCTATCTTCACATGTCATCAATTCTTTTAACACGTTTTTTTTGACATTAAACAATCATAAATGTGAAATAAGTCAAAAATGCGCATTTCGAAACAAGTGCGCACATGCTGACTTACACACTAACTCTTTCAATAACATCCAATAACAAATTTATCACCATTATGTGACTGTCTCTGATGGGGCTACTCTGCATCAGTCTGACTACAATTTAACTCGGCCAAAATAAAAGAACGTGGAACTAAAAATACTGCATATGCAGCCTAGTGATTTCTTTGTCTATATATATTGAGTTTTTATCATATATAAACTCTCTTAGGGTCCGTTCATTTGACCGATTTTGGTTGGAAAGAATTGGAATTGATCTACCGATTCCAATTTTTGTGTTCATTTGCATCCTTATGTGGTTGGAATTGCCATTCAAGCAAAACCATCGGTTTTGTTATTTTTCTGGTCGCATAGCTTGCCACCCTAGCCGATGGACTTCTTCTTAGATCTCAGGCTTCAACTTCCGCTTTTTCTTCTGATGTTGTGCTTCTTCTTCTTCTTTTTCTCCTTTATGCTTCTTCTTCTCCTTCTCCAGCTGCTTCTTCTTCTTCTTCTTCTTCTTCTTCGGCTTCTCCTTCTCCAGTTTCTTCTACTTCTTCTTCTCCTTCTTCTACTCCGTCTTCTTCACCCACTGCTTCTTCTGCATCCTCTTCTTTTTCTTCTTTGACTTCCTCTGCTTTTTCTTCTTCAGTTTCTTGTTTTCCATGCAAAAACCTTCTTCTTCTTCTTCTTCAATGACAATCAAACAACAAAATTGGAATTGGGACGAATTCCAATACACATGAGTTTTGGTTTTGGACCAAAACAATTATGTTCTCCCATAACCTTCTAAATGAACAGACCCTTAAAATTAGTACACCCATTTTATGGTCCTGAAAATAGGTTTGATACTTTATTTTTTAAGACAAAATAATCGTATTTTCAACTGAAAATTATAAAATATGAATAGTCTGTTCTGTGTCTACTCGGAAGAGTTTCCGGAGGCGGAGATGACGATGGAGGGAGATACAATGGAGCCGTAAACGCGTCTGCTTAAGCGGGGCTTGCTCATTTTGCTCTTTAATTTCCAGCCAGAACAAATCCCGATATCGCGTTGCGGAAACGGAGGTTGCATCGAGCGGCAGGACATCCATGATGGAAGGTAAGATGGCAATGGACGGGCGGAATGAGGGTGTTTTGTGGTTGCGGACAGTCGAAGAGGCGGTAGCTTGTGTCGAGAAAGAATGACGACGATCAGGAATGGTGACACTGACTTAGGGTTGGTCGGCTGAAGAAATGGATGCGGAGTGGCTGACAGAGAAGGTGGCCGTAGGAAGGCGGCGAGGTGGCCGACCGAGCAGAGGCCGAAAAAAGAGGTGGCGAGGTGACGACAACGTGGGCTAGGGGCGACGGTGGAATGACGAGTAATTATTTACTTTTGCCGAGAGCGATCATGTCGACTAGCAGGGTGACGATGGTGGCGCCGAGACGATGTGTCTCGTGAACGAGCCGTGTCGTCTCCGCATAGTAAGATGGGGCTGTCGTAGACATCATTATGAGGATTGAATTTAATTAATTAATTAATTATTGAATACAATAATCAATTGAATATATATATATATATATATATCATGAATTAATATAATGGTCGGCTGATTGATGGGGCGCGCACAGTTTCCCAAGTGAGAAGGGCGTGGGCTCGATGGAATAGAGCAACAGGCGTGTGTGGTTGGAGATACAGTGACACATGAAATTGGTGGGCATTGGGTTCGAGTTCGGGAGAAAATGGCGGCCCTGGGCTTGATGGAATAGAGGCGTGGGTTGCTCTGATGGTGGCGTGTGTCGGACGAAAATGTGTCAAGGAAGCCAAGGTCTGCGTCGATCTCGCTGGATGGGAACGAAGCTGCATGCGTCGCTGATAAGTCTTCGAAGGGAGTACTCGAGGGAGATGGCTGGCTGAGGTCATGGAAGTTGGGGATGCAAGCCGGGCGGAGGCAACGAAGAGGTGGATCCTTCACATCGATGACTCAGGCAAGACACGAGGACGTCAGGATGTTGACGCTGGTCTTCGAAACTGTGTGGGTTGTTGTGGTGCGTGCGGCCTGTGAGCCGTGCGATGGAAGAAACTCGCGGCTCGATGAAGGAAGAAGAGAAAAGACCGGTGTGGGACGGTGTCCCATATGGATGGGCGCGCTGTTGCTGTTGAGGAAGATGACGTGGGTGTTTGCGGTAGTGGCGAGGAAGAGGAAAATTGGATAACTCTGATACCAAGTTGTTATGTGTCTACTCGGAGGAGTGACCGGAGGTGGAGATGACGGTGGTGGGAGATACAATGGAACCGTAACCGCGACTGCGTAAGTGGGGATTGCTCATTAGAGGAGAGAGCTTCCGAAATTTCACACAACGGGACAAAGGAATTAGTGCTTCTTTCTTACTTATCCACACACCTTATGAGTTTATATAAGCTACAAGAGGTACTTATCGTAAATATGACACCTTGGACACGACGCGACATTAAGATAATATAGTAATGATACCGCATGATCTAATAAGACTCGATAACAAATACATAGTAAGACTCGATAATAATGGGGCGCGACCCCCATAACATAGTCATAAGACATGATCTTTAAAAACAATAAAAATCGATCATCTTTGAAAAATAGGAATGTATTTTTGAGAATAGTAATTTTCAATGCCTTTTTTAAAACCATCATTTTTTACAAGGGCCTGTATTGTGATACCTAATATTTTTCCCTCTATGAGACTAGAGGCAACTTTATAACATAAAGCAGCTCTTGGCATATAATTACAAAAAAATATATTGCTACGTCCTTAATTGCAGTAATTGTTTCGATGACCGCTTATTTTTATTTGTATTTTCCCCATGATGGGGGGATCACACCACACTTTTGGTCTACGAGAGGATCGAGATTGTTCACTTCAAGCAGATTGCCAAAGTTGGAGCTTAGGCTGAGATATTATTGTCGGATAGACGATCCAAGCCGACAGTCGGGTTCAAAGCAACGCCGATATAATTTTTATATAATGGGCAGCTCGGTGCACATAGCGTCCCCACGCAGTGAGGGTCCGGGTAAGGGTCCCACCACAAGGGTGATATGCAGGCAAACCTTACCCTGCCTTTTGTATATTTTTATTTAATGTAAAATTAGTGGATTTATGTTCCGGACGATTTTAACCGTCCGTAGTGGGTTCTAAGTCTATAAATAGGGGTCTAGAGCGTGATTTTTAGGCATCACAGATTTTGGACTGAAATTATGGGCTCTTGTAATCTTCCTACGATGTCGATTCCATGAATATTTGGTGTCGAAGCCTAGGTGACTGACTACCTTCCCATCCATCCCTTTAATCATAACTATCTCCTTTTCCATATGACTACTAAGTAACTACTTCTCCCCACCACAACCGCCCATAACTCCATCTCATCACTTAATAATTACAAAGAAACTATCTGAAACTACTCATAACCATGCAAACCGATTTACAACCACCAATAACCATCTCCCTCCATTATTAAATTAGTCGATAACTACCTCATTTCCAACAGTAAATGCCGATCCAGAGCAGTTATTACCCATTTCCTGCATTTCTAGCTCCGCCGGTCCCCTTCCCCTCACTCTCGAATGCAGACACACCTCCAACATACGACCAGGCCTGGGAAATCTCCCCCTGCCAAAACTCCACTCAAAAACCCCACAACCAGCCACCTGTCCTATCATGCCAGCACCCAGAATTAATGGCCAACACCAGAATTCTGGTTCAACCACCAGAATTCACTATCTTGCATTCCCATTCCTGCCTCCAGTGTCCAGGGATCAATCATTCTTTGATTACCTCAACCAATTCCAACAACCTAAACATACTTTCCCACCTCTCTAACGACATACCATTCCTCCCAAGGGTCTCCATTGTTGCAGAATTCCACCTGGAGGTCTGAAGCCTGCAAAATTCAACTAATCTGCTATCTAGTCCAAACAACAATTTTATACGTGTGGCTGGTCTCTTTTCTAATCGAGAGAGGATCGAAAACCGAAAGGGATTTCAACAACATATTATTTTTTTGGATACTTATTTTTATGTAAGTTCTAGTTCAATGGGGAAGGGTTGACCAAAAAAGACTTGGAATGAAACTATAAGGAAAGACATGATGTACTTAGGCATTAGTGAGACTATGATTACAGATAGGGCGCAATGGCAACAATGGATCCATATAGCCGACCCCACTTGGTGGGATAATGGCTCGAGTGTTGTTTCTAGTTTGAAGTCTAAATTATTTGTTGTGTATTTGGTGAACAAACATATGATTGTGGATATTATTTTCAACAAATTTGCCAACTAATTGTCCTAGTTGCTATGCTTATTCGCTTGCCATTTAGTTGAAACATTTCTTTTAATTAAACATGATGTAGCTTGTTTCTCTTTAGTTTAATCTCAAACGTGAATGTTTGTGGACGCTATTAATAACTTCAGAACTTATTGTAATTGTTCGTTGGATTATTCATGTGCATCGCATCATCATTTAGATTCCCCACGACACTTCATGAGCACCCACTTGTTAGAGTTCTTTAGGGCACAATTACACTCACTACAAGCGTCCTGCGTCAAGCCCCCTCCCTTCCACCAAACCACCACTACCTCCCTCACCCTCCTACAACTACCTATAACCACTACCACTAATTTCATAACTACCTACTAAACTCCTCCCTTAACTTCCTTCTTCCCTCTCCCTCCCCATAATCCCCACTAGATCTTCACCGTGAACTACACCCTGCATTCAACACCCATGACCAAGGCAGTTATTCACCTCCCACTCCTAACGCCAACGCCCCTCTATGAACTTCAATTTCCATTTCCCTCACCCAATTTCTGCAGCCGTAAACTCCCCTCTCCAGGAAAACCTCCCCAAATAGCCATCTACTTCCCTATCCTACAGGAGCCCAAAATAGCCCTTGGACGTAAATTCCAGGTGCTGGCAATTATTTGTTTTTTCCCCAAAACTCCCCTTCAATTACTGCAGCCCTCATTATCAACTCCCACCTCCACTGACAGCCCAACCACCATCCAATCCCTCACAGTTTTTGCTACCATCATCCAGTTTATATAAATCCCTATTCAGCCCTCAAACATACACATCCAGCCCACCGAATCCCTCCAAAGGTTTAAATTCAGTCCGCCATCGTCTCTTCGGCCACAGAAACCTCAACATAAGTTCACCTAGCCTTCTATTCTCTAATCTCTGTGAGTGCATTGCTGTTTGTAATTTCTTTTATGTTGATTTTTGTGTGAATTCACTCTTTCCGGGAAATATTAGTTTGCAATCCTTGTGCCCAAGTATCTTGCAACTTGACGGGATTATTTTCTTGCGTATTTAATCTCTCGTATTCTTGCATGTGTACGACGTTACTTGTTTCCTTACTACAAACTTTGCTTAATTGTGGTTATCATGTTATATCATTTATAGTTTTCATTTGTTGCAAGTTTAGTTATCGATTACATGTCTCATTCATATAGTCGACCGTTGCTTTGCTAGATCAGTCCTGTGTCACCCCACCTCTTTAATAACACTAATTATTATACAAACAACTAATGTACTAAATCATGGTTTGTGAGACTAAGGCTCCGTTTGGCACGGCGTTTTTGCTCCGGTGAGTTTGGACAAAAACACCATCGCCATAGAATGTATGTTTGGCATGACAATGTTTATGACCGCCACCAAGAAAAGAAAGCTAGTTTTGAACACAAAAGGGAATGAAGTTCCTTAGGTGAGGTCGGGCCTTCACGAACGATGGTTCATAACCACCGCGTTCACGACCGCTATTGCGGTTCTAGATGGAGCCTAAGTTAGTGCCTGTAACTTCAATTCTACGAAACCTCTTTGTTGCATTTTATTTTGAATTTGTCTTGTCCTCTTTTGCATTTGGGCCATGCATTTGAATATTCTTCATACATTTGAATATATATTCCTAATTTTTATGGGGAATTATATGCTTAGGCTACAAGCGCTGGTTTGAAGGAGCAAGAGGCAATCAATTTTCTTGAGAAGAAAATGAAGAATGATGTTGCCTTCTCATATGAGGAGACTGTGCAGGTATCCATTTATTTTAAGATTCATCGTACTTTTCCACATTTTTGTGACCATTAGGGACCTGCAGCTGTTTTCTTTTCTTGACTAAACGACAGAATTTATTTAATATTTGATGTTTCATTTGTTTCACTTGAAGATTGAACGATGCAACTTGCAATATTTAGTTTTCATGTGGTAATGTTTCTTTTTTCTGCACTTGCTTTATTGAATAGTTCTAAGATTTTTGATTTAATTCAATTGTAAAAAAAATTCAATTGTATCGACGAAACTGGTGGAGACGGTTGCAGACCGATCTACGCTAGTCCCTGTGGAGGCAGGGGATCCAGGCGATGGAGTGCTGGTCGAGGTTTTAGTGAAGGCAGTAGTTGGTGGGGTGGTTGAGGAGAGGAGGGCGGTCGAGTCGCTTAAAGCTCTTCGTCTAGGCAACGAACTTACTCCATGGAGGGGGAGGGCTCTGGACACGAAGGAGCGAGCGTGTGTGGAGCTGAAGCCCGCTAGGAAGTAGCGTAGTAATGGTTTGGGGAGAGTTCAGTGACATGTGTAGCGACTTCGATGAACTTGACGATGTAGGCCGCGATGGTATCAGACTGGAGAACGGAGCTGAGGAGCTCGTATGCATTGCCAGCCTGACTCGTGTCGTAGTGGCCTATGATTTCCCCCTTAAGTGTGGGCCAAGAGGATCAGACACATGTTGATGCTTCCAACACACCCAGTGGAGCGCATGACCCTCCATTTAGACAATCTTCATGAAATCCTTCTGGTTAGTGGGGGTGGGCTGGAGACTGAAAAAATGTTCGTTGTGGGCGATCCAACCGAGAGAGTCAATGTCGTCGAACACTGGAATCTCAATGCGGAGGAGGTAGGTGAATGCCCCTGACGAATGCAAGATCTCCATATAGTTAACAATGTGCCCATATGGTGCGACAGAGGAGGAGGATGCAGAGGTGATTGTTGACTGTTGATGGCTGTGTTTGTGAGTTTGCGGAGGAATGTGAACTTTTAGTCGAGCTTCAAGCATATCCAAACCAATGAAAATTGGTGGAGGCTGGAGCGAAGGCATCCTCGTCAGCGCAGATGTCCATGGGACAAGTCTTGGGCATGCCAGAAGAGGGTCAGAGGAAGACTAGAGGGTTGTCGATGCGTCGAAGGAGGGAAAATGAGTGCTTCAGAGAGAAGGCGAAATAGAAGGTGGGGAGAACGACGGTCGGGGCGTACGACATTTTAGCATGCTGCGGTTGTAGAAGTGTCGAGCGCTGTTCCTGCAAGGGTTGGATGTGGGCAGGAGCGGGTCCAGTCCTATGCGAGAATGGAAGACAAAGAGCTATAGTAGGACTGCGAGGCTATGCGCTGGTCCGGGCTGAAGTGCGTGATTCCAATCATGCATGGTTGCAATACCAGGCTTGGGGCGGTGAAGGAGGCTGCGACTGTCGACTATGAGGCGTCACTATTGGTCATGGGAGCTTGGAATAAGCTCGTGCGGGTTTGTCGAGACGGGTGCACGGTCAGCTGCGCCGACGTGTGGCAAGGTGTGACTAAGCGAGACGGGAGGCGCTGATCGGCTGCTGTCGAGACCAGAGATGAAGAAGGATTAGGGCTTTGAATTGAACCCTTTATGCGAGGGCCGCTCGTACTAGTTGATAGCTACCGCTATCGTCAAAAGAAAATAAGTAGATTAATACGAAAGAAGATACAAGATTTGGAGACAACTCGACCCAATCTGTTGAGTGCAAGATCCCTTTAAGAGCCTTCTCTCAAAGAGTGCATAAAGCTAAATGTTCAAAAGAGAGCCTAAAGCCAAATGTTCAAAAGATTCTCAAAGATGCTCACCGCCACTCTCTTGTATAGACGTTAGTGGCACACACATAATTACAAAAATACCCTAAAGCTACATAGATAGATAAGAGGACATGTGGATGGCCCAGGAAGTCATATTCGAACCATGTCTCCCATAATATATAAAATTATTGTATCCACACTTTCAAACTACTCTTCAGCTGCTGTACTTCTAGAAGGAGTCCCTCAACCTATGCTAAGAAAAGATGCAAATTGGGGTTATGGGGTTTCTTTCCTCTGAGGACTTGCTACATTTTCATTCAGAACTTCCTTGATCATGTTGGACGACTAACTAGCTGTTGCCTTATTATCACCATAGAAGACTATATGAGTTGTTATAAATAAAGCAAGATTCTTCATTTGAGCTCTTAGCCATAGATCTTCATAAACACCAAGGGCCATCTATCTAAATTATGCTTCAGCACTGGATTTACCTACAACAAATTGTTTATTGCTTCTTCGAATCACAAAGGTATCTCTAACAAGCCTATCATTCATCGAGCCTGTCCGATTTGCATCAGTATATATGTTGATCCTAAGTTTTTTATTGGAATAGAACAATTTTTTTAATTAGCCTTTAAATATTTAAGGATTTTGTGACCAACTTCTTTATAAAGGATGCAAGAAGAATGTAATGTTGGAATATGAGTTATTAGAGTTATTATGTCGCATTTTATTTATCCTTGTATATCTCTCTTATATATAGGAGAGTGCCTCTTTACTCTAATTTTAAATTATTTAGTTTTGAACCTCTCCAACATGGTATCAGAGCGTGGCGTGACCTAACGCTTCTCCCGTCTGCGTTCTCCAGCGTCGGCGTTTTGCTGCGCGAGGCCTCCAACCGTCGTTCTTCCTCCTGTCTCCAGCGCTCCTCGCGTCTCACGCACCCTGCGCTCCTCGCGTCTCCAGCGCTCCTCGCGTCTCCTGCCTCCAGCGCTCCCCGCGTCTCCTGCCTCCAGCGCTCCTCGCGTCTCCCGCACCCAGCGCTCCTCGCGTCCCTGCTCTAGTCGGCCAGCCCTAGTCGTTCTCCCGGGTTTTCTCAGGACAGCCAGCCCTAGTCGGCCAGTCTCCCGCCTCCAGCCCTAGTCGCCTTCCTCTCTCGTCCGTCGGCGAAGCCCTCTCCGCATGGCTGTTTGAGCCTTTCTCGGCGCCGGATCTATGCAGGCTTGAGTCTGTGATTGCTCTTCCGGCGTCCGTTCTCCCTTTTGTGGGAATGCATCTCTCTCTTATTGTGTATTGCGTTCCACCGACGCATCTTCTCTTTCTATGAGTGAGATTTCCTGTTTCTAGGCTCCCAGATTTGTGTTTTTTCCTCTCTTGCTATGCCAGGATGTAGCGAGACTCCGGATGTCTCCTCCTGTGGGAGCGCTCCTCATGATCCTCTTCCTTCTACTGGATCTCTTCGTGCCAACCATGATCACGGGACTCCTCAAATTACTACTATTAAGTTGGATGACACTAACTATCTTCCATGGGCTCGCTCCGTTACTCTGGCTCTCAAGAGCCGCCGTCTGTTTGGCTACATCAACGACACTACTAGGGCTCCCACTGCTACCTCTCCGGATTGGCTCCAATGAGAATCCGAGAACTCCTTGGTGATGTCTTGGCTGACCAACTCTATGCAGGAGTCTATTGCCCGCAACTATCTATTTCTGGATACGGTGACCGACATTTGGAAACGTGCCGAGATTACCTACTCCTGTCGCGGGAATGCTGCTCAGATCTTCTAATTGCGGCGTCGGATTTTCCTCCTGCGCCAAGGGGATCGACCCCCCGCTGCTTATTACCTGGAGTTTACCCAGCTTTACCAGGAATATGATCACTTTGACGCACTTACTCTTGTCTCCCCTGAGGATGAAGCGCTGGTCCGTGCCCGAGAGGAACGCAATCGAATCTTCGAATTTCTTCATGGTCTCCACCGTGATCTCGATCCCATCAGTGTTCAGATCCTTGGTCGTTCCCCTCTACCTTCCTTACATGAGGTATATAGTTTGGTTCAACAAGAATATGATCGTCGGCAGATTCGTCTACCAGATACTGTTGTTGAGGGCTCTGCTCTTGCTGCTCGATTCAATCCTGGTGGCCGCTCTATCCGGGATACAAGGTCTAAACCTATGGACAAGGACCATTTGACGGCGATTACTGCGGGAAGGCACGCCATACTCGGGACACTTGCTTCAAGCTTCACGACTTTCCTCCTCCTCGCGGTGGCCCTGCCCCTCGTGGTGGCCGCGGATTTGGCGCACTCTGGGTCGGTCTGCTCCTTCTCGCTCGACTCATCTCTCCAATGCTGTTGATGATCCTGCCTCTTATGAGGGATCTGATGCCCTCGCGGTTCCTTCCGCTCTTTCTGCTGAGGAGATTCAAGCCTTCCGTCGCTTTATGCTTGGCCACTCGTCTGAGTCTGCTAGCTCTTCCTATGCCCACCAGGGGACTCCAGGTGCTCACTCTGCCTCCGCTTGCTCTCCCACCCAGTGGATCATTGATTCTGGCGCCACAGACCATATGACTGGCTCTGCTACAGGTTTTGTATCTTATATACCTTTGTCTGGTAGGGACAAAGTGAGCATTGCTGATGACTCCTTGTCTCCCATTGCCGGGAAAGGGTCCATCTCTTGCTCCTCCCTCACCCTCTCTTCAGTGCTTCATGTTCCTAAGTTTACGCGCAACCTGCTTTCTATTAGACACCTTACTGATTCCATGAATTGCTCTGTAACATTCTTTCCCTCCTGTGTCTTTCAGGACCTGAAGACCGGGACGGTGATTGGCTTTGGTAGACTGTGGGATGGCCTCTACCTGTTTGACCCCTCCAGCTCAGCTCCACCTCCGGAGGCCCATTCTGTTGCTCAGATCTCTGTGGACTCTTGGCACTGCCGCCTGGGCCATCCTTCTCCCTCTACTCTGCATCTTTTATTTCCGAATATGTCAAATGTATCTTTGAAAACTTTTAAATGTGATGTGTGTGCTCTTGGTAAACATCATCGTACTTCTCTTAATCATGTGTCCACTCCTAGTTCTTCTCCTTTTACTGTGGTTCATACTGATGTTTGGGGTCCTTGCCCTGTTGCCTCTATTTCGGGTTTTCACTGGTTTGTTACATTTATTGATTGTTTTTCTCATTGTACGTGGGTATACTTAATGAAAAACAAGAATGATGTCTTTCCCTTATTTCAACGTTTTCATAAGATGGTGACAACTCAATTTAATGCTGCCATTAAAATTTTGCGCAGTGATAATGGTCGTGAGTATGTTGACTCTTCCTTTGAGCATTATCTTAGTGATCAGGGCATTGTACATCAGACATCTTGTGTCTACACCCCGGCTCAGAATGGAGTCGCCGAGGGTAAGAATCGCCATCTTCTGGAGGTTGCTCGATGCCTCCTCCTGAAGATGCACCTCCCGAAGCATTTTTGGGGGGATGCTGTTCTTACGACGACGTATCTTATTAATCGCCTGCCGACTCGTGTCCTCGATTACAAATCCCCTCTTGCGGCTCTTTCCGTCTCTCCCACAAATCTCCTTCCTCGTATTTTTGGGTGTGTGTTTTGTCCATGTTCGCCCCACGTCGAAACTTGACCCTCGTGCCCTCAAGTGTATTTTTATTGGGTATTCACCTACCCAGAAAGGATATAAATGCTTCCATCCAGCTTCCTGAAAGATATTCGTTACTATGGACGTCACGTTTCGGGAGTCTGAGTCCTTCTACGAGCCCTCACTTCAGGGGGAGACTTACCCAACGGAAGCGAGCCCTCTTCCCCTACCTATTCCTCCCTCATATCTTCCTACTCCTGTGTCTATTCTTGCTATGTCTACATCCTTGCCTACTCCTGTTCCGACTCCTGTGACCGCTCCTCCTTTACAGGTGTGTACTCGGCGAAAAAGGGGTCAAGGTACATCGACATCTCTCAGGCTACCCGCTCCAACATCTGATCCTTCTTTGGGGACTCAAGGTAACTGTATCTCCACCCAACATCCGATGTCCCACTTTGTGTCCTATAACTTATTGTCCCCTTCACATAAACTCTTTATTGCCTCTCTCTCCTCCATTTCTATTCCCTCAATTTGGCAGGATGCTATCAGTAACCGAAAGTGGCAAGAGGCTATGCTTGAGGAGATGTTGGCTCTGGAGAAGAACTGCACATGGGACTTGGTCTCGTTGCCACCTGGCAAGACTGTGGTGGGGTGTAAGTGGGTGTTCTCCATCAAACAGAACTCTTAAGGGGTTGTTGAGCGATACAAGGCCCGCCTGGTGGCTAGGGGCTATACTCAGACTATGGGAATTGACTATCAAGAAACCTTTGCTCCTGTGGAGAAGATGAATTCTATGCGAGTGTTGCTCTCGTGTGCTGCCTGCAAAGGGTGGCCTTTGACTCAGTTAGATGTAAAAAATGCCTTTCTTCATGGGGACTTGGAAGAAGAGGTCTATATGTCGTTACCGCCTGGGCTTACCCTTGCCGGATCTGGTGGAAAGGTATGTAGGTTGAAGAAAGCCTTAAATGGCTTAAAATAGTCTCCTCGGGCATGGTTTGGAAGATTTCACAGAGCTATGATCGCGTTTGGATATTCTCAGAGCAATGCCGATCATACTTTATTTGTAAGACACAAACATGGGAGACTCACTGCTCTTATTGTTTATGTGGATGATATCATTATCACGGGTGATGACACTGAAGAAATTCAAATTCTGAAACAAAGACTGGCAAAGGAATTTGAAGTAAAAAACCTGGGAAATCTCAAATACTTCCTGGGAATTGGAGTCGCTCGATCAAATCATGGCATATTCATATCTCAGAGAAAGTACATTCTTGACTTGCTCCAATCATGTGGGATGAGTGGGTGTAGACCTGCTGATACCCCAATTGAAGTTTATCACAGATTGGGGAGAGATGATGGGGAATTGGTAGATGATATCACTGGGTTTCAACGATTGGCAGGGCGTCTTATCTATCTATCTCATACTCGCCCGGATATTTCATATGATGTTGGTGTTATTAGTCAGTTCATGCATTCACCACGAACTCGTCACTTAGAAGCTGCTCATCGAATTCTCCGGTATCTCAAGTCCTCTCCTGGAAAAGGTATCCTATTCTCCCCGGGCAAAGAGCTGACCGTGGAAGTCTATACTGATGCTGATTGGGCCGTTCAGTTGACGACAAGAGGTCCACCTCTGGCTATTGTTCTCTAGTTGGTGGTAATTTGGTAATGTGGAGGAGTAAAAAATAACATGTAGTTGCCAGGTCTAGTGCTGAGGCAGAATTCAGAGCAGCTCATGGGATTTGCGAGGGACTGCGGATTAAATCTCTCCTAAAAGATCTTGGCATGGAAAACAAGGATCCCGTGAGGCTTTACTGTGATAGCAATGCCACCATTAGCATTGCTCACAATCCTGTCCAACATGACCGCACAAAACATGTGGAGGTTAACCGTCACTTCATAAAAGACAAAATAGAAAGAGGAGCTGTGAGCACACCTTTTGTCCCTTCATATCAACAATTAGCGGATGCTCTCACCAAGGGGTTGAGTCAGAACGTGTTTGTAAAAATTATGTGCAAGCTGGGCATGCAAGATATCACATGCCCAACTTGAGGGGGAGTGTTGGAATATGAGTTATTAGAGTTATTATGTCGCATTTTATTTATCCTTGTATATCTCTCCTATATATAGGAGAGTGCCTCTTTACTCTAATTTTAAATTATTCAGTTTTGAACCTCTCCAACATGTATAAATGGCTAATGACCACAAAGACATTGACAATGTGAGAATGAGTATGAGACATAAGTCATCTTCAATTTCTTTGATAAGATAATCAAATGGTTTGCATCCGAACATTCACATTTCTTCAAGAAAATCAAGGCTGTTTTTTATCTGAATATGAAGATATCTTGCTTTAATTCTACAACTTCAATACCCAAGAAATTAATGAGTTTCCAATATCCTTTTTGTTGAAACCGAAATCTCGGTCTCTGTGGAGTTCGGGGTCCCAAAAAAGGGGTGACCGCGCACTTACTACGCTCAAGTAAACGATCTAGACACAAGACTAGGAACTCGAAGTGCAGATCCAAGGTCTCAGCGTGGAGGTCCCACCGCACACCCGGAAGACTAACTAACTCTTCCCCTCCCAAGCCAAAGACTGAGCTAAGGAACCTTTGTAGGGCTCTCTTGGCCGGCCAAAATCTCAGAGCCGACCCCTTCCTCTCCATAGGTGCACCTCCCTGGATCTATGCAAAGTCTTTCTCGTCCGGTCGACCAATATCGTACTCCCGCCTAACAATTTACTATACGCAGACCAAATGGGGCTGCCAACAGCGTGACTCCGCTGTTCCGGGAGACTATTAGCGGTCTCTCAGGGGTTTCCAAGTAAATTTCCTTCTGGACTCCCACTTAACTACGCTAGAAAACATAAACAAAGAACATGCGTCACAGATTACATGAATATGAATTCCATACTTCGGCACGTAGGCCGGCAATATAAATAAATAAGGCCTTCTCGGGCCGGCACAACCTTGGGCTTAAACCCGCTATTTCTCGCTTTGTTCTGCAACACATGTACGCCAATGTCCTGCCAAGCGGTGGCAAGCGGAACATCGATCAACTACAACGGGCCGGAGCCTATCGACCCCACCCCTTTTTGGGGTGGCAATATTTCGCCCCTGCAAGCAAGTAGTATGCAACTTCCTCGGAGTCTTCTCGGGGAACCCCAGAACATCGCCAATCCAGATTGACATATCCGAATGGGCTTCACACAGCATGTCTAAATCCGTACTCGCGCTTCCGGACGCTAATGCAATTACAAGCGGGGATGTACTCATCGACCCGTCGGAGAGCTCCCTTCCTCCACCCGTTGGTGGAGAGGGGCTTCCATGCAATCATGATAAATTAGGGCTTCACCTGCCCGAGGAGAAATTTCGTTACCCTTGAAGCGTGCTTTGGAACCATGGAGAACGTTCAAGACGGCTGCCCTCTTTGCAGATCCGGCCTCCACTCGACGCTTCGAGTCGCTAAACGACGCTCCAAGCTTACGCCAGAGTTTTCTCTTTCTCCAAGCGGCGCACACCGTCGCGACTTGCAGTCTCCCCTTGCAGCAGCCATACAGAGAGCTCAAAAGAGAGGGAGAGGAGAGGGATCAGCCTCCCTTTGCGAAAATGTGAGAGAGGCTCGGGTCCTCCTCCAGGCCGACGAGAGAGAGGGAGGTGAGAAGGGCTCGGGGCGGCTCCTCTTTGCTCCAGGCCGACGGGGAGAGATGGAGAAGAGAGCTCGGGGGATGCTCCTCCTTGCTCCAGGCCGACGGGGAGAGAGAGGGATCGAGAGAGAGAGAAGGGAGATCGGGATTCCTTGCTCCAGGCCGACGGGGAGAGAGAGGAGGAAGGGAGATCGAGATTCCTTGCTCCAGGCCGACGGGGAGAGAGAGGAGGAAGGGAGATCGGGGTTCCTTGCTCCAGGCCGACGGGGAGAGAGAGGAGGAAGGGAGATGGGGGGGGGGGGGTAGCTCGGGCTGCTTCACGCGAAAAGAAAAGAGGGGAGGGAGGAGTCGGCTGGCTAGGGTTTGGGGGGAAGGGAAATTAGGTTTTAAATAAAACCTAGACAAAACTGCTATCCGCAGACCACTCCTCTAAACGCAAACCAAAACCCGCTAGACGCAGCCCAATCAATGCTAGCCAATCACAGGACACCTCGGGTCCCAACTATCTGGGGAGGGTCACACCCGACGGGTATGGGGTTGTACACAATCCCCGCTCTTTGCGAGCGTGCCCCACGCTCGGAAAGAAATGTCCAACCCCAAGTATCCGGCGGGTAGGAGCCGACCCGAAAAAAGAATGGGTATATAATTATATGAATGATGATTCTTCTATTTTTTGTACTCATATTTGTCCTGATGTGATAACCTTTCCCTTTGTTGCCTTTAAATGATCAATTTGGTTGTCAACAACCTTGGTTATACACTATGCCTTCTTTTTTATGGTAGAAACATTATGCCCTTCATGTTCTCAAAATGTCGTGCAACTTAATGTCTATCAGCAAGCAAACTCATAATTTAGATTGCGGTTATTTTTACTATTGCATATCGTGTTATTCAAGAATGGGCCTCATGGATGATTGACAGTGCTGAGGAAAAGAATGCTCACTATTATCTATAATGATTACATAAACAATCATGTATTGAAAATTTAAAATGAATCTGATTTTATTTCTAAAACTAATCAAATAATGTTGTGCCATTGTAGGATTCATTATCTTAAGCTTTTGTTTTCAAAACTATTCTTAAAGGGCTTCGATTGTCAGTGATAACTATCAATTTATCAAGCTTAACTGATCCCCTATATGCTAAAGCCCTATATTGAATCTCATCCTTTCTCAAACTGTCATCCGAGAGGTTTACCCGCTCTGCCGGTTAGATGAGAGCCCGAACAGCGGAACCATCACGGAGCCAAAACCAAAGAGCCTCCACGAGAGGTCAACCTGCCATTATAAAGAACTTGTCGGCTAGGTGAGAGCCCGATTAGCGGGTCTGCTCGGGGCCAACTACCTTTGAAACTTGCCACCGAGTGAGCCTACGGCCCTGCCAGCTAGATGAGAGCCTGGTCAGCGGGTCTGCTCGGGGCCAACTTCCTTTGGAACCTGCCACCGAGTGAGCCTACGGCCCTGCCAGCTAAATGAGAGCCTGGTCAGCGGGTCTGCTCGGGGCCAACTGCCTTTGGAACCTGCCACCGAGTGAGCCTACGACCCTGCCTGCTAGATGAGAGTCTGGTCAACGGGTCTGCTCGGGGCCAACTGCCTTTGGAACCTGCCACCGAGTGAGCCTACGTCCATGCCAGCTAGATGAGAGCTTGGTCAGCGGGTCTGCTCAGGGCCAACTGCCTTTGGAACCTGCCGCCGAGTGAGCCTACGACCCTGCCAGCTAGATGAGAGCCTGGTCAGCGGGTCTGCTCGGGGCCAACTGTCTTTGGAACCTGCCACCGAGTGAGCCTACGGCCCTGCCAGCTAGATGAGAGCCTGGTCAGCGGGTCTGCTCGGGGCCAACTGCCTTTGGAACCTGCCACCGAGTGAGCCTACGGCCCTGCCAGCTAGATGAGAGCCTGGTCAGCGGGTCTGCTCGGGGCCAACTGCCTTTGGAACCTGCCACCGAGTGAGCCTACGACCCCGCCAGCTAGATGAGAGCCTGGTCAGCGGGTCTGCTCGGGGCCAACTGCCTTTGGAACATGCCACCGAGTGAGCCTACGACCCTGCCAGCTAGATGAGAGCCTGGTCAGCGGGTCTGCTCGGGTCCAACTGCCTTTGGAACCTGCCACCGAGTGAGCCTACGACCCTGCCAGCTAGATGAGAGCCTGGTCAGCGGGTCTGCTCGGGGCCAACTGCCTTTGGAACCTGCCACCGAGTGAGCCTACGACCCTGCCAGGTAGATGAGAGCCTGGTCAGCGGGTCTGCTCGGGGCCAACTGCCTTTGGAATCTGCCAACGAGTGAGCCTACGACCCTGCCAGCTAGATGAGAGCCTGGTCAGCGGGTCTGCTCGGGGCCAACTGCCTTTGGAACCTGCCACCGAGTGAGCCTACGGCCCTGCCAGCTAGATGAGAGCCTGGTCAGCGGGTCTGCTCGGGGCCAACTGCCTTTGGAACCTGCCACCGAGTGAGCCTACGACCCTGCCAGCTAGATGAGAGCCTGGTTAGCGGGTCTGCTCGGGGCCAACTGCCTTTGGAACCTGCCACCGAGTGAGCCTACGACCCTGTCAGCTAGATGAGAGCCTGGTCAGCGGGTCTGCTCGGGGCCAACTGCCTTTGGAACCTGTCACCGAGTGAGCCTACGGCCCTGCCAGCTAGATGAGAGCCTGGTCAGCGGGTCTGCTCGGGGCCAACTGCCTTTGGAACCTGGCACCGAGTGAGCCTATGACCCTGCCAGCTAGATGAGAGCCTGGTCAGCGGGTCTGCTCGGGGCCAACCATTAGTTCTGAACATTTTTATACTTATCTTCCGAACTATCCTCCATGTTAATATTCTCACCTGGTGATGAGATTGTATAAAGTATGATTCTCCCTCACGAATGTGACATCCGCATAGACATCATTTCTTTGATGGATAATAGTGATTTTATAACATTGTTTGAGCGAAAGGATATCCCAGAAACACACTTAATAGCCCTGTGATTTAATTTCTCCATATTAGGACTATGATAATGAACAAAAGGACAACTGAAACTTTTAGGATAGGCATTTGGTTGTATACTCATAGGACATTTAAAACCCAAAATTCTAGATGGAAGATCATTTGTAAGATGAGTAGTAATGATGGCTTCCCCAATATGATTTAGACACATGAAAGTAGAAAGTCAGTCTTGGAAATAATCTTTAATACCTAAACTTTGTATTTTGCCACCAAAGTGACTTCAGATCATAACAATTTGTAAGAATTATACCAACAAAAAATATATAGGTTTAAGGAAAATCGAAGTGACCCTGATGCTACTATCACTAAATGATACAAACCAACGAGCTCCACTTACATTTGAGTATTAGATGACCCCAGAATGTCTCTGAATTAAATGAAAAGGGATAAATCTTATTTTATTGCCAATAGAAAATGTAATATGTTTATATAATTATACTTAGCATGCTCACATACAACAACAACATCACTCAAGCCTTTATCCCACTATAGCGGGGTTTGCTACATGGATCTTTTGTCGCCATTGTGCCCTATCTTTAGTCATAACCTCACTAATGCTTAAGTGCATCGTGTCTTGCCGTATAGTTTCATTCCAAGTCTTTATTGGTCTACCCCTCCCTCGTTTATCATGCGATGCCTAACTGGTGCCTCTAATGGTCCCCTTTACACATGATCGAACCATCTTAGTAGAACTTCTCACATCTTCCCGCGGGTGTCAGTGCATGACCCTGATCGTCACTTAGTTCCCCTTCTCTAGCCATGACGTTCGCTTGAGTTCTTCTGTGCTAGTCACTCTCCACGCTCACCGCACCATAATGTTGAAACTGAAATCTCGGTCTCTGTGGAGTTCGGGGTCCCCAAAAAGGGGTGACTGCGCACTTACTACGCTCAAGTAAACGATCTAGACACAGGACTAGGAACTCAAAGTACAGATCCAAGGTCTCAGCGTGGAGGTCCCACCGCACACCCGGAAGACTAACTAACTCTTCCCCTCCTAAGCCAAAGGCTGAGCTAAGACACCTTTGGAGGGCTCTCTTGGCCGGCCAAAATCTCAGAGCCGACCCCTTCCTCTCCATAGGTGCACCTCCCTGGATCTATGTAAAGCCTTTTTTGTCCGGTCGACCAACATCGTACTCCCGCCTAACAGTTTTACTATACGCAAACCAAATGAGGCTACCGACAGCGGGACTCCGCTGTTCCGGGAGACTATTAACGGACTCTCAGGGGTTTCCAAATAAATTTCCCTATGGACCCCCACTTGATTACGCTAGAAAAGATAAACAAAGAACATGCGTCACAGATTGCAGGAATATGAATTCCATACTTCGGCACGCAGACCGGCAATATAAATAAATAAGGCTTAAACCCACTATTTCCCGCTTTGTTCTGCAACACCTGTACGCCAACGTCCTACTAAGCGGTGGCAAGCGGAACATCGATCAGCTACAATGGGCCGGAGCCTATCGACCCCACCCCTTTTTTGGGGTGGCAATATTTCGCCCCTGCAAGCAAGTAGTATGCAACTTCCTCGGAGTCTTCTCCGGGAACCCCAGAACATCACCAATCCGGATTGACATATCCGGATGGGCTTCACACAGCATGCCTAAATCCGTACTCGCGCTTCCGGACGCTAATGCAATTACAAGCGGGGATGTACACATTGACCCGTCAGAGAGCTCCCTTCTTCCACCCGTTGGTGGAGAGGGGCTTCCATGCAATCATGATAAATTAGGGCTTCACCTGCCCGAGGAGAAATTTCGTTACCCTTGAAGCGTGCTTTGGAACCATGGAGAACGTTCAAGACGGATGCCCTCTTTGCAGATCCGGCCTCCACTCGATGCTTCGAGTCGCTAAACGACGCTCCAAGCTTACGCCGGAGTTTTCTCTTCCTCCAAGCGGCGCACACCGTCGCGACTTGCAGTCTCCCCTTGCAGCAACCCTACAGAGAGCTCAAAAGAGAGGGAGAGGAGAGGGATCAGCCTCCCTTTGCGAAAATGTGAGAGATGCTCGGGTCCTCCTCCATGCCAACGAGAGAGAGGGAGGTGAGAGGGGCTCGGGTCCTCCTCCAGGCCGACGAGAGAGAGGGAGGTGAGTGGGGCTCGGGGCGGCTCCTCTTTTCTTCAGGCGGCGAAGGGAGAGGGAGATCGGGAGGTTCTCCTTGCTTTAGGCGGCGTCGGGAAAGGGAGAGGGAGCTCGGGACGGTCTTCCCTACTCCAGGCGACGGGAGAGAGAGAGGGATCGAGAGAGAGAGAAGGGAGCTCGGGCTTCCTTGCTCCAGGCCGACGGGGAGAGAGAGGAGAAAGGGAGATGGGGGGGGGGGGGGGGGCTCGGGCTGCTTCACGCGAAAAAACAGAGGGGAGGGGGGAGTCGGCTGCTAGGGTTGAGGGGGGTTAGGATTTTAGGTTTTAAAGTAAAACCTAGCCAACTGCTATCCGCAGACCACTCCTCTAAATGCACACCAAGACCCACTAACCGCACCCCGATCAATGCTAGCCAATCACAAGACACCTCGGGTCCCAGCTATCTGGGGAGGGTCCCACCCGACGGGTACGGAGTTGTACACTTTTCTTCAAATTCTTTGGTAAGTGTTGACTTGAGATCAATAATTTCCTCACTATTATTCCCCATGTCGATAATATCATCTATATAAACAATTAGAACAATGAGTTTACTTCCCCTTCATTTGATACACCAAAGAGTGGTATGCAGACATGCAGTACTGTGCAAGAATCCAAAGGAAAGCATAACCTTATTGGAGTGACCAAACTAAGTGAGAGTACCATGTATATCTCTTCCTGTAAATCATCATATATGAAGGCATGTTTTTCATCAAATTATTGAAGCTTCCATCTCTTATTAAAGAATTATGACCATGTTCTTTTTGACTAGATGAGCAAAGGACTCATGATAATCTATTCCTACTGTTTAAGTGTACTCTTTACCTACTATGCAAGTTTATGTCATTAAACTCATTCCCTTTGGATTTTTCTTAATAATGAAAAGCTAGCTGTACAAACCATCTTTCTTTGCTCGAGGAAGACTAACAATCCCACACATGTAGCTAGTCTCTCTCAAATTTAGGAATTTTGGAGTACCTCCTGCCAATTTCTAAGTATGGATATAGAAGATAATGATGCAATAAAGATCCAATGTGATGGTGACATCGAAGCAAATGAGATAAATTTGGATATAGTGTTGTGTGGGAGTCTGTTATCTTTTGAATTGTAATTGAGAGATCTTGATTTTATTGATAAGTGGATTTTGAAGACAAAACATGCATTGAATTAGGTATAGCTAGAGGAGTTCACTCTTTTTTTAAATAATAATTTTATTAGGATTAACATGATTGGAAATATAACTATGCTGAGGATTAACTGCATGATCAATATGACTATCTAAAGGGATGACGGTTTGTGGAATATAATGAGGTAATGGTGCAAAGCTCGAAAGCCTAGTTTATTTCATGACTATTTATGAACGTGTACAAAGCATGCACAACATAGAACTTTAGAGACAAAGTTGCAATGTCTAACCTGTTTAATACAATTTGGCCCACTCAACGAGTAAGTCAAGTAGGCAAGATGTGACACCCGATGACTCTAACAAACTTGTTGGCGTATCCCGCTTCACGAGCTTTAGTGAGAATATCAGCGATCTGTTCTGTAGCAGGAATATGTCTCAAGTCCAATTTCCTTAGTTGAACCTTTTCCCGATCAAAGTGACAATTGACCTCGATATGCTTGGTACGTTCATGAAACACAGGATTTTTAGCAATATGAATAGCAGCCTGACTATCGCAGAGCAAGGTGGCAGGAGAGGAGAGTTTGACACCAAGGTCTCCCAGAAGGCTTTCTAGCCATGTGAGTTCAGAGACGACATAGGCCATTGATCGATACTCAGCTTCAGCAGATGAACGTGCGACGACAGATTGCTTCTTGCTTCTCCAAGTAACAAGATGTCCACCAAAGTATGTGCAAAAGCCACTTGTGGAACGACGATTATCCAAAGATCCAGCATAATCAGCATCAGAGTAGGCGATGAGAGATAGAGATGATGAAGACTTATATACGAGCCCTTATCCAGGAGCAGACTTTAGGTATCGTAGGATGCGCTCAACTGTCTGGAGAGGAGAGGTCCGTGGAGCATGCATAAACCTACTGACAACCCCAACAACAAATGATATATCAGGTCTTGTAACTGTCAGATAGATCAGCTTTCCCCCAAGACGACGATAGTATTCTGTGGTTGGCATCCATGAGCGTGTCAGCTGGCTTGCAACCAGAGTTGCCAGCATCATGGAGAAAATCGAGGCAATACTTTCTTTGAGATAGGACAAGAAAGTATCGGAGATTCCCCAAATCTTTAGTTTGAAATGCGGAAGCCAAGTGTTCCTTGATCATATGGATGCCTTTTGAATCATCACCTGTAATTAAAATATCCACATAAACCAGGAGTATCACAGTGCCTGTTGAACAATGACGGGTGAAGAGAGAGAAGTCCGCCGAACTTTGAGTAAACCCAACATCACTAACAACCCGACTGAACTTGTCAAACCACGCCCGAGGAGACTGTTTGAGACCATAAAGAGATTTCTTAAGTTGACATACAAGTGACTCCCCCGTGGTCTCAAAGCCGGGAGGTTGGTGCATGTAGACAGTCTCTGCGAGATCAACATTGAGAAAGACATTTTTGACGTCCAACTGATGCAACGTCCATTGACGATGAACGGTCAGAGAGATTATGACGCGGACAGTGTTGAGCTTTGCAACATGGGAGAAAGTCTCTTCATAGTCAAGGCCGTGTTGTTGAGTAAAACCACGAGCAACAAGACGAACCTTGAGTCGTTCAACCGTCCAAGTTGGAGTCTGTTTGACAGTAAAGACCCATTTACAGCTCACACAAGTACAGGCGCTACAAACTGTCCTTGCCTGAGTATAAGGAGTGAAGTTCTTCCCACATAGTTTTGGCCGTGTCATGATACATGGACATATGGTAGGGTTCACTATCCATAGAGTTCAAGCCACATTTGAACTCGCCCATCATCGCGAAGCCAATCATCAGTGGGTTCAGTTGGTTGTGCCTTGGTAAGGTGATGAAGAAGCCCTTTTGTCTGGAGGACTCGACGGATCCACAAAATTTTTCCGACCATTCAGGGAGATAGTGGTGATGCAGAGCTCATCACGAACTTCAGGAGGAGTAGTTGCTGCACGAGCCGGAAGTGATGAGGCATCATTCAAGGCCATGACACTAAGAAGAAGAGCGATCTGATGGGATTGGCAATCTGGCGATCAGAAGAGATTGCAGAGAGATGGTGAGCTGAGCGGCCTGATGGTGCGAGCTAAGCGGTCTGTTTGGCGAGCAGCGAGTCGACGAGCTGGCGATCAAAAGCAGCGAGCAGCGAAGAAGAGCGGTCTGGCGAGTTGGCGGTCAGAAGAGTTCGCAGACAGGAGAGCTCGCAGGCTGGAGAGCTCGCGGACAGGGGAGCTCGCGGACAGGATAGCTTGCGGCGGTCAAGAGAGCTCGCAGCGATTAGAAGAGCTCGCGGTCTCGCGGAGCTGGAGATCTGAAGAGGTTCGACGAACAGAGAGATCGCAGCGGTCAGAGAGATCGCGGCGTACAGAGAGATTGCGATCTCGGCAAGGGGAACAGGCGGTCTCGGCAGCGAAGAAGACAACAACACTTTAGAAATCAGACTGCTGGAGGGGTGCGGTCAACAGAATAGCTGTGGGACCCAGCTGGAAGAGAAGAGGGTATAAAAGAGGGGGGGGGGGGGGCAGCTAAAAAAAACAGGTGGAAAGGAAACTCCAGATGGAGTGAGTAGGGGCTGCGGTCACAAAAACCTGTGACTGCCGAAAACAAGGAGCCCAGAAAAAAACGAAACTCCAGATGGAGTAAGTAGGGCTGCGGTCACAAAACCGGTGACCGCCGGAAACACGGAGCCCAGAAAAAACTTGCGATATTTTTAGGACCGATATTGCTCTGATACCATGCGGAGAAAAGTGACAGGAGAGAGAGAGAAAACAAAGATTTTATATATCTTTCTCAGAATAACATGTGTACATATATATAGGAGGAGAGAAGAGAGCCTTAACTCAATCCTATGGTGTGAGACTAAATCCTAAGAGAGTTTTACATGGGCCTCCTACATGGGTCTTTCTTTACAATTTCTTCAACAACTACAAATTGTTGCAAAGATGAATTCTTATAATTTGCAAATTCTCTCCTAATTTTGTAAGAAAAACAAAATAAAGCTTGAATAGGCTAATGCATAACCATGCATATGGGAGGGTGTAAAGTGGAATGTGGCGGGTTGGTTGGCCTCACCGAAGATGAACAAAAGAAGTTGTCTATTGCAGTTCTTAAAGAATAATTTTTTTTAGAGTTTTTCAAACATTAGTTTGAAAGCCTTAGAGGCTTCGGATGAGCTTGGTGTCAACATGAATAATAAAGTCAAATATTTTATCTACAACTTTGATTCTTAGAGCTTCTCCTGATTTGGACTCTAAGGTGTCCAAAATTAGGGCCGAAGTTTCAGAAAAAATAGTCGGTTGCAGTTCTCAGAGAAAACAAATTTTTTTGAGTTTTTCAAACATTATTTTGAATGCCTTAAGAGGCTTCTGATGAACTTTGTGTTAATATGAAAAATAAAGTAAAATGTTTTATCTACAACTTTGATTCTCAGAGCATCTGCTAATTTGGACCCTAAGGTGTCCAAAATTAGGGCCAAATTTCCAAGAAGTTGTCTGTTGCAGTTCTTAGAGAAAATATAATTTATTGAGTTTTTCAGACATTAATTTGGAAGCTTTAAAGGCTTCTGATGAGCTTGTTGCCAACATGAAAAATAAATTCAAATGTATTGTCTACAGCTTTGATTCCCTGAGCATCTCCTAATTTAGACTCTAAGGTGTCCAAAGTTAGGGCCAAAGTTTCAAAAAAGTTGCCTGTTGCAGTTCTTACAAAAAACCGAATTCTTTGAGTTTTTCAAACATTAATTTGGAAGTCTTAAAGGCTTCCGATATGCTTGGTGTAAACATGTAAAATAAAATCAAACGTTGTCTACAACTTTGATTCTCAGAGCATATCCTAATTTGGACTTTAAGGTGTCTAAAATTAGTGGCGAAGTTTCAGAAACAGTTATTTGTTGTAGTTTTTAGAGAAAACAGAATTTTTGATTTTTTTCAAACATTAATTTGAAAGCCTTAAAGGCTTCTGATCAGCTTGGTGTCAACATTATAAATAAATTTAAATGTTGTCTACAATTTTGATTCTCAGAGCATCTCCTAATTTGAACTCTAAGGTATCCAAAATTAGGGTCAAAGTTTCAGAAAAAGTTGTTTGTTGCATTCTCAGAGGAAACATAATTTTTTGAGTTTTTCAAACATTAATTTGAAAGCCTTAGAGGCTTCTGATGAGCTTCGTGTCACTATGATACTTAAAGTCAAATGTTGTCTAAAACTTTAATTTTTGGAGCATCTCCTAATTTGGACTCTAAGGTATCCAAAAGTTTGTTCCAAAACTACAGAATAAAACTATTAGAACAATTTAAGGTTTGCGGTTATCGGATCAGCGCAAATCATAAATCGAAATGAACTGCTCCAATTTAGCCAGAGAGAAATCCTTGCTTCGCGTCTTGCAGGGAGGATAACCTCGTACCAATCATTGACAATGATTGGTACGAGGATATAACCGGTGAGGATTTAAACATGCATGGGATCGGACGGTGGTTGCGAGTCACCGCCGATTCCATCCTATCATGACACCTAGCTCACCGTTGGGATCAACAAAACATAATAGGGCAGGAGCATAAGCATAGTAAAGCAAGAAATAGAATCCAAGCATACCGTTAGGATCAACAAAACAAGCGAAAAATAAATTCTGATTTTGAGCCAAAATATCGCTGGAGAAGTAGATGTTTTGAAAATTGCTGGAAATATTCATCAAATTAACTTTTCAAATTTGGATTAACAACAATAGTATGGATTAGCTCGGATTAATTGGAAAACTCATTTTTCTCTGCAAAGCCCTCAAAATTAGTACTCAGATTTACTAAATTACATTTATGAGATCCGAATAGTTTTTTTGAAAATGTAAGTCTGCATAAGAATCCGTCCCAAACCCTATACTTTCTCCAGGAACTATAGCCGGAAGGTTGACCTGAAACCCTAGAAAGTGCACAAGCTTGCTGTTTCGGACATTTGTTGGGACCACTGAGGTGGATGTGTGGGTTTTAGGGTGTCTGCAACACCAAGTTGAATATCCGGAGAGAGAAAATATAAATGTTAAATGCTTCGTCTACGATTAAATTATCCACTCCCATTGTATTCTAGATTTGTAAAAGAGGCTAGAATCATACAATGTGCATTACCGAATTGTTACTAAATTATAGGGAAATCCTAACGTTATGCTCTATATTTCTGGATAACTCTGAAAGATCCACAGCTTGTTCACAATTCAACTCAAGTTTTGATGGATTCTATCCCAGTCATTGAAACTGAATTGGATTGTTAAAAGTAGGATTGCACTTTATAATCACAATTGTATGGGATTCATATACTTTCAATAACAAAGTCAACCCCCTACAGTGGAATGATGACAATGGCGATCGCATGGAGGCAAAGAAATTTTATAAAATCACAATTAGGCTTACTGATATTTATTATAAAATGGTTTTTTATATGTAAGTTGAGCAGATAAAAATGAGAATGTTAGAATAGATGTATGACAAAATTAGGAAGAATAACTTAAGAAATGATTTATTATAACTGTATGATGTCAAACATACACTAAACGGAGCCTTAAATGTATGATTCCACTTTTATGTTCAAAACTAGTTTTCTTTTCTTTTCTTTTCTTGGTGGTGGCCATAACTGTTGTGATGCCAAACATACACTATATGATGGTGGTGTTTTTGTCTAAACTCACCGGAGCAAAAACGCCACACCAAACGGAGCCTTAAATTCAGACATGTACTACGAAAAATAAAAAAAAGTGCAACTCATTAGAAGATCACATAACATTAGTGTCGTGGGATTACGGGGATAAAAAATGTTCAGAGAAAATATATTTAATACCTTACTCAGCACCAGCATACAGAAAATAATGAATTGTAAAGTGAATACTAAATATTTGGAATAATGTTAATGATGATGATGATAGTTTAGTAATAGTTTACATGATTTTATGCTCGCAGACTGCGATATCTGCCCTCCAATCAGTGTTGCAAGAAGACTTCAAGGCCACGGAGATTGAGGTAACATATATTTTGTACTATGGAACTTCTAAATCCATGAAATGAAAAATTTGCCCTTAAATGCATAGTTGTGAGGTGAAAATATCATTATCTGGCATATTCGATAGGACGAGAAAGCATTGCAGATAATGTATGGTAAGATCCGTTTTGGCGCGGTGGTTTTTGTGTAGCGTGACGTCCTCCAGCCGGCGTCCAACGGTAGTCATTACTCTGCACGCAAAATAGCGGGTCACTGTTGTTTCGCTACCACAAAAGCAGCCTGGAGCTCGCTACTGCTCGGGCGATTGCAGCAAGGACCGCACATTTAGATTTTACAGAATCCGTGCCAAATTAGCTCTTAGGCTTTGTTTGGAGCTGCAGAGCTCCCACGGTGCGGATCGGTGGATGCCGGAGCTGTGGCCCGACATCCTGTCCCCTGTCGAAAACCCACATGTTTTCTGTAGTTTTTTTTTTGGTGCTCGGCAGGGGGATAGCAGCCCAACGGCCGTGGGATATCCGCCGCCCCCAACTGGGACGTAGATTTTCATCTGAAGACTAGAAACTAAGTTTGACATTGTTGGTATTTATGAAGGTGGGGGTGGTGAGAAAGGACGAACCTGTTTTCAAGGTGCTATCCATAGATGAGATCGACGAGCACCTGACGACCATCAGTGAGCGAGACTGAGCTGAAAATGCTTATATTTGTTTTTCTTTTCTCCTAAAAAACATGCTTGGAGATTGACCGGCACAACAGTAAATTTATGGCCCGGCCTTGTCCGAGGTTTAGCATTTCATGCGGTTCAAATTTCAAGTTTTGCATAATTTCCAGTTCATTTCATGCCGGTTCCTTCGAACTCAGAAATATGTGATTTGGAGAAATGAATAAAATTTATGAAGTGGGTGGGTTTGTTTGAAGGAATGGGAGGGAATGTTTATGTATTTTTAATTCATGATTTTATCTTTTTTTTGTATGAAAGCAAGTAAATTTGATTGTTCCAGAATGTGTTTTTTATTTTATTTTTTACTGCTATTTTCTACCCAAATTTGGAATGAAAACATGAATGTTTTCCATTCCATTTCTAGCAATGAGAAGGCAGGAATGTCGCGGCTGTTTGGCGTCGCTGTGCCGGCTGTGTGCACACAATACCCATGGAAAACCCGCAAATTTCAACCTCATGCCCCAGAGCGGGTACGCGGTGCGGAGTCTGCGAATTTGCACTGGTGGCGCTCCACCACTCCAAACAAGTCCTTAAAATGTCATGGCTTCAGAAGCTTTACAGTTTTCTATTAAACATTGTTTGGGAATAATTATCAAACAAGTTAGCATAAGTATAGGTTGCACCGCTCTTATTTTTGAAATTACAAAAACATCTCCGGGAGGTCTACTTTTCATGACATCCATGAACAAAAATACTTGAATAAATTTTTAGGGCGGTGTTTTTGTGCATGTGTTATGAAATGTAAACTACTAGGGGAGATTTTTGTGATTTCAAGAGTAAGAGAGGTGCAACATGTAATTTAGCAAAGGGTTTGACGGAAGGTCCGGTAAATGAGCCGTATTGTTTTTTCATAAACTATAAAATTATAGATTAAAATAAAGAAAGTATCTTGCTAATTCTGCACCAGCTTTGATTAAAAGTTTGTTTTGATCTAAAGTTTTACTAAATATGCATCAGGTTTGATTAAAATAAAGAAAATGTCCTACTAAATAAGCACCAATCTTGTGTGTTAAATATAAATATTGTTTTTTTTTGTCTCTGAATAACTTTAATTTGGAACCATTGATCCCTCAAACTGTTGTTTTATGCATGATTCTAATTGTATGGAAGGAGTTATGTTCAAGAACAATGATGCCTATCTCCAAATTGCCACCACCCACCCAAACAAGCTCTTAGAACATCAATGTTATATACTGTGGCGGAATTCAGTTCCGAAGAGGGGCGCCGTGCTTTGTTACCAAAACTTAAAATTTATGAAATTTGTTTGATTCCTCTTATAACTATTCATATAGATATTATAGACTACGTTTTGGGTGTATTCTAGGATAAAAAGGCGCAAAAGACAGTTTATATTATTAGTGCACTGTTGGTGCCCAGATAATTTTCTAATGCGGCAATAATATTTTCACTCGTCGCCGCCTCTTTTTATTTTTTTATTTTTTTAATCTATTTTTATTAGTTATTATTATTTTTATATGTTGTTCAACCAAAAGTATCTTTAATTGATGTATTATTTTTTAAATTACTAATTAGGGCGTTTGGGGGGCGCCGGCGATTGTGAGCTGTGTTGCGAACTGTGGATTGTGAGCATAGTGTTCATGAAATGTGGTTTGCGAATAAAGTTATGTTTTGGAGAATTTTATTTTTTACAATCATAAATGGAAAAACAATTTTAAATGTTTGGCAATACATGTGTGCGGTGACGTTTTAGTCATTAGTTGTTCTGAATGTCTCTCTCTAACGACTCTCTGTCTCTCAACATAAGCATGAGCTAATTTTGGATTGATCTTAGCAGCATAGTTCAACAAACCAATTCTCCATCAAACAAGTAGAAGAAGCAAACGAACAAATTGAGGAAAACTCCTAACGCAAACATAAAATATGTTTATGCGAACAGATAAAAAATAATTGGGTCATGACATTTTCCAGTTCTCCGCAAAAAAAATCATGGGAGTTCCAGAAGAAGTGCACAAGATCGAATAAGACGAGCATGTGAAAATCAGAAAAACTAGGAGAAATGGAATGCAAGAAACCCTTCATACATTTTCAAAATTTTCCATCAACTCCAAAAAAAACTAGCAGATGACAGAAGAATTGCAATGGAAGGATCCTCGCCTAATTGCAACTAACTATAACAAATCTAACACCTTGAGTTGATTGCGACAGGGAAATGAAAGAACAATTTTGTTCTCCTCTTTCACCATATGAAGGAGACGCGATCTGGAAGAGATGCGAGATCCCTAGCAGTGGCCCATAGGAGACGATGTGGGATCCCTAGCAGCGATCTGGAGGAGACGACGATAAATCCTAACAGCGCTTTAGATCTATCACGATGAGATGCGAGAGAAGAGGATCAATCTTTTCCATCTTTGATGCACGAATGCAGCGGATAAATCCGCCCCACCACGAATAGCGAACCACAACGAGAAAATGCAAAGCATTCACATTTATTGAGTGGCAACATTCGCCATCAAACCTCACCAAACACTAAGGATCTGTTTGGTGCGGAGGTGGTGGTCATGGACACAGTGATTATGAATAGTCATTCATGAATATCCGACCTCACCTCAGGAACTTCATCCACTTTTATGTTCAAGACTAGTTTTCTTTTTTTGATGTCGGTCATAACTGTTGTCATGCCAAACATACATTCTATGACGGTGTTGTTTTTGCCCAAACTCATTGGAGCAAAAAAGTCACGCCAAAAGAATCCTAATATTTGCCGAGGTGGCATTTTTCTCTACCTGATCGGGGCAAAAAAGGCTTGCCAAACGCCAGCCCATACCTAGGCCCTATTTGGGAGGGTTTTTTTTAGCTTCATTGTGTTTCCTGGAAAATGTCAGCGCCCCTTCCAATCTGTTTGAATTGTCTACTAGTGATAAACGTTGCTGCCCAAAACGGCTTTTAATAGTCATTTCGGAAAGTAAGGAGGTTCCTCTAATCGTAGGCGTTCGTTCGGCTTTTCTACCATTGTGGCTATTTTTTTTGTCCTCCCACTCTCGATCTCGCAAACCCTACCCGCTCGGAGTCGCAGTCTCCTTCTCCAAATCTCTGAACCCTACCCACGAGAAATCATGGCTTCTTCCTGTCTCTGCTTGCTTCAAAAAACAGTTCATTTTTTCTTTTTGTTTCTCCTTTTCCCTCACTCACCATTCGATATATACATCGTTGATCTTGCTCGATCGCTACATTACAATACGATGCTTGGATTTTTCAACCATTGTAGTGTTCTGAGCAAACTGGTGAGTTCCGGTATCCACCCCTTTGATTTTTGCTACTCGTCTAATCCAAATTAGAAGCAGATGGAATGTTCTTGATCTTTGTATTTTGCAAAGCATTCATATTTTAGCTTATTTTCTCAAACTCTGACAACATAAGATCCTTACCAGAACAAAATCCGGCTTTGATGATTTTTGTTTGCAAATAAGATCCTAACTAGAACAAGTCTGCTATCCTCTTCTTGATGAATGTTCTTGACCCGAATAAGATCCGGCTTGTTTTAGAAATGTGATATGTATATCCTCTAATTCAGAAAAATAATTCAAGGATCTTATTTGAATTTTTTTGGATCATAGGATCTACTAAAAAATTCAAGAAAGAATCTACTGAAATGTAATGTGTATACAGTTCAAAAAAATTCGAGCTTGTTCTTGTATTCGATAAGTTCTTATACCATGCAAAAAACTAAGCTAATACGTAGTTTGGTGTACAACCCATACTATTCAAGGGTAGGACCCGATTCGAGCCACATAGGCATAAATCAAAGTCAAAGATCAAAGACAACTCAGCCAGCAGGAGCACTAGAAGGCTTGAGCGAGTATGAGCGAGCATGTACGAGCATCCCCTCATACCCGCCAGGTGCGCGACGATAGGATATACTTGTCGAAGCCAGGCGAGATCACCTCAATGTCGCATAGTCGCCAAGCAGGGTTGTGCTATAAATAAGACCCTCCTTTGGTTCTATAAACATGACCCCAGAGGTACCAGGAAATGCACCTTTGGCTGAGCTTTCGGAACCAATTTTCAAAGACTTGGATCGTGAGCTCTCGATCATACCCCTTTGTTACCATTCTATATATTCTCCAAGTTGGTGTCTTCCTCGTACCCTGCTCGACCATCTTTGGTTGTGGATGGAAAGTCTCTTTTGAGCTTTCGAGTACGTGGTGGGACCTCCATGCTACAGTGTCTGGGGTCTTGTTGTTGCTCCCTTAGATTATTTGTCCTTGCCCATCAAGCCGTCAAGTTGGACCACTGAATTATTAACCTTAGGCTGCATTGATCCGAATATTTGGAGTCAGGATTTTCCTAGCTTCAATACTTTGGCGCAGTGAGCGTGGATCACAGTCAGAGAAGGAACACCTAGCAAGAAAGCGAGATGGTGGAAGTTGGTGATCATGAAGGGATAGTAGGCAACTCGGCAGGAGGAGGCGGGTATGTGATAAGGCCAGATTTAGAAGATTTCATGCAAAGAATGGAGGGAACCTTGCGAGTAATGTCACTTCCTCACACGGAGGGTACAACGACCTCGCCTCGTCATGTGACTCCGTCAGAGGATGGTGGTCCCTCTAGGCGAGCAGGGAAGGAGCATGTAGAGGAAGAGCTGGAGCAACTAAGGAATTCACAGTTCTATCCGATGAGTTCGCAGAGAATCCGATTCCCAGATACTCGCCTAGGTGGCTAGTATGGTGGAGCTCCTTGCCACTACGAAGATTGTCGCCAAAAAGGTAGGAGGAGCCCATTCTGTGATGAGATCCTCTCTGCCCCCATTCTAGAGGGGTTCAATGAGCCAGTTATAAGATACTATTCAGGGAGGGATGATCCTGCCCGCCACATCCAGTAGTTTGAAGATGTCGTCTCCATCCAAACCATGTTGGATGTCTTCAAGTGCAGGCTCTTCGCCATCGCCTTTCGGGGAAAGACTAGAGATTAGTTCCACCAGCTGGCAGAAGGTTCCATCTACTGCTTCGAGGACTTGCGTCGGGGGGGGGGGGGGGGTCGATGTGATTTCCCACGACGAAGATGAGGAAGAAGGGGCAACGACCCTCTTCTACCTAGTGCAAGGGGCACAGGAGACATTGGGAAACTACATCGACCGCTTCCATGAGGAGGTGCTAGACATCTAGGAGGTGGATTACTTTACCTTGCAGCTAGCCCTGACATTAGGCCTAAGGGAGGGCCTCTTCAAGCTGAAGATCAGCAGAGATCTGCCCATGTATTATGAAGAGCCTATTGAGAGAGCCAATAAGTTCGTTCAGGGGTAGGCCTTGAATTGCGGATTCCTGGCAAAACTCACCAGACTGACCAGGGGGAGGAGGATGAAGAAGAGAAGCTCTCGGTGCAAAGAAAGAAGGAGGAGCGCCGAAGGCGGGAAGGGAAGCACCAGTAAGAAAGAAAGCGGGAGGAGCTGAGGAGAAGGGAGAAAGCACTTTGTGGCCCCGTAGAGCCGATAGGAGGAGAGAAGATACCAGTTCACCGTCAATAGGCCGCCGTGGAGGCCGACAAGAAGGCCCCAACATCAAGGTCCGGGAAAGAAGAAACTTCAACCATCCAGAGTGTTGGAGCATGCGTTTCGCACTCCTCCGGTTTGATAATAACAAAGTCCCGTTTGTATTTGATTCTATTTTTATTAATGGTGTGCAGATAACAGGTATGCGATGTTCACATTTCTGCTGGAGCTAAAATTGAATGTGGGAAAATTTCACTGTCGGAAAATTCCGACAGCCACTGTCGCCCAGGCGACAGCAGAGAAGTTACAACTACTTCCCTCCACGGCAGATCGACGAAAGGCAGTTTTGAGCTGTCGGAAATCCGACAGCGATGTCGCCAAGGCGACAGCTCGGAGGTTACAACAACTGCCCACGACTCCACCCACGACTCCACCCACGACTCCACCCACGACTGGCAGTTTTGCGCTGTCGGAAATCCGACATCGATGTCGCCCAGGCGACAGCTCGACGGTTACAGCAACTGCCCGCACGACGGTACTCCAGCGGCAGTTTAGCGCTGTCGGAAAATTCCGACAGTCACTGTCGCCCAGGCGACAGTGAATTTCTATAAATTGGTTCCTTTGGTTCGTGCATTCCAAGCTTTTGAGAATTCCAGTCCCTTCCTGAGTGCATACGAACCAGAGAGCTCCAGAACCTCGTCAACTCCCATTTGTGCAAAGAAGGATTGAAGATTGAAGACGAGATCGGGCGCGCTTCTACATCATCAATCATCTCGAGGCTTCAACAATCCGTTCAGAGATCTGATTTTCTAGGGAGTTGTTCTTTTCATATTGTATTCTCATTCACATACTTTTCATTTTGTATTGGTAGAGAAATCGTCGTCTTGCGTGCGGCGTCTAAGTCATTGCGCGGCTTAGGGGAAAATCGCTTCCTTGTGCGGAGCGTCCAAGTCCTTACGTGGCTTGGTGGGAAATCGTGGCCTTGTGTGCTACGTCTAGATCTTGGGAAGATCTAGAGGATAGGCTTGGGCTTGGTCTTGGGAGAGACAAGCGATAGCCTTCCGATCCTTGGGAGAAGGATTGGTAAACCAAAATTGTAGAATTTTTTATTAATATAACTGTGCCTTGATCTTAAGCTTATTTAAGATCATTTTTATTGTACTTAAATTTCATGATTAATATAATTATGTCTTTTTCTTTAATTACATATTTGATGGCATAATCTTTATCTTAGAAATTTGTGTTTTGGTTTAATACTAAAATTGCATTGGTTTGAAAGTATTTAGAAGTAATTTTTTAGTAAAATAAAATCTCTTTAAAAATTACTAAGTAAAAATTTAATTTTTAAACACACCCTTATTCACCCCCCCCTCTAAGGGCGTTATACGATCCAACAAGTGGTATCAGAGGGAGGTTACTCCAAAACGGTTTTACCACCGGGAGTAATGGCGCACAACGATCACGCGTTCGTTGAGGGGCAAGGAATTAGTAGGCCACCACTTTTTACGGGCACAGACTACAATTATTGGAAAACACGTATGCGTTGTTTTCTAATTGCGCTAGATATAGAAGTCTGGAATATGGTAGAATCTAGTTACACTTCTCCAACATTTGTTGTAGGAGATGTAACCATGGATAAGCCCAAAGACAAGTGGGATGACAACGATAAATTAAAATGTAAGAACAATGCAAAAGCCATGAATGCTTTATTTTGCGCACTAGATCGCACTGAATTTAATAGAGTTTGTGCTTGTAATACTGCATTTGAAATTTGGAATTTATTAGAAATCACTCATGAAGGTACTTCGCAGGTAAAGGATTCAAAGCTATTTCAACTAGAATCTGAATTTGAAAGGTTCAAAATGGAGGTAGATGAAGAGATTGATACGATGTACACACGATTTACAAAAATCGTGAACGACTCAAAGGTGCTAGGAAAGGTGTTCTCAAATGGAGATTTGATAAGGAAAATCTTAAGATCACTTCCCCCGAAGTTCAATCCTAAAGTGACTGCAATTTCCGAGTCACATGATCTTAAGACCTTACAATTGGAGAGCCTCATTGGGAACTTGAAAACTCATGAAGTTGAATTGAAAATTCAACAACAAGAGTATATGGAGCCAAGGAAGAAGGGATTGACTCTAAGATCAAAGAAGGAAGAAACTAGTGATTCTGAGGAGGATGAAGAAGATGAGGAAAGTTTATTTGTTAAAAAATTTAGAAAATTTATGAAAAATCCGGAGAGAAGGAATTCGTTTAAGAAGTATTTTAAGAAGGAAACCTTTAGGAAGAAAAAAGGAAAGGAAGGCGATGAGGAGGAAGAGAGACCGCCACCGGAGTGCTATCACTGCAAGAAGTTAGGACACATTCGAAGCAAGTGTCCAAAGTACTTGAAAAAACTTAAAGAAAAGAAGCACAAAGGGTCGAAGAAGGTGTTGAAGGCGGAAACATGGGATGATACTACTTCTGAGGATGCAAGCAATTCCGACTCAAGTAAAGAAGAGGAGGCAAACATATGCTTAATGGGAAAGAGCGTCATATCTGATGACGAATGCAGTGTCCAAAGCGACACTGAGGTAACTCCTCCAACCTATGATGAATTATTTTCTGAATTTTTAAAGACTTGCAAATTTTTTAAAAAAAGTTTAAAAGATAATGATCTTCTAAAATTTGAAAATGGAATTTTACTTAAAGAAAACAAAAAATTGTTAAATGAAATTAAGACTATTGGAAAAAGAGATATTTCTTGCCAAGAGTGTGATCACTTTTTGGGAAGAATTAATGAACTTGAAGAATCTTTTTCCAAATCTCATTCTACAATAAAAGTACTTACTAAAAAGAATGAGATTTTAGAGAGAGATCTGAAATCTTCAATTTCCAAAGTCCATGAGGGAAAGAAATCTTTTGAACGTAGATGCGTAAATCTAGTATCCGAGAATACAAAAATGAGAAACCAGATTCATGACTTAATACTAGCCATGAAAAAATTTGGAATGGGCCGAAGATCACTGGATATGATCTTAGGATACCAACGCCATGGATCTGGAAGGTTTGGACTCGGATACACGTCTGGAAGCTGTCGCCCGGCGACAACCACTGTCGCCAGCGACAGTGAAAAGTCCAGAAAATTTGTTTTAAAAAATTCTAAAATTAATGAATCATCAAATACTACATCCTCATCCAGTAAAAGTCCAGAAAAGTTATACTCTTCTAAATACATTACTTGTGCCAAATGCAATAGATTTGGTTATACTACGGACTCTTGCTGGAAGGAAGGAAAAAGCAAAATTAAACAAATCTGGGTGCCTAAGGCTTCTACCTATATTATGGGTGGAACCACTTGGGTAACCAGATCTTTACTCACCTCTTCTTTCTAGGTGTGTTGGCAGGCTAAGGACAAAGAAGACGTGTGGTACTTGGACTCGGGTTGTTCAAAGCACATGACGGGCAATAAAGAAAAGTTCCTTAGCCTGGAGATGAAGAAAGGAGGAGTTGTTACATTCGGTGACAATGGAAAAGGAAAAATCATCAGCATCAGTGTTGTGGGTAACGAAAATTTTTCAATTTCAAATGTTTTATTTGTAGAAGGATTAAAGCATAATTTGATTTCTATTAGTCAATTATGTGATAAGGGTTTAAATGTTTTATTTGAATCTTCTACAAATTTGTGCAAAATTATTAATTCCAAAACAAATGAAATTGTTTTTACCGCACCTAGATGTCATAATGTATATATGATTAAATTTTTTGATTTTTCAAATTCTACTTTGAAATGTTTTCTATCAAAAAATGATGAATTAGATTTATGGCATAGGCGACTTGGACATGCTAGTGCCAAGTTAATTTCAAAAGACTTAAAAAATATTCAAACATCATTAATATTACATCAATATTGTTCAAATAAAAATAGTAGAAAACCACATAAGGATAAAGTTCATTAAACAGAAATAGATCTGAAGAAGTTCACTGTCGCCCAGGCGACAGTGGATGTCGAAAATTTTCGACATCTCCCAGCAGCAGCATCCTGCAGAAACTACTCTGAATCTTCATAACCAGCCCCGCTGCTCTCTGGACAATCTTCTGGAGGTCCCCGTCTCACGGCTTTACCACGGCGAGTCCGCCTCACCGATTGGCGTGGCGGTTCTTCGTCCGGAACCTGCCATTCGGCCTCTTCCTCCGGAGTTGGCTTCAACTTCAGACCTTTGACGAGAAACTTCATAAACTTCTGCATTCGACTACGGTCCTTCTTCACTTTCCTCTTGTGATCCTCTAATGAATCACGTAGATCATCAATGGACTCCCTTAGTGAACCTCCCCTAGAAATGGTCGGCTCTCTAATCTCAATCCCCGAATGGGCTTTTCTCTGCGGCTTCTTCACTTTCATTGAACCCGTATAATATATCTCCGGATAACAATCATCCAAATAAGAACCTTGCACTATCCATCCGTACTTCTTATAGAGTACACGCTGAATTACCGCCCCCATTGGCAGCGTATGAACCTTCACCCATCTTGGATGCTTTAATCTATACGCATACCTAATCTGAGAGAGTATGAAGTCCGCCACATCAAAAAGCTCATCCTCCATAATGTAGTATGTAAAGAGGGTCAACTGAGCCGTAATACTTCTTGTATCTCCACTCTTCAACATCACTGAATTCCTTAATATATCTTGAACTAAGAAAGCATCCGGAGTGAGTGACGTAACTTCAGTGGTAAGAGTCTTCTTTTGATTCCCATGTAAACTCATGTTTACAAGGGTCCAATCTCTATCCTTTCGATAATTCTCCACTATATCAGGCATATTTTCACTCATCACTAGTCCGAATTCCTCTCTTAGATCAACATGTGTTATTTCCACATGTTGAACTTGGATCCTTGATCTCACTCCTCCATCCAATTCAGTGAAATTTGGGTCTTCCAAATGGTTATAAAATTCACGAATGAAAAATGAAGAAAACCCCTCTGGTGTGATTATTGAAAGTATACCTGCATTCGCAAGCCGATCATAGATATGATCATGCTTCGGCGATTCAAATTCAATATATTTCGCAACTCCAACAATAGCTTTCTCCACCCCAGGAAAAACTTGATATGAACTATGTGCATCTTCCGAAGTACTCCTTCGAGCTTTGGAACTGGAAGCCATTCTGAAAATAACAAAAAATTTAGATCAAACATGTGTTGTGCAATGGAACACTGTCGCCTAGGCGATAGTGACTGTCGGAAATTTCCGACAGCTCTCCAAGTGAACTTCTCTCGAAATTTTTTACATACACTTCCAGATCTACTCAAAATCAAGGTTATTTCCACAACAAGTTTAAAAAAAATTTAATATGTTTTTAAATCAAAATCTTCTTCATATCCTTACTATTCATCATCTTCAACCTTCTTTATAAATGAAAATCTTCCATTTTCAAAATTAAAACTATGAACAAAAGCAAACCATCAACCACAAGAATCAAACAATCATAACATTTTTAACAAAGATCCAACAAGATCCACTTGTTTTAAACTAGATCTACATTTTTAAAATCAAAATTTTTTTTTTTCAAAACCTACACCATTCATCAAAAATCAAAATGAAAACTACATTTTCCTTCTTCTCTACTATCAAAATCACAAATCCCAAAAAAATTTTGAGTTAAAAACATCAAAATCAAAAATCCATACCTTAGATCTAGGGATGTCGCCGACTTCCGACAGCCTTCCTCTCGTTTTTAACTCCAGGAAATGATGCACAATAGGGTTTGACTCGGTCCACAGCCCTATTTATATTTTTGGCTGTCGCCCAGGCGACAGTGACTGTCGGAATTTTCCGACAGCTCCCATTTTGACAAAACTTCAATTTTGGGTCCCTTTGATGATTTACAATAGTTATATGTCATTATTAATGCTTCACCTCATGACTTGATGACAAACCATGTGCTATTTATTTAAAAAAAATTTGACTTACATGTTTATATGATTTCATTTCCAAGCTATCATCGTATTGACACTTCTACTTAGTTGTTTAGACCATTGGAAATTGTTTTTGCATGCCTCTAAGTATGAGAAATTGTTTATCTATCATAATGAACTATCACGTTCACTTCTTTTGATCAATACATATGTCTTCTTCTTTAATATATACATGGATCATATTTGCTTTAACATAATAAAATAGCACTTTTTAAATACAACTTTCACCCTTGATTTGTTAGCACAACAAAATTACACCATCTTTTGCGATTCAAGTGAATTCGGAGATCCTTGGTCAATTACAAAAAAAAATATCAATATATCAAAATTAAGATATCACATCTGTGATCAAAAATTTAAAATAAAGACAAGGATACTCCACCAAGCACTACTTACCCTCCTGATAAGTCTTAATGAGCATTGTGAGGTTAAGCACCTTGGACAGAATTGTAAAGTGTCTTGTGCAAAAGAAAAATGGTTTTCTAATCATCTTGTGCTATATCTTCAAAGTCAAAGTTGACTTTATATGCTTTTATTATGTTCTACATTTCAATGATAATGTAAATAAAATAACTTCATATGTTTGATCTAAGTATCACATGTACACATCATTATGTTATATAAATATTCATCTCATGAGAATTGGACCGAAAATATTCCATAATTCTATACACTATTGTGTCTTTCTATGATACTTTCAAATGATCTTACTCATGTTTAAGTTATTTTCTTTCATTACTTCATATGGCTTTACCGCCACTTCATGAGTTTATTCATACTATGGCATATTCCTATTATTTCATGGACTTCAATCATTTCCACAAAAAAGTGCTTCCGCTTACTCTTTCTTTCTATACCCTATATCCATTCCCTTAAGAACTACTCTTTTATCTAATATTAACTTTTGCTAATATCAAAAGGGGGAGAATTAAAGGTATAAAAAGAACAATCACAAATCTATTACACCTAAATATTCCACCTACACAATACATCATATATTTAGGGGGAGCATATATTTAGGGGGAGCATATATTTAGGGGGAGCATTCATTTAGGGGGAGCTTTCATCTAGAGGTAGATTATTTATTTTTAAGAAAAATATATCATGTTATTTTTGTGCACACACCAAAGGTTAAAATCAACAATCTAAATAGACATGATTTCTTTTTATACGGATTTGTTATTATCAAAAGGGGGAGATTGTTGGAGCATGCGTTTCGCACTCCTCCGGTTTGATAATAACAAAGTCCCGTTTGTATTTGATTCTATTTTTATTAATGGTGTGCAGATAACAGGTATGCGATGCTCACATTTCTGCTGGAGCTAAAATTGAATGTGGGAAAATTTCACTGTCGGAAAATTCCGACAGCCACTGTCGCCCAGGCGACAGCAGAGAAGTTACAACTACTTCCCTCCACGGCAGATCGACGAAAGGCAGTTTTGAGCTGTCGGAAATCCGACAGCGATGTCGCCCAGGCGACAGCTCGGAGGTTACAACAACTGCCCACGACTCCACCCACGACTCCACCCACGACCGGCAGTTTTGCACTGTCGGAAATCCGACATCGATGTCGCCCAGGCGACAGCTCGACGGTTACAGCAACTGCCCGCACGACGGCACTCCAGCGGCAGTTTAGCGCTGTCGGAAAATTCCGACAGTCACTGTCGCCCAGGCGACAGTGAATTTCTATAAATTGGTTCCTTTGGTTCGTGCATTCCAAGCTTTTGAGAATTCCAGTCCCTTCCTGAGTGCATACGAACCAGAGAGCTCCAGAACCTCCTCAACTCCCATTTGTGCAAAGAAGGATTGAAGATTGAAGACGAGATCGGGCGCGCTTCTACATCATCAATCATCTCGAGGCTTCAACAATCCGTTCAGAGATCTGATTTTCTAGGGAGTTGTTCTTTTCATATTGTATTCTCATTCACATACTTTTCATTTTGTATTGGTAGAGAAATCATCGTCTTGCGTGCGGCGTCTAAGTCCTTGTGCGGCTTAGGGGAAAATCGCTTCCTTGTGCGGAGCGTCCAAGTCCTTGCGTGGCTTGTTGGGAAATCGTGGCCTTGTGTGCTACGTCTAGATCTTGGGAAGATCTAGAGGATAGGCTTGGGCTTGGTCTTGGGAGAGACAAGCGATAGCCTTCCGATCCTTGGGAGAAGGATTGGTAAACCAAAATTGTAGAATTTTTTATTAATATAATTGTGCCTTGATCTTAAGCATTGTTAAGATCATTTTTATTGTACTTAAATTTCATGATTAATATAATTATGTCTTTTTCTTTAATTACATATTTGATGGCATAATCTTTATCTTAGAAATTTGTGTTTTGGTTTAATACTAAAATTGCATTGGTTTGAAAGTATTTAGAAGTAATTTTTTAGTAAAGTAAAATCTCTTTAAAAATTACTAAGTAAAAATTTAATTTTTAAACACACCCTTATTCACCCCCCCTCTAAGGGCGTTATACGATCCAACACAGAGAGCCGTCAGGAAAGAGGACGTAAGGAAACAATATATGTTACCTGACAGGGTAACATGCCAGTCCGAAGGAACCATCGCAGGAGGACTCAGGCGGAGGAGATCCCTTTATACCATGATCTGTATCAAGTAGAGGGGCATGAGACGATGGCTTGCCCAGACTTCTAGGAAGCTAGGAGGAGGCTAGCATCCGGAGAGGGAGGAGGAGAGCAACAGAGAGAGGAAGCCCCTGTTGGGCCAGTGGCAGTACAAGCCCCAGCTCGAAGGAGGAACGAGGATCAAATCGACTAGGGAGGTCGAGGAGAAGTTCTCTAAGAAGGAGGAGGAGCAGCAGTAAGGGTGATCCATGGGGGAGCAGAGCTAGGAGCTTCCTGCAAGGGTAGTATCCATCAAATCTACCGCAGGAGCGTCGCCTTGACCTCACAGACACCGCCCTCGTTGGAAGAAATCCCTTTCTCAGAGGAGGACATGTTAGGGAATGATAATCCCTTCCATAATGCCCTCATAATCCAAGTAGCTGTGGAGGAATTCCAAGGTTTTGAAAACCGGACCGGACATCAAACCGGCGGAGGGAAAGGTTCAAGGTTGAACCGGTCCAACCGGTTTAACCGGGGTCGAACCGTTATATATATATAAATATAAATATATATATATTGGAAAATAAAAATAATTAGCATTATATTGAAAAATTGTTTATAAATTGGTATTTTAATATTTTATTATCATTATATTGTGTTAGAAATAAAAGTGACGTATTCATTATCATTATTTTCGTATACCTTTAAGACTTCGTTTGGTACAGTATTTTTGCTAATAGAATAGATGGTTGGCATGACAACGATTAAAACCACAATCGAGAAAACAAAAATAGTTTTGACTTTTGATTTTTGAACATAAAAGTGAATGAAGTTTCTTAGATAAGGTCGAGCGTTCAAGAACGAACGACGGTTCATAACCACCGCATTTATGATCGTCACCGCCGTGTCAAACGGAGTCTAAATTTTATTTGAACGATAGATATATGTATATATTACAAATATATCGTAAACTTTAATTTTTAAAAGATAATTTAATATGTTAATATAATAATATATCAAAAAGATATTTAAATTATATTTATATAAATGTGTATATTAATTAAATTAATTTATTTTATATATACGTTAATATTTATATGTATATAATATATTGTAAACTAAAACAACAAGAATCAATTGGTCTGGTGGTCGAATCTTCCAATAATCTGGAGTTGGCGTGAGTTCGAAACCTGTTGGCTGCGCATTTTCTGTTGTTAAACTTTTGGGCCTTGGCCCGTCCGGTTACTTAAAACCGTGCCCGGTTCACGGCGCACCGGTCTGCCCGCCCGGTTCTGCGGTTCCAGAGCGGTCCGCGGATGGCACCGGTTTCTCACCTGGACCGGACCGGCTGGTTGTCCGGTCCGCGGTCTGACCGGTCGGACCGGCCGGTCCGGTCCGGTTTTCATTGGGAATTCACCATCGACCGAATCCTGGTGGACAACGGGAGCTCGGTAAACGTCATCTTCAAAAAGACGTTCAACGGGTTGGGAGTCGAGGAAGGAAGGGTGGCGGCTTCGGATGGTCCCCTCTTTGGCTTCTCGGGAGAGAAGAAAGAGGTGGGGGAGGAGTCAATCTGCTAGTAACACTCGGTGGAACCTCAATCAAGTGTCGATTTATCATCGTTGATGCCCCGAGCTGCTACAATGCGATCTTCGGGAGGCCGCTCATCACCTTCTTCAAGGCCGTCACATCATCCTACCACTGATGTTTAAAGTACTGCTAAGGGGATATCCCCGTGAGGATTAGGAGCGATCCAAGAACTGCCCGTGAGTGCTATCACAACGCAGTCAGCATCATCAACAAGATGGAGGATGCAGAGGAGATGGAGAAGGTGCTGGAAGGTATGGCGAGGATAGAAGCTGCAGAAGAAGTGGAAGAGATTGAATACTCTCAGAAGCCAGAGAGCCCGGGTTGCTAAAGATTGGAGGATCCCTGAAAACCGATGAGAATATAGAGTTGGCGATATGCTTGCAAAAGAATGTCGACATCTTCGCATGGAGCGCCTTAGAGATGTCAGGAATTGACATGGAAGTTGTATGTCATCGCCTCAATCTGGACCCCGCAGTCAAGCCCATCCGACAAAAGAAGAGGTCATGTTCCACTGCATTAACTGGGCCCATTAAAGAGTAGGCGAGGAAGTGTAACAACCCACATTTTAAACAAAAAGGGTATAATTAGTGATTTCAAAATTTTGCCCTCCTATAATTGTCTAACTGTGGTTTGTTCGTGATTTTCGGTGCCGCTCCTCGATTTAATTGGTGGGATCACGCAAAGCCCTCTCCGATTTAGGGTTTTTCGTCACCCGAGCGCCGCCAAGTCCCCGATCCTTCGTGGTATCTCTTCTCCCCTCACTTTCGAGGGAGGAAATTCCTAAACCCTCGTTATTTAAATTCCGCGTCGTAGAATGCATGTTGTTGGAACCTTAGTTTTTGATTTGAGTCGTGATCCATCTTTATATTTATTCTGTGATCGACGAAATCCCATTAAGACAGGAGACAAGAGAAAACTATACAAGTTCTCTGGGTTCGACGAACGCCTTCCTGCGTTCGACGAACGACATGCTCTCTGCGTTCGACGAACGACCTTCCATCTGCGTTCGACGAACAGCTCATTATCTCAGCGGTTGACGATCCAGCCCGTCTCAGCGGTCGACGAAAATCTGCGTTCGACGAATCTTCAGCAGAAGCTCAGAACGACGAATTAAATGTTCAGATCGACGATCTTCAAGCTCAGATCGACGAAATATTATCTGATATTATAATATCTCATTTCTTAGCTCGGCTAATATTATTATATCTGATATATTTTGATTAAATTATATATTGCTGCCCTTCTGTAGCATTAAATATTATAGCCGTTGGCAGAAACATTAAATGTTATAGCCGTTGCAGAAAAGCTAAAGACGGCAATTTATCTTCTCGAGGAAATTAAAGAGACATTATCTCTTTCCTTTGTAGGGCAAGAATTCAAATAGCCCAAAATCCTTCTCCAGATTATATATACAGAGAGAAGAGCAGAGAAGAAAAAGAGAGAAGGAATAAGGCAGAACCAGAACAGGAAGAAGGAAATATACAGAAATACAGAGAAGCAAAAAGAAGCAGCACATATACAGAGTTCTTGATAAGAACAACATATTTTATTTATCTTCTTTTTGCTAACTCTTCTCTGCAGAACATCTTCATCCCGAGACACCAATCAAGATCATTTGCTCAGGGATCTTAACTGCAGAAGAAGAAAAGAGTTACAACATCCAAAAGAAGAAGCTTCCTCACCTGAACATCAACACTAATCAAATCAGGGGGAGCTCTTCAACATCATCAAGATCCATTCTCAACAACCCATCAGGATCTCTAAAGTCTTCTCAGAAAGAGAAGAATAACATATTCTTTTCCCTTAACATCTTGTATAAAGGGTTATAACTCCCTTCAAAAGTTACAGCCATTGGTGGCAGGGCACCTGATCAAAAACCTGTAGTTGGGTTAGAGCACCTGATCAAAAGCTCACTTGGTGTGTGGACACCTGATCAAAACTCCCTTGGTGGTAGGGCACCTGATCAAAAACTTGTAGTGGATTCCTACCAAGTGTGGTAGAAGAGTAGATGTACCCAGCTTGATTGGGGAACTACTATATTTCCTTGTGTCGTATGTAATGCTTGTCTATTTTCTGTGATGTGCTGATATCTGTGATTTGTTTGTGTTTGTATTTCATAACTCACTTAACTACACATATTTTTATATATCACTATTTTGAAATAACCCAAAAAGTTTTAATTTAAGAACTAACCTCCCTTTCAATTGGTATCAAAGCGTGGTTGATTATATCAATCACTTTCAATTGATATTCAATTGAATTTTCAATTGGTATCAGAGGGTAGTTGATTTTATATACATGCTAACACCTGAATCATAAATATCAATTAGTTCTTAAGATTTTTTTAAAAGGTTTTTCTAAAAACTAATGGCTCAAGTAGAATTTTCAATCACAAATCCACCAATCTGTAATCTAAATAGATTCTCTTTATGGCAAGCTAGAATCAGATTATATATGAATGTAATAGATGAAGAAATTATAATTCCATTTTGACAGGACCTCCATCTTCACAAACATCAACAGATGCTCAAGGGAAGCTGAAAAGTGCTGATGCAAAGGCTATGGACATATTAGCTCAATCAATGTCAAATGACATTCATCAAAAAGTTGCTGACTACACTTCAGCAAGAGCAATCTGGAACTCCCTCACAAGGATGGTAACTGAACCTTCTTTCACTAACTGTATTTATGATGCAGAACCATCGTCATATAGTTTAAGTGAAGAAGAAGAAGAACAAAAGGCCAGAGAATTCTACATGTTGGCCATATATGGCTCAAACCACCACTCAGATGCAGAATCTGAATCTAATGAAAATAAGGTAACTGAGGTAACTTCAAATTTTAATTTTACCTCCTATCAATTCAAATCTGTTTTCAAATTACCATATACAGATTTAATAGAACCTGAGAAAGAAATAAAATCTCTCAAAACAGAGTTAACAAAAATAAATAATTTGACTTCTGAAAATAATAAACTTAAAGAAAATTTGAAAAACTCAGAAGAACAAATTATTTCTTTAAAAATTAAGTTAATTAGGGCTGAAAAGTTTAAACAATCTTTTAAGGAAAAAGAAATAATTTATGTTCAACAAAATCAGAAAAAAATTTCAAATTTATATTTTAATGAGATAAAAAGGCCAATATATCTAATTATAAGGCATTTTTTTATCTATTTTAAACTTTTATAATTAAATAAGCAGTTATATGATTCATTGAAATTTCCTATCTTAAAAACAAAGTCAGATAACTTCAATGTTCTTACAGACTTTCTCCAAAATCATGTTGAGCATTCTACTCAGATTGCATAGATCAGAAATGATCAGGGCACTGAGTGTGAGTCTCTTCTGATTAAGGGGATTCTATAGAAGGAAGGTATCAGACAATGTTTTTCTGATCTTAAAATTCCTTAGAATCTATTAACAGCTATAGCAATTCATCATATTATTAAAATCCTATTAAAACAAAATCTAGGAATCAGAAATTGCTTAAATGTTTTTTAAAAAAGAAGAAGAAGAAATTTAGAATTTTAAAGAAGAAGAAATAATATAATTTATGATAAAACATTTTCAAAAGAACAATAAATTTTTCTATCTATTTTTATTCTGCACATCTCCTCTAAGCTTTATATTTCTAACTGTTATGCTTGCAATTATTCTATTTTTTTATGCCTAGTATCCTAAACCAAATAGGGGGAGATTGTTAGAACCTAGACTTGATTTGGATTAGGATCCCAACTCAAATAGGGGGAGATTGTTGAAACCTTAGGTTTTGATTTGAGTCGTGATCCATCTTTATATTTATTCTGTGATCGACGAAATTCCATTAAGGCAGGAGACAAGAGAAAACTATACAAGTTCTCTGGATTCGACGAACGCTTCCTGCGTTCGACGAACGACATGCTCTCTGCGTTCGACAAACGACCTTCTATCTGCGCTCGACGAACAACTCAATATCTCAGCGGTCGACGATCCAGCCCGTCTCAACGGTCGACAAAAATCCGCGTTTGACGAATCTTCAGCAGAAGCTCAGAACGACGAATTAAATGTTCAGATTGACGATCTTCAAGCTCAGATCGACGAAATATTATCTGCTATTATAATATCTCATTTCTTAGCTCGGCTAATATTATTATATCTGATATATTTTGATTAAATTATATATTGCTGCCCTTCAGTAGCATTAAATATTATAGTCGTTGGCAGAAGCATTAAATGTTATAGCCGTTGCAGAAAAGCTAAAGACGACAATTTATCTTCTCGAGGAAATTAAAGAGACATTATCTCTTTCCTTTGTAGAGCAAGAATTCAAATCAGCCCAAAAGCCTTCTCCAGATTATATATACAGAGAGAAGAGCAGAGAAGAAAAGGAGAGAAGGAATAAGGCAGAAACAGAACAGGAAGAAGGAAATATACAGAAATACAGAGAAGCAAAAAGAAGCAGCACATATACAGAGTTCTTGATAAGAACAACATATTTTATTTATCTTCTTTTGCTAACTCTTCTCTGCAGAACATCTTCATCCTGAGACACCAATCAAGATCATTTGCTCAGGGATCTTAACTGCAGAAGAAGAAAAGAGTTACAACATCCAAAAGAAGAAGCTTCCTCACCTGAACATCAACACTAATCAAATCAGGGAGAGCTCTTCAACATCATCAAGATCCATTCTCAACAACCCATCAGGATCTCTAGAGTCTTCTCAGAAAGAGAAGAACAACATATTTTTCCCTTTCCATCTTGTATAAAGGGTTATACCTCCCTTCAAAAGTTACAACCATTGGTGGCAGGGCACCTGGTCAAAAACCTGTAGTTGGGTTAGAGCACCTGATCAAAAGCTCACTTGGTGTGTGGACACCTGATCAAAACTCCCTTGGTGGCAGGGCACCTGATCAAAAACCTATAGTGGATTTCTACAAAGTGTGGTAGAAGAGTAGATGTACCCAGGTTTATTGGGGAACTACTATATTTCCTTGTGTCGTCTGTAATGCTTGTCTATTTTCTGTGATGTGCTGATATCTGTGATTTGTTTGTGTTTGTATTTCATAACTCACTTAACTACACATATTTTTATATATCACTATTTTGAAATAACCCAAAAAGTTTTAATTTAAGAACTAACCTCACTTTCAGTTGGTATCAAAGCGTGGTTGATTATATCAATCACTTTCAACTGATATTCAATTGACTTTCACATGTGTTAGCGTAATAATGTATGTTGCATCGCTTTCGTTGTGCTTGATCAGGTTCAAAATGTGATTTCTGCTTTTGCTTGCGCCGCTTAGCTGCCGCCGTCAAATTCAGCCTCATTTAAGGCAAGTAGAGGTCCCTCTCTCTTGCAAGCATTGAATTTATTTAGCCTGTCTGTTCTTTCTATTTTATGACTTCACTTTGAATACATGTTTCATCAAATAAACTTAGTTCTTGAATGCCCGAATTGACTTGTTATTAGATTGAGGCGTCACGTGTTTGGAATATCACAAGTTGTGAATGTGAATGATGGTTACTCGAATATTCACTTAGATGAATTGTGTCTCATTTGTTGGAAGACAAGTTAGTGAACGTAAGTGGTTTTAATTGGATTTTCATTTAAATGAATTGCATCTCATTTGATGGATAAATGTAAGACTAGTAGATCTTTTTGAGCAGGAACATTAATTGTTATAATAATAAATGTTAAGATTCCTGCTAGCAACCTGGTGAATTGTGCTTGATATAAAATCTTTGACTCGTACACATGGTTACTTAGAAGATATTTGTGTCTTGGAATGACGTAATATAAAGGAATACTGGATATCCTAGAAAATGTTGTATAGTAATCTTATTACTCGTGAATACTTGAATCCACAAGTTTCAAGACTCTATCGAGTTCTCTAAGTCATCGAATCTTGTTTCTTATGCCTGTCTGGTTCCAAGACTTGGTTAAATAACGTTCTATAACTTGATTCCTCCTGTTTCACGTTTGTAAAATATACTCTTGTATATCTGAATCAGTATCTTGGTTACATGTCTTGATACGCAAGAATCTACGAAATCCCGCACTAAGTCATTAATAACGTAAGTTAACGTTGGAAGGTAGGGTTTAATCGATGAAACTCCTTGACTTGGGTTCCCTCTTGAATCCCTAATGGGAACAAAGGACCGGTCATATCGAGCTTAAATTTCTGAATCGCTTAGGTCCTGCGTGTCATAAGCAAATCATGGAAGCTATGGTTTAGATGGTGCATCGTCTTGATTGCATGGTCACGGTGAGCAAGAAATACTCTTATTCTAGTAAGCCTTACACTTGAACTTGAGTGTGAACCATGTGCACCCACTGTAAACACCTACGCATTTCAATGATTACAGCTTATGTCATTGCAAGAATGTTTATGCTATACTTTAGATTAATCTGATAATTCTAGATATTTCAACTTGTCTCACTTGCTTGCCTGTCTTATTAGCTCTGCTTCATGAAAAGCGGTAAACAAATATTCTGTTTCTCCTGCTCGTATTTTATTTTCCTTTGCTCTTGTGTATTTCAATGTTCTGAGGCTTTTCCTTCGTGTTTTGGAATTTTCCTTAGCGTTCGTGCCTGCGCCGCCTGCTTCCTGAGCCGATCTGTGTCAAGCTTCAGGTTTTGTGCTTGTGTTTCAGTTCTTTTACTGTCGGATAGTTCTGTTATGTAATAATTACGATCAGCCATTTTCTCCTGTTTTATGGACAACTGCTAGGCTAAATATTATATGTACTAGAATTTGTCATGTTTTGCATGCTCATTCATCTGCGATGATCACTGCATAAATTTCTGTTCCAGAAACTTGTATCATGAGTTTTTACTAAAATGCATGTGCAAATGTTTCAAGTTATCATATTTTAAAGCTTCCGCAATAAATCAACCGATTTTAATCAAAAGTAACTATTTTAAAATTATTTGTAGTATTTCTGTTTCCGCCTTAGCAGGCATGGATTCCTTTTCGCCCATGCATGTGGCATCACGACCCGCCCCGAAGCGCACTCTGACTTTTGTCGAGATGGGTCGTGATAGTTGGTATCAGTGCCAGGTTTGTTTCTAAAGATAAAGTATTTTACAATTATCAAATATTTTGAATCTTATTTTATAAATATTTATGCATGTATCATTTCTTCATGCACCTTGTCATTATGTGTTATTCGCGGCTAAAACACGCACACACTCACTCATAAACATGAGTAGTATGCACACGAATGTTAAGGAGTATGAGCAAACTTAACATTTTTGTGCATATAAATTTCCACTAAGGATATTCACCGCTTGCGAATATTAAATTGTATGGGCGGTTTAATATTTTCAAGTGCGTTGGCATTAGAATCATAATATGCATGACATGTTAAGTGATATGGGCGCTTAACGTGGCATGTGTATCAATTCATTGCATTCATATCATAAATCATTGCACAAATGTGAAGCCAAGAACAACAATAATGATTGCACATGCATGAATTTACCATTTGTTTGACATCGCACTTGATTTCAATTTTGCACTTGCATGATCATTACCAAGAGTTGTCCAATGAAAATGCTGTAATTATTACATGATTTATGTATCTGGCAGTATGCAATGTGTTAGTATCTATAGTTTCAAATCTCTGATATTCGTAATCAATCTTCCTGTTCTGCTTATTTATCGATCTCATCTGATTCTCCAGTATCCCCTTCTAGATAGCTCTTAAGCGTCAACATCGCAAGTAAATTACCCCCTTCGTGCAAAGATTTTTTCGCTCCCGAATTCTTGAGTCTTATCTCTCAATTACGAGCTAAGTGAAACAATTCTTGTGTTCCCTGAATCCAATCCTTTGTATCTGGCCAAACCTGCTAAGATCGTAGAGTATCAAGTACGCAAGCTTCTAAAGAAAAATCATTCTTATGATAACTGTGTTTTGACTGCATGAAAAGTCTGAATAATTCTCCTGAGAACTTAAATCTGATATGCGTAGCAAGTAATCGTAAATTTTCTCTTGATCTGGGTAAGTCTCCGCGCTTGTTTTCCTTTACGTTTCGGCATATTCATAGTTAGCTTCCATGTCTTGACTTGCAAATCTTGTTTGAATTAAATGACATCTGAATCTTCGTCATAAGAGCCCCCATTCAGAAAATTCTCAGAAAGTTTCAGGACGAAACTTCTTAAGTAGGGGAGAATGTAACAACCCACATTTTAAACAAAAAAGGGTATAATTAGTGATTTCAAATTTTTGCCCTCCTATAATTGTCTAACCGTGGTTTGTTCATGATTTTCGGTGCCGCTCCTCGATTTAATTGGCGGGATCACGCAAAGCCCTCTCCGATTTAGGGTTTTTCGTCACCCGAGCGCCGCTAAGTCCCCGATCCTTCGTGGTATCTCTTCTCCCCTCACTTTCGAGGGAGGTAATTCCTAAACCCTCATTATTTAAATTCCGCGTCGTAGAATGCATGTGTTAGCGTAATAATTTATGCTGCATCGCTTTCATTGTGCTTGATCAGGTTCAAAATGTGATTTCTGCTTTTGCTTGCGCCGCTTAGCTGTCACCGTCAAATTCAGCCTCATTTAAGGCAAGTAGAGATCACTCTCTCTTGCAAGCATTGAATTTATTTAGCCTGTCTGTTCTTTCTATTTTATGACTTCGCTTTGAATACATGTTTCATTAAATAAACTTAGTTCTTGAATGCCCGAATTGACTTGTTATTAGATTGAGGCGTCACGTGTTTGGAATGTCACAAGTTGTGAATGATGGTTACTCGAATATTCACTTAGATGAATTATGTCTCATTTGTTGGAAGACAAGTTAGTGAACGAAAGTGGTTTTAATTGGATTTTCATTTAAATGAATTGCATCTCATTTGATGGATAAATGTAAGACTAGTAGATCTTTTCGAGCAGGAACATTAATTGTTATAATAATAAATGTTATGATTCCTGCTAGCAACCAGGTGAATTGTGCTTAATATAAAATCTTCGACTCGTACACATGGTTACTTAGAAGATATTTATGTCTTGGAATGACGTAATCTAAAGGAATACTGGATATCCTAGAAAATGTTGTATAGTAATCTTATTACTCGTGAATACTTGAATCCGCAAGTTTCAAAACTCTCTATCGAGTTCTCTGAGTCATCGAATCTTGTTTCTTATGCCTGTCTGGTTCCAAGACTTGGTTAAATAACGTTCTATAACTTGATTCCTTCTGTTTCACGTATGTAAAATATACTCTTGTATATCTGAATCAGTATCTTGGTTACATGTCTTGATACACTAGAATCCATGAAATCCTGCACTAAGTCATTAATAACGCAAGTTAACGTTGGAAGGTAGGGTTTAATCGATGAAACTCCTTGACTTGGGTTTCCTTTTGAATCCCTAATGGGAACAAAGTACCTGTCATATCGAGCTTAAATTTCTGAATCACTTAGGTCCTGCGTGTCATAAGCAAATCTTGGAAGCTAGGGTTTAGATGGTGCATCGTCTTGATTGCGTGGTCACGGTAAGCAAGAAATACTCTTATTTTAGTAAGCCTTACACTTGAACTTGAGTGTGAACCATGTGCACACACTGTAAACACATACGTATTTCAACGATTACAGCTTATGTCATTGCAAGAATGTTTATGCTATACTTCAGAGTAATATGATAATTTTAGATATTTCTGCTTATCTCACTTGCTTGCCTATCTTGTTAGCTCTGCTTCATGAAAAGCGGTACACAAATATTCTATTTCTCCTGCTCGTATTTTATTTTGCTTTGCTCTTGTGTATTTCAATGTTCTGAGGCTTTTCCTTCTTGTTTTGGAATTTGCCTTAGCGTTCGTGCCTGCGCCGCCTGCTTCCTGAGCCGATCTGCGTCAAGCTTCAGTTTTTGTGCTTGTGTTTCACTTCTTTTACTGTCGGATAGTTCTGTTATGTAATAATTACGATCAGCCATTTTAACATGTTTCATGAACAACTGCTAGGCTAAATATTATATGTACTAGAATTTGTCATGTTTTGTATGCTCATTCATATGCGATGATCATTGCATAAATTTCTGTTCCAGAAACTTGTATCATGAGCTTTTGCTAAAATGCATGTGCACCTGTTTCAAGTTATCATATTTTAAAGCTTCCGCAATAAATCAACCTGTTTTAATCAAAAGTAACTATTTTAAAATTATTTGTAGTATTTCTGTTTCCGCCTTAGCAGGCATGGATTCCTTTTCGACCATGCCTGTGGCATCACGACCCGCCCCGAAGTGCACTCTGACTTTTGTCGAGATGGGTCGTGACAGGAAGCTTCTTGAAGCAGACTTTGTGTTAGAGATTCAGTATCTAGGCTGGGTCTCGAATGTTGTAATGGTGAAGAAGGTTGGGGGGAGCTGGAGAATGTGTGTAGATTTTTCACTTTTGAATAAAGCTTGCCAAAATAATTATTATCCCCTCCCTGGAATCGACGTGCTGGTTGATTCAGCTGTCAGTTATTCTGTGATGAGCTTCCTTGATGCCTTTTTAGGATACCATCAGATCCGGATGCATTCTCCCGATTGCCGCGATGTCTCCTTCATCATTGGCGAGGGATGCTATAGCTACAAGATGATGCCCTTCTGGTTGAAGAACGCATGATCTACTTACCAACGAATGATGGATAAAGTCATCAAAGAGTAAAAGGGGAGGAACCTGGAGGTGTATGTGGATGATCTCTTGATCAAGAGCAAGATCGCCCAAGAGTATGTCATCGATCTGGTGGAGACCTTTGCAATGCTTCGAAGAAGGTTCAAGATGTAAGATCCCCCTCCTCCTTACCAGAGAGTTCCCTGATCTTATGCCCAGAACCTCTGTCTTACGGTGACTCTAACTCACGGGTTAGTTGTCACCGCTCAACGTCGATCCTGCTGTCTAGTTCGATCACATCACAGGCCAAATTGCGAAGAAAGTAATGTTTACGAAAAATGATAAGTCCATAACCACAAGCACATATATATAAATATGATGCAAATAGTCCACAATGAGTACAAATATAAAAGAGTGCAATAGTTTATGCCCGATACATATCCAAAAAGGGAAATAGAAAGACACTCTCTCACACTACACTATGTGGAAGCTAATCAAAATCTCTCAGTAACCTGTCGTCGGGTGGTAATAGTAATGAGCGGTATCTGCTCCTCAGGTTCTGCCATCACGTCCTGCCTGTCGTACTACTGCTCTCGCTCCTCGATCTCCTGGTGTTACGACGATATCCGACCGTTAGTCAAAAGACTAAGCCATTTTGTCTTCGCCTCCCCCCACAACTCCTAGGTATCGAGCGGGAGGACAAAGCGGAGGACATCAAGGGTAAACTAAGAGCAGGTGACACGAATTATACTAGCAGCATTTATGAACAAGTGAGCAGTATGCACAACAGTAAGAGGTAATAAGTAAGCAGTAAATAAGTAAGTGCGACGCAAGTAAAGGTAATAAGTAAGCTACTACGTTATCCTCAAGAGTACCTTAACTTATATGAATGCCCATACAAACTTATAAGTTAAGGTTTCCGGAATTATAACTTATCAAATAAAGGAGCTCATACTAATTTATATGATAAGAGTCTGCCAGTACATATGCCTATAGTATGTATGTATGTTATGATGCGTTATGCTATGTTTATAAAGTGCAACTCACCCACACGACTCTGCGCACACAAACCTTTTGTTCCCACTTTTCAGAGATAGCAAGCCTCTCAGGTATTTCCATCGTGGCTATGGAAACAGTGGATCGGGCACTCCACTCCTAGGTGGGTATACACACTACCAGACCTAGGCCTTACGTACGCTGCTATACACGTCCTATGTGCACTTCCGTGAGCTCTTGCGTACTCTTGCTGGCAACCCGCCAGTCTTTTATGGTCGGGTGTGGGTTATTAGGGATTGTCTTCCAGATCACAATAAATTAACCTACTGGCCCTCCAACTCACCACACCTCAATGTACTGCCATCGGTGTGACAACTGGACCATTACCAAAGACCCACCACTAGTTTATGCACATGCAAGGCTTATCTCATATCCAGTCCGTTTTACGGATTGGAGTTAGTCCCATATACAAACACTAGAAAATACTCAACCTAGCACTCTTTTCCCCCAGTGCCTCACAAGGCCCCAATGGAACCCTCCCCGGTTAAGGACAAGACATGACTTAGAGGTTAGGTTATCTAATGTCTACAACCCTACGCCCCTACTATGGTGAGATATGTAATCATGGGATAATAATCATTGGAAACATTAAGAATTTGAATCTAATAATAAGTTCATAGCCTATGGGTTTATATTTTTATTTGAATTTTTGAAAAAAAAAACTCACATTGCTATTTTGAAATCCATTAATGAATCAGAGTTTTTACCATAAAAATGATATTCATGTTAGAACAACCAATATAAATTCTAGCAAGCAAGTCTACCACTTGTTGAAAAAGGAATTTTGAGATTTAAAACTTTGATATAAGCATGAAAGCGCAAGGTAAAAAAATATATGGTGATGATGTGGAAGACTTATAAAAATACAAGAAACATCTTTTTGTAATCATGTCTATTCATAAGAAGATATATGAGTTAAATTCCAAAAAGGAAGATGTTTTTGTAAATCAATTTGCATTTAAAATCTTTAAGTTTGACAATAAAGTAACCAAACATGAAATAATGTTATCTAAAAAAGATTACTACAATGTTATTTTAATTCACAAATTCAAAACAAACAAAATATTGTAGAGAACATGCTAGGTTATCTAGTGCATTTATATATAAAGAGTAGTATAGAATTTAGCATTAGGATCCAATACTCATGAAAATAAGTGTTATGGAAGATAATGATGTGCACATAAGTGTATTTTGAATAGAGTAAACACATGATTTAATCAAAAATACAAGACATATGTAGAGTAAAGTGCACAATAAAACACAAATAATTTTACTTCCGCACACTTCAATGCACATAGAAAAAATGTACAACTACTAAGATGCTTTGCACACACAATGCTCATTAAGACTTATCAGGGTGCAAAGTAGTGCTTGGGGGATCACACACTTTATTTTTCAATATTTTTTTTTGTGATCCGGTGTACTTAAGAATAAGTGATGTAAAAATGAAGATTTGCACAAGACACTTTACTATTCTTTCCAAGGTGCTCAACCTCACAATGCTTATTAAGACTTATCAGGAGGTTCAAGTAGTGCTTGGTGAAGTTATCTTTGTCAATTTATTTCGTGATTATTTTTGTACAAAGTTCTCCGAATACACTTGTTTTGCAAACCAATGTAATTTTGAAAGCACAACCACTTTTCTTAATTTTTAAGAGTGCAAATAAATGTAGTGTAGGTAAGATACTTGCGCAAATTTAATTGGTTGTACAATTACAATACACAAGCAAGCATTCTTAGATTAAAAGCACATGTAGACTTTGCCAAAATAAGTAAGTGAATAAATATCTTTATCAATCATAAAATATTTACTCATACTTAGAGGCATGCTAAGCTTGGTTCTACACAACCTTTTCATTAAAATTGGTGGACATATGAGTAGATATATCAAAGCATGATAAAAACAATGTTCAAAGTAGTTTGAAAAGATGAATTATAACATTGTAGAAGGTCTAAATGATGGATTAAATCATGCTTGATTTTCACAATAAAGTCCATACTGTATTTTTGATATTTTGAAAAATAAATTTGATTTAAAGTTTGAACTCTTAAAATTGATCTTGGACTTCCCGAGATCTACCCTGTGGGGGTTCGCACCGGTACTAGTAGATGTGATGGGGTGACATCCCAAATCTCCCTTTCGCAAGATACATGTAAATAGAAAAGTTAGGTTCAAAAAATAATTTTTGATGTTTTATATTTTTGTATTTGATTTTTGCATATAGAAATAGAAATCAAACAAATAACCAAAGAAAGAAAGTAAGAAAAATATATAATTTGGCTTTTGTAATTTTGTATTTTAATTTTTCAAAAATCAATTCTAGGCATAAATGCAAAAGTGAGTAGTACATATAAAATAATTTATTTTTAGTGATTTTTCAAAATTTTAAAATTACAAAAAATCAGACACTCGAGCTAGCGCCGATGCTAGCGCTAGCGTGGCAAACAGTACACTATTTTTCAAGATTTTGAAAATTCTGATTATTGATCTTGATTAAGTGTCCCAAGAGTAGTTTCATGTAGAAATTTCAGAATTTTTGGAGATGTCTAGATAGTGCAAATTGCATGAAACATTAGCGATTTACCAAATAAACATTGCATGAGATATATTTTATTATACCTTCATTTTGACATTTCTAAAGGCTTGTGTTTATCAAAATAGTATAACTTGAAAAAGATATATAGGAAATGAAGACACAAGACATCATGTTCGAATAATCCAAATAAGCATGATTTAAATGATTTTAATGTGAAATGATGTTCATGCATAAAAATAGGTTTAAGAATGATTTATGAACTATGGTCATCCCTCAAAATGTTTGAAAGAGAAAAAGTGAAGTTCATGATTTTATTAATTTAAATAAATATCTTATAACAAATTTAGAGTTTGATTTATATGGATAATATAAGATATTTATAGGCAGTAAATATAAGAAAGATAAATAGGTCATTAAAATAAAATATGATTTTGAATTTTGATCAATTTCCAATAATATATAAGATGACCATAACATGATAGCTTAAAAAAATAAGAAAACAAAAAGAAAAAATTAAAGCATATCATGAAGTAGAAATTTGTATGTTTTATTTTGAAAATATTCTACTTCATGCATTTGGTGATACCTAATGAATAAGAGATTTAGGTATCCAAAGGGGACCAAGTGTGGTGGTTCCTTTGAGTACCCAAATATAACGCGTAGGTTTGTGGGTAGATAGTGATGAATGGGTCCTATCATGTGAAGTTAATGTTTCATTTTTAATTTTGGGTCTCCATTCAAACATTGGTTTAATGTTATTCTTATGCATCAAATTTCCATTGTGATAATCTATATATTGAAGATTATGATTGTAATGATTATTGAAGGTATTGTTCATAGGAAATTTGTGTAATTTTAATTTGAAGTTGAGAGAAACATGATTTTGTAAATAATGGTGATTTCGACTTAGATTTACAAATACTTTGTGTTTCTTACTCACATTATTTGGCTTAGTTAAGATATTCATATTCATATTCAACATGCTTTTAGATATATATCTTGATATTGTGAATTTTTATTTATAATTTTCATAAGCAAGTTGATTTTTTATTTTAATTCATCATTATTCTTGATCTTTAGATTATGTCTAGCTTTATTATAAGCTATTGTGCTATTTTTAAGAGTGGAAACAATAGAGTCAATATGATTTTGATAGTCATTTCTAAATTCCTCAAATGTTTCATCCATCTCCTTGATTTCAATTTTATAATTTTGGCACGTAGCACAATAACTTTTCAAAGATGAATTTTCTAAAGATAATTTTTCATTATGTTCTTTTACAAAAATAAGTTCTTTTTCAAGTTCCTTGAATTTTTCTTTAATATCATTACAATCAAAATAAGGTTTTGTATTTTCAATTGAAGAGAAGTGGGTAAAACTAGATAAATCAGAATTTGATTCTACTTTAACTTTTGCTTTTAAATCTTTATTTTCTAAGCGCAATTTACAATTTGCATTTTTTAATTTCTTAATTTTGCGCTTTGTAATTTGTAGCAATTGTAAAGTAGAAATAGAATTGCAAACAATAAGAGAATTTGATTTCCTTACAGTGCTTTTGGATGCGGTGAGATTTGAGCATAGAGTTTCTTCGTTATCTTTATCTTTTTGACACACCTCTTCCAAAGATAAGATTTCTTCTTTTCCACTTGATGTGCACACCATTGATCCATCATAAGCGGAGCTTTTTTGACCATTTGTGCAAGCTTGTATGTTCTCCACTTCTTATGTTTTTTCCATACCTGTGAGAGGAAAATCATACATTTCTTCAAGAAATTTTCATACTTTATATGCACTAGAAAAACAATATATTAATTTAAAAATTTCTTGAGATAAAGCACAAAAGAAACTATTCAAAGCCTTTGCATTTAAGTGACGTTCCTTTTTATTTGTTTCATCCGCTGGTCTTACTATTGCTATATTCCATGCTTCGATATCTAAATTTTTAATAAACTTTTTCATTAAAAATGTCCACCCTTTATAATTTCTTCCTTCAAATAAAGGTGGTGCTAGTGATTTTCCTTCTTCATAAAAAATTCCCCCACTAATAGAAACGAGATCATGAGACGCCATTATTCCCGGTTGTTAAGCCGATTTGAAATAACTTGATCTGATACCACTTGTTGGATCGGTAGACGCCCTTGGAGGGGGGTGGGGGGGGGGGGGGGGGGGTGGGGGGTGGGGGGTGAATAAGGGTTTTAAAAACTTATATTATATTTTGATATACTTGAAAAACTAAGAGATTAAAATAGAGATTTAGAATGAAGATCTAAATTGATTTATAATGAAAGAGAAAATAATTATCAATTTAGAGAAATGAAAAACAAATCAATTTTATTACCCAAAGGGAGAAATGATTACTATTAATAAAATTGATTACAAAACTAGATTTCTATGACGCTAGAAATCGAAGGCGAATAATAAAATCCTTTTTGTTTTCTATCCTGACTCGTATCCCCATGAACCGGTGGCTTTAGCCTATCCTTCCCTGGATACGGCCTCGAGCCGCTCTAGCCAATCCTTCCCGGGATACGGCCTCGAGCCGCTCTAGCCAATTCTTCCCCAGATATGGACTCGAGCACCCCCTAGATCTACACCCTAGACCTAGTCGCCAACACGAGGCAAATTTCTGCCCTAAGTCCTACCCAGACCTGCTCGCCAACACGAGGCAAATTCACTAAACGATTACAAGAAAAGATGTGAAATAAATAACAACAATATAAAAACTCCATATATGAATCTCTTGTAGAAGTAGACGAAGGCCCGCAAAGTATGATCGTAGTCGATGCGCTCTTTCACATAATTATGAAGCGTGTTGAAATCTTCTCCAATGATATCCTTAAGCCTTCTTGGATTTGTTGGAGTCTCTCTCCGAATCTTCCTCTATAAGCTGTGGCACGAAGCTCTAGAATTTAGGAACATAAGAGGATGAAGAAGACGGATCCAAGGGGTCCTTTTTATAGCCTTGGAGATAGCACTTGCGCTATCGCTACCGCCGATGCTATCCTGGTTTAGGAAATATTCTCCGCGTGAGAATCCTTCATTTTAAGCAAGTCAGCCGCCTTCCTCTATTGCTTTGCGCTACCGCCCGCGCTACCCGATACCGCATGCGCTAGGTGCTATCACATGCGTTTGATGTTATCGCCTGGCGCTAGCACTTTCTATAATTGCTTCCCAAAATTGCTCTAATCAGAGCTAGCGCCGGCGCTAGCGCTAGCGCCAGCTCTAGTGGGCATGTTAGAATTTTGGCTTCAAATTTGGGCGCAACCTTCTTATGTTATCCTTTAGTCATGTGGACTTGTTTTCCTGCACACTTAAACACACAAGATCAAATACACATAGGATTTGTTATTCTTAAACCTAGGAGATGCAGAAGACCCTGTTCCAAAAATACTTTGTTTTTTTCAGGAACTCTGTTGATGAGGCCGAAGAGAAGAGATATATGTACAATGTATGATATTTCCTCAAAATTCTGAAGAACAAAAGTTCAACCTAGATGGGGTTTCACAAAAGCAGGTCGGTCGAACCAGAGATTTTTGCCACGCCCCTAACCGGCTCGCCAAGATGAGTCTAGCAGGATCTTCCTCGCATAATTCAGAGTTCATTTGGTTCCTCAAATGGATGCAGGAACGTTCGGTGAGCACGCACGCTGGGCACGCACTCATAAGATGGGCATGCAAGCCGCACATGTGCATGAGTCGCGTCCAAGAGAGGGCGCCCCCAGCCTGTGCGCATGCGTGTGAGATCAAAGCACGTGAGCACCGCCACCTGCCATCATTGCTGTCCTCTGCCGCCAACTCCAGCGAACCTACCCGGGCCCCCCGGATTGCTCGGGGGCATCGAGGTCATTATCAGAAAATTGGTGATATAGGTTACCAGAATCGCGCATTCTCATTCGCTAATTCAAATTCCAAGAGGGTACAATTATCGGCGAAAACTATAAAAAAACCCTAGGTATTCATTTGAAGACAGACAACAAAAGAGAGGAGACAGAGCTCTGAAGTTTTCCAGCGAAGACTTGGCACTCTGCTCGCTCTCCCGCTAAGAATTCACTCTGCTCTCTAAATCTCCCACTCCATAGACTGCTCCAGAAGCTGCTCCTACAAGCACTAAGGAAGTCTTTGTTTTTCTCTTTCAAGAACATGTAAATGGAGCGGTGGCATATCACCCTCCTGATGGATTTGATCAGCACCGTACCGACCTCATGTTTTTCCCTTTCTGGGGTTTTCCACGTAAAACATCTTGTTGTTTCTGTTGTTAGTTCTCTTTTAAATATTTGTGCGCTTGGCTCACTCTCAAGCTAAGGCGATTCGATTCTTTCGGACCGGGGGTGCCCTATGTGGCCCGCAATAATTTGGCATCATATGTTGGAATGTGTTCTCAAAAGCTCTGAAGAATTCCCGAAGATAGTGTTTGTTCAACACAAGTACTCCTGACTAACATCAATGATAGAGAGAAGTGATTGCACCGCCAATGGGACGTCTCATGGGTAGAGTGTTAGTCTAGCCCCCACTAGCCCACCTGCTAGTGACTCTCCACATTTAGAGGAAGCCATCACCATGTTATCAAAATCTGTGGCTAGGAGCATGCGACAGATAGAAGAGCACCGGGACGAGGTACTCGCCTTACTGAAAGATCTAAGGCCCCCTCATGTTATCGGTGTTGGAACCTGGATACTGGTCCAACCTGTTTGAGACTTGGGGAGTAGCTTGAGTTACTTCTCTCTTCGTCAGATCCCTAGATCTAAGTATTCCGAGCTAAGAATTGGCCCTCACCGGTTGATAGGTAGCTTCCTAGGAATGACCCACTGGCTGCAGCGAGGAGGTCCCGCCACTAACCCGGAAATCTCACTCGATTTACCCTCCCAAAAACCAGAAGCTGAGCCTATCTTAGACAACACGAGGAAGAAAGCACAAGCTCTCAAAGGGGGGTGGATCCGTGCTGATCTGAGACATAATGGGTCCTATTTATAGGGAAAAACTTCCCAGGGGTAAAATGGTCCTAAAGGTCTGCGGATAACTTCCTCCGTCTTAACCAAATTACTATATGCAGACAAAAACGGCTTGCGAACAGCCCCTTGATCCTTTTCGCATACACTAACCGCACCCCCCACTGGTCTGTGGGTAGTGAGAGAGGGTTGATGAGCCGAGGTGACCTGTGCTCTCCCCCTCCCTCCCTGAGACGGTGGCCGAGGCGACTAGGTCCAGACCTACTCGCCAAGGGTGGGCTTGTTAAAATTTTTGATTGGACCGTTTAGGAGTAAGCAGGAGTTGTATCAATAAGAGTTATAGCCAAACAACCACAATGCCACACAACAACACAAGAAATCTTTATTGAAATAGAACTGCTTTACAATGCGAGGTATACATGGCAAGACATGATTCATTAGAATCACGGAGACGAGAAGAACAAGACACACCAAAAAAGCAAAGCTGGCGACTAGACAAGCTCAGACCACACAAGCCGCACCACTCCAGAACTCGCCCGGCTTGCCCTGAGATCGCACGAACAGAAACCAGACAGACTGCCAGCACTGCAAGACCGCACCTCAGACCGCACGAACTGGAGCTTATTGGAACAAAGAACTGAAGCTGTCGCCAGACCGCAACTCAGACCGCCTAACCGCTGAAGGTCGCCTGATCACTGAGCTCGCTGCGAACAGCATAAGAACACAATAACCCAGTTCGCTGATAGACCGCAAACGAACTGTTTATTCAAGCCACCGGAAATCACCAAGGAAGGAGACCGTACCCTGCTGACCGCAAACCTGCGAACACAACAAAGGTTAACTCGCATCCAAGACGCGCGAACTCAAACTTGAGACCGCAAGAAACAATCCGGGCTCTGGTTCTTACAGTTCTTATTATGAATGACGGGCCATGCACCCCTATTTATAGGCGGGTGGACGGATGTCGTCACCGCACAAACTGGGATACAGTCACCACCCATTAGATCGCGAATGGTCTCAAAAGACAAACCGCGCGAACAGACCTCTTGGACGATCACCCGACCAAGACGCAGATCAACAGACAAAATCGCGCACAGGCCGCGCGAACACGAGACCGCGCACAAGCCGTGCGGTCTCAACAATGCTCCTTCCTTAGATCACCAGGAGCAAGCTAGAACCATCTGGCCGACTTCAATCAAGTCTCCAGATTGCCAGGATAGACCGCCAGGGTAGACAGTCATATAGGAACAACCCGCCCGGTTTTCCAACAAGGAAGCCAGGCAAACTAGTAGACCTACTCGGGAACAAACCGCAGCTACCAAGAACAGACCGGAACAACCAGCAGACCGCCAGACCAACCCGGCAGAGCCAGACCGACAGATAACCTATACAAGCCGCGCAATTACCGCGGTCTCCCAAACCAGACCGCCCGGTCTCCTCCACACCACTTCAAAATTTCAACACCCCCCCTTGAAGTGGGAAGTGGAGACTTGCCCGAGTAAATTCCGCAACCGTGTAAACGGTCCCTTCGCCAGCGGCTTTGTGAAGATGTCTGCGACATTGTCCGCACTCCGAACATGCTCGACCATAAGAGATCCTCCCAACACTTTTTCACGAATGAAATGGTGCTCAATCTCTATATGATTGGTCCTCGCGTGACAGACTGGATTGTTGACCAGCTTGAGAGCACTCTCATTGTCCCCGCGTAGCATAATGGGACCTCGAACCTCCTGATGAACGTCCTCTACCAACCTCCTGAGCCAAACGGCTTCCTGAGCAGCCAAGGTCGAAGCCTTGTACTCTGCTTCCGTGGTAGATACAGACACCGAGTCTTGCTTCTTGCTGCACCAAGAAATAGCTGTGGGGCCCGTCATAAAGACATAACCAGATGTTGATCTCTGATCATCCACATCTCCCCCATAATCAGCATCCATGAAACCATGCAACTCCAAGCTTGACCCTCTCCTATATAGGAGACCCAAATCAGAGGTCGACTTCATATACTTCAAGATGCCTTTTCCCGCCAGAAGATGAGGTTTCTGTGGTTCCGCCATGTACCGACTCACTTTGCCAACTGCATAAGCAATATCAGGCCTCGTGATGGTCAAATAGATCAAGCTCCCAACCAGAGCTCGGAACACCAACGGATCAGATAGAACTCTTCCCTCATCCTTCCGAAGTTTATGATGTTGTTCCAGAGGTATAGAGCTGCTCTTCCCTTCCTCCATGCCGAATCGTTGAATGATCCGCTCCGCATAGCCAGCCTGAGAAATGAGCACTCCGCTCTCCCGCCTCTGAACCTCGAGTCTAAGGAAATGGTGAAGCTCCCCCAGATCCTTCATCTCGAACCTGATAGCAAGCTCAGCCCTGAGTCTTGCAACAGCTTCCTTCGAGTTTCCGGTGACAATCATGTCATCCACATACAGCAGCACAATCACCCGAAGCACCCCCTCCTTCTTGATGAACAAGCTAGAATCAGAGTCTGAAGCAACGAATCCGCAGAATAAGAGATACTCTGCAATCTTCCCGTACCACGCCCGAGGCGCTTGCTTCAACCCATACAGGGCCTTCTTCAATTTACAAACGTAGTCTGGATACTCCTTCGACATGAAGCCTTGCGGTTGGATCATGAAGATATCCTTGTCAATCTCGCCGTATAAGAAAGCATTCTTCACGTCGAGTTGCCAAATCTCCCAACCACTCGAAGCCGCCAAGGCAATAACAAATCGAACCGAAGTCATCTTTGCCACTGGACTAAACGTCTCATCATAATCTTCTCCGTACTGCTGTGAATACCCGCGAGCTACAAGGCGAGCCTTGTACCGCTCCATACTGCCGTCAGCTTTCTTCTTCAACTTAAAAACCCACTTGCAAGTGACAGGAGTGGTGCCCTTGGGCTTGGGCACAAGAGACCAGGTCTCATTCTTCTCGAGAGCTGCCATCTCTTCTTCCATAGCAATGTCCCACTCCTTCACACCTCTGGCTTTCTCAAAGCTCGACGGCTCCCTTTCATCCAAGGGACCAGCAAAGAAACATGAAACAAAGTTCACCATGTTTCCTCTTGTGTATCGATCTGGTGGTTGAATAGTCCTCTTCGACCTCCTAAGAGGTTGCTCCTGACTAACCACCTCCTCAGCTGCTTCTTCTGAACTAGCTCCTTTTCCAGACGAGCTTGGAGTATCGCTCCCCCTGCTTCCAGAACCTGAAGCTTCCGCCTCTGAGCTAGACTCAACTGGAGCTCCTGGTGAAACAGGCAACTCCACTTGAAGACTTCCCGCAGCTTTTCCTCCTTCATCAACCCTGCTCTCTGGTAGCTCAACTCCTGAACTCCCCTTGTAAGAAGTCACTTCATCGAACACCACATCCCGAGAAACAATTGACCTCCGTGTCTCAGGATCCATGCATCTCCATCCCTTCTTCCGCTCATCATACCCAACAAAGACTAGCTTCCTTGCTTTCGCATCTAGCTTTGTCCGAAGAGCATCAGGAATGTGCACATAGCAGGTTGATCCAAACACCCGAAGGTGTGCAACGCTCGGCTTCTCCTTGAACATTAGTTCGTGAGGGGTCTTCATGTTGATAGGACTCAGAGGCAATCTGTTGATGACATAAGCTGCACAAGACATTCCCTCCGCCCAGAAGGACTTTGGGATACTCTTGGCATGAAGCCAGCATTTGCAGGTTTCCGTCAGATGACGGATCTTCCTCTCCGCAACGCCATTCTGCTGTGGAGTATGGGCACAAGTGAGCTCTCTCCTGATGCCTTGCTTCCTGCAAAAACTTGAGAACTCACCAGAGGTGAACTCCCCACCATTGTCAGTTCTAAGTTTTTTAACTCGCAGGCCAAGCCGGCCTTCAACCAGCTCCTTGAACTCCACAAATTTTGCAAAGGCTTCTGACTTCTCTTTCAAGAAATACACCCAGACATATCTGGTGTAGTCGTCAATCAACACCAACATGTATCTGTTGCCTCCAAGGCTTGGGGTGGCAGTCGATCCCATCAAATCACCGTGGATGCACTCCAACGACATTTTGCACCTTGTTTGCGATTTGTCAAATGGAAGTCGATGAGACTTACCAAACTGACATCCTTCGCAGACATGACCGTCTCCATAGGAGGACAAGCTAGGCAAGCCATTGATAAGGCCCCTTACCGCCATAGCCTTCAATTTGTCCATGCCTACATGTCCCAACCTTTCATGCCAGATGGCTGCGCCATCATTGGTCCTCATCTTATCAACATAGGTACTTGTCGATAAAATGAACAAGTCCTTCACCCGCTTGCCGACATGAATAACATCTCCCTTTATCTCCGGTTGAGTTTTAAGAAACTTCACTTCTGTTGGCCCAAAAAGAACGTGATAACCGGCATCGACCGCATTGGTCACAGAGAAGAGATTTTTCTTCATACCAGGCACGTGATAAACACTCCTCAACGTGAGTGGACACTTATCACTGCTCAGAGAGACGACTCATTCGTGCTCTACTGGATGAATAGAATTATCAGCCGTAATGATAGCATTGTTACCTGAGTAAGGCGCCAAAGAAGAAAACTTTGATCCATCCCCAGTGAGATGATGCCCACACCTTGAATCAACAATCTAGTCCTCATCATAGTTGATGGAAGCCAAGGCCTTAACGAGCATCGCCGTTATATTAGACGCAAAGGCTCCTCCCCATCCAACTTCACCAGACTTTGGCATCTCCTTCTCCACTGCATGTCCTAGCTGAAGATTCACCCGACAATCTTTCTTGAAGTGCCCGATCTTGTTGCATCTAAAGCACCTCGGTCCCTCTCCTTTCTTCTTCCCATCAGACTTAGGAGCATAGCCCCTATCTTGCTGACCTGAAGTGGAGGGTCCATCAAGATCCGGCTTCTTCTTCTCCCATTTCTTCTTCTTCTTCCCAGAAAACATCATATCACTTTCTTCCCCGGAGATTGAAACCCCTGCAATCTGTCTTGCTAAACTTTCTTGCGAAGCAAGAAGGTTCTCCAGCTCCAACAACGACGGTTGATTTGCCCAACCCTGAACTGAAGTCACAAAAGCAAGATACTCCTTCCGCAACCCGCGGATGATATGCCTCTTCAGTTTTGCCTCAGAGATAGGCTCATCAGGGTCCAATGCAGAAATATCTGCCGCGAGGTTCTTCATCTTGAGGAAGAAGGTAGAAACAGAAAGATCACCTTGAGAGGCCTTTGCCAACTCATTTTCAAGATACTGTAGCCTCGCTACATTCTTCTTATTGAACAATCCATCCAAGGATGTCCAAATTTCAGCAGCAGATTTACATCCGATGATGTGATCAAACAACTCCGGTGAGATAGCCCTCTTGAGAGTGAACTCAGCCTTAGCATTCGTCCTCCTCCAAATTCTCACCTCTGCCATATTATCTCCTGCTAGAAACACCTCTTGCGTGTCTTCTCCGCCAACTACCTCCCATAGATCCTCGCCAAGCAAGTAACTCTCCATACACGACTTCCACTTTTTAAAGTTAGTCGATGTGAGGAGTTCAATACCAAGACCTCTTGCGTATCCACCTTCCATGGCAATCTATGTGGTCTCTTCTTCACAAAGACGATGGCAACTCTAGTTGATCACTGCTTATCCACTCCAGAAACCTCTCTCTGATACCATGTTAAAATTTTTGATTGGACCGTTTAGGAGTAAGCAGGAGTTGTATCAACAAGAGTTATAGCCAAACAACCACAATGCCACACAACAACACAAGAAATCTTTATTGAAATAGAACTGCTTTACAATGCGAGGTATACATGGCAAGACATGATTCATCAGAATCACGGAGACGAGAAGAACAAGACACACCAAAAAAGCAAAGCTGGCGGCTAGACAAGCTCAGACCGCACAAGCCGCGCCACTCCAGAACTCGCCCGGCTTGCCCTGAGATCGCACGAACAGAAACCGGACAGACTGCCAGCACTGCAAGACCGCACCTCAGACCGCACGAACTGGAGCTTATTGGAACAAAGAACTGAAGCTGTTGCCAGACCGCAACTCAGACCGCCTAACCGCTGAAGGTCGCCTGATCACTGAGCTCGCTGCGAACAGCATAAGAACACAATAACCTAGTTCGCTGACAGACCGCAGACGAACTGTTTATTCAAGCCACCGGAAATCACCAAGGAAGGAGACCGCACCCTGCTGACCGCAAACCTGCGAACACAACAAAGGTTAACTCGCATCCAAGACGCGCGAACTCAAACTTGAGACCGCAAGAAACAATATGGGCTCTGGTTCTTAGAGTTCTTATTATGAATGACGGGCCATGCACCCATATTTATAGGCTGGTGGACGGATGTCGTCACCACACGAACCGGGATACAGTCACCACCCATTAGATTGTGAACGGTCTCAAAAGACAGACCGCGTGAACAGACCTCTTGGACGATCACCCGACCAAGACGCAGATCAGCAGACAAAATCGCGCACAGGCCGCGCGAACACGAGACCGCGCACAAGCCGTGCGGTCTCAACAATGCTCCTTCCTTAGATCACCAGGAGCAAGCTAGAACCATCTGGCCGACTTCAATCAAGTCGCCAGATTGCCAGGATAGACCGCCCGGGTAGACAGTCATATAGGAACAACCCGCCCGGTCTTCCAACAAGGAAGCCAGGCAAACTAGCATACCTACTCGGGAACAAACCGCAGCTACCAAGAACAGACCGGAACAACCAGCAGACCGCCAGACCAACTCGGCAGAGCCAGACCGGCAGATAACCTATACAAGCCACGCGATTACCGCGGTCTCCCAAACCAGACCGCCCGGTCTCCTCCACACCACTTCAAAATTTCAACAGGGCTCTCCTGAGGCGATCCCATCTTAGGTCGGACCTACTCGCCTCGCCCCGGATAAAGAGGAGCTTAACATGCTGGACGCGACAGGGAAGAGTGTACTCGCTTCCCTACCCTGGGCGAGTAAGACCGTCTCGGATCTACTCGCTGAGGGGTGTTGATCTACTCGCCGAGACCTACCGGCTTACTCGCCAAATACGGGTTGTACACAATCCTTGCTCTTTGCGAGCTCGCTAGAGATCGAAAAGAAGAGTCCAACCCCTTATTCGGCAAGGTTGCGCGCTGGCTGGCTCTTCCTCTATAAATAGAGTGGGGGTGCGCCTTCCTTCCCATATGCTGAAATGTCCTCCAGGGGGGGGGGGGTCTTCCGCGACTGCCGACCGGGGGCTCGCTGATGACGAGCCTGAAGCTGCCGCCGTCCTCGACAATATAGGAGAGTTCATGGCGCCTCGCCCTCCTGTTTCTGCGAGGAAGAGGAAGTCCAAGCGGAAGAGAGCCGACCCCGAGCCACGCGAGAAATCCTCCACAGATCCGGAATCTACGGCTAGGTGCGGACCCTTACTTGGAAAAGTGATTACCTCGCCTATCCATGAAGAGCTCAACGCCGACCCGTCTCGTCGGCAGGGCGTGGGCGAAATCACAATGGGTGGGCTCGAGGAGGCGAGGCTACCTCCAACAGATCTAGGTGCCCCGCTGCTTCCTCCAGTTTGTCCAGCCGTAACACCTGGTAAGGATACTATCTTTTCGCCTAATTGGGATGAATCTGTACTGACCCCTAGTTATCTGCAGCACTTCCTACTCGCTCGGTTCGGTCTGGTCAACTCGGCGCGATGCTGTCGGTGGGTCTAGGGACCGCATCCTCCTCGGCCCCAGGGTAGGCTTTGGCCCTCCTTCCTCCTCCCTTGCAATTGTCTCCTCAGTTGTCTGGGGCAGGCCAACCTGCCCGCCCAATTACCGGGGGGGAGGGGGGGGGGATCTTTGATGATAGACCCCTTATCCGGAGGGACTGGCGTGGTCCTCCGCTTGTCTGCCTCTACCGGGAGGCTGCGGGCAGATCCGCCTCAACACCAAGAAGGGAACAATACTCGCGCGGGTACTCGCCTCGCTCGCCTTGTCGCATTCTTCCTTTCTGTTACTTATCCTCGTTGTTTGCCTTCTTTTAGATAGCTGGGGGTATTCCTCTTCCAGCCGTACGCCATCGACAAATTTGCTGCTAGGGTCGCCACTGCCTGCAGCGTCTACTCCTTTAAGGGAGCTACTCGCGGACCCGCCGGGCTTTAACGAGGGGTCGTGGGCTTGCTTGATTGTTGTCCTTCGAGCCCACAATTCCTTTCTGATGTCTACACCGCCCGCCGAGGTGAACGCGCGGTTGGTCGATCTCGGGGACCGCCTCTCTGAAGTGGAGGAGTTCCAACGGCAAGTGCAGGGCGAAGACAACCTCTTCGACAGGATGACTGACCGGGAGATGAGGTTGTACGAGGTGGAGACTTGCCAGCAAGCTACCGAAGATGATCTTCACCGCTTCTCGCGGGTGGCTGGCACCGTGGGCGAGGCCTCCTTACTGGAAGAACACATCCGCCGAGGCGAGGATCACATCCGACAAAGTGAGGAGAGTCTGGGGCAGGCCCGCGAAGACCTCCGAGTAGCTCACAACATTACTTGGAGAGCTCGCCACCCCCAGCGCACGCGTCGCCTAGGTTGCGGTCCACGACGCCGCGGCGGAGCTCCTTAGGTTGTATTCTCCCTTTTGATGTGTTTCACTATTTTTTGACGCTTGATATGTAAAAGCACTCGTGACCTCCCGGGTCCCTGTAATGTGCTGGCGATATTTTTGTGTCTTTTGTGTACTCGCGCTATGCGCTTAGAGAATTTCTGTTAAAGGCTTTTCGTATTCGCAATATGTGTTTCCTTTATGTTAGGATCACTTCCTTCTACCCGCACGTTGTTGAACTAGACACTCGCGTAGGCGTATTCACAGAGGTAGTTGTTCTGCTCGCGCGCGACCAGGCCGGGGGGGGGGGGGTCTATAAATAGAGGGTCCTCAGAGTGGGTGGGTATGATCCCCTACCCACCTCTCCCCCAAGCATTTTCTTTGAATCCCGCCCGCTAGACCCCTCTCCCTACTCGCCACCTGCCATGGTGAAAGAGCCATCCGAGGAAGGGCGCACCTTCTGCATCCGCAATTTCTGAGCGCACAATTTCCCCAGCTCGCAGACCCTTGGCGAGGAGCTAGCGGACGTCGAGAACCGCTACCTGCCACTTGGCTATACAGCGAGGCGGACAGCCCCCGGTGAGTTGCTCAACACGCTCTACGACGGGAACTCGCTATCCCCCTGGCTCATTTCCAGGTGGGCTTGCGGCTGCCCCTATGGCCTGAGGTGCGCCAGGTCCTCCGATACTTCGGGATGATCCCCGCGCAGGTAAACCCCAATGCGATCAGCGTCTTGGTCGCCTATGCCTACTACCTGCGCGAGGAGAAGATCGAGTTCGACCTTTCTGCTTTTAACAAGGTCCTGGCCTTGAAGGCGACTAGCGACGACACCCTGTTCTTCACCAGTGTGTGCGTCAAGGTCGCCAAGACACTAAACAAGGTCCATCACTGGACCGATAAATTTGTCCTGGTGCGAGGCGACTTCGGGAACCTTCCCTTCGCCCCCATCCAGAAGGCAGAGACGGAGTATAGGCCGCCTCGCCTGAAAGGGGAGCCGTTGGATTTGTATCTTTTTTTGAAGGACAAGGTCATGGACGTGGTTTTCCCGCGGCGAGGCGTGGATCCGCTCGCCTTCGTGAATCCTAGAGCGGGTAAGTCCTGGGTAGTACTCGTCGTGCTCCCCCCTTCCATGATCCTTTGCTCTTGGTAGGGATCTGAGTTAATATTCATCTTCCTGCAGGTGAGCGCGCCATCCCCACCCATCCACCTTGCGACGCCTCGCGACGTCGGTCAAACGAGCCTCACCCCGAGGGGGCCCTTAGAGGGGCGGTGGTTCCGGTGGACAGCGGGATGCCCCCGCCGACGGACAAGGGGAAGGGTCGAGTTGACCCCGAGACCGCCTCGGCTAGCGAGCCAAGGCGGAAGAAGCAGAAGACGGAGAGATCCTCTCGTCCCCCGGTGAGCCCACCTCCAGAACCCTCGTCCCGCACGAATTTTGGGTTGGGGATGAGGAGCGAGGACTCTAAAGGTAACCCGCTGCTGATGTGGGATCACAACGCAAATAGGGTCCTGGTGAGTTCGCTCCTCCCCTCCTGTGAGGATTCCTAGGAGGTAGGCGATCAGGCGTACAACCTGCTCTATGGGTTATATGGTCGAGAAGATGCCAAAGTGCTCGCGGAGGCTCCTATCTGCGAGCTAGCCAACCTCACCAGCCGCTCCGTTCTCCGCACCGCCGAGCTGGCTCACCAGACTGCGCGGCGGGGGCTTTAATCGAACAGGCGACTTCGCGAACTGGGCGCCACCTATAGAGAGCTGGAGAAGAAGCTGGCGGCAGCGGAGGAGCTTGTCGGGTCCAAGGGTAAGGAGGGCGTTCCCCCCGAGGTGAGTATCCTTATTCGTTTCCTTCTTACTCGATGGCCGACGTTATTGTCTGACCTTTGCTAATGCAGGAACCCACCATCGCGCTGGTGACGCGGGTCTCTGAGCTGGAGGCACAGCTGGCCTCCTTGCAGAGGGAAGCCAACTACCGGGGGACCTGCCTTACCGAGGCGGAATCGGAGATATCCGAGCTCCGACATCCCAGCAGAGGGGAGTCGTCCACAACTCCACATCTCCTTCACTTTACCCTGGCTCAGGTCGTCGAGACGCGCAGGCAGCTGACCATCAAGACGGCGGTGTTTACATGGGAGCGACTTCGGCGACGATTCCTTCTCACTGCGGAGGTGGCCAAAGTTGATCTCGCGGAACTTCTCCCAAAATTATACCGAGAGGCGGTGAGCCCCATCCCGACGAGGACTCCAAGTGACGGCTCGTCTGGCGAATCAGAAGAGGATGACCAGGGCGAATAGCTCATTTTTTTATTTTCTAAGCCCTGTAATAATATTTTCTTATGGGAATACTTTCGGTGTACTCGCCCTTTCCGTTTGACTGGATGGGCGTATTCGCCATATTTTAATCTGCTCGATTTTTCCTCTTCCATTGTCGTAAATCTTGTCTAACGCGTTTATTTTTTGCGACGCACTCGCCTATGTAGCGTATTCGCGCCTAGGGGTACTCGCTCGTGGCGAGAACTCGCGCAAGAGTCAACTTGATCAGGTGCCCGTTTGTTTACGCCTTCGCGGAGTGAGGTGGTTGGAGCGTGCTTCTCGCCACCGGGTTCTCGCCTTCCTTCGTTAGGACTTCTCGTGAGATGGTTGGCGAATAGACGAGTAATTTCGATGGTCATGAGTCTAGGAGGTTTAAGATACTCGCCTCGCCTCCTCTTCCCTTATGAAATTGCTTTTTGGGGTTAGCATTTAGTAGAGTTTGGGGCTCACTCGAGGGGGCAAGTAGCCAGTCTGCAGGGGAGGAGCCCAGTGCTACGGCCTGGTCTACGACAACCGAGGGCATAGAACTCACTCGAGGGGGCAAGTAACCAGCCTGCAGGGGAGGAGCCCAGTGCTACGGCCTGGTCTATGACAACTCTCTGTTCGAGGGCATAGGACTCACTCGAGGGGGCAAGTAGCCAGCCTGCAGGGGAGGAGCCCAGTGCTACGGCCTGGTCTACGACAACTCTCTGCTCGAGGACATAGAGCTCACTCGAGGGGGAAAGTAGACAGCCTGCAGGGGAGGAGCCCAGCGCTACGGCCTGGTCTACGTCAACTTTCTGCTCAAGGGCATAGGACTCACTCGAGGGGGCAAGTAGCCAGCCTGCAGGGGAGGAGCCCAGTGGTACGGCCTGCGCTACGACAACTCTCTGCTCGAGGACATAGGACTCACTCGAGGGGGTAAGTAGCCATCCTGTAGGGGAGGAGCCCAGTGCTACGGCCTGGTCTACGACAACTCTCTGCTCGAGGACATAGAGCTCACTCGAGGGGGCAAGTAGCCACCAGCAGGGGAGGAGCCCAGTGCTACAACCTGGTCTACGACAACTCTCTGCTCGAGGACATAGAGCTCACTCGATGGGGCAAGTAGCCATCCTGCAGGGGAGGAGCCCAGTGCTACGGCCTGGTCTACGACAACTCTCTGCTCGAGGGCATAGAACTCACTCGAGGGGGCAAGTAGCCAGCCTGCAGGGGAGGATCCCATTGCTATGACCTGTTCTACAACAACTCTCTGCTCGAGGGCATAGGACTCACTCGAGGGGGCAAGTAGCCAGCCTGCAGGGGAGGATCCCAGTGCTATGGTCTGGTCTACGGCAACTCTCTTCTCGAAGGCATAGAACTCACTCGAGGGGGCAAGTAGCCAGCCTGCAGGGGAGGAGCCTAGTGCTACGGCCTGGTCTACGACAACTCTCTGCTCGAGGGCATAGGACTCACTCGAGTGGGCAAGTAGACAACCTGTAGGGGAGGAGCCCAGTGCTACGGCCTGGTCTACGAGAACTCTCTGCTCGAGGACATAGAAGGGGCTCAATGCTCGACACCTATCGTCCAAGTGGTGAAGCGCTACTAGTTTGTAATGAAAAATGCTATCGTTTTGTTTTAGTCTGACAAAAATGAACTAGTCATTACATCGATGCTAGGAGTAGAAACGTTTCATGTCGTCTCCACTCCAAGTGCTTCCTAGGAGTTCACCCTCAACATTTTGTAGACGGTACCCGCCTGTTTTTAATACCTCGAAGAAAATGTAGGGGCCTTCCCAATTGGGGTGGAGTTTACCTACTGCTGCGGATTTCCCCGCGCCGTCCACCTTTTTGAGAACCAAGTCTCCTTTGTCAAATTGCTTGACTCAGACATGCTTGTCAAAGTGGTTTGCCATCCTCCTCTTGATTTCCTCTTGAGGGATCGTGGCCTGGTCGCGAAGCTCTTCCACAAAATCCAAGGGTGTCGCTGTGCCTCTTCATTCTCAAGTCTCCACCCTTCGTCCCCATCTTCCGCTGCCACCACCCTAGGACTTCGGACCTCGAACTCTATTGGGATGAGAGCCTCCGAGCCATGTGATAGCTTGAATGGTGTTTCTCCGGTCGCTGTGGTGAGGGTACTCCTCAGGGCCCAAAGGACTGAGGGGAGCTGCTCCACCCAGTTTCCCTTCAGGTTCTCCACCTTTTTCTTGAGCAAGTTGACGATGACTTGTTGGCCGCCTCCACCTGACCGTTGCTCTTTGGATGATGGATTGAGGTGAAGCGGAGGTCAATGCCAAGTTGGCTACAGAAGTAGGTGAATTCGAGGCTCGCGAACTGCGGACCTTTGTCGGTGACGATGGTGAGGGGCAGACCATGCCTACATATGATCTCCCCCCAGATGAAGTTCTTCACCACTAAGGAGGTTGTTTTGGCCAGGGCCTTCACCTCCATCCACTTGGAGAAATAATCGATCATCACCAGGAGATACCTCCTTTGTCCACTTGACGGAGGGAATGGTCCTACCAGGTCCATTCCCCAAATGGCGAAGGGCTAGGGGGCGGTGATCGATCAGAGACGCTGGGCTGGTTGTAACTGGAGCGGGGTGTAGAGTTGGCATTTTGAGCACCTCTTCGCGAACTCGTCCGCATCTTTCCTGATGGTGGGCCAGAAGTACCCTGCTCGGAGTACTCTCTTCTCCAGGGTTCGGCTTCCCGAGTGACTTCTGCACTCGCCTGTGTGAATCTCCTCCAAGACCCGGGAGGCTTCCTCCTCGGACAGACATCTTGCCAGGGGGCCGGATAGAGTCTTCCTGTAGAGCACCCCGTCAGTTAATAAATAATAAGCTGACTTGTACCTGAACCGCCTCTTGTCCTGAACCTCCGCAGGCAGCTTGCCCGTGGTCAAGAAAGTAATGAGAGGGTCCATCCACGACGAGGGCTGATCGATGTCCATCATCTCACCTTCCTCAATAGAGGGCCGGAACAAACTCGTGGTTGTCCCTCCGACCACGGCGTCGTACTTGGGTAGTCGGTCTGCTTTGGCGTTCTCCTCCCTCGGGACGTGTTGTACGGAAAAGGATTTGACGGAGCCCACCAAGCCTTTGACCTTTATCAGGTAGCGTTGCAACATCGGCTCCCTTGCTTCGAACTCTCCTCAGACCTGGGAGGCGACCACAATAGAGTCGAAGTGGACTCTTATGTCGTGAACCCCCCAGTTCCCGTGCTAGATGAAGCCCTGCGATGACGGCCTCATACTCCACCTGATTGTTGGTTACAGGGAAATGAATATGGATGGCCTGCTCGATCCTAGTGCCCTAGGGGCTGATCAGGACGATGCCTCCCCCGCACGAGTTCTTCCCCGATGCCCCATCCACGAACATTTCCCAAGCCACTCGCCGGGGTGCTTCCTCCTCACCTACCTCCACGGTGTAGTCGGCCAGGAAGTCTGCCACTGCTTGGGCTTTCATGGCCAGTCGAGGAACGTACGTGACGTCGAACTCGCTGAGCTCCACCGACCATTTGGCTAGTCTTCCTGAATGTTCCACCCCTTCTAGAATGCTGCGGAGAGGATGATCAGTCACTACCTTGATCGGATGGGCCTAAAAGTAGGGTCGGAGTCTCCGAGCCGAGACCATCAAGGCAAACGCCATCTTCTCCAGGATGGGGTAGCATAGTTCAGCCTTCTGTAGGACCCAACTTACATAGTAAATGGGGAGTTACTGCTTCCCTTCTTCGCGGACCAAGACCGAACTTACCACTTCCGTCCCCACCCCGACGTACAAGAAGAGGTCTTCTCCTCCTCTAGGCCCTTGCAATAAGGGTGCCTGGGCCAACTGAAGCTTTAGGCTCTCGAAGGACCCCTGTCACTCCGTAGACCACTCGAACTTCTTGTTGTCCAGGAGGGTTTTGAAGAAGGTGAGCACTTCGCTCCTGCCCTGGAGAGGAACCGGCTCAGCCCGACCAGACAGCCCGTCAGGCGCTGAACCTCTTTGGTATTTCTAGGTGCCTCCATCTCCATGATTTCCTTGACTTTATCGGGGTTTGGCTCCACTCCCACTGGGGTCAAGAGGTGACCCAAGAACTTTCCCTTTCCAGCGCCCAAAACACACTTGGCCGGATTCAGCCTCATTTTATACTTCCGAAGTGTGGCGAAGGTCTCTTCCAGGTCCCGGAGGTGTTCCTCTATGCTATTGCTTTTCACCATGAGATCGTCGACATAGACCTCCAGGTTTTGCCCCTTTGCTCCTTGAACACCCTGTCCATCATTCACTAGTAAGTGGCTCATGCGTTTTTAAGCCCGAAGGGCATCATCTTATAACAGTAGCACCCATCGTTGGTGATGAAAGAAACATATTTTTATGTCGGGTGGGTGCATGCGGATTTGATGATAACCAGAAAAAGCGTCTAAAAAACTCATGACAGGGAATCCGATGGCCAAGTCTACTAGCTCGTCGATTCTAGGCAAGGGATAACAATCCTTGGGGAAAGCTTTATTAAGGATAGAAAAGTCAATACACATGCACCACTTCCCCTCCCCCTTCTTAACCATTACAACATTGGAGACCCAGCCTGGGTACTGGATCTCCGACACAAAACCTGCCTCCGGCAGCTTCTTGACCTCCTCCCTGGTGGGCTCGGCCAGGGTGGTGGCGGTTGCCCTCTTCTTCTGCTGGATGGGGTGGACTCCTTTATCCAAGTTGAGATGATGGCAGACGACATCCACGTCGACGCCTAGCATATCGGTTGCGCTCTACGTGAAAATGTCCACATTCCTCTAGATGCAGGACATAATCTTCTCTTTGTCTTCCTCCTCCAGCTCTCCGCTGATCTTCACCTTTCTCGGCCTCCCGCCTTCAGATAGGATCTCCTTCTCCTCCACTTCCTCGGCTGCCTCCAGCCTTATCATCTCTTCCATCACCTGGTCTACCACCTCAGCCTCCTCCTTCCAACTTGGCTAACTTGGCCACGAAATCCAGACCGGTTGCCTCCCCCTCGATCTGCCGCGCGGCCCGGTCGACCAGCTCCTCGAACGATAGGGGGGATTGCGGGTGATCTCCATCTTGAAAAACCCTGGCTACAGTCCAAGCTTAAAAGCCAAGATCAGGGTGTGCCCAGGGACCTCCTGGACTAGTAGGATCTCTTCCTGAAAGCGATCAAGGTATGACCCGAGCATCTCCTGGGGTCTTTGCTTGATCAGAAAGATGTCTTCCGAACCTTTTCTCCTTTTCTTGGAAGTAGAAAAGCGAAGCAGATAACTTCTGCGCAGGTCCTCGAAGTCGTAGATGCTTCCCGCGGGCAACTGGTGGAACCAGTCTCGGGCTTTTTATTGGAAGGTTATGGCGAACAGCCGACACTTGAAGGCATCCGTCATCGGCTTGATGGAGACCATATCCTCGAACCATTGCAGGTGCTTGACGGGATCATCTTTTCCAGAGTAGAAACTCATGGCGGGCTCTGTGAACCCTACAGGGATGGGGACGGACAGCACCAACTCGCAGAATGGACTAGGCGGGGTGAGCTGGCAATGGGGACGAACGCGGTCGTACACGCCCTTCGATTGGCGGTCTCCATCGGACTCGCGAAGAGCACTCGTTCGCAGAGCGGCTGGTCTTCATCTTCGAGGAGAACCTCCATGCCGAGGCGCTGACTCGGTCCCGCCTCAGCGGGCGAGGCGGCTACGATAGGGTAAGGTGCTATCGCCTCGGCGCGAGGTGTGAGTAGACCCCTAATGGTATCCTCCATCGCCTTCATGCCCTGATCGAAGACACTCTTGGTCACGAACTCGCACAAAGGCAGCGAGTTCCTCTGGCCGGTTCCTGGCTTGTGACATTCAGTCATGGGATCGTCAGATGAGATTTTCTTCTCTTGCTACAGTCCACGCTCACCGCACCAAAAATGTTGGAACCTGGATACCGGTCCAACCTGTTTGAGACTTGGGGAGTAGCTTGAGTTACTTCTCTCTTCGTCAGATCCCTAGATCTAAGTATTCCGAGCTAAGAACTGGCCCACACCGGTTGATAGGTAGCTTCTTAGGAATGACCCACTGGCTGCAGCGAGGAGGTCCCGCCACTAAACTGGAAATCTCACTCGATTTCCCCTCCCAAAAACCTGAAGCTGAGCCTATCTCAGACAGCACGAGGAAGAAAGCACAGGCTCTCAAAGGGGGGGGGGATCTGTGCTGATCTGAAACATAGTGGGTCCTTTTTATAGGGAAAAAACTTCCCAGGGGTAAAATGGTCCTAAAGGTCTGCGGATAACTTCCTCCGTCTTAACTAAATTACTATATGCAGACCAAAACGGCCTGCGAACAGACCCTCGCGCCTTTTCGCATACACTAACCGCACCCCCTGTTGGTCTGCGGGTAGTGAGAGAGGGTTGATGAGCCGGGGTGACCCTTGCTCGCCCCTCCCTCCCTGAGACTATGGCCGAGGCGACTAGGTCCAGACCTACTCGCCAAGGGTGGGCTCTCCTGAGGCGATCCCGTCTTAGGCTGGACCTACTCGCCTCGCCCCGGATAAAGGTGAGCTTAACACGCTGGACGTGACCGGGAAGGGTGTACTCGCTTCCCTACCCTGGGCGAGTAAGACCGTCTCGGATCTACTCGCTGAGGGGTGCTGATCTACTCGCCGAGACCTACCAGCCTACTCGCCGAATATGGGTTGTACAATCGCTCTGGCACTCGCACTAAGCATCCTGCCACCGTCCCATCCAAATTGTGTCTTTCCGAACCAACATCGTCATCACTTCACCCCCCTCAACACCTCTCGGATAGAAGTCTTGCTCCCCATCCACGATCATCCCGTTCTCCAGAGATGTAGGCCCATCACCCCAAATAGGGGAGATCAGTCTAAGTTCTACAACTCCATCGAGGTCACGGACATGACACATAAGGATGTATACGCCTAAAGGAGGATATTGAAAGACTTTAATTAAGGGTAGCTAATCACCTAGAGGGGGGGGGGGGGGGGGGGGGGGGGGGGGGGGGCGGGGTGAATAGGTTATTTAAAAAACTATTTTCAGTTCTTAACTATAACCTAAAAGAATGATCAAAGCTTTCAAGAAAGAGAGCACACACAGAAAAGACACACAGAATTTTATAGTGGTTCCCCTTATCTTGGGTAATCCACTTTCCCTCTTCTCCCCTCTAGCAGTGTGCTAGATAGGGTTTATATCTCCTCCAGATCTCAGACCACAAACAGGTCTTACATCTCAGATCACAATAGATCTTACAGACTCAGATCTTAACAGATCTTACTCTCTCAGATCTCAGCAGATCTTACAAACTCAGATCTCACAGATCCTACCAACACAGATCTCCACAGATCCTACCTCAGCCTTTATAATTAGGCTTACAACTCAGATTCACCCCTGAATCCTACAACTCAGATCACACCTGATCTTACAACTCATATCCTTGACAGATCCTACACTCAGATCTGACAACTCAGACCCTACAGAGATTGATAAAGATAATAACAATACTTAGACTCAGATTCTTCAAAGTGTTGAATCTTCTTGATCTGCCTGAATGATCTGACAGAAATCTTCAATAAATCAGCAACAACAATTTGATCTTCTTGATTCGTCAGGCTGTGATGATTGTTCTTCTTCCTAGGAAGACAGATTCTTCCTTCTTAATCTTCTCCTTTCAGAAAGATGTATCAGCACCAGATTGTTGAAAGAAACCTTCAAGTTAGAACAGTTCTGAAAGAGAAGACGACTTCTTCAGATTCTTTCTCAGACTTTCCTCAAAACAATGGAGACGATAATGGCCTTCGAAAATTAGGAGTAATCAACTTCTAAACCAATAGGTCATGCCTTCTATTTATAGCCCGCCATCTGCAACATCTGTTACGCTCCTCCACGTCAGCACGACGCTAAGTCTTCAACGGTCTTTAATAGCTTCAGAAAAATCAAAGGCTCAGCTAGCTGTAGAAGAAACTTCTCAGCTCAAAGCTTCTATAGAAAAGGCGTTGAGCACTGTGCATCTTTGTCGACGCTTTTACAAATAGGTGTCGAGCGATATATAGATACTCGACACATACTTCTTAGACTAAGGCTTCATTTGGCGTGGCGTTTTGCTCCGGTGCGTTTTCCCCAAATGAAACGCAGCTCAATTTTTTCATTTGGTTTTCCGCCTCCCGTTGGGAACGCCGGCGTTTTCAATCCTTAAGGTAATTCCCCCACCTCCACTGCTACCTCGACCTCCAGTCCATGGCGTTTTCAGTGCGTGAGAAAAAAAATAACTTTGGGGGAGAGAGTGGCGGAGAAGCTTTCTAAAGATTTTGGAGGAGAAGATTTCTAAGATGGGATATGTTCTTGATACTGGTTCAGTTCTTCACGAGGTGGATGAAGCAGAGAAGCTCGAGATGCTCAGGTGGCACAGTGAGAAGCAGGTGATAGTGTTTGGACTATTGAATACCAGCATCGCTACGAGCAGGCCGGCGGCGGCGGAGCCATGCGGAAGCAGGCAGAGGCAGGGCGGAGGCACGACTCCGCCTCCGCCGCCTCCGCCGCCTCCGCCAAGCTCCAGCACCTCCTCCTACTCCTCCATTCGGAGGTCACCGCCGTTGAGAGCCAAGGCATGGCGGAGGCAGGGCGGAGGCGGCAGGCATGGCGGAGGCAGGTGGGAGGCGGCAGGGCGGCGGAGGAAAAAAATAATAATAATGCTGTTCATATACTATAGAATGAACAGTCATGTTTAAAAACTTATATAATAATAAAAAACTTATATTTATATTTATATTTATATATATATATATATCAGAAAAAATAATTTAAAAACTTATATAATAAAAAATATTTTATAATAAAATTTAAAATAATTAAAAAACTTATATAATAAAATTTATTTTATAATAAAAAATATTTTATAATAAAATTTATTTATAAAACGTCACCGCTGTTTTGCCAAATGATTCTCCGTTCTGAACAACTCTGCAAACACTAACTATCCAAACAGAACTCTATTTCCAGCAATCAGTTTCCAACAGCTCCATTTACAAACCTCCATTTACAACACCTGCTTTTACAACCGCAGCCGCTCTCCCAAATGAAGCCTAAAGCTCTCGACTCCTCCTTCTTAGGCGTTAAGCAATCATCAGTCATTCGACGCTTTCTAACTGTAGGAGTCGAGCAATGTATAGGGGCTCGACGCTTCTTAACTGTGCCTTCATATCTAGACTCCTCTTGTTGGCGTAAAGCTAACTGAAGTTCTGTCGACACATCTCTTTCAACGGCGTCGAGCGATATACCTTGGCTCGACGCTTCCAAACTTGGTCTCATAACTTCAACGACGACCTTGTCTTTTTGAGCAGTAGACATGAGTCGACGCTTCTGGGTCACAGGCGTCGAGCAAAGTATGGTATCTCGACGCTTGTGAACTTGGATGAATTCCTTGAGCATTTTGCCTGACCTGATTTTCTGCACAAAGATTCTAAAAAGTATATCAAATACATTCTGAGATATATCTTTGACTTAGGAATGAACTTCTCCAAATCTAAGACATTGTGGACAATGGTCCCAACAGATATCAGACACTTTTTGCACCTCAGGTTACTCGAAAAGTTTCTGCGGAAGCAAGCGTGGACAGTCAGCCCCAAATAACCCCGCTGGGGGGCAGATGAAGGAGAAAAGCGCCCGAGAACCCTTCATAGCAGTAGGCAAGCCAACCATTCCTTACAGCGTGAGCACCTAGCCAGGTCCATCAGTACATCATCGCAACCATTAGGGAACTCCCCACAAAGGTGAGCAGGATATTAATCGACAATGATGTGGCCACTAATGTCCTATTCTTGTCAACCCTGCTCTAACTCGGACTCTACAATAGTGACATCAAGCTAGCAAAATACAATGTCTGCGTCGCTAGAACCCCCAACCCCAGTCGTAGAAAGCATCTTCCTCCCTGTGACTAGGGAAGTTTCCGGATCAAGTTACCTATGATGTTTAGTTTTCCATCATACAAGCCAACTCCAGCGTACAACACCATACTTAGAGGTCCGGTGCTGAGCGCACTATGGGCCGACGCCTTTGCAGAAGGCATATTAGTGGAAATTCTCATCCAAGGCAGGATAGGGGACAAGACACAGGGCCACAACATAGCTCGTGCTTGCTACTACCCTTAGAGTCATCTTTAAATAGAAGAGTGCATGAGATTCTATGTCTGCCTCCCTCGCAGCCAAAGTGTCATGTATCTAATTTATTTTCATCATTATTGCAATTGATTTATGACCCCATTTCCAATACATGTCTCTGGAGACAGACAACTGGTAAGTGGTACAAAGATCTCTCTACGCCTTAATTGAGTGATGATCTTCGACACCCCCTCACACCGAGAAAGAAGCTCACCCTAGCGACGACCATTTGGTGCTGACACCAAGTGGAAAGCTCACTTCCGGTAAGGGGTACAAATTTCCCTCTACTCTCTAATTGACCGACAATCTATGACTCCCTCACACCGAGTAGGAAGCTCACCTGAGTAATGACCCTCTGGTGCCGACACCAAGTTGAAAGCTCACGACCGGTAAGTGGGACAAAGGTCCATCTACGCCCTAATTGAGTAATGATCTCTGGTGCCCCCTCGCACTGAGTAGGAAGTTCACCCGAGCGATGAACATTTGGTGCCAACACAAAGAAGAACACAACTGGTAGGGGGACAAAGGTCCCTCTACACAGTAATTGAGATACGATATCCGACGCCCCATTAATCTGAGCAGGAACCCACCTGAGAGATGACCCTTTGGTGTCGAAACCAAGTGGAAAGCTCACAACTGGTAAGGGGCAAAAAGGTCCCTATACATCCTAATTGAGTGATGTTCTCTGGTGCCCCTCGTGACGAGCAGGAATCTCACCCGACGATGAACCTCTGGTGCCGACAACAAGTGGAAAGCTCACAACTGATAAGGGGGACAAAGGTCTCTCAACGCTCAAATTGAATGAGGATCTCTGGTTCCCCCTCGCGCCGAGCAGGTGGCTCACATGAGTGAAGACCCTTCGGTGCCAACACCAAGTGGAAAGCTCACAACTGGTATGGTGGACAAAGGTCCCTCTACGCCCTAATTGAATGACGATCTTCGGCACCCTCTCGCACCGAGCAGGATGCTCACGGAAATAAAGACCCTCTAGTGCCGACACCAAGTGAAAAGCTCACAACCGGTAAGGGTGGACGAATGTTCCTCTATGCCATCTAAGCGTCTACCTTTGGCACTAACGCTGAGCGATGACCTATGAAGCCAAGGGTGGACAAAGGTCCCTCTACGCCATCCGAGTGTCTACCTTCGACAATAATTCTGAGTGACGACCTCCAGAACTAATCTTAAGAAACAAGCTCGCCGACCCCCAGCCAGGGAGGACGAAGGTCCCTCAATGTCATCCGAGCATATACCTCTGACACTAATGTCGAGTGATGACCTTCAGAATTAATCTTAAGCAACAAGCTTGCCATGTAACATACCCAATCCTTCTAGACCCCTAGTTGGTATTAGGGCATGGGTGGTGTGCTGAGTGACCACTAAGGCCCTTGGACCAAGTGGAGTGTGCTAAGTGCACACCAAGGGCACAAAATCAACATAGCCCAATACCACTCCCTTAGGCCAATTGACCCTCAATTCACCAAATTGACCTCCCCCATACCACCCTAACCACTAAGGAAGACCATTACCTTGAGAGTTGCACTTGGGTGAGACCCAATTGCATGAAATTGACCAAAGTCAACAATAGGTCAACATTAACCAAACTAAGTCAATTAGGGTTCAATTGACTCTACGTGTTCAAACTGACCTTAACACCACACTCTAAACACTTTAAGGAACTCATTGGACCTAAAAGCCCCATCGCATGCTCAACCAATTGACCAATTTGACCAAAGTCAACTCAAGCTTAATTTAGGTCAAAATCACCCCCCTTTGATTAAATTGAACCAATTGGATCCCCACCATGGACCAACTAATGTTGGGTGATGTTAAGGGACCCATGACCCCCAAGTGGGGTCAACCCACTCACCTTGGTTGACCAAAGTCAACCATGGTCAACATAGCCCATTAATGGTGAAATTCCAAGCCTAAATTGAGTGGAACCCCAACACCCATCAATTAACCATCTTTCATGGACCTAGGTCATGCCATCATCAACCTTGGACTAAACCCAAAGCTTAGGATTGATTAACCAAATAAGAGGGGGACAAAAAGTGGTTTAAAAAGCAAAAGCAAAAGCAAAAGAAAAAGCTAACACCCCCTCCTCTACACTCCTCCTCCAATCAGCCTAGGGGTCTCCCCTGATTACTGTGGGTCTGGGCTTGACCCCGGTGGAAGCAAGGGGCCAGCTGGTGCAGGAGGGTGGCAGCCATGAGAGGACCGAGGAGGCCTAAGTTCAAAACATGTAGAGGCCTCCCCACTTCAATTCAACCACACCACTAGCTTCAGTAGGTCGAGAGCAGTCGAGAATGGCACCTGGACGGCACCTGGAGCAGAGCTTTAGCTGGAGAATCAAGATCGGGTTTTTTGCGGGGTCGCCGGAGCAAGGAAAATCCATGGCCAACCATCGCCGAAGCCGCCGCCACGCACCAATAGTGGTTCGTTTCTCCTCCCCTCCCCCCATGCTAGCTTCTCATCACAAAATGCTGAAGGATCGGGCTCAATTGAGCCCGGATCCACCTCCGAAATCCATGGATTTCGGCTCAAAACGAGACACCCAGGATCGCCGGAAAATGCCCCCTCCGGCCGCCATGTCGCCGGGAGTTGTAGCCCCGACCACCACGAAGGTGGTGGCGGTGGTGGCCGGCCGTGGTGGCTACCAGGTGGCCGGGAAATGAGGGAGTAACTCGGCCCAGCACGGGAGAATCCCAGCCGTTGGCTGAGGAAGAAGACGACGGCGCTGCCGTTAGATCTGCGCCAAGATTCGTGCAGATCTCATATTTTCTTTTTTTATTTAATTCAATAGTTAGATTTTCTGCCTCTAATATTCAGTCCACTTCAATAATTAATTAAGGCCTCTTAATGGCCGAATTAGAAAAAGTGCCCAACATGAAAGTTGTAGGCCTTGATCTTAACTTTCAGTAGGGCTTAAGTTCAGGTCATTTGGTGACCTACAGCTCCCTAGGGAGCTGTTTTACTAGGACTGGTCCTACACTAGGTCAGTCCACTAAATTAATTACCTAGGTCAAACCCTTCAAGCTTTGGAGCTGTGCTTTTAACCATGGGTTGATATGCCCTAGGGGCACATCCTACCAAAGGGACAGCCCTTGGTGGACACTTTTACCTAGGGTTTTTGTCGTAGTTAGAATATTTAAATTAAGTTGATTTTTGGGGCATATGATGTCCAAATGACACCAAACTTTGGTCGCATGCTCTTTTGTACATGATTAGTGCCTACCCAAAATATCACTCCATTTGGATTTGATTTGATATGGAAAATGGGAAACCCTAATGAGGTCCTTTAAGGGTCAAATTAGGGTTTAGATCATTTTGAGGGTTGAGTGTGTTAGCCTCCTCCCATCATGATGGCTATGTGGGTATGGATATGCAAATGCATGTGACACACTCTATTGGTCCATTTGGAGCCATTAGGGTGGTGTGACCTAAAACCCTAAGGGTAAACCCTTAAGGGTGCAAGGTGAGATTTGTGAAGGACATAGGACCAAAGGTTCTTGCCTTGGCTCAGAACTTTGTGGTTATGTTTTTAAGAGCATAAAATGTCTTAGATAATTTAATGGAAATTTTTAGAGGCACTTAAGTTTTTTTTCTCCTAAATAATGAGAGTGTCACCCTTTTCCTTAATAGAATGAAATGCATGGTCATATGACCTTGTATGGTTTTGAAACTCTATCAGTGGATGAATATGGATGAAAATGGACTATAGTAATTTTGTTATGAATTATTGAAGTATTATACCTTGTGTAGGAAATTTTAAGTGCTTGCTAGCTTAAGGGAATTTAATTTTAAAAAATGTCAAATCATGGGGCAAAATTATGAAACTTGGTTATCTGTCATTCAATGTTATTATATACCCATGATAATTATTTGGAAGCTTGTAAAATTATATTTCATGTACCTCATGTAGAAATTGGAATTTACAACACTTGAGTATTAATTCATTTTAAAATGTCAAATCATGGGGAAAAATTGTGAAACTTGGTTATCTGTCATTCAATGCTATTATATGCCCATGATAATTATTTGGAAGCTTGTAGAATTATATTTCATATACCTCATGTATAAATTGGATTTCTCAACCCTTGGGTATTAAATCATTTTAAAATATCAAATCATGGGGAAATGTTGTGATACTTGGTTATCTGTGATTTTGTGTTCATATATGCCCATGACAATTGTTTGGAAGCTTGTAGATTTGCTCTTCATGCACTTCATGTAGAAATTGGAATTTACGTCACTTGGATATTAAATCTTTTTAAAATGTCAAATCACATGGTAATGACACAATATTTTGGCAGAGGACTCTAGTTCCCCATTTGGACACTTGGTAATTTTTGTAGAATTTTCAGATGTGAAATACTATTTTTCCTAATTATAGTGACATTTTGGTAATTACACAACAATGATGATTTAGTAGTCCAAATCACACCCTAGGGTCATGTAACTAAGTGAACCACCTTTCTATTGGATATTACCTTACTGATAATTTTCATGTAGCATGAGGAATCATTTTGAGGGTAGTTCATGTGTACTTTGACTTAAGGCCCTAACTACTTTAAATTATATTAAATACCAATTTAATATGGAAAATTATAAAAATTGGAACATAACTTCTTAAGGTCAGTGGGAGCCTAGGATAATTATTAGAGACCTTGGTGATGAGTCTTATAAGGATTCCCTTATGGGGTTGATGGATAGTTCAACTTAGTGGTCTGCGTTTAGTAAAAACAGAATTTTTAGTTTTAGACAATTCAGACCCCTACGTAGTGTTTAGGAGTTATATCCAATCAGTAAATGAGTTATAGTACACCATGATTCAAGGAGGGTCAATCCTAGGGTTAGTTGTGAGGTTGTGTTAGGGTTAGTATATGAGGTGTGCAGACACGTCCAACCCGATTGGGTGGGACGGGAGATGAGCTAAGTCACTTTAACTATATGAAATGATGAGGGGTGAACCAAACGTTAATCACCAACTAAAGTAATTGTCTTGAGGAGGATATTGGGGTTGATCCCATTGATCTGTAGTACCGTTAGGGGCCCCTTACGGAGTACACCGCGGGAAGTCCAAGATTCACCCCAAATATATCACTAACTAAATTGTAGGAAAGAGTAGCCTAAGTAGGTCTGCAAACTGGTATGGATCTCCTCCGGGAAGGAGATGGGTTGGATCATCTTGTGTGTTAGACCCTGAGCCGGAAGCTCGGGTGGACTTGTTAACATCTGTTTCTTATGCAAATAGTGGCGAGTCTTCGGTACTAGGCCAGTCGTGTCACCGACGGTAGTACATTGACTCAGGTGAGGGTGAGGTTTAGAGGGCCGGTAAGTTTGAGTACCGCGGTCTGGAGGACAATCCCTAATAACCCACCCCGACCTTAAAGTCAGGTGGATTCCAGCAAGAGTACGCAGGAGCTCCGCTGTTGTGTTCTTAGCGTTGAGGCGTACATGAGGTCTAGGCTTGGTAGTGACCATACCCGCCTAGGATGTGGAGTGCCCGATCCACTGCCACCGTAAGCCACGACGGTCGGTACCCGAAAGGTTGGCTTCCTTTCAAACAAATTGGGAACTATAAAGGTCTGTGCGCATGGAGTCGTGTGGGTGAGTTGCATTGTATGGCTGCATAACACACATCATAAACATAGCATAACATAACGCGCATCTGCATACCCCATCATATAAATTAGTATGGGCTCTTTTATATGATGGGTTACCTGGACATCTTAACTTATATGTCGTATGGGCGTTCATATAAGTTAAGGTACAAATCTGTGATGGTAGTTTAGTTTTACTTACTGCACCGCATTTTCTTTCCTTTACTGCTTTACTTTATGCTCTACTTTACTGTCATTTACCGGCACTATACTGCTAACTAGTTTTACTGTTTTACATATACCTGCTAGATTTTTGCCTTGTCACCTCTTCCTTGTTTACCCCTTGTTGTGCCCTTTTTGCTTGTACTTCTCTTTGGACTTTCTGTTTTTCATTATATATGATGCTGTGATATTGTGGACATGCCTTCATTCTGTACTTCCTTTTATGCCATATTTTACTTATGAACGTATAGCCGACAGAGTTGGTGCTGAGCGGTGTTAGCCAACCCGGGTGTTGGAGACACCGCAAGGCAGCGATTCTGGGCGAAGATCCACCTCAACCGTGCGATACGGGAGAGGTTCGAGTTTTCAAGTACCCGAGCGGGTTTTGGAAAAAGAGATTTTACATGCCAACCCCCCCGGTATGGGTGGACAAAAGTCCCTTTACGCCATCCGGGCGTCTACCTCCGACACTAACACTAAGCGACGACCTACAAAACTAATCTTAAGCAACAAGCTCGTCGACCCCCGGCAAAGGAGGATGAAGGTCCCTCAATGCCATCCGAGCGTCTAACTTTGACACTAGCGTCGAGCAATGACCTCCAGAACTAATCTTAAGCAACAAGCTCGCTGACCCCTGACAAAGGCGAACGAAGGTCCCTCAATACCATCCAATCATCTATATCGTGCACTAACGCTGAGTGATGACCTCTGAAATTAGACTTAAGCAACAATCTAATCGATCCCCGATAAGGGTGGATAATGGTCCATCTATGCCATCCGAGCGTCTACCTCTGACACTACTGCTGAGCGACGACCACCGAAACTAATTTGGAACAACATGCTGACCAATCAATGGTAAGGGAGGACAAATCTCCCTCTACGCCAAATCGGAACGTCATCCTTCGACACTAATGTCGAGCGATGACCTCCGGAGCCAACTCACAACAACATGCTTACCAATCCCCAGTAAGGGTAGACAAAGGTCCCTCTACGCCATATCAGAATGTCAACCTCCAGCACTAACGCCGAGTGATGAACTCCTAAGCCAACCCTGAACATCAAGGTCACCAATTCCCGGTAAGGGCGGGCAAATGTCCCTCTACTCCGTGTCCAAGCGAAAGCGATCTGTATACAATTAATCGCAGGAATCACCCCTCAATGTTAACATAAGAGCCATCATCCTCTGAGGATAATGCCAATAGCTAGCTCAAGACACAAGCGCCGACATCTAGAACCAACGGAAAGTGATTAATTCATGGCCACACAGGGCACGCCAATTCGCCTAAGTAAACTCACAAAGCAGCCAAAGGTTTTTGTCGAACCGAAGGTTTTGTCACGCCCTTACCGGCTCGTCAAGATGAGCGTGCAGCAGGCTCTTCCTCGCATAATTCTGAGTTCTTATGGTTCCACAATAGGACGCCAGAATGCTCGGTTAGCACGCCCGCAAAAGCTTCACGCACGCTGGGTATGCACTCACAAGACGGGCGTAAGTCACGCCCAAGCGAGGACGCCCTAGCCCACGCGCACGCAACACATATGCACACGCAACACATACGCATGCACGAGGGACCGTAGCGCATCTACATGCGCGCATGCGACACATCTGCACGCGCGCCCGCAATGCATCTGCATGCGCAACACACACTCCTAGCGTAAACACGCGCACATGCTTCCAGCTCTCACGCTCTCCCAGCGCGCGCGCTCTACCACCGTGCACGCTCTCCCAGCGTGCAAGCTCTCCCAGCACGCGCACCCTCTGCAGCCTGCCGTTGTTGTCGTCCGCTGCTGTGCCAACTCTGGAGATCCTACCCGGGCCGCACGGACCGCCCATAGGGCATCAACGTTGTTTTTAGAAAATTGGTGATCCATGTGACCAGAATCGGGTGTTCTCATTCGTTAGTTCAAATTCAAGAGGGCGTAATTACCGACGTGCCGCCTAGAAAAACAATAAAAAGGCTCATAGACGTTCATTTGAATACAGACAATGAAAGAGAGAAGACAGAGCTCTGAATTTTTCTAGTGAAGACTTGACACTCTGTTCGCTCTCCCGCTCAAAATTCACTCTGCTCTCTACAGTGCCCACTCCAGAGACTGCTCCAGAAGCCGCTCCTACAAGTGCTAAGTAAGTCTTTGTTTTTTTTCTCTTTCAAGAACTTGTAAATGGAGCGATTGTCTGTCACCCTCCTGAATATTCAACACTTATAACTTTCTGCAAATTAGTGGATTTGGTCGGCATCGTACCGACCACATGGTTTTTTCCCTTTCCAATTTTTTCCACGTAAAACGTCTTGTTGTTTCTGCTGTTAGTTTTCTTTTAACTGTTTGCGCACTTGACTCACTTTTGAACTAAGGCGATTTGATTTTTTCGGACCGGGAGAGCGCTAAGCGACCCGCAACAGACCTGAATCATCCATTACAAGAGCAAAGGGGAGTGTCACAGTGGATTCATGGAAGTGCGGATAGATTCTTTACCTTTCTGTGGAGATTCAAGAATCAGAGGAGCGGTAAAGCTTCTCGAGCCTATCAACGTCGAGGCTATGACAAACCTTGAACGTCGTCGAGCATCTCCTGGCAGCTGATTTGACATGCACTGATAATCACTAAGTTTTAAATCCTTTTGCTCATCATATTCGTTATTGCCATTAGCCCTGTACATAAAGCCCGATCGGGCCGGCCTGGACCGGGCCCGATCGGGCTTTTTACTGTATCGGGCCGGGCCGGCCCGGTCCTCCACTGGAATCGGGCCGGCCCGGGCCGGGCAGGCAGCACATAAGTGCTGCCTGCTCCGGCCCTTCAGGCCGGGCCGGGCAGGACCGGGCCGGTCTCGGGCCCGATCCGGGCCGGCCCGGTTTTATTTGTTTTTAAAATAAATTTTTTTTTATTAAATTTATTTTTATAAATAATTACATAATGAAATATTTAACACAAATTTTAAAAAATTGAAAAAATTTAAGCTTACACCAAAAATTTGGAACAATATGAACAAAAAATTTTATTAATATTGAAAATTTGGAACAAAAAAATTACAAAATTTAAGTTATACATTTGTACAAAATACAAAATTGAAAATACAAAGCTATGATTCTTATAAAATTTAATTAAAAAATTTACATATTTTAAAAAAATTACATTTAGATTGGACTGCGGATTTAATCATCCTGTAGATTCAAGTTCAACGCGTCCATTTCGTCTTCTATCTCCTCCGAGCTATCCTCCAAAGCTGTTATGTGTTGCTTTCTCTTTACGCTGTCCAAGTAGTCCTTGTAGCATATGCAAACCTCCAGCGAATCTTCGTTAAGCCGGCTCCTCCGCTCGTTCAAAACCCTGCCACTAAGAGAAAAAGCGGACTCCGAAGCTACTGTACTAGCTTGGACAGTTAATAAATCACGGGCCATACAGGCCAAAACAGGATAGGTATTAGCTTTACCTTTCCACCAATTTAAGATATCGAAGTTTTCGATCTCGTCCGAACTCATAAAATCGCTAAATTGAGTTTTTGTGTATAATCCTAATTCATCTAAACTACCAGATGTGCGCGCTTTTTTCCTAGAAGCTAAATCTAAAATTTTATTTTTAAGACTATCCTTCGTTTTGGGTTGCGTTATTTCTTCGCGGGGTCGTGACCCGTATAAGTTATTGTAATAATTATAACTTTGCGTAAAAAAATTAGTAAAACTTGTACTACTAACGGGGTCATCCTCATCATAATTTATATTTAAGGTTAGATTAGTATTGATTTCGTCGATCAAATTTTCTACGCCTTCTACGTTAAGTAGCGGATTTAAAGCGGCGGCGCACGAAAACATAGGCGGTATTTCTCTATAATATTTTAAAAATTTTTCTTCCATTACTTTAATTAAAGGAGCCCATCCTTCGTGTTTTCTATAATAACTAAATCTTTCTGTGATATGTACGAAATGTTCAATCACTAATGCGCTCGTTGGATAATACACTCCAGATAAAGCAACGGTGGCCCTATAAAAACACTTTAGTAAATCTACATAATATTCTATTATGGTCCAATCAGTTTCACCTAAACCGTGTTCAATATTAAGTAAACTATAATATTCCATTAGAAGATCTTTTTGTAGAAGGGCTCTTTTTAACATTTTATACGTTGAGTTCCATCTAATAGGCATATCTAATTGTGGTTTCAAATATTTCTGATTTTGTGCTTTACAAAATTTTCTAAAATCTTGAGCTCGTTGTTTAGTACAATAAATAGCTTTTAACATGTCGCGAATTTTATTAATATATGATGACATTGCCTTTAAACTATCCTGTACCACTAAATTTAGGACGTGACAAACACATCTAGTATGAAAAAACGCGCCGTTGAGAAATGGTTTTAAATCTCGTTTTAACAATTCAATTGCGGCGCCATTATTGGAGGCGTTATCAAGAGAAAAACTAAGTATTTTATCGTTAATTTTAAATTCCCGCGCACATTTCATAATAACCTTATATAAAGCTATAGCCGTGTGCGGAAATTCAAAACCCGTAAAACATATTACGCGTTTATTTAGCTCCCACGAAATGGGATCAATCCAATGACAAGTGATGCAAAGATAAGCTAATCCTAAATTTAAATTACTCGTCCAAACGTCGCTCGTTAGACTCACACGTCCTTCGAAATTTTCAAAATAAGTAATTAATTCTTGTTTTGCTTCTAAATATAACCTAATCATGTCGCGCCTTAAAGTAATTCTACTAACCTTTTGGTATTTGGGCTGAAGCCCCCCATGTATGTACTCTGTGCCGTCGTCATTGTCGAAGACGCTGAATGGCAGCCCACGTTTGATGACGAACTTCGCCTGCATCTCTCGCTGTCGCATTTGATCGTACGTCCAAATCTGTCCTGCTCCAGAAATTTGAGCTTGACTTGACTCGGGAGGAGCTTGTTTCGACTCGCAAGATTTTTGGTGTCTAACGAGCGTCGAGTTGCCGCTGATGGATAGCAACTTCGAGCACATCTTGCAGCGCGCTTTTCTTTCGGTGCCGACTTGGACCATGTCGAAATGCTCCCAAATACCCGCTCTACGATTGTGCTCCACCACCGAAGCCGTACTTTGGGAAGACGAAGCTGGAGTTGTGGAGGACGACGCCATTGGGAGAGCTAAGAGAGAGAGAGAGAGAGAGAGAGAGAGAGAGAGAGAGAGAGAGGTGTGAGAAAAGAGAGAGGGGAGGGGGGGTATTTATAGGATTTTTTAGTTTTTTTTTAATTAAAATAATAATAATAATAATAAAATAATATATTATTTATTATATATATATAATTAATAATATATATTATATAAAAGGGCAGCCAACGGCTCTTCTTAGAGCCGTTGGCTGCCCAATTAGCCAGCATGGCTGCCACGTGGCAGCCATGCTGGCAAGAGCCTAACGGCTCTTATTATAAGAGCCGTTAGGCTCTATCGGGCTTGCCCGAGACCGGATCGGGCTTTGCCCGGCCCGGTCTCGGGCTAGCCCGATAGTCGGGCTCTACCCGGCCCGGTCCGGGCCGGGTACCGGGCCGGGTAGTGCGGCCAAACCGGGGCCCTTTTAGGGCCCCGGGTAAGAGCTCGGCCCGGTTCGGGCCTGAACCGGGCCGGGCTTGACCGGGCCTTGACCGGGCCGGGCTCGGGCCGGGCTCGGGCCGGCCCGGCAGGCCCGGTTTTTTTGTTCAGGGCTAATTGCCATTAGCTATTACAATAAAATATCAGTTTGTTTATATTATTTGTGATGTGTATATTAGAGTTTTTATCATTTTGCCTAATTGCCTAAGGAAGAACAGTCAACCATGAAGCCTCGCATATCATCCCAAAAATGAAACGCCAAAAGTCAAAACAAACCTGTGTAGCTCGTAGACTCATTCAATTGCATCACGCTAATAAACATAAAATAATTTCAAATAAAATAAGAAATTGTTATACACAGAGCAAAATATCATACCTTCTCACGATCTTACAAAAAATTCTTATTGAAATCACTTTATTTATTTTAAAATTTTATACGTGCGTATAATAGTTGATCTTGTATATTAAAAATTTCTAAGTAAATGTATGCACTCAATAATTAGACGAAGAAAATCCAATTTTCTTGTACTAAGATAGAGTATTTGTAAATTGCACGATTGAATGCCTATAATTTTTATTTTTGTTTTTAATTTTCTGCACTAATCTACGAATAACAATTTTCATTAAAAAACATTACTAGGAAAAAGCTCGATAGCAATTGCTTGCCAACAAATCAAACATCATCCCCCAAAAAATAATTGGCTAGACTTTTTCTATAGATTTATAAAATTACAAGTTACACCTTTTAATATTTAAAACTATAAAAAAAATTCTTCAAATTTAACATTTCATAAAATGCAGGAAAATAATCTTCTATTTATATATGCAATTAAGAAGAAGAATAAGCAGAAGTGCATGAAATGGCAATGGCATCAAAAATATTCATGGTATTCCTGCTGCTGCTGCTAATCTTAACGCTAACTTTACTTCTCTTCCGATTCCATTCCCCATCAACTCTGCTCGCCTTCCCAGCTTCAACCAACTCTCTTGACTCATTCAATCGTTGCTTTCACGACCACTCCCATGATCAACTCCCCAGCTCAATCTTCATCGCCGGCAACGCCTCTTACCGCTCCATCCTTCTCTCCACCGTCAAAAACCAGCGGTTCCTCGTCTCTCCGGAGAACTCAAAGCCGTCTCTCATAGTCGCCGCCACGACCGAATCCCACGTGCAAACCGCAGTGGTCTGCGCCGGCGTATCCAACCTCGGCATCCGCGTCCTGAGCGGCGGGCATGATTACGAGGGCATGTCGTACTCCGCCGCAGGAAGCGACACCGCATTCATCACCGTCGACGTGTCAGGTCTTCGCTCCATTTCATTTGACGCCGACGGTTGCGCCGCGTGGGTGCAGGCGGGGGCCACCCTCGGAGAGCTCTATTACGCCGTCGCCAAACAGAATAGCTCCGCCGCTTTCCCTGCCGGATTCTGTCCCACGGTCGGCGTCGGCGGTCACTTCAGCGGCGGGGGTATGGGCAGCCTGACTAGAAAATTTGGGACCGCCGCCGACAATATCGTCGACGCCCGGATGGTGGACGCCAAAGGCCAGCTTCTCGATCGGGAGGCCATGGGGGAGGAGCTGTTCTGGGCGATCCGCGGCGCCGGCAGCGCGGGCTTCGGCGTTATCGTTGCGTTCAAAATCGCTGTCGTCGAAGTCCCGCCGGTGGTGACCGTCTTCAACGTAGTCAGAACGTTGAGACAGAACGCCACCAAGGTGGTGGCTCGGTGGCAGCAACTGGCCCACCGGCTCGATCCGAACCTCTTCATCCGCCTCATCGCTCAGGCGGCCGAGGAACCGGACGGGACCAGGACGATACATGCCATATTCAGCTCGCTTTACTTAGGCCGGCGGGAGGATCTCCTCGTGGAGACCGGCCGGAGCATTCCAGAACTCGGCCTGACGGCCGCCGACTGCACAGAAATGAGCTGGCTTGAGTCCGTTCTCTTCTTCATCGGAGAGTTTCAAAAGAAGGCGCCGACGGAGGCTCTGTTGAGCAGAGCGCCGCCGCTGTCGGATCATAATACCTCCTTTAAAGCTAAGTCGGACTTCGTCAACAAACCCATTACAGAGAGCGGGTGGAAGGAGATATGGAAGTTTTTAATGGACGCGGCCATGGAAGAGAGACTGATTCTGATATTGGAACCGCTAGGTGGGAAAATGAGTGAAATTCCGGAGGACGCCATTGCTTTTCCTCACAGGAAACAGAGCCTATACAACATTCAATATTTCATGAAGTGGGTGGAGATTGAAGAAGGGGTGACGCAGAGACATTTGGAATGGATGAAGAGTTTGTATGAGTTCATGACTCCTTACGTTTCAAGCAAACCGAGGGCCGCATACTATAATTATAAGGATATAGACTTGGGAAGGAATATGGAGGGGAGGAGAAGCGGTTACTTGGCGGCTAGGGTTTGGGGGACAAAGTACTTTAGGGGCCATTTCATGAGATTGGCAAATTTGAAGACTCTGGTTGACCCCGGAAATATTTTTTGGAATGAACTAAGTATTCCTCTTCTTGTTTAGGTGCGTTCTCCCACCTAAGATCGTGGTGCTTGCGCACATCAAATCGTTGTTCCCTGCAAAAATAACATGATTGATCGAAATACTGACAAAACTGACAAAATTTTTAGAATACTGCAGTATTCCGCAAAAACAACTCCGCCTTAGGATACAAGATCGTACGGTTGTATTGTTTCTCCCAACTAAAACTAGGTAGGGGAAATGCATCTAAAATTTTCTCCTCTAAGGGAGCTCTAGTGCATCAACAAAATATTTGTTGGGAATGAAAATGAGGAAAACTCCTTTTAGCTTTTCTTGAAATGAGATGGTTTAGTGTTTTCAAAAAAACATCAAATATCTTTTTGACACAAGCATTTTTTTTCATTACTGAAAAATCAAACGCCTCCAACGCAGTGATGATGGTGGGAATAGAACTTTTTTCACATTTATTGTTAGGTTGCTCGAAGCATCCGGGTGTGGATCAAAGTGGAATCTACTACCCGTTGCCCCCAGCTGGGTATAAATATAGAACCAATACGGGTATCAGATTTCCCAGTATCCGAACCGACGAGCCCGTTAAATATCCAAATATACACTTACAATCTCCTCCTATATTTGTGACATATAACGTTTACGTTTCAGAATGCAGAAAGTAGAGAGCAACAAAAGTTTCCGACTTCACACGTTTTCCAGAAGAGTTAGCACAGTTAAACATAATAGAAGTTTTTCAAGAAGGTAAACATCCAAAAAAGCAAAAGTGTTACCCAAGAAATATAAGTCTGAACACAAATGAGCAAAGGATCAAAAACATAAGATAATTCTACTCAGAGAGTAGATCATCCTCATCCATATCAAAACCTACTTTCTCTCCTCCATCTCCACCAGTGCCTGCAAGGAATTTCATGAGTTTAGACTTCATGAATTAATAAAACATATACAGTGACATTTGAAGTAAGCTAGCTCTACCTAAATGAGCTCAGTACTTATAACAGTAGTGAAGTAAAACTGTCAGCATCTCTATCCAGTCTAACTATGACCGGTCAAGTTATGATTTTTAACAAATCACACGTTGTTATCTTGCTCATTAAAGATCACTATGTACCTTATCATATGACTTGGCATAATGTCATTTGCAACATTATCAAATGTGGAATAATGTGTTAGGATCATTAATGTTAGATTAACCTTTTACAACGACTTTCTATCCCAGTTGAATAATTCTTGAATTAACATACAATGAGAAAGATATTTAGTTATCAAGTGTGGAATAACTGGCATATAACTATCTTGAGTTTTCGTCAAGAGATTATTTGGGGTTTTCAGTCTGTTATTAGATGCTTGAATGTTGCGACTATAAGTTCTTACTGTCAAAACATAAATATAGGAGGAAAGTTTCATATTTTTATGAACTTTAATCACATCTCCCCTGATGTTTTTATTGTGAGAACTCTATTGAGGCCTTTTGTCAAAGCGTCTGTAACATTATCTTTTGATCTCACATCAATCAGGGTCATAATCCCTTGACTTGTGAGTGAGGTCAACTAGGCTTGTTTCATCCTTAGTTGCATTCTTTTGCCATTGAACATAGTGTTTGTAGCAATCGTTTTAGTAGCCTGATTGTCACAGTAAACTACAATAGAACTCAGTTTCAGGCTCGTCAATGGAATGTCAATCACCAAAATCTCTTATCCACTATGCTTCTTCTCCTGTAGAAGCTAGAGCGTAGAGTTTGGATTCCATAGAAGAGAGAGCAATGCAAGATTGCCTCTCGGACTTCCAGGCTACAGTTGCTCCTCCTAGCGTGAAAATGAAACCATTAGTGGACTTCGTGTCGTTTATTTCTGAGCACCATGATGCATCAGAATATCCTTCAAGGACTGAAGGATGACCATAGTAACATAAGACATACTTTTGTGTGTGCTTTAAGTATCTCATCAGCCTATCCAGGGCATTCCATTGGTCTTGGCCAGGATTGCTAGTGAATCTGTATAATAATCCTACCGTAAAGGCTATGTCAGGTCTAGTGCAGACCATAACATACATGAGACTATCAATCAATTTAGAATAATCTAACTGTCTAACTGTAGCTCCTTCATTGTGCTTTAACCGGTTGTTGTAGTCGTATGATGTCTCTAATGCTTTACTTTCATTGTAACCTCACGTATCCAACAAAGAGTTGATGTAGTAGCTTTGACTTAAGGAGATGTCATTTCTCCCAAAGCTCACTTGCATGCCTAGTATAGTTTCAGCTACACCTAGGTCTTTTATGCTAAATTCTTTTATTATGCCTGACTTGACGTCATCCACTTCGGATTGATCAGTCCCTAGAATGAGCATATCATCAATATACAAGCAAATTATAGCTACTTTATTTGATCTATGACCTATGTAAAGACATTTATCCGAGAGACTCGTCATGAATCTCATGTTCTTTACACTATAGTCAAATTTCTCATGTCATAGTTTACGTGCTTATTTTAGTCTGTATAGAGATTTAAGTAACTTATAGACCTTAGCTTCGTGACCTTCTACAATGAAACTTTCAGGTTTATTCATGTAGATCTCTTCGGCCAGATCTGTAAGACCCCCCTCTCGGAACACAAGACACGACCGAGGGGAGTCTTATGCCCAGGACAGCCGCCTTGCGGGAGCGCCAGCACACGAGCTAGCCTCCCCCACAAGACGCCTATCCTGTCGGCCAAACCAACTGAACAACGCTAACCCATCAATAATGTAAAAGCAAGAAGCCATAAAAAGATATTCACATAAGTAAGGGTCCAAATAAGTACAAAAGACAAGAGCTGCAAGAGCTCCTGCAAAAGTATCAGAGTATCAAGCTAAATGCCCCAAGGGCTACATCTCAAATTGTGCTCACAACTGTCACCGACGGTAACGAAGGTATCGCAGTCACCGGCCATGTCGTCCTGACCTGACTTATCTCCTCCAGCGCCGTGAGCTGCTGCTCCAGGGTGCGCTCCTAAAAAGAGGTACGTAGCAACCGTTAGTCATAAAGACTAAGTGGCTTCCCATCCGCTCCCCTGGCGACTCCAAGGCACCGGGTGGTATGAAATGAAGAAAAGCTGCAATATAAGCAATAATATACAAAGCAGGTGACAAGAATGGTTGTTCATATATGATGGTTGTATAAGTACCCAAGTACTTGCAATAACTCTAACTAACAGGTACATAAATAACAGTGGTTATATAAGCAAGTACTAGTAACAAGAAAGCATGATCAACGACAGTGTATAAGCAGTCGAGCATATAATAACAGAATTGAACTTTACTTATAAGGGTGCCCATACAAGCTTATAAGTTAAGGATCTGAACATGAAGGTAACTCATCATATAAAGGTGCCCATACAAGTTTATATGATGAGGATCCAATGCGGTGCAATGCAATGATTATAAAGGATGAATGCAATACAATGATTATGATATGATGACTCACTCATGCATATTTGCTATGTCGACATAGACCTTTAGTTCTCGCTTTTTGAGGGGTAGCTAACCGATCAGACATCTCCCGTCGTGGCCAGACGGACACAGTGGAACGAGCTCCTCCACTACTAGGAGGGTATGAACACTACCAATCCTAGGCCTCTGTACGCCTCGACACTAAAAACACACAGCGGAGACCCTGCGTACTGCTCGACGCTAAGAACACACAGCGGAGCCTTCAAGGACACAGAAGGGGACTTGGGTAGGTGAGCACCAAGAGTCCAACCCAACCTGTCTAGAGTCTAACCGCCGGCTTCTGTCGGTGTAACGACCAACAAGCCCGTAGACCCGCCACAAGTAATCCTCCCTAGCGGGGTCCATTTGTACCCGTGTATCAACATACACCAGGACTTCTAATCCAAGTCCTTCTATACAATTTGTGTATCTACGTACACCAGGACTTCTAATCCAAGTCCTTCTATACAATCCGTGTATCTACGTACACCAGGACTTCTAATCCAAGTCCTTCTATACAATCCGATGCCGACGCTAATTAGCATCCAAGGACCTAACAACCGGGTCCTTCACCTCTCAGGATATAGTCATACCCTAGAAGCCTCACCAACCATCACTGCTTCACATACAGAGTTGTCACAACTCTAACGCAGTGGAAGGTATAAGTCATGGGATTACACTCTATGTGATCCTAAGGACTACTTGAGTACCTTGTGGCGTATCAGATCTCTAGAAGGGTTACCCAATATGTTTCCTGACCTTTCTCATCCTCGGGCTAATTTCACCACAAGTTCAGGGATGCATTTTTATTCAATTGCATTCTTTCAATAACATTAATACACTACAACATGAGTATGATTCCCAGTATGCAACCTTCTGTTATTAATATCATTGTCGTATCTAGGTCAGCACATCTATTTGTAGCAAATATACTAGTGGAATAACATTACCAAACCGAACATCGAACTTGCTACACCAAGACATAATTATCACATGAATGCCTCTGCCAAAAGTGCACAAGAATTTTACCATAAAGTATGACTCCATATTTCTTTCTTCACTAGCATCCTAGTGTTTCACAATCAACATAATATTTTACGATGATATATTTAATTAAGAACCCATATCAAATCGAGCCTTGCTGAAACTTCTACCATAGTTCCGCTAGCTTGTTATGGTCATTCCCACCAAATATTAGCCACATCGGCATTCCCAATTATTATTTACGGTGCAATGTGAGAATGAACTATGATTGGTAAAATCACAACAAGTATCCTCCCAAAACTTATTCAAATACACATCACTGTGATTCATTCATTAAAATAATTTATAACATGACATTTAATCAAGGCTTATTTCAAACCAAATCCTATGAAATTTCTATGATATCACATAATCATCACCTTGAATATTTCAACCAATTTTAAGCCTCATTTATATTTACCAAAGTTATTTACGACACAATAAATTTATAAGAAGAGACTAGCCATATTACCGTAAATCTATATTCAAAATTCATAATTCTGATCGGGGGTGGTCTCAATACCATTAGACACATGTCCACCAAATTTCAGAAGCATCCGATGAGTAATTTGAGATAAATCCATACAACATTATAAACTTTATGTGTGTGTCGCTGTTTATCGAAACTGGATTGTGAGATCTTAGAACAACCAGAGCAGTTATGAAAGTAACCTTAACTTATGTGTGTACACACACAAACACATAAGCTAAGGGATCTGGCAAGAAGTAAACTCATCGTATAAAAGAGCCCGTACTAATTTATACGATGAGGTCTCAGATTTATGCAAGAATGTTATGTTATGGTATGCAATGCAATGCAGCGCAATACAATGCAATGGTGCAAACTCACGCACACGACTATGTACGTACAGACCTTTAGTTCCCACTTTTCGGAGGTATCTAACCTCTCGGGCACCTCCCGTCGTGGTCAAACGGTGGCAGAGGAACGGGCGTCTCCTCACCTAGGTGGGTAAGTCACACTACCAGACCTAGACCCAAACGTACGCTGTGATACCGATACCCGGTACTCACGAGCTCCTGCGTACTAAACTGAAATGGCCAGGCAGGGTTTAGGGAATCCGTCCCGTCGGACGCGTAGTAAAATGACCTGGCCCCTGATCAAACCACTAGCACTGTCGAGTCAACGAACTGCTGTCGGTGTGGCGACTAAGCCAGAACCGAAGACCCGCCACACTTTATGCATATGCAAATATGTATTAACCCATACTACCGAGCCTCCAGTTCGCAATTATAAATCAACATTTATAAAGTAGAGCCTACCGCTCGCCAGACTATACCAGTCTTATATTTAAACTACGAGCCTACCGCTCGCTAGACTAAACCAGTCTTATATTTAAGCTGCGAGCCTACCGCTCGCTAGACTACACCAGTCTTATTTAAACTACGATCCTACCGCTCGCTAGACTACACTAGTCTTATATTTAAACTACGAGCCTATCGCTCGCAGGACTATCCCAGTCCTTCCTTATATCTCGAGCCTACCGCTCGCAGGACTATCCCAGTCCTTCCTTATATCTCAAGCCTACCGCTCGCAGGACTCCCAGTCCTTCCTTATATATCCCGAGCTTACCGCTCGCAGGACTATCCCAGTCCTTCCTTATATCTCGAGCCTACCGCTCACAGGACTATCCCAGTCCTTCCTTATATCTCGAGCCTACCGCTCGCAGGACTATCTCAGTCCTTCCTTATATATCCCGAGATTACCGCTCGCAGGACTATCCCAGTCCTTCCTTATATCTCGAGCCTACCGCTCGCAGGACTATCCCAGTCCTTCCTTATATCTCGAGTCTACCGCTCGCAGGACTATCCCAGTCCTTCCTTATATCCCGAGCTTACCGCTCGCAGGACTATCCCAGTCCTTCCTTATATCTCGATCCGGTTTGGGATGAAAGATAACTTGTCAAGTTCTCCTACTTAACTAGTCTTATTTATAATTTAGTTGATCTTAGAAGCTTAGGGTTAGCCTTGGACTTCCGTAGGGTTACCCGGTGAGGGGCTCGCAGCGGTACTAGGAAGTGTGGCGGGTTGACACCCCGAACTTCCTCTTCCCAAGGCACTTAATCTTGTTGGTATCTACCCCATTCTACTTGATCCCCATTTTCCTCTCCAATTACATTAAATCTACAAGATGGGTTAAACTTGGCTCTTAGGAGTGGGGGATTTCTTTTGAACTCCAACACCACCAATTGTGACCGGGTGCTGACTCTCCCGTCGTCACATTCTAAGCTCGAGTTCCCTTCTTCACCGAGGAACTGCACACATTCAATTAGCATTCTCAACCTTACTTGGACCCACACTCCTATCCTTCGTCATCCTTAATCCAGGGTTCGCCTTAGATATTTCTCGACTTCTCACTTGAGTATTTACCTTAAGATGGCTCACCCGGCTAAGGGTAGTTTTACTTCCATATAATCATTTAACACAGATGAGTTGTCTGTGGGGCCCTTGATGAGGCCTAACATTCTTTTTATATCATTATAAATTCCTGCACTCATAGCTTTGCTAAACGCACCCCAACCCTTAATTCCCATGATGCCCTTAGAGGTGTTCTTCCAAATAATCTGAGCCTTCATAATAATCAAAGATTTAATAGTTCTATGTGTGAATGTCAGTGGTGGTCTAAATCATATAAGTCAGTTTTACTATTCGCAGACCAAATGAGATTGAGCTAGATTGACTCCTATGGTGCAATCTTGATTATATCATATCCAAATGAGTTCCAATTATTACCATAGGTTCACATTTTTTAATGATCTAACAACCTCAAATTCTACATTCCATGTTCTTCCAAAGATTGTCTAACCACAATTTCTACTTTACATGAGTAGGGTGTGAACAAGGATTTACACTATAAGTATCATCTACAGACCTCTATAAATTCTGATAAATTCATGGTAGCATAAAATTTGACCTAAAAACTTCAGAGCCTAAGTTTCATAATTTTACAGGGAGTATTTGACCACATTTACCATTTATTAAGAGTGGGGTGCCAATAAGGATTTACTCTATAAGTACTATGTTAAGACTTCAATAAATTCTGGGAAAATTGCTATAGCTCAATGTTCAAGTCTTTCGATTTCGTATGTGTCTGAAGACTAATTTAAGAGAGATCCAATTATATAATAATCTATATATTATGGATACAGCTTACTGAAACTGAAATTCCCGTAGCTACAGGCCACCAAAAATTTCGTGTCACACCATTCCAAAAGGTATCGCCATAGGCTACAACTTCTGTGCTGATTCCCAGATCCAAATCTTAGCCTAATCTTTCTAAAATCAGGTTGAACCCAGCAGTAACTACCTGGACAGCAAGCTGTCCTGTACTAGACAGGACCAACTTCTGAGCAGCCAATTTCGATTGCACTTTGAGGGAGCTACAGAGCTCCCCAGAAAACGCACAACCATTCGCTGGAAAGGTCTTTCCGAGGGCTACAACGTCCATGTTGAGCCCAAAGCATGAATCCTGCTGGAACATGTCCAAAATTGGACTTGAACTCAGTTATGCTAATTCTCTAAATTGTGCTAGCTCTAACTTAATTGTGCCTGCTACTTGCTTCATAGATTTTACTTGAGCGGCTGACCCTACTCTGCTAACTAATAAACCAATATTTACAGCTGGCCTGGTACCTTGGTAAAAAAAGTTCAGTTTCTAGAAAACTTTGTCCATCTGTTATTGATATGACATTGGTTGGAATATAGGCTGAAGCATCTCCTGCTTGAGTTTCAATAATAGGTAAAGCTGTAAGAGAGCCCCCTCCCAATTCATCTGACAATTTTGCTGCCCGCTCTAATAACCTAGAATGTAAATAAAATACATCGCCTGGGTAAGCTTCCCGCCCTGGAGATCTACGAAGCAACAAGGATATTTGCCTGTAAGCTACATCATGTTTACTCAAATCATCATAGAAAACAGATTTCTGTATCTATAAAATTATACGGATCATAAAGTAAATCCGACCGTGGCTGGTTGTCTTCTTCCTCCAGCATTCACCTTTAAAATCTCTAAATATCACTCCCCTCAATCTCCCTCAACGACCGTGGGTTTGCCCCCAAATCAAATCCCATCTCTTCTTCTTGAAGAGAAGAAATGATTCCAAGAACCTCGCGGCGAACGGTGCCTTAAACTTGAGGTTCCGACTTGGTCTTCCTAAGGAAACTCCATTAAAGCTCACACGAGAAGCTCTCTTGAGCCTTCATCTCTCCTATTGTGATCTAAGACGCTAGCAACAAAGGAGAGGGGAGGAAGCTCACCGAGTGTCCATGCATGCTACCCAATTGCCGCGAATGCGGCATTTGCGTGTCATTCCCGACCATAATCGGATCTTGAAGTCAGAGGCCGGATTTGGTGAGGACGATATTCGATCTCTTGAAGTTGGAGCGGCTGGATCTTGAATCTTGGAGGTGGTGGTTGGAGTTCGAGTAGCTGTAGGTGGAACATTCGCCGAAGAAAATGTCACCGGAGCTAGGAGAGAAAGGGGCTGCTCGGTTTGAGAGGTTGGAGGGCATTTGGAGCTCAGGTAGGAGGAGCTGTGGGAGATCTCGTCCAGATCTGGAGTTTGCTGTCGTCAGAGCTTGGAGGAAGAGCTTCGTCCATGGAGGCTCGCCAAAACTTGGAGAGATTGCAGGCCATGGAGAGATCTCGCCGGAGATAGGTTCTGTCTAGGAGATTCGCCGGAGTTGGAAGGCGAGCTCGTCGGAGGAAGAAGAGCTGTCGCAAGCTTTGGGGAAGATGACGGCGCTGCATATGCTGGGAAGTATCAGGCAAGTTTCTAACCTAAGCAATATCTATATATATAATACTTATTATTATTATTATTATTATTATTTCATTTAAAGAGAATTGATTGGATTTCAATCAAACCCGTGTAGATTTCTCTAGGAATCTCGAAATTTGTCCTGGAAGGGTTCGTTACGACCGTCTCGTTGACACGCATCCAACGAAATGATTCGAGGTCAATTCCGAATCCGTTTGCTCATTTTGCGCTCTCTGGAGCGTTAACGGCCAAATTTACTTATATGTCAACAACCCTTCAAACGACGCCGGAATCGCAAACAAATAAATCCACTGAACTCATACTATTGTTACGAGTCTAACAAGACTGATTGGGGTCAAATGCGAGGTCGTTTGGTCAATTTCACCATCGCGGATAAATACATTATTCGCAGACCATGCCCGAATGACAAATTCTTCGATACTTATTGGAATCGAGCGCGAACAGTTTTGTTGGCCTCGTATGGGCTTCAAGAGTCTAACAAAACTGACTGAGGTGAATTCCGAGACCGTTTACTCGATTTCACCTTTTAGATAATTACGTTATTTGAAAACCATGTCATTTGAGCTAACGTACGCACTATAATTCCTTCCAGGCGGCACGCTTCCTTCGAGTTTTTATTGCTCAAATTATGCTCTCCAGACGGCTCGGATCCCGATACAGCAACCATCGGGACAAAGAATAGAAATGGTACTCGCCGCATTCGTCGAGTGCGCTTCCCCGGCTCAGGTGCAAGCTTGGCCCTCAGAACACCCCGAGCCCGAGTCAACTCGCTTGACTCAATAACGCGCACAAGGGGTCTAGCTCAAATCGGGATGTTACAAGATCTCCATTCAAAAACACAGTCTTAACATCCATTTGATCAACTATAAAGTGCTAAATAGAAGCAATAGCAAGGAGGATCCTAATGGTTTCTAGGTGACACACGGGTGAGTAGACATCAAAATAATCTACTCCGCTTACTTGTGTGAAACCTTTAGCCACCAGACGTGCTTTATACTTAGCGACGCTACCATCAGGATTCAATTTTCTTTTCAGAACCCACTTACACCTTACAATTTTAGCCCCTTTTGGCTTATCAACTAACGTCCAGGTGTTGTTCTAAAGTAGAGAGTTCATCTCTTCATCAATAGCTTCTTTCTAGAGAGGTGAGTCCTTTGATCTCATCGCTTCCTTTTAGGTGGATCGATCAGCCTCAACATGGCAAGTGACAAAATCACCACCGAAGGTCCTAGGAGTTCTATCTCTTATGAAAGTTCTCTTAGACTCTAGGCCAGATTTGTCTACAAGAGCTGAGTAAGAAGTGTTCGGTACTGATTCATGATCTTCATCAGTAATAGCTACTTGCATGCCGGAGAGTGACATGTTCTTATCTTTAAGAAATTTATTTTCAAAGAACACAACATCCCTAGATTCTATAATGCACATAAATTGCTATTTTCTGCTTTCTGTGATATTCTGGGTGGTTTTGGATATTTTTACACAAGTGCGGACATTCGTGTGTGTTCAGGTAATATATGTCTGAATTTGTTCACGCACGTGCGTGCTCCTTGCTGCTTGATGCGCATGTGCGTGAGGTTCATGTTCCCTGGCCTCCAATGGCCTAGTTTTTATCAGAGTTCTGGGTGTGCATGTGCTTTCTTCGCGCATGCGCATGTGCACAATTCATTGTGCGCGCACATTCATTCCATGAACCTATCAAAATATTGGTGTTCTAGGAGCGCACGTGCACTTTCTTCTCGCACGCATGTGCGTGCACTATTCTCTGTGTGTGCGCGGTGATTCCCCATTTTTGCTAAATTATTAATGTTCAAGGAGTGCGCGTGCGGCTTCTTCATGCACGCGTGTGCGATCACTGTACATTGCACGCGCATGGCCATTGTCTTACCCAAATACTGGACGAAATTACGTCACACACGGGCATATATTTCTTTTTTCTAACCTATATTTAAATCTGATTTAGGGCATCCTGTTGGGGACCTGACGTCTGGCACTCGTCCAGACAGTGCCGAAAACCCTCTAGCTCGTCGAAATCCAGTCTCCAAGCCTCCTCCAAGCCCCCAAATGACCTCCTCATTGGATTTCTAGCACTCCTCCAGCATTTGCAAGTGATTTCCTACATTTCAGTGACGATATCTCCACGGAGACCAAGGTATTTCGTGGATTAACTGATGGAAGCAAGGTTTGGAAGATAGATCAATTGAAGACGGGGATAAGAGGTTGGTGACAATGCCTCTCGAACCTCATACGCGTCCAAGACGTATCATTGGAAGGCAGAGGACCAATCCATACTTATCTCGCGAAATCTTGTAGTCTCTTGTTCTTCCTTCCTCTTTCACGGTATAACCTTTTGATTTATCTTGTATTTTCTTGTTGTTGTTGGAAATCAATTTGTGTGTGGAAGTCTTGATATTGTGAAACCCTCATTTGAATGTTGGATTTGGGAATGAATGTTCCGAAGAGATGTTTGTTCTTTTAAGCTTTTGTAGTTAATTAGTTGTTAACAAAATCATCATCCTAAGATTAAATCGACTAGACTTGTTAAAGATATTTATGTCAATGGATACTACCGTTTTGTTGCTCCTTGTGATACGATAAACTCCCGAGTGCAAACTCACATTTTATTACTTGCGGCCGGAACTCTTGTCGTGCGTCAAATTTTTTGCGCCGCTCTCAGGGAGCACGTAATATTTTTGGAGGTACCTCGACAGACATATTATGGTATGATTTAGCAATTTTCGTTTCTTTATTTTAAGTTATTTTGGTATTTTTTATTGGAGATAACTTGATCGAAGAAAGGGTTTTGTAGTGTTTTCCTGTGCAGGATTACTAGCTCATGTTCATGCGAAGAGGGGATCGTGTGATCATTACCCATGATCCAGATATAGAAAGGACATTATGAAGGATAAGACGTGCTGCAGAAGCGATGGGTTATCGAAATGATGAAGGGAGAGTCAATGTGGATGAGGATGCAGTGCACCCTCCCAGGCGAAGGACGATGCGAGAGTATTCTCTCCCAATCGTTGGGAGTGCCTCTCCAATCTTGCGACCAATCATTGCAAATCAAAATTTTGAGATCAAGCCTGCCATTATACATATGATTAAGAACACAGTGCAATTTGGCGGCCTCCCTCTGGAAGATCCACAACTCCATATTGATAGATGTTGGATCGGTAGGCGCCCTTAGGGGGGGGGGGTGAATAAGGATTTTAAAACTTTTTCTTATATTTTGGAATACTTGAAATAATACGTGATTAAGAAGGTGAGAAATCAAACAAACCAAGTAAAATAAAGTAGATACATGCTTTATTAATATGAGATATGGTTTTACAAAAGTTGATTTCTATAACGCTAGAAATCAGTGGCGAATAATAATAAACTCTTTTTGTTTTCTATCCCGACTCGCATCCCCACGAACTGGTGGCCCTAGCCTATCCTTCCCCGGATTCGGCCTCAAGCCGCTCTAGCCAATCCTACCCCGGATATGGCCTTGAGCACCCCCTAGACATAACCTAGATCTAGTCGCCAACACGAGGCGAATTTCTGCCCTAAGTCCTACCCAGACCTAGTCGCCAAAACGAGGCAAATTCTCTAACGGTTTACAAAGAATATGAAATGATAATAATGAAATCTCCTTCTTGAAGAACTTATGAAGTTGGATATGATGATCCGCTATAGGATAAGCGTTGTTGAAGCGGACGTTGTTTGGATTCGGCGTGAAGAAGTTCTCCTTCAGAAATTCGCAGAGCTTTGGTGGGAGATTAACTTTTGGCCAAATCAGGCTCAGGAATTCTAGCACTCAACCTCTCTCTCTAATGGGTGTATGAAACGAGAGAGGAGGGGTCCAATTTATAGCCTTAGCGCTAGCGCCTGCGCTACTGCTACCGTCGGCGCTATCCCTTATTAGGACATATTCGGTGCGGGAGAATCTTCAATCCGAGGAAACATTTTCGTCTTGCCTTCTGTGCTCCGCGCTACCGCATGCGCTATCCGCTACCGCCTGGCGCTAGCGCCTTCTAAATGTACTCACGGGATTGCGCTAATCATCGCTAGCGCCGGGCGCTAGTTGCTACCGCCGGCGCTAGTGGGCATGTTGGATTTGTTGGCTCAATTTTGGGGGTAACCTTCTTATGTTATCCTTGAGTCATATGAACTTCGTTTCCTGCACACTTGAACATGCAAGATCAAATACACATCGGATTTGTTATTCTCAAACCTAGGAGATGCGGAAGACCATGTTCCAACAAACTCCCCTTTTTTATAATAACAAATCCATAAATGATAAATTAGAGCATTAATATATAAGCATGATGAAACCTACTTGTGTGTGTGTGTGAGAGTGATGACTTAGGATAATTATCGATTTTAGTATTTAGAATTTCTCCCCTAAATACATGCTCCCCCTAAGTGAATTCTCCCTTAATATGTAAGTTATCATCTTAATCATTAGTCGTGTTATTTTTCTATTTGATAGCGATTTATATTTATCATGTTAGTTCTCCCCCTTTTGTTATTAGCAAAAGTGGGTAAGGAAGCAAATCACATAAATGTTTTGATAGTAAGATGAAGGCATGATCGAGCTTTGAGAGAGAAGGAAATGATAATGAGTCTTAGAATAATTTTCGTATAAATAAATCAGAATTTTTAGCATAAGTATGTTCATAGAAATAAATCAGAGTTTTTTAGCTTTAATATAACATTTACCATGCAAGTCTACCATTTGGAAAAAATTTGAGTTGGAAAACTTGAGATAAGTATGAAAAGAAAACACAAGGTAAACGTAATGTTGCGGAAGACTTATAGAAATACAACAAACATCTTTGTGCAAGGCATGATGATTCATAAAAAATATGAGTGAAGGTCCAAAAATGAAAAAAGATGTTTTTGTAAATTATTATTTTTTGAAATTCTTGAACGATTATCATGAAGTAACCAAGCATGAGAGAGATATATTAAAAAGAGACTACTACAATGGTATTCCAATTCATAAAGGCAAAACATACCAAACATTGTAGAAAGCATGCTAGGTTATCTAGTGCATTTAGATATAGAAAGTATTATAGAATTAGCATTAGAATCCAATACTCATGAGAAGAAGTGTTATGGAAGATAATGATGTGCACATAAGTATATTTTGAAAAGAGTAAATAAATGTTATAATAAAAAATACAAGACAAATGTAGAGTAAAGTGCACAATAAAACACAAATAATATTACTTCCACACACTTTTTATGCACAAAAAATATACAACTACCAAGGTGCTTTGCACACACAATGCTCATTAAGACTTATCAGGGTGCAATGTAGTGCTTGAGGGATCACACAATTTTATTTTTCAATATCAAATTTTTGATCTGGTGTACTTAAGAATAAGTGGTGTAAAAAAAAGAAAAGGTTTGCACAAGACACTTTACTAATCTTTTCAAGGTGTTCAACCTCACAACGCTTATTAAGACTTATCAGGAGGTTCAAGTAGTGCTTGGTGGAGGTAACTTTGTCAATTTATTTTATGATTTTTTTTGTACAAAGTTCTCTGATTACACTTGCTTTGCAAACCAATTAAAATTTGAAAGTACAACCATTTTTCTTTATATTTAATAGTGCAAATAAATGTAGTGTAGGTAAGATACTTGTGCAAATTTAATTTATTGTACAATTACAATATACTAGCAAGCATCCTTAGATTAACAACACATGTAGACTTAGCCAAAAAGTGAGTGAAGAAATATCATTATCAACCATAAACTTTTACTCATACTTAGAGGCATGATAAGCTTGGTTCTACACTCTTTTTACAATATAATTGATGCACATATTAAGAGATATATCAAAGCATGATAAGAACAATGTTCAAAGTAGTTTGACAAGATAAATTAGAACATTGTAGAAGTTCTAAAGATAGTTTAAAACATGCTTGATTTTCACAATAAAGTCGATACAGTTTTTTGTTAGTTTTTGTATTTTATATTTTTGTATTTGATTTTTGCATTTAGAAATAGACTTTAAACAAATGAACAAAGAAAAGGCAAGAGAAAATATTTTTTGTAATTTGGCTTATATATATATATTTTGTTTTAATTTTTCAAAAATTAAAACAGAACTGCAAAACTATGTAGTACATATAATAGAGCATAATTTTAGGTATTTTAGAAAATTTAAAAATACATAAATATAGAACCAAGTGATACCGCTCGCGCTAACTATAGCGCTGGCTATAGCACTACTTTATTTTATTCCCTTTTCACTTGTCATTTCGTCCATTGCCTCTCAAGCTCTCCCGAAAAACCCTAGAAGATAACGCTGCCACGCATAGATCTATGGTAAAACTTCATCTTTTCTTATGATTTTTGTTTTAAACTTTGATTTTGATGTTAAAGATGAAGATATTTGAAGTTATTAAGTGGTTTTAGATGATATATCTACAATGCTTGATTCTTTTATTTTTGAAGAGAGGAACAAGGACAAATCATCATTTTTTATGATTCTTGTACTAAAAATTTTGATTTTGATGTTTGTGATGAAGATTTATGAACTCTTTTAAGAAAAACTTTTGATTTTGATGATGGATCTAGAAGAAGGTTAGATCAAAGAGAGGATCTTCATTATTTTTATAATATTTGTTTTTCATTTTGAATTTTTATGAAGATTTCTAGTTTTGAGTTTAACTTAGATTATGTGGTTTCTTTGGATCTAGCAATTTAAGAAAGTTAGGATTTGGAAATATTTTATAGTAGAGAGATATACCATTTTAGATCAAAGGACTAGCGCCGACGCTACTGCAGGCGCTAGTGCTAGCGCCTGGCGCTAGTGCTAGCGCTGGCGCTAGTGATTTTTGCTTAAATTTTAATTTTTCTTTTAATGTGGCAGATGGCTCCTTGATCAAAAGGGAAGAAACAAGCAGGACTAGTTGTGGAGACAGCCATAGTAAGTGTCCCATATTACGTGGAGTTTTCCATGCCAAGACACCATCACATTATGCAATTGTTCGCAAACTCCGGAGTGTTGAATGTGTTTCTTTCGGAGGGGTTTTCTTCAGAGTTAGTACGAGAGTTCTATATGCACTTGGAAGACCCATCACAGACTGATCTGGATGCACTACAACAAAACTGTTATACGGTGACATTTTTTAAGTATTTAGTGACGTTTCTTAAGTGTCGCGATAGTTTTCATGACGTTTATAAAAACGTCACAAAATCGTCGTGATTGCGGCCATCGTCGTAGCTCTTTGCGACACTTTCACAAAAAAAATGCCATGATTGATAGTTACTCAGTCGTGACGCTTTTTTTGAAACGTCATGATTGACAATTACTCTACCGTGACACTTTTTCAAAAAAATGTCATAATTGACAGTTGCTCTATCGTGGCATTTTTTTCAAAAACATCATGATTGACAGTTGCTCTACCGTGACACTTTTCCAGAAAATATCATGATAGATAATTAATTTATCGTGACATTTTTAAGAAAACATCAGAGAAAATATTAACTCTACCACGATGTTTTTTCAAAATATCACTATAATTAAAACTCTACAATAAAAAAACACGTAACCCATTGCATTTTAAGAAAAAATTTGAAATAAATAAAAATTTATCATAATCTAAACTCTAAAGAATAAAATCTTAATTAAAACTATAAATATTATTTTTATAAAAATAATTTCATATTTAAGATATTTTTGAGAGTGATATTAAGATATGTTGAGTGATTTTCTACAACTTGTTCTCCAAATAATATATCTCTAATTATAGCAAAAGGAATGAAATATTAATTAAAATACCCACATAATGCACCATCATTAAAATTGAAGAGTATAAACTTGCAAGGTATCACATTAATAATAAACAAAACTTGTTTCAAGCAATATAAGCTTGCAAAAAAACATATAATCATCCAATATATACATTGTTTTCAATACAAAAAAAAAACTCATGAAATAAAACAAGCACAATACAACTTGAAGATTTTCTTCTTTAACCATTGGCTTCATTGTCACTGTATTATCATCCAATATATACTTGAAAGAAAGAACAAATATTATCAGCATGCTCTCCAACGTCTACTTCAGCTCTTATCTCACTGCCCCCTGCAATTAAGAAGAAAATGTGGAGGTTAGAAGAAGAAGAAGAAGAAAAATTGGCCATGAGAATACCTGGAAAGGGGTTGTGGTCAAGGCTGATGTGATTTACCGTGATCCTGGCAGAGAAGTTGCATCAGGTCTTGTGAATTGCAAAGCACTTTCTTTGCTAGAGATCAAAGCCACGTGCAAAAATCTGTGCAAAAAAAAAAGCCAAATCTGAATGCTGGAATGTACCGCTGGTAATCTACATCACATTTTACCTGCAAGGTGGAGGTGTCGCCGTTTTCCCCAAAACCCCCCAATTCCCTTGGTAGAACACCTTTACTCCTCCCTCTCTACCTTGCTCGCTTTCTCACCCTACGCCAAACATCAAAGTTTAGACAAACACCATTTGATACAGCTTATTCTTCATCATTTAAAAAAAACTCAAATGAGGGAGACATTCACCTGGAGAGAAATGAAACAAAACTATAGCAAACTGGTACCACAAGAGGCAATGAAAAAAACAGAAGAAATAAAAAATCATGTGGATGAAATAAGAAAAACATAAATTTCTGCTCCAGCAACAAAATAAATCAAAAATAGTCGCAATCCCTCCAGCGGGGAAGGAACATTTGTTGTTCCAGACATTTACGTAGGGGGATAGCCGAGAGAGGCGTACAGAGAAGGTTGAGAATTTCGAATTCCTCATGGATGCTAGCTTTGTGGCTGTCTCCTTGTCCAGGCAGAGCATACCTTGTCCAGGCTCATATAGTGAGAGAGAGTGAGGCGGAAGAGAGAGAGATAGAGAGAGGGGGAGGCAGAAGGAGCAGTTCGTATAGAGAGATAGAGGGAGGTGGAAGAGAGGCATAAGGAGCATACCTTGGGTTAAGCATTCTGGACTTCCTAATGGTCGCGCAGCTAGGGTTGCAACTTCGTCTCCTTCTCCATGGTGGCACGACTTGCCAGAGAAGTGGCAGGTGAAGGACGGAGGGAGCAGTAGAGAAAGAGTGGTTTGTAGTGAGAGAGAGGGAGGGGAGAGAGGGGGGAGGAAGAAGAGAAGCAAGGCAGAGCAGCGAAAGGTCCACGATGAGAGGAGTTGAGTTGAGGAAATGGATCGCCGGTTAGGAGGAAATGTATATAGCGAAAGGTCCACCCTGATAGAGAATTTGAGAGGCCAAACGACGGACTTCAAAATTTTAAGATAAAGAGTTGAGGAAATGGATCCGGTTAGGATAAAGAAATAAAAAATAAAAATAAAAAATCTAAAAGTGTCATGAAAGTTTTAGAGGGAAACAAATTTTTCCCTCCATAAATAATTTTATATTAAAATATTAGCATGAAAATTTTGGAAATGTATATTTCATTTTTATTTAAAAACATGTATTTTGTAATAAAACAATTCATATTTATTTTTGCACCAACAAAAATAGTTGCTATTTTTGAAGGTAAAAGCAAAATTCATATACGTAGGAGCATTTGATATGAGATTATGATCTCTCATCTTAGACTTTGTTTAATCGACTCGTCATTGATCGATGCAGTCATTTTCATCGTTATGCAACTCATGATACTTACAATATTGGAACATTAATCTAACGCCTCATCGATCAATATAAACATATTCTCCATACAGAAAGAAATATCTTGGTATGATATATTGTAGGGTATTCCATAACTAGTAACATTTGACAAGATCATTGAGCTACAGACCAACGAATACATGGCTGCATGATGTACGTATGTATGCTGACCCTAACAGTTATGTACGTTTGTGGAGACATATATAATATCCACAGTGAACACATTCATATTAAATATTTTTAATTACTCGTATCAAGCTTACGATCGAGATCGTCGCTATCATCAATATAACTCCTCTACCATAAAAAATATCATTATTAGAACTTTAATAGAAGATTGTATGTTTGGATAGTCAGGTGTAAGGTGATGTGTGTGCTCATAGCAAAATATCCTATCATGACGATGCGCATATCCAAGTGTATGATTATAGGTATGTGCATAGTAAAACACCCCCATCATGAGGGTGCGGTGCGCATAGCCAAGCATAGTTATGGGTGGTGCTCATAGCAATTAAATACCCCATCATGGGGGTGTGCATAGCCAAGCATATGGCTATAGCGCATAGCGAAATACCCCATCGTACATGCATGGGTGTGTGCATATAGTTATGTGCGCATAGCAAAATATCCTGCCATCATGGGGTGCGCATCGCCCCAAGCGCATGATTATGGGTGCATGTGTGCATAGCAAACTACCCATATCATTGGAGTACGCACATAACCAAGTGTATGGTTATGGGTGTCTGCATATAGATAAGGATGATATATATCATCAACTTAAACATGCATAATGTGCGTCGTATACGTACTTCATGTATTTCATGCATCATGCTCATTAAGTACATGACATGATTCATGTTCAATCATTTGATAAATGATAACTATATCACTCATATCTCTTTTAACAAAAGATCTTCTGAAATGTTTGAAAACATATTTTGACAAAAGATCATGTGTTTTGATGAAGTTTTTAAAAAAAAAATCGTCATGAAATATAAACATGTATGCTGACGTGTTTTCATGCAAAGCGTGGCTAATGCTAAATTTTTATATTGGCGACGTTTTAAAAAAAATTGTCGCTAAATGTAAACTAACAACGACGTTTTCAAAAACGTCACAATAACAACATTACTTTAGTGACGTTTTAAAAATAATTGTCACAAGAGCTAAACACGTATGGTGACATTTTCCCTAAAAAACGTAGCAAATGCTATTTTTTGCATTAGCGGCATTTATGACAAAAATCGTCGCTAAATATAAAACTAACAGCAACGCTTTCAAAAACGTCGCAAAAAAAACGTCATCGTAGAGACTATATCTTGTAGCGATGGAGGAGTGCGGTCTCAGGTGCAGGGACAAGTGGTGACTATCACCCATGAAAAACAGAGGGCCGTGTTTGGATTTACGGAATATCCAGATCGGTTGGAGATAGTTGAGAAGTTTAGGGTAGATAGGGATTGGACTAATGTGAACTTGGTGCTACATAATAGGGCATGCAAGAGTCTAATCACCTCTCTGTCGACACTTACAGTAGACGCCCTAGTAGTTCAGGATGTATTATGCCACACTATTATGCTGAAGTTAGGTGATACAATGAAGGTCACAACACAACTTAGCCATGTCTCCTATTTCATTTTGGAGAAGGAAAAATTTGACGTGGCTGACTTGTTACTCTCCTTGATTCGTTACTCACACAAGTTGCAGCAACCTTCCCGCCAGAGATATAACAACTTGCCCCTTGGTGGCATCATACAAAGGGTCATTCAAATGATGTACCCTTCTGTTGAGATTAGTTTTTATCTTATGGATTGTTATCCTACTATCTACAGTACCTCACACTTACGAGCAACATCCCTCCCGGATGAGCCATCAACATCTACTCGACCACCACTCCGGCGAGGAGCGTCAGCCCGAGAGATACGGGATGGTTCATTTGATCGATTTCGAGATGATAAGTGAGAACAGATGACACTGGTGGAGAAGGATATATCAGAGGTAAAGAAGGATGTGTCCGGTATAAAAAAGATGTTGAAATTTATGATCAAGGCATTAAAGCTGAAGCCGTCATCACCAGAAAGAAGGGAATGGGATAGCCCTACAGAGGATCCGCCAAGACATTCTGTTCGGCGAACTCACAGACGACGGTCACCAAGTCAAAGTGTCTAAGAGGTAGATGAGGCAAAGTAGTGGAATAGGAAGGACCTGAGGGGAACTAAATTTTTAGTTTTGTAATAATACAGGAATTTGAACACATGTTCTTGGATGCTGTCTGCTAGTGCCGGCGCTACCAGCTAGCGCTATCTGTTATATTTACTTTTGTTGTTTTTGGATGTTTGGTTATCTTTATTTGGTCATTCTTTGGTAGTTTTTGAAGGTTTTGTTTTACGTTTTATTTATAAATTTGAAGTCATATGAAGTAGTATATGAGTTTGAAATCATATGACTTGAGATTTTAGTATCACATAGAAAATTTTGAATTCAATTTATGATATATAATGAGTTTTGGAATAATAAATTGGTCATTAGAAATAAAGGGTAAGACTTTAAAATTTGATAATTTGATTTTTAAATCTTTAAGTGATAAATTCTTGTGTCTCTATGATGATTATACCATGATAGCAAAACAAATAAGAAAAACAAAAACAAATAAATTAAGGCATATCATGAAGTAGTAATTTGTATATTTTATTTTGAAAATATTCCACTTCATGCATTTGGAGATACCTAATGAACAAGAGATTTATGTATCCAAAGGGGACCAAGTGTGATGGTTCCTTTGGGTACCCAAATATAATATTTAGGTTTGTGAGTAGATATTGATGAATGGGTCTATTCATGTGAAGCAAAAGTTTCCGTTTTAATCTTGGGCCTCCATTCAAACCTTGGTTTCTTATCCATCAAATTTTCATTTTGATAATCTTTATATTGAAGATTATGATTGTAATGATTATTGGAGGTATTGTTTATAGGAAATTTGTGTAATGTTACTTTTAAGTTTGGAGAAACATGATTTTGTAAATAATGATGATTTTGACTTTGATTTACAAATACGTTGTGTTTCTTATTTCCATTATTTGGTTTAGTTAAAATATTCATATTCATATTCAACATGTTTTTAGATATTTCTTGATATTGTGAATTTTTATTTATAATTTTCATAAGCACGTTGATTTTTGATTTTAATTCATCATTCTTAATCTTTAAATTATGCCTAGATTTATTATAAGCTATTGTGTTATTTTTAAGAGTGGAAACAATAGAGTCAATATGATTTTAATAGTCTTTTCTAAATTCCTCAAATGTTTCGTTCATCTCTTTGATTTAAATTTTATAATTTTGGCATGTAGCACAATTGCTTTTCAAAGATGAATTTTCTAAACATAATTTTTCATTTTGTTCTTTTACAATTAATAGTTCTTTTACAACATCCTTGAATTTTTCATTAATATTATTACAATCAAAACAAGGTTTTAAGATTTCAATTTTTGGGCAAGATAGAGAAACCATATCACATTTAGATTCTGAATTAGTTTTTAAACTTTAATTTTCTAAACGTAATTTTTTATTAGCAATTTTTAATTTCTTCATTTTACGTTTAGCAATTTTTAGTGTATGGAAATAAGAAGAGGGATTAGACTTTCTTACAGCGCTATCGGATGAGGCAAGATGTGAACATGAAGTTCCTTTTTCGTCTTCTAGGCCTTCCTTCTTTATAGATGAAATTTCATCTTCTTTTTCTCTTCATGTATTGTTCTCTTCGTCTAAGATACTTTCCATGATTTTGCTATGAGAGAGATCTTCTTGAAAAGTGGTGGATGCTTGTATGTCCTTTTCCTCCTGTGTTTGTTCCATACCTATGAGAGAAAGATCATACATTTCTTCAAGAAATTTCCATATCTTGTATGCACTAGAAAAATAATATATTAATTTGAAAACTTCATTTGATAAACCACAAAATAAATAGTGTTTGGCTTTTGCATTTAGATGACATTCATTTTTATTTGATTCATCCGCTGGTCTAACTATTGCTAAATTCCATGCTTCGATATCTATAGTTTTAATAAATTTTTCAATTAAAATTTTCTATCCTTTATAATTTGTTCCTTCAAATAAATGTGGTTTAAGAGATTTTTCTTATTCATAAAAATTTACCTCACTAGTAGAAGCGAGATCATGAGACGCCATTATTCCCGGTTGTTAAGCCGATTGGAATAAAACCGCTCTGATACCATTTGTTGGAACGGTAGGCTCCCTTAGAGGGCGATGAATAAGGGTTTTAAAATTTTTTCTTATATTTTGGAATACTTGAAATAATACATGATTAAGAAGGTGAGAAATCAAACAAACCAAGTGAAATAAAGTAGAGACATGTTTTATTAATATGAGATATGGTTTTACAAATTTGATTTCTATAACGCTAGAAATCGGTGGCGAGTAATAATAAACTCTTTTTGTTTTCTATCCCGACTCGCATCCCCACGAACCGGTGGCCCTAGCCTATCCTTCCCCGGATTAGGCCTCAAGCCGCTCTAGCCAATCCTACCACGGATATGGACTTGAGCACCCCCTAGACCTAACCTAGATCTAGTCGCCAAAATGAGGTGAATTTCTGTCCTAAGTCCTACCCAGACCTAGTCGCCAACACGAGGCAAATTTTCTAACGGTTTACAAAGAATATGAAATGATAATAATAAAAACTCCCTCTTGAAGAACTTCTGAAGTTGTAGACGATGATCCACTGTAGGATAAGCGCTGTTGAAGCGGACGTCTTTTGGATTCGGCGTGAAGAAGTCCTCCAGAAATTGGCAGAGCTTTGGTGGGAGATTAACTTTCGGCCAAATTAGGCTCTGGAATTCTAGCACTCAACCTCTCTCTCTAATGGGTGTATGAAACGAGAGAGGAGGGGTCCTATTTATAGCCTTAGCGCTAGCGCCTGCGCTACCGCTACCGCTACCGACGGTGCTATCCCATATTAGGACATATTCGGCGCGGGAGAATCTTCAATCCGAGGAAACATTTTCATCTTGCCTTCTGTGCTCCGCGCTACCGCCAGGCGGGCGCTACCACCTACGTTATCCGCTACCGCCTGGCGCTAGCACCTTCTAAATGTACTCCCAGGATTGCGCTAATCATCGCTAGCGTCGGGTGCTAGGTGCTATCGCCGGCGCTAATGGGCATGTTGGATTTGTTGGCTCAATTTTGGGGGCAACCTTCTTATGTTATCCTTGAGTTATATGGACTTCTTTTCCTGCACACTTGAACACACAAGATCAAATACACATTGGATTTGTTATTCTCAAACCTAGGAGATGCGGAAGACCATGTTCCAACAACAGCTTCCTGGAGATTTGTGACACATTCCGTTACAACAGTGTCACAAATGTCATCGCTAGGTTGTGACTATGTTTTCCCTCAGAGATAAGGCAAAGCAATGGCTACTATCACAAACCCCTGGATCCATCAATTCATGGGTTTCCATACATAGGAAATTTTTGGGAAAGTATTTTCCTGCAGAAAGACTAATGCAGACCAGAAATGAAATCACCACCTTCCATCAGCTTGACCAGGAATCATTAGCAGAAGCCTGAGAGTGGTTCAAGGGACTACTGTGAAAGTTCCCCCAACATGGCTTCGAGAAATGGTTGCAAGTCCAGATTTTATATCATGGTATGGAACTCTCCAACCGTGCCACTATCGATGTTGTTGCGGGAGGGTCAATGATGGGAAAGACCCCAAAAGAAGCTTATGATTTGATTGAGTGGATGACCTTAAATAATATGCAGTGGAGTGGTGCAAGGAATCTTCAGAAAAAAGGTCGTTGGAGTTCTCTAAATGGATAATCTCATCGCCTTGGCTGCATAATTAAGTCTGATGAGCCAAAATCTGGACAAGCTAAGTTTATCAGGTGCGAGTGATGCATCCCCTACTGTTGTAAATTCCATATCATGTGATTATTGTGGCACACCCGGGCATCATGCCTATGAGTGTAGCTCCGTGTTGAGATCCTCCTTCGCCGAACCGCAGGGATTTGAGGTGGTTGACTATGTGGGCAACCCTCCACATAACAACTACACGTCTAACACAAACAACCATGGTTGGAGAAGCCATCTGAATTTTTCGTGGAAGCATGGACAACATCAAGGCAACCCTAGTGGATCAAATTAGAACGTCTATCAACAGGAACCTCAACACAAGGAAAAGAGCAACTTGGAATTCATGATCGAAAAATAGATGGGGAAGACTGCTGTTGAAATTCAGAATCAAAGGTATGCACTTCAAAGCATGGAAGGGCAACTCTGGCACATTGCAAATTTGCTTACGGAGCGCCAGCTAGGAAGGCTCCCTAACAACACTGAGGTCAACCTGAAGGACCAAGCCATGTGCTCGTTTGAGGAATCTTCTGCCCCATATGAAGGTATATTTCTGAATTGCAAAATTAATAACACCGCTACTCAGGTCTTGTGCGATACGGGTTCTTCCCGCAACCTGTTATCTCTCCAGGATGCGGAGAAATTTTGCATATAACCAATTACAGAAGAGTGTGTATCTCTTGTGCTAGCAAATGGTGTTCCTGTCTGCACTGAGGGCTCCGCTAATGAAGTGGAAGTTACCTTGGAGGGGAAAAATCACTGCCAATTTTCAAGTTATGGACCCACCAGAGAATAACTCTCCACCCGTTTTCGGTGCTCCTCTCTTGAAATTGCTTGGCGTCACTCTGCATCTTGCAGAGGGGTATGCATCTGTCCATACCGAGGTGTGCACTGCGTACCCTCATCTTTCTTTATATGATGTTGTGGATGTTATGCCATGACATAACATCAAGTCTAATATTTCGTTAAGTGTGCAGTTAGATAGTGTTTGTGATGCTTGTGATGATAACCCTGATGATGATGTAGTTGTGGAAGTTGAAGTATCTGATCCACCAATGACTGATGTTGTTGCCTAGAAGGTTATTGTTCCTACTGTTGAAGTTAACGATGAATGAGGCGAAGTTCTAGGGGTACCATCTGATGCACTAGAGGGGAGTGATGGTCCAGCTGTTGTTATTTGTTGTGTTGTCGAGACTGCTGATAGTTCTTTAGTAGGTTATGGTGAATTAGTGAATAGCGACAATGAGGAAGCTCAGTTAATGATTAAGAAAACAGTTAAGTGGGCCGACCTTCTACCCTCATTGGTAGAAGGTGAGCAGCCCACATCTTTTGCGAGTAAGGAATTATCTGAAGTAGATAAGGTTGTGCAGTGGAAGTCCCTGCGGGTGGAGAAGAAGAAGAAGAAGAAGAAGAAGAAGAAGAAGAAGAAGAAGAAAAGACTTTTACGTGAAGCTCAACCGTCTACAAGATGGAGGGATGGGATGGTTGATGTTGGGGGAACCCATTTCCCTCCCAACTCAAACCCAAAATCCAGCTTTTCTCAGCTCGCATCTGACCACAAGTCAGCATATAGCTTAATTTTATCTAAATAGTCATCTTTTCTTAGAATTTCTAAAACTATCTTTGTGTTAGACTTTTTTCTCTTCTTTTAGACTTTTATGTTCCTGTTAAAACTGCTTAAAACATATATTTGGTCCAGCTCAAGAACCTTAAACAAAGCGCTCTTGGGAGGCACCCCAAGTTTTCAAAACTATTTTAAATTTTCCTACAATACTTTATTTCATCTATTGCGTGTCTTGCATGAGTTCAGCTGAGGACTTTAAAAACAGCCTTAATGATTTTATTTTTCGTGTGTTTAATTTGAATGATTTCTCTTCTAACTGCTATTTTCTTTTATCACCCCCGTATTTGTTTCATGTGTTCATTTTGCAGAAGGATGATGATCGTGGCTTAGTTTTGGAGGAAGCTTATTGTTTTCTAGGTAAACTCGTTCCTTCCCCTCTTATCCTTGTTATCAGGCTATTTTTGCTGAGCTTATTGAATAACTTATGTGTGGGGAAGGGCATTTATTATTGCATAGTTAGTCTTGTTCTTGCATCATTTGTTTGTAATTCATTGTTTGTACTGATTAAGGCTAAGCATATTATTCGAACTCGAAAGTCGCTCGAAAATCGCTCGAATATTGAGCTGAATCGAAATCGATTACAATTGATTCGACTCAATTTGAGTCGATTCAATTTGACTCGAATCTGATTTCGAGTTGATTTCGAGTCAGCCCTGAATCGCTCGAAATATGATTTGTATCAGCTCAAATTGATTAAAAATATCATGTATTTATTAATATATTATTATTTTAAAATTAAAAACACTAAATTTTAAATCTAAATAAAAATATTGAAAGCTTTAAATGTTTCATTTGCTAAATTTAGATGTTTCCCAATTTAATTTCGAGTCAACTATAAATAAAGAGAATAATTGCTCAATTTCGAGCTAGCTTGATTCGATTTTGGGTCAGCTCGATTCGATTTTGAGCCAGCTCGGAATCGAGTCATTTCGAGTCGAGCTGACTCGAGTCGAGTTCGACTCGAAAATTTCGATTTTGAGCCGAGCCAAAATCGCTCGAACTCGGCTCGATATCAGCCCTACGGATACGTGTTTTTCATGTTTGTATCACTTATCTATATGCTTTGTATGTTCGTTTTGTTTCCTTGTCGATTCGTTCACCTTTGTGGATGGCACCATTAAAGTTCACTTGATGCTATCAAATTCCAGTGGTTTCTTATATCTAGTTTTCATTCTGACGAAAGTAGTCTATAAGGTTAATGCAGTAAAATAATTCCGAGTTACACCTTTTCACTCACACGTTTTGTAATACTTTTGTCTTATTCATTGCAAGATAGAGACGACTTAAGTTGTATTTTATGTTTGGGGGAGGAGTTTATGTGTGGGATGAGATGATAAGATTCATCATCCCCCTTCTTGAAAAAAATGTGTATTGAGTGAGAGGATAAGATTTATCACCCGGATCAGAGGAGGCTAGAGCTTGATTCCTCATCTTCTCCATCTCCTTCGACTGATCCTGTTACCAGAGCTTCGAAAGGAGGCTAGAGCTTGATTCCTCATCTTCTCCATCTCCTTCGACTGATCCTGTTACCAGAAAAAACCTCCTCCTCTTTCAAAGACAAATCTAACCCTACCCTACTATCGGCGCTGAATGGTTTCAGAGTTTTAATTTCGTCGGCGGATTCCTTCTCTTTCACTGTAAGTTTCTCCTCTTTCCTTCTTAATGGCGTTTATGTGAATTCCTGTCAAATTTCAGTTGGTGTTAGGGATTCAAGTTCTTATTTCCTGCATTATTACTGTGATTTGTTGTCGGTTTGGGTTTAGCTTCAAGATCTGTTTTCTTACTTGATTATATATTCCGCTAGTTTGGCCTTACTGGATACAACTTTGTCTATTCTCTTTCACTGCTGGTTTGGGTTTGGCTTCAAGATCTATTTTCTAATTTATGTTTCTTAGACTTCAATGAATATTTTCTCTTACAGTGTTAATGGCTGGAATGAATGATGTGTTGGGAAGAGACATAAATTTGAGAAGAGAAAAGAAGACAGGGAAGAAAAACGCAGCAGATAGAAATTTTTCTTAACTCATTTCATTGATAGTTCATGCATAAAACTTCTTCCATTGAGTACATTTTATAGGAGAAAAAATCTGAGTGCATACAGAGGAAAAATAAAGACGACATTAATGTCTCGACGGCTGTGTCTCGACGGCTGCAATAAATCCCAGGTATGCATCGACTTCTTCAGCTGAGATGCTTCGTCTTCTTCATCAGGTGCGCTTCGTCTTCTTCATCAGGTGTGCTTCATCTTCTTCAACTTTAATGTGGCTGCTTGATCCTTGCTCTTCTGTTTTGTCTCCAGCATTAATGTCTTCAATAATACTCCCCCATAATGCTGAGACCAGAACATTCTTCATTGTCGTGAAAGAGTGAAATGGCAGGGGTTTGGTCATGATGTCTGCAAGCTGTTGTTTGTTGGACAATAGATCAGTTCAACTTGTTTTGACTCTACAAGCCCCTTTAGAAAGTGAAATCTCAATTCAATGTGCTTTGTGCGGCTATGGAATATGGGATTTTTGGCAATTCCTATAGCTGCAATTGTAAGATCCCTCTCCCGCACCGGGAGAGTTCCTGGATCTTATGCCCAGAACCGCCGCCTTACGGAGATGCTAGCACACAAGTTAGCCACCTCCGCAAGACGCCGATCCTGCCGGCAAGAACGATCAACCAGGCCAACAAGAGATAAGAAGAAAAACTAGTACAAAAGTCCACAATCACACGCATCCGTATATATATATATCCAAAAGTAAACTGTCCATCATGAGTACCATAAATGAAAGAGTAAAAGGGGCTTATGCCCAGTACATGTCCAAGGTAGAACAAAAGCTCACTCTCTCACTCTACATCAATGCGGAAGCTAACAACTCTCAAATCTTCAAACACCTGTCTTGTAGAAGTATTGCATGGCTTCAGCTCCTCAGATCCTGCCATCATGTCTTGACTGGTCGTGCCGGTGCTCCAGCTCCTCGAACACCTACGGTCACCAACGACCATTAGTCATAAAGACTAAGCCGATTTTGTCCCCGCCTCCCCCCACGACTCCTAGGCACCGTGCGGGAGGAATAAGCGGAGGACAACAAAGTGGAGTAATCAAGAAGGTAGCAGGTGACAAACATTCTACGCTAACAAGAGTATATCCATATAAATTCAATGCTAGCAGTATGAGCAAGTAAACAACAATAAGTGCAGTAAAGTAATATCGCAGCAGTAAAAGAGGTAAGCAAGAGAAGCAGTACGACGCAAGTAAAGTAATTTAAAAGTAACCATTGATTTATAAGAATGCCCATGCAAACCTATAGACCAAGGGGTCGTTTAGCAGGGCCTATCGTATAAAAAGTCCCATACCAATTTATACGATAGGGGTAGGGGTTGAAATGCAATGTTCATGCTATGACATGCAAGATATGCTGTTATGCTATGTTCATACAAGTGCAACTCACTCACTATGACTCTATGCTCATAGACCTTTAGTTCCCCCTTTTTGGAGCTAGCAAGACTCCCAGGATACTCCCGTAGTGGCAAACGGAAGCGGTGGGTTGGGCCTCACCCACCTCTAGGTTGGTATTCACACTACCTAACCTAGACCTATCGTACGCCTCAACACAAAACCGCGGAGCGTCTGCGTACTCTTGCTGACTGGACTGCCAGACTTTCATGGCTAAGTGTAATTACCACACTTGCCGAGTCAACGTATTGACGTCGGTGTGAACGACCATCCAATACCGAAGACCCACCACCTTCGTGCACATGCAGCATGTTCTACTATCTATCTCCGAGCCATAAGCTCCCCGGGCTAAACTGCCCGTCATTAATAGCCTTCCGAGCCACCGGCTCACCGGACCAACCCGTCCGTACCAACAAACACTACTGAGTCACAAGCTCATCTGACTTATCAATCCGCTCTTACAATCACGGAGCTTACTGCTCGTAGCACCAACCGACTAAGCTCCTGTAACCACGGGTGTGGGTGAGTGTGTTATTAAATTATTCTTGTATAACATCTTATCCCTACGGTTTACGGTTAATCTCGGACTCCCCGAGGATGAACCTGTAAGGGGCTCGCTACAGTACTAGGAACTGCAATGGGATGATACCCCAAAGTTCCCTTTCTCAAGACACTTAGTATTATTGGTATCTACTCATAAGGTTACCCTCTTATCATTTCACCTTTTCATTACTCTTTATAACTTAAGTGTTTTCACGCCTTATGTATCATCCCGCTCCTAAGCAATCGTTCCTTTGGGCTCAACTCTAATAATTCTTAGTCCTCTAAGTGGTCTACACTCATCTCTTGTTATAATTCAATTCTCACTGATTTCCTTTGTGATTCTATTGACCTAATCATCATAATGAGTTTTCACTATCCGCAGACCACGACATATAACTACTTAGATTCCTATGATGGAACCTTGGTCAAATTACTTCCAAATGACTTCTAATTTTTATCATAGGTTCATAGTGGATAAAATAAGGGATGATCAAAATCCAAGCATGTTTCATATAATTTTGCCCTCTATAAAAATTCATTAATTACTAATCTGAATCTAAAATGTGAAGGAGGTATCATGCTAGTGAATTCAAACTTGTTAAATATCCTTCCAGAGATGAAATGTGACATGATAAAAAGATTTCCAATATTTCATATTTTTCCAGCAATTAAATAACCATGATCCCTAATTTTTAATGAATGAATAGAAAAATAATTTTACGCATCAAGTACAAGATTTTGACTTCCTAAAATTCTGGAAAATTTACAGTAGCTTCATATGAACATAAAAACACTATTTCCAGAAGATCATATTTTTCCAAACATTTTAAACCCACAATTTCTATTTATCTTTAAAGGGGTGCAAATAGGGATTTACACAACAACTACCATTAATATGTCTCTATAAATTCTGATAAAATTATCCTAGTATAATAATCATCTAGAAACAACAAATCCAAAGTTTCATAATTTACCAGAGAGTATTTATCCATAATTGCTATTTATTACAAATGGTGTGCCAATAAGGGTTTACACTACAACTACCAATAATATGTCTCTATAAATTCTGAGAACATTATCCTAGTACAATAATCATCTAGAAACACCAAATCCAAAGTTTCATAATTTACCAGAGAGTATTTATTCATAATTGCTATTTATTACAAATGGTGTGCCAATAAGGGTTTACACTACAACTACCATTAATATGTCTCTATAAATTCTGAGAAAATTATCCTAGTACATTAATCATCTAGAAACACCAAATCCAAAGTTTCATAATTTAACAGAGAGTATTTATCCATAATTGCTATTCAGTACAAATGGTGTGCCAATAAGGGTTTACACTACAAGTACCATTAATATGTCTCTATAAATTCAGAGAAAATTATCCTAGTGCAATAATCATCTAGAAACACCAAATACAAAGTTTCATAATTTACCAGAGAGTATTTATCCATAATTGCTATTTATTACAAATGGTGTGCCAATAAGTGTTTACACTACAACTACCATTAATATGTCTCTATAAATTTTGAGAAAATTATCCTAGTACAATAACCATCTAGAAACACCAAATCCAAAGTTTCATAATTTACCAGAGAGTATTTATCCATAATTGCTTTTCATTACAAATGGTGTGCCAATAAGGGTTTACACTACAAGTACCATTAATATGTCTCTATAAATTCTGAGAAAATTATCCTAGTACAATAATTATCTAGAAACACCAAATCCAAAGTTTCATAATTTACCAGAGAGCATTTATCCATAATTGCTATTTATTACAAATGGTGTGCCAATAAGGGTTTACACTACAACTACCATTAATATGTCTCTATAAATTCTGAGAAATTTATCCTAGTACAATAATCATCTAGAAACACCAAATCCAAAGTTTCATAATTATCCAGTGATTTTTCCTTTTAAATATCCTATAAGTTAAGAGGTGTGACAAACCATATTTATGGAATTTTACCAAGTATTATCCATCCAATAATTCTACCAAAAATCTCAGAGGTTCAAAACTAGATTTCACATGATTTCCCAGGGTTTCCATAATTTCCAAATATTTTTCATCAACAAAATTTCATTTATTTAAAAAGGCAACATATGGTAATTTTTCATGATTTTCAAGGAAATAATATCTAAGACTTCATACAAAATTTCCAGAGGTCCTAATTGATGTTAAAAGGTGATCCTCGGAGTTTCATATTTTTCCATAAGGTTTTCATCATGAAATTTCCATGAACACTAATAAGTGACTTAATTCATATTAAATCAAAATAAGGGGTTTATGGTCTCTATGGCCCCAACATTCATTGGGGTGGCATGTTTTGATATTATGAAGGTGCCACCTAAGTTTCAGAGGCTAACTCCAAGTCATCTCTTCTGAATATGCAACAATAGACTTTTGTCTATTGGCACACCAAAACACATAAGAGTAGTGACAAACAAATAGGAATTTCTCTACATGCAGAAATCCATTTGACCTCAAATTTTAACCATGACTTACTAGTACCTAGATAAGGTTATCCCCCAAATTTGGGGTCAGTTGGAGTTATATATCTCCAACAATATCATTTATTTAATTTTCTAAGTTTTGAACAAAACCATAAAAAAAGTATCTCCAAAAATTCTGATATTTAAACCTAAGCTAAATTTAGGTCACATGCATGCATGTACCAAATTACAGCTTCATAAGTCCTTCCAATAAAAAGATATGCACTACTAAAGTTTTTGATTTGGTTTTGACCAGCCTCACAAAAAGGAGTGTTGTGGGTCCTACAGTGATCCAAATGATCTGATTTAAATTTTAAATGAAAGTAGACATCAAAGCCTACAATAGTTGTCTCTGGCAATTTTTTCTTAAAATGGCCTATAAAGGCCTCTAATTAATTAATCAAAACTGTGCACAAAGTGTGACATAAATACACATTAAATCAGATTAATAATATATATATATATACATTTATCGAATCAAGCATGAATCCTGGCGCAAGATCGACGTCGCCCATTCATCATCCCCGACAGCCAACGGCTGTGATTTCCCCCGCCTGGGTGACTTCCCTCCTCCATTTCCCAGCCATCCACGGCCCACCACCGCCGGCCACCGCCTCCACCACCTCCGTTGAGGTGGTGGCCATCGATTGACGGCGGCATGACCGCCTGAGAGCCCGTCTCCGGCGATCCCGAGCAAGGAGAAGAGCTCGGTAAATCTCCCTCGATCTCGCATGGGATCGGGCTCAATTGAGCCCGATATCTCTCCTAAGGGGTTCTAGAGACTAGCACAGAGGGAGAGGGGGAGAAATCGTACCTGAAGGCGAGCTTGGCGGCGCGTATGGTGGTGGTGCGGCATGGCGGTGGCGAGCTCCGACGACCCTGCTCGAATCCTTATTTCTGCACCGTTCTCTTTGCTCCAATATACTGGCTCGACTGCTCTCAACCTTCTGAAGGTGATGGAAGGGTCGAAACGGGCTGAGAGAGGCTGGTTATAGGAGTTTAGAGATGGGGGGGGGGGGGGGGGTTCGGTTCCACCTTGTTTGCTCCTCCTAGCCGCCAAGTGTCAATGCTTCAGCTGGAATTCGGCTAAGGAGTTAATGGGGAGTTCAGCTATGGTCTTGGGCAGAGGAGAGGAGGGCCACATGGCCTCCTCTTCCAAAATTCTCTTGTTTATTAATGGAGGAAGGGGAAAAAGGCCATGCTATCCCCTTGCATGTCCTTGCATGTTGGATTTAAGGGGAAATGCTGGTCATTAGGCCTATAGGCTTCATAGTGGGCTTTGGGTGAGGGCCTTAATCCATTGGAATTTGGATTAATTCCAAATAATTCCAATTTAGGCAAAATTGACCCTATGTTGACTTTTGGGTTGACTTGGTTAATTGGGTGTGTTGACTAGTCCAAGATGTTGACATTGAGTCTAATGACACCACCCAAGGTTGGTTGAGTCATGGTGAAGACCTAAGTGAGCCAATTTGACCCAAAGGTGTGATTTTGGCCAAAATTGGGGAAATGTTGACTTTGGTCAGATTGGTCAATTTGTTAACCCCATGATGGGGCTTTTGGGTCAATTAGGTCCCCCATGATGTTCTAAGACTAGGCGTGAAGTCAATTTCATGCTTTGGGGTTCAATTGAACTTATTGGGGAGGATTTGACCTATGTTGACCCAAGTTTGACTTTGGTCAAATTGGGTCAATTGATGACCCCATGATGGGGCTTTTGGGTCTATAACATTCCTTGAAGTGTTTATCATCTATTGGAGGAGTCAATTTGCAAGTGTGAGTTCATGTTGAGCTAGTTTGACCTATGTTGACTTGAGCCTTATAGTAGACCACATGTGAATTCACCTAACCCTAGGTGTCCTAAGGCTGCAATCTAGCCCAACCTCACCACACTCACCACTTGTCTCACCCCTAAATTGGAGTTAGGGTGTCTAGTAGGAAATGGGATGTTACAGCAATATTATCACACCATATCTTAATTGGTTCAAACACATTGTTTGGACAGGGATCACAGAGAAGCCTTTGCAACCAAATAGCTTCACACGCTGCTCCACAAGCTGCGACGTATTCAGCCTCAGCTGATGACAAAGCAACAATCTTTTGCTTCCTTGAAGACCAGGAAATTACTTTGCTTCCAAGTAGAAAAACATACCCACTTGTGCTTTTTCTATCATTTGTATCACCTCCCCAATCACTGTCAGTAAAACCAGTCAGATCTACAACTTCTTCCTTTTCATAAATTAAGCCCAGATTTTTTGTGCCTTTCAAATATCGTAGGACACGCTTAGCCGTGATGAGATGCTCTGAGCTAGGCTTAGAGAGGTATCGAGCCAGGATGCTTACATCATTCTCAATGTCTGGTCTGGAGTTTGTGAGGTAGATTAGTGAGCCGACCAAGCTACGATAGTCATTTTCTGAAACAGGTTTTCCATGATCCTGTTGAGAGAGCTTGTTACTAGTAGCCATTGGTGTTGAAACTGGATTGGACTCAGTCATGCCAAATTTTTCAAGAAGTTTATCAACATATCTATCTTGGTTTATGAAGATTTTTCCTGGCTTTTGCTTGATTTGTAAGCCTAAGAAAAAACGCATAAGACCAAGATCACTCATTTCATATTCTCTCTTCATAATCTTCTTAAACTCCTCCACAATATCACAGCTCGATCCAATAAAGATTAGATCGTCCACATATAAACAAAGAAGAAGAAAATGATTAGCACAATATCTTTTAGTATATAAGGCCGGATCATTTTTACTTCTAACATAGCCATTTGTTGTAAGATAGGAATCTATTTTTTGATTCCATGCCCGGGGTGCCTGTTTTAACCCATAAAGGGCCTTTTGCAGCTTGTAGACCTTTCCTCTTCTCCTGGTTTAATAAACCCCTCTGGCTGACTTACATATATCTCCTCGTCTATGCTTCCATTAAGGAAAGCAGATTTTACATCTAGCCGGTGGACCATTAAGCCGGCTTGAGCTGCTACAGCAAGAAAAGTTCTAATCGTCTCCATACGAACAACAGGAGCAAAAGTATCTGTATAGTCAATACCATGCCTTTGGGAATAGCCTTTAGCTACTACCCTGTCTTTGTACTTTACTACATTTCCCTCTTCATCTTGTTTAATTTTATAAACCCATTTCAGATTTATGATGTTTTTATTTTTGGGTTTAGTGACCAACTTCCATGTTTGGTTTTTCTCAATCATTTCCATTTCAGTCTTCATAGCTTCTATCCACTTTGGGTCATTAGCAGCAGCTATATAACTTTCAGGTTCTTCTTTGATGGAGAGAGCAACATTAGCATATTGATAAACATCAGCTAGAAATTTGTACCTTTTGGGAAATGATGACTCTTCTTCAGAATCATAATCAGTGGTAGCACCTTGCTCTTGATGTTCTCCTATTGTTGGACTGGATGGCTGATCATCATCAGCAACCTCAACAGGTAGGGGAGGAACAACTTCTGTTGCACTGGCTGGCTGCTCTTCAACAGCAACCTCAACAGATTGTCGAGTCTGATCCCAGTCCCAGGAGGCATTCTCATCAAAGGTTACATCTCTGGATATGTGTAGTTGTCGAGAGATGGGATTTTATATGCGATACGCCTTTGAGTGATGGTTGTATCCAACAAACAGTCCCATTTCTGCTTTCATTTTAAGCTTCTTTCTATTTTCTTTTGAAATGTGCCTATAAGCCATACATCCAAATGTTCTAAGGTGTTGAACATTTGGCATCTTCTTCCGCCAGACTTCATATGGAGTTGCATTTTGGAGACTCCTGGTAGGAGATCTATTCAGCACATACACAGTCGTATGGCAAGCCTCAGCCCAGTACTCCTGTGGTAGTTTGTGATGTTCCAGCATTGCTCTCACTTTCTCCAGAATGGTTCTGTTCTTTCTCTCTACCACCCCATTTTGCTCAGGAGACTAAGGAGATGTGAGTTCTCTGAAGATCCCATTGCTCCTGCAGTATGGCATGAACTCTCCTCCAGTGAATTCCCCTCCATGATCTATCCTCAATCTTTTGATCGTATGACCACTTTCTTTTTCAACAAGAGCTTTGAACTCTTTGAACTTGGTGAAGGCTTCCGATTTCTGTTGCAAGAAGAAAATCCAGGAAAATCTGGAAAAATCATCAATAAAACACAAGTAATACCTCATTCCACTTAGGGAGGGAGTGTTGGCTGGACCACATAGGTCAGCATGAATTAGCTCCAAGGGTTCTTGTGCTCTCCAGGTAGCTGATGATGGAAAAGGCAGTCGATGGCTTTTGCCAAAGATGCAGTTTTCACATTTTGAGTCATCAAGCTTTAATTCTGGCAGCCCATCTACCAATCCTTGTTGTTGAAGTAGGTGAAGGTCCTTGTGATTCAAATGAGCAAATCTGTTGTGCCATAGGTGCAGAGAAGCTCTACAAACAAAGGCTTGTTCACTTGGTGCTTCGAACTCAAGAGGAAACATCTTATTTGCCGTCATTTGTACTGAGGCAATACACACACTAGTTTCTTTGTGTAGGATATGATAATGTGTATCTTCATAGTTTATGGTGTACCCATTTCTCATAAGTTGTCCTACACTTAGCAAATTGTGGGTGAGAAGGGGCACATAATGGACATCCTCAATATACCTTGTTTGTCCATCTTTAGACCTCACAGCAACAACACCAGTTCCTTCTATACTTAGAGTTTTCCCATCCCCTAATATTACATGAGACTTGCTAGATTTAATTATCTTAACAAAGAATTGTTTGCAAGGGGACATGTGATTGGAGCATCCACTGTCAATGAACCATGTTTCATGAATATTTTCTTCAGTATTCATTCCTGAAATTAGGCCCTTTTCAGTGGTGTCAGTAAACTTAGCTTCCTCTCTTCTTACTTCTTTATCCTTAGACCAACAGTCTTTTTGCATATGAGTTGGCTTCTTGCACCTTTTGCATTTGTAAAAGCAATCAATGGCATTGCGATTGGTTCTTTTACAGAGAGTGCAGAAGGTTTGAGGGTTATTGTTTCTAATTTCATCATTTCTAAATTCAGTAATCCTTGGTTCACTTTGTCTACCTTTCCCCCTACCCCTCATATTTGTTTTTGGGTTTCTTTGAGTAGATTTTTCAGTTCCTGAGATCTTCATTTTTGATTGAAACGCTTGCTCTAAGTCACCATTGGATCTCTTCAATCTTTCTTCATAGGCTTGAAGTGATCCCATAAGTTCTGTGATTGATGTTGGAACATGGTTTTCCGCATCCCTTTGATTTGAGAATAACAAATCCAACTTGTATTTGATCTTGTTTACCATTGTGTTTTTAGCATGTAGGTATGGACAGTTTTGACACTAGGTAGCTGCAACAATGGTCTGACACTAACCACAAGCTGAAGGATTGAAAGTTACTCAACGCCAGGCATTAAGCTTAACGCTGGGCGTTAGTGCTAGACAAAATTGGCATTCGACGAAATGCATACCACGGCGTTCGACGAAATGTGCTCGACAAAATTTTTGTTCGACGAACTAGATGCTGCAATTGACGAAATCAAGCCGCTGAGAATGGAAGCTGGGTTCCACGAAATAGAAACTGCATTCGACGACCTTGCGTTTGACGATCTTGTGTTCGACGAATTTCTGGTCGACGAATGATGAAGCCCGTTTGATGAACTCCGTTCGACGAAAGATGAAGCCAGTTCGACGAATTGAGTTCGATGAAATTATCTGCTCGACGAATTGGGGTGCCAGCTAATTACAGATGAAACTCAACGCCAGGCATTAGGCTTAATGCGGGGCGCTATCCGGTCGACGAATTTGGCAAGGAGAAAGCAGCCGTGATTTCAGGAGGAACATTAGGAATGATTTGCCCAACGCGCCGCGTTAGCCTTAATGCCAGCGTTGATATTGCCTAAAATAAAATATTCCAAAAGTGCAGAATCTCCTTCCTCTTCTGAAGATCCGAGCCATTAATATATTGCTATACATGGTCAACGCCAGGCGTTAGGACTTAACGCCGGCGTTAGCTCAAATTCTATAAATCGGAGGATTTTGTCTTCTCCGACTACTGATGGTCAAGAGCCCTATTCCAGCACTTCAGAAACTTTGTGAGGGCCGTATTTCAGAGAAACACATCTCCCGCTCATATTTCAATAGGAGGAATCAAAGGAGGCTTGGATCAACACGTTAACTCAACGCGAAGAACGCATGCTTGAACTTCTACGATCTTCAGCGATTCTTCGGCGTCTCCTTCAGATTACCTCATAGGGAGTTTTATATTTGTATTTTGTCCTTTATTTCATCTTTGTAATCGGTTCGTGATTTCGCCACACGGCGACTAGGTCTAGGTTGGACTTAGGGAGTAATTCACCTCGTGTTGGCGACTGGGTCTAGGGAGTAAATCTAGGGGGTGCTCGAGGCCTTTCTGGTGATAGATTGGCTAGAGCGGCTTGAGGCCGTATCTGGGGAGAGATCGGTTGAAGCCAACCGGTTCGTGGGGATACGAGTCGGTATAGAAAACAAAAGGGTTTTCATATTATTCGCTTTGAATTATAGCGTCATTGAAATCAGATTTTGTAATCAATTTTATAAATATTAATCATGTATTTTCTTGTTTAATAAAATTGATTCCAGTTCTAATTTCATTATCTCTTTACTTTTGATTTTACTTCGATCAAAATATCAAAAGTTTTCTATTAAAATTTAAAGTTTTTAAAACCCTTATTCACCCCCCCCCCCCTCTAAGGGCGCCTACAGATCCAACAAGTGTTATCAGAGGGAGGTTATTCCAAATTGTCTTAACAACCGGGAATAATGGCGTCTCATGATCTCGCTTCTATTAATGGGGGAAATTATTATGAAGAAGAAAAAACTCTTGCACCACCTTTATTCGAAGGAAGAAATTATAAAGGGTGGAAATTGTTAATGAGGAGGTTTATTAAAACATTAGATATCAACGCATGAGATATCATATGATTACATATCATGGTTGATGTATTATGTATGTATTGTGTTTTATGTCAAGTTTAGACCTTAGAATCATCTTGATATCAACAAGATCAAATCAAATAGAATCTTCACTTCATTCTAGGTCTGTAAGTTGAAACACTATAAAACTTTGGCATAACATTAATCATATCTTCTTTGTTTGCATATTCTATAATAATTAAGCTTAAATGGTTGTGCAAAACTCAAGAATTAAGGTTTAATGAATATGGAGTTTTAATGAATGTGAAACCCATGTACTAAAATTGCAACTTCCGCAACTTTTTGCGATTTCTTCTCGTCTCTTCACTTCATTAGACCGACCTTACATTGCACAAACATAATTAAGCAAAATCTAAGAAAATCTAGGCTATATGATTAAAATAAGCACTCTCTGTGAGCTAACGCAGACGCTATGATCTAACGTCGGCGCTAGCTCAAGTATCTGATTTTCTGTAATCTTAAAATTCTGAAAAAATTTATCGTATTACCTTTATCATCACTATGCTTCCATAAAACTATATATATACGTGATTTATTTAAGATTTCAAAAATCAAAGAAAAAATTCACAAAACCTTTCTAAATAATCAAAAATATTTTTCTCTTTATACTTATCTTAAGTTTTCACCATACAATCTTTCTCTTTAATATTTTGAAAAGGTTGAATATGAATTGTTTTATATATTTCACTTACAATAATTAATTATGAGTATCAAAATTCTATGTGATAAAATTAATGATCAAAATCATATTATGTAATATCAAAAGATCTTTTAACTCAACATTACACATTACTACAAAAGATCCTTTTTGTTCTATTATATGATTTGTGATCATGACCACTATATGAATCAATTATGTTGTGCATGTATCTCATTTATATGAAGATCATAGAATCATCTTTATATCTAAAATAATAAATTAACTAGAATCATCACTTCATTCTATGTCTAAAATTTGAATTTCTATTGTTGAATACATACAACATTATATCAATTAACCTTATGGCATAACACTACATTCAAACTCATCATATCTAGCATTATCAACTAATAAATGTTATCATCCATGCTAGATATATTTTTATTGCCGTAATGAATCAATCTTAAAAAAGAAAAATTGAAAGTTAAAACTCATAATAACTATGTTGCTTTAATATCAAATATAATAAGAAATTAATCACGCATAAAAGCCATAGTTTATAAATTGATTCCATAATAAGATCAAATATAAAAAGAACAAAATTCTTAGGATGTCCATGATCGTTCTCCCACATTATGTGTCTCACCATAGAGGGGCTTGCGTGTAGATATATAGTTAGGGAATTATATTCTTGGACATACTTATATCATATATATTGCATACACTCTCTATGATTATATTATTCATGCATTCTTGTTTATGACCGAACATGCTTATTTTGTGTTTTGCATACTTTATCATTTTTGAGCTCTAATGATCTTGTAAAACACAAATATATGAAAACCACATAAAAATATAATAACCATTTTTGAACAAATAAAAACATGCTTGAATAGCCTTCTAACCATTTTCAACATCTCTGAAATTTCTATCCTAAGAAGGTCTATATATATATTATCTATGCCAAAAGAAATTTTTTTAAAAATTCTCAAAAATCGAGTACTGTTTTGGCGTTAAGTACTTAACGCCAGGCGTTAGCTACTTTGGCCAAATTGAATTTCTGATTTTTCCAAAATATTTCTAACATTTTTCTAATGGCTTTTCTCTGTTTATTTTCTAAATATTTGAAATTATTGTGTTATTAATTTGGTTGTTTCATTTCAAAATACAAAATAAAAAATTAATAATTCAAAATGATCAAAAATATGCTTTTATCATTTTTTGTTGTTTTAAATATTTACAAAATTATGGTTTGACTATATGTCTTCACAAGAGCATATATCTTAGTCATTTTGTTTCAAATGGTCAAAATTGATTAGGCATACACATTAAGATTCTCTTCAATGTCCAATTTTAATTTCAAATTTTCTAAACATTGTTTTGTCATGTCTTGACCTTAATCTGATTATGTGCAATGAAATAGTCTATAGATAATTGTGTATGATTGCCTAGCATGCCTCTAAGTATGAGTAATGTTTTATGTTAATCAATGAATTACACACTCACTATTTTGGTAATCTACATGTGCTCATAATCCTAGTCTTGCATGATTATGTAGTGTAATAGTTTTAACATATTAAGTTGTATGTCTAAATTACCTACACCGTCTTTCAAAAATAAATTTCATGCATGATATAGAAGTGTTATTTCAATAATATTAATGTTTGCAACAACAAGTGAATTCAGAGACCTTTTGGCCCTTTATAAAAATCCAAAATAAAAAGCCAAAGATAACTCCACCAAGCACTACTCACCCTCCTGATAAGTCTTAATGAGCATTGTGAGGTTGAGCACCTTGGAAAGAATTGTAAAGAGTCTTGTGCAAACATATTTCTTTCTATCACTTCTATTTGTACACCGGATCACTAAAAATAAAAATCAATAAAATTGCTTATGTGATCCCCCAAGCACTACTTCGCTCCCTGATAAGTCTTAATGAGCATTGTGTGGGCGAAGCACCTTGGTAGTTGTACGTATGTTATGTGCTTTGAAATTTTATTCTAGATGTGATGTGTGAAAGTAATTATATGATTACAATCGTATTGTTGTTGTTACTATTTCACTACATATGTAACATCCCCCAGACAGCTAGACCCCTAAGATGGTTTTGTCATGACAAAACCATAGGAAGAACCCAAGGCCTTGTGAATTGAGGTGAGAAGAAGAAAACCACCTTGGTCTGCAAATAGCAATTTCTTGTGACCAAGCTTAGGGTTGGACTTTAGGGCCTCATCTTGACCATTTGACACCACCTTAGTATCCCTAACCCTTTAGGGGCCCCCTTAGGGCACCAAGGACACATTAGGGTCAACCAAAGAGGCCAAATTGACCAAAGTCAACCCTAACCCTAAAATGGTCAAAGTAGCCAAATTAGAGTCAAATAACCCTCACCATGCCAAATTGACCACTCATCTAGGTCTAGAATATCATAAGAGACCTAGTAGACCTAAAATCCCCATCATGGGACCCCCAATAGTGCAAATTGACCAAAATGCCCCTTTAGGTCAAAAATGGCAATTCTTCACAAAGTGCCCTAATTGACCATCACCATGTTAAATTGACCCTACCCTTAGGGTTACCATGTCATAGGGGACCCAGTGGACCAAAAAGCCCCATGACTGGGTCAACCCTAGGGCTCAATTTGACCAAAGTCAACTTAGCCTATTTTGGTCAAATCAGCTTAAATTGGGTCAACCCAGACACATGTGACCAAATTGACCCCACCAATAGTTTCTAAACTTAATTTGGAGTCCAATGGACCCAAAAGCCCCATCATAGGGTCACCCAATTGGTCAATTGGACCAAAAGTCAAATTTGCCCAAATTAGGTCAAACCTCTTGAACATAGCCCAATCCCTTTGGGCCAAACCCAAATTGACCACTTGACCAGCACCCTTGACTGTTAATTAACCCAGGAGAGAGAAATGAGTCGGCCTTGATGACTAGGAGAGGGAAAATCCAATGTGGAGGAGAGAGAAAGGTGAAGCCATCAATGGAGGAAGATGAAACCCCCCCTCATTCCTCCCCATTAATGGCTGGACTCAACTCCCCAAGGGAAGGGGAGAAGTTCCCAGTCGTTTCCCGGCCTCCTAGGGGTGAATCACTTGGAATTTCACCATGGCCGACTTCCACCATTCATGGCCTTAAATGGCATTGAAGCCATGACCCTTCCTCTCCTCAAATTGAAGCCTTTAAAAGCTTCACCAGGCAGAGAGGAGCTGTTTCCCCCTTTTACCCAAAGGAATCGGGCTCCTCTATGTGGTGGTTGCAGAACTCGGAAACCATGGAGGTCGGCAATGGCGAGTTCCCAATCGGCAAGGTTTCAAGCTCCAATCAAGGTCCACTTCTTCACCTCTTCTCCAGTGGATAGATCCAATCTATCTCTTTTTCAAAAACGAATGAGATTGGGGCTTTACCCAATCGGTTTTCCTGTTGTTCATGGCCGAAATCGTGACATTCGGGGGGGCCAACTCCGGCCACCTCCGGCCACACCAACACCGGCAAATGGAAGGTGGAGGTCGGGCGGAGGTGAGGGCTTGAGGGTTTCGCCGGAGAAGCCTCCAGCTCGCCGGAAATAGGCCCGCAGAACCGCCCAGGCGCGCGGAATCTCAGCCACAGGTTCATCGGGGACGAAGGCCATCAGCCGTTGGATCGGCGCCGTGATGATTGAAATGTTAGAATAATTAATATAAATATTCTATTTTTTTAGTGCTTTTACATGCAGAATCTTGTTTTAAATGTAGAAAATACTTAGAGGCATCAACAGAAAAAGTGCCCAACATGAAAGTTATAGGCCTTGACCCCTAGGACCATCCAAAATTGACTTCACTCAATTTGGAGCCCTGGTTTGACCTCAGCACCCATTTTAGTGCAAAGTTTGAGTAAACTTTGAATAGGTGCCCACACCAAACCACTTGTCCAAATGACTTGAGATTTGGACCAGTGGTGAGTCATACCTAGGGCTATGTCATATCCAAAAATGAGAATTTTTGGAGAACTTTTTCCTAAAGTTTTTGTAGAAATTAAATAATCCTTACATAAATTATTTGGAGGGTCAAATGACCTCCAATCATCACCAAATTTTGGTGGGGTGTTATTAGGGTCATGATAAACCCCTGGTTAAAATCTCATCTCATTTGGAGATCATTTGATTAAGTAATCCTTGGGCCAAAGTTTTGTCCTTTAAGGGGAAAATTGTGCTAAGGGGACATTTAGGGCTTCTCATAGCCAAACCACCTCCTATTGGAGTGGTATTATGTCCACTGCCCTAACCCCACCCAAATCACCTCCAAGAGTGTTATGGAGTCTTGGGGAGTGGGTTTGCCCTAGGACTTGGGGTAGGAGTACCTTGGGGTGCAAATAGCCAAGTGGAGAATCATTGGCCAATTAGGTCCTTTGAGACTTGAGACTTCTTAGGAAGGTCAGTGGGATGAAGTTGAGACCCCATGAGGAGTTTGGTGAGCATTGAAGTTGTTTTGCTCAAGGTCATAGGGTTGATCCCTATGGGGTGGAATTTGGGGTTGTGAAGGACATAGGGGAGTTTGTCCTTGGAGAGGGGTGTGTTGGAATCCTCTGAGTGTTATAAGTGATATGATACCCTCACAAGAAGTTTGGGTGGATTTGGTTAGGTTTAGACCCTAACCCTAGGTTAAACCCTAATGGGGTGCAATTAGAGGCTAATAAAGGAAGTAGGGTCAAACCCTAATGGTTTGACCTAAGGTTTTGGAAGGAAGGTCATAGTGACCAGAGGAGCCTCCCTTGTGAATTTGAAGAGGTTTGGAGTTGTCAAACCTAGGTAATAAACCCTTGGGTAGATTTGTAAATAATTAGGGTTTGGGGTTTTAGGAAGTAATATTACTTAGTGATTAACCATCTTCTGTCACAATCTTAATTTTAATATTGTTAAACCCTGGAGATTCTATTAGAACCATTGGAAAACATTTGGAGGTTCAAAATGTAATTATTCATATTGTTGGCAATTTTTGGGATGATTGATTTTAGAGTGTTAACTTTCTGTAAATGCATGAAACTTTGCAGTATGTCTTTTCATGCCAATATGTACCCACTGTAATTTTCTCATAATTTATGGATTAATATTTTTGGTATCTCTAGTTCATTTTGGAATTATTTACAAATATATCCATTGAGGAATTTACAAATGTAACCTCTGTGTTATGTGGTCAAACTTAGTAGACCTGAATATTTTAGTAGGAGACACCTCTGTATAAATTTGCATAAGGTTTAGAGATCATATGAGGGTACCTCCTTTGGAATTTATTGGTAATAAATGAGTTTTGGAATTTTTAAAAATAGTAAATCTTGCAGTATTTCCCTAAGATTTCATGACTACTGATTAATAGGTACTTTTTATTTATGTAAAAATTGGGAGGGGCATTGGAAGTCAGAAAAGTGCACTTGTAGTTCAAACCCTAGGAAGTTGTCCTTGGGAAAAATGGTTTTAAATATTAATAATATGGGGAAAATTATGGAACTCTGGAATGGATCTTAAACCAGTGACATGGACACCCAATGAGAATATTGGGTCATAGAGTTGATTAATTAATGTACTTCCCTTCATGAGGATCAAAACGTTAAGGGTGGTCTGCGTTTAGTAAATTGGCAGTTTTGGAGTTATAGGCCAATTTGGAATACATTGTTTGGAGATGTGAGAATTGAATGGTGATTGTATGGGTATGAGAGGACCCTTGGAGAGATTTAAGGTTGATGAGTTCTGGGATGGTGGGGTGCCTCCCTTGGGGTAGGTCACCTTGGGATTTGGCGAAAGATCGTCTTTTCCCCTAAGTGTCTTAAAGCCCTTAGGATTAATTCAGGTAAGAATATTAAAGGGGTTTCCTTTGGGTAGTCACCAATAATAATAAGTGTCTTGGGATTGGGAACGTTGGGGTGTCATCCCATTGTAGTTCCTAGTACCGTAGCGAGCCCCTCACAGGGTAACCCTCGGGAAGCCCAAGACTAACCCTAACCCATAAGAGTAAGACATGGTACAAGGTTAACTAATAACACACTCATCCATACCCTGTGGTTTCGGAAGTTTAGTTGGATTGGTTGTCCGAGCGGTGGGCTCGGTGGCTGTTGCAGCGGACTAGTTAGTCTGGTGAGCTTATGGCTCGGAAGGTTATTGATGACGGGCAGGTTAGCCCGGGGAGGTTTAGGCTCGGAAGGTTATTGATGGCGGGCAGGTTAGCCCGGGGAACTCATGGCTCAGAGATAGGAAGTAGAACATATTGCATGTGCACTGAAGGTGGTGGGTCTTCGGTATTGGACGGTCGTTCACACCGACGTCAGTACGTTGACTCGGCAAGTGTGGTTTTACACTTAGCCTTGATAGTCTGGCGGTACAGTCAGCAAGAGTACGCAGACGCTCCGCGGGTATAGTGGAGGCGTACAATAGGTCTAGGTTGGGTAGTGTGAATACCAACCTAGAGGTGGGCGAGGCCCAACCCACCGCTTCCGTTTGCCACTACGGGAGTATCCTGGGAGTCTAGCTCGCTCCAAAAAGAGGGAACTAAAGGTCTATGCGCATAGAGTCGAAGTGTGTGTGTTGCACTTGTATGATCATGACATAACAGCATACCTGCATAACATAGCATAAACATTGCATTCAACCCCTGACACCTATCGTATAAATTGGTATGGGACTTTTTATACGATAGACCCTGCTAAACGACCCCTTGGTCTATAGGTTTGTATGGGCATTCCTATAAATCAATGGTTGTTATTATATTACCTTACCTGTCTATTTACATACAGTTTTTCTATACTTTACATGCTCCTTACTATGCTTATTTACTGCTTCATATATATATACACCTGTGTAGCATAGAATTTACCTTGTCACCTGCTTTTGTTCTTACCCCTTGAATGTCCTCCGCTTCCTCCTCTCCATACGGTGCCTAGGAGCCATTGGGGGAGGGGTGGGGAATTGGCTGAGTCATGTTTGACTGACGGTCGGTGGACCATATCATTTTAGGGTTTCAAGGAGACGCAGCTACAGCAGAGAAACAGGTACAGCAGGATCCGACATGGTGGACCCCCCTTGCCCTAAGACTGACTGAAGAAGATGGCATCAAGCCATTTTTGAATCCGAGCAGACGATTACTGAAAACTTTCAACAGAATTCGGTTCAGACTACCTCTGAATTCATGTACGTCTATAAAGGAGTCTTTCGGCTGAGGATTTCATGTCTGGTATGACTTCACTGCCTATTCCTAAAGGGAAGTCTTGAACATCTTTTTTCGGTCACGTACAAAAATGGGAAAAAAATGCGGTGTGCAATTGCAGGAGAGATAGGTCCTTCTGAGGCCCGTACATTGGCTGGTAAAAAGGTAGTTCCTCAAAACCTCTTTCTTTTCTTTGAGTTGGCAATGAAAATGATGATTTTGTGTAGTAGTTACGTAGTAGTGCCAAAGAAAGCTTTCCATCAGAGTAGAAATTGGATCTGACTCCCGGCCATGCTACCATTGTCACCAACCGGGACATACTCGGGTCAGATGCCCCTTGATGAGTGGAACCCCTCCAGTACAGCGACCAGGAGGCCAATGGCGAAGACGTAGACGTGGATTGCGAGGCAGTGACCGTAGGCCGAAGAAGAAGAAGCATCCAGTGTTGCAGCACCAGTGGAGCACGGGATCTACATGGATGGGTCAGCCTGGTCAGAGTGCTTCAGTCTCAGTGTCGGTGACGGTTAGCTTTAGCTTTACTCAGTAGATAGCTTCCGCGAGTGATTTTGTAGTGAGGAAATGATGTATAGGGCAAGAGCCCCTTTATTAGTGTATCCCTTGTTATCTTTATTCAGATAATATATGTGGACATCTACCTCTATGGTTTTAATTCATGTGATTATGTGGACTTGTCTTCTCTTTAATGAACTTTTCTTCGTGATCGATTTGGCCGGCAGGATCGGCGTTTTGTAGTGGCGACCTTTCCGAGCGAAGGTGTCACCGCAAAGCGGCGGTTCTGGGCCTAAGACCCGGTGGTTTTTGCAAAAAAAAAGGGGTCTTACAACATATGTCATGTGTTTTGATTATTTCACTTGTATACTTTTATCAAAACACCTTATGCACACATCATTGTTTTTCATAAAGCTTTCACTCATGAGAATTGGATCCTAATGCAAACATTACATAATTCTCTAAAAACACAAGTAAACGCACTAGATTGCAATGCATGATTTCTACAATGTTTTCCTTACTTGAAATACGAATTGGTTACATTGTAGTTAGTATCTTTTTGGATATGTTTTTTCATTCTTGCCTACTTGTTATGAAAATTTTCAACGTTAAAATGCTCAAACATAAAATGTCTAGACATATTGTTGGAATGGTCAAACTATAACAAAAATACTACTCTTATTTGTTTTGTGTTTGTTTTTCCACATTTCTCTTTTAATCATGTACTTGTGTTCTCATGCTTATTTCTAAGGATTTGTTTTTTCACTTGTTCTTGTTCAAACAAACTTGCATTTATCTTAACAAGTAGAATCACTTTTAAAATTAATTTAAAAAGGGCAAGTGATTATTTTCATTAATGTTCTTTCACGCTTATCATATATTTTCCCGCTGTGTTACTCTCTCCCTTAGCTCGGTCATGACTTACTTTATGTTTACACAAAACTCTTAATCCTCTCTTAGTTATGTCCCAACTTTTGTCTTCGTTATTCTAGTTTTGTTTCACTCCACCCTCTTTTGCTAATAACAAAGGGGGAGAATAAAATGCTAAATAATATTGATTAATGGAGTAGGATTCACTAGATTAAGGGGGAGCATGTATCTAGTTTATGAGAGTATACACTAAGGGGGAGCATCTTTGTAGGGGGAGCACAATGTTCAATGAAACTATAATTCTTCTCATTATCTTATAAATTGCTTGTGTCATATATCCTTTTAAAAACACAAATGATTTATCTATGAATCTGATTTATCTCTAATTGAATTTGTTATTATCAAAAGGGGGAGATTATTGGAACATGGTTTTCCGCATCCCTTTGATTTGAGAATAACAAATCCTACTTGTATTTGATCTTGTTTACCATTGTGTTTTTAGCATGTAGGTATGGACAGTTTTGACACCAGGTAGCTGCAACAATGGTCTGGCACTAACCATAAGCTGAAGGATTGAATGTTACTCAACGCCAGGCGTTAAGCTTAACGCTGGGCGTTAGCGCCAGATGAAATCGGCGTTCAACGAAATGCATACCACGACGTTCGACGAAATGTGCTCGACGAAATTTTCGTTCGACGAACTAGATGCTGCGATCGATGAAATCAAGCCGCTGAGAACGGAAGCTGGGTTCGATGAAATAGAAACTGCATTCGACGATCTTGCGTTCGACGATCTTGCGTTCGATGAATTTCCGGTCGACGAATGATGAAGCCCGTTCGACGAACTCCGTTCGACGAAATTTCGTTCGACGAAAGATGAAGCCAGTTCGACGAATTGAGTTCGACGAAATTATCTGCTTGACGAATTGGGGTGCTAGCTAATTACAGATGAAACTCAACGCCAGGCGTTAGGCTTAACGCGGGGCGCTATCCGGTCGACGAATTTGGCAAGGAGAAAGCAGCCGTGATTTCAGGAGGAACATTAGGAATGATTTGCCCAACGCGCCGCGTTATCCGTAACGCCAGCGTTGATATTGCCTAAAATAAAACATTCCTAAAGTGCAGAATCTCATTCCTCTTCTGAAGATCCGAGCCATTAATATATTGTTATACATGGTCAACGCCGACGTTAGCTCAAATTCTATAAATCGGAGGATTTTGTCTTCTCCGACTACTGATGGTCAAGAGCCCTATTCCAGCACTTCAGAAACTTTGTGAGGGGCGTATTTCCAGAGAAACACATCTCCCACTCATATTTCAATAGGAGGAATCAAAGGAGGCTTGGATCAACACGCTAACTCAACGCGAAGAACACACACTTGGACTTCTACGATCTTCAGCGATTCTTCGGCGTCTCCTTCAGATTACCTCATAGGGAGTTTTATATTTGTATTTTGTCCTTTATTTCATCTTTGTAATCGGTTCGTGAATTCGCCACACGGCGACTAGGTCTAGGTTGGACTTAGGGAGTAATTCGCCTCGTGTTGGCGACTAGGTCTAGGGAGTAGATCTAGGGGGTGCTCAAGGCCTTTCTGGTGATAAATTGGCTAGAGCGGCTTGAGGCCGTATCTGGGGAGAGATCAGCTAAAGCCAACCGGTTCGTGGGAATACGAGTCGGTATAGAAAACAAAAATGGTTTTCGTATTATTCGCTTCGATTTCTAGCGTCATTGAAATCAAATTTTGTAATCAATTTTATAAATGTTAATCATGTCTTTTCTTGTTTAATAAAATTGATTTCATTTCTAATTTCATTATCTCTTTACTTTTGATTTAACTTCGATCAAAATATCAAAAGTTTTCCATTAAAGTTTAAAATTTTTAAAACCCTTATTCACCCCCCCCCCCCTCTAAGGGCGCCTACAGATCCAACAATTGAGAGGGTTTTGAGGTTTTTTGTTTCCTCAATGGTGGTAACTATGGGGTCAAACTTTGGAGGAAGACGACGCAATATTTTAGGTGTGATTTTCTTATCCTTAAGTTTATCCCCAATGTTTCTAATTTGATTCATGATGCCCATAATACGTGACACAAAATCTTTGACTGTTTCAGTTTCTTTCATGGCTATATTCTCCCAAAGTTTCCACTGATATTGGAGTTTAATAGAGATTACCTTTTCTGAACCTTGAAATTCATTGAAGAGGATGTCCCATGCCTCCTTCGGAGTGGCTGCTCCCATAATCCTTGGATAGATGTCTTTGCTTACCCCTTGATGCAGTATGAGGAGAGCCTTTGCTTCTAGTTTGGCTTCTTCCGCAGCCGCATTCTGAGCAGCATCAACTTTCTCCTTTCCTGTGGATGTGCCAGCAGTCTGTTCTTTCTTCCCTTCCTTCACTAGCTCCCAGAGCCCTTGGGATTGGAAGAACAGACGAATATGGGTTGACCAAAAGTCATAATGTTCTCCATCAAAGATGAGAACACCAGTTTGCGTGAAGTGAAACATATGGGATGAATTGGAAACCGCCATATGATGAGAGGGATAGAATGTTGATATGAAAAGCTATTTCATTTGATCTAACATCCTTCCTGATGACGTCTCTTCAGACAACAAAACCCTCTGATACCAATGTTGGGAAGAGACATAGATTTGAGAAGAGAAAAGAAGACAGGGAAGAAAAACGCAGCAGATAGAAATTTTTCTTAAATCATTTCATTGATAGTTCATGCATAAAACTCCTTCCATTGAGTACATTTTATAGGAGAAAAAATCAGAGTGCATACAGAGGAAAAATAAAGACAACATTAATGTCTTGACGGCTGTGTCTCAACGGCTGCAATAAATCCCAGGTATGCATCGACTTCTTCAGTTGAGATGCTTCGTCTTCTTCATCAGGTGCGCTTCGTCTTCTTCATTAGGTGTGCTTCGTCTTCTTCAACTTTAATGTGGCTGCTTGATCCTTGCTCTTCTGTTTTGTCTCCAGCATTAATGTCTTCAATATGATGATCGTTTGACCGATGACGATAGTTATCACAGTGAAAATAGTGCGGATATTCAGTTTGAGAATGAAGAAAATTTGTTTGATGATTGTGCCGATCAAGACAATACACTGGAACATACAGAAACTTTCAACGGAGATGATATAATACTAACAGAGGATAGTGATGAAGAATGCAAGTCAATTCAATCATTTAGCAGTGATAATGAAGATGAACTTTCCATGAGTCAAAAACCGAGGTTTTGGATAATAATTTCTGTTCTTGTGGAAAATGGAGAATTAGTGGATTACCATGTCCACTTGCTATAAGTTGCATCCACTATTTAAATGTTGATACAAATCTATATATTCTCGAGTGTTTCAAGAAATCAGCATATATATCTTGTTACAGTTATAGTATATGGCCAACAAATGGGCCAAATCTCTGGCCAACTACATTGACCAATCAAATTCTCCCACCAATTAGACGACGGCTCGTGGTAGACCGAAGAAGAAAAGAAATATGGACATTAACGAGGAACGAAACCCAACAAAAATGAGTCGAAGAAACGGTTCGATTATATGCTCTAAATGTGGAGTACTTGGCCATAATAAAACAACTTGCAAAAAACTTTGGGTAAAGACCTATTCGGTAGGACTTTTATTAAGTTTCATTAAAATACAAAGTGATTCTTACGCTAATAAATTCTATTTTATTTTAACAGGTACAATGCACAATAAAAATGGTTTGGAGTACTGATTTTGAGTAACACAAGTTACACAATCCAGATGCGTTATCACTTTTTGTGGACATCAGTTTCAACACTACAAATGACTCTTTTTGTCTCAATATTTTTTGTATTATGTTATTTTTGTGAGTAATGCCGACACTATTCAGCAATCAATGTACTATAGTTATTACATTACCAATATTATTTTGGCTGCCATGTTTTGGACATTTTTCTTGATTCTTTAGGCATAAAGTGTATTTTTTTATTACATTTGGCATTTATAAATTATAATAACATAGCTCACTGTACCGATAATCCAAACTTGTGAGCACAAAATGACTATTAAGTGAAATATGATGTTAAGGGTGTTATATTAATAAAGTAGGAGAAGTATTGGGACCATGTTAGTAAAGTAGGAGAAGTATTGGGACCATGTTAGTAAAGTAGAAGTATGGGGACCAAAATAGCATTTTTGCCTTTCAAAATCAAATGCAATCTAGAATCTTAGTTTCCCATATCAGTTTATGAAAATCAATTTAGAATGAACAAACCTAATCCCATCAGAAATATTAAAAAGGGGGGAGGAATGTGCATAATTAACCACTCAATTGTAGCAGGTTTTTCTGCTATTTTTTTTCTCCTTGGTAGCAGCAATTAAAGGTTTCAAAGATTAATGCAAGAGTTTGGCTCATCATATGATTACAAGTTAAGATGCTTTGTTTTTTCTCCTTTTAATTTTACATAGACTTTCTCAATAACTCTACCACTCTCTTCCATGTTTTTGGCTTGTGCGAACTGTGCAGGTGATCGTGGGCAGCTTTATGTACGTATGGCGGAAGCAAATCAAAGAGCAAGGCCAAGACGAATCAACAAGGGGTGGAGGCCGAGCAAGCCGAGGGTGACAAGCAACAGCTCGCGCCGTCGATCAGTATCCCGAGCAAGGCCACACTTCATCGATGATGGGGGGATGGCGAGCGCCCGCAATGCTCACATGGATATCGACTTGATGCGCGGATAAATGATATCTATCTACGGCGACATCATCACTGGGGGGGGGGGGGGGGGGGGGGGGGGAGAGAGAGAGAGAGAGAGAGAGAGAGAGAGAGAGAAATGGTTGGTGCTTGTATGTTGTGATGTGGGAGGAAGATCATATTGGCACAACTCCCCTTCGGTCATGCAGAAACCCTCAAAATTAAGTGAGATCTATATATTAATTGTATTCATGAAGGATTTGGGCTATCTCTCACCTTCTTTTTATTATTAATAAAAAATAATTAATTTGAATACTTTTACAAATAGATATTATCTCCATTATTATTCAATTTAATATGTTTATTTTTATTCAATTTAAAAGGAAATAATTGAATTTATTAAACGTCTGGCGATGAAGAATAAATGTTGCCAAATACAAGAATAAACGTCTGGCGATGAAAAATCGTAGTCATTGCTGTAGAATGGTAGCGCTCAATAACCGCTACTATTGAAAACCATAAATGTTATAATAGATGTACCTATGGTAGCGGTTTTAGGACGCCACAGTACATTGTGTAACCGCTACCATACCCTATGACCACGGCGGCAGATGCAACACACACGCAACCGCTACCGTATCCCTACAGTAGCGATTTTTTAATATGTAGTAGCGGTTTTTAAGCGCTACCATATGCATGATATGGTGTAGTGACATGCTAATGATATTTATGTTGATGGATACTACCATTTCGTTGCTCCCTGTGATACGATAAACTCCTTAGTGCAAACTCACACTTTACTACTTGCGATCGGTACTCTTGTCGTGCATTAACGACTAGACCGGGTTTAGGTCTAGGGGGCTCGAGGCCTATTCTGAGTGATAAAAAGACTAGATCCAACTGGTTCAAGGAGTAAATCGGTATATAAAATGTACCTCTGAGTACAAAATGTCCGCCTTTATGATCTTCAACATCATGAAGATCTAATTTTGTAATTCTACGTATTTATGAATAGTAAATTTATTATTGTTTTCTTTGGCAATTAGATCCAACAAGTGGTATCGGAGTAAAGTTTCACCAAAAATGTTTAATCACCTGGTGAAATAACGCACCATGATCTCGCTTTTGTTGAGCGGGGCAAATGATTACTCATCCTCAACTAGTTACCGGTAATAATTATAGTTATTTGAGGACTAGGATGAAGTGCTTTTTAATGACTCTTGATCTACACGTCTAGGCAATGCTAGAACATCACTATACTCCACCATTTATTTTGGTTGGAGATAAAACTATAGAAAAGTTGAGGGACAAATGGAATGACTTTGATAAACATAAATGTACTAATAATGCAAAGTGATGAATTCTCTTTATTGTGTTAGAGATAAAACTGAGTTTAATCGCACAAAAAACTGCTTATGATATATGACATCTTCTTGAGCTAACCCATGAAGGTACATCGCAGGTGAAAGAATCCAAGTTATTCAGATTGGAGTCGGAATATGAGCAATTCCGCAAGGAGATCGACAAAGAAATCGATGTGATGTACACACGGTTTACAAAGATTGTAAATGCTTCAAGGTCACTTGGGAAGACACTCTAATGACGATTTGGCGAGGAAGATTCTCCGGTCACTCCCTCCAAATCCACATGAAAGTTCTACAAAATATGGTACAATCGAATAACTACGAATCTTCCATGGAGGATGTCGCCACTATTGGCTGCCATCGATTTTTGAAGGCAAAACCATCCATCCAATTGTACGCAAATTGATGCAAACTTTTCTGCAAAATTCCTAGAAATGACACCCTCCAAATCCATAAAAAAGAGTCAACCCCTAATTTTCTAGACGTCTTTTTGATTAATTCGAAGGCTTCGTTTGGCGCGACGGTGCCGGTCGTGAGCGCAGTGGTTCTGAACCGCCGTTCGTGAATGCTCGACCTCACCTAAGGAACTTCATCCACTTTTATTTTCAAAACTAGTTTTCTTTTCTTGGTGGCGGTCATAACCTGTCATGCCAGAGAATGACAGTGGTATTTTTGTCCAAACTCATCGGAGCAAAAACGCCGCGCCAAATGGAGCCTAAATCTCAATTTCATGTAGGAATTTTAGCAACAATTTGAGAAAAATTAAAATCGCAAATGTTTCAAATTCAAATGAATTTCACAGTGACTTCAGAAAACCGAATTTGAGAAAAACCTCAAGCTCCAACTTTGCTTCAACTAAACTGTGACTTTCAATTTGATGTCACCACTCTTACTTGGGGTCTGTTTGTTTCGGCGGTGAAAATAGGAGTGGTGGGAATGAGAGCATTGGAAATGGAACGGTGAGAAATGAAGGGGGTAGTTGCGGTCTCAAAAAGGCCTAAAAATGAAGTTTTGGAGCAGTGGTAGTGGGAATAGGAGGGTTACCAAACAGTCATTTCTTAGCGTTGGCGTCTTCCTCCCAACTAAAATGGAGGAAAAATGATCAAACAAAGAAACCCTTGTCACAACATCAATAAATACTAGTTTCTTAGCCAAGCTTCTCAAAAATCATACTTTTTTAGACTTAGCAATGAAGACATCAAACCATGAAGATTCTCTGGACAAGCACCAAATTTGAGTAAAATTATGAAGAATATCTTAACAAGTTTCTTAGCGGGACAATATATAGTCACCGGCCATATGGCTTTTCCCGTCACAAAATTTCTACTTAAGAATCTCAATGTTCAAACCCTTAATAAAGTCTCGTGCTAAGATGATATATTCCTCAGACTCTTAAGGCGTTAGCTAAATCACATCACCAACATAGTGTTAGCATCAAAGGATGATAATATAAGAGGCATACTCGAGATAACGTGAACGAAAGTTCTTTGAGGGTCACCGTCATAGAATGTAAGTTTGGCATGACAGGTTATGACCGTCATCAGGAGTTTTGAACATAAAATTGGATGAACACAACGGATATGAACATAGAGCACAAGATTAGGAAGAACACAACAGATATAAACATAGAGCACTAGATTACGAAGAAATGGGCTACACAAAATGAAGCACATGAAAAGCCAAAACCCTAGCTTCAGTATTTAACAAAAAGTTTTGATCTAATGTTGGATCCGATTTTCAAGCTCGTGGTTCTATTCCATCTGAGCGAAATTTGGGTCTGATATCGGAGAGACTTTATGCCTTGTTATGGCCATGGGTTCCCCTTCTGTAAAGCTCCAACATTCAAATTGACAGACGGATGATACCCAACGGGCAAGAAAGTATTTCAAATTCAAAAAACTTAACGGCTAGTCAATTTTCATCTCACTAAAAATAGAGAAATGTATGAAACAGAGAGCATCTTCCACAGTGACCCCAAACCGGAGAGAAGAAGCAAAAGATTATTTTTCATTCTTTAATTCCCTCCATCACTCTCACCTGGTCCCAATTCCGATGGTGGTAGACAAACTTCACATGGGCTGAGGAAAAGGCCAAAACCTCATCTGTCTCCCACAAAACATTCCATTCTCCCATGAAATTCTGAGTTCTTCACATCCATCACCACCAACCACGCAAGAACTTCAATAATCTGCAAACAAACACGAATACTTAAACTATTAACACGAATCCGAGATCCAAAAAATAAATGGCGCTTCTAATAATTTATCATTTGGTAACAGCGACATCCATAAGGATATAAACAGAGGCATCTCTTTCTCGATATCGACTAAATGCCTCCATCACTCACCATCTTTCTTTTTCAGTAGATTTCTAGCAAATAGGAGGCAGATGACAAGGAATCCAAGAGCTGCGGCTCCACCCACAACAATGGCCACCGTCTTCCCCGTCTGCTGACCTAAATTAACAGTAACCAGAAAAAGGAGCTTCAAATTTTGATGGAAGAAGAAAAAATAGGGAAAGTTTATAGTACTGCTTTCCAAATACTAAATTCTGAAGAAATCAAACATACGAGGAATCCAAACTGTGAAAACCTTGTTGGAATTTGGAAGATTGATGTGAAAAAATAAAACTGAAATTTCTAAAATCATACAAAACAATGGAGGACAGATGATCCAAATGGGAATAGAGAAAACTCTATATCCAAAAAAGGAAAGAGAATCCTCACTCCCTCCAATTTATTACGACTGAATATACATGGCAACCCAGATCCAATTTCTCATGAAAACTTCATAGTTTATTAAAGAAAAAAAATCTCTGAAATGCATCTAAGAAACTAACTTGTTAGCAGTTTTCATCAATGCCTACCTCCTCCGCTACCTCCACCTCCGCCGCCGCCGCCACTGTAGCCGCCTCCGTGGGGGACTCCATTGGGGTAGTAGCTATAGCTAATGTAGCACTTATCTAGATAAACCTGGCCAGAGCTGGACCCGCCACACTCGACCTGCGACTTTTGTACGGCTTGCTGGACACACTCACCGCAATCGGCGGAAGATAGATCTCCCTCGCACTGCGCCATGGCGTAAACCGATTGGTAACTGGTGGCAAAGAAGCCACCTCCACCGGTCACCCCGTTTTCCAGGCTAGAGAGTACCGTATCCCTCTTCTCCTCAAACCCCTGGCCGCCGCCGCCTCCAGAGCCGCAGGTCTTGTATAGCATCTGCGTGCCGGATACCTGCGGAAATCCGGAGATCTCGTAAAGCGCGTAGCATCCGGAGAGCTGGACGCGGGCAGCCACCGTGACGCCGCAGAGGGAGGCCCACATTGTGACGGCTTTGGAGACGCATGAAGTACAGTCGGACGAGCTGAGATCCCCGCGACATTGGAAGACGCCGAAGATGGGCTGTCCGGAGGAGGAGGAGGTGGTGGTTTTGTAGAACTTGGCTGCGGCGGACTGGGAGATGATGGTTGAGGAGAGGGATGCGAGGGTCTGCTGGGCGCCTCCGGCACCGGCGCCGGGGAATTGCTGGTTCGCGCAGCCCTTATAGATGAGGTCGTAGATGCTGGCTGAGGAGACGCCGGCGAGGAGTGAGACGAGGGCGAGGAGAACCGTTGGGAGCAGAGAAATCGGTGGTGGGGTGGAAAATGGGAGAAATGGGGGCTTGTAAATGCCCATCTAGGGTTTTTCTCTCTCCCTATGGCCTCTTCTCTTCCTACTTTCTCTCTCTGTCTACCTCTGATTTTTCATGCCTACTCTCCTCTTTTCAATTAGTCACTTCTCTCTCCCATCCTTTTTTTTTCTTTTTGTCACTTTTGTCCCAGCATTCCTTCTCCGTGTTAAGGCATTCTATTCTCTTTTTAATAAATAAAGGTTTAAACTTTAAATAACTAATATTCAGAGTCTATTTTACTTGGACTGTTTTAATTTATTAAATACATCATCAATTTGTTATATATACGACTCTTCATCATGATATATTGAATATGCTCATATACACATTAGGGTGCAATTTAAGCCTATAATCATATCAGAACTGAAAATATCGAGTCATTCCAGTTGGGTTCGACCTGACATTCTGCCACAACCCGCTCATTGCTTATGTTACGTAGATTGATGGTGCAAGTTGCAAGTAAATGATAATAAAAAAATTATTCCCGAAATCTAGCGTTAGGAATTTATATTTTGCATAGCATTAATCATATAAACAACATATACATTCATATAGTAATAAAAACAAAGGATTATGATTGTTAATACTTTAACATTACATTATCATTCTAAGATTTAAATGTTTGCAAAATTCTTGAAAAAAAATATATTTGTTGGTGTCTTATGTATTTTGAATCAAATAATAAACATTAAACAAATGACATTGACTATTGACTATACATAAGAATATGTATTAGATATTAACTATTTAATGTTATGTAAATTACTAAATAAATGTTTATTTACGTTTCGATTTTCACATGCTTGATTTCAAGAACGGAGAACCGATTAGAAGGATCAGCTTCTTTTTTTTGGAATCTGAATTGAACCGAGAACCACTAAGCAGATTTGCATAGATCAGTTTGATTTTATTCCAGGTTAATTGGTACTCGATTCCGTAGTTCTTTTTTCACACCCCTAATACACATATACACATAAGTAACAAGCTTACAAATTTATGGCCAATTCATCTCTAATTCCCCAAAATCTCCATCAAATATTTGGTTGCATGCATTAGACACACCCTTGATGGTATGTGGATTCCCAGTGGAGAAGTCAGAACAAAATTGAGGGTTTTCGAGCGAAATTGGATGCCGCACGCCCATGCATATTGATGCATGTCCTCCTACAAAGGATTGTGTTTTGGGGCTCTTATGAAGATGCGAATGTACGCATGTGCATGCAAATGTAAGCTCGTGGGTGTACAATCTCACGCATAACTCAAATTTTCCGACTTCAGTGAAAATGGAGATGCACGATCGTGCATTTGTACGCACACTCGGCTCGCACGCCCGTGCACCCGACGTGAAATCGGCCGTGCAAACTTGTTTTGAGCTGTGAATCTTAGGTTCTTTTGATCCAATGGTTGTGGGATTTTCCCATATCCGCTAAAGTCGTGGGGATCTCATTATTCTCTTTTGTTTTGTTTTGGAGAAGTTAGGGTTCTTGGAGGAAGATCCCACTATTGTCGGATCTTGGAAGCTCTGATCGACGATCCGCCTCCATGATTGCATAGATGATCCTCCATGTATAATGGGTAATAGTGAGGTGTTACAATTTGGTATCATAGTTGATATATTTCATAATCCTAGAGTAATATGAACCTTTTCTAAGAAGAGATATCCTTGTAGGACGTGATGTATGTAGGATCTAAATGTCCCTTGATGTACTGATTGTTTACTTTCATGCTATTCTGCTTTAAGTGATGATGTACAGACCACACTTTTGGTTTACGTGGTCAATAATGATAGTATATCTTCACAACTTAGTGAGTATCCCATAGACAACAATGTTACATCCCCTGGATCATCTAACATATTTGTACAACCTGTACTCAACAAGGACAATCAAAGCTATAGAACGAAGATCAACATAATCATAGATGACCCGACCAACATCCTGTCCAACTCGCACAAACTCGCTGAGGACATTCCTTGTTGCTCACCGGGCAAGAAGTCAACTTGCAGCAACTCGATCGCCAATCATATGGTCAAGAACGCACATAGGCAGGGGGATTGACCATTATTGTCAAACCCCCTAGTATTAGTTGTCTATAAATACGACCCGCCATCAAGGAGAAGGGGCAGTTCCAGATTGTGCTAGCGACCCAAATGGGACCTCGTCCAGAACCCGTGAGCTTTACAGTGCATTCAGATATCCCGCCTCTCCCCCTTAACCCAACACATCATTTGGTTTGGGGGGGGGGGGGGGGGGGGGGGGGAGTTCTTATACACTTATGGGTGTGAGGAGGGATGTACAAGCAGTCGTTATTTACCTTCTTATTCGACCATCCTCGTTCGTGACTTCTGCTCTGTGGACCAGTAACCTCTGCAAAAAACCTAAGTTCAAACTATGAGTCTAGGTTCCTGGATTCAACATCTTAGTACGGTGACCATGGATGGCAAAGGAGGAAAGTTTTGAATTAAAGGCTTTTGATGCGGGAAATTGGATCAGAAGCAAATCACAAAACCTCGCGTGATCATAATGAATTCATCACTCAAGTAGATTTTGACGACTTCCATAAGACAATATAAGAGTTTCTTTAAGGACACCTTGCGCCCAAGCAAACACGATGGTGATGCCTCCACCCATGGTCATCCCCTCTAAAACCCTCAAACTTCATCGGTGCCTCAGGAAGGAGCCTACTGCTGAAGATCACGATATACTTGATCGAATAGATGTTAAACCATGTCTTCCATATGGCAATCTGAGGTTGAGCGAGAAGATCATCTTAGCCCACTTCTCTAACATGTAAAAATTTCCATCCCTTTTTGCGGGGAGATTCTGACGATGGTCGTCACCACCGGATTCCGTTAATCGACTCTAAACTGCTACTCTGGGTAGGACAATTCCCTAAACCACCTCCAATGGTTCGAGGACGTGGTCTAAATCCGCAATGTGAATGACACTTTCAAGTGTCTGCACTTAATGATCACCTTGAAGTAGATGGCTCGTGACTAGTTCCACCATCTCCCGGTAAACTTTATCTACTACTTCAACGATCTTTGTCGTGGGATGATATTGAGGTTCACCAGCTGCAAGAAGAGGATGAATGGGTCAGTGATTATATTCTCTATCTGATAGGGACCATAAGAGACTATGGGTCACTATACTGACCGCTTTTAATAGGAGTTCATGGAGACCCAGGAGATCGACGGGTATAAGCTGCAACTCATCCTAATGTGTGAGATGTAGGAGGGGTTGTTCAAACTCAAAGTTAATAGTGACCTCCAATCTCCTTCAAAGAACTTATCGACTGAGCAAACTGATATATAGAGGGAGAGGTCACAAACCGCTCTTTATTGGACTTGCTAAGCTAATTGACCCGCGAGAACATATCGGAGCCCATTAGGGATTAGTGACCTAAGGCAGGTAGACAGCTAAAAATGATGAGATAAGGAAGATTGTCGTCTTCTACCCCGACAATAACTAAGGGTAACAGAACAAAGAAATCACTGATCGCGAGGCTACCGTGGACACCGCCGGGTGGACCTCTCCCATTTAAATAAGAATAGTTCAATTCATCGAAAAGGCATCGGGGCAACGATTGAAGAGAGTGACACCCTCCCCACCTCATAAGGCATTGAAGATCTATGTCAATGCGATTTTACTTATGAAAACTTAAATTAAATACAATTCCAGAAAATCAGAGATAATGAAAATGAATATTATATTTCAAAGAGAATTACAAAGATAAAATTTCAATAACGCTTGAAATTAAAGGTGACAATGTAAAAATCACTTTTTGTTCCTTCACCGGTCCTCCCAAGGACCGGTTGGCTATAACCTATATTTCCCCAGATAAGACTTCTAGCCACCCCCTAGATCTACCATTGACCTAATCGTCACGCACAAGGTGGCGAATTTCCCCGTAAACCGAACCCGGCCTAGTCGTCACATGCAAGGCGGCGAATTCACTACCGTTATAAGAAAATAATGAAAAGATAAAAGTAAATTTAGAAATAAAGCCTCCCTATAATGAAGAGCTCTCAAGGAGATGTTGAAGACATGCTGATAAGTAATAAAATATACGCATTTTAGTATGATTATTAGTATAATTTTAATTAATATTGTAAATTTTCTATGTAAATTAATGAGTAAATTGCTTGTTTTATTATTTTCCTTACTAACTTAGTTTTATTTTATTTTTTTGCAGATTTTGGCAATTTTTGTCAAGTGACATCAAGTCACGCCCGTGACATCATGTCACGCCCGTGACCCAAGGGCGTGTAAGCTGCGTTCGACGAACGTCGAACAACGTTCGACGAAAGTTCTACGAACTGCGTTCGACGAATCCCCAAAGTCAGCCCCAAAGTCACGCCCATGCTGCTGATAGACTGCCGCCCACTGTCACGCCCGTGACACTGCAGGTCACGCCCGTGTGCAGTCAAGTTTGACCGCAGACCTTCCAGAAGACGGCGGATGCGACCCCTAAAGCACGCGCAAATGTCACGCCCCAGGGTCACGCCCGTGACCAGAAGACACGCCCGTGACCTAGGGCGTGTAAAACTAAAATTTTGTCTATAAATAGAGGGGCTCGGCTGAAGCATATTTCATCCAAATTCTGAGTGCTTGTTAGTGTTTTTGAGTTCTTTTGAGTGATTGTGAGTTTTCTTTATGCAATTAAGTTTATGTTCGTTTGTAATTTTCGCCTTTTAGAAATAAAATGTTGTTTTCTCATTTGGATCATCTTCTTTTTCATTTATGTTAGTGTGTGTGTGTGTATGAGAATAGTTTTATTGCTTTCATAACTTAGTTTATTGCTTTCATAACTTAGTTTATTACTTTCAAAGAGAAATAGTTTTTCGCTTTCTTTAACGCTTTATTTATCGCTTTCTTTTAAACGCTTTCTTTCGATTCAGTCTTTTATTACAAGTAGAGTGCGTGAGTTTATGAGATAGTATTTTTCTTTTTTGTAACTTAGCTTTATTTCAGTCTTTATATTACTGCTATATACCACCCCCATCTTGAATAAGAGGCTAATTTACTTTAGCACTTATTTAAGTCGGTTGGGACGGATATTATTACTGCTTTTATATAAGTCTTTTTATTTCTCTTTTGATCCGCTTATATCCGCTTTAATAATTAAACATGTATTTTCTTAATCATGCCGTCTCCATTCCGATGAGTGTCTAATTTCCTTTAGCGCACGATGTCGAAGAGCATTGAGACACAAAAATAGTTTTTCTAAAAATAAAACATCTCTTTCTAAATAATTAACGCTTAAGGTTTACCCGAGAATAACGTTGAGTGAAGCCACATAATCGATGTGTGGTTTTCATTTCCGTCTCCGTACACTAGTTAGCCGAGAGGCTCGTGCGTACGGACTGATCGCTCACGGGTAAAGAGAAGTGTGCTCTACCCTCGAGAGAGGATGAGGTAAGTATCCCGAATTGGAAGTAAAAACCCAATAGCGGGGTTCACAACATAAGGCGAGTATTAAGAAGATTCGATGGTCGAAAATTCATAATCTCAGGTAGGCGTACCCTCGAGAGAGGAGCGTTCATAATTATGGAACCTCAACGGCCAAGCCGTTTTAATGTTTTAAAAAGTCATCTCTTTTACTTCTAAAAAAGACTATTTTCGTCTCAAGGTAATTCGACATCGGGCGCTATTATTATCATCATTTAGAACTCTAGTTATACGCTTATTATCATTTTTCTTTGAAAAACCCAACTAAAAACTTATTCCGATAAAATAATAGTTCATTCCTCAGAGTAGGTTAATCAACACGATCCGCAGAAATATACGACCTCGATATTTTCTAAAATAAAATATCCTGTATTACTCACGATAAGGTATACTTGCCTTTATTATATGGTTAGTTCGGATTAAAAAATTAAACAAATGCTTTTCAAACCAATTTAGTGCAAAACTCTCCTTTGCTATTCTTAAAATCAATAGAATTAGACGTTGTATATACGTAGCTGAGGTGTAATCGTCAATATTTCGAAAGCAGAAAAAAACCGTTACTTATATCTTTCGATGGGATAACGTTTAATTTCTCAAAGTAGAAGTACTTGCGAAACTCTTTGGAAACACCCGTCGAAATCTAATCTCATCAAATAAAGGTTAACCAAAACAAAGAAACAAGAAACAATATAGAACTAAATCACAACATGCAATGACCATCGTCGGAGTTGACGAGAGCGTCCTTCTTCAAATTTGACCGGCTGAAATCTCCTTCTCACTCTTGTTCCTCAATGGTGATATTGGGAGTGCTCTCTGAATTCGGGGATGAAATGCTCTCTCAGAAGATTGGAATGAAGGATTAAAAGATTAGCAATTGAGCAATGAAATCAACTCTTTAATTAGGCACGGGAGCTAACGTCGGGCGTTAAGAAGTTAATGTCGGCGTTAGAGATCGTGTATAGTCGTGGCTGAGATCACGCAACCGTAGAGATCGTGGAAGATCGTAAACTCAACGCGAGCGTTAGCTCCAACGCTGGCGTTGGCACTTGGTTCTCAATGATATTTCTTCTCCACGTCTCGACGATATTTTTTCTCCATTTTCGACGTCATCCCTTCTCGACGATAGGTAACGCTGGGCATTAACGTCTAACGCGGGGGGTTAGCTTCTAACGTGGGGGGGGGGGGGGGGGGGTTAGCTTCTAACGCGGGGCATTAACTTCTAACACTGGGCGTTAGCTTCTAACACTGGGCGTTAGCTTCTAACGCGGAGCATGTAAGACCCACTTTTTTTGCTTTCATTTTTGGGTCTTATCGCCCAGAACCGCCGTCTTGCGGTGGCACCAACTCACGGGGTGTCACCACCATAATACGTTGATCCTGCCGGCTTATCATTCATCTAGACCAAACACACAACATAAATAATTAACGAGAACATGTCCACAACAATCACATAATCATTAAGATATTTAAATGCTTGTCCAAATGATATAATACTAGAATAAGTACTCAAAAAGGAAATGCTAAAGATAAAAGGGGCTTAAGCCCGATACATCATTGCTTTCTTGGCCTCTCTCTTGGCAAAGATAAAACACTATAAGCACCGACACAGACTAGTGCCTTCACAAATGCATAACTCTCTGCTCTGCTTTGGGTAGATGTGAAGAGTGGGTATCGGAAGAGGGTCGCTCACCGATGCTCTCCCCATGGCTGCCGAGAGACCAAGTCTAGGTCTAGACACCGTGTCCTGATCCTTCCTCTGGTTGAGGGTCTGCTCTCCCTGACGCTCCTGTTTGTTATGTCACAACCGACCGTCAGTCTATAAGACTCAGCATGTTCCTCACCACCTCCACCCGCGAATCCTAGGCATAGTGCGGGAGGAGGAAGCGGGTGGAGGCGGTGAGGAACATGCTGAGTCTTATAGACTAACGGCCGATTGTGGCATAACAAACAAGAGCGCCAGGGGGAGCAGACCCTCAACCAGAGGGAGGAACATGACACAGTGGCTAGATAGTGAATAAGGATTATACGGATGAGTAAACGAAGAAAATAGTAAATGAAGTTTTCGAGATATAAATCCGGTCGCCTAGTTATTTTTGCATGTGACTCTCGAAATCAAGGAAGATAGTGTAAGACTTCGAGAGAATCCTCAAATTTTGAGTATAATGGAATATATGGCTACTTAGTACACAACCTAAGGAGCGACCGTGCCTTCCCTAATACAAGACACAGTATGATTCATTTACAAATCCACGAGGAAATTAAGAAAAAAATTCTTTTTAAAAAAACCTAAATTCGAGGCGATATTAGTTATAGAAAGAGTTTTAAATACAATTAAGATGGTGCCATATTTATGTTGGTGTTTCCATGGTGATCTAGAAGTGGTAAAATATCTAGTCTCAATGCCAACGCGATATGAGTCTATGGGGTCGCACAAAAGAGTGCCTGGAGAAATTGGAGGAAGAATCCTGTTGACAAGGGATCAGATTAAAGGGATCAGATTAAAGCAGGCATTCGTCGAATGACTAATGTAGCGCGTTCGTCGAACGGCGCTCGTCGAACAAGTTCGTCGAATGGCTAGCGTAGTGCGTTCGTCGAACGGCTCGTCGATCGGCTAAGTGTTGAATAATATCGTCTTGACTGTCAAGACGATGTTCTCAATGATATATGTATATCCTCTCAACGATATATATTCATATGTCTTCTCGATGATATATGTCATCTTCTTGACGATATACATGTCTTCTCAACGGCCAGTGAAGCACGTTCGTCGAACGGCTATTGTAGCGCGTTTATCGAACGACGTTCGTCGAATAGTTCGTCAAACGGCTAATGTAGCGCGTTCGTCGAATGGCGTTCGTCGAACGGTTTGTCGAACGGCTAGCGTATCAAGTTCTTCGAACGGTTCGTCGAACGACTAGCGTAGCACGTTCGTCGAATGGTTCGTCGAATGGCCAGCGCGTTCGACGAACGCTGGCCAGTTCGTCAAACACAGTGTTCGACCTTTTATCTTCGCCCGACGCTTCTCTTGATTGCTGGAGGTATAAAAGAATACGATTCTTTTAACCTAATTACCTGATCTAATTTGGCGATCTGTTTTTGAGAGAGAGAGCGGCGGAAGAGTTCCGCAAGGCTTCTGACGGAAGTGTTCCGACTGGTCGATCCCGCCGACGCCTCTCCCTGTCGTCGGACCTAGCAGTCCGTGGGAGACGTAGAGAGCAATTCTTCTCCGACCTAGATCTTGTGCGATAAGAGGCTAGGGTTCTCAGCACTCGTGTGGATTTCCCGTAGAGGCGCAGATCTATTTCAGCGCTTGGAACTCAAGTTTTGTTCTCTGGATCCGCCATAGGAGCATCTCGGTTGAGTAGAGACTTAACCCCCTTCAGGTATAATTTTTGCAATGTGTTGCTGGTTGTTTTATTTCTTGAATCTATGAAATCGCAAGTTCCATATAACTCTTTTGGGTTGTTCTAGTTATTTATTCCGCTGCGCATATGTGATATGCTGTATTATCATATCTGAAATGGTATTAAGAAAACCCAACAGTGGTATCAGAGCTAGGTTTGCAATCTAATGCATGTAAATCATAAATTTAGAAGTGTTCTAAATGTCTGGATTTCTTCCTGGGTGTTTGGATTTCGAAGAAATGTCCTAGATTGGAACACTTCCAGGAATGCATGTGATTGCATTGCGATTTCATTATTTCAGAAATTTTGTCTCCTTAGCAGTAACCGTCCCTCTATCTGGTTTGTGAAACCAAATGTGTTAGATTTTAAATCTGACATTGAGAGACGAACTTGTCTACTGCATAAGTGGAGTTGTTTTGCCTGTGTCTAATGCATGTAAATCTGGAGATTTAGAAGTGTTCTAAATGCTCAGATTTAGCCCTTTTCTATCAAGCGTTGATAACTTTATTTTGTGCACTTCTAGGATGTATTTGGTTGTGAATGTTGTAATTTTGTGAAAGTGCACGTTGATTAATTATTAATCAATTTCATAATTAAAATCCCTTATCCAATATTAAGTATTCGGATGCCTTCCGATGGATGACACTCTTCCTGCCTCGATCGATGAAGTGTGGGCTTGCCAAAGCAAGGTGCATTAATCTATTTGGTAAGGGTGCGAGCGGATAATTGTGATATCCCACTGTCGACATCGGGTCCAACTTAACTAGGTGACCTCAAAAGTTGAGTGCCTAGAGGCATTGGGTTGGCATGCACCATATGATGGATGCGAATAAAGAGTTATTCACCAACCATACAAGAGTTGCATAATGATGCAATTGGCAAGTGTTGCCTACCTAAATAACCACATTATGAGAGGAACGCCAAAGCAGACTCGTTGTGTTGGTGAAATACGGATATTGTCCACTAAGAGAGTAGCTAGCATAAACTCTCCGAATTGATATTAAGGGTTATCAATTTGAATAAAATAGTGTGAGTATTTAATAAAAGTTCTTATTAAATAAAAATGTATTTTGAAATATAGTACTAAAATATATTTTGCATTATTTTGTAGAATTTTCATTTCAAATATATCACACTCCACGTTGTCCCTGAGATCCATCCTTGAGAAGGATAAGCTCAATGGGACTAACTTCCTCGACTGGTATAGGAACCTGAGAATTATTCTCAGGCAAGAGCGTAAGCTCTATGTCCTTGAAGAAGATCCCCCCGAGGAGCCAGCCTCTACTGCACCTCGTGCAGAAAAAGATGCTTACAAGAAGTATGGAGATGACTCCTTGGATGTTGATTGTCTCATGCTCGCCACCATGAACTCTGAGCTTCAAAAGCAACATGTGAACATGAGTTGTTACGAGATGGTCGAGCACCTGAATAGAATGTTTCAAGGGCAAGCTCGCCAAGAGAGGTTTGACATATCCAGGGCATTATTTCAGTGTAAGATAGGAGCTCGAGACTCAGTAGGGACTCACGTACTCAAGATGATTGGGTATATAGAGAACCTTGAAAGACTGGGTTTTCCCATGGTCCAAGAGTTGGCCACAGATCTGATCCTGCAATCGTTGCCGGACAGCTATGAGCAGTTCATCTTGAATTACAGTATGAATGAAATTGACAAGACACTGCCCGAGCTCCTAGGCATGTTAAGAACTACCGAGATCAATATGAAGAAGGTCAAGCCAGCTAGCCCCATATTGATGGTGCATAAAAGCAAGGGCAAGACCAAGGGACTCAAGAAGACTAAGGTGGGACCTTAGTCATATCTTGATCCCAAGTCTTCAGCACTGAAGAACAAAGGCTTGGCCAAGGAAGGGAGGTGCCACCATTGTGGTAAGGCAGGGCATTGGAGGAGGAACTGTCCCCTCTATCTTGAAGATCTGCAAAAGAAGAAGGGAAGTGTGACTTCCACTTCAGGTATATTTATTATAGAAATAAACCTTTCTGCTCCTTCATCTTGGGTATTGGATATCGGATGTGGTTCTCACATTTGTACGAATGTGCAGGAACTGACAAGGAGAAGAATGCTGGGTAAAGGAGAGGTAGACCTGCGCGTTGGAAATGGATCAAGAGTTGCTGCCGTTGCCGTTGGTGTTTATCATCTTTCTTTGCCCACAGGGCTTGTAATTGAACTTGATAATTGTTATTATGTTCCAGCCATAACTCGAAACATCATTTCTGTGTCTTGTTTAGACATGAAAGGTTTTACTTTCATTATTAAGAACAGTAGTTGTTCTATATTTCTGAATGATGTTTGTTATGGTGTATCCCAACTGTTTAATGGTCTATATTTTGAACTTAGACCATCCGATCTATAACATAGAAAATACTAAAAGACTAAAAACAAATGACTCGAATCCTACGTACCTTTGGCATTGTCGTTTAGGCCATATAAATGAGAAGCGCATATCTAAGCTCCATAGAGATGGACTACTGGACTAATTTGATTATGAATCATTTGAGAGATGCGAGTCATGTTTATTAGGCAAGATGACGAAAGCTCCTTTCATTAGTTATAGTGAGAGGGCTGATGATCTTTTGGTTGTAATACATAGTGATGTATATGGACCTATGAGTTCTATGGCTAGAGGTGGGTACTACTACTTTGTTACATTTACTGATGATTTCAGTAGATACAGATACGTGTTTCTTATGAAGAACAAATCCGAAACCTTTGAAAAGTTCAAAGAGTTTAAAAATGAAGTAGAGAACCAACTGAGAAGGAGGATAAAAGCACTCTGATTTGATCGAGGTGGCGAGTATCCGAGTCATGAGTTTTATGATCATCTGAGAGAGTGTGGTATTGTATCGCAGCTCACTCCTCCTGGAACAGCACAACATAATGGTGTGTTTGAGAGGAGGAATCGTTCTTTGTTAGACATGGTACCGTCGATTGTTGGGTATATTGCCCTCAATAGTACCTTGATTTGAAGAGGCATCACTCTCAATGCTAAGGACATATTGTATTTGATGAGCTATACTTGTGTAAGATATACAGGTGCAGGTGACTCAAAAGAAAGGGCCAAACATGCCCTTAGATGTGGAGAAATCATCTTCCAAAAGATGAAGTTTTGTCTCAGTCGAACCGCTGAGACGAGGGGGGAAAAACCGCTGAGACGAGGAGCCGTCTCAGCGTATCCGCTGAGAAGAAGGTGCCTCCGCTGAGAAGTTCATTATACGCTAAGAATCAGCGTGGTCGTCGAACTGGGCTCGACATTCGTCGAACTGGGCTCGATATTCGTCGAACTGGGCTCGATATTCGTCGAACTGGGCTCGACATTCGTTGAACGCTGAATGCCATTCATCAACCGCTGAGACGAGATCAAAGCTGAAGCCGCTGAGAAGACACACTATGCAAGATTATCGAACGCTGAAAGCCATTCGACAAACGCTGAGACGAGGAGCCGTCTCAGCGGAGCCGCTGAGAAGACACATAAAGCTAGTTTGTCGAGCGTTGAGCTGGCAAGATCGTCAAACGCAGGGGACATCTAGTTCATCGAACGCAGAGTGTTCCACGTTCGTCGAGCGCAGTCCTTCTCTATGGAAAAGTAGGGCGGCGGGTCCTGCGGCTAGGACTAGTTGCAGAAAAGTTGTGTGGGGTCCACCAGCTTCTCCCATACCTCTCAGCAGATCAGCTAAGAGCCGTTGAAGATCAGAGATGTATAAAAGGAAGAGTTAGAGCACATTTGAAACTCTCGACAACGTATGAAAGAGATCAACTGTTACATTGACGGCTGAAGCTCTCGTCTTCTTCCTCCTGCTCACTGAACAAGAAGAAGAAGAAAATAGAGAAAGAAAGTTAGCTCCTCTGCAAGAAGGAGCAAGGTGATCTTCCATCACTCAGTCGAAGAGGAAGATCAAGTTAGTTGTTGTAATCAACATCTTCAGCAACAGGAAGCACCGTCAGTGCAGGATCTACAGGAGAGTACCTCTACTGTAGAATAAATTTCTAAATCATTTATATGTAGGGCATCTTGCCTGAGCTGTAAGACCATTTGGTCTGAGTTTGTAGGAACCTGACGGTTTTGAGATGTAGGGCTGAAGGCCTGAGTATAGGATCTGGAGCTAATCAAGTAAAAGTTAAAAGACCTATTCACCCCCCTCTAGGTGACTTAGACTTCAAACCTTATATTCTTTCAAGTGGTATCAGAGGGAGGTTGGTCAAAAAGGACTTAACAGTCTGACCAGATCCTAAAAGGTTTAGTCTAGTCAAATCCAATGGCCTCCAGTGGATTGCAAAAGGAAATGAGGTCCATGAAGTTGCCCATATGCAACAAAGAGAATTTTGGCATATGGAAGCAAAGGATCAGGTTGTTTATGGAAGCATCTGATCAAAGGATCTTCATTACAGTTGAAGAAGGACCTTTCACCTTTCACACTGCATCCACTATTTATCCAACAAGAAGAGTGGCCAAACTATTCAAAGATCTGACCAAGGATGAACTTGAGTTGTTCACCATGGACAAGAGGGCCCATAACATCATTGTCAATGCTATTAATGATTCCACCTTTCAAAACTTGGTACACTGCACTTCTGCCAGGGAAATGTGGGATACTCTAATAGTATATATGGAAGGGACAGCTGAAGTTAGGGTTGACAGGAAGTCACTCCTAAATCAAGAGTATGAAGCCTTCAGGCAGCAGAGCCAGGAAAGCATATCCATGTGCTATGAGAGGTTCTTCAGAATAGTCAATGAGCTGAGAACCTATGAGAGGGCTTTCACCAACTATGAGCTGAATGACAAGTTCCTTAGATCTCTCACAAGAGACTGGGACACAAAGATATGTTCCATCAGGGAAGTGGCCAAGCTTGGTGAGACCCCAACTCACACTCTGTTTGGGAAGCTGCTTTCCTATGAAATGCACCTGTCTGCAAGGAAGGAATAGGACACCTCTTCAAAGGCAAAAGCAATGGAGAATTCTGTGGCTCTCAAAGCTGACAGCTCCAAGAGAAGCAAGGGGAGGATAGTGTCTCCTCCAAGGAGAAGAGCTGAACCTGAAGTCAGCACCTCAGGAGGCTCTTCCTCTGATGAAGAATTTGCTGCCTTCTCTAGGCAGTTCAAGGGGATGATGAAGAGGAAGCCATGGAGGAACATGCCCTCCTCATCATCACACTACAAAAAGAACAACAACAAATCTGAAAGACTGCACCCAAAGGGTGACAGGTATGATTCAAAACCCAACAAACATTCTACTAATAATATAATCTGTTATAGCTGCAGCAAGCCTGGACATGTCATAGCTGACTGTCCAGTCAAAAGAAAGGATGGTGGTGAAACAAAGCATCATCACCATAAGGACAGGAAGGGAGAAAAGTCACTACAACAACAACAACAACACTCAAGCCTTTATCCCACCATAGTGGGGTCGGCTATATGGATCCTCTGTCGCCATTGCGCCCTATCTTTAAGCATAGTCTCATTAATGCCTAAGTACATCATGTCTTTCTTTATAGTTTCATTCCAAGTCTTTTTTGGTCTACCCCTCCCCCGTTTAACATGTCTAGTGACTAAACTCTCACAACGCCTAACAGGTGCCTCTAATGGTCTCCTATGTACATGTCCAAACCATCTTAAACGAGCTTCTCGCATCTTCTCTACAATTGGCGCCACTCCTATCTTATCCCTGATACATTCATTCCTAATTTTATTCAGTCTCGTGTGACCACACATCCACATAAGCATTCTCATCTCCGTGACTCCCATTTTTTGCTCATGTACACCATTCACTGCCCAACACTCAGAACCGTAGAGCATTGCAGGCCTAATTGCAGTACGGTAAAACTTGCCTTTAAGTTTTAGTGGTACTTTACGATCACATAGGATCCCAGACGCGCCTCTCCACTTCAACCAACCTGCTTGGATTCTATGAATCACATCTTTATCTACACCTCCATCTTTTTGAATCATCGATCCCAGATATTTAAGGAACTCACTGCGGGAAATATCTTGGTCACCCAATTTAATGACGGAGTCATCTGACCTTCTTGCACTACTAAATTTAAGCTCTATATACTCTGTCTTTGTCCTGCTCAACCTAAAACCCTTCTTTTCTAAAGTGTCTCGCCAAGATTCCAGTTTCGCTTTTACACCCTCGCGCGTCTCATCGACCAAAACAATATCATCTGCAAATAATAAACACCAAGGTATTGCTTGCTGGATATGTCCGGTGAGCTCATCTAAGATAAGGGTAAAGAGGTAAGGACTTAAAGCTGACCCTTGATGTAAGCCAACAGCGATAGGGAATTCCTGTGTTAATCCTCCAGATGTCCTCACCCTGGTCACTGAATTTGTATACATATCTTTGAAAGGGAGAAAAGTCACTCCTAGCAAATAAAGAAAGAAGCTGGAGTGAGTCTGATCCTTCAACATTAGGGTCAGACAATGAAGAAGAAGCCAACATTGGGTTGTATGCAACAGAAGAGGATGAAGACAATCCAGCTGCAAATGTTGGAATCAGGGCCCCTCTATCACACTCAGATAGTGATGAAGAGGAGGATGAAGAAGACACTATTCAGCTAGGCCTTATGGCCTTCACTGATGAGGAAGAGAGTCAGAATGCTTCTGACAAGGTTTAGGTACTATCTCATTCCACTTCATTTTTTGATTATGAGACAAGTCCAGAATCTGTTGCACCTTCATCAATTGATGGAAGGGGCATAGATGCTGAGGAAGAACTCAATCAATTGATTGATAAATATGTGTTCTTTTGGAGGTTCTGAAGAAGAGCAAGAAGCTTGCCAAGAGGCAAGCCCAGGAAATTGTTGATCTCAAAGTAACTAAGGATGTCAACACTGAACCTACCACCCTGGTGGCTCAGATGTGAAGACAAATTAGTCATTTACAGGGGTTAACTATTGTGCAATTAAGCACTATTTCCCTGAAGATCAAGGTCATCAAGGACCTTGAGAAAAAGCTTGAGAAGGAGAAGAGCCTGGTGGCTCAATTCTCCAAGCCCAGATCTGTGCTTTCTATCATTGACACCTTCTCCTCTCAAACCAATAGGAGAGGACTAGGATTCAAGAAAATGGAAGTAGGAGAAGGGAGTGGAGTTAAGAGCAAGGAGAAGGCTAAGCCTCAACCCACCTTTCGAAAGGTGATACTTCCCTCCAACAGGTATGACCATGAGAGCATTTATGGTCACTGGAAGAATGAGAGGTGCTATAGGAAGGAAAATGCTCCTTCATATAATGGTAGAAAGGGAATGGGATTGAGTGCCATGAAGGCTCCCCATGAGGAAATTCAAATGGCCCAACATGGACCATTTGTTTTTGGTACTTCAGCCACTTCATTCAAGAATGAGAAGGCAAACCCTTCTAAGGTTGGATCTGTCAAGAACATGACTGGTGCAAATTCTGTAAACATATCTGAGTGCTCAGTGTCAGATGCCATAAAATCTTGTATGGCTGCCAAGTCATTGCAAGTTGATGCCATCAGGACAAAGAGCATCAAGATAGCACACAGAATGACATTCAGTCAAATAATTGATGAGAGGAACATGAAGAATGCTGCTGTATCTATTCCTGAACATAAGGACTGTGCTACACAATCCTCAAGAAATGCTCAGAAAAGAAGATACAACATTCATGAATGTTGGTGCTGTGGTAAAGTGGGACACTTTGCCATAGATTGTTGGTACAACCCCAATGTACCTAATGCAAAGAAGAGCCTTCCTGTAAAGGGAGCTACCAGAGTCAGGTCATTTGATCATGCTAACAAGAACCTAGGACCCAAGTCACCTTGGGCTCCTAAGGGATATTAAACTCTATTTTACAGGATAGTTCAAGTACCAGCCTCATACATAAGTGGTACTTGGACAGTGAGTGCCCATGGCACATATAAGGAAGAAAGTTGACTTCATAAAGTCAACATTAGTAGAGGACTAAATCCTCAAGGTAAGTATCTCTATTGTGAATTTATCATCAAATACTATCTATAATAGTGTTAAAATAGGATGATAGAATTAACCAGTGCAATCCGCTTAGCTAAGGTTCAAATTCGCCTAAAATCTAGGTAAATTCTGGGTTCGACAAATGTCGAGCTCAGTTCGACAAATTTAGCCCGGGTTGAAGCATTAGTTGAACCGTCTCAGCTAAACCGCTGAGTCGATTAGGTCAACACTCTGGCCCACTATATAAACCCTCGACGGGATTAAATGACCCTTCACATTCTCTCGCACCACCCTAGCCGTCGAGACGAAACCTCTACTCTTCCGTCCCAGCGTCTTCGTTTTTCTCATTCGACTAAGATGGAGCCCAAGATTGAGATGGAATTGCAAGAAGGTTGTGAGTTGGTGAGGGATGGGTTTCTCCATGCCTCACCAGAGATTTTGAGTGTTATTTCGTTGATTTCTGATGCGGGACTAGACTTCTTGCTGTCTGAACCCTCTCAGATATTCAAGCAAGAAGTGCTAGAGTTCTTTGCAAATGCCAAGCAGTCGTCTTCTAAGGATGGCTTAACTTCTAAGGTTGGTGAAATTAGGGTGAAACTGTCCCCTAAGAGACTTGAAAAAGTACTGCACCTTCCTAGAGTGGAAGAAGAGGAAATATCTGCAGAAGACAAGGAGCATGCCTTGAAGTGGTGTGAATACAGTGCTCCCCAGACCTCATCACTGAAGAAGAAATTCTTCAATCAAAAAGGGAAGTTGTTATGTGACATTGTGTGAAATTCACTCATGTGCAAGCCAGGCTCACATGACACAATATCTCAACCCATGTTTGAGCTGATTGTAAGGATCATTTTAAAGAAAAGGACATGCTGGGGAAATGTACTGTACCAAAGGATTAAGCAATGCCTGCAGGCTCCTAACCTAGGAAGGATCATTTCTCTCTACATACTGAAGGCATATCCTGGAGAATTCTCCTCAATCAAAGGTATTAATATCCATTACCTGAAAAGGTTGGATATTAAGACTCTAGATAGATCCACAAGGATTCTCCCCATGAGCCAACCCTTTGTGTTGGCAGAGTTGAAGGAGAAGAAGAAAGCTCTGAAGAGTGGAGAAGGAGGTGCTGAATCCTCCAAGAAGAAAGGTGATCCTCAAGAGCACATGGAAGATAAAGAAGGAAAAGATGTCCCCAGGACTGGTGAAGATGGTGCTCTTCAAGGAAGAGTTGATTCTACTGAGCCAACTAAGATTGATACTGATCCAGCTATTCCCTCTGCTGAAGATGAACCAATGAACTCACCTATCCATGGTTCTCCTAGTCAAAATTCTCCATATAAGGATGCTCCAAGTGAGGGGGAGCATAGCCCTCTTTTTGGTGATATTGGTGGGGGTGCTAGTGAGGGGGAGCACAACCCAAGTGCTGAAGTTCTGCATAGACCAGAACCTGGAGTGGAGAAAGAAGTGGCCCAGGAAAGGCCAGCTACTATGCTAGACACATCTGATCTGCTGAACTCAATTAAATCTTTTATTGAGGGTCAGATGTTGTTTATGAAAGAGACAGTTGCTGAAAAGGTCCAAGATGTCTCTGCTCAGATAAGGGATGAGTTTTATGCAACAAGAGCTGCATTGACTAAGGAGATCCAGGCCAGTGAGAAAAGAATGGAGTCAAGAGTGGCTGCAGTGAGAACTGAGCTGAATGCCCAGGTTAATGATGTCAAAACTGCATCAGATCATATCCTCCTACAAATGACAAGATGGTTTGAAATGGCCAAAGACACAGTTGGTGCTCAGCACACTGTACTGAAGCAAATTGCTTATCATCAAGGGGTCTCCACCAAAGACATCACATATGTAAAGAATCATCTTTACAAACACCAAAATGTCTGGGAGAATGCAGTTGCAAGGATGGCACAAGTGGTCAACACATCAAGCAGCCAAGTCAAGTCCCACATTGACAAGGCAAAGGAATACATTTTGGATGATGTGGACAGTGCTCTCTTCAAACTCTCTCCCAATCCATAATAGATCAACACTCTGAAATAGAGAAGAAGATAATGGAAAGTGGCAAAGAGGGGGAGGAGAAGGTTACCAATCTACATGCTAAGATGAAAGGAGCTCACATCAAGCTGTATAACAACATAGAGTCTGCCCACAAGCTGATACTCTCCAATCAAGCAGAAGCCAGCAAGCAAGTGGTGGAAGTGGTCAACAATGCTTCCAGTGCTATTCAAGAAAATATCCTAACCATGGTCAAAAAGGTTACTGATAATCAATGGGACTCAAGCTTAAAAGTGCTGCAAGGAACAAGAATTGCTTTGAATCTTCCAATCTTGAACCCTAGCAGAAATGAAGACTTTGACTTCCAAAGTCAATCAAATCTGATTGCTGATGAGAGAGCAGCAAAGAGGAGAAGGGCAGAGGGCATTCAAACTGCTGAAGAATATATGGCCCAGAAAAGAATGGAAAGATTAGAGGATCCACTCCATGAAGATGACAATCTGGAGTTGGACACAATTGTTGTCAATACTTGGGTGAGCCATGGCAATCAAATGAAGGACATTGACCATGTTTACTCAGCTGCTGAATGGATTAAGCACCTTGAGAGGGAATCCTTAAGGGAAAGGATTCTCAAAGAAAACTTGGTGAGAAGGGAAACTCCTGTAAGGATTCCCACAAGATATCTTCCCAAGCCTCTTCTATACTTCAAAGTAAAGGAGAAGATAAAGGCTGTTGCTGAAGCTAGGAAGAGGAAGTCCAAAGATGGAGAATGCTCTTCCCAGGGTCCATCTAAGAAGACCATGCCTTGAAATATTTTCTTTTACCAATCATCAGTTGTATTGTTTGAAATATCTGTACTGAACATTTAAATTAGAATGATATTTCATCTTTTGATCATAATGTTGTGTTTGTTACTATTGCTATATGTACTTTGTACCTTTATCTTTAGTATTCGGGAGCTAGAATGGGTTGTTCAATTTGAACAGGTTCAGTTATTACAGAAATTGCTCACCAATTAAGGGGGAGCAAATTCCCTGCTCAGGTTGAGGGGGAGATGGCAAATGCCAAGATTGTATAGGTTGACCTATAAGTTGATCCAAAGGGATCTATAGATGTTGCCTCCCAATCCCTAATGGGATAAATAGTTGAAGAAACCAGAAAGGGGGATAAAGAGCCATTGCTAAGTAAGAACCTATGCTTAGGATATTAGCAAGAGGGAGATAGGGCCTATGCTACACAGATCATTTTTCTGTGATATGATTTTTGTTATTAATGTACCTTTGCATTGGGGATGTTCTGCCTTCTTCAAATAGGGGGAGATTGTTGCGTATATTGCCCTCAATAGTACCTTGATTTGAAGAGGCATCACTCTCAATGCTAAGGTCATATTGTATTTGATGAGCTATACTTGTGTAAGATATACAGGTGCAGGTGACTCAAAAGAAAGGGCCAAACATGCCCTTAGATGTGGAGAAATCATCTTCCAAAAGATGAAGTTTTGTCTCAGCCGAACCGCTGAGACGAGGGGGGCAAAACCGCTGAGACGAGGAGCCGTCTCAGCGTATCCGCTGAGAAGAAGGTGCCTCCGCTGAGAAGTTTATTATACGCTAAGAATCAGCATGGTCGTCGAACTGGGCTCGACATTCGTCGAACTGGGCTCGACATTCGTCTAACTGGGCTCGACATTCGTCAAACGCTGAACGCCGTTCGTCGACCGCTGAGACGAGATCAAAGCTGAAGCCGCTGAGAAGACACACTAGGCAAGATTGTCGAACGCTGAACGCCGTTCGATAAACGCTGAGACGAGGAGCCGTCTCAGCGGAGCCGCTGAGAAGACACATAAGGCAAGTTTGTCGAGCGCTGAGCTGGCAAGATCGTCGAACGCAGGGGACAGCTGGTTCGTCGAACGCAGAGTGTTCCACGTTCGTCGAGCGCAGTCCTTCTCTACGGAAAAGTAGGGTGGCGGGTCCTACGGCTAGGACTAGTTGCAGAAAAGCTATGTGGGGTCCACTAGCTTCTCCCATACCTCTCAGCAGATCAGCTAAGAGCCGTTGAAGATCAGAGATGTATAAAAGGAAGAGTTAGGGCACATTTGAAACTCTCGGCAATGTGCGAAAGAGATCAACTGTTACATTGACGGCTAAAGCTCTCGTCTTCTTCCTCCTGCTCACTGAACAAGAAGAAGAAGAAAACCGAGAAAGAAAGTTAGCTCCTCTGCAAGAAGGAGCAAGGTGATATTCCATCACTCTGTCGAAGAGGAAGATCAAGTTAGTTGCTGTAATCAACATCTTCAGCAACATGAAGCACAGTCAGTGCATGATCTACAGGAGAGTACCTCTACTGTAGAATAAATTTCTAAGTCATTTATCTGTAGGGCATCTTGCCTGAGCTGTAAGACCATTTGGTCTGAGTTTGTAGGAACCTGACGGTTTTGAGATGTAGGGCTGAAGGCCTGAGTATAGGATCTGGAGCAGATCTGAGGTAGGGCTTAACAGCCTGAGGTAGGACCAGGAGCTGGTCTGAGCTGTAGGAGGAGGAGTCCTCTGAGTGGTAGGACCTGGGAGAGGTCTGAGTTGTAGGACATTATTGTCTGAGCTGTAGGAGGTGTTATCCTATGAGTTTGTAGGGCAGCTGTGCCTGCGGTAGGAGCTGGTGATAACTCTGAGTTGTAGGGACTTTTGTCCTGAGGTAGGATCATTCTTGATCTGAGAAGTTCTGAGGAACTTGTGCTGTAAGCTCTTTGAGCCGAGTTTGGAGAAGTTGGCCCTGTCTAACACGCTGTTAGAAGGGTGGAGGGGGAAAGTGGACTACCCATAGACACACTGTCTTTGGGGAACCACTATAAATTGTTGTGTGCTTTCTGTGTTTGCTGATTTGCTTGAACCAACTCTGAAAACAGCTAAAGCTAATCAAGTAAAATTTAAAAGACCTATTCACCCCCCCTCTAGGTGACTTAGACTTCAAACCTTATATTCTTTCATCGATGATGAGTCATACAGATTTGCCCGTTTCCTTTTGGGGATTTGCTTTAGAGACTGCTGCTTTCACATTAAATCATGCTCCAACGAAAATGGTTCTAAAGACACCATATGAGATATGGACTGGGAAGCGTCCTAGTATGTCTTTTATTAAGATTTGGGGCTATGAGGCATACGTGCGATGACAAATGCCTGACAAGCTGGAACCCAAGTCGGATAAGTGTTATCTTATGGGATATCCTAGTGAAACCAAAGGGTATTACTTCTACCTACCGTCCGAGGGCAAAATGGTTGTCGCAAGGACTGACGTCTTTTTGGAGAATGAGTTCTTATCCAGAAAGACTACAAAGGTGGAACTTGAAGAGATTCAAGAACCACAAATAATAGCTGAACCGATTTTAGAACCTGAGCAAGGACTACAAGTTGTTGTAGCTAAAGAGCCTGCTCAAGAAACATAAGTCCTGCATAGATCTGATAGACCAAGATTTGAGCCTGAGAGATATGGATTTCTCATGTCTCAAATAGGTAACGTGTTGCTTATTGATCATGATGATGAGTCTGCAACCTATCAAGAGGCTATGTCTGGACCTGACTCTGAGAAGTGGCTTGAGGCCATGAAATCTGAGATGGACTTCATGTATGCAAACCAAGTTTGGACCTTAGTGGAACCACCTGAAGGGGTACGACCCATACGGTGCAAGTGGGTCTTCAAGAAGAAGACTGACATGGATGGGAATGTACAGACATTCAAAGGCCGGCTGGTGGCTAAAAGTTTCAGGAAAATTCATGGTGTTGACTATGATGAGACCTTTCCCCCTGTAGCCATGGTCAAGTCCCTCAGAATTCTACTTGCTATTGTTGCGTATTATGACTACGAGATCTGGCAAATGGATGTCAAAACGGCTTTCCTTAATGGAAACCTCCTTGAGGAAGTGTACATGACACAACCCGAGGGTTTTGAATCTCCAAATGAAGCCACTAAAATATGCAAGTTGAATCGATCCATTTATGGATTGAAACAAGCTTCTCGAAGTTGGAATCTTCGTTTTAATGAGAAAATCAAAGAGTTTGGTTTCATCAAGAACGAGGATGAACCTTGTGTTTACAAGAGGATTAGTGGGAGCATTGTCGTTTTCCTGATTTTGTATGTGGATGACATACTGTTGATCGGAAATGACATTCCAACCCTGCAAGCTGTTAAGAACAGGCTAGGGGGGCTGCTTTTCTATGAAGGACTTGGGTGAAGCGACTTATATACTTGGTATTAAGATCTATAGAGATAGATCGAAGAAGTTGCTGGGTTTGACCCAGAGTACATACATTGAGAAGGTGTTGAAATGGTTCAACATGCTTGAGTCCAAGAAAGGATTCTTACCCATGTCACATGGTGTGAGTCTCTCTAAGGACCGGTGTCCAAAATCTTTGGAAGATAAGGACCGTATGAAGTTGATTCCATATGCTTCGACAATTGGATCAATCATGTATGCAAGTTATGTACTCGACCCGATGTCTCTTATGCTTTGAGCATGACGAGCAGATATCAGTCTAATCCTGGTGAGAGTCACTGGATTGCAGTCAAGAATATCTTAAAGTACTTGAGAAGGACTAAAGATGTATTCTTGGTGTATGATGGAGAGGAAGAGCTCGTCGTAAAGGGTTACACAGATGCTAGCTTCCAGACTGATAGGGACGACTCAAAGTCCCAATCAAGTTTTGTATTTTGCCTTAATGGAGGAGCTGTAAGTTGGAAGAGTTCCAAGTAAGAGACAGTTGCTGATTCTACAACTGAGGCTGAGTATATCGCTGCAGCAAATGCGGCGATGGAGGCTGTATGGATTAGGAAATTCATCGGCGAGCTAGATGTAGTTCCTAGCATTGTTGATCCCGTAGTTCTCTATTGTCACAACAACGGTGCTATTGCCCAAGCTAAGGAACCTAGATCTCATCAGCGCTCCAAGCACATACTTCGGCGGTTCCATCTTATTCGAGAGATTGTCGATCGAGGAGATGTGAGCATATGCGGAGTACCGACTGAAGAAAATATTGCGGATCCACTGATGAAGCCTCTTGCACAGAGAAAGCATGATGGTCATACTAGATCAATGGGTATTAGATACCTAAATGATCATCTCTATTGGGAGTCTTGTGGATTGTATTTGTCGGTTGTTGATTATTCATGTGATGAATAGAGTACTTTATATTTCATTTTACAGTTATGGCAAGTTCTTATTATTATGTCAAATATTTCTACTGATAGATTAATTAGCATAATAAATGCCCTTAGAATGTTTGCTTCCATAGGAATTCAAGTATGTGACTTGAATGTGAGGGCCTATGTTTATAAGAAGCTTCATTCTTAAATGGTCCCTGGTCGTAGTATCATCTTAGAAGTTGAAGGGCAATGATGATACGTCAAGACTAGCATGTGTGTTGACTGATGACCGGTTCTCACAGGTCATGATATTGTGATATCAAGTCATCACATGGGTACTTGTTAGTGAACAAGTTATACTGGACAGACCCACCTTGAGACTACTTTGTGGATTGTTATATGAACGTGTCACAAGTAGGTCTCAACTGACAATGGTGTTTGTGGTTCTTCGACCTGAAGTCACAACATTCATCAAGTGAGGAAGAGCGTACTTTGATGCCATCTAATGTCTTCCTTGAGAAAGTTTGATGATAAGGGTGGTTATTGGGTATGTTAAGATTCATTTGGGTGTTTGTGTGTGGGCAGATATGGGATTTGTCCTCCTATATGCCAGGAGTTACATCCATGGGCCCCTTGATGGAATGAGACTGAGAAATGCATGGTCATGCTTGGTTGAGTCAATATGTGATATTGAGCTCACCATTTTCAGACAGTCTATTCTAGATCAAGGAATTAAGATTGAACAATTACGACTGTGGCACGGTCCATGCCTCTAGTTCTATCCGGATGTAAGGGACAAAGGGACATGACAACACTGATACATTGGTCAAGACAGGCTTGTTGAGTTATGAACTCTTATTGCTTGGGTAGCATTGATGCATTGCTAGATGCCGCTCATTGTTTGTGAGACTTTTATTTGATACCTTCAAGATCAAGTGGGAGACTGTTGGTGTTTCCATGGTGATCTGGAAGTGGTCAAATATCTTGTCTCACTGCCAACGCGATATGAGCCTATGGGGTCGCACAAAAGAGTGCCTGGAGAAATTGGAGGAAGAATCCTGTTGACAAGGGATCAGATTAAAGGGATCGGATTAAAGCAGGCATTCATTGAATGACTAATGTAGCGCGTTCGTCGAACGGCGCTCATCGAACAAGTTCGCCGAACGGCTAGCGTAGCGCGTTCGTCGAACGACCCATCGATCGGCTAAGTGTTGAATAATATCGTCTTGACTGTCAAGACGATGTTCTCGACGATATATGTATATCCTCTCAACGATATATATGTCTTCTCGACGATATATATTCATATGTCTTCTCGACGATATATGTCATCTTCTCGACGGAAGTGTTCCGACTGGTCGATCCCGCCTAGATCTTGTGCGATAAGAGGCTAGGGTTCCGCAAGGCTTCTGACGGAAGTGTTCCGACTGGTCGATCCCGCCGACGCCTCTCCCTGTCGTCGGACCTAGCAGTCCATGGGAGACGTAGAGAGCAGTTTTTCTCCGACCTAGATCTTGTGCGATAAGAGGCTAGGGTTCTCAGCACTCGTGTGGATTTCCCGTAGAATCGCAGATCTATTTCAGCGCTTGGAACTCAAGTTTTGTTCTCTGGATCCGCCATAGGAGCATCTCGGTTGAGTAGAGACTCAACCCCCTTCAGGTATAATTTCTGCAATGTGTTGCTGGTTATTTTATTTCTTGAATCTATGAAATCGCAAGTTCCATATAATTCTTTTGGGTTGTTCTAGTTATTTATTCTGCTGCGCATATGTGATATGCTATATTATCATTTCTGAAATGGTATTAAAAAAACCCAACAATTTATTGCCTCAACAAATATATTCCTAGATGCTCCACCAACTTAACTCTAATATCGTAACACACCATTGGTGATTATAGTGTCAGTTCAGGATTTGATTTAACAAATTCATGAAGAGCGTAAGAGAGAACTGACAGGAATTATAAAATTAGTGCAGGTTTAAGTCAGATATGGACTGGATAGGAGTGAGACTGGTGAAAGTGCACAATGTGCCTCTGAGAATCCTCTAGAGGGGGGTGAATAGAGATTTAAAATTATTTCTATTCTAACTGTGAAAACAATAAACTTAATCTAAGGATTTATGCTCACAAAAGATCTCAGGCGGAATAAACTTGTGCTGAAAAGTAAAGCAGAAATAGTATAATAAACTAGCTATGGAGACAACAAAAAAAATTAGCAACCAGAAGACACACAGCTTTTTATAGAGGTTCCCCAAAATGTGGGTACTCCCCTCTTCTACCACCTGGTAGGGATGCACCTCAGTGCCTGCGTCTTTTAATAAGGAGACTCTTAGAACCACTGATCTTTTGACAAGGAGATCATGAACCACCAGATCTTTTGATAAGGAGATCTTGAACCACTAGATCTTTTGATAAGGAGATCTTGAACCACTGAATCCTTTAAAGAGGGATTAATAAAACTCTTTTACAGAATGAGAAAGAAGAAGAGGAAAGAAGTTTGTAGGAATTATGTTCTCAGAATTCTTGTGAGGACTGTATGAAGAACAACCTATTATGTTCCACAAAATCTGCTCTTGATTAGCCCCTGCTTTAGATAGTGATGAATTGCAGGTGCTTTGTATGTCAGATCCTTTGTGCTCCTGCTGATTGAGATCTGGCTGCTATGAGATTATGATGATGAGAAGCTCTCAGATCCTCTGTTCTATTAAATGATGATCAGCAGAGCTTTTCCTTTATTTTCTCTTTTCTGTGTTAGGGTTCCTGAGAGAGAGAGAGAGAGAGAGAGGAAGAGGAAACCCCAGCAAGAAGAAGAAGAGCCAATTGTGATTAATGCTCTATATATTGTCTGTCTTCTCTTCTCCTTTTATTCTCCCTATTCAATTTCAAATTCCTTTCCTTTTCTGGTATGCCTTAAAAAGGTAATCTACTGATGACATTTTCTTACTTTTCTCTTTAATTCTCGGCCCGTCCATCTACATGGAATATGGTTCCAAGAAACCTTTTATGTCCTTCTTTAATGCTCCTTTCTATTTCAGGCAATTATTGAGCCGTTGGGGAACGGTCTTGAAGGATGTGGGCCATGAATGAAGGATCAGAGCGACCACTGAAAAGATATATTTTTACAGACTGTATTCGACGTAGCGTCAAATTCATTTCTTCTCTTATCGACGTGACTTCGAGTTTTTGTAGAAGTAGCTTCGATTTCATTTATGCTCTGACTGAACTCTGCTAGTCGACGTCGCGTCGATATCTTATCGACTTATCCATCGAGTTGATCTGCCTGGCTCTGTACTTCATCTTCTGCGTCGAGATGAAGTAGAAGTTGCGTCGACTTCACTAGTTACTCCGACAAGTCCCTGACCTTTACGTCAATATCTATTCTACGTAACATCGACTTGGGTTACCTCGACAGAGGGGTTGAATCACATGGACTTCTAATCAGAGCAGAGTCGATATGAACTCGATGTTGCGTCGAATTCTATTCGACGCAAATATTAACTTAGCCCATTTTTGCTTCCCTTGATCTGGTCCTGATACCCTATGTTGAGTATGACATCCTAAGACATCTAATGACCAGATTACCCTTACTATACAATGGGTAATTTACTCCTAGAGGATAAAATCACTTTTAGTTAATTTTTAAAGTTAAATCAAGGGTTTTTCCAACAATCTCCCCCTATTTATCTTAACAAATTTTACAGTTTGTTCAGAGTGATTGTATACAATTTTTCATTTCATAAATAACAATACATGCAATACAAAATAGCACACACATTAAATGAATAACCCATATGAACTGATAACAGAGATAGTACCAGATTAGTCAGAGGTTTGACATAGTTTACTCAAAAGTGAGTATCACTTCTTCTCTCTGAGAAATAGAGATAGATCTTCATATACTCTTCTGTATTTTCGTTCCACATATTTAAAATTTGCTGGAGTAGCTTTTTCCGGATTCCTCTGTATCTTCCCATGGCCTTTGAAGAGCTTTTCCAGATCCATTTCTGTATTAGGATGAACATCCTTGAGTGTAAAGCCCATCCCAAAAACTTTAGCTGTCATCAGATTTATAATTTCTAGATTCAGGTCAGCTGATTCAGGTGTCTTCTCTAACATGGATTTAGCAGGCAGTACTTGTGATTCACTCACAGTAGCTTGTTACTTTCCAGAAGTTGAAGCTTTTGTGAACATGACCTTCTTTATCTTGATCTCCTCTTCAGGTGACTTATTCCCTTTCTTTCTATTCTGTGTAAATTGCACTGCATCTTTGGGATTGCATCTAATACCATCTCTGTGGAGTTGTCCTACTCCTTCTAGCATTTTATCTTGAGGGTTCTTTGTAAGGTACTTTGTATGATCAAACCAGGTTGATTTAATGGGAATTTCCTTGGCTAATTCCTCCTGTTCAACATCATCTTTTCCTCTTTTTAGAATGTCAATAAATCTATTTTTCTTTCCTTGAAGCTCCTTTTGAGCTGTCTCATATTCATACATTTCTCTTTCACCAATATCTTCTAACACTCTATCAAGTTCTGGATTAGAGTAGGTCTTCATTGTCTTTTCTGGAACTTCAACCTTTTCATACTTCTTGTAATAATACTTATCCTTTCTGTAATCTTTTCTCTGTTCCTTTGTATACATTTCCCAAATGGGTATTCTTCCCCTTCCCCATCCCCTTCTTCCTCTTCCTTTGCCTTGATAAGGAGGTCTTCCTCTGTAGACAGGTGTTGTTGGAAGGATAAGTTTAGTTATTTGTCTTGGGACAGGTGATGGAGAAGGAGGTTGAGTTGGTGTTGATAGCTGATTTGTGACAAGATAATTTGAGGCAGGTTCAATTGAATCACATTCTTGATCAGGCACCTTGGCAGAAGCAAGTGCTGTGGTAGAGTCACCAGAAGACACCCTGAATTGAAGGGGATCAGGAATGGATATCTTAGTTTTAGCAGTGTATCCCTGAGTGTGCATGACATGGATTTGATAATCTGAACATACATGACTCTCCCCCTGTATTGAAGACTCCACTTGAATTGAGGGCAGGATTCTTGGTGAGGATGACTCCACCTGGATGGCTGCATCTGTCTGTAACTTAGATGAAATAGCAGGTTCTCCTTTAAAGATGACTGGATTGCTGTCATATAGACAGAATCTTGAGGGATCTGCGGTTGATGAGTTTGCTGTCTGCTAGTACTGCTCTCCCCTGCTTTATATTATTGAAGAAGGATATAAAGCCATCATCAGAGACAGCTGCCGATCTCACTTCCCTGTTAAAGACCTCTAGATCAGATGTAAGGTCTTGCAATCGTTTATGTTGACGGCGTAGTTTTCGATAACAGTCCGTGGAGAAGTCTAGATAGAGCGAGCCAAACTTGGAGAGGACTGTTTTAAGAGCTAGGTTGACTGTCTCCACAATATCTTCATAGCTGGGTGGAGAGGCCATTGAAACACTGCGCATACCTGCACTGAAACAAGGAAAATAGACGAAGATAAGGAACAAGAAGAGAGCATGAAGGAGAGAATTCGAATAGCACAACAGAACTAAACACATAAGTTGCTTTGCGTAGATGAATCATCGCAACTTAGGGTTTTATTTGAAGCAACGTCGAGAGAAGAGCAGAACTTAGCGCGCCAAAATATGTCAAAGCGTGCGATCTGCCAAATCGACAGAGCATCGAGTTGGTCTCGACGTGGCTTCGAGATATAGTCTTTAATCATGATGTCGACGTAAACGTCGATAAGTATTCAATGCTACGTCGAGTGGTATTTGAAGGATCCTCCCCATAGGGCTCTCGAAGCTGACTTCAAGTAGAAGTCATTGGTACATCGATTTGAATTCGACGCAGCTCTGATTAAACTTGTATGATTTTATTCAAGATTTTTGTTGTTTTCCCCAGCAATAATTTTCTACATAAAATAGATCTTTATAATAATAGGGGACCTACAAAGCTCCATCAAGCATCACCAAGGCATTGATGAAAAACTTGTGCTTACTTTCATCAAGAGGCTTATAGTGAAGATGTCAGCCCTTTGAGTGTCAGTAGATATGTATTGAAGGTTGATCTTCCCCTTCTCTACATTGTCTCTAAGAAAGTGGTGTCTTATCTCTATGTGCTTAGTTTTGCTGTGGAGAACAGGATTGGAAGCAATTGAAATTGCACTAGAACGGTCACAATAGATTGTGGAATTGCCAAGGGAAAAGTTGTAATCTAACAACTGATTTTGCATCCATAAAATTTGTGAACAGCAGCTTCCTGCAGCTATATACTCAGCTTCAGCTGTAGAAGTGGAGACTGTAGTTTGCTTCTTGCTAAACCATGATATCAGTCTACCACCCAGAAACTGACATGTTCCTGAAGTGCTTTTCTATCAAGCCTGCATACAGCATAGTATGCATCTGAATATCCAACCAATTCAAATCCATATTCAGCTGGATACCATAAGACAAGCTCAATATTACCCTTTAGATATCTGAGGATTCTTTTGACAGAACTCATGTGGGATTCCTTTGGGTCAACCTGAAATCTTGCACAGATACATGTAGCAAACATTATATCAGGTCTACTAGCTGTTAGGTAGAGAAGAGAGCCAATGGATGCTCTGTAAATATTCTAATCAAGTGACTTACTTTGTTCATCTCTATCTAGAACATCATTAGTAGCCATGGGGGTTTTCATAATAGATGCATTTTCCATCCCAAACCTCTTAATGAGTTCTCTAGTATATTTGGATTGATATATGAAAATGCCATCTGGACTCTGTTTAACTTGGAGTCCAAGGAAATATGATAACTCCCCCATGCTACTCATTTCAAATCTTGACTGCATTAGGTAAGCAAACCTTTTGCATAAAGATTGATCTGTGGACCCAAATATAATATCATCCACATATATTTGTACAAGAAGTAGCTGATTCTTGTGTGCTCTTGTGAAAAAGGTTTTATCCACTTTTCCCCTTTCAAATTTGTGTTCCAGAAGAAAAGTGGATAAGGTCTCATACCAAGCTCTTGAAGCTTGTTTGAGACCATACAGTGTTTTATCTAGTTTAAATACAAAAGAGGGAATGGTTGGATTGACAAAACCTGGTGGCTGTTCCACATACACGTCTTCTTATAGATTTCCATTGAGGAAAGCACTCTTAATATCCATCTGGTAGACTTTTATTTTCATGTGAGCAACATATGCAAGGAACATTCTGATTGCCTCCAGCCTTGCTATAGGAGCAAATGTCTGATTGAAATCAATGCCTTCCTCTTGTCTGTACCCTTGTGCCACAAGTCTAGCCTTGTTTCTGATAATGACTCCTGTTGAGTCCATTTTATTCTTGAACACCCACTTGGTGCCAATGAATGGGTAGTTCTTTGGTCTTTCTACCAGAGTCCACACCTTGTTCCTCTCAAACTGGATCAGTTCCTCTTGCATGGAAGATATCTAGTGAGGGTCACTGTCTGCTTCTTCAAACTTCTTGGGTTCATATTGTGATAGGAAACACTGCAACATAGTCTCACTTGTGAGTTGATTCCTTATCTTGACTCCTGCTGTCAAGTTTCCTATCACTTGAGTTGAAGGATGGTCTTTTTGGGTCATCTTGGATCTAGTTGAGTGGTATAGGATCTGCTCTTCTTCCTAGGCTATCACTTGCTTAGTGACAGTTGGAATTTCAGTCTCAAGTACTGGAACAGTATCTGTAGCTGGTACCCCTGGCGCTGCAGTTTCCTCTTCATCTGCTGCAGAATCCTCACCAGAGTCAGTATCGATTTCTTGTTGTTCCTTTTCTTGACATACTGATGGATGATCTACTATGCTCATCCTTTCAACCTGCTCTGCAAGCTGATCTTCTTCCTGTAGAATAGAACTGGTGGAAGTTTCCTTCCCCTTGTATACCATGTTAGTTTCATCAAAAACTACATGCATTGGCTCCTCAATTTTGAGAGAGCTTTTATTGAAGCACCTATATGCCTTGCTTGATGAAGAATATCCTAAGAATATTCCATCATCAGCCTTCTTGTCAAATTTGGCAAGATGGTTTTTCCCATTGTTAAGGATAAACCAAGAACACCCAAAGATTCTAAAGTAGGTGACTATGGGTGCCTTTCCCTTCAGCAGCTCATAGGGAGTCTTCAACTTAGTCTTGTGGATGAGACTAATATTCAGAACATAATTTGCAGTATTTACTGCCTCAGCCTAGAAGGACTTTAGCAAGTTAGATTCAGCTAATAATGTTCTTCCTGATTCAATTAGGGTTCTATTTTTTCCTTTCAGCCACCCCATTTTGTTGGGGGGTCCTAGGAGCTGAAAAGCTTTGTCTGATGCCTTCATCCTCATAGAATCTACACATTAACTGATTCTCAAACTCAGTTCCATGATCACTTCTGATCACAGCAACCTGTGCATTGAGTTCAGATTGAATCTGTCTAATGAATCTCGAGAGGATCTTGAAGGTGTCTGACTTAGCTTTTAGAAAGAACACCCAGCTGAACCTAGAGAAATCATCAACAATGACTAAGGTGTAGTATTTTCCTGCTAAGCTTTGAGTGGACCAAACAGGTCCATGTGCAATAGGAAAAGGATTCTAGGAGAATCATTCTTACCAATTGGTTTGAATGAGGCTTTGATCTGCTTCCCTAGTTGGCAAGCTCTACAGGGGTGGTCTTTATTGAATTTACCATTTGGTAAACCCCTGACTAGGTTTAGTGAAATATCTAGTTGCCCACCAAAATCACCTAGAGGGGGGTGAATAGGTGATAACAGCGTCTTTTGCGGAATTGAAAATCTTGAAAATAAAGAACGCACAAAATGCAAACCACAAACACAGACGACAAAGAAATTTATAGTGGTTCCCCGATCTTGGGTACTCCACTTGCCGGCCTCGCCAATCTAGCACCACAGCTAGACTTGACTACTTCACTAAATCTCGGATCAAGAACGATCCTACAAATCTCAGAGTCAAAACTCTTACAACTCGGAGATCAATCTCCTACAAACTCAGAGAGAACCCTCTCTTACAACTCGGAGAACACCTCTCCTACAACTCGGAGAACAATCTCTCCTACAATCAAATGTAAAATTGATAATGAGATTATACTTATCAAATCACAAATAGATCTGAATAATTTGATGAAGATCTTCTTTTCTTCTTGCGACAGAAATGACTTCGGCTTGATGTAGAAGATGAAGAATCGAAATGGCACAAATCAGATCTTCTAAGGTCATGAACAATCCGATAGAATCAGAACGTGTAAGGCAATGATCGATTGACCTTCCTCTTCCACTTGGAGACGATTTCAGATAACTCACGATTGAACTCCAACAAAGGCGATGCGCGGCACTTGACGACAATCTTGGATCAGATTAGGGTTAGGAAAAATACGAACTCTGATCTTATGATTCTCAAAAACTTGTTTTTTTCATTCTTAAGGAGCAATCATTATATAGATGACATCCTAACGATTTAACCTTAAGACGAGGAAAGACGTCACGTCAATTTGACGGAAAGGACTTGTCGTCAAAACGGGAAAACAAAGTTTTTCGAGAAATGATAGGACTAGACTTCTCGAGAATTCCAAGACTTCTCGAGAGAAACGACTAGTTCTCGAAAAACAGCTTTAGAAAGAGAGATCAAAGATTTATGACAGAACTTCTCGAGAGATACAGGACTTCTCGAGAACAAAGAAAACTTCTTGAAAGCTTCAGAACAATTTCGAGAACAACCTTCAGAGAAAAAGATTTTTCGAAAGAACCAGAGAGTTCTCGAAAACAAGAATACTTCTCGAGAGATAAAAGATTTCTCGAAAGCTGAGCTGAGACAGACTTCTCGAAATCACCTGGAAAAGAGCTTTTCCCGAAAACAAATAAGACCTTTCGAGAGAACAAAGACATCTCGAGAAATACAAGAAACTACTCGGAAATTTCAACAACTTCTCGAGAAACATCTGAAACAACTCTTCTCGAAAAAAAACATAAGGACTTTTCGAAAGCACAGAAAGACTTCTCGGAAAATCTCCTTACTTCTCGAAAAGTTTACTTAGAGAAATTTCTTCTTTTGTCTTCAGGCCAATGCTGCACACCTAAGCTTTGAACCTTTAATGTCTTGATCATAAAGTGTATTCCAATTGAGAGACCACACATGAGTCAACCCCATACCTCACACAATGAAGAATTACATTGCATGAGATTGTGCTTATTGACCCATTGTGACCTGACATTGGTCTACACTTAGCAAAGTGAACCTGCAAGAACATTACTAAAAAAAAACAAATCAAATACACAAACAATTCAATCTTGGTTCAAAGTTGACTTTCTACAAATCAAGGCTATTGTGGATACAATACCCAACAATCTCCCCCTATTTGTAGAAGTCAGAACCCTTCTTACCAAGATGAATTGTAGCCATATTAAATATAAAAAGAACATACTAGAAAGAACATTAAGAGCAATATCTAAATATAAGAACATGATTGTCACATCAGAATCAAAAACTATATTTAGATTTAAGATTGTCTAATGAATTTAAAGTTCACACAAGCATATGACAATAGAATTTGATGATCTTCAACCTCTGGCATTGTCTCTTCTTTTCTGTTCCTGTCTTTTGAAGTATGCAAAAGGTTTAGGATGGTACTTTGGAGGAGCTGGAGGAGCTGTAGGATCATTGTACTTATATATCCTGTAATGTAATCTCCTTTTGGTCTTGCTGGTTTGATAAAGTTTCCATTCAGAAGAGCTGTAATAGTCTTGAACTTGCATTCCACCTTCTTCCACTAATCTGAGTGAATCAAGAATGATAGCCTTTGAAATAGGACTCCAAATCTCTGGATAATTCACAGAATCAGTAGCAGCAGCTTTGCCAGAGCCTGCTGAACTAGATTCAGGAACTGATCTCTTAGCAGAAGGCCCTTCACCATATTTTCTTTTTCTTGAACCTTGCTTAGAAGAAGCAACTTCTACATCAGAAGACACATCTTGTCTTGGAGAGAACTGAGGAGGCTCATACTGAGGAGGGGGAACAGCAGGTTCAATGCCCAAATCTGGAAAGATCTCACTATGAAGCCAAGTGGTAGACCTTTGTGTGAATTCTTTGATATCAGCTACCTGCTTCTGGACTCCCTGAGACAGTTGATCAAACTTCTCACTCATATGATTATGAAATGCAAATAAATTCTCATCAATTGAACCTATCAACTTGTCCTCCCCCTTTCTGACTTCTACAGAGAGGGTTTGGAGAATAGACTCCTTAAACTGGCCAACTTCATCAATAACTTTGAAAGTATTATCTTCAGCCCTTGAAGCCATGTTTTCTTGAGTTTTTCTTACTTGAATAACTTCAGCTAGCACTGTGGCTACACCCTCTATGGTGTGATCAATAGCCTTTCCTCCCTGAATAACAACCTCTTTTAGTTGATCTGAACTGGTTTGGAATTCTTTCAACTTCTTTGACATTTCCTTTTCAACATCAGATATTCTTGCATGAACTTCTTTGAAGGAGTAATCTATTTTGGCACTTTGTCTTTGAAGCATGAGTTCAATTTTACCAAGAATTGTTTGTTCATCAAAAAGAGATGGAGGAGGAGGGATTGGCAGAGCTTCTTCTGGTAGATCTTCAAGAACAACTGAACTCTGGAGCTTCACAGGAGATAAACCAACAAACCTTTCCTGAGCATCCTTGTTTGTGTCTAAACAAGGCTCTTGCTCCCCCTCAACATGTACTGGAGGAGGAGATGAATCATGTACTGAAGCATCATTTTGATCTTGAGTAAAATCAAAGTCTGCTCCTGACCCACCCATGTGGTCACTTGTGCTAAGCACATCATCAGCACCTTTAAGAATTTCACCTACCACATCTGCTAAGGTGGAATCAATTCTGTCTTCATCAAAAGCTGGAGGAGGTGAGAAATGATCCCCTTGATCTTGTGAAAGAACAGTAGTTTCCATAGGAGTATCTGACAAGACTTGATCATCTGGGATTGATGGAGTTTTGGAAGGAGCTAGATCTGAAAGAACTTGTTCTGAAGGATCCTGAGCTGATGGAGAAAGAACTGTGTTTGGTGAAGGAGGGAGACTTGGTTCTGCTGAAGGAATGGTGTCTTGTGGAGCTGGAGATGGAACTGAGCTTTGTTGCTGAACTGGTGGTGGAGCTGGAACTTCATACCCTGTAACAGATTGAGCTAGAGAAATGGGCTCCCCCTGGAGACCTGTATCTGCAGTTGGCTTAGTTATTCTGATATTCCACCTCTTCATTGTGACAACATCTACCTTCTTCAAATGATGAATAATAACTCCTTTGGACATGTCAAACACAACTGGATCAAGCTGATTTAAATAGAGTGACAGGATCCTTGCAAAATTGGGACTAGTTATACTTTCTTTGATCTTGTTGAATAGGAAATCTGCCCAACTGAATCTTTTTCCACAAACCACCATTGCTACTAAACTGAAAACATCTGAAGAGACATGACCCAGGATGCCAGTATGACATAGTAAGACCTTTGAAATAATGTCCACTATCAATTTTCCAACATCGCTCATCTTTTGTCTACGAATGGTTGATGTTCCTTTATCTAATCCACAAAAGATTAGGGCATGAGCCCAATCCTCATTACTTAGAGTATCCTCATTTTCTTCCAATGGAACTTTCAAATACTTGGAAAGAGATTTTGGATTCAACTTGATTTTGAAATTTCCAACCATTGATTTCATCCTATTTCCGTTTTTGTGAACTTTTACATTGATAAACAAATCCTCTACCTCTTGAAATAGAATTCGACATTGATGTTCTAGTACGAATGACAGTCCTGCGGCGTCTAAAAGATAAAAGAGGTTTTGAAACTCATCTGAGATTGACTGGAGACCTTCTCGCACGAGTTCACTGCCGACTCCAATCTTAGGTTTTCCTGAAGGAGCCATTGATCGAGAGGAGAACTTGAAATGAGGGCTGGAACTAGAGAAGATCCTTCTGAGGGCGAACTGGAGCGTCGATTTTGCGTAAGAGGAGATGAACCGACGACACTTTTCGAGAGGAAATGGAAGTACTTCGCGTGACCTCTTAATTCATTTCGAGACTCTATTTATAGTGTGGTTCTGATGTGACAATTAATTTGGTTTTAATTAAGTTAAAGAAAATAAAGTTCACGCGTACCTGGCTCTTCGTATTCTCGAGAATTGAAATTAATGATTTCGAAAAGTATAAGATATTTCTCGAGAGGTTGTTAAAGTTCTCGAGAAGTCTCTGAACTTTGCCGATCTTCTTCCGAAAGATAATTAAAGTTCTCGAGGGATAACCCATTTCTCGAGAAGTGTGAATTCATTTTTCGAGAGATGATGTCAAATTTTTCGAAATATTTTATCTTCAAACAACAGCAAGTCATTTCTCGAGATATTAACTTCATTTCTCGAGAAGTTTAATAATGACTTGGATTTTCCTTCTTTAATTTTTCTTGTTTCCAAATGATAATCCTGTGCTTCATTTTAGAACATAAAAAAAACAAGATAAACTTAAGAAAATTCACTTATCCTCTTCCCTTTTCCTTTGTTTGATCATTATTCCATGTTGAGCATTCCAAGTTCCGTCTTGAAGAAAGAGAACTTGGTCTCATCCAGCGGCTTCGTGAGTATATCTGCTATTTGCTTATCTGTAGAGACATAACTTAAGTTGATATCCCCATTCTCCACATGCTCTCGGATGAAATGATATCTTAATTCGATATGCTTTGTCCGACTGTGTGAGACCGGATTATTTGCTATAGCAATTGCGCTAGAGGAGTCGCAAAACATTGGAATATTCTTTATCTTCAAATTATAATCTTGAAGCTGGTTCCTGATCCATAGAAGTTGTGCGCAACAACTGCCTGCAGAAATATATTCTGACTCGGCGGTTGAAATTGCAACACAATTCTGCTTCTTGCTACTCCAGGAAATAAGTCTTCTTCCGAGAAATTGGCATGTTCCGGAAGTGCTTTTCCTGTCGTCTCTGCTACCTGCAAAATCTGCATCTGAATAGCCTATTAGTTCGCTATCATTACTTCTTGGGTACCATAAGCCAAGATTTGGTGTGCCTTTAAGGTATCTCAAGATTCGCTTTGCAGCAGTGTAATGAGATTCCTTAGAGTTCACCTGATATCTAGCACATACACATGTAGAAAACATTATGTCAGGTCTACTGGCAGTAAGGTAGAGCAAAGAGCCAATTATGCTTCTGTATTTGGTTTCATCAAAAGGTTTCCCTTTCTCGTCCTTGTCCAGAGACATAGCTGAGCTCATTGGAGTCCTCAAAGAGGTTGCATTCTCCATTCCAAATTTCTTAATCAACTCCTTGGTGAATTTTGTCTGTGAGATGAAAATTCCATCTTCAGATTGTTTCACTTGAAGTCCTAAGAAATATTTCAGCTCGCCCATACTGCTCATTTCAAACTTTCCCTGCATAAGTTTTGAAAACTTTTTGCAAAGATTGTCGTCCGTAGAGCCAAAAATAATGTCATCAACATAGATTTGCACTAGCAAAATCTTGCCTTTTACTTCCCTAAGAAATAATGTCTTATCTATCATTCCTCTTGTGAACTTGTTCTCAAGAAGGAAGTTAGACAGCGTCTCATACCAAGCTCGAGGAGCTTGTTTTAAACCATATAAAGCTTTCTGAAGTAAATAAACATAATTAGGAAAGTCTGGATTGATAAAACCTGGAGGTTGTTCCACGTATACTTCTTCTTTGATATTTCCGTTGAGGAATGCTGACTTGACGTCCATTTGATATACGGTGAAACCCTTGAATGCAGCAAAGGCTAAGAACATTCTGATCGCTTCCAGTCTTGCTACTGGAGCATAAGTTTGATCGAAGTCGATCCCTTCTTCCTGTCTATAGCCTTTTGCTACAAGTCTTGCTTTATTCTTGATGATTGTTCCATCTTCGTCCAACTTGTTTCTGTACACCCACTTTGTTCCAATTATGTTCTTATCCTTAGTCTTTGGAACAAGTGTCCAGACCTTGCAACGCTTGAATTGGTTTAATTCTTCTTCCATTGCAATAATCCAGTATGGGTCTTCATTTGCTTCTTGAAATTTCTTTGGTTCTACCTGTGAAAGAAAGCTCAAGTGCAAATTTTCGTTAGTAGTACCTCTTCTAGTTCTAATACCTTCATGAGGATCTCCTATGATTTGATTAATAGGGTGATCCCTCATGTGTCTGAATTCAAGATTCCTCGCATCGCTTGGAACAACGGGAACTACTTCTTCTTCAACTGGAACAAATTCTCCCACTGGAGTTGGCTCTTCATCATGGTGATCTTCCTCTTCAGCTAAGGTTAGAGGAGAGATTTTGACGAAGGTTTGAGCGCCGTCTTTAACTGGCTTATGCAAGTGTGTATCTTGCAACTTTGAACCTGCAACTTCAATAGAAGAACTAGAAAAGCTGCTTTGAAGCATGCTCGTCTCATCAAATACAACATTAATAGACTCTTCTACAACCAGAGTTTTCTTATTAAAAATACGATAAGCTTTACTATGACTGCTATAGCCTACGAAAATGCCCTCAAAACTCTTTTCGCTAAACTTGGTTTTGTAATGCTTTCCATTATTAAGTACAAAGCATTTGCAGCCAAAGATTCTAAAATAAGAGATGGTTGGTCCCTTGCCTTTTAGTAGTTCATAAGGAGTCTTTTCGTGGTTTTTGTTTATGAGTGCTCTGTTTTGCACGTGGCATGCAGTGTTGACGGCTTCAGCCCAAAGATATTCGGGTAGAGAAGTGTCACTCAACATTGTTCTGCAAGCCTCAATGAGTGTTCTATTCCTTCTCTCAGCTACCCCATTTTGTTGTGGAGTTCGAGGTGAGGAAAACTCATGAAAGATACCTAGACTTTCACAAAAATCTGTCATAACCCCAGCTTCAAATTCTGTTCCATGGTCACTTCTGATTTTGACCACGGTGCATTCAAATTCGTTCTGGATTTGCTTGACAAACTTAGTGAAAATGGCAAACGTATCTGACTTGTGTTTAAGAAAGAATACCCATGTGAAACGTGAGTAATCATCTACAATAACTAATGTAAAAGACTTACCTCCTAAACTCCTAATTTGCAAAGGACCAAACAAGTCCATATGAAGTAGATGTAAACACCTAGTTGAATCTTTGCCTATAATGCTTTTAAAGGTAGCTCTTGTTTGCTTGCCTTTTACACAAGCATGACAAGGTCTATCTTTAATGCACTTAACATATGGTGCATCACGTACTAAGTTTTGTGAAAACAACTTATTTATAGTTTTGAAGTTTATATGTGCTAATCTCTTATGCCATTGATCAGCAAGGGATGCACTATCTTTTGCTAAAAGACATACTGGTGTAGAAGATGATAAACAAATAAAATTTAAACAGAAAATATTCCTATGACGAGTGCCTGATAGAATTGTTTCAGAATTTTCTGCCGACTTTATCAAACACTTGTCTTTACAAAAATCAACTATGTATCCTTTATCACAGAGTTGGCTTATACTTATCAGATTATGTTCTAATCCTTCCACATAAGCCACATCTAAGAAAGATACATTGCCATTAGAAATCATACCATAGCCTTTTGTAACTCCACGGTCTGATCCCCCAAATATAACTTTTGGTCCATTCTCAACTGGAGTAAAATTTTGCAGTAGACTTCTAGTCCCGGTCATGTGCCGAGAACAACCACTGTCCAAATACCAGATAGGATTTTTGATGGCCTTTGGACATACCTGCAAAAACAAATTATTTTGCCTTAGGAGCCCAAACAACTTTGGGTCCTTGGTCCCTTGTTAGTTGAGTACCACGAGGAGCATTAATATTGCGAGTGGTCTTTCTTGCATTGTTAATTTGTGGTCTCTTGGAATATGTGAAATTGAACCAACAGTCTACGGCAAAGTGACCTATTTTGCCGCAACACCAACAGTTAAACCTGTTGTACCTTCTCTTAATATTTTCCTGCTTAATTCTTTGAACGTTGATTTTGGCAGGAGCAATCCTTCTGGATGAGTATGTTTCATGAGTACAGCATACACAGGGTAATGCTTTCTCCTCTGGCTTAGGTACAATAGTCTTTACTATTGGTGCTTTCTTCTCATTATGTCCGTGAACATAAGGACCATAATCTCTTAGATTTATCTCTTCATGAGATGCTTTGAAAACACTATCTTCGAAGTTTCGGGGACTAGTCCATCCCTTATAGTCATTGACAGGTCCAAACTTAATTGGTCGGGTCAAGTGACCATAAGTGCTTTGCATGTCATAAATGTTTGAGGGAAAAATAACTTTCTGAAATGGTACATGTTTTTGATGGGCTTTCCCTTTCTCTTCAATGGAGGCCTTCTTAGCATTCATGAATTTCTTATTGGCATGTGTGCCCTTAGTAGTGTTACTAGGATCTGCCACATGACCTAATCCACTAGTACTTGCTTGAGCAGTGAATCTATCAATGAGCGGAAGAATTGTTTTGGGTTGTGAAAACTTTTCAACTAGCTTTCGTTCAGCGGCTAGCTGTTCTTCCAAAACTTTGATAGAGTTCGCTCTTCGATCAAGGAGCTCATCCGAGCTTTTGATCATCTTTTAAGACTTGGACTTCCTCTTTGAAGGAAGAAAGTTGTTCAACTTCCTTTCTCAAATTGGTTTCCATTTCCTTAAGAGACATAATTTCCTTGGTCTGAGATTTGACAATCCTTCGGCACTTGTCAAAGCTCTTGAGCATTTCGGTGTATTGGGTCATGAGTTTAGATTCATCATCAGAGAGATAATCTTTTTGTTCAGCAGAAGCATAATCCGAATCAGATAGCATAGTGTGAGAATTTACCTTCCCAGTATATGGAGGTTCTTCTTCATCATCAGTCATAGCCATCAACCCGAAGTAGGCTTCTTCTTCACTACTTGATTTTTCCGAGTCACTGTCACTTAAAGTTTTGTTCTTTTTAGCGACTAGACTCTTTTCAGTCTTCCTTTTTCTGTGAGTGGATTTCTTTTCTTCTTTTCTTCCACCCTCCTTCTTTTTATAAGGGCATTCAGCAATCATGTGCCCTGGCTTATTGCAACAATAACAAACTATGTCAGAAGAAATATGTTTACCAGTTTTAGATTTATACCTGTCATGATTGCCAGAACTCTTTTTGTGATGATCATCATCACGTCGAGACTGTCTATTTTCAGAGGAAAACTTGTTCTTCATGTGTCTTCTTTTGTTTAGCAGTTTTTTAAACTGACGGGAGATAAGAGAGAATTCCCCATCAGACATTTCTGAGGTGGAGGAGCCGTCCTTAGATTCTTCTTCATCAGTAGATTCTTGTACTCTGATTTGAGACAAGGTTTTGCCTTTTCTAGAACTCTCAGCCTTCATAGCCAAGGTTTTTTCCTTGCTTGAGGCTCTATTCCCATCTTCTTCTGTTTTTTAATGTTCATCTGTAGCTCGTGGGATAATAGTTTCCCAAACAGATTCTGAGGATCTAGATTTGGTAACTTCAAAAATTCTCTGATTGCAACAATCTTGCTATCCCAATCTTTTGTTAGGGAACGCAGGAATTTATCATTCAGTTCACCATTTGAGAATTCCCGACCATAGTTTCTCAGGCCATTTACAATTTTGAAGAATCTTTCATATGCATCGGCAATGCACTCCTTTTTATTCTGCTTGAAAGCCTCATATTCTTGATTCAAAAGAGATCTTCTATCATCCCTTACTTCTTCAATACCTTCCATAAGAACTATTAAGGACGTCCACATTTCTTTTGCAGAATTACAGTGAATTAAATTTTGCAACATAGAATCATCCACTGCACTGGCAATGATGTTCTTTGCCTTTTTGTCTAAGGCAACGAGAGAGATCTCATCCTTTGTTAAGTCCATCATTTTCTTTGGTACTTGAACCGTAGGATTGACTGTTGAGGCAGTCATTGGCACATGAGGTCCTTCTTCCACAACTTGGAAGATTCTTGGGTCTGCGGCTTCCATATAAAATCTGACTCTTTCTTTCCACATAGGAAAGTTAGCCTTTGTGCATATTGGCAATTTCAACGAAGACGATTCCTTGCACTTTTCCATGATTTGAAGGCAAATAGAGTGAAAAGATCTTGTTCAAGGTGTTAACCTTTTAAGAACAACGACCCTCTGATACCAATTGAAATATCTAGTTGCCCACCAAAATCACCTAGAGGGGGGTGAATAGGTGATAACAGCGTCTTTTGCGGAATTGAAAATCTTGAAAATAAAGAACGCACAAAATGCAAACCACAAACACAGACGACAAAGAAATTTATAGTGGTTCCCCGATCTTGGGTACTCCACTTGCCGGCCTCGCCAATCTAGCACCACAGCTAGACTTGACTACTTCACTAAATCTCGGATCAAGAACGATCCTACAAATCTCAGAGTCAAAACTCTTACAACTCGGAGATCAATCTCCTACAAACTCAGAGAGAACCCTCTCTTACAACTCGGAGAACACCTCTCCTACAACTCGGAGAACAATCTCTCCTACAATCAAATATAAAATTGATAATGAGATTATACTTATCAAATCACAAATAGATCTGAATAATTTGATGAAGATCTTCTTTTCTTCTTGCGACAGAAATGACTTCGGCTTGATGTAGAAGATGAAGAATCGAAATGGCACAAATCAGATCTTCTAAGGTCATGAACAATCCGATAGAATCAGAACGTGTAAGGCAATGATCGATTGACCTTCCTCTTCCACTTGGAGACGATTTCAGATAACTCACGATTGAACTCCAACAAAGGCGATGCGCGGCACTTGACGACAATCTTGGATCAGATTAGGGTTAGGAAAAATACGAACTCTGATCTTATGATTCTCAAAAACTTGTTTTTTCATTCTTAAGGAGCAATCATTATATAGATGACATCCTAACGATTTAACCTTAAGACGAGGAAAGACGTCACGTCAATTTGACGGAAAGGACTTGTCGTCAAAACGGGAAAACAAAGTTTTTCGAGAAATGATAGGACTAGACTTCTCGAGAATTCCAAGACTTCTCGAGAGAAACGACTAGTTCTCGAAAAACAGCTTTAGAAAGAGAGATCAAAGATTTATGACAGAACTTCTCGAGAGATACAGGACTTCTCGAGAACAAAGAAAACTTCTCGAAAGCTTCAGAACAATTTCGAGAACAACCTTCAGAGAAAAAGATTTTTCGAAAGAACCAGAGAGTTCTCGAAAACAAGAATACTTCTCGAGAGATAAAAGATTTCTCGAAAGCTGAGCTGAGACAGACTTCTCGAAATCACCTGGAAAAGAGCTTTTCCCGAAAACAAATAAGACCTTTCGAGAGAACAAAGACATCTCGAGAAATACAAGAAACTACTCGGAAATTTCAACAACTTCTCGAGAAACATCTGAAACAACTCTTCTCGAAAAAAACATAAGGACTTTTCGAAAGCACAGAAAGACTTCTCGGAAAATCTCCTTACTTCTCGAAAAGTTTACTTAGAGAAATTTCTTCTTTTGTCTTCAGGCCAATGCTGCACACCTAAGCTTTGAACCTTTAATGTCTTGATCATAAAGTGTATTCCAATTGAGAGACCACACATGAGTCAACCCCATACCTCACACAATGAAGAATTACATTGCATGAGACTGTGCTTATTGACCCATTGTGACCTGACATTGGTCTACACTTAGCAAAGTGAACCTGCAAGAACATTACTAAAAAAAAAACAAATCAAATACACAAACAATTCAATCTTGGTTCAAAGTTGACTTTCTACAAATCAAGGCTATTGTGGATACAATACCCAACATTTAGTTTAGAAAGTTTGGCTATGGTCTTAAAGTTAAGGTGACTAAGTCTCCTATGCCATAACTCACTATTTTCTAATTGGGAGTTAAACAAGCAGATCTCAGACTTTTTGTACGCAAAGTCTACAACATATACTTTACCCTTTCTGAGACCAGTCAAAACTGTTTGATCAGTCTTAGAGCTAACTATATGACACAAGGACTTAGTGAATACAACTTTGTATTCACCATCACACAACTGACTAATGCTGATCAAATTATGTTGATGTCCTTCAACATAAGCTACATTAGCAAAGGAGATTTCTCCAATCCTGAGCAAACCATATCCTTTGGTTTGATCAGAGTGGGAGTTCCCAAAAATTACCTTGGGCCCTTCCTTAGCCTTGAAATTTTCCAGCAGATCTCTTGCTCCAGTCATATGCATGCAGCATCCACTGTCCAGATACCTCTGCTTGTTTGTGGTTGAACGACCTTCCCTCTGTACATGTAAATTAAACATTAATAAAGACCCTCTCATGTTGGGGTCTCTTCCTTCTATCATCATATGGAGATATGGAAGAATGAGATGGTCTGCCATTGTTATCCCTTGGGTGAAGAAGTGCTGCATTATTATGCCAGCAATATTCGGCAGTATGTCTTTGTTTGGAGCAGCAAAGACATCTTGAGATAGACAAAGAAGATTTTGATGTTTGATGATTTTGTGCAGGAAATATGCGGCGAGAAGAAATCGACGTAGTTTTAGAGTTGCGTCGAGTGCAATTCGACGTATCTGCATAGTCCCGTCGATAATCATTCGAAGTAAGATAATGGTTACGTCGAGTGTATTTCGACGCACCCACATAGTTTCTTTGAGATGATGTCGATGCATATGCTAGAGTCCGTCGAGATATATTCGACGTATTCCTAAAAAAGCGTCGAGTTCTATTCGATGTATAATTTATATCATTTAGTGTTTGTGAATTTGAACTTACAATTTTCTTAAGCAAGTTAATTTTTGCCCTTAATTTATCATTTTGATCATTAAGTCTTGTCTAGCTTTATTGTAGGCATTTATGCTATTTTTAAGAGTAGAAATGACAGAGTCAATGTGTGCTTAGTAATCATTTCTATATTCCTCAAAAGTTTCATCCATCTCTTCTATTTCAATTTTATAACTTCTACATGTAGCACACTCATTCTTCAAATCTAAATTTTCAAAGGGTTGTGTGCCTAAGATTCCTGGTTCATCACTTGTGTCTACCCTAGTAAATGTGGTGAGTTTATTAGGGTTATCTTTCTCCTGTTCTTTACATTATTCTGATAAATTCTTTGGTCTAGACCTAGAGGATGTTACTGGTCTATCACAAGCAAGTTTGCTAGTGAGTGATTGTGAATCTTGATTAAGTTGATTAAATCTCTTGGAGAGATTTTGTGAAATCTCTTTGATCTTTTGGCTCCTTCCATTGCGGGAGTCTTCAAAGGCTTTTGCCTTTGAGAGTTCTTTCCTTAGATCTGAATTTTCATTATCTAAAATATCCTTTTCTTTTTCTTTGTCAAGCAGTTCACATCTTAGATCATTGTTAACTAAGGACGAGGGATCTTTACTAAGAGCTTTTATTTCAGATTTGATTGTTTCAAGTTCCTTTTGTTTGTTGATAAAATCTTTGCAAAATTTCTGAAAGCATTCTTTGGAATCAGTTAAGGAGAAGTCAAAGTATTCAAAGATGCTTACCTCAGCATTATCAGTGGAATTTTCAAAGGCCATCAGGAAGGCTTCTCCTGGTCCACCTTCTTCTTCATCATCAGATGAGAGGGAGCTTGATTCAGAGTCTGAGTCACTCTAGGTCTCAGCTATGAACCCTTTCTCTCCCCTCTTTCCCTTTCTCATGAGGGATTTTCTCTTATGCTCCTTCTTTTGCTTGTTCTTCTTGTTCTTTTCATCTTCAGGACATTCAGTAGAGATGTGTCCTGGGTTCCTGCAAGAGAAACAGATAACCTTTTGGTTAGGAGTTTTATCATACCTTGGCGTGCTTGAGCTCCTCTCTCTTCTCCTGGACTCTTCTGTCCTAACCCACTTTTTGAATCTCTTAGCCAAGAGATTAAACATTTCCTCTTCAGTGGAGGAGGACTCTTCTTCTGTAGTCTTTAATGCAAGAGTCCTCTCTTTAGGAGTTGGTGTCCTCTCATGGGCTTCTGACTCAGCTCTGCTTTTCAGTAGAAGCTCATAGGATTTGAGCTTTCCCAAGAGAGCATCTGTTGATATCTCTCCGAGGAATCTAGACTCTCTGATGGACTAGATTCTAGAGTCCCATGTGCTGGGAAAGCACATAAGGAGCTTGTCATTAATTTCTGTCAGAGAAATTTCCTTGTCAAGCCCTCTCAGCTCATTTATGATGAGGCTGAATCTGTCATACATTTTTGTAATGCTTTCATCAGCCTTTTTCTTAAAATTCTCATATTGAGATATGAGAAGAGCCTTTTTGTCTTTCCTCTCAACAGAACTTCCTTCAACTAATCTGGAGAGAGATTCCCAGATTTATTTTGCAGAGTTGTAGTCAGCAACTTTCTGAAATAAGTCATCAGACATAGTTGAAACCAGTATGTTCATGGCCTTGGCATCACTTGCCTTGACCTTCTTCTCATCGTCAGTCCATTCTGCTCTGGGAACTGAAGTTTGAATAAATTTTCCACTGGTGTCCTTCCTTATTGGAGCTGGAGGACCTGTGAGGATCACATTGAAGATTTCTTTATAAATAGAATTCATATACAGTTTTATTCTGGCCTTCCAGAGTGTAAACTTTTTCAGATTACACACTGGAGGTCTTATTGAGGCATAATCCTTAGAACTCATTTTTCTTTATGAAATATATTTGTATAAAAGAAATAAGAGTAGGAGGTTTTTTTGATCAAGGTGTTAACCTTTTATTGATTAACCTCCCTCTGATACCAATTGAAAGTGCATAGTATGCCTCTGAGAATCCTCTAGAGGGGGGGGGGGGTGAATAGAGATTTAAAATTATTTCTATTCTAACTGTGAAAATAATAAAATTAATCTATGGATTTATGCTCATAAAAGATCTCAGGCAGAATAAATTTGTGCTGAAAAGTAAAGCAAAAACAATATAATAAACTAGCTATAGAGACATCACAGAAAATTGGCAACCAAAAGACACAGATTTTTATAGTGGTTCCCCAAAATGTGGGTACTCCCCTCTTCTACCACCTGGTAGGGATGCACCTTAGTGCCTGAGTCTTTTGATAAGGAGACTCTTAGAACCACTGATCTTTTAACAAGGAGATCATGAACCACCAGATCTTTTGATAAGGAGATCTTTAACAACTAGATCTTTTGATAAGGAGATCTTGAACCACTAAATCCTTTGAAGAGGGATTAATAAAACTCTTTTACAGAATGAGAAAGAAGGAGAGGAAAGAAGGTTGTAGGAATTCTGTTCTCAGAATTCTTGTGAGGATTGTATGAAGAACAACATATTATGTTCCACAGAATCTGCTCTTGATTAGCCCCTGCTTTAGATAGTGATGAATTGTAGGTGCTTTGTATGTCATATCCTTTGTGCTCCTGCTGATTGAGATCTGGCTGCTATAAGATTATGATGATGAGCAACTCTCAGATCCTCTGTGTTGGGAAAATGATTTCTCTTAACCCCTAGAAATGAGTTAAAGAAGAATTCTAAGAATGAAAAATAAGGCTAAGTAAATATGCATCGAATATTATTCGACGCAACGTCGAAATTTAGTCGACGTTTCCTTCAGATTGAGTCAAAGTAACTCTAGGAAAATTTCGACGTATGTGTTATCGACGCTACTTTGATTTCTAGTCGACGCATCTAATGTAGTCGACGCACCTTTGTCGACGCACCTTCCTTATTCTTCTCTCGACGTCCAGATAGGATGTATTCGACGCTTGCGTCGAATAGTAATCGACGCACGTCGATCTTTATGACAGAATTCAAAATCGCCAGATCTCTTTCCTTATCTTATAGATCTGATTTATATGGAATCAATTTATGTCTTATAGCCGTTCTGAATCTTTCTTTTCCTCTATTAGACTCTTGGCTAATTTGATAAAATTCATTTTGGACATTATTTGAAATTGGAATGAATTCTTTCCTTCTATGGATATAACTGTTATGGAAATTTCTCTTTCTTTCTAATACTCTGCCTACTAATTGATTACTCTCTTATAGTGTTATTTTAATGAACAGAGCTATAAATAACTAAGGAGGTCGGCAGAGAAATACAACAAGTGATCCACCATATACACATTGAAAAAGAGGAAAAGCTCCCAAAAGTGAAAAAGAAAGAGTATAGAGAGATTGTTCTGCAGCAACCATCAAGCATTCTTTCTCTTCTGCTTCTAAAGCCATACTGCTGCAAAATTCTGAAAAGCTTACAATCTCCTTCTCACTATAGAAGGGAGATTTAATTCACTACTTCTTGTGCTTCCAATCTTCTTGCTAGGAAGAAGATTCATTCTTGTTTTAAATACTTCTTTTCCTTTTTCTTATTTTCATTCTCACATATTGTAAAAGAGTTTTTAGAATCACTCTTCAAAAAATTCAGTTGTACTGGTTCTAAGAGTCTCCTTGTCAAAAGACTCAGTTGGTTCTAAGAGTCTCCTTATCAAAAGACTCAGGGTGGTTCTAAGAGTCTCCTTATCAAAAGACTCAGTGCAAGATAGTGAATTCCTACCAAGGGGGTAAAAGAGTGGATTACCCAAAGTTTGGGGAACCACTATATTTTCTTGTGTTGTGCTGTGATTTCTTTTCTTGCATTTACTTTCTTTATCTGTTTAATTCTTATTGGTGTGTGGGAAGCTCTAATCTGTGATCATACACATATATATATTTACTTTGCACAAAATATTTTAAATATCTATTCACCCCCCCTCTAGAGAATTCTAGTGAGGTTAACTGTGCACTTTCACTCTGTTCTATTAGATGATGATCATCAGAGCTTTTCCTTTATTTTCTCTTTTCTGTGTTAGGGTTCCTGAGAGAGAGAGAGGAAGAGGAAACCCCAGCAAGAAGAAGAAGAAGAGCTGATTGTGATTAATGCTCTGTATATTTTTTGTCTTCTCTTCTCCTTTTATTCTCCCTATTGAATTTCAAATTCCTTTCCCTTTCTGGTATGCCTTGAAAAGGTAATCTACTGATGACATTCTCTTTATTTCCTCTTTAATTCTCGACCCGTCCATCTACAAGGAATGTGCTTCCAAGAAACCTTTTGTGTCCTTCTTTAATGCTCCTTTCTATTTCAGGAAATTATTGAGCCGTTAGGGAACGGTCTTGAAGGATGCGGGCCATGAAAGAAGGACCAGAGCGACAGCTGAAAAGATATACTTTTACAGACTGTATTCGACGTAGCATCGAATTCATTTCTTCGCTTATCGATGTGACTTCGAGTTCTTATAGAAGTAGCTTCGATTTCATCTGTGCTCTAACTGAACTCTGCTAGTCAACGTCGCGTCGATATCTTATCGACGTATCCGTCGAGTTTATCTGCCTGGCTCTGAACTTTATCTTCTAAGTCGGGATGAAGTAGAAGCTGCGTTGACTTCACTAGTTACTCCGACAAGTTCCTGACCTCTACATTGATATCTATTCTACGTAATGTCGACCTGGGTTACCTCGACAGAGGGGTTGAATCACATGGACTTCTAGTCAGAGCAGCGTCGATATGGACTCAATGTTGCGTCGAATTCTATTCGACGCAAATATTAACTTAGCCCAATTTTGCTTCCCTTGATCTGGTCTTGATACCCTATGTTGAGTATGGCATCCTAAGACATCTAATGACCAGATTAACCTTGCTATACAATGGGTAATTTACTCCTAGAGGATAAAATCACTTTTAGTTAATTTGTTAAGTTAAATCAAGGGTTTTTCCCAACAACTGGCAATAGTTCTCGTACTCTGAAGAGACAAACAGATGTAATAATCCCATGTGAGGAGCACTGCGATTGGTTTACTTCCTCAAATCAGAGAGGATGATCTATAATATGGTCAGGACAAACGGTGCAATACCGCTGGTCGAACAAATATCTGAATTTAGTTGAATTGTTTGAAACATAAGGTTGCCAAGCAAGTTGCTTGGGACAAACAGATCGCGTCATGGGATATATGGACTAGAACTAAGTCCCTGCAAGTTAGAATTATAGTTGTGATTTCCGCATTTCAGGGCATTCAAAGGTGATTCATATATGGTTTACTCAATCAAGGGTCAAACCCCTTTAATTTGAATAATTCATTTTGTCGGAAACCTGCAGATTAAAATAAGGTAACACCATAAGGTGGAGTAATTACAGAACTCCATAGACAGATAGTAATATTCATGATGTTTGAACAATTAAGATTACATTGCCATAGCGTGACATTAAAGCATAATAACCCTAGAGAATGTGAAATTGGCGGACGATATATCGAAGATGTATACGTTATGTAAGATCCTTCAATATGTTAGCATCAATAACCGGAGCACATACGATTAAAAGACTTCATAATCACCATCAGGGAGATTCATGGCTATGGGAAACAGGTTGTAATTACCAAATGCGTATACGATGAAATTACGTAAGAAGGAATGGGTTTAACGAGATTCTCCCAATGAGGCTCTATATAGGAGGAAGTGTAGGACTCCACCTTCAAGGATTCAGGGTGAGGACCTGAAGGCACTAGGGGACAGAATAGATAAAGGACACAGATGCCCATATACGAGTGATACAGGATTGGATGTTGGAAGCGCAGGACGGACATGCTAAATGTTACGATGCACGACATCGTAAGGTAGAATTCCAAGCAGGAGACAGAGTGCTTTTGAAAATACGTCTAGCACATGGAGACTCAAGGGTATGGAGACTAAAGAATTTCAGTCCGAGATCTATGGGGCCTTATAGAATCTGGAGCGGATCGGCCCCTCAGCTTATAGACTGGAGCTGCCACCGAAAATGGCAGTATTGCACGATGTTTTTCATGTTTCCTCGCTTTGGATAGCTCTCCTTTGGCCTAAGAAACAAGTCACTACTGCAACAGGCCTGATAGCATCCGATCGTATAGTCCATTTGGAACCAATCTGTATCGATGAAATCACCGTCCGAGTCCTACGAAAGAAGAAGGTCCCTTAGTCGAGGTATTCTGGTCCAATCATGGATGAGAGGAGCACACATGGGAACAAATGGGTCCCATGTAGCAACAATACCCAGGACATTTCGCCTCAAGTATGATTTAAACCTCCTTGAAGATTCTTCATTTTCATTGTGCGTGAAACCCCGTAGACCCGAACTTGAATTTCGGGGACGAAATTATTCTTTTGTTTATTGGGATTTGTAACATCCCTATTCCTTCTAGACCCCTTGGGTTAGGGTTAGGGTTAGGGTTGAAGTTGTGAGTAGAGCTCATGGAATGACCCTATGTCAACTTGGACTTAGGAAAATTGCTATAAGCACCCCAAAATTGCAGTGGTCAACCTTAACCAATTTACATCAAATTGGACTCAACAACTCAAATTGAGCTTACCAATAGGTCCCTAGCCCTAAGAGAGGCCTAAGTGACCCAAAAGCCCCATCATAGGGTCACCAATTTTGGCCAATATGACCAAATCACCTCTAGGTCAATATATGTTAACATAGGCCAATTCATCTCAAATTAGGTCAATTAGACTTCATATGATCAAATTGGCACCACCACTATATTATAAACCCTAATTGGGGTTCAATGAACCTAAAATCCCTATCATGGAGTCACTAATTGGCCTAAATTGACCAAAGTACTCTTTAGGTAACCTTAGGTCAATCCTTCACCAATAGGTCCAATTGACCCGCAAAACATGAAATTGACTTCAACCCTAGTCTTATAGCATCATAGGGGACCCAATGGACCCAAAAGCCCCATCAAGTGGTCAACAATTGGTCCAATTTGACCAAGTTCAACTTTCCCCCAATTTTGGCCAAAATCACACACATTGGCTAAATTGGCCCAATTAGGGCATCATCATGACCCAATCAACATTGTAAGGTGTCAAGGGACTCAAGACCAACACTTTCGACTAGTCAACCCATCACATTGACCAAGTCAACCCTAAAGTCAACCATGATCAAAGTTGAGCCCTAAAGAAATTAAAAGCCCAAGCTTATTCTAATGGGCTAAGCCGGCCTTGAACCAATGCCCATTCTGCAGCCCATTAACCAAATGAACCCCCATGCCGAATAAATTTAGTTGGGGGAGACATTGAAGGGGTCAATTTAGAGAATTCCCCCAATTTTGAATAGGATAAATGAGGGATTAATGGAATTGATGCCATGTGGCATGCCTTTCCTCTCCCCAAAGCCTCCTCTTAACTTCGCCAAGAATTTCCCAGCAGATATGGGTGAGTTGGCATCTAGGTAAAGGGATAAATTAAGGTGGGGGAAGGTGTTGGTCGACAACTTTAATGGCATTGCATAGAAGAGCCAACATTTGGCCTAAATTCCCCTTCCCCAAACCCTCTCTGAGCTCAGGGATTAATTATCCGCAGTTCTCTTGCCAACAAGGAGCCCCAGGAGTGGTTGGATTGGGAGGTGGAGCTTGGCCAAAATCTCCAAGATGGCACAGCCATATACATTCCCCCTCAGCCAAAATTAAAGGTCCCATTAGTTTTAGAAAGCATCAAGGAGTCGGGCTGGAGCTTTACAGTGGAGGATATGATGCAGAAATGAGATCGGGAGGTGGAGCTCAAGGTGGGTGTCCGGCCATGGCAAATCCAAGAAATAGCCACCAACAAGCCCATTATAGGTTCGGTTTCTCCCCCTCTCCCTCTGTGCTAGAGTTCTAGATCCTTAGGAGGTGATGCCGAGATCAATCGAGCAAGATCCACATGGGGAAAATTGAGAAATTTCCATGAAAATCTCAACATTGGGTTGGCCGGAAACCACCACCTCCGGCGGCCAAACCACCATCGTGCGATAGCCACCACCTCAACGGAGGTGGTGGTGGCGGTGGCCAGCCGGGGAAGTGGTCGGGTGGCCGGTGGTGGATCATGCAAAAGCTACAGAAAGCTTCATTCCCAGTCGTCGGCTGGAGGAGGAAGACGTATGGATGTCATCCATCTATGCTTTAAGATCTGTGCTGGACAGATTATACATTAAGGTTTTAATTTAATAAACATTTAAATATGTCACAAACTGGATAGTACCTTCAAACTAATTTTTAACCACTTAGAGACAGATATAGCTTAAGTGCTCAACATAATAGTTGTAGTTTAGGGTCTTATCTTCCTAATGAGCTTTGAATCACTTGATTTGGTGCACTATAGCCCCCTACAGGGCAGTTTTAGTGGGACTGGTACCTAGGAGGGGACAACCCATATTATTTGAATAACTCTTAAATGAATGATGGTAGGAGGTTGAAATTTTGGGCATGCATGCATGTGCCCTAGGACTACCTTGTGCCCAAAATTGGAATTTTTGGAGAACATTTTTTCTAAGGTTTTAGAAATAATTTAATTAATCACGCATGTCATGATTATTGGGTTATATGAACTCAAAATCCACCAAATCATCTTTAGAAGGTCAAATAAGTCCATAAGAGTCCTTGTATAAAATTTTGGACCATTTGGAGTTATGAAAATTAATATACTCAACATACAAGTTTTGTATAGTGTATGAATTGGTGTGCCTATAACACAGATTATTTTTAGTATATCTCTCAAATTACTATGTGAATTGAACTAAGATTTCAACCATAGATGTATGCTACCTATTTTTACCCTCTGCCCAAAAATTGGATTTTTTGGAGAATATTTTTCCATAGTTGTGGAAATAATTTAGTTAATCATGCATGGTGTGATTATTGGGTTATATGAACTCAAAATCCACCAAATCTTCTTTGGAAGGTTAAATAAGTCTATAAAAGTCCCTGTATAAAACTTTGGACTATTTGGGGTTATGAAAATTGATATTTTCAACATACAAGTTTTGTATAGTGTATGAAATGGTGTGCCTATATCACAAAGAGTATTTTTAGTATCTCTCTCCAATTAATGGTTGAATTGAACTAAGATTTTAACCATAGATGTATGTTACCTATGTTCACCCTCTGCCCAAAAATTGGAATTTTTGGAGAATATGTTTCCATAGTTTTGGAAATAATTTAGTTAATCATGCATGGTGTGATTATTGGGTGATATGAACTCAAAACCCACCAAATCTTCTTTGGAAGGTCAAATAGGTCAATAATAGTGTCTGGTAGAAATTTGAGATCATTTGGATTTGTGCATGGGGAGGAATCTCCACATGCATGCAGGGGGAGTTTGGGTGGGCATATAACACTACAATGTAGGTCTAGATTTACATGGGTAAATCAACTTATCTTAACCCAAAGTTTGGGTGGCATGATAATAAGATCATGAATATGCCCTAGTTAAAGGTTGAGCCCAATTAGACTCTTGTATGTGAATGAAATTCACATGCCAAAAATTTAGGTGTTAAAAAGTGATCAATAAGGTTCTTAAGCAATAATGTTTTGAGAATTTAAAGGTTTCCCTTAGTAAATTCTCATGAAACATAAAACATACACTTAGGGTTATGAGATAATATCCCTAGGAGAAAATCATAAACTTTTGGGTTGATTTCCCTAGGAAATTTAAAATTTATGTGAATTGTCACGTAGACCTTAAATGGGCATATTTTAGGGTCAAAACATCCTGAAAAGTTATAAATTTCTGGGATTCACTTAATATAGTGCGATTACACTATGTAGATTTTTGGGGGAATTATTGAAGATAATATAGTTCATTATTCATTATTTATTCAATTATCTCAATTTACTTCATCCCACATTTAGGTAAGCTAGTGAACTTAAAGCTGCATGAAAATGAACATTTGGATTTATGAGACCACCTGAGACCTTTGAATTTTTTTATGGAATTTATGGTCATATATATTTGGTACTTCCTTCACAATGTAGAACTTGGAGTTATAACTTGAGAAATTTATATCTTGAATTATTGACACTGGAATGCTATAGAAATTTATAAATAAACTTTTAATAGCAATATTAACCTCTGGAAATTTTGCTAGATTTATTTATTAAGAGGTCATCATACTTCCTTCACAATGTAGAACTTGGAGTTATAACTTGAGAAATTTATATCTTAAATTATTGACACCGGAAGGCTATAAAAATTTGTACATAGACTTTTGATAGCATTATAAGCCTCTAAAAATTTTGTTAGAATTATTTATTGAGAGGTCATCATACTTCCTTCACAATGTAGAACTTGGAGTTATAACTTGAGAAATTTATATCTTGAATTATTGACACTAGAATACTATAGAAATTTGTACATAGACTTTTGTTAGCATTATAAACCTCTGGAAATTTTGTTAGATTTATTTATTGAGAGGTCATCATACTTCCTTCGCAATGTAGAACTTGGAATTATAACTTGAGAAATTTATATCTTAAATTATTGACACTGGAATGCTATAGAAATTTGTACATAGACTTTTAATAGCAATATGAACCTCTGGAAATTTTGCTAGATTTATTTATTGAGAGGTCATCATACTTCCTTCACAATGTAGAACTTGGAGTTATAACTTGAGAAATTTAACTGGAAGGCTATAAAAATTTGTACATAGACTTTTGATAGAAATATAATATGAACCTCTGGAAAATTTATTGGACCCTTTGGGCCATGATAATTGACACTTCATGTGTAAATTGATGAATATCTTAAATATAAGGAATTAAATTATAGGCCCAATATAATTTAATTAAAGGAAAAATATGAAAAATCTGAAGTTTATCATCTATACAACTTCTAGAATCTTGATTGAGTACATATTAGATAGAGGATCATGTAGTCTCTCTTCTAAGTCATGTTATCACACTTGAGGACAATTGGGTCTACAAATAATAAAATTGAATATTTGACTTAGACCCCATATGATCATCATACATAGAATTGTTAAACCCCTGATCATTATGAAGGCATAGATTGATTAAAGGATTAACCATTAGTGACATACACTAGAAGAAAGGGGTTGGGGGTGCATTTAGTAAATCCATAAATTTGGGAATTGACAAAGAAATGATAGTAGATGTGAGGAATGACCCGTCAGCAAGTATAAGTGCGATTGATGTATGAATTGGGACCTTAAGTAGGCATTGAGTGATGACATACAAAATAATCGGTCACTAAGAAAGGTAGGGTTCAATGTTCAATTGAACATCGACACTCGTCTGTCCGATCTATTTGTAATCCACCTTAGGACTTTGGAGTTACTAGAGAGGAAATAAGAATAAAATAAAGGGCAGCGACCAATAAGAATTAATAAATATCCTGAAAAGTGGGGATTTAAGCTTCAACCCATTGTATTCCCTAGTACCGCTGCCAGCCCTTCGCCAGGTAACCCTCGAGAGTCCATGATTCACCATAAACTTCTAAGTATAACTAAATGGTAGACAAGAGTAATCTAAGTAGGAGAATTTGATAATGTAAACCTCGTCCCAAAAATATCCACGATGGGTTTTGGTCAATCTCCATCAGCTCCCCTTCCTCGATGGATGGTCAAAATAACTCGGTCACCGTTCCTCCCGCCGGATGCCCATACTTAGCTAGCTAATTCTCCTTTGAATTTTCCTACCTTGGCTCATGCTGGATTAAGAAGGATCGAAAGGTGCCCATTAGCCCCTTGAATCTTGTCAAGTAGCACTGCAAAATTGTCTCTCGCACCTTAAACTCTCCTCAGATCTGTGAGGCGACCATCTTGGAGTCTGTATGAGCCTTGAGGTCTTGAATCCCCAGCTCGCGGGATAGACAAAGTACTGCGATCATGACTTCATACTCTGCCTAGTTGTTGGTGCCTGGGAAACAAATGTTAATGGTTTGTTCGATTTTCACCCCCCGAGGAGTCATCGGGATGACTCTTATTCCTACTGAGTATCTTCCCGTCGTTCAGTCCATGAACATCTCCCAAGACTCCCAATGCTATGGCTCCAAATCACTTGCCTCCACTGTGTAGTCTATTAGGAAGTCAGCTACTGCCCGAGCCTTCATTGCCAGCCGAGGGACGAAAGATATGTCGAACGCACTGAGCTCTACGGACCACTTGGCTAGTCTTCCCAAATGCTCAACCCCCTCCATGAAATTGCGGAGCGGGTGATCCTTTACTACCTCGATTAAATGAGCCTGAAAGTAAGGTCGAAGCTTTCGAGCTGAGATATTGAGGGTGAATGCCAGCATCTCCAGAATTGGGTAGCGTAGCTCGGCCTTTCTGAGGACTCTGCTTACATAGTAGATGGGAAGTTGTCTTTTCCCCTCCTCGCACATGAGAACCGATCTAACGGCCTTCGCCCCAACACCCATGTAAAGAAATAAGTCCTCGACTTCTCGAGGCCCCTGTAGTAGAGGTGCTCTTATCAACTGAAGCTTCATGCTTTGAAAAGTGTCCTCGCACTCCATCGTCCACTCAAACTTTTTGTTGTTGCGCAATGTCTTGAAGAAGAGAGAGTATTTCTCCCCTGCTCTTGAGAGAAACCTAATCAACCCCATGAGCCGACCCATTAATCTTCGAACTTCCTTCAAATTTATCAGAGCTTCCATTTCCATGATGGCTTTGACTTTGTCTGGGTTCGACTCTACTCCTGCCGGGGTCAAGAGGTGACCAAGGAACTTTCCTTTTCTTGCACCAAAGATGCACTTCGCAGGGTTGAGCCTCATCTTGAACTTCCAGAGGGCGGCGAAAGTCTCTGCCAAATCTTGCAGATGTTCTTCCACGCTCTTGCTTTTTACCATAAAGTCATCGACGTACACCTCAAGATTTAGCCCTTTCTGCTCCCGAACACCCTGTCCATTATCCTCTGTGAAGTCGCTCCCGCATTCTTAAGCCTGAAAGGCATCATCTTATAGAAATAACACTTGTCATTCGTGCTGAAGGAAACATTTTTTACGTCGGGTGGGTGCATGCGGATTTGGTGATAATCGAAGAAAGCATCTACAAAACTCATTATAGTGAATCCGACGGTCGAGTCTACTAACGCGTTGATTTCATGTAAGAGGTAACGATTCTTGGGGAAAGCTTTATTAAGAAGGGAGAAGTCGATATCCATGCACCATTTCCCATCACACTTTTTTACAACTACAACATTGGAGACCCATCCTGGGTACTGGATCTCCGACACAAACCCAACCTCCAATAATTTCTTCACCTCCGCACGAATGGGCTTGGCCAAGGCAGTGGTTGTTTCCCTCTTCTTCTAGCAGATGGGGAGGACTCCCTGATCAAGGTTGAGATGGTGGCAAGCGATGTCATCTTCTATGCCTGGCATGTCCGTTGCGCTCTATGCGAAGATATTCGCGTTCCCTTGGAAGCATTATAAGATTTTCTCTTTGACTTCTTCCATCAGCTCCCCACTGATTCTAACTTTTCCTGGCCTCCCGCCATCAGCGTGAATCTCATTCTCCTTTATCTCGTCTACGGCCTCCAAACTCACCATTTCTTCCATCACTCCGTCGACCACCTCGGCCTCATTCTTCCAGTTGATCGTGTTGACGACGTTGAGTTAGCACCACCTCACGATCTTGGGATCACTCCTGACCTCTATCTGTAGGCCTCCGATGTTGTACTTTATACATTAGTGATAAGACGGGGGCACGCACTAGAAGGCCTTGATGAGGGGCCTCCTAAAGATAGCATTGTAACTACTGGGCGCGTCCATGATAATGAAATAGAAATTCTTCAAAGTTCCTCCCAACATCACGAGGAGTTCCACTCCTCCCTCAACCTCCTTCTGTTGGAACAACCCTATTTGTGATTTGGGCTAGGATCACTATATGTTGACTAAGGACAAGTTGACCCCAATGCATAGTTTATGGGTCAAGAGTTTAGGAAGAAATTTGGCTGTTAGATCTAGAAATTTAATTCAAATTCTGCGTTCGACGAATGGCTAGCTGCGTTCGAAGAATGGCCAGCTTCGTTCGACGAACATCAAGCTATCTGCGTTCGACGAACATACTTGTTCTCAATGCTCGATGATCCCGTCTCTGCGGTCGAAGAATTTGCCCCAGCTCAGCGCTCGACGCATTTGCTCAAGCTCAGCGCTCGACGCTCAGCGCTCGACACTTTTACTCAAGCTCAGAGGTCGACGAATTTATCCAGGCTCAGCGGTCGACGAATTTTTCCATTCGACGATCTTAAGTCTGCGTTCGATGAATATTCAGCAGATGTTCAGAACAGTGAATTAAATATTGAGGTCAACGAAGTAAATGTTGTGTTCAACGAAAATCTTGAGGTCGACGAATCTGAGATCGACGAAGTTTGTTCAGATTGAAGAAAACATTATTTAAGTGAAGATTTTTTTCAGAATATTATATTTACTCATTCTCTGAATTCAGATCGACGACAACAACGACTCTTTTCTTCAGATCAAGTAAGGAAACATATTTATTTATTATTTAAGTTATAGCCGTTGACAATTCCTGCAGAAAAGAACAAATTATGAAAAAGGAAAGAAATTTCGGCGTATTACTTACAGTTCCCAGAAATATGCTTTCAGAATAATATATCCCTTAATATACGGGATCTGCATTTAATAGCTGTTAGATATTTGAAAAGGGAGAAGATATACATCATATTATACTCAAGCTTACACGACAGATAAAATATAGCATACTTTACATATTTGTTGTACAGAAAATCGACAGAAAAGGAAGAGAGAGATTTACAGGAAGAATAGAAGAATAAAATAACAGATTTTCATCTTCTTCCTCCATAGCATCATTCAGAGAACAGAACTTTCATCTTTTTCCTCCTTCTCGAGCAGCATCAGTTTTCTGAGAACAACTTCTACACCTTCTCTCAGTCTTTTGCTGCAAACACAGATCTTCAACAGAGCAACTATAATCTGAAGAAATACTTCTCTCAGATTAATTAGCTACAGGAGGATCAAGTTTTACAAAGAGAAATCTCCAGCAATTTCAACTGTCAAACAACTTCAATCAGACAGAGGAGTTTTTCTTCAACATCAAATCCACTAGAGTCTTCTCTATGCATCTTGACAGAGAAGAATAACTAAACCCCTCTCTATCCCATTATGTACAGGGTTAATACTCCCTTCAAAAGTGTAACCCACTGGTGGCAAGACACCTTATCAAAAAAATCCTTGTGTGGGTTTTAAGTACCTTATCAAAAGCTTATCGGTGATTTGGGCACCTGATCAAACTCCCATTGGTGTGTGGACACCATATCAAAAATCCCTTGGTGTGAGGGCACCTTATCAAAAATCCTAGTAGATTCCTACCAAGAGTGGTAGAAGAGTAGACGTACCCAGATTATTGGGGAACTACTATAGCTCCTTGTGTCCTCTGTGATTCCTTATTTCTTTGTGCTGTGCTGTGTGATTTTATTTATTTCAGTTTTTATTAAACGCTCTGCTTACACATATATATAACACTATTTTTAATTCCGCAAATAAAACTAAGGGAAAAAAGTTTTAAACTCTATTCACCCCCCCCCCCATTTAGAGTTAACTTAAGATCTAACCTCCACTTTCAATTGGTATGAGAGGGTTGTTGATCTTATTTACAGGCTAACACCTGGATCACAAAGATCAATTAGATCTTAAAATATTTTAGAGTTTTTATTGTTTTTATTTTTTGTTAAAAACTCATGGCACAAAACAAGGAGTATTCAAACACAAGACCTCCTATGTGCAATCTCAGTAAGTTTGCACTGTGGAAAGCAAGGATTAGGCTTTATCTGAACTCAATTGATGAAGAAATCTTTAATGTAATTTTGACAGGACCTCCAACACCTACAACAGCAGCAAGTACTGAAACCACAACTGCAGCAACAAACAACACTGCTGTCCCACCTCCTGAATGGACTGAAGCTCAGAAAAAGCAAAGAAGTGCTGATGCAAAAGCCATGAATATTCTGGCTCAAATAATGTTTGATGACATATTTCAGAAAGTGGTGGACTGCACCTCAGCTAGAGAGATATGGACCTCTCTCAACAATATGGTTGTAGGCTCTGCTGATGAAAGAAAGGACAGAAGATCTCACTTGATCTCTCTGTATGAGAACTTCAAGAAGGGTGAAGAAGAATCAGTTGCAGATATGTACACTAGATTAAGTGTAATCATAAGTGAAATCAGAACACTGGACAAGGAAATCTCATTAACTCAGATCAATGACAAAATCCTAATGTGCTTCCCCAACACTTGGGACTCAAGGATCTGGCCTATCAAGGAAGCCATAAGTCTTAATGAGAGAACTACTGAGACACTGCTAGGAAAGCTCAAATCCTATGAGCAACTCATCAAGACAAGGGAAGCTGAACAAGTCAGCACCTCCTCTTCAACAAAGAAGGATATGAATATTGCCTTCAAATCTACAGAAGAAGAAGGAAAGACTCCAGACAATGAGGAGTTGATGAGTCTGTTTGCAAAAAGATTCTACAAGATGGCAAGAAAAGATTTCAGGAAAAAGTCATCCAGAAACCATGAAAAGCCAAGGTATGACAAAAACAATTCTAAAGAAATTATTTGTTATGGTTGCAGGAAATCTGGACATATTGCACCAGACTGTCCAGAAAACCAGAAGAAAGAAAAGAAAAAGGACAAAGAAGAGAAAAGAAACTCCAGTAAGTCTTCCTCCCACAAATACAAGAAGAAGGGAAGAGGATTTGTAGCAGAATCTTGGAGTGAAAATGAATCAGAATCATCATCCAGCTCATCAGATGATGAAGAAGAAACAAAAGAGAATGATCAGTGCCTGATGACAATTTATGACTCAGACAGTGAGTCAGGAAATGCATCTTCATTCAGTGATGATGAAGACTATGAAGAAGAGAAGAACTTTTGCATGATGGAAATCAATGCCTCAGCCAACAATTCTGATAAAGAGGAATCAGAATCAGAAGCAGAAACTGATGCAGATCAGGTAATATCTACCTTTGATTTTACTTCAGTTGAATTCAAAGCTGAATTCAAAGTCCTTTGCTCAGACTTAATTAAATCTGAGAAAAAAATAATCTCACTCAGACTTAAGCTAGCTGAAATGAATGATATAAGTGAAGAAAATATAAATCTTAAGAAAGATTTGGCTGCCTCCAGGGAACATATTGTTCTCATTGAGAGCAAGTTGTCTGAAGCCAAGAAGTTTGAAGAATCCCTAAATGGGAGAAGCATCAAACTGATGGACATTACAAGCACAGTAAATGCTAGACTTAATATCAAACTAGGCTTGGGTGCTTCATCAAGTGAGCCACCTCTGATTAAGAAGGTAATATTATCTACACCTATAAAATTCATCTCTGCTAAGAGCAAAGAGGTTGTAGATGAAAATAAAAACATTTCAAGTAAGACTGTCGAGAATAGCAGAATTCAGCAGAATTCGTCAAACGGAGCTCGACGAAATATACCCACTTCGTCGAACGGAGCTCGACGAACTCTGAAGACAGATTTTCTATATAGTTATTATATGAACAGGGCTCGACGAAATCTCAGTCATTCGTCGATCGGCGCTCTACGAACTCAGCCCAGTTCGTCAAATAGAAACTATACAGCAAATCTGAAGAATTCTCATTCTTCACATTCTATCAATCCTTTCACTGAATGGATAATACCTCCAAGGAGATATCATCCACAAGGCTACAAGGACCAACCTGAAATGTCTTTTATTTTAGATTTTTGTGGTAATACAAAAAGACCCAAGGTAGTCTGGGTCAGGAACAAATAGATTGTTTTCTTGTTTTTGTAGGTACACAGCTGTCCAAGGATAAATGAGAAATGATATTTGGATAGTGGCTGTTCAAAACATATGACAGGAAACAAGGCCAACCTGAACAATTATAAGGCAAAGCTTGGACCAAAAGTTATATTTGGAGATTCCAACTGTGGACAGACCAAAGGCTATGAAAAAGTCAAGGTTGGAGAAGTCACCTTCAAAGAAGTAGCTTATGTCAAGGGACTAAAGCATAACCTCATCAGCATAAGTCAATTATGTGATGAAGGGTATCAGGTAACATTTAATAAATTGAAATGCCTTATTAAATCTTCTAATACTATTATTGTTTTATCAGGTATTAGGAAGGGTAATATATATTTAGTGAATTTCAATTCATCTACTTCAGAAGTTTGTTTATTTAGTGATTTAAGCAAACCTAGTGAACTTTGGCATAAAAGATTAGGACATGTAAACCTTAGGACCATTGCTAAATTATCTAAGGACAATCTTGTTAGAGGTTTACCCTTAGGTTCATATAAGAAAGAAGGTTTTTGTAGGACATGTCAGCTAGGCAAGCAAACTAAAAATAGCTTTAAATCATTATCTAAAAGTGATTCACCTAGAATCTTATATTTGCTACATATGGAACTTTTTGGACCTATAGCAACAAAGAGTTAGGGGGGAAGTCTTACACTCTAGTTATTGTAGATGACTTCTCTAGATTCACTTGGGTGTTCTTTTTGAGAGAAAGTCAGATAACTTTAAAGTTCTTACAGACTTTCTTAAGAGCATAAAGATTGAGTACTCTACTGTAGTTGCATTGATCAGAAGTGATCATGGCACTGAGTTTGAGTCTCTTCTTATTCAAGAATTCTGTGAGAAGGAAGGTATCAGGCATTGCTTCTCAGCTCCTAGAACTCCTCAACAAAATGGGGTAGTTGAAAGGAAAAACAGAACTCTAATTGAATCAGCAAGAACATTGCTTGCAGATGCTAATTTGCCCCTATCTTTTTGGGCAGAGGCTGTTAGCACAGCAACTTATGTGCTGAATAGAAGTTTGATACACAAACTTAAGAGAAAGACTCCTTATGAATTACTTAAAGGGAAGAAACCTAAAGTTAGCTATTTTAGAGCATTTGGCTGTAGATGTTTTATTCATAACATTGATAAGAAATACCTTAGAAAATTTGAACCAAAATCTGATGAAGGAATTTTCTTAGGTTATTCATTAGTCAGCAAAGCATATAGGATTTATAATAAATCTACTCTTAAAATAGAAGAATCTATGCATGTTTCTTTTGATGAAACTAACATGTTTTATAAGGAGAAGAATTCTTCTACCATAGAAAATCTACAGGTACCCACATTATGTGAGCAGCTAGATCAATAAGCTCTACATAAGGAAGAATTTCTAAATTCTGAACAGCAGAATACTGAAGAAAGTGAAGAAGAAAATCACCCAGATTTTGCTGAAAGTTCAGAACAGATAATAACAGATCATCCTCCACAGGATATATCAGCTGAACAAAATCCCCAAGTGGAAATCATTGCTGATCCCACTATACCTGTTGATTATGTCATTATTAAAGATCACCCCAGATCTCAAATAATTGGAGACATATCAACTGGTGTGCAAACAAGGCATCAAGCAAATCAGAACATGATGCATACTTCTTTTCTCTCTCAGATTGAACCTCAATCCCTACAAGATGCAGAACAAGATCCCAACTGTATCATTGCTATGCAAGAGGAACTCAATCAGTTTGAGACAAACAAAGTTTGGGAATTGGTTCCTAGACCAAAGAATTATCTAGTTATTGGAACTAAGTGGGTCTACAGGAATAAGCTAGATGCAGTTGGAAACATTGTGAGAAACAAAGCTAGACTAGTAGCTCAAGGATACTCACAAGAAGAGGGAATAGACTATCATCAGACTTTTGCACCAGTTGCAAGACTTGAAGCAATCAGAATTTTTCTTGCATTTGCTGCATACAAGAAGTTCAAGGTATATCAAATGGATGTAAAAAGTGCATTCCTGAATGGAGAAATCAAAGAAGAAGTCTATGTGGAACAACCACCAGGTTTCATCTCTCCAACTCAATCCTCTTTTGTATTTAAGCTTAAGAAAGCTCTTTATGGTCTCAAACAAGCTCCTAGAGCATGGTATGAAACTTTAACTAGTTTTCTTCTAGAGAATAAATTCTGTAGAGGTATAGTAGACAAAACATTATTTTCAGGATACATAAAAATCAAACATTGCTAGTTCAAATATATGTAGATGATATTATATTTGGCTCTACTGATTCAAATTTGTGCAAAAGATTTTCTAATTTGATGCAATCTAAATTTGAACTATCATACTTCTTTGGTCTTCAAGTGAAGCAAACCCCAAATGGAATCTTCATATCCCAATCTAAGTATGCTAAGGAATTAGTGAAAAGATTTGGTATGTCTGATTCTTCCACCATTAAAACACCCATGCCCTCAAATGCTGTTGTTGATAATGATGAATCAGGGAAACCTGTTGATTCAAAAGTATATAGAGCAATTATTGGCTCTTTACTTTATTTAACAGCTAGTAGGCCTGATATAATGTTTGCTACGTGTATTTGTGCTAGATTCCAAGTTAACCCCAAAGAATCTCATCTAATTTTACTAAAAAGGATTTTAAGGTATATAAAGGGTTGCCCTAATCTAGGACTTTGGTATCCAACAACATCTGAATTTGAATTAACTGGATTCTCAGATTCAGATTATGCTGGATGCAGAGTAGACAGGAAAATCACATCAGGAACTTGCCAGTTTCTTGGTGATAGGCTTGTGTCTTGGTTTTGTAAGAAACAGACATCTGTGTCCACATCAACAGCTAAAGCTGAATACATAGCTGCTGGCAGTTGCTGCTCACAGATGCTGCGGATAGAAAATCAGCTCCTAGACTATGATGTCAACTTAAATAATTCAATTATATTTTGTGACAATACTAGTGCAATATCTATAGCACAAAATCCACTTCTCCATAGTAGGACTAAACACATAGAGATTAGGCACCAGTTCCTTAGGGATAATGTGGATAAAAACAAAATCTGCCTACAGTTCATCTCTACTGATGTGCAAAGAGCTGACATTTTCATCAAGCCCTTGGATGAAAAGAAACATATTTTCTTTATAAATCAGTTGCGAATGATAGATGGAGATTCAATCTGTTAATAAATTAAGTTTTCTACTTACCCATCTCTTCATTGAACTGAGCTCGACGAAATCAAGTTTTTCGTCGAACGGAGATCGACGAAGTCATCAAGTTCGTCGAACCAAGATCGACGAAAACTCATTTTTCATCGAACCCAATTTTTCTGAAGCTTTTTATTTCAGCATGTCATCATTAATAAAATTTTTTATTAGCTGATTGTCTACAAAATTGCTTCTCTTTCCAGTTCCTTTTGCACTTGATCTCTATTTTATTGTGCAGGAACAATAGCAATGACAATCTTGCATCCTCCCTACCTCCATCAAATGTACCTTATTCAAGGGGCCTAGCTTCAGGCCTTTCCTGAAACTAGGTAGGGGGAGAAGTTTTGCATGAACAAGCTTCATTTGATGCAATGTTTTGCTCAGGGGGAGTTGTTCTATAATCTAGGCAAGAGAGAAAAGCTGAAGAACCTCCAGTCTCAGGGGGAGACACTCTCAGAGGGAGTTGCTGTTTGAAGGAAAGCTTGATAAAGCTTACAGCAGCTTGCTGATTACAATTTGCTATTTCAGAAAAGTATTGTGTAATTTAGATGCAGATACAGCTCAGAAAAAGAACTTTTATATAAAAAATTCAATATCAGTTATTGCTACAGCATAGCTAATCAAAACTATAAAGCTGATCAAAAGTAGAAAGTAGTTTGCAAATTCAGATTTCAGAATATATCTATATGCAGATTCAGAACATAGTATTTGAATTTAAAAGGAGCAGCAGATAACACATTCAGAAATCAGATAAAGATTCAATTCAGAATTCAGAACAATACAGTTCAGTTCAGATCAGAATTCAGAACAACACAGATCAGACAAAATCAGAATTTCAGAATTTAGAAGCAGCAGAATTCAGAAAAATCAAGGTTCTGATTGTTTTTTCAGTTTTATTTTTATTGAAATGTATTTTCAAAACTCAGAGTACTATTCATTTTATATCTGATAAAATATTTAAATAATAATATCAGATATATTCATGCTCTGTTGTTTTTGATGTTTATCATTTGTTTATTTTCAATTTTGTCAAATAGTGTCCTAACCCAAATAGGGGGAGATTGTTGGAACAGCCCTATTTGTGATTTGGGCTAGGATCACTATATGTTGACTAAGGACAAGTTGACCCCAATGTATAGTTTATGGGTCAAGAGTTTAGGAAGAAATTTGGCTGTTAGATCTAGAAATTTCATTCAGATTCTGCGTTCGACGAATGGCTATCTGCGTTCGACGAATGACCAGCTTCGTTCGACGAACAACAAGCTATCTGCGTTCGACGAACATACTTGTTCTCAGCGCTCGACGATCCTGTCTCAGCGGTCGAAGAATTTGCCCCAGCTCAGCGCTCGACGCATTTGCTCAAGCTCAGCGCTCGATGCTTTTACTCAAGCTCAGCGGTCGACGAATTTATGCAGGCTCAGCGGTCGACGAATTTTTTTGTTCGACGAACTCAAGTCTACGTTCGACGAATATTCAGCAGATGTTCAGAACAGTGAATTAAATATTGAGGTCGACGAAGTAAATGTTGTGTTCGACGAAAATCTTGAGGTCGGCGAATCTGAGATCGATGAAGTTTGTTCAGATCGAAGAAAACATTATTTAAGTGCAGATTTATTTCAGAATATTATATTTACTCATTCTCTGAACTCAGATCGACGACAGCAACGGCTCTTTTCTTCAGATCAAGTAAGGAAACATATTTCTTTATTATTTAAGTTATAGCCGTTGACAATTCCAGCAGAAAAGGATAAATTATGAAAAAGGAAAGAAATTTCAGCGTATCAGTTACAGTTCCCAGAAATATGCTTTCAGAATAATATATCCCTTAATATAAGGGATCTGTATTTAATAGCTGTCAGATATTTGAAAAGGGAGAAGATATACAGCAGATTATACTCAAGCTTACACGACAGATAAAATATAGCATACTTTATATATTTGCTGTACAGAAAATCGACAGAAAAGGAAGAGAAAGATTTACAGGAAGAATAGAAGAATAAAATAACAGATCTTCATCTTCTTCCTCCATAGCATCATTCAGAGAACATAACTTTCATCTTTTTCCTCCTTCTCGAGCAGCAGCAGTTTTCTGAGAACAACTTCAACACTTTCTCTCATTCTTTTGCTGCAAACACAGATCTTCAACAGAGCAACTATAATCTGAAGAAATACTTCTCTCAAATTAATTAGCTACAGGAGGATCAAGTTTTGCAAAGAGAAAGCTCCAGCAATTTCAACTGTCAAACAACTTCAATCAGACAGAGGAGTCTTTCTTCAACATCAAATCCACTAGAGTCTTCTCTATACATCTTGACAGAGAAGAACAACTAAACCCCTCTCTATCCCATTCTGTACAGGGTTAATACTCCCTTCAAAAGTGTAACCCACTGGTGGCAAGACACCTTATCAAAAAATCCTTGTGTGGTTTTTAAGCACCTTATTAAAAACTTATCGGTGATTTGGGCACCTGATCAAACTCCCATTGGTGTGTGGACACCTTATCAAAAATCCCTTGGTGTGAGGGCACCTTATCAAAAATCCTAGTGGATTCCTACCAAGGGTGGTAGAAGAGTAGACTTACCCAGATTTATTGGGGAACTACTATAGCTCCTTGTGTCCTCTGTGATTGCTTATTTCTTTGTGATGTGCTGTGTGATTTTATTTATTTCAGTTTTTATTAAACACTCTGCTTGCACATATATATAACACTATTTTTAATTCCGCAAATAAAACTAAGGGAAAAAGTTTTAAGCTCTATTCACCCCCCCCCCCCCTCTAGAGTTAACTTAAGATCTAACCTCCACTTTCACATTCCTCTCGCCTGAGAAACCAAAGAGGGGACCGTCAGTGGTGGTAACCCTCTTCCCTACTATGGCAATCACATCAAACGCTTTCTAGAAAAATACATTGACAAAGCTCCCATTGTCTACGAAGATTATGGACATTGTCAATTTCTCCAGCGCCACCTGGATCACCACCGCATCGTGGAAGGGATTCTCATTTCCCAGTGTATCTTCTGTCGAGAATGTAATCTCTCCGATCAGTGGCAGGGTTTGCGAACTGCAAGCCACGCTTCAGCGATACACCGCGTGGAGACTCCCCTTCTTAGTTTCCTCCAGGACAACCCCACTGTAGATCACTCTGATCCAGCCACGACCCCCTTGGTCCACTCTACCTTCGCAGCCTCTCAGGTATCGACCCCCAACCTCTTCATTTCTCCTCTCCTGCTCCTGCTCCTTGCTCTTGCTGCCCTCCTTGGGCTCTTCCTCCTGCTCCTCTCCACAACTCTATAAATTCTAGACAAGTTGATGTGGCCTAACCTTCCTCCTGATAGAAGTCACAATAGAGTACCATCATTCTCTCCTCTGCTCTCCTCAGCTATCTGGCTCTTCCACCCCGACCTCGATCCCTATAAGATCTCTTTTTCCAAAACCTGTTCGGGTACTTGAAAACTCGAACCTCTCCCGCATCGCACGGTTGAGGTGGATCTTCGCCCAGAATCGCTGCCTTGCGGTGTCACCGACACTCGGGTCGACCAACACCGCTCAGCACCAACCCTGCCGGCTTTACGATCATAAGTAAATAATGCTAAAAAGTAAGTACATAAAAGAAGGCATGTCCACAATCACAGCATCATATATAAGTATATAATGAGAACAGAAAGTCCAAAAGAGAAGTACAACTAAAGGGCTTAAACCCGATACATATGCAAAGTAATGTACTATCTCTCTCTCTACAACATGCGGAAGTCTACAACCAAAAGCTCTCAAAAGCGGAAATCTAACTATCTAATCAACCTGTGGCGTCGTGGTAGTGCGTTGCATCTGCTGCTCAGGTCCTGCCATCTCGTCCTGCTGCGCGCGGGACAACTCCGCCTCCTCGGACTCCTGCGGTCACACCGACCGTTAGTCATAAAGACTAAGCCGTTTTGTCCTCTCCTCCCTCCACGACTCCTAGGCACCGAGCGGGAGGAAGAAGCGGAGGACAAACAAGGGGTAAACAAGATGGTGGTGACATGGCACTATTCTAGTAGGTATAAGTAAAGCAATAAAATCTAGCTAGCAGTATAGTGCAGGTAAAAGGCAGTAAAGTAGAGCAATGAAGTAAGCAGTAAGTAGAAAGGAAATGCAGTGCAGTAAGTAAATCTAAACTACCATCACAGATTCGTACATTAACTTATATGAACGCCCATACGACATATAAGTTAAGATGTCCAGGTAACCCATCATATAAAAAAGCCCATACTAATTTATATGATGGGGCTATGCTATGTGTATGTTATGTTATGCTATGGTTATGATGTTTCAATGAATTATGCGATGTGACTCACCCACACGACTCTATGCGCACAGACCTTTATAGTTCCCAGTTTGTTTGAAAGGAAGCCAACCTTTCGGGTACCGACCGTCGTGGCTCACGGTGGTAGTGGATCGGGCACTCCACATCCTAGGCGGGTATAGTCACTACCAAGCCTAGACCTCATGTACGCCTCAACGCTAAGAACACAACATCGGAGCTCTTGCGTACTCTTGCTGGAATCCACCAGACTTTAAGGTCGGAGTGGGTTATTAGGGATCGTCCTCCAGACCGCGGTACTCAAACTTACCGGCCCTATAAACCTCACCCTCACCTGAGTCAACGTACTACCGTCGGTGACACGACTATCCTAGTACCGAAGACTCGCCACTATTTGAATAAGTAACAGGTGTTAACATGTCCACCCGAGCTTCCGGCTCAGGGACTAACACACAAGCTGATCCAACCCATCACCTTCCCGGAGGAGATCCATACCAGTCTACATACCCACTTAGGCTACTCTTGCCTACAATATAATTTGTGTTATATTTAGGGTGAATCTTGGATTTCCCGCGGCGTACTCCGTAAGGGGCCCCTAACGGTACTACAGATCGATGGGCTCAACCCCATCGTCCTCTTCAAGACAATTACTTTAGTTGGTGGTTAACATTTGGTTCACCCTCATCATTTCATATGCTTAGTGTGATTTAACTCCAGACCCGTCTAACCCTATTAGGTTGGACGTACCTCTTTTCCTTCTACATTAACCCTAATACAACCTCACAACCAACCCTAGGATTGACCCTACTTGAATCATGGTGTGATATAACTCATTTACTGATTGTATATAACTTCTAAACACTACATAGGGATCTGAATTATCAAAAACTCAAAATTCTGTTTTTACTAAACGCAGACCACCAAATTGAACTATCCATCAATCCCACAATTGAACCCTTCTAAAAACTCATCACCAGGGTCTGGCATAATTTTCCTAGGCTCCCACTGACCTCAATAAGCTATGTTCCAATTTCCATAATTTTCCATATTAATTTGGTATTTATTATAATTTAATGTAGTTAAGGCCTTAAGCCAAATTACATATGAACTACCCTAAAAAAGACTCATCATGCTACATGAGAATTATCAGTAAGGTAATATTCCATATCATGGTGGTTCACTATGTAGCATGACCCTAGAATGCCATTTGGCCTACCATATCATCATAATTGTATAATTACCAAAATGCCACTATAATTAGGAAAAATAGTAATTCACTTTTGAAAATTCCACAAAAATTACCAAGTGTCCATATGGGGACCCAGAGTCCTCTGCCAAATTATTGTGTCATTACCATGTGATTTGATATTTTACAATGATTAAATATTCAAAGGTAGCAATTACCAATTTCTACATGAGGTACTTGAAATATAATCCAACCAGCATCCACATAATTATCATGGGCATATATTAACCTAAAACTATAGATAACCAAGTATCACATCATTGCCCCATGATTTGATGTTTTAAAAAGATTAAATACTCATAAGGATGTAAAATCCATTTTCTACATGAGGTAGTACATTAAATATAATTCTACAAGCCTCCAAATAATTATCATAGGCATATATTAACCTAAAACTACAGATAACCAAGTATCATATCATTGCCCCATGATTTGATATTTTAAAAAGATTAAATACTCATAAGGATGTAAAATCCACTTTCTACATGAGGTACATTAAATATAATTCTACAAGCCTCCAAATAATTATCATGGGCATATAATAGCATTAAATGACAGATAATCAAGTTTCACTATTTTTCCCCATGATTTGATATTTTTCAAAATAAATTCCCTTAAGCTAGCAAGTACTTAAAATTTCCTACACAAGGAATAATACTTCAATAATTCATAACAAAATTACTATAGTACAATTTCATTCCTAATCAGCCACTGATAGAGTTTCAACACCATACAAGGTCTTATGACCATGCATTTCATTTTATTGAGGAAAGGGTGGCTATTTCATTTATTAGGAAGAAAAATACTTAAATACCTCTAAAAATTCTCAATAAATTAACTAAGTCATTTTATGCTCCTACAAACTTATCTCCAAAGTTCTGAGCCAATGCAAGAACATTTGCTCCCATGTCCTTCACAAATCTCAACATTGCACCCTTAAGGGTTTACCCTTAGGGTTTTAGGTCACACCACCCTAATGGCTCCAAATGGACCATTAGGGTATGACACCAGCATTTGTATATCCATACTCACATATCCAACATGATGGGAGGAGGCTAACACACTCAAGTCCTCAAAATGAACTAAGCCCTAATTTGACCCTTAAAGGCTCTCATTAGGGTTTCCAATTTTCCATACCAAATCAACTCCAAATGGAGTGAAATTTTAGGTAGGCACTACTAAGGTACAAAAGAGTATAACACCAAAGTTTGGTGTCATTTGGACATCATATGCTCCAACAATCAACTTAATTTAAATATTCTAATTACCACAAAAACCCTATGTAAAATTGTCGACCAAGGGCTGTCCCTTTGGCAGGGGGTGCCCCTAGGGTATACCAACCCATGGTTAAAAGCACAGCTCCAAAGCTTGAAGGGTTTGACCTAGGTAATTTTTCTAATGGACTGACCTAGTGTAGGACCAGTCCTAGTAAAACAGCTCCCTAGGGGTCTGTAGGTCACCAAATGATCCAAACTTAAGGCCAAATAACATTTAAGACCAAGGCCTACAACTTTCATGTTGGGCACTTTTTCTAAATCAGCCATTAAGTGGCCTTAATTTCTATTTGAATAGGACTGAATTATTAAGGCTGAAAATACATGCATTGAATTAATTAAATAAGGGAAATATGAGATCTGCACGAATCTTGAAGCAGATCCAAGGGCATTCAGATCGTCTTCCTCCTTGAGCCGACGGCCAGGATTCTCCCGTCCTGGGCTGATTTCCTCCCCCATTTCCCGGCCAGATGGTGTCCACCACGGCCGGCCACCACCGCCACCACCTTCGTGGTGGTCGGGGCTACAACTCCCGGCGACATGGCGGCCGGAGGGGGCGTTTTCTGGCGAGCCTGGGTGGCTCGATTTGAGCCGATTTCCACGAAATCGACGAGTGGATTCGGGCTCAATTGAGCCCGATCCTTCAATCTTTTGTGATGAGAAGCTATCATGATGGGAGGGGAGGAGAAACGAACCACTACTGGTGCGTAGCGGCGGCTCCGGCGGCGGTTTGCCATGGAAAAGCTCAGCTCCGGCGATCCTGCTCCCGATCCCGATTCTCCAGCTACAGCTCTGTTCCAAGGCTTGTTCCCGTCTGCTCTCGACCTCCTGAAGCTAATGGTGAGGCTGGAATGAAGTGAGGAGGCCTCTTTGATTGGTTTTGAAATGGAGCCTCCTCGGTCCTCCCATGGCTGCCACCCTCCTGCTCCAGCTGGCTCCTTGCTTCCACCTGGGTCAAGCCCAGACCCACAGCAATCAGGGGAGGGCCCAAGGCTGATTGGAGGAGGAGTGTGGAGGAGGGGGTGATTGCTTTTCCTTTTGCTTTTCTCTTTTTGTCCCCTTACTCTCTCTACTCCTTTCCTCTTAATTCAAATGTGGTGACATGGACTCACCTAGGTTTAGCCAGCTGCCATGGTCATCTATTGATGTGGGGTCCCAAGGCTTGATTTGGTTCAAGTGCATGAGGGCTAAGTCACTTATATTGGGCTATGTTGACCATGATTGACCTAGAGTTGACTTTGACTTTGACTTGGTCAACATGATGAGTGGGATGGGCCCACTTGGCACTACCCAAGGTTGGTTGGTCCATGGTGGGGCTCCAATTGGTTCAATTTAATCAAAGGGTGTAGATTTGACCAAAATTGGGTAAAGTTTGACTTTGGTCAATTGGGGTCAATTTGTCCCACCATGATGGGGCTTTTGGGTCCAATGAGTTCCTTAAAGTTCTTAGAGTGTGGTGGTAAGGTCAATTTGAACATTTGAGGGTCAATTGCACCCTAATTGACTTGGTTTGGTTAAAGTTGACCTATTGTTGACTTTGGCCAATTTCATGCAATTGGGTCCCTCCCAAGTGCACTTCTCATCCTATAGGGCTCCCTTGGTGGTTAGGGCATCATAAGTGAGGTCAACTTGGACAATTGAGGGTCAATTAACCTAGTTGAGGGGCTTAGGGTTAGGTTAGTTTTTGAGCTTTGGTGTGCACTTAGCAATTTCTGCCCTAGCCTAAGGCCCTTGTGGCCACTCACCTCACCCCTATGCCCTAACATTTGCAATGGGTCTAGAAGGATTGGGGATGTTACAATCCCGACCTATCATGTTTGCCTCCTTGGGAGGGAATTGGTCTTGTCTTCATAGCCCCGGCCTCCTCTCGGGCGAATTGAAATAAGCTCACCGCTCGGGGGAAAACCTCCTCCCCTGACATGTATGATACGACCCTCTTGCCAGACCCCACTCCTGCCTGCAGGCCGGGCCTTGGAACCTCCTCTCCTACCTTGGCTGTTCTCTACTACTAGAAGGCCTTCTATCTTCTTGCCTCCTCGGTTCCTCCTTCTTGGACTCTGGCTTTTATAGAATCCGTCATTGCCTCCTCTCTTTTACTAGCTTTGTTAACCTCGACATGAAATTGCAATTGGTGGCCTCGCTCTCAATGAGCTACCCCACGCGGTCGATGAAATCTTCGAAAGACATTGGCGGGATGCTAGCCAGCTCCATCTTGAAGAGGCCCTCCTGCAATCCCAATGTCAGAACGACCTGCAGAGCGTGCCCTGACACTTCTTGGACGGTGAGGACTTCTTCCTGGAAGCGATCGATATAACTCCCCAGTGTCTCTTGTGCTCCCTGCTTGATGAGGAACAAAGTTTCAACCCCTCTTTTCCTCTTCTTTAAGGTTGCAAACCTCAATAGGAATCCCCTTCGGAGATCTTCGAAGTTGTAGGTCGATCTTGGATCCAACTGGTGGAACCAATCTCTCACCTTTCCCTTGAAGGAAATAGCAAACAACCTGCATTTGAAAGAATCCGTCATCTGGCGGATCGAGACGACATCCTCGAACCATTGAAGGTGCTGGATGGGATCATTTTTTCCGAAGTAATAACTCATCGTCGGCTCTCTAAATCCATCCGACACTGGCGTTGAAAGGATTAGTTCACAAAAGGGGCTCTCCGGGAAGACCTGGAGAGTAGGACGAGCTCGCTCGAACTCACATTTTGAGTAGCGAGTTGTTGGCGTACTTACGAAGAGAACTCTTTGGTGTAGCATTTGGTCCTCTTCCTCCTGGACAAATTCCTTCTCAGGCCATTGACTTTGACCCGCTAGCCAGGCGAGATGATGACAGGTGGCGGAGGCTCCGCCGCCTGGCTGCACGGTGCGATTAAACGCACAACGTTTCCTCCATTGATCTCATGAACTCCGCAAAAATGCTTTGCGTGGTGAACTCCCTTGATGGGTGCGAGTTCTCTTGGGCATCTCTGTGCTCTCCATGTCTAGTCATAACACAGTCTAATGAGTATTTCCTCATGAGCTACCAATCCATGCTCACCACACCAAAAATGTTGAAACCCGGAAACCAATTCAACAAAGTTCAGACTAAGAGGGGGCAACTTGTGTTACTTGACTCATCGTAGAGCGCTCTTAACAAAGATCTTCTGATCCTATAGATGACCCTCGCTACTAGAGAGTGGATTGCCTACCCACAGACCTGCGAGCAGCAGCGAGAAGGTCCCGCAACACACCCAAAAGTTCTTTTTTTAACTTCCCCTCCCATAGCCAAAACTGAGCTCGGCACCTCGGACGACACAGAGAAAAAGATCAAAGGGGACAACTCTAGGAGGCAGGTTCTTCCTTCTCTGAGGTGATTTGGGGTCTATTTATGGGCAAGACGTCTCAAGTGTAAAAAGGTCTCAAAAGGCCTGCAGGTAGCTTTCTCTGCCTCCCCAAAAATACTACTCATGAATAAGATGGTTTGCGCACAGTGGCCTCCACCTTTTGAGAACACTATTCCTAGACCCTGGTGGTCTACGGATAGTCACTACACCTAAAAGTCACTAATTACTGGCCGGGTGAGTACGAGAGTTGAATTGTTTGCTTGTACTCGCACCGCTACTCTGATGGTAAGTGATTCATTGTAAGAAAATCTTGAAGGCCAAGGACTCGCCTCTCCTACTCGCCGGTGAGTACACCCTGTGATAAGGGATGAACCTGCTCATTTGGGTCCGCCTAAATAATCTTTTCCATGCTCTCTAAATATGGGTTATACACAATCGCTGGTGAATAAGCCTCAATCATTAGATGTATAATGCCCATCTTGCTACGAGGAACATCATGCAATCGTATTGTGTTGTCAACATACAACTTTGCGAGCTTCTCTACATAATTGTCCTTCCAGTTCAGAATGAAGTGTGATACCTTTGTCAAACGATCAACAAACAACCAGATTGCATCATTGCCATGTTGTGACCTCGATAATCCATGCACGAAGTCCATCGATATGTCATCAAACTTCCATTCTGGAATCGACAAAGACTTCAGAAACCCATCGGGACTTTGACACTCGACCTTCATAAGCGCGCAAGTGTGACACTTCTCCACATAAAGGGCAATGTCTTTCTTCTTTCCGGACCACAAGAATAGTTTCTTCACGTCCATGTACATCTTTGTGCTCCCTGGATGAATTGAGTATTTGGTGAAATGAGCTTCGTACATCAATTCATCCCGAAGTTTTCCAAAACTAGGGATGCACAACCTGCTATCCTTACAAAGAAGACCACCTTCAAAGGAAAACTCAACATTGGACCCTCCGACGGTCTCCACTACATAACACTTCATGCTCTCATCAAGCTCTAAATCCTGTCGGACTCGGCCAGCAATGTAATATTGTCCCTACGTCTAGTTTAAGCATACTATAGTTGTTGTGCTCCTATCAACACATGTGATTTCGAGAGCCACCAAGTCATGGATTAGCCGCTCATCATGTATTGCAATCCAACTTGCTCATGCGGGATCCCACTGCAGCATGTCTGCAACCACATTACCCTTCCTAGGAGTGCAATGGATGTCGATTATCAAAGGTGTAGTTGTAAAGGAACTCTATCAACCTTCTTTGTCACTTATTCAACTCCTTCTCATTCAGCAGGTACTTCAAGCTTTTGCAATCCGTAAAGATGCCGATCTTCATGCCATATAAGTAATGTCACCATAATTTTAGAGTGAACACCATAACTGCCAACTATAGATCATGGACCATGTAGTTCCTCTCATGCACCTTTAGTTGGCATGAACCATAAGCAATCACCTTTCCAAATTGGCACAACGCACAACCCAAGCTGCTCCCTGAGGTATCACTATAAACCTCATAGCCTTCTAACCCGTACAGTGAACACAAAATTGGTGTCGTGGTAAGTCGACCCTTTAACACCTCAAAATCTCATGCGTACACTGACGTCCAAGCAAAATTCTGCTCCTTCCTAGTCAAGGTGGTGAGAGGAAGTGTGATCCTCGAGAAGTTCTCCACGAAGTGCCTGTAGTAGTTGACAAGTCCCAAAAAGCTTCAAACTTCCGCCATATTTTCCAGCACAGGACACTCTCAGATAACCACTATCTTCGACGGATCCATTGTGATACCCTCTCCACTAATCATATGACCAAGGAATGTCATTGATGATAGGCAAAACTCGCACTTGGAGAACTTGGCATATAATTGATGCCTCATCAGGATGCTCAAAACTATGTGTAGGTGTTATGCATGCTCCTCCTCGGACTAGGAGTAAACCAATATGCCTTCATTGAAGACGATAATGAATCCATCCAAATACTCCCAGAATGTTCTATTCATCAAGTCCATGAATACCGACGATACATTAGAGAGGTCGAATGACATTATGGTGAACTTATAGTGCCCGTAGTGGGTACTAAACGTCATTTTAGGAATACCACATTACCTAATCTTTAACTGGTAGTAACCACACTTCAAGTCTAATTTTGAAAACATAGTTGGCCCGACTAGCTGATCGAACAAGTCGATGATTCGCGGGATCAGATATTTGTTCTCTGTCAGCTTGTTCAGTTCATAGTAATATATACATAAACGCAAGCTCCCGTACTTCCTTTTTATGAACAGGACCAGTGCACCCTAAGGAGAAGAACTTGGTTGTACATAGCCTTGCTCCAGTAATTCTTTTAGTTGAAATTGCAGCTCTCCCTATTCTTTTGGCGCTATATGATATGGTGAGTGTGATATGGGCTTGGCACCCAACACTAGCTCAAAATAGAAATCAATCTCCTACTGAAGCAGATCCCTAGAGAGCTTATTCAGAAATATGCCAACAAATAACGCTACTGTTGGAACATGTTTTTCACATCTCTTAGTTTGAGAATAACAAATCTCATTGTATTTGATTATATTTGCCATGTGTTTATAGTGTGCAGGAACTTCTACTTTCAAGCCTCTATGACTACGAGAAAGAAAGACGAAGAATTCCCTACTAGGTCAATGCTCTGGTGCTAGCACGACGCGCTAATGCTATCGCTGGCGGTAGCTGTGCAGATTTGAAAACTTCAACGAAAAGGAAACATTCAAGGTCGTCGAGACCGAATATGACAACTCTTACAGTGGGGCGTTAAGGCTATCGCCCGACTGTAACTTATTGAAGTCCCGCAATCACGATGCTGATTGAGGAGCAGAAAAGGAAGGTGATATGACGACTGGGAATATGATGGATTGTTTTTGAAAATTAAATTCCTGCGGAGCCTGGGTTCGGTTAGATTTCGGCCGGCATTTTCGCGGAGTCCGGCGAGTACTCCTACTTCGAGGAGCGAAACCTTTATCCCACCTGTCGAGGTGATGGAAGTAACTGTTGCTCCCGCTTTCAGAATATCGGGGGTAGCACCGCGGCGACGGGGCCGAAATTCTTTTTTGGTTAATTAAATTTTATAAAAAGGGTCTCACGTAGAGTTTTTGAATGTAATTTATCTAACTTATCTTGCGATAAAGGCAAGTGCACCTTATCATTTTATAGTACGGGATATAAATTTTTTTAGAAAATGACATCGCGGTCGTATTTATCCGAGCCTGTGCTGATTATTTCTACTTTGGGGACGCGTTATTATCTTATCGATAAAAAAGAAGTGATTGCATTAATTCTAAAAAGCAGAAAAGACGATAATCGCGGGCTTGGTGTGCGCTTAGCAAAAACCAAGAAAAACGATGATAATGCAGAAAATCTAAACTATGAAAGCGATAAATAATGCAGAAAATCACGGGCTTGGTGTGCGATTAGCAAAAACCAAGAAAAGCGATGATAATGCAGAAAATCAAGCTATGAAAGCGGTAAATAATGCAGAAAATCTAGCTATGAAAGTGGTAAAAATGCAGAAAATTTAGCTATGAAAGCGGTAAAACTAATTATGAAAGCTGTAAAATTAATCTCAAACACACACACACAACAGAAATTAAGAAAAAGAAGAACAAGAACATGAAGAAAAACTAGCTATTTTATTAAGAAAAAAAAACTATTACAAAACTTAGAGAGAGACAGAGGAAAACAAGAGAGAGAGACAAAAGTGGAACACATATCCCAAATACATCATAATTTGTGAACCCTTTAGAGGACGACCCCCTTTATTTATAGGCAAAAGAGGGCTGCATTTAGCAAAAAAGAAAAAAAAAAGATAAGCAGTTGGCGGTTTGACTGAAGAGGAAGGCAAATTTGAGTTGAGTTGGGGTGCGGATAGAAGCTGGCAGGTTCTAAAAGGAGAGAGCTGGCAGGACAGCTTGCTGGAAGGAGAGCGCTGGAGGGAAAGCTTGCTGGAAGGGAATTCGTCGAACGCAGGGACGAGTTCGTCGAACACCTGCAGAAACATACTTATATATATTAAAATTTAGTTCGTCGAACGGGAGAGGGGAGAGTTCGTCGAACTGGGATGGCTGTGAGGAATTCGTCGAACGCTGGGAGGTGGAGTTCGTCGAATGCCTTGATTTCGTCGAGCGGCTTCAGATATATATATATATATATATATATATATATATATATATAGTATATATAATATATAATATATCGTCTAACGCTGGGAGGTGGAGTTCGTCAAACGCCTTGATTTCGTCGAGCGGCTTCAGATATATATAGTATATATAATATATAATCTATCGTCGAACGCTCAGCGCTGCGCGTTCGTCGAACGCAGGGAGCTGCGCGTTCGTTGAATGCAGAGCAGCGTTCGACGAATGCAGAGCAACGTTCGACGAACGCATTATATATATAGCACATATTTTTTTTTATATTTTTTTATATTATTATTATTTTTATTATTATATATTTTTTTAATTTAATTTTCTTTTTATTTATGATTATATTTATACTGTTATTATTTATTATTATATATATTTCAATATATTTAATAATATATACATTACGATGTTTTCATTTATATTTACATATAAATATATGATTATTTATTTAGCTTATTATTTACATACATATAACTATATTGTTTATATTTTATACTATATATATATTTATTATATTTATAATAAATTTATTATATAATAATATTTCAAAGTTTTATTCTTATATAAGTATATTTACTTATTTTTACAAATTACTGAATTATTTCATACTTTAAATAAATCAGATTTTCAAATAGATGAATAGTTATATACATGAGATAAAACAAGTGATTATTTCAATAATTTACATGCAATATGTACAAAATTACCCAAAATTAGGCTAAAAATTATACTAAAAATATGTATAATTTGTTATTCATCAAATACCCCCATACTTAAGCTTTTGCTATTCCAAGGCAAAAGTGAGAGATACCCATAAGACATTAATAGAATTTCTAATTTACCAAAATTTTATTTAATCGAAAGTAAGCTTGAAATAAATTTAGGAGATTAAAAGAGGTAAGTCCAACATCATTATAATGATTTAAAAAGAGCAAAAAAGTTTTAGCCAACAAGACTTCAAAATTTAGCTAAGTAGCGACCTAAATAATTGTAATAATTAGCACCATGATTAGAATAGAATTATAAGAACTTTAACTTTTTAAAGAAATTTTTTTAGAATAATTAAAACTTACTAATTATGCTCTCTCAATTTTTTCATTTATATCTAGCTTTCAATTTGATTGGCTGGGGGTGGGGGGAGCTTGTTAGGAGAAGAGACTTTTGATTTGGGGGTGATGGATTTTATCCTCTCACCCCACTCAATTTTTTTGGATTTGAGAGTGGCTAGGGAATGGAATCATATTCCCATAATGAAAATTTTTTTTTCAATCTTCAAAAATAACCCAATGAAAATGTTTAGGGAACAAAAAATCTAATTCCCATGCCATATAATCTTTTAATAAAATTGTGTGCCTATGTTTACGGAATGAAATCTTATTCCCATTGACATACGATCTTTTAAAATAATATACCAAGAAAGGGGATGTAAGGGGTTTAGAAATTTCTAGATTTTATAAATTAATAAAATTTTTGAGAGTAAGTTTTAGTAGGTTTAAAACATTCCTAAAGTTTCATAAGTTTGGAGTAGGAATAATTAAAGTCTAAAGATGGTCTGGCAAAATAATACAACAAGAAGCTATTTAGGGTAAACTTGAAGTAGTGCTAAAAAATTCGTTCTCAAATTAAATTAAAAAGACAATATATTATTTACAACTAAAATTCCATGAATCTAAATCTTACAAACCATGATATGAATAAGGGTTTTGGCAAATCAAAAATAGTGAAAATGTTTATAAATAAACTCAAACTAATTTTAATAAATACAAAGCAAAGTAGGGGTTTTTATTATATTTTGGGGATTTTATCAGATAAGTTTTCATCAAATTTTTTTTTTGAATTTTTATTATGATCTTTTTTTTTTTAATTTTTGTTTTTGTTGTAACAAAATACATATAAATAGTTAATAAGAAAAAAAAGAAAGAAAGGGAAATAAAAACATAAATAAATAAAATTTTTGGTGTTATGACAAAATTTTTTGAATTTTGTTATAACAAATTTCTAAGTAAAATTTTTGTAATTTTTTTGGATTTTTCAAATTTCTATCTTATATATACATTAATACTTAAAAATTATATATACATTCATACATAATATATATATTTTTTCAATGTTTTTCAAATTTTTTTGGATTCTTCAAATTTCTCTTATATATACATTAATACTTAAAAATTATATATACATTAATACATAATATATATTTTTTTTTCAATTTTTTTAAATTTTTTTTCGATTTTTCAAATTTCTATTTTATATATACATTAATACTTAAAAATTATATATACATTAATACATAATTTTTTTTTCAATTTTTTTCAATTTTTTTGGATTTTTCAAATTTCTATCTTATATATACATTAATACTTAAAAATTATTTTTTATAATGACATTTTTTTTATTTTTTTCAAATGTGCATAAATATATACATAATATATTTTTTTCAATTTTTTTGGATTTTTCAAATATTCCCAGGGACAAAAATAATTACAAAAGGAGGGGAAAAAACACACCCTCATACTTAAAAGTCAACATTGTCCTCAATGTTGAAATTAAGTATGAGGGACAATTCTATATGTACAAAAGCATGAAAAATACAAGAAGGAAAATAGCAGGGGAAAAAGGCACGTCCCTGATTTGGAGACGGAATGACCGGATGAATGCCTGCAAAATATGGGTAAGTAAGAAAATATTAGATAAATATGGGGTGCCTCCCACGAGCGCCTTCGATCTCGTGACCAATAATAAATTCCGGATAATCCGAAGAGCTTCCCCTGGTCATATACTTCTATATGAAAAGAGTTTTTTTCTTTTTTTGTAAGCAATTTTTTTTTTGATTTGATTTATGGATTTTATTTGATGATAATTTAAGTAAAAGAAAGAAAGAGCTTTTTTTTAGATGAAAAAATATATAGATGATTCGTGTTTTGAAATTTTTTTTAGTTTTTCGAGCTTTTTCTATTTTTTTTTGGTTTTTTTTGTTTAGAAATATATGTACAAGAGAAAAAGGGGAGGAAGAAGTAAAAGATAAAATTAATAGCGATTCCCTGTTTCAAAATAACGACACGAAAAGTCCCTGGCAACGGCGCCAAAATCTTGATGGATTATTTTTGAAAATTAAATTCCTGCGGAGCCTGGGATCGGTTAGATTCCGGCCGGCATTTTCGCGGAGTCCGGCGAGTACTCCTACTTCGAGGAGCTAAACCTTTATCCCACCTGTCGAGGTGATGGAAGTAACGGTCGCTCCCGCTTTCGGAATATCGGGGGTAGCACCGCGGCGACGTGGCCGAAATTCTTTTTTGGTTAATTAAATTTTATAAAAAGGGTCTCACGCAGAGTTTTTGAATGTAATTTATCCAACTTATCTTGCGATAAAGGCAAGTGCACCTTATCATTTTATAGTACAGGATATAATTTTTTTTAGAAAATGATATCGCGGTCGTATTTATCCGAGGTCGTGCTGATTATTTCTACTTTGGGGACGCGTTATTATCTTATCGATAAAAAAGAAGTTATTGCATTAATTCTAAAAAGCAGAAAAGACGATAATCGCGGGCTTGGTGTGCGCTTAGCAAAAACCAAGAAAAGCGATGATAATGCAGAAAATCTAAACTATGAAAGAGATAAATAATGCAGAAAATCGCGGGCTTGGTGTGCGATTAGCAAAACCAAGAAAAGCGATGATAATGCAGAAAATCTAGCTATGAAAGCGGTAAATAATGCAGAAAATGTAGCTATGAAAGCGGTAAAAATGCATAAAATCTAGCTATGAAAGCGGTAAAACTAATTATGAAATCTTTAAAATTAATCTCATACACACAAAAAAAAAAACAGAAATTAAGAAAAAGAAGAACAAGAACATGAAGAAAAACTAGCTATTTTATTAAGAAAAAAAAACTATTACAAAACTTAGAGAGAGACAGAGGAAACAAAGAGAGAGAGAGAGAGAGACAAAAGTGGAACACAAATCCCAAATACATCATAATTTGTGAACCCTTTAGAGGAGAGCCGACCCCCTTTATTTATAGGCAAAAGAGGTCTGCATTTAGCAAAAAAGAAAAAAAAAGATAAGCAGCTGGCGGTTAGACTGAAGAGGAAGGCAAATTTGACTTGAGTTGGGGTGCGGATAGAAGCTGGCAGGTTCTAGAAGGAGAGAGCTGGCAGGATAGCTTGCTGGAAGGAGAGCGCTGGCGGGAAAGCTTGCTGGAAGGGAATTCGTCGAACGTAGGGACGAGTTCGTCGAACACCTGCAGAAACATACAATTATATATATTAAAATTTAGTTCGTCGAACGGGAGAGGGGACAGTTCGTCGAACTGGGATGGCTGTGAGGAATTCGTCGAATGCTAGGAGGTGGAGTTCGTCGAATGCCTTGATTTCGTCGAGCGGCTTCGGATATATATATATGTAGTATATATAATATATAATATATCGTCGAACGCTGGGAGGTGGAGTTCGTCGAACGCCTTGATTTCGTCGAGCGGCTTCAGATATATATAGTATATATAATATATAATATATCATTGAACGCCCGGTGCTTCGCGTTCGTCGAACGCAGGGAGCTGCGCGTTCGTCGAACGCAGAGCAGCGTTCGACGAATGCAGAGCAGCGTTCGACGAACGCATTATATATATAGCACAGATTTTTTTATATTATTATTATTTTTATTATTATATATATATTTTTAATTTAATTTTCTTTTTATTTATGATTATATTTATAGTGATATTATTTATTATATATATATTTCAATATATTTAATAATATATACATTATTATTACTATGCTTTCATTTATATTTACATATAAATATATGATTATTTATTTTGCTTATTATTTACATACGTATAACTATATTATTTATATTTTATATATTATATATATATTTATTATATTTATAATAAATTTATTATACAATAATATTTCAAAATTTTATTCTTATATAAGTATATTTACTTATTTTTACAAATTACTGAATTGTTTCATACTTTAAATAAATTAGATTTTCAAATAGATGAATAGTTATATACATGAGATAAAACAAGTGATTATTTCAATAATTTACATGCAATATGTACAAAATTACCCAAAATTAAGCTAAAAAGTATACTAAAAATATGTATAATTTGCTATTCATCAGAATAATATATACTAACGCGACGTGTTAGCATTAACGCGTCGTTGTAGGAGGGGATACCAATTCTGGAGCCAGAAGGTTGCCAAAAATGGCTCGATCTACGTGCCAGAATGTTGCCTAAAAAGGCTACCGCCCGGCGGTAGCACTACCGCTGGCACTAGGATCCGAGTCTATTTAAAGAGCGGTCCGCCTCCGTTTTCATTTGTCGATTAGCCGATTCAAGATCGAAGCCACCACTCTTATATTCGTGAGAGCCTCCTCTTTGCAGCCAAGTGAACTCTGTCAACGTTCGTGAACGCTAAGGACTTGAAGAAAGATCAACCACGCCGACTTCATCTTCAAGTTCATCCCTTGAGGGAGTTTCTTTGATGTTTTAGTTTTTATTGTTTGTAACCTTCATATTTTATTGGTAGAGAAATTTGTCGCGTGGTTGGCGACTAGGGCCTTGCGAGGACTTGGGAGAGTTCGCCTCATGGGTGTGGCGACTAGGTCTAAGGTTAGATCTAGGGGTGTCTCGAGGCCTCATCTGAGTAGAGATAGGCTAGAGTCAACCAGTCCTTAAGAGAAGGGTCGGTATTGAAATCCAAAAAAGTTTTTATGCATTCGCCTCAATCTCAAGCGTCATTGGGATAAGTTTCTATAATGTTTTTCAAGCAATAATATTATATGTATTTCTCTAATAATGTCGTATAATTTTTTATCATTGAAATCTAAACGAAAAAGGGGTTCTCTGTATCTAACGCTGTGCGGTAACGCTACCGCAGGAAGTAGCAACAGAGTTCACTTCTATCATGCTAAATACAACCCACTTTCATAAAAAGGAATACTGCAGTATTTAAACTGAGATATTCTTGAAAATACTGTCAACCCATTTGAATAAAATTAATTAAGATCAAAAGTTCTTACAACCCTTATTCACCCCCTCTAAGGGCGCCTACAGATCTAACAACTGGTATCAGAGCGAGGTTATTTCTAAACGGTCTAACAATCGGGAATAATGGCGCTCCATGAACTCGGTTTTTATGAGAGACAATGAATATCTAGACCTCTACTTTTCACAGGAACTGACTATAACTACTGGAGAACGCGAATGCGCTGTTTTCTACTTAATTTAGATCTAGATGTCTGGGCTTGTATTGAACAACCGTATACTACTCCTACATATGTTATTGGAGAAGTAACCGTGAAAAAGCCTAGAGATAGGTGGGATGATGGAGATAAACAGAAGTGCAAAAATAATGTTAAAATAATGAATGCCTTATTTTGTTCTTTAGATAGAACTGAATTTAATCGAGTTAGTGCTTGCGAAACCGCCTATGATATTTGGAATCTATTGGAAATAACGCATGAAAGTACTTCGCAGGTTAAAGAATCAAAGCTATTCCAATTGGAATCAGAGTTTGAAAGGTTCAAAATTGATACAAACGAGGACGTAGACTCGATGTACATTCGCTTCACCAAGATCGTCAACGCCTCAAAGATACTTGGAAAACCTTCTCAAATAGTGACTTGGTGAGGAAAATCCTTCAGTCCCTCCCTCCAAAGTTCAATCCAAAGGTGACTGTTATTTGTGAATCACATGATCTAGGACGCCTCCAAATTGAGAGCCTCATTGGGAACCTCAAAACCCATGAGGTTGAACTCAAAATCCAAGAAGAAGAATACAACAAAGAGCCAAAGAAGAAAGCCTTGACACTGAAGTCAAGGAATGAGGACGACAATGATGAGGAGGACGAGGAGAGCCTTTTTGTGAAAAACTTCACAAAGTTCATGAAGAAACCGGAAAGAAGGAACGCTTTCCGTAAGTTTTTCCGAAAAGGTTCATCATCTAAAAGAGAGAATAAGGAGAAATCAAGCGACGACGACGAGCAGCCTCCCCCCGAGTGCTTCCGCTGCAAGAAGACCGGGCATATACGAAGCCAGTGCCCAAAATACCTAAAAGATCAAAAAGAAAAGCGGCACAATGGTAAGAAAAGAAGAAGGTTCTGAAGGCTGCAACATGGGATGACTCTTCATCTGAAAGCTCAAGCGGGTCTACTTCAAGCGACGGTGATGAGGCAAATTTGTGCCTCATGGGTAGAAGCCATGAATCTTTGGACGATGATTGCTGAGTCCAAAGCGACATGGAGGTACTTCCTACTACTTGTGATGATCTTTATATTGAATATATGAAAACATGCAAATATTTTAATAAGAGTCTAAAAGATCTTGATCTTCTAAAAATGATCTTTCTAAGGCTCTCTCAAATAATGAATCTCTTACAAAACAAAAGGGAGACTTAGAAAGAAGTTAAAAAACCTCTCTTTCTCAAATTGAAAAAGGAAAGAAATTTTTTGCAAATAGGTGTGGAAACCTAATAAATGAAAACACCCTCTTAAAAGCCCGGATCCATGATCTAAACATAGCCATAGGTAAATTTGGGGTTGGCCAAAAGACTCTTGATATGATTTTTGCAAACCAAAGACATGGAAGTGCTAAATATGGACTTGGGTATGGTTCTGGAAGCTACCGCCCGATGGTACCTATTACCGCTGACGGTAGTGACAGACTAAATAAATCGTTTTATAAAAAAACCCATACTATTTTCTTCAAGTTCTCCATCTTCCAACAAGAGTCCACAAAAAAATTTGAATAAGGTCTCAACCACTTTTGTGCCTTGTGCTAAGTTCTTTCACTTTGGATACACCACGGACTCTTGTAGGATGAAGGGATGATGTGTGTTCAAGCAAATCTGGGTGCCTAAGGTTTCCACCTACTCTATGGGAGGAACCTCTTGGGTATCCAGATCTTTACTCTCATCTTCTTCTTAAGTATGTTGGCAGGCTAAGGAAAAGGAGGACATGTGGAACTTGGACTCGGGGATGCTCCAAACACATTGCGGGCGATAAAGAAAAGTTCATTAGACTCACAAAGAAGAAAGGTGGAATGGTGACTGTACAACCCCGGTGTCCGCCAGGGGGCGAAGTGACCTCCAGGAAAAGGTGTAAGAAGACTAGCAAAATAGAGTACTAGGTGAGCCAGGCTCTCGTCGTCGCTCGCAGGAGGGCGAGCGGGCCAGGGGCCTTGTCGGTCACTCGCAGGGAGGCGAGCGAACCGAGCCACGCTGCTCGCGAGAGAGTCTCCAGTGGATGGCCCGCCCGGGAAGGGTCCATGACCAATTATACCTAAAAACCCTTAGTGGTCTGCGGTTATCCCCTCCAAATAGTGGAGTTTGGCTGTTGGAGGACCATTTTGGGCTGCATATAGTAAAAAAAGTAAAGCAAAATCCCGCTATTAGCAGACCGGACTCAAAAAACTATAAATAGACCTTGAAGGGCACCATGGGAGAGGACTCCAATCTCAGCATTCTTAGCTTCTTCCTCCATAGGTTATCTTGGCTTTGCTCTCAAGCTCTCCAAGGTGCCCAGTCTCAGCTTTGGCTTGGGAAGGGAAGCGCTCAAAGATCTTCCGTGTGTGTGGTGGGACCTCCTCGCTGCGACCAAGGGTCCGTGCTTTGTTCCGAGTCTCCAATCGCTTCCTTCCGAGGAATTAGTAAGTGTTGGATGCCCCTCATCCTTGAGGGCCCGAGCTCCAGAAAGAAGCCAAGTCTTGGTTTCAACATTTTTGGTGTGGTGAGCATGGAGTGCAGCTAGTTCAAGAAAGCTCTAAGGAAGAGATGGCAGGATATGATGAGCGAGAGGCAGACTTCGGTGGCTCGCCGCCACCCGGTGCGCCAGCAACGGTGGAAATGTTGGCCGACCTGAAGAGAGACTTGCGCGGTGCTTTCCAATGCACCCTCGCCTCGGCATTTGGGGGGCCCGCAACTCTGCGCCCCAAGTGGCCCCTTCAGCTAGAGTAGGTGAGTGCCCACCTGGGCAAAGGCCAGGGAAGGAGGCAATGTCCCAGGTGCCGGAGCGAGATCTGGCGGGATGGGAGCTCTTCCCCAGCCCGGCGAGTGCGGGCGGGGTCCAGGCGAGCGCCGTCCCAGGAGGAGGGATCCCGGCCAGTGGGATCCCAGCGAGTGGCCCCTCGACGAGTGCAAGACTGGGAGCCAGTTCGCCCGGGGAGCTTGCAGGGTGAGTGGAGCAGGTCAGGAGTGCGAAGGTGGGAGTCCCTTCTGCGAGTTGGTGCTCTCGACACCACTCCCCGAGGGGTTCAGCGAGCCGGCCATGACTCAGTATACCTACAAGGATGACCCCACTCAACACCTGCAATGGTTTGAGGACATGGTCTCTATCAGACTTATGTCAGACGCTTTCAAGTGCTGACTCTTTTCCACCACCTTGAAGGAGAAAGCGAGGGACTGGTTCCACCAGTTTCCATCCGGGTTGATATATGCCTTCGAGGACTTGCGTCGTGGCTTCCTTCTACGCTTCTCGACCTCAAAGAAGAGGAATAAGGACCCCGAGGCACTCTTCAGCATCACGCAGAGGCATGGGGAGTTGCTGGCTAATTATGTGGATCGGTTCCAGGAGGAGGTCCTCCTCATCCAGGAGGTGCCAGGGTACACTCTCCAGCTCGCCTTCATAGTGGGGCTGCGAGAGTGGTTCTTCAAGATGGACCTCAAGAGGAGGGCTCCTTTGTCTATCGAGGAGTTGATGGAGAGAGCGGTGGAGGAGATAGAAGGGGATGCAGCAAACCCCGAGTTCACGAAGAGGTTGGCACGACTGAGCGAGCCGAAGGTCAAGCATCCAGAGCCAAGGAGAAGGGAGGAGGCAAGAGCCCCGTAGGTGGGGTGGAGGCAGCAGGAAGGAGGGAGGCAGGGCCCAGGAAGGGGGCATCTTCCAAGGAGGCCAAGGAAGACTCCATTAGCTAGGGTGGAGGCAGGGCCCGAGGCCACCTCACCCCACCCGCCTCAGCAGGCGATGACGGTCGGCCAGGGGAGACCAGGAAGGGGAAGAGGAGCCAGAGCTGGGGGAGCCTCTCCCAGGAGAAGGAATAGAGCGGGAGAGGTCAAGAGGAGGGGGCGGCGTTGCCCTATTGTGACTTCCACAAGGAGGAAGGTCACGCAACGACCACCTGCCTTGAGTTCTTGGAGATGAAGGAAGCAAGAGCGTCGGCGACGCAGGAGCAGTGAGCGATGAGGATTAAAGAGGTCCTATCTCAGGACGATGAGAGGTGTGAAGACCGGGTTGATGTGGGGACCCAAGGGGGGATCTGGGCGATCCATGGGGGGGTAGGGATTGAGGTGACCCATAAGGAAAGCCTCCATACCATCAACCGTCGCAGCGTGGATTCGACGTCCCTAGCCCCGCCCCCAACAGAGAAGATCTCGTTCACTCAGAAAGGACATGCCGGGTCACGAAGACCCTTTCTGCGATGCACTGGTCATTCAGACAGCGATCGAGAACTTCACTGTCTCCCGGATCCTTATGGATAATAGGAGCTTGGTCAATGTTATCTTTAAGAAGGCATTTGACGACATGGAGGTGGAGAGCAGGACGGTGTTGGCCTTGGACAGCCCACTGTTTGGGTTCTCCGACGAGAGGAAGGAGGTAGAAGGGAGTGGGACACCATGTAGTCTTGGGGGGGGGGGCAGTCCAGGAATTGTCGTTTTGTCATAATGGATGCCCCAACATCTACAGTGCCATCTTTGGACGGCCTCTTATCAGTGCGTTCCACTGTGTCCCCTCCACATTCCAGCAATGCCTCAAGTTCAGGGCGGGAGGAGTTCAAGTCCGGATAAGGGGAGATCCAAAGGTAGCCCGGCAGTGCTATATGACTGCCGTGAACACCATCTCTTGGATGGCTGATGTGGAAGAGTAGGATCGGGAGATGGGGAAGCCGGTGGGGCTCGAAGAGGAGAAGGAGAGGGAAGAGGAGGAAGGAGAAGCCCAGGTGGAGGGGGCTGATGAACTGATGGAGGTTCGGGAAGAGAGGAAGGAGGAAGTGGCTGATAGTACATTATTTAAGTAGTTTTTATATAATATTTTAGTAGTAATTAATTAGTTTTTATATAATTTTAGTTTAACATATATCTAATTCACTTTATTTTGTGTTTTCAGGTAATCTGGGGTTGCTAATAGCAATTTCAAGCTCATTAGAGTAATCAGGAGAATATTTGGAGAATTTCAGCCGAAATCGCAAAGTACACGGCCTTGGTCACGGGCGTGACCAAGGGCGTGACTTTATGTCACAACCGTGAACCAGCCCCGCGTATTCCAGTTGAAGAAGTTAGCTGCCACGTCAGATTAAAATTACACGCCCTCTGACACGGGCGTGACAGAGGGCGTGACCTCAATGTCACGGGCGTGACTTGCCCGAAATGCATTCATTTTAGCCAGCAATCAATTCCCGCCGTTTCTAGCTTACACGCCCTCGGTCACGGGCGTGACCGAGGCCGTGACTCTTCTGCAACCGCCAAATTAACTCCAGATCGCAGCGTTTCCCACCGTTTCCAGACCCGTTCAAGACACGCCCTTGTTCACGGGGGTGACCGAGGCCGTGACCCGTCGAGATGATTAATTTTGGCGGTTTTTCTTCCCCAACGTTCCCGGGCTTTCAAGACGCAATTGCGCAGCTTACACGCCCTTGGTCACGGGCGTGACCAAGGGCGTGACTCACCAATTTTCTGCCTATAAAAGCCAGCTGCTGCCAAAATGATGGGAATCCGATCCTAGCTTAGATTGGGTCATTTTTAGATTAGTTTTTTCAGCATTTTCTTATTGTATTTTTTTTATGCAATTTACTTCTTGTCTTGCACTTCTTAATTCTTAGTTTAGAATTTTATTTCTTGTATGTGTTATTCCTTTTCTTAGAAATAAAATTGTTCTTCTTTTTAAATCATTTTTAACTATTTTTATAGCATTTGATCGGATGATTTCCTAAGTTTTATATTTCGTAATCTTTTATTTTTAGTTTGGATTTGGAAACTAAGATTTACCGATGATTTGCAATTATTGGTTTCATATTTCTAGTGTATGAAAATCAAGTTTGATCCATATTTTAGGGTATCGAGAGATCCGTAAATACGGTAGATCGCTCATTAGTAAAAAGAATTGTTTGCACTCCTCGAGAGAGGGTGATGAAATTCTTCCGAATTGGAGTCAAATCCAATAGTGGGGCTCACCGCATAAAGCAAGCTTAGGGGTTTCGACTGGCCGAGGGGTCTTAATCGATCAACCTAAGGTTAGGTGGTAGTTCTCTCGAGAGAGGCTCTATCATATTTTGGGAACCTCCACGGTCACGTTTGTCTAAATCGATTTCTTTCGAATTCTAGATTTACGAAATATTTTACTTTAGAAGGATTCCCGATCAAATGTTCCTCTTTATTTAATTATTTTCAAAACTTCATATTACTTCCGATAAAATAATATTAATTTGCGTGAGTAGAAGTAGTCAACAAACCCGTAGAATACGACACTTGATATTTATTTGTTTTAAATATCCTATGCTATGAACGATAGGTGCTCTTGCCTATAGTTCGTAGAATTTGGAGAATATTATTTACATCCTAAATTTTAGCTATCAAGTTTTTGGCGCCGTTGCCGGGGAGTATTTTTGTTGATATTTTGAAAGCGTAGATTTTATTACTTTTATCATTCTCTTTCTCCACCCCCATTTCTATTTTTGCTTTATTTTTAAATTTCATTCTATTAAGTGACGGTTGTAAATTTTTATTTCTTCAAACATGATGTTATCGCAATTGGCCGCAAAAGTTGCCGAGCTTCAAAATAAAGTCATTCTTTTGGAAGCCGCACGAATGCGCCAAATTTTTTGTCCTTTTTGTGGGGGTCATCATTCTAGTGAGGAATGCTATTTTTCATTTCAACATTTTTCTAATGAAAATCAAATTAATTTTTCTAATGAAAATTATAATTTTTATAATGAAAATTATAATTTTTATGATGAAAATAATTTTTCTTTAAATAATGATTTGAGTGAATCTCCTTCTTACACTGATGTTGATTATTCATGGTGGCAAGGTCACCCGGATAGTTTTCAGTGCGAAGAAAGAAATTCCTTCAATTATGATTTGCTTTCCTCGCCTTTTCCACTGATTTGTTCTTCTTCTGATCTTGAAATTTTTCCGAATGTTATTTCTCCCACTTTAAATGTTTATTCTCAAGATCAAGAAGAACAATTGTACCAAGAATTTCGCAAAGTCATGGAGACACCGGACGAATTAGAAAATGAAAATTTTTCTTCTTCTCCTTCGCCCGTGTCTTCTCTTTTTCATGAAATTATTTTTCATGAAGAAATTGTGTCTCATGAATTTTCTCCACTTGGTATTGATTTTTCTGATAATTCTTTTATTTTTGAAAATAAACAACCGACACTTAATCATGTATTTTCGCAAGAAACTCCTCCTTGTGAAAAATTTTCTGACTCGCTTAATCTTGATTCTTTTTATACTAATAATTTTCTTGTAGATGATGAGCCGTTGCAACCAAACGTTTTCACCGATCCATTTGCCGCTCATCTCCAGCAATCCAAATTACCTAAGGTATGTATAGGTAATTTGGATTCACAATTTCAAGCTAACGGACAACCAAAGAATCACGACTATAGCGGAGGAGTAGTCGGGCAGCGGATTTCGGCATGCTCACCTGAGCATGAATTAAGTGAGTTGTCTGTGTACCTTTCTTTTTATTTTCCTTTTTCTTAACAATAACCGTCTAGCTTAAAGACGGGAAAAAGAAAGCGCTCTTGGGAGGCACCCCTTGCTTATCTTTATTTTTCTTGCACTTTACTTTTTTCGCATTTTATTTTCTTTTCCCTCCTACTTGGCTTATAAACATTGAGGACAATGTTTATTTTTAAGTATGGGGGTGTATTCTCCTATATTCAGTTTTTATTAAAAATCCAAAAAAAATTAGAAATCTTTTTCAAAACTCATAAAAAAATTGATTTTTTTTCTTTATTTTCAATTTTGTTATAAAAATTTACAAAATTCAAAAAAAAATGTTTTCATTTAAAAAACTATTTTAATTTCCGATAAAATAAATTTTGTAATATTAAATTTCTCCAAACTTCATTTATGCAAAATTGATTTTAATTATGAGTTTTCTTTATAGGCTTTTTAAAGAGTTTTCTTTTTATGTAGTTTTAATCTTATATTTCTCTTCAAAATATGTTAGATTTAATTTTTAGATGAATTTGATTTAATGAGTTTTTCATTATCTTGATTTGTTCAGAATATTTCTTAGTTTTACTTTCTCTCTTTAAAATATCATAATTCAATTTTGTAGTAATTATGTTAAATATCTTTAAATTTTACTTATATTAACTTGAACTCATAGTTTCTTATAGATTGCTCAATTTGTTTTCTATGCTCTTAAAATGTATCTTTGGAATTTTTGTAGCCTTTAAACCCTATCCCTTCCCCTACCTTTTTATTTGACCCTTTATTTGGCATAAAAAAAGGTTTGAAAAGATCATATGTCATGGAATGAGAGGATAAAATTCATCATTCCTAAACATATGCACCCAAATTTTTAAAAGATTATATGGTATGGAGATGAGAGGATAAAATTCATCACTCCTAAACATATACATTTGGGATATTAAAGAAGAAGGAATTTAAAAAAGATGGAAATGAGAGGATAAAATTCATCATTTCCTATATTCAAAGTAACTTCTTCAATGCCAATTTTACCCCAATTAGCCAAGTTTATTTGCTTATCCAAGATATTTTTGAGAGAGCATAGTTAATTTTTTGTAGTTTTCTAAAAGTTTCTTATGATTGTAAAGTTTATATAATTTTAATCTTGGATTATTTTACTTAATTCAATGCAATTTTGTTTATGAAGATTTAGCTAGAGAATTTTGAAACTAATATTTATTCTACTCATTTCAATTTATGAATTATAAATTATTTCTAATAAATCTAAATTTTAATTTCTTACCTTAATTTGATATGAGTCTTATAAAATTTGGAATACATAATTGGAAGTAAATCTTTTTGGAATGTCCTATAAATTCTTCTCATGCTTATAAATTAGTTTTGCTCTGGAATAGCAAAAGCTTAAGTATGGGGGTATTTGATAGTACATTATTTATTGTTATTTTTATATAATATTTTAGTAGTAATTAATTAGTTTTTATATAATTTTAGTTTAATATATGTCTAATTCACTTTGTTTTGTGTTTTCAGGTAATCTGGGGCTGTTAATAGCAATTTCAAGCTCATAAGAGTAATCAGGAGAATATTTGGAGAATTTGAGCCGAAATCGCAAAGTACACGGCCTCGGTCACGGGCGTGACCAAGGGCGTGACTTTATGTCACGGCCGTGAACCAGCCCCGCGTATTCCAGTTGAAGAAGTTAGCCGCCACGTCAGATTAAAATTACACGCCCTCTGACACGGGCGTGACAGAGGGCGTGACCTCAATGTCACGGGCGTGACTTGCCCGAAATGCATTCATTTCAGCCAGCAATCAATTCCCTCCGTTTCTAGCTTACACGCCCTCGGTCACGGGCGTGACCGAGGCCGTGACTCTTTTGCAACCGCCAAATTAACTCTAGATCGCAGCGTTTCCCGCTGTTTCCAGACCCGTTCAAGACACGCCCTTGTTCACGGGGGTGACCGAGGCCGTGACCCGTCGAGATGATTAATTTTGGCGGTTTTTCTTCCCCAACGTTCCCGGGCTTTCAAGACGCAATTACGCAGCTTACACGCCCTTGGTCACGGGCGTGACCAAGGGCGTGACTCACCAATTTTCTGCCTATAAAAGCCAGCTGCTGCCAAAGTGATGGGAATCCGATCCTAGCTTAGATTGGGTCATTTTTAGATTAGTTTTTTCAGCATTTTCTTATTGTATTTTCTTTATGCAATTTACTTCTTGTCTTGCACTTCTTAATTCTTAGTTTAGAATTTTATTTCTTGTATGTGTTATTCCTTTTCTTAGAAATAAAATTGTTCTTCTTTTTAAATCATTTTTAACTATTTTTATAGCATTTGATCGGATGATTTCCTAAGTTTTTATATTTCGTAATCTTTTATTTTTAGTTTGGATTTGGAAACTAAGATTTATCGATGATTTGCAATTATTGGTTTCATATTTCTAGTGTATGAAAATCAAGTTTGATCCATATTTTAGGGTATCGAGAGATCCGTAAATACGGTAGATCGCTCATTAGTAAAAAGAATTGTTTGCACTCCTCGAGAGAGGGTGATGAAATTCTTCCGAATTGGAGTCAAATCCAATAGTGGGGCTCACCGCATAAAGCAAGCTTAGGGGTTTCGACTGGCCGAGGGGTCTTAATCGATCAACCTAAGGTTAGGTGGTAGTTCTCTCGAGAGAGGCTCTATCATATTTTGGGAACCTCCACGGTCACGTTTGTCTAAATCGATTTCTTTCGAATTCTAGATTTACGAAATATTTTACTTTAGAAGGATTCCCGATCAAATGTTCCTCTTTATTTAATTATTTTCAAAACTTCATATTACTTCCGATAAAATAATATTAATTTGTGTGAGTAGAAGTAGTCAAAAAACCCGTGGAATACGACACTTGATATTTATTTGTTTTAAATATCCTATGCTATGAACGATAGGTGCTCTTGCCTATAGTTCGTAGAATTTGGAGAATATTATTTACATCCTAAATTTTAGCTATCAGTGGCCGAGGTGCTGGCCCAGTGCGAGAAGGAAGAAGGAGTGTGGGGGGAGCAGTCCCGGCTGGATGCCGTGGATGAGATCGTGGAGCTCAAAGTCACCACCCAAGCGGGGGTGGTGAAGAAAGTCAAGATCAGCGGAGAGCTCAGCCCAGAGGAGCAGAAGCAAATCCTGGCATGTGTGCAGGAGAACGTGGATGTCTTCGCCTGGAGCGCGACTGAGATGCCCAAGATCGATGTGGATGTGGCTTGCCACTTCCTCAACCTCGAGCGCGTCACCCGACCTATCCGGCAGAAGAAGAGGGCCATAGCTGACAAGCTGGAAGGGCCCATTCGAGAGGAGGTGGGCAATCTCCTCCAAGCGAGGTTTGTATCGGAGATCCAGTATCCAAGCTGGGTCTCCAATGTGGTTATGGTGAAGAAGGGGGGAGGTAAGTGGAGAATGTGTGTTGATTTTTCTCTGCTTAATAAATCATGCCCCAAGGATTGCTACCCTTTGCCTCGAATCGATGTGCTGGTTGACTCAGCCGTCGATTTTTCTGTAATGTCTTTTTTAGATGCTTTCTCAGGTTACCACCAAATCCGCATGCCCCCCCCCCCCCCCCCCCCCCCCCCCCCCCCCCCCCCCCCCCCCCCCCCCCCCCCGACATCAAGGATGTCTCTTTCATCATATGGGATGGGTACTATTGCTACAAAATGATGCCCTTTGGGCTCAAGAATGTAGGAGATACGTACCAGCGGATGATGGACCGGGTCTTCCGAGAGCAGAGGGGAAAAACCTGGAGGTCTATGTAGATGACCTCATGGTGAAAAGTCGGGACCTTGGGTCTCACCTCCATGACCTTCAAGAGACCTTTGGGACATTGAGGAGATTCATGATGAAGCTCAACCCCTAGAAGTGTGTCTTCGGGGCTAGCCGGGGAAAGTTCCTAGGCCACTTGCTCACCCCGGCGGGAGTGGAGCCTAATCCAGACAAAGTTAAGGCCATCATGGAGTTGGGGTCACCCAGGAATGTGAAGGAGGTTCAGTTCCTCACGGGGAAGTTGGTCGGGCTTAGTAGGTTCCTCTCTAGGGTGGGAGAGAAGTGTGCACCATTCTTCAAGGTGCTGCGGGGGAACCAAAAGTTTGAGTGGACCCCCGAGTGTGAAAGGGCCTTCCAAGCACTGAAAGAACAATTGACCCAAGATCCTTTGCTGCAAGGGCCAAGACAGGGAGAGGACTTATCCCTATACCTGGGGGTAGGACCTGAGGCAGTGAGTTCAGTACTAGTCCAGGAAAAAAGCAAAAGGCAGCTCTAAATCTACTTTGTTAGCCGAGTCCTAAGGAAGGTGGAGCTTTGGTACCCCATCCTGGAGAAGATGGCTTTCGCCTTGGTGGTGTCGGCCCGGAAGGTCTGGCCCTATTTCCAAGCGCATCTGATCAAGGTTGTGACCGACCGCCCCCTTCGTAACATCATGGAAGGGGTGGAGCACTCAGGGAGGTTGGCTAAGCGGTCGGTAAAGCTAAGTGAATTTGATATTTCATATGTGCCTAGATTGTCAATAAAGGCCCAAGCGGTTGCTGACTTTTTGGCAGATTATGTGACAGAATTGGAAGAGTCCGAGCTGCCCAGCTCAGTGGCCTAGAGGATGTTGGTGGACGGGGCCTCGGGAAAGTATTCCTTCGGGGGAGGGTGGTTTTGTTAAGCCCCCAAGGGACGAGGATCGAGCAGGTCATCAATATTCATTTCTCTCTCACCAACAACCAGGCGGAGTATGAGGCAGTAGTGGCGGGCCTGCAACTGGCCTGTGAATTGGGAGTGCAGGATGTGGAGGTCTCGACGGACTTCATGGTGGTGGCTTGCCAGGTTAGGGGGAAGTTCGAGGTGAAGGAGTCGACTCTTCAGCAATACCTGGAGAAGGTCAAGGGGCTCATAGGGCAGTTCCAGACCTTCTCGATCCATCACATGCCAAGGGAGGAGAGTGCTGCGGCGGACCTCCTGGCCAAATTCGGTCCCAGGGCAGGGGGGACGGTGTCGGACCTCTTCAGGCCATCCATCGAGGAGGGTGAGCTAATGGAGGTGGACCAGCGGGCATAATGGATGGACCCCTTCATCACCTTCTTGACATCGGGAAAGTTCCCTGAAGGGGAGTTGGATAAGCAGCGCTTCAGTTATAAATCGGCATATTATTCCTTGCATGCAGGAGGACTGTATAGGAAAACACTCTCGGGACTCCTAGCCCGATGCGTATCAGAGGAGGAGGTCCCAAGGGTCTTGAATGAGATCCACTCAGGAGAGTGTGGCAGCCACTCCGGGAGCCGAACCCTGGATGGGAGAGTGTTGAGGCAAGGCTACTTCTGGCCTACCCTCGGCAAGAATGCATCGGAATTCACAAGGAAGTGTTCAAAGTGCTAGTTGTTCGCTCCTCTTTAGCTCCAGCCATCCCAAAGGCTTCGGTCCATCACAGTGCCTTGGCGCTTTGCTATATGGGGTTTGGACCTGGTAGGTCCTTTCCCGCAAGCGAGTGGCCAAAGAAGGTTCTTGTTAGTGATAATTGATTATTTCTCCAAGTGTCTGGTGGTGAAGGCGCTGGCCAAGGTAACATCCCAAGTAGTTAGAAATTTTATATGGGGTGAGATAATATGCAGGCACGGGCTCCCGCTAGCCATAGTTACAAACAACGCGCCGCAGTTTGCCAGTGACGAGTTCGTTAGCTTCTGCACCCACCTCGACATAGATCTTCGGTTTGCGTTAGTCCACCACTCGAGGAGCAATGGGCAGGTGGAGGCGGCAAACAAAATTACAGTGAACTTGCTGAAAAAGAAGGTCGAGAACCTCAGGGGGAACTGGGTAGAGCAGTTACCCTCGGTCCTCTGGGCCCTGAGGACCACTCCGAACACGGCTACGAGAGAGACTCCATTCAAGCTTTCCCACGAGTCTGAGGCCGTTCTCCCAGTGGAGTTCGATGTGAAGTCCCCCAGGGTGGTCGCCGCGGGCGAGGGGGATGAAGAATGGCAAGTGGAAAATGGGGAAGAGCAAAGGCTATCTCTGGACCTAGTGGAGGAGCTCCAGGACATAGCCACCGTCAGACAAGAAGAGGTCAAACGGAGGATGGCTCGGTACTTCGACAAGCACATCCGATAAAACAGTTCGAGAAAGGAGACATGGTGCTGAAGAAGGTTGACACGGCCGGGAGAGGAGCCGCAATAGGAAAGCACAATCCTAACTGGGAGGGGACATATGTTGTAGACGAGGTGCTCAAGTCAGGAGGGTAACACCTCCGGGATGTGGATGGGGTACTCCTCGGCCTGTCCAGGAGCGGGGATGACCTGAAAAGATTCTATCCTTGAAAGTTTTTTGTAATTAACTTGTTATATGTTCTACTCTCAATATATTGGTTTGGAAGTTTTTTCTAAGCAGGAGTTCCTAAGTTTTTGGTGCTGGAGTGCCCTAGATCGATTCCACTGCCGGGCTCTCATAGACGGTGTGACAGGTTGATCTCTGGAGAGGCTCGCAAGGTGGAAATTTTTGGTGCTGGAGTGCCCCAGATCGATTCCGCTGTCGGGCTCTGATAGACGGTGGGACATGTTGATCTCTGGAGAGGATGGCAAGGTGGAAAGTTTTTGGTGCTGGAGTGCCCAGATCGATTTTGCTGCCAGGCTCTCATAGATGGCGGGACAGGTAGATCTCTTGAGAGGCTTGCAAGGTGGAAAGTTTTGGTGCTGGAGTGCCCCAAATCAAGTCCGCTGCCGGGCTCTCATAGACGGTGGGACAGGTTGATCTATGGAGAGGCTGATAAGGTGGAAAGTTTTTGGTGCTAGAGTGCCCCAGATCGATTCCGCTACCGGACTATCATAGACGGTGGGACAGGTTGATCTCTGGAGAGGCTGGTAAGGTGGGAAGTTTTGGTGCTAGAGTGCCCCAGATCGATTCCACAGCCGGGCTCTCATAGACGGTGGGATAGGTTGATCTCTAGAGAGGCTGACAAGGTGGAAAGTTTTTGGTGCTGGAGTGCCCCAGATCGATTCTGCTGCCGGGCTCTCATAGATGGTGGGAGAGGTTGATCTCTAGAGAGGCTAGCAAGGTGGAAAGTTTTTGGTGCTAGAGTGCCCCAGATTGATTCAGCTGCCGGGCTCTCATAAATAGTGGGACATGTTGATCTCTAGAGAGGCTGGAAGGTGGAAAGTTTTTGGTGCTGGAGTGTCCCAGATCGATTCCGCTGTCGGGCTCTCATAGATGGTGGGACATGTTGATCTCTGGAGAGGCTGGCAAGTAATTTATTTATGTTAAAGGGTTCGGTTCGCCAAACCTCTCAGGGCCTTGACAGGGCGAGCCCTAGGGCTCGCTTGCGAGGAATACGAAGCTGCCATTGATGTAAGACACCAGGTCTAAGGTAACAACGAGGCAGTTAGATCTGGAGGCCGTACGGCTTGCCGGGCCGGGTCCTAGCTCGCAAAAGATGCCGGGAGAATTCATAGGCAACACCTGAAACCAGCGAGTTGGGGGGTCTGCCGGCGCGGCGGATAACGAGCAATGCTGGTCACTCGAAGTGGGCAGGCGAGCGAGGCAGGGAAATGCTGATCCCGCTCGCGAGAGTCCCGCTGGGGGAGTCAGAGGCCGGAAGAGGGACACACCTAGAGCAAGAAAACAGATGGTCTATCTAACGAAATTCCTAAGCGAGAGAGGCTACGCGAGCGCCCTCTTAGGAAAGCGCGAGGTAAGGTGGCGAGACCAAAGGAAAATACTATGAAGGGTGTGAACACGAGCATGAATAATAGCGTTGAAAGGTGCGAGCGCGGATAAAAGTAAGAGCACAAGCATATCACAAACATATTTATGCGAGCATGGAAAAATGTATTCATGCGAGCAAGATAGAAAGACAATTACAAGATAGAAAAATATTTCACGTTTACTTTTCTCAAAAGTGTTGCAACATAACGACGAATTCGCCGGGTGAAAACAAAAATTTTTACATGAGAAATTAAAAAAGCCAATGTGGGCCGCTGGACGGCTCTTTCTCTCTCCCGCGGTCGTCGGGCTCCGGGATCGGCGCGAACAGGTCCGGGACGACGTCCTCGATGCCGAGCTCCAGGGCATCCGGGGAAAGTAGGCCAGCTCCCTTTAGAATCTCGAAGATGAGGGTGGCTACGCCCATGGAATTCTTGCGGTCCGCCTCCTGTTAGCCACGAGATGACCTACGAGTCTCAGCTCGCGGTGGGGGGGGGGGGGGGGGGGCGGGGGTGGAGGAAGCGCAGCTCTGGTTAGCTCACTATCATGCGCTTTGAGGAACGCGACCTCTGCTTCCAGGTCAGCATTCCGCGAGAGCAGTTGGCTCGCTGTCTCGACATCCTGAAGAAGAAAAATGTAAGTTAAGCAAAGTACCTATATCGAACAAGAGGGAAGTTGAGTGGAGAACTTACCATTCCGCCCTGAAGGCTGGCGAGGAGACCTTCTGAGATGGCCTCCCTCCCATTGAGGCTCGCGATCTCATCGATAGCCGCCTTGATCTCGCGCTGGAGCTCCTTAGAATCCCTTTCTGTGGTGAGGTACTGCCGAGCCCTCATGTGTGACAGCTCCAAGGAACAGAAATGGGCTCGCATGGATTCATTGGCGAGCAGCCAGGATGGCAGGGCGCTGAAGCCGGCGGCGTCCTCCCGACCGTACAGTCCGAAGGTGAGGGCGAATGCCTCACCCTCGACCTTGTCGCCCTTGACCCAGGAGGGAGGAGCGAAGAGCATGGGATCCTTTTGTGGTCAGGATCCCATGCGAGCAGCGGCTCCCCAAGCGCATCTAAAAGCCTCGCGCCGAGGCCGAAGTTCTTATGGCTCGCTGGCTTGGGCTTGCCTAGAGCATCTGCAGCCCTACTGCTTTCCTTGGCAGCTTTCTGACTTACGGGCGGAAGTAGCGGAAACTCCATCTCGCTGAGGTCAACGACCTCTTTCGCCTTGGATATGGAAGGGGCGTCCTTGTTTTTCTTCTTGGCGGGGGGCTTCTCGGCGAGCTGACTCGCAGGAAATGGTCGCTTCTTGCCCGAAGATGAGCCAGGGGGTTCTCGGCAAGCGTCGGCGGCCGCAACGGCGAGAGTGTTGGAGGAGAGGGTGGCACTCCTCCCATACGGGGGGGTGGATGGGAAGATCCCGCTCCCTACAAAGGAAAAGAAAAGTTAGCAGAGAGAATGAGAAAAATGTATGTAAGAGTTTGCGAGTGCGAGACGAACCTTCCCCTTGAGGGACTTGCAACAGCGAGTCCACCCTTTGTCGGAGGTAGACGACCTCGAAGTTCTTTCCGTCCAGGTACTGGTAGAGCTTCGTGTTATCGCCGCCGAGCAAGGCAGGAGGACGGTAGGTTGCATCGTCCCTTTGGAGGGGGGAGAAGGGGATGTTGTCGAATGGTCCCTTCACCAGGATGAATTTCTGGTGCCAGTAGTGGCTTTGCTCACTGTCTCGCAGACAGTGACATGTTGGCTCGAAAAGTGGGTCGTCCCATCCTTGTAAGTGCGGAAGGAGAAGACTTTGCGGAAGACGAGCATGCTAAACTCGATCTTCTCCTCCCACAAATAGCAGGCGAACGCGACCATCATGGAGATTGCGTTCGGCGTCAGCTGGCTCAGCAAAATGCCATAGTATTTGAGTATCTGAAAAATTCGTCAAGAGAAGGTTAGCGTGTTCTCAGCCAGGCGAGCGAACCTTGTAAGGGTCGAGTAAATTACCTGGCGCACTTCGGGCCAGAGGGGGAGTCGCAACCCATTCTCAAAATGAGCAATGGGGATGGCGAGCTCGTCAGTGGATGGATCGTTGAGGGTGGCTGTGCTCGGCGGGAGGCGAGTGGTGTACCCCAAAGGGATGTAGTTGTCCACGACGGTGAGGAACTCATCACCGATTAGCGAGGCGCCGAAGAAGGTGTGGTTGTGGAAATCCCCAGTGCACCTTGCTCGCCCTTCTGATTCGCCCTCGACAACCATGGTTGTAGTACTTGCGAGCCGGGAAAGAGCGAGTGCGAGCTAGAGTTAGCGAGAGGGCCTGGAAGAGAGAATAGAAGCTAGAGAACAGTTAATGCGGTAGTTAGAAAGTGAAAGATGACAACTATTTATAGAAATGAAAAAAAGGGCGGGAAGGAATACGAAGCGTCGGTGGGGTGCGGATAGCGGAATCGCGCGGTGATTTTTCGACACCATCGGGTCATATCCACACCAAGTGGGTTGGCGTCCTGGCGAAGTCCGCTGGTTCGCCGTTGGCGAGCCAAAACTACAGAAAGGAAAAGAAAAGGTCGTGAAGGACGAGGCGATGTCTCGCGAGCCAAACATATTTAAGCAAAAAAAACAAGACACGAGCATTAATAGCGTAGCGATAAAAAATCATCCGAAGCAAGAAAAAAGCCCGCAAGAGAGCGAGAATATCCTAAATACAATATTACTAATTGTTCAGAACCCCGAGAGGCGGGGGGGGGGGGGGGAATAGTAGCGAGAGAAAAGAAACAAGCAACAATAAAGTATAACTAGTCAGTAATTATGCCATTTCCAGCGGTCGCGGCCTCATACACCGGAGCACGGTGGAATTCTCAGATAGTGGTACTCACGAACTGGCTGGACCTCGCGCTGCATCAGCCGCATGTAGTACTCGATTCATGTGAGGTGCACTCCTGGAGAGATGACCTCGCCGCGAGTGACATGCTGCACTTCGGCGAGGACGCAGGCGTTCGTATCCTCCATGGTGGAGAACATCTCCTCATAAGCGGCCCGATTCAGCCGGTCCTGATTGTATGTCTCTCACAACATCAAGGTGTGCTTCTAGAATATCTTGGTGACTCGCCTCTTCATCTGTTTCGGGTCACTGGGGTCCCCCAGGAAATACGCAACCTGGCTCGGCGAGGGAGGGGACGACATCTCCACCTCTCCGTGCTATGACTCGGTAGGCAGGGTCGGAGGAACACTTGCGATCAAAAGAAAGTCAGCATAAGAGGTAGCGAGGGAGATAAGTGGCGGAGATTGTTTAAACCTAGCGAAATGAGAACGGTACGGGCTCGCGGGCGAGAAGAATTGGGCTGGCCTTTGAAAGCTTCAGTGAAGGCCGGAGTAAGAGATTTCCCTAAGCCGGGGTGGTGCGACGTCTCGCCTACAACCCGGGGCTCGACGAGCAGCGAATCTCCTGAGCTCCATTGGCCCAGAATGTTGAATCTTAGAGTGATGATGTTCTGGTTCGGCGGGCGGGGCGAGCCCACCGGAGTGGGGACTCACCGCTCCGGGGTCAGTGGATGAGATCCTGTGGATAGGAATCAGGTCGGTCAGCGATCAAGGAAGAGCGAGAGAGGACAAGTTGTATGGCTTACCAGGACGCGAGGGTAGGTCAGTGGTCCTCACATCAGGGGGGGATCAGTCCTCCCGGGGGACGGGGGGCGAGAACCCGTTGGAGATGGCCTGATAAGATTCTTCTCTGCGGGAGGGTCCTTCGAGCAAGGAAATAGAGTTAAGCAAATACTATAAGGAATGTCAAATACTTTTTAAGCAGAACCTGCGAGGCGAGCACGTAGTGGGGAGAGGGAGACAACGGAGATAACTCATCCTCCCCGGATGGCCGTCAGATGGTCTTAGCCCTCTTAACCTGAGGCGGGGGCGGGACAGGTTGTGGAGAGATCTAGGGGGTGAGCTCGGCAGCTTTAGCCTTCTGGATGATTTGTGAGGCCTTGAGGCAAGCGAGTATCTCCTCCTTCTTGGACATCTCGCAAGGAACAGTGACGAGCGGGAAAAGGATTAAGGAGGGAAGAAAAAGTTCATGCACCGGTCAGAAGGAAGGGTATTTATAGCAATAGGCATGAGTCCCACCAAAAGATTCTCACCACGTCACCAAGGGGCCGACGAACACCAGGGGTTGGATGTTTCTTTGCGAGCCTAAAATAGCCTCACAAAGAGCGGGGATTGTGTACAACACCAGTGTCTGCCAGGGGGCGAAGTGACCGTCAGGAAAAGGAGTAAGAAGGCTAGCAAATCAGAGTATGGGGCGAGCCAGGCTCTCGTCGTCGCTCGCATGAGGGCGAGCGGGCCAGGGGCCTTGTCGGTCACTCGCAGGGAGGCGAGCGAACCGAGCCACGCTGCTCGCGAGAGAGTCTCCAGTGGGTGGCCCGCCCAGGAAGGGTCCATGACCAATTTTACCTAAAAACCCTTAGTGGTCTACGGTTAGCCCCTCCAAACATCGGAGTTTGGCTGTTGGCAGACCATTTTTGGCTGCGTATAGTAAAAAAAGTAAAGCGGAATCCCGCTATTAGCAGACCGGACTCAAAAACCTATAAATAGACCTTGAAGGGCACCTTAGTAGAGGACTCCAGTCTCAGCATTTTGAGCTTCTTCCTCCCTAGGTTATCTTGGCTTTGCTCTCAAGCTCTCCAAGGTGCCCAGTCTCAGCTTTGGCTTGGGAGGGGAAGCGCTCAAAGATCTTCTGGGTGTGTGGTGGGACCTCCTTGCTGCGACCAAGGGTCTGTGCTTAGTTCCGAGTCTCTGGTCAGTTCCTTCCGAGGAATCAGTAAGTGATGGCTGCCACTCATCCTTGAAGGCCCGAGCTCCACAAAGAAGCCAAGTCCTGGTTTCAACAGTGACATTTGGTGACAATAGAAAGGGAAGAGTCTTATATGTTGAAGGCTTAAAACATTACTTAATCTCTATTAGTCAACAATGTGATAAAGGTCTTAATGTCTTATTTGAGTCTTCCATAAACTTGTGTAAAATTATAGATCCTAAAACTAATGATATTGTACACACTGCACCAAGAACTCACAATGTCTATTTGATTGCCTTTCATGATCTTTCACGTGTATCATTAAAATGTCTAATCTCAAAAAATAAAGAACTTGAATTATGGCATAGGCGTCTTGGTCACTCTAGCACCAAGTTGATTTTAAAATTGTCAAAAAATAAAATAATAAGAGGTTTTCCAATGCTTAATGTAAACTTATCCTCATTATGCCCGCCATGCCAGAAAGGAAAATGTTCTAAAACCTCATTCAAAAATAAAACTTAAATGACTACCACTAGTCCTCTTCAACAAATTCACATGGACCTATTTGGACCAATTAGCACATATAGTCTAGGAGGTAGAATGTATACTTTTGTGTTGATTGGCGACTATTCAAGATTTACATGGACTCTATTTCTTACCTCCAAATCCGATGCATTGTCTGAAATAGCAAAATTATGTAATCACGTTCAAAATGTGTTAGATTTAAAAATAAAATGCATCCGCTCAGATCATGAAGTGGAATTTGAAAATAAAACTTCCTTACTTTTTGTAATCATCTAGGCATCAAACACGAATTTTTCACTCCACGCACCCCCCAATAAAATGGTGTGGTGGAGAGGAAAAATAGAACCCAGCAAGAACTTGCACGCACTATGCTATCCGAGTACGGGTTGCCTAGATCTTTTTGGTCCGAAGCGGTAAATACTTCATGTTATGTAATAAATCGAGTCATGTTTCACCCAATTCTGAAATTAACACCTTATGAACTATATTATCAAAAGAAACCAAATGTGTCTTACTTTCATGTTTTTGGCTGTAAATGTTATAGCTTAAACACCAAAGATGCATTAGCAAATTTTAATGAAAAAACGTGATGAAAGAATTTTTCTTGGATACTCTTCCACTAGCAAAGCATATAGGATATATAATAATAAGTCTAAAAAGGTGGAAGAGTCTATTCATGTTAGTTTTGATGAACTTGTTCCATGTGTAGATTCTACTATTGCAGGAAAAGAAGAGGAACCTCTTTCACCCTTGGAGGATGAGGAAAATGATCCACTTGGAGTTGATAAAGAAATAGAGGTGGTGCAAGAAAATTTTGTACCTCCAAGCGTGCTCAGATTTACAAAAGATCATCCTAGGGAGCTTATCATTGGAGAACCGTCAAGAGGGATAACGACACGCTCTTTAATTCATGAATCCTTTTCAAACTTATGCTTTATTTCTGAAATTGAACCCAAAAGCGTTTTTACCGCTTTAAATGATGAGTTTTGGTTTATTGCTATGAATGAAGAATTAAATCAATTTGAATGAAATATGGTTTGGAAGAAAGTAGAAAGACCATCTAATCACCTAGTTATCCGTGTAAAATGGATATTTAAAAATAAATTAGATGGCGATTCTAGAATCACTAGAAACAAGGCTAGACTTGTAGCACAAGGATAATCACAAACCGGGGGGGGGGGGGGGGGGTATATTTTGTTGAATCATTTGCACCCGTTGCTCGCCTAGAATCTAGTAGAATCTTTCTTGGCTTTGCGAGTTATAAGAAGTTTAATTTATTTCAAATGGATGTAGAAAGTACCTTCTTAAATGAGATTATTAAAGAAGAAGTCCATGTTGAACAACCCCCTAGTTTTATAGATGAAAAATTTCCTAATCATGTCTATAGGTTTTAAAAATAGCTTTATGGTTTAATGCAAGCATCTCGTGCTTGGTATGAACGCTTAACATCTTTTTTATTAAAGCACGATTATAAAATGGGCAGTGCCGATAACACACTTTATTAAGCATATAAATAATAATTTAATCATTCTAAAAATTTATGTTGATGACATTATCTTTGGAGCCACTAATGAAAAGTTGTGTAATGAAGTAGTACAAGTAATGCAAAATGAATTTGAGATGAGCTTAGTTGGAGAACTCACATATTTCTTAGGTTTTCAAATCACACAAAGAAATGACGGAATCTTTATTTGTCAAACCAAGTATGTACATGATATGCTAAAACATTTTTTATTTGAAAATTTAAAACTAGCTAGCACACCAATGAACGCATCACAAAAATTAGGAAAAGATGAAGCCGGAATATCAATGGATCAAACCTTGTATAGAGAAATGATTGGATCTTTATTATACTTAAGTGCTTCTAGACCCGACATTACTTTTGACGTATGTTTATGCGCTAGATTTCTAGCTAATCCAAGAGAATCACATTTAAAAGTGGAAAAATAAATGTTTAGATATTTGATCGGAACATCTAGATTAGGACTATAGTATCCAAACAGCGATTCTTTTATTTTACATGATTTTTTTCTGATTCTGATTTTACGGGATGTTCACCAGATAGGAAAAGCACTAGTGGCAAATGTTATTTCTTAGGCCCTTCACTAGTTGCATGGTCAAGTAGAAAATAAAATTTGGTTGCTCTCTCCACCACAGAGGCCGAATATATTGCACTAGGAAGATGTTGTGCAAAAGCATTATGGATGACTCAAACCCTAGAAGACTTTGGAATTCATCTAACCAATATTGAATTAAAATGTGACAACAAGAGTGATATTGACCTAACAAACAACCCTGTGCATCACTCAAGATCCAAACATATAGACGTAAGACATCATTTCATTAGGGATCACATAAAAAAGGAATATGTTCATGTAAACTTCATAGTAACTGAATCTCAACTTGCAACATTTTCACAAAGCCTCTACCCGATGCACAATTTGCTCTACTTAGAGTAGAATTAGGGGTCTTGGACATCCTAACTTAAAAAATGATAATCCCCCATTTTATGTGTATGCCTGTCGGATTTTATGGCTACGCTACATAACCCTTACTCTAAACAAACATAATCAGGCAAAAAATTTCAAAAATTATACATTTTCAAGAAAACGCTACTTCTGTTACTAATGCGCGACATTAGATTGTTAGCGCTGGTGGTAGTATAAAATCCTATGTTTTATTAACTATTTTTTTTCAAATTATGCATTTCTGTTTAATTTTCTGTTACTCTTTAAATAATTAAAACAAAAATGTAAAACTAATCAAAATCGATCAAAAACAAGTTTTTTTAAAAGAAAATCAAATACAAAATTTCATAACAAATTTCAAAGAACAAAAATATGCCTTTCTTTACCATTTTGTATTATTAAAAATCAAAAATTATAAAAACTGATTACTAATCATTGAAATGCTTCAAGGATGATTAGGTTTATCTTTTCAAGATTAAAATACAATGTTAAATTCTAATTTCAAATATCTTAACACATTGTTTTGTATCATGCCTTGAACATTATCTTGTAATGTGCAATGAAATTGATTATAGGAATCATGTGTAGAATTGCTTAAACATGCCTCTAAGTATGAGTAATATTTTATATTTGATAATGATTTACTCACTCACGTCTTTGATATTCTACATATGATTTTAATCTTACTCTTACCTGATTGTGTAGTGTAACAACTTAACATTATTAGATGTGCGATTAGTTTACCTACACCTCATAAAAATCTGTTTTCATGCATATATTTTTTGAAGAAGTATGGTTTTTAATCCAAAAAACTCTTATGTTTGCAAAAACAAGTGAATTAAAAAAACTTTGTCACAAATTCAAAGTCAAATGAATACATGACAAAGATAACTCCACCAAGCACTACTCACCCTCCTGATAAGTCTTAATGAGCATTGTGAGGTTGAGCTCCATGGAGAGAATTGTAAAGTGTCTTGTGCAAACTATTATTATACACTACTTCTTCTTGTACACCAGATCACAAAGAAATAATAAAATATATGTGATCCCCCAAACACTATTTTGCACCCTGATAAGTCTTAATGAGCATTGTGTATGTAGAGCACATTGGGAGTTGTACTACTTTTATGTGCATTGAAATAAAATCTAGCTATATGGGTGGAAGTAATTCTAAAAACACATTTTAATAATGTTGTGTTTATTCCATTATACATGTCATGTATTTTGATTAAATCATTTGTATACTATTATCAAAAACACTACTTGTACACATCATTATCTCTTATAAAACTTCTACTCATGAGTATTGGACCTTAAATCATATTTACTTGTCTTCTTTTACAATTTTTAGTAAATATACTAGATAACTTTGCATGATTTCTACAATGTACAAGTATACTTGAATTATGAATTTAGAACATTGTAGTTTCCTATATTGTCTTGATAAATTCAAATCATGCTTGAATTACTTTTTATATATCACAAAAAATCTTGAATTTCAAATTCAAAACATCTTATGCTTGCAAACTTCAAAAAGGATGTTTATTTTAAAAGTATTTGAACTTATCTTCCGCTACGCCTTGTATGCACATTCTTTCCTATTTACTCTTTAAACATGTGTTATTGTATTTTGATATCAAATGATATTTTGATCTTGGACTCAAAGGGCTAAAATATCTATTTTTCACTAACACAAAACTCTTACTCATTTACTATACTTCAAACTCCCATAAAGATGTTTATTTATCTTAAATCATGCTTTCCATTATCCTTTCTACTTGTATGCCCGTTCATGAATATTTTTCTTACCCAATAAGTAATATTGGCTCCTTATCTATTGATACTCATTCTTACTCCAAACTTGCTACAAAAGGAGGAGAATATCTAAGTAATTCGAACTCCATCCTTTACTCATTCACCATGCAATATCACTTAGTCATAAATCATTGTCATGCTCTATCCCTTCTCTCCACCCTCTTTTGGTAATACCAAAAGGGTGAGAATAACTTTGAAAGAAATTCACACTTAAGGAGAGCATAATACATAGGATGCTTTAATTTAGGGGGAGCACTCATATAGGGGGAGCATCTATATAGGGCGAGCATATTCATACTATCACGCATATCCTTTGCTATAAACACATTTCTTATTGTTAAATACTTTCTTTTTAAAGATGATTTGTTATTATCAAAAGGGGGAGTTTGTTGGAACATGCTTTCCACATCTCTTAGTTTGAGAATAACAAATTCCATTATATTTGATTATACTTACTATGTGTTTATAGTGTGCAGGAACTTCTACTTTAAGCCTATATGACTATGAGAAAGAAAGACGAAGAATTTCCTACCAGGTCAATGCTCTTGTGCTAGTGCGGCTCGTTAATGCTATCGCTGGCGGTAGCTGTGCAGATTTGGAAACTTCATCGAAAAGGAAACATTCGTCGAGAAAGGAAGGTCGTCGAGACTGAATATGCAAACTCTTACCGAGGAGCATTAAGGCTATCACTCGGCTGTAACTTATGGAAGTCTCGCGATCATGATGCTGATTGAGGAGCAGAAAAGGAAGGAGATCTGATGGCTGGGAATAATGTATACTAACACGGCGCGTTAGCATTACCGTGGCATGGTAGGAGGGGATACCAATTCTGGAGCTATAAGGTTGCCAAAAATGCTCTATTGCATGCCAGAATGTTGCCAAAAGAGGCTATCACCCGGTGGTAGCACTACCGCTGGCGCTAGGATCTGCCTATTTAAAGAGTGGTTCACATCCATTTTGATTTGCCGATTAGCCAATTCAAGAATATATTGAAGCCACCACTCCTATATTCGTGAGAGCCTCCTCTTTGCAGCCAAGAGAACTCTGTCAACGTTCGTGAACTCTAAGGACTGGAAGAAAGATCAACCACACTGATGTCATCTTCAAGTTCATCCTTTGAGGGAGTTTCTTTGATGTTTTAGTTTTTATTATTTGTAACCTTCATATTTTTGTTGGTAGAGAAATTCACCGAGTGGTTGGCGACTAGGGCCTTGCGAGGACTAGGGAGAATTCTCCTCGTGGGTGTGGAGACTAGGTCTAGGGTTAGATTTAGGGGCGGATCGAGGCCTCATCTGGGGAGAGATAGGCTAAAGCCAACCGGTCCTTGGGATAAGGGTCGGTATAGAAAACCAAAAAAGTTTTTATGCATTCTCCTCAATCTCAAGCGTCATTGGGATAAGTTTTGTAAAGTTTTTCAAGCAATAATATTATCTGTATTTCTCTAATATTGTCTTGCAATTTCTGATCGTTGAAATCTAAATGAAAATGGGGCTCTCTATCATAAACGCCGTGCGGTAATGCTACCGCAGGCGGTAGCAATAGAGTTCACTTCTATCGTGCCAAATACATCCCACTTTCATAAAAAGGCCTACTGCAGTATTTAAACTAAGATATTCTTGAAAATATTGTAAACCTATTTGAATAAAATCAATTAAGATCAAAAATTCTTAAAACCCTTATTCACCCCCCCCCCCCCCCCCCCCCCCCCCCCCCTCTAAGGGAGCCTACAGATCTAACCGTTACTACCAAAACCTCACTCAGACTGGCTTGCTCTTTGAAGCCTCCAATAGTTTGAAGAATAATTCTGCACCTTTCCAAACTGCCTTGACCAGTTGAATAACATACATCAACGTCTTTTTCACTCCTCACAAACCATAGAATATGGTCTCGCCTTTGGTGTTCTTTCTTAGAGTGACCTCCTTCAGATTATTATCAATGCATACTCGCTTCTTCAAGAGCTTGCACATGCCCTAGATCTCGCCGAATTCTGAGAGTGGTAGTAATGACGCTTCCAAATCAAAGTCCTGGTCTCCTATCCAAACTTTCACATAACTTCTCCAATCCATGCTCATCTGGTACCCATTTGGGAGCACTATCTCCAATCTATCCTCTGTTAAAGTAGATGACACTCTGATATGCACCATGAAGTCCTCAGACAAAAAAGCATACAATGCTCTAGCAACAAAAAGAGATCTCGCCGAATGGTTAAATATTAGTACAAAGCCTAATTACAAACACACGGAGCATGTAATCGCACATGAAGTACAAATTACATTAAGCTATGGAAGCTAACTAATAATGCATACATGTGAAAACATTGCTTTTCCGAATGGCCTTCTGTTGGTCAAGGGAGCAAACTCTCAGCTGGGTCGGAGGATATTGGGAAGCGGAAGAATCCACTACCTTCCCTTTATCCATGTAGCTTGGAACCGCCACACGAGTGTGCTTCATCACTTCTGTCTTCAAAGGTCTGCTCTGACATGCTCAAGCCATGTGCCCCACCTTCCCATAAGTATAACCGGTTAAAGGGCAACACATAGTTGTGTCGAACAAAACAGTAGAGGGAGCCGCCTCCACAAACCTGGATTTCTTCTTATGCCTCCTAAACTTGGACTTCGCCTGAGAGGTCGGCGCTTTGAACTCTGAGTTCTTAGCATTGAAGCCTTTCTTGCACTGGACCTTCTCCATGTACCTTTTTAGAGATCTGGCGGTCTGCACTAGGACATGAAAAACATACATCATTGGACCCGCAAGTAGCAACCTTAAGTCATCCCGCAGTCCTTCATAAAATTTGTTGGTTTTTGGTTTCGTCATCTTCAAACATCATCCCTGCATAGAGACCAAGCCTGGTGAACTCATGCAGGTACTCATCTACAGAGTGATTTCCCTAAGTCAAACATAGGAATTTATGCAATGCGATGCATTGGTCGGGGGGAATATATCTTTAATGGAACGACTCCGAGAAGTTGCCCATTGAGATTTCGGTAAGTTTCCTCCCACCATACTTATGCACCGCCTCTTCTTCCCACCACTACCATGCCTCTCCAATCAATAGGAAGGTAGTTAAGGTGACCTTCTTCACTTCATTCGTGTCTGTTGTCGTCAATGTCCTTTTTATTAGTGACAACAAGTCCTATGCTTTTGTTGGGGATTCGGTCCCTGAGAAAGATGGAGTATTTAAGCTTAGAAAGTTTTGTAAATGTTGGCAACCCGCTCATGGGTCAGCTACAAGCCCAGCTATGACAACCGACACCGGAGCGATATCCGGAGTAGGAGGCTGTCCAATCCTTCCAGGTTGTGCATTGAGCATAGAAAATATTGTTTATGCATCCAAATGAATCATTTCTACAGAAGGAGGGGTCACACGAGCATCAACTTAGGCACTACTTTCATTAGTGTTATAGGGTCGAGAACACCCTGCTCCACTCTTAGTCACATATAATCATGAAGCACATTATTTTGTGACTGAAAACTAGCAAAACATCAATCATGAAACTCCCAGGTTCCACAAACAAGCATGTTTTTCATTCCTATATGGGCATTCATCTCAAAAACTAGTCATTTTAGGTTAACACACTAAACGTGCACTACACCCTTTAATGGGTTCATCTCAAACCTAAAGACTCTGATCGACATCCTAAAGTCTGATACCAAATTGTAACATCTTGCATGTATAAAAAATATAACATGGGTCCGGTCGGGACCCCGCGACATATAACACACACAAGGTAGATATTAAAAGGTGATAAACAAAGAAAGAATCTACTCATAGCATGCAAACACTATCAGAAGCTTGTGATTAAAAATCAAACATAAAAAGTCCACATTTACTAGGAAATGTATCAACGAGAGTTTCGTCCTTAAGGCCTTACAACATTATATTAATATTAACACTACAAGCAATCCTATTATAAAACAAGGCTCACAGGCCGGTGAATAAAAGAAAGCAATAAAGAGAAATGTGGCCTTCTTAGGCAACTTACCTTGGGATTTATGACCACTAATTCTTGATCAGCTCTGCGGCACCTGCACCAACCATAAATAAGAGGTAAACGAAGGGTAATTATGAGCTGACCACAAACCACATAACGATTCCTCCCCCACGAACATCTTAGTAGATTTCGGGGCGGGACACCACTCACATGCAAGTAAGCCACAACAAGCAATATGCAGAACAATAAAGAAAATGCGACTAAGCTACACAAGATAAAGTTTCAAGCACAGTCAATCTTCTAGGTTGAGCTTATAAAAATGGGAGACCTAGGTATGCACATGATGATGGTTTGGTTCGCCTGAAGGTTCCCCACGACTGCTTTAGTAATAACGTATGAAGCTAGCATATCATCATTCAACAACATCGCATTTGTGGGTACTCACGACCACACAAATTCAAGCACACAAAGTACTTAGTAAGGAGGAAAATGTCGACTCTGAGATGAGCATTTCAACTAATCTAGGATCTGGAGCCCCAAGATATGGTTTGAGCATTTAGTGGTCTGGTCGATCACGCTAGACTCAGCCTATCCCATGATCCATCGACATTCATAAAGGTTAACCTCATGCGGAAAAGCATGGTGTGGATTTGGGTCAGTTATTCATATTTCTTAAGTCACCGTGACCGAATACACGATGCAGGTGTAACTTTACCTCATCCCGTAAGCATTTAGCGTACCCTAGCAATAATACACATGTCATCATATTATGCACCTCCACAAGAGAATACATAGACTTTGCATGCACTACATACAATATCATATTGCGCGCATAATCCACATGAGAGGAAATATGCTTCATATGTGCATCCCAACGTTGGAGGTTCAAGTTAACTCCATTATACAATGCAGTGAAGGTTTGAGTTCTACCATAAACATGTTCTCACTTCACGGTCGACGGACATCGAGTACTACAAAGGTAGGATTCGCTACGTGGTAACATCTATAGGTCCAATAGGAGGCCACAAACTTAAGGCTTTTGATAGGAAAACCAAGGGTTTCCATTTTCCCAAACTGCGTAATCAATATGATGTATTTAATGGAGACATTCTACATCATGCATTCTAAGTCAACCCTAAAAGCAATGTCATTCAAAGCATCACCGATCCGAGCCTACAACCACGGGTTGGCTTCACACACGATGCCTAAATATGCAACGACAACTAGATTTCTACATGCAATTCATGCTGGGGGAAAACACAATCGAGTTATGGTTCTAACGAACCATTGGAGGTCATATCCTACAATAATTAGTGGAGAAGACTCTTCCTATGCAAGAAAATAAAGAATGAAATGGGCATTCAATGTCCTAAGACCGAAGAGAAGGATCATTACCCATGAATCTCTCTTTGGCGCAATGGAACGATGAAAGAGAGGAATGGAATTAACCGCGATGGACTCCTCTCCGTGGATATGGACTTGGCTCGCGATTTGGAGTTCATGAGCTTCTCCAATGGCGGGATCTCCTCCTCCTAGCTCTCCTCTTTCACAAATGAGAGAGAGAGAGATATAAAAGAGAGAAATGAGGTTTGAACCCTCTATTTACCAACCTAATAGCCTCAGGAAGAGTTCTTAGCCATCAGATCCTCAATCGGCCCATCGATTAGCTCAAATTTCAGACCTAAAAATATTTACGTCTCCAATCACACAATCGTGCATTTCAGAATGCACGAACATGCACGAGATAATCATGTAAGCCAGAGAACTTCTTAAAATGCCAACTCATCATGCAATTTATGCTCGATCGTGTGCGTGTAACTATCGTCTGATCGTGCATGTTGAAACACACGATCGTGTGCAGATAAAATGCACATCTAACACTATAAATTGTCGGAAAGCCTTTGAGCAGTCCCCAAAATATGCAGGACATCCTTAGTCTCCTACGGACCTTAACCCCCTTCCAAAGCAAGTGATTTTGGGGGAGTTACAATTCTGCTAGAAAATGCTTTCTAAAAATTGATGTACGTAGAAAAAACAGATCCTAGAACTTTTAGGCTATAAATATGAATGAATAAATTTAGTTTCTCAGTTTGTTATAACCTATAAATTCTTGATGTCCCGACGAATTCATAATATTATTCAACTCACAATTTAGTTAATCTCTTAACAAAACTATCTAATATTTTAATAGGTTTTAATAAAGATTATGGTTTATTTATTTGAGTTATGGTTTAACTTAACCTTTTCTTTTAAATTATTCATTTAATAGAGGGGACACAATATGACTTTGGTTCAAGATATTGTTGATAAGAGGATGTAAACCAATAATTTGATTTATTAGGATATGAAGCAACACCCGGAATTATTGGTTGATTATACCACCATACTTTAATAAATTGTCCAATTTTGTTGCAACAATAGAAATTAAATCGATTGTACACCCCTTTTCTCTTTATAAAAATGGGTTGATTCGATTATGAATTACTTTTATTAAGAGGGACAAAATTGTCTCTGACAGGTATGCGTCGTGTAGAATTCCATGCATATTGTGTCTTGCATCGATTAGTATTCAACACACATTCAATCATTTGTCGATTTGTATTCGACGTTCGTTGAATATTATTTAGAGCAAAATTATGTATATTTTTTTTCATCACAGGAGGCTCGTCTAGAATTCCTTTTTATGAAGGAATGTCTTTGAGCTTCCTTTTGTGATTTCTTTTTCTACTATTTTTTATATTTACTTTGTTTTGAGAGGTAAAAACAACATTTGTATAGTCAATTTGCTTCTTCCGCTTTTAACAGATGAAAGCAACTGGATTCTTCCACCTGGAATGTTGTCAGAATCCTTTTCTATGGTATGTTCCTGACTTCTACCATTGAGGTTATCCTTAAATTACTTTGTTTTAACTATTTCTTTTTCTAGTCTTTTATTTTCATTGTTTATTCTGTGAGAGTCTCTTTTGAGACAAACATTATCAACTTTAAGTTGATATATATTATCTTAAAGTTGATTTACAGATGAAGCTTTTCTTTTAACATATTGTTTCCATTTTGAAGAGAGGATTTTTCTTCTAAAGGTATTATGATTTTCATTTTGCAGCCAATTGATCATTACAGAATCCCTCGAATGCATCTTTAAATTCATCTGATTAAAAACAAAATTATTTAAATCTATTACCACATCTTCCTGAATAAGAATATCTAATGCCATTAGGCATTTGCTCTCACTTTCTTCAGCTTCACTTTCTGAACTTGAAATAGACTCAAATTTTCAGAAATGAAGTTTTTCTCTTTCTACTTTCCTTTCCTCCTAATTTCATTTTTGACTCTATACTCATTCTTTTTCTGTGATTTCTCCTTGGTATTCTCTGGGCATTCTGGAGCAATATGTACAGATTTCTGACAAGTATAAGAAACAATCTCATTATATGGAGTTTTGTCATACCTACGGTTGCCTTTGGAATTGTTATTTCTCTTTCTAAAATCTCAATTTTTGATCCATTTCTTGTATTTCTGGCCACAAGACTCATCAACTAATCATCAAGAGGTGATCCCTAATCACCAACATCCTTCAGTGCAATGGACTTTTCTTTTGGAGTATAAATGGTCTTCTCCATCAAATCTTATTCTCCTCTTGTTTTGAGGAGCATCTCATATGACTTTAGCTTGCCTAGGAGAGCATGTGTGGTGATTTCCTTGTGACATCTATATTCTCTTATAGCCCAGATTGTAGAATCTCATGAGCTATGGAAGCACATAAGCATCTTGCCATTTATTTTAGTCATTGAGATCTCTTTTTCAAGACCTCTTAATTCATTGAGAGTCAGACTAAATCTTTGATACATTTCAACAACACTATATTCTTGAAGTTCTCATATTGAGAAATCAGAAGTAACCTTTTATCCATTCTTTCCTCTAAACTTCCTTCAACAATGCTTACTAGAGATTCCCAAATCTCTTTTGCATATTAACAATCTACCACTTTCTGGTAGATCTTATCATGACTCATATTGAAACTAAAATATTCATGGCCTTAGAATCACATGACCCAGCCTTCTTATCTCCTTCACTCCATTCATCTTTTCTTTGGCATAGTTTCTCCATTAATGTTCAACTTTGTTGGAATATATAGACTTGTTAGTACATAATCAAATATATCTTCATCAATAGAATTCATATACAATTTTATTCTAGGCTTCCATAAATTTTTTTTATCTAGATTATACATTTGTGGTCTGGATGTAGCATAATCCCTAATCTATGTAGAGCTCATGATTGTATAAGATTGTTAAAGAACTAACTATCAAATATGAGGATCTTGATTAATTAAGGTGTTAACCCTTTTCTTATTAACCTCCCTCTGATACCAATTGAAAGTGTGGAATGATACTTGAAAATTAATCTAGAGTGTGGGTGAATAGAGATTTAAAACTTTTTAACAATCAATCATAGTATATACCACAGATTGTAGAAACAATAGTCAAGAGTATGCAATAAAGTAAATCTAAACTATAGAGCAATCATTTAGAGGACACAAATGTTTTATAGAGGTTTCCCAAATCTGGGTGCGTCCTCTCTTCTACAACTTGGTAGGAATTTACTAAATAGTGTCGAGTCTTTTGATAAGGAGACTCTTAAAAAAATATTAAATCTTTTGATATGGAGATTCTTAGAACCACTAAATCCTTTAAAGAGAGATACTTAAAACTCTATCATTGAATCCTTTAAAGAGATATTCTTAAAACTTTATCTCTAAATTCATTAAAGGTGGATTCTTAAAACTTAATCATTGAATCATTTAAAGAGGAATTTTTAAAACTCTATCTCTGTATCATTTAAAGAGGGATTCTTAAAACTCTTTTGAATGGATGGATGTAGCAAACTTTTCCGCAATGAGATTCGTTCTTCGACAGGATCTGAAAGAATCTTTGAATTTGATAATCTGCGTGGATACTAATATTTCCTTGATCGACTATTCATGATTAGAGGAAGATAATAAAACACCAATTAACACTTTCTTTTCTTTTCTCGGAGCTTGCAACAGATTAGCCATTTTTCATATTGAGAGAGAAGAAGAGAGAAAGAGACGAGACTCAGAGAGAATTTTGGCACCAAAATTGTACCAAGTCCACACTTGCTCAAGCTGAAAGAGGAGATGGGTGAAGAACTGTTAGATGGTTGGTTACTTTGAGCTACGAGTGAAGGAAAGAGGGAGGAGAAAAAGAGATGGCGGGCGTCTCCTGAAAGGAGATAGCGAAAGTTGCTGAAAAGAGGTAGCAGAGGCGGCTAAAAAGAGGCAGTAGAAGCTGCTAAAAAGAGATAGTCACAATCTCAAAACTACAGACTGCTCAAGTCACAAGCTAGGGGCTGGAAACTCTCCCAAGGTCCACAAACTAGTACCCCTATCCCTCTATTTATAGGCGCGGGGGCCTGCCCAAACGAGCAGATCTAAAAGTAACGGGATGCCCGGATCTGCTGAGACCGCCTGAGATCGTCTGGACCTGCTGAGTCCATCTGGAGGAAAATCACCTGAAAAGAGAGATCGCCCAAAAAAGGAGACTGCCCAGGGAGCCGACCTCCTCAGGCCGAGGTTGCCAGGGAGGAAACCTGGCGAGGTCGCCCAGGGGGGCGACCTCCTCAGACCGAGGTCGCTAGGGAGGAGACCTAGCAAGGTTGCCCACGGGGCGACCTCCTCAGGCCAAGGTTGCCCAGGAGGGAGACCTGGCGAGGCCGCCCAGGGGGAGACCTCCTTAGGCCGAGGTCGTCCAGGAGGGCAACTTGGCGAGGTCACCCAGGGGGGAGACCTCCTAAGGCCGAGGTAGCCCAGGAGGGCAACCTGGCGAGGTCGCCCAGGGGGGCGACTTCCTTAGGCCGAGGTCACCTAGGAGGGCGACCTGGCGAGGTCGCCTAGGGGGGCGACCTCCTCAGGCCGAGGTCGCCCAGGAGGGCGACCTGGCGAGGTCGCCAAGGGGGGCGACCTCCTCAGGCCGAGGTCACCCAGGGGGGCGACCTCCTCAGGACGAGGTCGCCCAGGATGCGACCTGGAGAGGTCGCCCAGGATGAGACCTGGAGAGGTCGCCCAGGATGCGACCTGGCGAGGTCGCCCAGGAGGGCGACCTCCTCAGGCTGAGGTCGCCCAGAGGGGCGACCTCCTCAGGCTGAGGTCGCCCAGAGGGGCGACCTCCTCAGGCCGAGGTCACCCAGGAGGCGACCTGGCGAGGTCGCCCAGGGGGCGACCTCCTTAGGCCGAGGTCGCACAGGAGGGTGACCTGGCGAGGTCACCCAGGGGGGCAACCTCCTCAGGCTGAGGTCGCCCAAGAGGCAACCTAGCAAGGTTCCCCAGGGGGGCGACCTCCTCAGGCTGAAGTCGCCCAGGCGGGCGACCTCCTCAGGATGAGGTCTCCCAGGAGGGCAACTTCCTCAGGATGAGGTAGCCCAGGAGGGCAACCACCCGGGGGAGGGGTCGCACGGGACGAGACCTCCAGGTGAGGTCGCGCTCTGCGAGGCGCGAAGGCGAGACCTCCCAGGCGATGGGAGACCGCCAAGGCTCGGATACCCAGAAAAAATACCTGGATTGCTGGGATAGGTCGTCCGAGGACTGCGAGAGCGTGTGGATTGCTTTGGTCACCTGCAAAAAACCACCTCGAGGTGATCACCGATTTCTGGGTAAACATAATTCCCGCATTTTTTCAAGTTTTGAGAAACTTGAAAAAATAGAACTTACCCTCGCAAATCGAGATCCACCTCTTCTGTCAGAACAAAAAATACTAGTATATAAAAAGTGAAAGTACCTGTAGAACTTATTAATGCCTGAAGAGAGTTTACGAACACCTGTTTATCTCAGGTAAAAGAGTAGTCAAAGCAGGTAAAAATAAAAATGATACGCTAGTACCTGAAGAGAACTCGCGAGCACCTGCTTATCTGCAAAAGAGTAATCAAAGCAGGTAAAAAAGAAAATGATATGCGAGTACCTAAAGAGAACTCGCGAGCACCTGCTTATCTACAAAAGATATGAAGAGTAGGTATAATATGGGGAATAATAATGTGTCATGTACCTGAGACCACTTGTTGACACTTATTTTATTCACACTTGAAGCGTATAAGAGAGATCATCTCATTAATAAAGAGTATATGAGTGCTTATTCACAATCACTTTGCTTTGATGTTGATGAAATAGTATCTGTATGTGAAGAGAAGAGATAATACTCATGTCTGCGAAGGGAGAAAACCAACATTCTAATATCTGTATATTCACATGCTCCCAGAAATATGAGCATGAAATTAATATAGCTGGACGCTTTTTAACTTGCCGATGATAATGCTGTTAATGATATCACGTTAGCTGATGCCCAGTCTCAATATATTATTTGAGAAATTTGACGTCATAAATAGATTAAACATGGAATCCCGAAGTCCAGAAATCCAGGAATCCCGATATGAAGAAAATACGAGATTTTATGGTACCTGGAAAATTAGTACCCAACAAATAATTGCATAATTATTTGGTAGTGCATTGTGGTACTAAAATTAGTTTGTTTCTCTTGCAAATAATATCACACCATCTAACATCAGTTGTTAGTGATCTATCGCAATCAATCCATTAATAATGAAAATATCTACACTCAAGTAGAACGAGTCGATTAACTCGACAAAAACATCATTGCAATCAATGACAATCATTATAGAGAAAGAGGTCGAGAGAGAAAGAGACTGGGCTACCATTACACATCTGCGAATAATTCTAGCAAGATGTGGTCTTGGTGGGTGTTATGGACCAAAAGAATAATCAGAGGTGGTATATTCACCCATCACATCAAACAACAGAGGTGGTAATTCCACCTTTCACATCTGCGCAGTTCTAGAAGTATTTTTGCACAAAGCAAAAAATAGAGTAATGAAAAAATATTAGGAAATAATTGGGTAAATGTATGCAATGGAGGATACGGCGGTGAATATGGATATGAGGTCTGACATATCTGACTGCTGAGAAATTCTTCGCAATGACATCCGTTGGGTAGGACTTGATTACTGTTATGCTTATTACAAGTAAAGTTACAAAAGGAAAGGTGCATAAAACTCCAAACAAATGGGAGTGATAAGAGACAAGAACTAAAATGACATTCTATCACATCTCTACTCTCACTTCTTTTATTGAATGAAAAACCATTTGCTTGTAATATTGCTTCTGGTGGAGTATCAATTGCCAGATTTTTTAGCAAGATAGTCTTGTAACCTTCCTGCTTTCCATAGTTCATCTACTAACTTCTGAAGAGCTCGACAGTGTTCTGTATCATGACCAATGTCCGAGTGATATTTGTAGAAGAGTTCTCCATAACGATACTTGGCCTTTGATCTCATAGGGCGTGGAATTCTAAACTCTGGCATATTTTGAATGACCATAAGAATTTTTTCTATGGGAACATTGAGCTGAGTATACTCTCCTGGATAATTTTCGAATTCAAGTGTACTTAGATTGTAATACTGGATTGGACAAGTTTCCAAAAATTCAGGTGATCCATCCTGCTGTGGAGGTTAAGGTTGTGCAAACATATTCTGTGGAGGAGAATAAGATTTAGATTGCTTATCTTGCGGAGGGCTTTGTGATGGAGACGAGTGATGGCGGTATAAATTTCCCTGACACTGCTGAGTCTTCCGGTTTTGATAAAACATATAGTTGGGATTCATCGCCTCACCTTCAATAAACTTATTTGCTATTTCGATGAGATGTCCATAAGACTTGGGCTCATTTATGCTAACTTCAAATTTGAGATGGCCTTCTTGGAGTCCGTTGATGAAGGCAATTTTATACAGCTCTAGCTCAACATTAATAACCTCGAGAAGTTCTCTTTGGAATCTATCGATGAAATGAGCGAGAGTTTCATTGACTCCTTGCTTGATTTGGAAAAGAGCTGCTGGGCATCTCTTTCGCTTCCTTGAGGTAACAAACCTTAAGAGAAGTTCTCTTCTGAGATCCATAAAGCAAGTAATTGATTGAGGTGGTAACTTGTAAAACCATTCCATAGCTTGACCGCCAAAGGTCATGACAAGAAGCTTGCACCTGATGCTATCCGATATAGTTCTTAACGCAACAGCTGACTGAAAGGCTTGAAGGTGGGAGATTTGATCTTCTCCCCCTAAGAAGGTTGGCAGGCGGGGTTCTTTAAACCCATTAGGAGCAGGTTCCCAACAAATTCTATCTATAAAAGGAGAAGGCTCCTCTACTTCAGCAATAACTGGAGGGGATGAAGGATAATTTGCATCAGCATGGGTCGGAAGATAAGCACAATCCCCCTGAAAATTCGGCACTTTTGCTGGATTTTTCTGGACAACTGATCTGAGTTAATCACGGCGAGCGACTGTAAATTCCTCAGCTTGAGACGGTAGCGGAGCAATTGGATGTGCAAATTTTGTAGGAGGAAGAGGAGCTGCGACTCGAGGAGGAAGAAGGTCTGCAACTCGAGGAGGAAAAGGAGACTCCTTAATAGGAGCTTGAGGTGGAAAGGGAGCTGCGACTTGAGGAAGAAGCTGCTGAGTGTTAGCTGATATAACTCGGTTAATCCCATCAAATTGCTGACGAGTCTGCTCCAGCTCTTCGCGAGACTACTCCAGCTGTTGAGCAAGCTCTTTGCAAAATTGCTCCAGATGAAGCTCTATACGAAGCTCAAGAGCTTCCATAGTAAGTTCACCATTTGAATGATCTTGAACCTCTGTCATCTCCATTGCTACTCAAAAAATAGAAATTGCATAAATTACCAAAAGAGAAAAACTTCGACAACTTCTAAATGGAGTTGAATTTGAGCAATTTGAGGGTGCTAAACGAACTCAAACGGGTAACCCAGTTCGCCATTGGATGTAGCTCACCGAGCTCTTTCCGAAAAGCTATTGTGGGCTGAAAATGGACAAGCGGATCAAAAGTTATGGTTGTTTTAAGATTGGGTGTTATTCTCAGCAAAATCCCATATCTTCATCGTAGCTGCTGTTCATCAACCATTCCGATCTGAAGGTCGCATGTTATTCTGTTGGCACCAAAATTGTACCAAGTCCACACTTGCTCAATCTGAAAGGAGATGGGGGAAGAACTGTTAGATGGTTGGTTACTTTGAGCTACGAGTGAAGGAAAGAGGGAGGAGAAAAAGAGATAATGGGGGTCTCCTGAAAGGAGATAGCAGAGGTTGCTGAAAAGAGGTAGCAGAGGCTGCTGAAAAGAGGTAGCCGTGGTCTCAAAACTAGAGACCGCTCAAGTCACAGGCTAGGGGCTGGAAACTCTCCCAAGGTACACAAAGTAGTACCCCCACCCCTCTATTTATAGGAGCAGGGGCCTGCCCAAACAGGCAGATCGAAAAGTAACAGGCTGCCCGGATCTACTGAGTCCGCCTGAGACCGTTTGGACCTGCTGAGACCGTCTGGAGGAAAATCACCTGAAAAGAGAGATCGACCAAAAAAGGAGACTGCCCGAGACCGTGACCTCCCAGGGCGAGGTCGCCTGGGGAGGCGGCCTGGCGAGGTCGCCCAGGGGGCGACCTCCTCAGGGTGAGCTCGCCCAGGGGGCAACCTACTCAGGTTGAGGTCGCCATGGGGGCGTCCTGGCGAGGTCGCCTAGGGGGCGACCTCCTCAGGACGTGGTCGCCCAGGAGGGCGACCTGGCGGGTCGCCCAGGGGGGTGACCTCCTCAAGCCGAGGTCGCCAAGGAGGCGACCTAGCGAGGTCACCCAAGGGGGCAATCTCCTCAAGCAGAGGTCACCTAGGAGTGTGACCTGGCGAGGTCGCCAAGGGGGGCGACCTCCTTAGGCCGAGCTCGCCCAGGAGCGCGACCTAGCGAGGTCACCCAAGGGGGCGACCTCCTCAGGCCGAGGTCGCCCAGGAGGGAGACCTGGTGAGGTCTCCCATGGGGCGACCTCCTCCGGCAGAGGTCACCCAGGATGTGACCTGGCCAGGTCGACTAGAGGGACGACCTCCTCAGGCCGAGGTAGCTCAGGGGGGTGACCTCCTCAGGCCGAGTTCGCCCAGGAGGCAACCTGGCGAGGTCGCCCAGGGGGGAGACCTCCTCAGGCCGAGATCGCCTAGGAGGGCGACCTGGTGAGGTCGCCCAAGGGGGAGACCTCCTCAGGCCGAGGTCGCCCAGGAGGCGACCTGGCGAGGTTGCCAGGGGGCGACCTCCTCAGGCTGAGGTTGCCCAAGAGGGCGACCTGACAAGGTCGCCCAGGGGGGTGACCTCCTCAGGCCGAGATCACCCAGGAGGGCGACCTCCCGGGGGAGGGGTCGCACGGGATGCGACCTCCAGGCAAGGTCATGTGAAGCACGACCTCTACGAGGCGCGAAGGCAAGACCACCCGGGCAATGGGAGCCGCCAGGGCTCGGATACCCGAAAAAAATACCTGGATTCCCGGGAGAGGTCGTCCGAGGACTACGAGAGCGTGTGAATTACTTCGGTCACCTGCAAAAAGCCAGCTCGAGGTGATCGCCGATTTCTGGGTAAACAGAGAAGATGAGTCTTTCTAGGATTGTGAGTGAAGAAGAGAATCGATCCACCTATTTATCTATTTGAATATATATATATATATATATATATATATATATAGAGACAGAGAGAGAGAGAAGATCATCTAATTCAAGGAATTCCATTTTTATTTTGTGATTAATTATAATATCTTTCTTTAAATGGAGCACCAATAACTAGATTTGAACTGCAATTGAAGTCATAATCTACCACTGCCTTAACTGACATCCTTTTGAGAATTCAACTTAAGTTTAGAAAAACGTCGATTACTTCTCGGCATACGTCAATTTCTATGTATATAGGAAATCAACATAAGCTGAATTCTTTTATTCTGAACATCAACTTCTTTTTGCAAAGCTTTCAGAGAACTCGATGTAAGCTATCTTAGCTCTTTAATGTACTTCAAATACTTATCAATGTACATAAATTTCCCTCAACAGTCTCCCTTACTCTTTTCAGACAACTTTTCTTTCTTACACATATTACATTTATTGTCTTTCTATACATTCATAAGACATTCCTAAATAACTTATTTAATCTATAATACCAAATTAATAGGTTCTTCCTAATACATCTTGCAATATGTTCATAAGAGGGACATCACCTCCACCTCGCTAAGCCGCCCAGAATGGGCAAAACAATTTTCTTGGCTGATGACATGCTGGCTCATGAAAACCTCTTCCATGACATTGCGGTGATCAATGTCACAACCAAGAACTTCACTGTCTCCCACTTCTTAGTTGACAATGGGAGTTCAGTGAGTGTCTTTAAGAAGGATTTGGAATCCATGGTTATAGAGACCTCGAGGGTTAAGTCCTCGGATGGTCCTCTCTTTGGCTTTCCAGTGAGAGGAAGGAGGTAGACGGGGATTAGAATTGGTAGTCACCTTGGGTGGCATCAAAAACCTGTCGGTTCATCATTGTCGATGCTCCGAGCAACTATAAGGCCGTCTTTTATCATCCCCACATCAATTCTTTCCAGTTCATAGACTCATCCTTTCATCAGTGCCTAAAGTAAAACATTAGCAGAGTGCAGATCTGGGTCTGGAGTGACCTAAAGATATCTTGAGAATGATTCCTGAACATTTCAGCATCATCACTTGGAAGGAAGAGACATAGGCGGTTGATAAATCCTTAGATGGAGATCTCCTTGAGACTACAAAGGATACATATGAGATTAAGTTGGTGAACATTGGAGGAGAACTTGGGAGCGTACAAGTTAGATGGGAACTATCAGAGGAAGAGAAGAATGAATTGGTAGTGTGTATCTAAGACAATGTTAACTTCTTTGTTGGAGCGCCATATACATGCCGAGCATCGACCCCAACGTCTCTTGCCATCATCTAATCCCGGATCTGTATGAATGTCCCATTTGCTAGAAGAAGAGAGCCATCAAAAAAAACCTGACAGAGCCCATCCGAGAAGATGTCCAAAAATTGTTGGAGGCTGGATTTATCTCTAAGGTTCAATTCCCGGGTTGGATGTTGAATATAGTAATGGTTAAAAAAGTCGGAGGAAAGTTGTGCATGTGTATCAATTTCACTCGTTTGAATAAATCTTGCCCTATGGATTGTCATCCCATGTATCAGATCAACGTGCAGGTTGATTTAGCTATCGATTTTTCTATCATGGGCTTCATTGATGCTTTTTCATGTTATCATCAGATTTGGATGCATCTCCAAATCTCCCAAACACCTCTTTCATCACCAACAATGGATTTTATTGTTACAATATGGTGTCTTTCAATTTGAAGAATGTGGGGCTACATATCAAAGGATAATGGATAGGGTCTTTAGAGATCAAAAGGGGAGGAATTTGAAGATCTTGGACGTTACATTAGTGAAAAGAAAGAGCACATGGGACCACTTGCGAGATCTCCCTGAAACCTTCTTGACCTTGCAAAAATATAAGATGACGCTCAACCCGGTCAAGTACATCTTTTGGGTCGAGAATGGGAAGTTCCTCCGACATATCCCCACACCAAACCGGGTTGAGCCAAACCCCGACAAGGTCAAATCAATATTAGATATGAATGCACCAATTGACACTAAGGAAGCCCAATGACTCACCAGGAGGATTCCGTACTCAGCCATTTCATTTCCAGGTTAGGATACAAGTACTCTCCAGTCTTCAAGACCCTCAGAGCCAATCAGTATTTTGAGTGGAGTTTGTAACGCGAAGAGGCTTTCCTTTGTTTGAAGCAACAACTAACTGGAACTCATTTACTACAAAGTTCACGAGAAAGAGAAGACCTCTTCATGTACTTGGGAGCGGGGGAGGAGATCGTGAGCTCCATTCTGGTTGCAAAGAAGGATCAAAACAATCACATATTTATTATGTGAGATGGGTACTAAAGAGCATAGAGATGAGATACCCCATTCTAAAAAATTTAGCATGCGCATTGATCGTGCCAGCAAGGAGGCTCAACCCATATTTCCAGACTCACCATAAAAATGATGACCAACCATCCCTCCGAAGCATCTTGGAAATGGAGCAGCTTTTGGTGAGGCAAGCCAAGTGGGAAGTCAAGCTATGAGATTTTTGACGTGGTCTACGTATCTAAGATGGAGATCAAGGAGCAAGTGGTGGACAAATTCCTTATAGATTTCACAACGTCTCCAGAAAGAGTTGAGGACACAACTCACCCTTGTAAATGGGACATGTATGATGGTGCCTCAGGAAAAATTTAGTAGGAGTCAGAATGATCCTCGTAATCCCAAATTTGATGAGGATAAAGTAAGTTGTGGAGTTACACATCTAAGTCTCCAACAATCAAGCTGAATACGAAGCCTCACTCGCACAATTGCAGATGGCGGGGGAGTTAGGGATACAAGATGTACAAGCTTATACAAACTCCTTGGTAATCACCTCTCAAATTCATGTATTATAAGAGGATCACGAGCTAGCTATACAATGATACCCAAGGAAGGCTAACGAACTGATTGAGATACTTCGTTCCTTCGGTATTCAACATCTTGCATGAAGTGAAAACAACACCACAGACATAATCACAAAATACGGGACAAAGATCAGAGGGACCTTGACAAAGAATTTCAGACCCTCAATTGAAGAAGGGGAGATAATGAAAATCAATTGAATGCCCTTTTAGATTGACTCGTACGTCGAGTTCCTGACCACTAGGAAGTACCCAGGAGCAGTAAGGACAAAAGGCCGTTCAAATACAAATCAACATATTGCATCCTCCACGAGGGTGACTTATGTAGGAAAACCATCTCAGGGTCATTGGCGAGATGTTTCATAAAAGAAGAAGTACCATGACTGCTAGATGGAATCCATTTGGGAATGCGGAAGCCACTCGGGAAGCTACACATTAGGGAAAAGGTTACTAAGACATGGATACTTTTTATTGACAAAATAGAAAGATGCAGAGGGGTTCACCTGAAGATGTAAAAATTACCAACTCTATGCACCTCTCCAGTTGCAACTGGCACATCATTTACAGTCTATCACCGCCACTTGGTCGTTTGCAATACGGGGGATGTATCTGCTCGGGTCATTTCCATAGGTTAGCGGTCATCCAAGTTAGTCGAGGCTAAAGACCTTGCAAAGACAATTATGTAGGTCATAAAGAACATCCTTTGGGGAGAGATAGCTTGTAGGTACAATGTGCCCATCACCATCATCACCGACAATGACCCCCAATTTTTGAATCTCGAGATGGTAGAGTTCTGTGAGGCGATAGGAACTGACCTACACTTTGATTTATTTCACCACCCCCGCAACAACGAATAGGTTGAAGCATCTAACTAGGCCTGAAATTTAAAAACCGAAACCGCAAAAAACCGCAAAAAACCGCAACACCAGACCGCACCGTTTTCGAACCGCACCGAACGGTGTGGTGGTGGTGCGGTTTTGATTATTGAAAAACCGCATAGTTTGCGGTGCGGTTCGGTTTTGGCCTTGTCAAAACCGCATAAACCGCACCGCACCGTATGATTATAGGTATTTTATTTTATATCTTATAAGTTATAATTTTTTTACTGTTATTGGATTATAAATAATTTTTTACCCCCTTTTATAAGTTATAAATAATGTTTTACTCCCGTTTATAAGTTATAACTTATAAATAATTTTTTACTGTTGTTTATCTTATCTTATAAGTTATAAGTAAAATTGGCAAACCGCATAAATAATGTTTTACTCCCACTCCCGTATTTTAATGTTCTGCAAAAGCTAGGTCTTACACTTACTCTTCTCCGACGCATCGCCAGCATCGGCTCGCGAGTCGCGACTCCTGCGTTCACAAGAGAGAGGGTGGATCTACTCCGGCGAGGCGGCGACATCCCTACTTCGGCGATATCTCTTGTTCGGCGGGCTCCAGTTCCCACGACACATCGACATCCCTTCTTCGGCGGCGAGCTCCAGATCAGGTATATTCCCAGTTCCCTAGCTTAATGTGCCCTAGCTAAATGTGAGGTATTATTCCGGCGACATCTAAATATTCCCAGTTCCCTTGCTCGCATTGTTATGATTATAGTTTTCTTTATGAAGTGATGAGGTCTAAAGTTCTCAGATTTGAATTCATAAAATAGTGTAGATGTTAATTATTATGATAATATTTATCTCACTTCTATCTCAAATTGCGTTGTTATGATTATATTTATCAACTGTGTTGATGTAGTCTAAAGTTCCCAGAACTTATTTTAATTTTAAACAATTATGGCTTTATTTGGCGCGGCGGTGGCGTTTCTCCCGACGTGTGCAAACGGAGCTTTCGAACCGGAGGGGCGGAGGCGGGGGATCGAAACGGAGCTTTTTGCTTCGTTGCTCATGGCGCGGCGGGTGCAAACGCGGCAAAGGCCGCCGCCCGCCATTTGGTTGCGCGCCTTGCGGCGGCGTTTGCCGGAACCGCCGCGCCAAATGAAGCCTATAACAAAACATAAGAAAAAACCCGAAACCGCACCGCAAAAACCGACTCCAAACCGCACCAATATCACACCGCACCGCACGGTTTGGTTGCGGTGCGGTTTTGTAAAGTCAAAAACCGACCCTCTTTGGTGCGGTTGCGGTTTGGGCTCAAACCGCACCAGTTTCAGGCCTACATCTAACAAGCTGGTACTAAATTTGTTGAAGAAGAAGGTCGAGAAGCTGTGGAGAAATTGGGTGGACCAACTCCCTACCGTCCTTTGGGATCTGAGAACTACCCCTACTCAACCACTGATGATACTCCTTTCAAGCTATGATGCAAGACCAAAGCTCTCATTTTGGTGGAATTCAAAGCAAGAAGCCCTCAGGTTATTTCCTCCTAGGATGTGGGAGGGGCAGGGGGAGGGAGAATGATGGTTGGAGAACAAAGAGTAATATAAGGTGTTGGAACATGAGTTCATCATATCATGGTTTAAGAATAACAAATCCTAAGTTATATTTAATCTACTTTGTTTGTGTTTATAGTGTTCAGGTCCTATAGGTATAATTAGAGAAGTACATGTGAGATATGGACTGAATTAGTCACTACCACACGACGATGGGTACTACTATCGACGGTAACTATCATTCCAAAATGATAACTAGAAAGGAGCATTCCAAAAGGGACTTGGCGGGAGCAAAGATATTAATATATAAAGCCTTACCGCACCACGATAACCCTATTACATCGTGGTAATCTGTAGGCAACCCCGGGCAATCACAAAATGACTGAGGAGCCAAATGAAGCAAGAGATCAAATTTTGGCGGGATACAATATTGTACTACTGCGGAGCGATAGGTCTTACCACACTGCTATGATTATTGCCTAAGATACGATGTGGAAGATGAACAATTCTGAATGGAGCTTGGCGAGGAAGTGGACGTAATGTACACGAAGTTCACAAAGATTGTGAATTCCTCCAAAGTCCTTGGAAAGACCTTCTCAAACAGTGACTTGGTGTGGAAGATACTAATATTGTTGGATCATGGTTTTCCGCATTCCTTTGATTTGAGAATAACAAATCCTACTTGTATTTGATCTTGTTTGTCATTGTGTTTTAGCATTTAGGTTTGGACAGATATGACACCAGGTTGCTGCAACAATGGTCTGGCACTAACCACAAGCAGAAGATCTGAAAGTTGTCTAACGCCAGACATTAGGTCTTAACGCTGGGCGCTAGTGTTCGACGAAATGGCGTTCGACGAAATGAGAAGCCGTTCGATGAAATGGAGTTTGACGAAATGAGATGCGTTCGACGAATTGAGTTTCCGTTCGACAAAATGACGTTCGATGAAATTGCGTTCAACGAAATGAGATGCCGTTCGACGAAATGGCGTTCCACGAAATGAGATATCATTCGACGAAATAGCGATCGACGGGATGAGATGCAGTTCGACGAAATGGCGTGATAGAAACTCAACGCCATGCGTTAGGTCTTAACGCTGGGCGCTATCCATTCGACAAATTTGGCAAGGAGAAAGCAACCATGATTGCAGGAGGAACTTTAGGAATGATTTGCCCAACGCCCGCGTTATCCTTAATGCCGGCGTTAGTATTGCCTAAAATAAAACTATTCCTAAAGTGCAGAATCTCCTTCCTCTTCTGAAGATCCGAGCCATCAATATGTTGCTATACATGGTCAACGCCCCGCGTTAGCACTTAACACCGACGTTAGCTCAAAGTCTATAAATTAGATTATTTCGATGTCTCTTATGACTGACTTTGGTGAGCCCTATTCCAGCACTTGATAATCTCTGCAAGGGCCGTAATTCCAGACCATCTTCTCCCACACAAGTTTCAGACAAAGAATTCAAGGAGAGCCGGATCAACGCTTATGCAACGTGAAGGACGCACGCTTCGACTTCAAGAATATCCAGCGAGCCTTCACCTTCTCCAGAATTCTTTATAGGGAGTTTTTTATTATATGTTGTATTTCTCTTTTGTAACTCTTTTTATTACCATCGTGGAGTGAATTCGCCTCGTGTTGGCGACTAGGTCTAGTGGGTAGATCTAGGGGGTGCTCGAGGCCTTTTCTGGGGATAGAAAGGCTAGAGTGGCTTGAGGCCATATCCGGGGGAGGATAGGCTAAAGCCACCGGTTCGTGGGGATACGAGTCGGGATAGAAAACAAAAAGGATTTTCATATTTATCGCCCATGATTTCTAGCATCATAAGAAATCAAGTTTTGTAAGTTCATATCTCAAGAATTAATAAAATCATGTTTCTCTTTTATATCACTTGACTTCTTCTTTGCTAATTACAAATGTTTTTAAAGTAAAGTTTAAGTTTTTAAAACCCTTATTCACCCCCCCCCCCCTCTAAGGGCGCCTCACGATCCAACAAGTGGTATCAGAGGGAGGTTATTCCAAATCGGTCTAACAACCGGGAATAATGGCGTCTCGTGATCTCGCTTTTCATGAAGGGCAAGGAATAAGTAGACCTCCACTTTCACCGGAACTGACTATAATTATTCGAGGACGCAAATGCGTTGTTTTCTAATTAATTTTGATCTAGATGTTTGGGCTAGTATTGAAACACCATATACAACTCCTACTTATATTGTTGGAGAAGTAAACATGGAAAAAGCCTAGAGATAGGTGGGATGATGGGGATAAAAATAAATGCAAAAATAATGCTAAAGCTATGAATGCTTTATTCTGCACATTAGATAGGACCGAGTTTAATAGATTTTGTGCTTGTAAAACTGCTTATGACATTTGGAATTTACTTGAAATAACTCATGAAGGTACCTCGCAGGTCAAAGACTCAAAGCTATTCCAACTGGAATCAGAGTTTGAAAGGTTCAGGATGGATCCAAGTGAGGATGTGGACTCAATGTATACTCGCTTCACCAAGATTGTCAACGCCTCAAAGATTCTTGGGAAAACTTATTCAAACGGTGACTTGGTGAGAAAGATCCTTCGGTCTCTTCCTCCGAAGTTCAATCCAAAGGTGACTGCAATTTCTGAATCGCATGATCTAAGGCGGCTCCAGATTGAGAGCCTCATTGGGAATCTCAAAACCCATGAGGTCGAACTCAACATTCAAGATGAAGAATACAATAAGGAGCCAAAGAAGAAGGCTTTGGCACTAAAGTCGAGAAAAGAGGATGATAATGATGAAGAAGATGAGGAGAGTCTCTTTATGAAAAACTTCATAAAGTTCATGAAGAATCCAGAAAGAAGGAATACTTTCCGCAAGTACTTTCGTAAAGGGTCATCTTCCAAAAAGGAGAAAAAGGACAAATCAAGTGAAGACGATGAAGAGTGACCTCCTCCCGAGTGCTTCCACTGCAGGAAGACCGGGGATATAAGGAGCCAATGCCCAAAATACCTGAAGGAGCAAAAATAAAAGCAGAAGAAGAAGGTCTTGAAGGCGGCAACATGGGATGATTCTTCATCTGGTTGCTCAAACGATTTGAGTTCAAGCGAGGATGATAAGGCAAATTTGTGTCTCATGGGAAGGAATCAAGAACCATCTGATGACGAGTGCAGTGTCCAAAGCAACACTGAGGTAATCCCTTTAACTTATGATGATCTTTATGTTGAATATTTAAATACCTGCAAATCATTTGGTAAAAATTTAAAGGATCTTGAACTTCTTAAAACAGAAAATAAAATACTCTTGAAACAAAATCAAAAATTAAATAAAGAAATAATGTCTTGCCAAAAGAATGACAATCATTTGACAAAAGTAAAGGAACTTGAAAATAATCTTTCTAAGGCTCTCTCCAATATCGAAACACTCATGAAAGAAAAGGGAGACTTAGAAATAAGGTTAAACATATCTCACTCTCAAATTGAAAATGAAAAGAAAAAATTTGCAAAGAGATGTGGAAATCTAGTAAGTGAAAACTTCGCCTTAAAAGCCTGAATAAATGATCTCAATATGGCAATAAACAAATTTGGGGTTGGCCAAAAATCATTGGACATGATATTGGGCAACCAGTGTCATGGGTCTGCCAAGTATGGGCTGGGATTTGTCTCTGAAACCTACCGCCCAGCGTTAACTGCTAACGCTGACTTTAGCTCTGTTTCCAAGAATCAAAAATTGCTTTCTAAATATAATTCCTTTAATCCCTCTACCTCTGTGTATACCAGCAAGAGTCAACCACAGTCACAGAAAAAGGTCTCAACCCCTTTTATTGCTTGTGCCAATTGCTTATTATTTGGGCACACCACAGTCTCTTGTAGGAAGAAGGGAAAGCGCACTTTAAAACAAATCTTGGTACCTAAGGTCTCCACCTATGTTATGGGAGGAACCTCATGGGTATCCGGATCTTCACTAACATTTTCTTCTTAGGTGTGTTGGCAGGCTAAGGACAAAGGAGACATGTGGTACTTGGACTCGGGTTGCTCCAAGCACATGACGGGCGATAAAGCAAAGTTCCTTAGCCTCTCTAAGAAAAAAGGAGGAACCGTGATGTTTGGTGACTATGGAAAAGGAAGAATGTTAGGCACTGGTACAGTGGGTAACGAATCTTTCTCTCTTACAAATGTGTTATTTGTTGAAGGCTTAAAACACAACTTAATTTCTATTAGTCAACTATGCGATAAAGGTCTGAAAGTGTTATTTGAGTCTTCATCAAATCTATGCAAAATTATTTATCCTAAGTCTAATAATATTGTACTCACTGCACCAAGAGTTCATAATGTCTATTTAATTACTTTTCATGATCTATCACGTGCATCACTCAAATGTCTTATTTCAAAAAATGAAGAACTTGAATTATGGCATATGCGTCTTGGTCACTCTAGCACTAAGTTAATTTTAAAATTGTCAAAAAATAAAATTATTAGTGGGTTACCAATACTAAATGGAATCTATCTTCTTTATGCCCGTCTTACCAAAAAGGAAAATTTTCAAAAAAACATCATTTAAAAGTAAAAGTGAAATATCCACCACAAGACCTTTGCAACTAATTCACATGGACCTCTTTGGGCCAATTAGCACTTGTAGTCTTGCGGGCAAAAAGTACGCTTTTGTATTAATTGATGATTTCTCTAGATTCACATGGACTTTGTTTCTCACCTCCAAATCCGATGCATTTTCTGAATTTTCAAAACTTTGTAATCGCATTCAAAATGAGTTAGACTTAAAAATAAAGTGCATAAGGTCAGATCCTGGAGGAGAATTTGAAAATGATAGTTTCACCACCTTCTGTAATAATCTAGGTATCAAGCATGAATTTTCCGCTCCACGCACCCCCAACAAAATGGTGTGGTGGAAAGGAAAAATAGAACCCTTCAGGAACTCGTGCGCACTATGTTATCCGAGTATGGGTTGCCTAGATCATTTTGGGCTGAAGCAGTAAATACATCTTGTTATGTTATAAATTGTATCATGCTTCGCTCTATTTTGAAATTAACTCCATATGAATTATATTACCAAAAGAAACCTAATGTATCGTACTTTCATGTTTTTGGATGTAAATGTTTTATCTTAAATACAAAAGATGCATTAGCTAAATTTGATGAAAAATGCGATGAAGGAGTCTTTCTTGGTTACTCGTCTACTAGCAAGGCTTATAGGATATATAATAAGAAATCTAATAAGGTTGAAGAGTCTATTCAGTGAAGTTCGATGAAATTATGCCTTGTGTAGATTCTAATAGTGCGGGAAAAGAAGATGAACCCCCTTCACCTTTGGAGCTTGATGACGATGAATTACTTGGAAAGGACAAAGAAGTAGAACCGGTGCAAGAAGAGTTTGTGCCTCCAAGCGTGCTTAGATTCACAAGAGATCATCCAAGGGAACTTGTCATTGGAGAACCATCAAGAGGGGTAACTACACGCTCTTCCTTTAATGAATCTTTTTCTAATTTATGCTTTGTCACTGAAATTGAACCTAAAAATGTTTCTACCGCTTTAAATGATGAGTTTTGGTTTATTGCTATGATCGAAGAATTAAATCAATTTGAACGCAATAGGGTTTGGAAGCTTGTAGAAAGACCATCTAATCACCCAGTTATTGGTGTCAAATGGATATTTAAAAATAAATTAGATGGAGATTCTAGAATCACTGGGAACAAAGCTAGACTAGTAGCATAAGGTTATTCACAAATTAAGGGGGTCGACTTTGATGAAACATTTGCTCCCGTTGCTCGCCTTGAATCAATTAGAATTTTTCTGGCTTTTGCGAGTTATAAGAAGTTTAAACTATTTCAAATGGATGTAAAAAGTGCATTCTTAAACGTGATAATTAAAGAAGAAGTCTATGTAGAACAACCCCGAGACTTTATAGATGAAAATTTTCCAAATCATGTTTATAGATTAGAAAAAACGCTTTCTGGTCTAAAACAAGTGCCCCGTGTTTAGTATGAACGTCTAACATCTTTTTTATTAAAGCACGGTTATAAAATGGGTAGTGCCGACAAGACGATCTTCATTAAGCATATTAATGATGATATAATTATTTTACAAATATATGTTGATGATATTATTTTTGGAGCCACTAATGAAGTGCTACGTAATGAAGTTGTACTTGTAATACAAAATGAATTTGAAATGAGTCTAGTTGGTGAATTAACTTATTTTTTAGGCTTTCAAATAACCCAAAGAAATGATGGAATCTTTATATGTCAATCTAAATATGTCTATGATATGTTAAAACGATTTGGATTTGAAAACATAAAACAAGCTAGTACTCCAATGAGCGCATCACTAAAATTAGGAAAAGATGAAACTGGAATTTCCATTGACCAAACTTTATATAGAGGGATGATTGGATCCTTATTATACCTTAGTGCATCTAGACCCGATATTATGTTTACCGTATGCTTATGCGCTAGATTTCAAGCAAACCCAAAAGAATCTCATTTAAAAGCAGTAAAATGAATATTTAGATATCTAATTGGCACACCTAAACTAGGTCTTTGGTATCCAACTAATGATTCCTTTCTATTACATGGGTATTCCGATTTCGATTATGCGGGTTGCTCTCTAGATAGAAAAAGCACTAGTGGCACATGTCATTTCTTAGGTCCTTCTCTAGTTGCATGGTCAAGTAGAAAACAAAATTTTGTTGCCCTCTCCAACACCGAGGCGGAATATATTGCACTAGGAAGTTATTGTGCCCAAGCTTTATGGATGACTCAAACCTTAGAAGATTTCAGAATTCATCTAACTAATATTGAACTCAAGTGTGACAACAAGAGTGCTATTGATTTAACCAACAACCCCATTCATCACTCAAGATCTAAACACATAGACGTTAGACATCATTTCATTAGGGATCACATAAAAAAGGAACATGTTCATGTAAACTTTATTGGAACTGAATCCCAACTTGCAGACATCTTTATTAAGCCTCTACCTGACTCCCACTTTACTCTACTTAGATTAGAATTAGGAGTCTTAGACTTAACAAATTGAAAACTCATCACATGTTATGAAAAATCAAATAAAAATAAATAAATAAAACTATTTTGAAAACCACAAAAATATCCCTAAATAAGCCTTCTATTCATTTACATTTTCTCTGAAAATTCTACCCTAAGAAGGTCTATATACATACTATCTATGCCAAAGAAAAGTTTTTCAAAAAATCTCAAAAACAGCGCACTGTCTTGGCGTTAACTAGTTAACGCTAGGCGCTAGCCTTTTTTCCAGATTGAAATATTGCTTTCTCTACACTATTTCTGGTATTTTTATAATGATTTTTCTCTGTTTATTTTCTCAGATTTAAAATTATTTTGTTATTAATTTTGTTGCTTTATTCCAAAATACAAAAAAATTCAAATAATTCAAAATGATCAAAAATATGTTTTTTTTATTTGTTTACAAAATTATGGTTTGACTATAAAACTTCATAAGAGCAAACATCTTTGTGATTTTGTTTCCAATGGTCAAAATTGAGTTTTACATACTCACAAGGATTTTCTTCAATGTCTAATTTTAATTTCAAATTTTCTAAACATTGTTTTTGTCATGCCTTGACCTTAATCTGATTATGTGCAATGAAATAATCTATAGAAAATTGTGTATAATTGCCTAGCATGCCTCTAAGCATGAGTAATGTTTTATGCTAATCAATGATTCATTCACTCACTATTTTGGTAATCTACATGTTCTCATAATCATAATCTTGCATGATTGTGTAGTGTAATAGTCTTAACATATTAAGTTATATGTCTAAATTTCCTACACCTTCATTCAAACAATAAATTTCTTGCACACGTAGAAGTGTTATTTCAATATTGTTAGTGTTTGCAACAACAAGTGAATTCAGAGACCTTTGGACCGCTATTACAATAATATGAAATAAAATGTCAAAGATAACTCAACAAAGCACTACTCACCCTCCTGATAAGTCTTAATGAGCATTGTGAGGTTGAGCACCTTGGAAAGAATTGTAAAGTGTCTTGTGCAAACACATTCATCTTTTATCACTTCTATTTGTACATCGGATCACTAAAAATAAAAATCAATAAAATTGCTTATGTGATCCCCCAAGCAACACTTCGCTCTCTAATAAGTATTAATGAGCATTGTGTGGGAGAAGCACCTTGGTTGTTGTACTCATTATTTGTGCCTTGAAACTTTATTCTAGATTTGATGTGTGAAAGTAATTATAAGATTGCATCCTTAATATTGTTGTCACTATTTCATTATATATGTCATGTGTTTTGATTATTTCACTTGTATACTTTTATCAAAACACCTTATGCACACATCATTGTTTTTCATACAGCTTCCACTCATGAGAATTGGATCCTAATACAAACATTACAAAATTCTCTAATAACCTAAGTAAAAGCATTAGATTACAATGCATGATTTCTACAATGTTTTCTTTACTTGAAATACGAATTGGTTACATTGTAGCTATTACCTTTTTGAATATGCTAAATCATGCTTGCCTATTAGTTATGAAAATTTTCAAAGTTAAAATGCTCAAATGTGAAGAGTCTAAACATATTGTTGGAATGGTCAAACTATAACAAAAATACTACTCTTATTTATTTTGTTTTTGTTTTCTGCATTTCTCTATTTTATCATGTATCCTTATATCATGTGTTCTCATGCTTATTTCTACATTTTGTGCTTTGTCAAACAAAATTGCATCTATCTTAACAAGCAGTATCACTCTTAAAATTAATTTAAAAAGCAAGCATTCCTTTGGTATAATCTTTGAATGATGTTCTTTCATGCTTATCATATATTTTTTCCGTTGTGCTACTCTCTCCCTTAGCTCGATCATGACTTACTTTTTGTTTACACAAAACTCTTAATCCTCTCTTAGTTATGTCCCAACTTTTGTCTTCCTTTCTCTAGTCTTTAATTTAAACTCCACCTTCTTTTGCTAATAATAAAAGGGGGAGAATAAAATGCTAAATCATATTGATTAAACGGAGTAGGATTCACTAGATTAAGGGGGAGCATGTATCTAGTATATGGGTGCATACACAAAGGGGGAGCACTTTTGTAGGGGGAGCACTTTTAAATGATCTATAATTCTTATCATTATCTTATAATTGCTTAGTGTCATATATATTTATAAAAACACAAATTCTTTATCTATGAATCTGATTTATCTCTATTGGATTTGTTATTATCAAAAGGGGGAGATTGTTGGAACATGGTTTTCTGCATTCCTCTGATTTGAGAATAACAAATCCTACTTGTATTTGATCTTGTTTGTCATTGCATTTTTAGCATGCAGGTTTGGACAGATATGACACTAGGTTACTGCAACAATGGTCTGGCACTAACCACAAGCAAAAGGACTGAAAGTTGTCTAACGCCAGGTGTTAGGTCTTAACGCTGGGCGCTAGCGTTCGCCGAAATGGAGTTCGACGAAATGAGAAGCCGTTCGATGAAATGGAGTTCGACGAAATAAGATGCGTTCGATGAATTGAGATGTCGTTCGACGAAATGACATTTGACAAAATTGCGTTCGACGAAATGAGATGCCGTTCGACGAAATGGCGTTCGACAAAATGAGATGTCATTCGACGAAATAGGGATCGACGAGATGAGATGCAGTTCGATGAAATGGCATGAAAGAAACTCAACGCCAGGCGTTAGGTCTTAACGCTAAGCGCTATCCGTTTGATGAATTTGGCAAGGATAAAGCAGCTGTGATTGCAGGATGAACTTTAGGAATGATTTGCCCAACGCCCGCGTTAGCCTTAACGTCGACGTTAGTATTGCCTAAAATAAAACTATTCTTAAAGTGCAGAATCTCCTTCCTCTTCTGAAGATCCGAGCCATCAATATATTGTTATACATGGTCAACGCCCCACGTTAGCACTTAATGCCGGCGTTAGGTCAAAGTATATAAATTGGATGATTTCGATGTCTCTTATGACTGACTTTGGTGAGCCCTATTCCAGCACTTGATAATCTCTGCAAGGGCCGTAATTCTACACCATCTTCTCCCACACAAGTTGTAGACAAAGAATTAAAGAAGAGCCGGATCAACTCTTATGCAACGTGAAGGATACACGCTTCGACTTCAAGAACATCCATCGAGCCTTCACCTTCTCCAGAATTCCTTATAGGGAGTTTTTTATTATATGTTGTATTTCTCTTTTGCAACTCTTTTTATTACCATCGTGGAGTGAATTTGCCTTGTGTTGTCGACTAGGTCTAGGGGTAGATCTAGGGGGTGCTCGAGGCCTTTTCTGGGGATAGAAAGGCTAGAGCGGCTTGAGGCCATATCCAGGGGAGGATAGGCTAAAGCCACCGGTTCGTGGGGATACGAGTCGGGATAGAAAACAAAAAGGATTTTCATATTTATCGCCCATGATATCTAGCGTCATAAGAAATCAAGTTTTGTAAGTTCATATCTCAAGAATTAATAAAATCATGTTTCTCTTTTATATCACTTGACTTCTTCTTTGCTAATTACAAATGTTATAAAAATAAAGTATAAGTTTTTAAAACCCTTATTCACCCCCCCCCCCTCTAAGGGTGCCTCACGATCCAACAAATATATCTTACTCCAAGATTCAATCTTAATTTCATCGCCATTGTAGAATCACATGAACTAAAATGACTTAAGATTGTGAGCCTCACTGGAAACCTAAAAAACCATGTGTTGAACTCAAAATTCAACATGAAGAATACAATAAAGAGCCAAAGAAAAAAATCGTTGGCGCTGAAATCAACAACAAAGAAGAATGATGATGAAGATGATGATGAGGAGAGACTCTTCATACAAGGTTTCAAAAGGTTCATGAGGAATCTAGAAAGGAGAAACAATTTCCAGAAAAGCATTAAGAAGGGCGGCGACAAAAAAGTCTCTAAGTCAAAGAAGGCGAAGGCAAACGACGATGAGGAGGAAAGGCCACCACCAGAGTGCTACCACTGCTAGAAGCTCGGGGATAAAAGGAGCAAGTGCCCAAAGTACCTAAAGGAGGAGAAAGAAAAGTTGCACAAGTGGAAGGACAAGAAGAAAGTGTTAAGGTGGCTACATGGGATGATTCTTCCTCTGAGGAGTCTAGCAACATAAGCTCAAGCGACAACAAAGAGGAAAACATGCGCCTCATGGTAAAACACCACCTTCCTTTTGACGATGATTGCAGTTTCCAAAGCGACACTGAGGTACCTTCGCCCTCTTATGATGATTTATACTATGAATGTATGAAAACATGCAAATATTTTGATAAAACTATAAAGGGTCTTGATCTATTAAAATATGAAAATAAAATCATGCTAAAAGAAAATAAAAAAATTAACTAAAGAAACAATCATGTTTGGGAAAGAGAAGATGAATTGCCAAGTGTGTGACCACTCCTTGGCAATGATCAAAGAATTGGAAGAATTGCTCGCTAAGAACTCCTCAAACATCGAAACTCTCACTAATGAGAGGAGGGAATTAGAGAGCAAACTACAATCTTCTCTTGCCCAAATTGATATGGGAAAAAGACTTTTGCTAATCGATGTGCAATGCTTGTAAATGAAAATACCACTCTAAAAGACCGCATCAATGACTTAAACAATGCTTTACATAAATTCTAAGTTGGCCAGAAATCTCGTGATATGATTTTGGTCAACAAATGTCATAGAAGTGCAAAATTCGGGCAAGGATATAGTTCTGTGACACTACACCCAAATGGTAACGACTACCGCCAGTGGTAGTGATGGTTCTCAAAATAAACAAAAATTTAATAAAAAATTAACTAAATCTGCTGGTACATCTCCCTCTTTCAGTAATATTCCATCCAGAAATCAGAAAGTGGTTTCCATCACTTTTCTCCTGTATGCCGAATGTAACACGTTTGGTCACACATCTAGCTCTTGCTTAAAGAAGGAACTGTATGATTTAAAGTAAATCTGGGTACCTAAGGTTTCCACCTACTCTATGGGCGGAACCTCTTGGGTATCCAGATCTTTACTTCCTATTTCTTTTTAGGTGCGTTGGTAGGCTAAGGAACAAGGTGACTTATGGTTCTTAGAGTTATGATGCTTCAAGCGCATGATGGGTGACAAAGATAAGTTCCTTAGCCTTGAGAAAAAAAGGAGAGCTAGTGACATTTGGTGATAACAACTAAAGAAGGATTATGGGCATCACTACAATGGGTACCAATTCTTTATCAATTTCAAATGTTTTATTTGTTATTGGTTTGAAACATAATTTAATTTTTATTAGTTAATTATGTGATAAGGACTTAAAAGTATTATTTGAATCCTCAACAAACCTCTGTAGAATCTTTAAAACTAAAACAAATGAAATCTTACTCACTGCACCTAGATCCCATAATGTTTACACTATTGCCTTTTGAAATTGCACAGTGAGTCCTCTGATTATTCTCTAGGGGGTGAATAAAGTTTAAAAAAATCTATAAAAATGTGCAGAATAATAAAATAATTCTACTAACTATGTATTCAGAAATCCAACCAGAATAAAACAAACACAGAATGATAGAAAAATAAAGATAGGGATAATACAGAAAATTCACAGCATAGATGACACAAGATCTATAGTGGTTCCCCAAAATATGGGTACTCCACTCTTCTATCACCTTGGTAGGAATACATTATCCAGTGCCCGAGTCTTTTGATAAGAAGTATCTTAGAACCAGGGTCTAAGACTTTTGTTCAGGAGACTCTTAGAACTAAGCTAGATCTTTTGATAAGGAGATCTTGAACCAAATCTAGATCTTTTGATAAGGAGATATTGAACCAGTGCTAGATCTTTTGTTAAGGAGATCTTGAACCACTGAATCCTTTGAAGAGAAATTTTAAGGACTATTTACTCAGTTTTACAGAAGTGGAAGGAAGAGTAAAGAAGAAGAAGAAGAAGTTGAAGATGATTCTTCTGAATGAATCCTCCTATAACAGTCAATGAGGATTCAGACACTTAGTTTTTTCTGGATCTTCTCATCAGAGAATGAATACTTATTTGAGAGAGAGATTCTAGGATTGTGTAAGCCCAAATCATGATAATGATCTATGTATGTCTATATGCTTCTTGCTATGGGAGGAAGAAGAAGAAGCCTTTGTATTCCTTTACAGAGATCTGTTCATTTTGTTGTTCCGTCTCGGAGAAAGATAGAGAAGAGAATTGTAGAAGCCTTCCTCTTCTCTATTCTCTTTAGTATACTTATTCTTCTGTCCGATAATGATAAATTACTTTTCTCTTCTGTTGTTTCTCTAGTACGAATGTCCAAGAGGTAGTATTGCTCTCTTTCTATTTCTGTTGATAGCCCATCCAAATCTTTTTGAATAACTTCCAAATATGTTTTTATTGTATCTCTGGAATTCTTCTTGCCCTTCTTGATTATGGACGACCTATTAGAAGTTAGATAACTTCCATTTATAACTTCTGAATAAGCTTTAGAATCAAATCCAGTAAGTATTCTAAATCTGTGTCTGTATTCGACGTTGCGTTGAATAGCTTTGCCTTCTTATCAACGCACCTCTGAGTCTGACTAATAGAAGCTGCTTCGACATCTCCCTCAGCTTTGAAATGAAATCTGAAGTCGACATTGCATCGAGTCCTTATCAACGTATCCATCGAGATGAAGACCTAGACTTTAAGCTCTGACTTCCGCGTCGAATATAATTTGAAGTTGTGTCGACTTCAAATTTTGCTTTTATTGATTGTACCTTCTGCGTAGAATACCTTTCGACGTTGCGTCAACTTTAATTGATATATCGACTACCAGTCTGAGTTATTCTTACTTCTATTCGAAGTTACTTTGACTTAAAGTCAAAGTTACATCGACTTCTATTCAACGCAAAATTAACTCAACTAAATTTTGCACTCTTTTGGACTAGTCTTTGACACCCTAATATGAGTGTGACATTCTTGGACATCTAAAGACCATATTAACCTCGCTATACAACATGAGTAATGAATCCTATATGATGAAATCAATTTTACATAATTTGTAAGATGAATCCTCCTGTAGTAGTCAATGAGGATTCAGACACTTAGTTTTTCCTAGATCTTCTCATCAGAGAATGAATACTTGTTTGAGAGAGAGATTCTAGGATTGTGTAAACCCAAATCATGATAATGATCTATGTATGTCTATATGCTTCTTGCTGTGAGAGGAAGAAGAAGAAGCCTTTGTATTCCTTTACAGAGATCTGTTCATTTTGTTGTTCCGTCTTAGAGAAAGATAGAGAAGAGAATTGTAGAAGCCTTCCTCTTCTCTATTCTCTTTAGTATACTTATTCTTCTGTCGGATAATGATAAATTACTTTCCTCTTCTGTTGTTTCTCTGGTAGGAATGTCCAAGAGGTAGTATTACTCTCTTTCTTTTTCTGTTGATAGCCCATCCAAATCTTTTTGAATAACTTCCAAATACGTTTTATTGTATGTCTGGAATTCTTCTTGCCCTTCTTGATTATGGACGACCTATTAGAATTTAGATAACTTCCATTTATAACTTATGAATAAGCTTTAGAATCAAATCCAGTAAGTATTCTAAATCTGTGTCTGTATTCGATATTGCGTTGAATAGCTTTGCATTCTTATCGACGCACCTCTGAGTCGATTAAGCCTGCAAGCGGTTCGGTTCGGTTTTAGGTAAAACCGAAACCAAACCGAATAGGCTCGGTTTTTACACACCCAAAACCGAAACTGAACCGAAATGGAAAGTTTCGGTTCGATTTTGTTTGGTTTTTTAACATCGGTTCAATTTTTCGAGAAACCTATAACATATTATCCCTCAAAATAATTTTTAATGTTTGCCCAAGTACTTTTCTAATAGTAAATCTTGAAAGCAGTTCATCAACATTGAAGGGAAATTCAAAAAACATAATAATATTCAGATTAACAAGTATAATTAATACAATAAGTTCATGTGTTTGTTTAAAATAAATATCAATAAGTACAACATATTTAATTTACTCATTCACACTCGGGTAATTGTTACAAACTTATGATAAGATAAGATAAGAGATATTTCATAGTCTCGTTATTTTGGGTTCAGCTTCAAACTCAATGCTCACAACTTCATGTTTTCATCCGATGGGACAAACTCCAAGTCCAAAATTATAATCGGTTCAGTTTTCTCGGTTTACCGACCCTATAAACCAAAACCAAACCGAATAGGCTCGGTTTTCAGCCCCCTAAACCGAAACCGAACTAAACCGATCGTTTCAGTCCAAATTCGGTTTGGTTTGGGTCGGTTCAGGTCGGTTTCAGTTTTTTGTGCACACCCCTATCTAATAGAAGTTGCTTCGACATCTCCCTCAGATTTAAAATGAAATCTGAAATCGACATTGCATTGAGTCCTTATCAACGTATCCATCGAGATGAAGACCTAGACTTTGAGCTCTGACTTCTGTGTCGAATATAATTTGAAGTTGTGTCGACTTCAAATTTTGCTTTGATTGATTCTACCTTCTGCGTAGAGTACCTTTCGACGTTGCATCGACTTTAATTGATATATTGACTACCAGTCTGAGTTATTCTTACTTCTATTCAAAGTTACTTTGACTTAAAGTAAGAGTTACATCGACTTCTATTCAACGCAAAATTAACTCAACTAAATTTTGCACTCTTTTGGACTGGTCTTTGACACCTTAATATGAGTGTGACATCCTAGGACATCTAAAGACCATATTACCCTCACTATACAACATGAGTAATGAATCCTAGATGATGAAATCAATTATACATAATTTGTAAGATGAATCCAGAGGATGTTTTTCCCAACAATCTCCCCCTATTTATCTTAACAAATTTTACAAATATTTTAAGTGATTTCAATCATACTGTAAAATAAAGCAGAATACATACAAATATATTATAATATAATGACAATATAAACTAACATTTCTGATTAATAGAAATGAGTGTTCATCAAAATTAGTTACCCAAGGAATATTCTACTTTTTCTTTTTGAGAAATGTAGATAAGGCCTCATAGACTTTCCTGAACTTTGTTACAACATATTTGAAGTTTGTTGGTTTGGCCTTCTCTGGATTCTTCTGGATTCTATCATACCATTTGAATAATTTCTCCAAGTTAGTTTCTGCATCAGGGTAGACATCATTGATCTTGAATCCAAAGTTGATGATTTTAGCAGTCAATTTATTTATTTCAACCAGGTCAAGCTCTTCTGAATCTGGATCTGGCACTATGAATGTTTATTGTATGATACCAGGAGTTGGAGCTGTCTTGAAAATAATCTTTTTCTTCTTTTTGTATGGCTGATCTTCTATGTCTTGATTACATCCAAGACCCGTTTTGTTAAGTTGTCCATTGTCTTTCAAGATTTTAGCTTTAGGGTTCTTGGCAGCATATTTTGACGAGTCAAATAGTGTACTTGGAATTTGGATTACCTCTTTTATTTGCTCTTCCTCCACGATATCTTTTCCCTTTTTGAGTCTTTCAATGAATCTCCTTTTCTTCTCCTCAAGTTCTCTTTGAGAAGCATCATACTCATACTGCTCTCTTTCTCTACTCTCTTCAAAGACTTTGTCAAGAATTAGGTCAGTATACTCCTTCATCTGATTTTCAGGTATTTGAACTTTCTCATAAGTTTTGTTGTATGACATGTCCTTTTTGTACTTTTTTCTCTGTTCCTTAGTATACCTCTCCCAGATAGGTATGTTTCTCCCATATGACCTTCCTCTAAATGTGTTTTTACCTATGAATGTGCTTCTTCCTCCAAATATACCCCTTTGTCCGGGAGCTGATGCTGAAACTATTAGGATAGGGATAGGAGGAGGCAGAGCTGGAGTAAGATCAAGAGCATGAGTAAACACAACATGGGGTATTGTTGTTGATTCTTCAGAAGTAGGTTTGATTTCTGTGTTCTCAGGGATGGGTGAATAGTCCTCATTTGAGAACACATTAGACTCCCCCTGATTTGATGACTCCCCCTGGATTTCAGGCAGAAATCTATGTGGAGAGGATGGTGCAGGTGTCAGGGAGAATTAAGAGGTGATAGATGGTTCTCCTTTAGAAGCATTATTGGCGCTCAATCGCAGTTTACACTAAATCAGGAGGGGCATGCTGTCACACTTCTCCCCCTGCTTTATATTATTGAAGAAGGCTATAAAGACTTCAGTAGGTAGCACTGACGATCTCAACTCATTTTTGATGACTTTTGTTTGGGAAGATAGGTTCCTTAACCTGTGATGTTGAGCACATAACTTTCGATAACAATCATTGGAGAACTTTAAGTATAGAGAGGAGAATTGAGACATCAATGTCTCCAATGCCAAATCAATTGCGTCTAGAATGTCTCTGTTAAAGGTCATTGATTATCGTAGTATACCTGCAAAGAAAAAGGAAGATAACAGTAGAGAGGCAGAAAATGAGGAGAGCGAGAGGGAGAGAATTCGAAAGCACAATAAAGTCTAGTTTTGTTTCTTACTATGACTCCATTTAAGTCCATCTTATTTTATGTACCCATTTTGTTCCAATGATTGGGTAATTTTTTGGTCTTTCAACTAGAGTCCAGACTTTGTTTCTTTCAAACTGTACAAGCTCCTCTTGTATGGCAGTTATCCAGTGAGGATTATTATCTACTTCTTCAAACTTCTTTGGCCCATATTGAGAGAGAAAGCACTGCAGTATAGCCTTTTTTGTAATTTGATTTCTTTTCTTCACTCCCACTGTCATATCTATTATAACTTGAGATAGAGGGTGATCCTTTAAGGTTATCCTAGTTCTTGTTGAACTATTGAATGGATTCACATCCTCATGGATTTCCTCTTCTTCATTTGTTGTGGGAGCACCATTTTCTTCCTGTAGAGTAATCTTTGTTTATGGTAGAGCAAGTGCTTTAGTGACATCATCATCTACATCAGAGTCTTCATCTGATTCATTGTCAGTTTGCTATTTTCCTTTTATCCTGACAGCCTGGTGAGTGATTTGTAATGCTGAGCCTTTCAACTTGATTTGCAAGCTGATCTTCTTCCTGCAATATAACATTGGTGGAAGTTTCCCTCCCCTTGGAGAACATATTAGTCCCATCAAACACTACATGCATTTACTCGTCAATTTTGAGAGAGCTCTTATTATAACACTTATAGGCCTTGTTTGATGAGGAGTATCCCAATAATATCTCATTATCAACCTTCTTGTCAAATTTGGCAAGTTGGCTCTTTTCATTGTTCAGAATGAAGCAAGTAAACCCAAAAATCCTAAAGAATGTGATTATATGTGTCTTTCCTTTCAATAACTCATAAGGAGTCTTTAACTTAGTTTTGTGGATGAGATTCCTATTCAAAATGTAGTTGGTTGTATTCACTGCCTAGCCCATAAAGAATTTGGCAAATTGGATTCAGCCAATAATACCCTTCCTGATTCAATTAGGGTTCTATTTTTCCTTTCAGCCATCCCATTTTGTTGGGGGTTCTAGGAGCTGAAAAGCTTTGTCTTATCCCTTCATACTCGCAGAATCTATAAATTAACTGATTTTCAAACTCAGTACCATGATCACTCATGATCATAGCTACCTTCGAATTGAATTCAGATTTAATCAGTCTAATGAATCTTGAGAGGATATTGAAGTTTTTTGACTTAGCTTTTTGAAAGAACACCCAACTGAATATAGAAAAGTCGTCTTCAATAACTAATGTATACTACTTGCCTACTAAGCTTTGAGTGTAGATATGACAAAATAGATCCATGTACAATAGATAGAGGCTTCTAAGAGAATCATTCTTACCAATTGGTTTGAATGAAGATTTGGTTTGTTTTCCTAGTTGACAGGCTCTACAAGGATGGTCTTTCTTAAACTTACCAATTGGTAAGCATCTTATTAGGTTATGCTTGGATATCTTAGCTATTGTTTTAAAATTTAAATAACTAAGTCTCCTATGCCATAATTCATTATTTTCTAGGTTGGAATTAAATAAACAAACTTCAGACTTAGTGTAATTAAAGTCTACTACCAATGCCTTACCTTTCCTAAGTCATGTCAATACTATTTGGATAGTTACTTGGCTAACAATATGACATGGAGACTTAGTGAATACAACTTTGTATTCACCATCACATAATCGACTAATACAGATAAGGTTATGTTGAAGACCTTCAACATAAGCTACCTTGGAAAATGAGATTTCTCCAACTTTGAGCACACCATATTGATGCGCTGTTTCGGCATTGCTAATTAGCAGGCACGAAATGCGATACGACGGCAGTGCGCCGGTCGCTCAAGTAATAAAAATGGGAAGTTATCCCCAAGTATCGATCTCTCAAGGAATGCAGGATGTGGTGATAAGAAAATAGAGTGAGGCGATTGTTATGACGAGTAACAGAAAGTAAAAACAAGGGCTTTGTGATGAGTGATCTAGACTATTGCTGAAATAAGAGATGCGGGTCAAAACTCCGCTTCGCAAGGCGGGATGGATGCAACGACCATGATGCCGTGCTTCGGAAGGCGCGTGGACGGAAAGTAACTGTGACGATTGAGGGTCGCACACACCTCTTCGCAAAGTGGGGGTGAGTGCAGCGGCCGCGATGCCACGCTTCGGTAAGCGGGTGAAATGGCCACAGTGCGGGGTTTTGTGAGGGTTGAGTTCACCTCTTCACTCTCACCTCTAGCTTTTGCTAGGGTGAGCTAGCTAGAACGTGTGTGTGGAAGTGGAGTGGAGTGGAGTGTAAGCGAATGCAACACAGAGCAATACAAAGGAGATTATGTAAACACCAAATAATTGATTCATAAACAAACAAATCATTCAAGTGCATTACACAAATATTCATCTAGTTATACAAGATGTTAAGAGAAAACCACTCAAGAAGGAGAGCCGTCGGTCACGGCCGGAATAGCGGGTTGTCAATCCGCTTCCGAACTCGGTCGAGGGGTGCTTCCAGTGCTGGAGGTCTGTCACTTTCTCCGGTGATCTCCACTTTCTCCGCAACACTTGAAGAACACTCGCTAGGTAAGCTTTGCTGACGGCCGGAAGGGCTCCCCGATGGTAGAGAAACAACTCTTGGTCACCGGAGGAGTCTCCCGGATGATTGGAATGGAATGGGGATGAAGATGGGATGAAAATCGCCCGAAACGGCGGAAGAATCGCGCCCACGGAACTGCTGAATGCCCTAAATTCGCGGAGCAGCGGTTTAAATAAGGAGCAGAATAAACACTGCGCACGGTCAGTGGCGCAGGACCAATGGTCGTGCGCGAAGGAATGTCTGTGATCGTGCGCGGCCGACCTGCAGCAGAGAAAAGGGAGGAAATAACGCACGGTCAGCTGTGCACGACCAGTGGTCGTGCGCGAAGAAGGCCTCTGATCGTGCGAACCGCTCGGGATGAAAAGTGGAATTAACGCACGACCATTGGTCGTGCGCTTGATCGTGCGCGAAGGAAAACGCACGATCATTGGCTTTTTAGGCCAAGATTCACCCCGAACAATTCCGGGCGTTCACATGATCCTTGTACCTGCATGAAACTCAAACATATCTGCTGGGGCATAGAAACAAAGCTCCTCAGCGGCATAAAATATGCACCAACAAGAATAAAAGGGAAACATCCACGATAACACACAGAACTAGGCTAAGGAAGGTACTATCTACGCAAATGAATAACTAATCCAATATGAATGATAATCAACTTAATATGCAGTACCTATGCATGAAAATAAGCCTAAATGAGTCCTAAATTATGTATATAATGGAGACTCATCACACCCCAAGACTTACTCGTTTGCACGTCTCGGGCGAACACTCAATCCTATGGTAGAAAAATGAACGTTAAGGAAGCAACTGTGCAGGCGAAACACGATGGGAAGTAAAGAACTAACGAGCGTAAAAATAAATTAGAAAAGATTTTAAAACAAAGACTATATTTTAAAAACTTCTACAAGTGTAAAATACAAAATACTACTACTCTGAGGTGAATTATTGGTGAATCGAACTGTCGCGCCCTAGGGAAAATAGCGTGAGCTCCTGAGGTGAGCGTTGTTCAAATTGGATCTCAAGAAAGAGCTCTCCAAGAAATCCATCAAGGTCGATGGTCATATGCTTGCCCTTTCACACCTTCTCCACTGCATGAGACGATCTCATCAAGAATCAGTAGGACTTTTAGGTTAGACTTGGGCTTGGGTTGAGGTACGGTAATGAAGTAGAAGAACGTCGGCTAAACGCACTCAACCTCCGGAAAATAAACAAAACTCAACCATAACATCTTCACCTTGAAGCACACTCCCCCAGACTCCATTTAAGTACTATGGTGTGCGCGAGACTACCACACTTGTGGTTCGATTCTTTTTAGAGATCTTTTACTCCTTTTTTTTAGATCCATAGAAACATAATTTAGGATCAAACAATTTTTCAATCTCATTTTTTCTACGCGCACACACCACATCACACAACCACATATTTGTTCTCCGCATCGCACAATCATCATCAATGTGTATAAGTTTCAAAGCTTGACTTTAGTGCGTTTTAGGTTAGGATATGGGGCCTTGATGAACGTTTAGTGGAGTTTAACAAGTAGGAAAGGTAAGGCTCAACGGGGCTAGCAAAGGATGACGTTAGGTTGGGAAATCAAAGATCAACCGGACCAAATGATGGCCTACGTCATGCTCCCAACAAGATCATTCAACGCATTTCGTTTTGAAAATAGCTTGGGGCAAGTTCTTAACCACCGAACGAGGTTTCCTCTCCTTCCAACTCAAACAACACGAGGCTAACAGCTCTTCTACACTCGACCAAGGGCTACCGCTAGATTCACCAAATTCACCGTTTGAGCAGAGTATTAAGTAATTACACAAATGAAGTAAATAAAACTATAACTTTGTAATTAAATCTATTCTACATGAATTTTTAAGATGCGTGAGCGCTCTACTAGCAGCACCGCACGGGTCACATCCTGTTCAGCCACACAATCCTAAACTAACAATCAAACTTCTAAACATATACATCAAGCACTAGCACGATAATTGCGCACGAGTAACAATGAAACGCATGTGGTGTGCATTATGCAATGAGACAATAACTATAAATTTCCTAACACATCATTCTAGCATGTATGTGCGTGTAGCGTAAGCACAGGCTCACTCCCCCCAGACTCGCATTGAAACACAAGCAAATATGATATTTCGAAGCAAACTGAGAGCTGGGTTAAGAGTACCTATGCTCCTAAGAGCATGCCAGAAGAGCGGTATAATCCTTCTTTAATGATCTCCTCCTCCTCTTCATCCAATCCAGTTCACACCTGCATAGCTAAAAACAAAAGCAAAAGCAAACAAAACATGATAGACATTAAATCAAGCAAACGGAACCGGTTGGTTCCCATGGGTTGTCTCCCAAGAAGCCCTTTTGTTTAACGTCCTTTAAGGTGGACCAAATACCTGTATTAAAGCAGTTTATAAAGTCTACAAACAAGCAAAAGTTAATAAATCCTAATTACTATTACATGCTCAAAACAGATCAGCTATAAGCTGATTTGAAATAGTAACAACTGATGAAAGAAAAATGTCTGGGGACCTGGTAGTAGGGGTGGAAATTAAGTAGGATGCTCAGCCTCCAACCCCAGATCTCCTCCTTTTTCGCTCTCTTCTTCTCCTCCAGTATTATGTCTTCAAAGAAAAACCGCTTGCCCCCTTGTAACAAATCCTCAAGGGGAACCACCAACGATGATGAGGAAACAAGATGTTCCTTCACTGTATCTTCCTCATCCCGCCAGCCTTTCGGCTCCTCCATGCATAAGGTCTGATCAGCTGGAGGAGGGGCATCCTGCATCCTTGTACATAAAGAAAGGGGGTCATGAAATAAATTAGAAGAAAGACTAAAAGAAATCTCATCTGAGGGGACAATCCCGGCTTCATCCCCCATTGGGTGCGGCAACGACGAACTGATGATATCGTCGAGGAATTCACTGGACTCAACAGCGCATGCAATGGCCTCCTCTATAATTTGGACTTCCTCGCACTGGACCGAAATAGTTGCTTCAGCACAATCGAGGCTATCCTCCTCCATGAGAGTGGGCACGACACTACACAAATCTGCATCAACCTGTAGATTGACCTCAATGAAAACATCAGAAACAGATGTAATCTCGTGCGTGGCGGGAGAGGACGTGCTTCTTAAGAGTTCAGGCTCACTCTCCTCGCAAGGGCACAAATCCACGCAAAGTGGTACATGAACTGAAGAAGGATGGGGGGTCGCATCAGAAATGGAGTCGTGAGGGTCACTGACGTACGTGTCAGTTCCATACCCTTCAAAAAGTGAAGGTGGAAGTGACACGTAATCAGAGGAAGAAGCTGTGCTCGCAGAATTTGAAGATGGGACGATCCGGATATCCGGCTCATCGTCATCCTCCAATTTATGAAGATAAGCAGCACAGTCCTTCAAGGCGTGCTCTCTACTTTTGCAAAATAGGCACTGCTTTGCCGGCTTTGCCGGCACAAAAGGTGCGGCAGCCGTGTAAAGGTGCGATAACGAAGGTGCAGTAGAGTAGCCAGAATACTTATGGGCTCCGTACGGTTTCTGAACAACACCATACTCTTTGGGACACCTATCACTAGCGTGGGATGTGTCCCCACACCAACGACATCGGATATTCAAATGCGCCCACATGATATAGAAGAAGAAAATAGCATGAAAAGGAATAAATTAAAAAGAATAGAAGACTCACTCCAAAATAATCGACTCACAAACAACATCTCATCACGCCTGCATTCCCCGGCAACGGCGCCAAAAACTTGATGCGCTGTTTCGGCACTGCTAATTAGCAGGCACGAAATGCGATACGACGGCAGTGCACCGGTCGCTCAAGTAATAAAAATAGGAAGTTATCCCCAAGTATCGATCTCTCAAGGAATGCAGGATGTGGTGATAAGAAAATAGAGTGAGGCGATTGTTATGACGAGTAACAGAAAGTAAAACCAAGGGCTTTGTGATGGGTGATCTAAACTATTGCAGAATAAGAGATGCGGGTCAAAACTCCGCTTCGCAAGGCGGGATGGATGCAACGGCCGCGATGCCGTACTTTGGAAGGCGCGTGGACGGAAAGTAACTGTGACGATTAAGGGTCGCACACACCTCTTCGCAAAGTGGGGGTGAGTGCAGCGGCCGCGATGTCGCGCTTCGGTAAGTGGGTGAAATGGCCACAGTGCGGGGTTTTGTGAGGGTCGAGTTCACCTCTTCACTCTCACCTCTAGCTTTTGCTAGGGTGAGCTAGCTAGAACGTGTATGTGGAAGTGGAGTGGAGTGGAGTGTAAGCGAATGCAACACAGAGCAATACAAAGGAGATTATGTAAACACCAAATAATTCATTCATAAGCAAACAAATCATTCAAGTGCATTACACAAATATTCATCTAGTTATACAAGATAAGTTAAGAAAAAACCACTCAAGAAGGAGAGCCGTCGGTCACGGCCGGAATAGCGGGTTGTCAATCCGCTTCAGAACTCGGTCGAGGGGTGCTTCCAGTGCTGGAGGTCTGTCACTTTCTCCGGTGATCTCCAGTTTCTCCGCAACACTTGAAGAACACTCGCTAGGTAAGCTTTGCTGACGGCCGGAAGGGCTCCCCGATGGTAGAGAAACAACTCTTGGTCACCGGAGGAGTCTCCCGGATGATTGGAATGGAATGGGGATGAAGATGGGATGAAAATCGCCTGAAACGGCGGAAGAATCGCTCCCCCGGAACTGCTGAATGCCCTAAATTCATGGAGCAACGGTTTAAATAAGGAGCAGAATAAACACTACGCACGGTCAGTGGCGCACGACCAATGGTCGTGCGCGAAGGAATGTCTGTGATCATGCGAGGCCGACCTGCAGCAGAGAAAAGGGAGGAAATAACGCACGGTCAGCTGCGCACGACCAGTGGTCGTGCGCAAAAAAGGCCTCTGATCATGCGAACCGCTCGGGATGAAAAGTGGAATTAACGCACGACCATTGGTCGTGCGCGAAGGAAAATGCACGATCATTGGCTTTTTAGGCCAAGATTCACCCCGAACAATTCCGGGCGTTCACATGATCCTTGTACCTGCATGAAACTCAAACATATCTGCTGGGGCATAGAAACAAAGCTCCTCAGCGGCATAAAATATGCACCAACAAGAATAAAAGGGAAACATCCACGATAACACACAGAACTAGGCTAAGGAAGGTACTATCTACGCAAATGAACAACTAATCCAATATGAACGATAATCAACTTAATATGCAGTACCTATGCATGAAAATAAGCCTAAATGAGTCCTAAATTATGTATATAATGGAGACTCATCACATATCCTTTGGTCTATCCATAGTGAGAGTTACCAAAAATTACCTTAGGGTCATCCTTGGTCTTATAGTTTTCCAGCACATCCTTTGCTCCAGTCACATGCATGGAGCATCCACTATTGTTTGTGGTACAACAGTCTCCTTTTTTATCTTCTTCAGTTGAATCTTCTAAAGCCATTAGATAGACTTCTTCAGCAGCACGTTCTTCATCACTATCAGATGAAGAGGAGCTTGACTCAGATTTTGAGTCACTCCAGGTTTCATTTATGAAACCTTTTCCCTTTATCTTGTCCTTCTTCCTAAAGGACGTCTTCTTATGCTCTTTCTTGTTGTTGCTTCTATCTTTTTGCTCTTCAGGACATTCAGGGGCAATGTGCCCTGGTTTTCTACATGAAAAACAGATTGTTTCCTGCTTTGGATTCTTATCTAATCATAGTTTGTTTGAACTCCTTTTCTTCCTTTTAGAGTCTTCAGACTTGACCCATCTTCTGAATCTTCTGGCCAAGAGATTGGACATCTCTTCTTTAGAAGTGGAAGGCTCTCCTTCAGCTACCTTCAAAGTTATAGTCCTTTATTTTGGAGTTGAGACTGTCTTCTTGGCTTCAGTATCAGCCCCGCTCTTTAGTAGTAGCTCATAGGACTTGAGTTTGCCTAGCAAGACATCAGTGGAGATTTATCAATTCCATCTGAACTCTCTAATGGCCCAGATCCTTGAATACCAAGTGCTTGGGAAGCACATGGGAGCTTGTCATTGATCTTAGTTAATGAGATCTCTTTATCTAGACCCTTGAAATCATTAATAATGATGTTGAATCTCTCATACATCTCAACAACATTTTCTTCAGCTTTCTTTTGGAAGTTCCCATATTGTGATATGAGAAGGGACATCCTATCCTTTCTCTCACCTGAGCTACCTTCAACCAATCTGGACAAAGACTCCCAGATTTTTTTTGTTGATTGACAGTCAACCACCTTTGTAATATGTCATCTGACATAGTAGACATCAGGATGTTCATAGCTTTTGCATCACATGCCTTCACCTTCTTCTCAGCGTCAGCCCATTCAGCTATAGGGACAAGTTCCTGTGTCACAATCCCACTTGCATCTTTTCTAAATGATACTAGAGGACCTAATAAAATGATATCAAAAATGTCTTCATCAATAGAGTTCATAGATAGTTTTATTTTGGCCTTCCAGAGTGTAAACTTATTTAGATTACACACTGCTGGTCTTGTGGATGTCTGGCCTTTAGAACTCATTTCTAAAAATAGTTTTAGAATATAAAAAATTGAGTGAGGGGATCTTTTGATCAAGATGTTAACATTTTTATGATCAATCTGTCTTTGATACCAATTGAAAGTGCACAGTGAGTCCTCTGAGTATTCTCTAGAGGGCGTGGGGGTAAATAGAATTTAAAAACTTTTTTATAAAAATGTGCAGAACAATAAAATATTTCTACTAACTATGCATTCAAAAATCCAACCAGAATAAAACAAACAAAGAATGACAACAATAAAGATAGGGATAGCACACAAAATTCACTGCACGGATGACACAAGATCTATAGTGGTTCCCCGAAATATGAGTACTCCACTCTTCTGCCACCTTGGTAGGAATAAACTATCTAGTGCATGAGCCTTTTGATAAGGTGACTCTTAGAACCAGGGTCTGAGTCTTTTGTTATGGAGACTCTTAGAACCAAGCTAGATCTTTTGATAAGGAGATCTTGAACCAAATCTAGATCTTTTGATAAGGAGATATTGAACCAAATGCTAGATCTTTTGTTAAGGAGATCTTGAGCCAATGAAATCTTTGAAGAGGGATTCCAAGGACAATTTACTCAGTTTTACAAAAGTTGAAGGAAGAGTAAAGAAGAAGAAGAAGAAGTTTAAGATGATTCTTCTGAATGAATTCTCCTGTAGCAGTCAATAAGGATTTAGGCACTTAGTGTTTTTCTGGATCTTCTCTTCAGAGAATGAATACTTGCTTGAGAGAGATGCAAAGATTGTGTAAGCCTAGATCCTGATGATGATCTATGTATGTTTGTATGCTTATTGATGTGAGAGGAAGAAGAAGAAGAAGAATCCTTTGTATTCATGTATAGAGATCTATTTAGTATGTTTTTCTGTCTCAGAGAAAGCTAGAGAAGAGAATTGCAGAAGCCTTCCTCTTCTCTATTCTCTTCAGTATACTTATTGTTCTGTCGAATAATGATAAATTACCTTCCTCTTCTGTTGTTTCCCTAGTAGGAATGTCCAAGAGGTAGTATTGCTCTCTTTCTATTTCTGTTGACAGCCCGTCCAAATCATAATGAATAACTTCCAAATATATTTTTATTGTATCTCTAGAATTCTTCTTTCCCTTCTTGATTATGGACAACCCGTTAGAATTCAAATAAATTCCATTTATAACTTTTGAATAAGCTTTATAATCAAATTCAGGAAGTATTCTAAATCTGTGTATGTATTCGACGTTGCATCAAATATCTTTGCCTTCTTATCAATGCACCTCAGAGTTCTAATAGAAGTTGCTTCGACATCTTCCTCAGCTTTGAAATGAACTCTGATATCAAAGTTGTGTCGAGTTCTTATCGATGTATCCATCGAGATGAACACCTAGACTTTGAGCTCTAACTTCTGTGTCGAATATAATTCGAAGTTGTTGTTGGATCGGTAGGCACCCTTAGAGGGGGGTGAATAAGGGTTTTAAAAACTTATATTATATTTTTAAAATACTTACATGTGATAAGAAATCAAAATAGTGATTTTGTTTAAAGATCTAAATTATTTTATAATAAAGGAGAGGATAATAAACAATTTAGAGAAATGAAGAACATATCAATTTTATTACACAAAGAGAGACATGATTATTATTAATAAAATTGATTACAAAATTTTGATTTCAATGACGCCAGAAATCAAAACGAAATATGAAAGACTCTTTTGGTTTTCTATACCAACTCGTATCCCCACGAACCGGTTGGCTTTAGCCGATCCTTCCCCAGATACAGCCTCAAGCCGCTCTAGCCAACCCTTCCCCGGGTATGGCCTCGAGCACCCCCTAGACCTACACCCGAGACCTAGTCGCCAACACGAGGCGAATTTTAGCCCTAAGTCCTACCCAGACCTAGTCGCCAACATGAGGCGAATTTACTACTCGATTTAAAAGAAAAGATGTGAAATAAAAAGACAATAATATAAAACTCCTTATATGTGGATCTCTTGGAGAAGTAGACGAAGACGCAGAGTATGATCATAGTCGATGCGGTCTTTCGTCATGATGATGACGCGTGTTGAAATCTTCTCCACAGATCTCCTTAAGCCTTTATGGATTTGTGGGAGTATCTCTCTGAACCTTCCTCTCTATGTTGTGGCACGAAGCTCTGGAATTTTTGTATCTCAAGAGGATGAGGAAGACGGAGCCAAGGGGTCCATTTTATAGCCTCAGCGCTAGCACCTGCGCTAGCGCTACCGCAGACGCTATCCCATTTTAGGACATATTCTGCGCTGCAGAATCTTCAATCTGAGGAAACAATTCTCTCTTGCCTTCTGTACTCCGCGCTATCGACTGCGCTATCGGATACCACCAGGCGCTATCTACTTCTATAAGTACTCCCGGAATTGCGCTTAAGCAAACATTTCGTCGATCGAAATTTCGTCGAACGCAGCTAACAGTTCGTCGAGCGAATTTTCGTCGAACGCAGTTATGAGCATTTTGTTGAGCGTCGCTTACAGTTCGTCGAACGACAATTATGAGCATTTTGTCGAGCGCCGCTTACAGTTCGTCGAACGACAGCTAGCACCTGCGCTAGTACTACCGCCAGCGCTAGTAGGAGTTTTGGATTTGATGGCTCAACTTTGGGGGCAACCTTCTTATGTAATCCTTGAGTCATGTGGACTTTGTTATCCTGCACACTTAAACACACAAGATCAAATACACATAGGATTTGTTATTCTCAAACCTAGGAGATGCGGAAGACTATGTTCCAACAAACTCCCCCTTTTGATAATAACAAATTCATTAATGATAAATCAGAGCATTAATATATAAGAATGATGAAACTTACTTGTGCGTATGTTAGAGTGATGACTTAGGATAATTATTGATTTTAGCATTTAGAATTGCTCCCCCTAAATACATGCTCCCCCTAAGTGAATGCTCTCCTAATATGTAAGCTATCATCTTAATTAAGCATGTTAGTTTTATATTTTGATAGCAGATTATATTTATCATGATAGTTCTCTCCCTTTTGTTATTAGCAAAAGTGGGTAAGGAGACACCACTTAAAAGTTGACAATAAGATAAAGGCATGATCGAACTTTTAGAGAGAATGAAATGATAAGGAGTTTTAGAATAATTTTTGTAGCTATAGATAAAAGTTTTTAGCAATATAACATTTTCAAGTATTATTATGTTGGTTCATTCCCTTTTTATATAAGAGTTTTAAGCATAAAAAATGTAATGATTTCCAAGTAACTAAACTACCCAGACAATATGTCTATACCCTAGCCCTGTACTAAGTGACGGATGGGCATGAGGAGCTGCATACATGCCGTAGGTTGGGGTGTTAGTACCATATGCAAACACTAGAAAAACTCAACCCTGCACACTTTCCCCCCAGTGCCTCGCAAGGCCCCACTGGAACCCTCCCCGGTTAAGGACAAGACATGACTTAGAGGTTAGGTTATCTAATGTCTACAACCCTACGCCCGTGCTATGGTGAGATATGTAATCATGTGATAATAATCATTGGAAACATTAAGCATTTGAATCTAATGATAAGTTCATAGCCTATGGGTTTATATTTTTATTTGAATTTATGAAAACACTCACATAGCTATTTTGAAATCCATTAATGAATCAGAGTTTTTAATAAAACAATATTTTCATAGAAATAAATCAGAGTCTTAGCAAGAAAATATTCATGTTCAGAGTAACCAATATAAAGTTTACCAAGCAAGTCTACCACTTGTTGAAAGAAAGGAATTTTAAGATTCAAGTTATGATGCACACAAAATGAAAGCGCAAGGTAAAACAATTATATGGTTATGATGCGGAAGACTTATAGAAATACAAGAAACATCTTATTGTAATCAATGATGATCCATAAAAAGATATATGTGTTAAATTTCAAAAAGAAGATGTTTTTGTAAATCATTTTTCAATTAAAATCTTTAAGTTTGACAATAAAGTAACCAAGCATGAAATAATGTTATCGAAAAGAGATTACTACAATGTTACTTTAATTCACAATTTCAAAACATACAAAACATTGTAGAAAGCATGCTAGGTTATCTAGTGCATTTCATAAATAAAGAGTAGTATAGAATTAGCATTAGGATCCAATACCCATGAGAAGAAGTGTTATGGAAGATAATGATGTGCACATAAGTGTATTTTTGAGTAGAGTACACAAATGTTTTAATCAAAAACACAGGAAATGTGTAAAGTAAGAGCACAATAAAACACAAATAATTTTACTTCCACACACTTTAATGCACAAACAAAAAGTACAACTACCAAGGTACTTTGCACACACAATGCTCATCAAGACTTATCAGGGTGCAAAGTAGTGCTTGGGGGATCACATATTTTATTTTATTTTAATATTGAAACTAGTGATCTGGTGTACTTAAGACTAAGTGGTTTTTATTTTGAAAGAAAGATATGCTTTGCAAAAGATACTTTACTATTCTTTCCAAGGTGCTCAACCTCACAACGCTTATTAAGACTTATCAGGAGGTTCAAGTAGTGCTTGGTGGAGTTATCTTTGTCACTTTATTTTATGATTTTTTTTTTGTACAAAGTTCTCTGAATACACTTGTTTTGCAAACCAATATAATGTATGAAAACATAACCACTTTTCTTAACTTTTAAAAGTGCAAATAAAGCTAGTGTAGGTAAGATACTTGTGCAATTTTAATTCATTGTACTAATACAAAACATACACAAGTATTCTTAGATTAAACACATATGTAGACAATGCCAAAGTGAGTGAATAAATATCATTATCAAACATAAAACATTTACTCATACTTAGAGGCATGCTAAGCTTGGTTCTACACAACTTTTATAATATAATTGATGCACATATTAATAGATATATCAAAGCATGATGAAAACAATGTTCAAAGTATTTTGAGAAGATAAATTGCAACATTATAGGAGTTCTAAATGATGGGTTAAATCATGCTTGATTTTTAATGAAGTCCATACAGTATTTTTGATATTTTGAAGAATAATTTTGATTTAAAGTTTGAACTCATAAGATTGATCTTGGACTTCCCGAGGACTACCTTGTGAGGGGTTCGCCCGGTACTAGGAGATGTGATGGGATGATAGCCCAAATCCCCCTTTCGCAAGATACATGTAATTAGAAAATATAAGTTCAAAAAAATACTTGTTCATATTTTTTTTGTATTTTTGTATTTGATTTTTGCATATAAAAATCAAACAAATAACCAAAGAAAGAAAAAAAAATCTGTAATTTGGTTTTTGTAATTTTGTATTTTAATTTTTCAAAAATCAATTATAGGCATAGATGCAAAAATGAGTAGTACATGTAAAATAATATATTTTTAGTGATTTTTCAGAATTTTAAAATTACAAAAAATCGGACACTTGAGCTAGCGTCGGCGTTAAGTCCTAGCGCCTGCGTTAGCTCACGGAGAGTGCTTATTTTAATCATATAGCCTAGATTTTCTTCAATTTTGCTTCCGATTTTTCTTAATTATGTTTGTGCAATGTAAGGTCTGTCTAATGAAGTGAAGAGATGAGAAGAAATCGCAAAAAGTTGTGGAAGTTAAAATTTTAGTACATGGGTTTCACATTCATTAAAGCTCCATATTCATTAAACCTTAATTCTTTAGTTTTGCACAACCATTTAAGCTTAATTATTATTGAATATGCAAACAAAGAAGATATGATTAATGTTATGCCAAAGTTTGATAGTGTTTCAACTTACAGACCTATAATGAAGTGAAGATTCTATTTGATTTGATTTTGTTGATATCACGATGATTCTAAGGTCCAAACGTGACATAAATCACAATACGTACATAATACACCAACCATGGTATGTAATTATAATATCAATTGTCATCAATTAATATATCAATTATAATTCACATAATTGTGATAGAAATTATTGTTTTTAGAAACTTTTGATATGACTTATGATATATGATGTTAGAGAGTTTTAGCAAAGGACATCAATAGATCATTGTGGTGTTTGTGAATTCAATATTCATTATGACGGTAAATTCATTCAATACATTTTAGTGATTTTCTTTTAATTAAGAATTTTGAATATATATGTGATTTTTGATAGGTGAACACTAGTGATGGTTTAGATCATGTTTGACATCAAGGAGTGAACACAATATAAATTTTTTTGTTGTGAACAAAGACAACCATATTGAAAGTTGAGCTTTTATTTAGATCTTGAACTTTCTTTAGATCATGTTATTTCTCTAAGCCACTTGTTGGTGAAGACTAAAAAGATTAATAGCCAAATAACTGGATTTAATTTTAAATATCTTAAAGAAAATTAATAATTCAATTTATATGAATACTATATGATATTTATGGGTAATGATTTTAATAGTAATAGATTGGTCATTTAAATTAATGCTTGACTTTTACTTTTGATTTACTTTGATTTGCACACTTCATTTAGGCTTTATGGGACAAAGTCAAAATTTCAACTATTATATTAGATGACCATGACATGATGGCTTAAAAAGAAAACAAAAAGAAAAAATAGAAGACATTAAAGCACATCATGAATTAGAAATTTGTATATCTTATTTTGAAAAGTTTCTACTTCATGCATTTGATGATACCTAATGAATAAGAGTTTTAGGTATCCAAAGGGGACCATGTGGGATGGTTCCTTTGGGTACCCAAATATAGCGAGATGGCTTTTGGGGAGACAAGGATGGATGGACCCTTTCTTTTGACATTAGTGCGTCATTCTTAAATATGGGTCTCCATTCATACCTTGGACACATACTATTTTTATTTTCAAAATTCCATAGTCATTTTCTTGTATGTTTGGATAAAAATAACTTTTGAATTTATTATTTAAAGGAAATTTGTTTGCGTTTAATTTTAAGTTGGGAGAAGATTGATATTGTAAATGATGATGATGATAGTATTTTGGAACTTCATTTACAATCTTTTGATGTTTTTTATTTCCATAGTTTAGCTTATTCACGTTTTGAGAAATCATATTCAACTTGCTTTTGGATTTTGCATTATATTGAGAATGTATGTTTTGAGAATTTTTCTTTATGATTTCCTTAAGCAAGTTGATTTTAGTTTTTAATTCATTATTTTTAATCTTTAAATTATGTCTAGCTTTATTATAAGCGATTGTGCTATTTTTAAGAGTGGAAACAATTGAATCAATATGATCTTGATATTTATTTCTATATTCATCAAATGTTTCATCCATCTCTTTAATTTCAATTTTATAGTCTTTGCACTTAGCACAATCATTTATCAAAGATGAATTTTCTAAACATAGTTTTTCATTATGTTCTTTTACTAAAATAAAATCCTTTTCAAGTTTCTTGTGCTTTTCTTTTAATTCGTTATATTCTACACAAGTTGTGGTGTTTTCAACTAAGGAGCCATGTGTAGAACTAGATAAATTAGAATTTGATTCTTCATTAATTTTTGCCTTTAAATTTTTATTTTCTAAGCGCAAATGTTTATTAGCATTTTTTTATTTCTTAATTTTACGCTTTGTAGTTTGAAGCATTTGTAATGTAGAAATAGAAGTACAGAAAATGGGATTTGATTTCCTTACATTGCTTTCGGGAGAGGCACGATTTGAGCATATCGTTTCATTGACATCTTTTTGGCACTCCTCTTCCGAAGATAGTATTTCTTCTTCTCTTTCACTTGATGTGCACTTCATGGATCCGTCATGAGAGGAGCATTCTTGAAGACTTGTACAAGCTTGCATATTCTCCGGTTCTTGCGATTGTTCCATACATGTTGAAGGAGAATCATACATTTCTTCAAGAAATTTCCATACTTTGTATGCACTAGAGAAATAATATATTAATTTGAAAATATCTTGAGATAAAGCACAAAAAATATAATGCATAGATTTTGCATTTAGGTGACGCTCTTGTTTATTTGATTCGTCCGCTGGTCTTGTTATTGCTATATCCCAAGCGTTGATATCTAATGTTTTAATAAACCTTTCCATTAATAATTTCCACCCTTTATAATTTCTTCCTTCGAATAATGGTGGTGCAAGAGATTTTTCTTCTTCATAAAAATTTTCCCCACCAATAGAAGCGAGATCATGAGACGCCATTATTCCCGGTTGTTAAGTCGATTGGAATAAAACCTAGCTATGATACCACTTGTTGGATCGGTAGGCGCCCTTAGAGGGGGGTGAATAAGGGTTTTAAAAACTTATATTATATTTTAAAATACTTGCTTGTGATAAGAAATCAAAATAGTGATTTTGTTTAAAGATCTAAATTGTTTTATAATAAAGGAGAGGATAATAAATAATTTAGAGAAATGAAGAACAAATCAATTTTATTACACAAAGAGAGACATGATTATTATTAATAAAATTGATTACAAAATTTTGATTTCAATGACGCTAGAAATCAAAGCGAAATATGAAAGACTCTTTTGGTTTTCAATACCGACTCGTATCCCAAGGAACCTGTTGGCTTTAGTCGATCCTTCCCCGGATACGGCCTCAAGCCGCTCTAGCTAACCCTTCCCCGGGTATGGCCTCGAGCACCCCCTAGACCTACACCCGAGACCTAGTCGCCAACACGAGGCAAATTCCAGCCCTAAGTCCTACCCAGACCTAGTCGCCAATACGAGGCGAATTTACTACTCGATTTAAAAGAAAAGATGTGAAATAAAAAGACAATAATATAAAACTCCCTATATGTGGATCTCTTGGAGAAGTAGACGAAGACGCAGAGTATGATCGTAGTCGATGCGGTCTTTTGTCACGATGATGACGCGTGTTGAAATCTTCTCCACGGATCTCCTTAAGCCTTTATGGATTTATGGGAGTATCTCTCTGAACCTTCCTCTCTATGTTGTGGCACGAAGCTCTGGAATTTTTGGATCTCAAGAGGATGAGGAATACGGAGCCAAGGGGTCCATTTTATAGCCTCAGCGCTAGCGTCTGCGCTAGCGCTACCGCCGGCGCTATCCCATTTTAGGACATATTCTGCGAGGCAGAATCTTCAATCTAAGGAACAATTCTCTCTTGCCTTCTGTGCTCCGCACTATTGCCTGTGCTATCGGATACCGCCAGGCATTATCTCCTTCTATAAGTACTCCCGGAATTGCGCTTAAGCAAACATTTCGTCGATCGAAATTTTGTCGAACGCAGCTAATAGTTTGTCGAGCAAATTTTCGTCGAACGCAGTTATGAGCATTTCGTCGAGCGTCGCTTACAGTTCGTCGAACGACAGTTATGAGCATTTCGTCGAGCGCCGCTTACAGTTCATCGAACGATAGCTAGCGTCTGCGCTAGTACTACCGCCAGTGCTAGTAGGAGTTTTGGATTTGATGGCTCAACTTTGGGGGCAACCTTCTTATGTAATCCTTGAGTCATGTGGACTTTGTTATCCTGCACACTTAAACACACAAGATCAAATACACATAGGATTTGTTATTCTCAAACCTAGGAGATGCGGAAGACCATGTTCCAATAGTTGTGTTGAATATAATTCAAAGTTGTGTCGACTTCAAATGTTGCTTTGACTGACTCTGCCTTCTACGTTGAATACCTTTCGGTGTTGTGTCGACTTCAATTGATATATCAACTACCAGTCTGAGTTATTCTTACTTCTATTCGAAGTTACTTCGACTTGAAGTCGAAGTTGCGTCGACTTCTATTCGACGCAGAATTTCAACTAAATTTTGCACTCTTTTGGACTAGTCTTTGACACCCTAATATGAGTGTGACATCCAAGTACATCTAAAGTCCTTATTACCATCACTATACAACATGGGTAATGAATCATGGATGATGAAATCACTTTTACATAATTTGTAAGATAAATCCAGAGGATGTTTTTCCCTACACCTTTAATGATCTCACTTCATCATATATGAAATGTCTAGTTGCAAAAAATGATGAATTGGAACTTTGGCATAGGATACTTGGTTATTCTTGTACCAAGCTAATTATAAAGCTATCTAAAGATAAATTAATTGGAGGTCTACCAAAATTGAATAGTTATTTATCTTCTTTATGTAATCCATACCAAAAAGAAAAAGTTCACTATATCTTCATTTAAAAGTAAAACTAAAGTCTTTATAACTAGACCACTATAATTAATTCAAATGGGTTTCATTGGTCCTGTTAGCACATCTAGTCTAGGTGGAAGAAAATATATTTTTGTATTGATTAATGATTTTTCACATTTTCGTTGGACTATATTTCTCACCTCTATATCTGAAGCTTTTTTTGAATTTTCTAAATTATGCAAACATATTCAAAATATACATGAATTTAAAATTAATTGTATATGCTTATATCATGGAGGTGAATTTGAAAATAAAAAAATGTCTTCTTTTTGGGAAAGTTTAGACATTAAGCATGAATTTTCTGCTTCACGTACACCATAACAAAATGGTGTAGTAGAGAAGAAAAATGGAACCATATAAGAGTTAACGAGCACTATGCTTCCAGGGTATGGGTTGCCTAAACATTTTTGGGTCGAAGTCATTAGTACTTCATGTTATGTTATAAATCATGTTTTTCTTCATCCTATTTTAAAATTAACTCCATATGAACTTTATTTTCAAAAGAAGCATAATGTTTAATATTTTAGAGTTTTTATTGCAAATGTTTTATCTTAAATACTAAAGATAACTTAGGCAAATTTGATGAAAATGCGATGAAGGTATATTTCTAGGATATTCTTCAACTGGTCGTGCTTATAGAATATATAATAAATGAATTAAGACAGTTGAAGAATCCATTCATGTGAAATTTGATGGGTTGGCTACATATGTAGATCTTAGTACTAATACATGAGGTGAAGATGAACCTATAGCTATCATGGAGCTTGCTGATGAGGAGCCATTTAATGTTGAGGCAGAGAAAGAGGAAGAAGAAAAACGTATGTGCCTCAAAGTGTGCTAAAATTCACAAATGATCATCTGCGGGAGTTTGTACTTGGAGAGTCATCTAAAGGGGCTAACAACACGCTCTTCTTTCATGAAACCTTTTTATAATTTATGTTTTATTTCAGAAATATAACGTAAATATGTGTCAACTGCTTTAAATGACGAGTCTTGGTTTATGGCGATGAGCGAGGAACTTAGCCAATTCGAGAAAAATAAAGTAAGAAATCTAGATTCGCGTCCATCTAACCATCTGGTAGTTGGATTCAAATGGATATATAATAATAAATTGGATGGTGTGTCTAGGATAACTAGAAATAAGGTTAGGTTGGTTACGTTGCTCAAGGATTTTCTCAAATAAAAGGGGTAGAGTATGAAGAAACATTTGCTCCTATTGTATGCTTATAATCAATTAGATTTTTTCTTACATACACTAGCTTTAAACAATTGAAATTATTTCAAATCAGTGTTAAGAGTGCAATTTTAAACGGGATAATCAATGAAGATGTTTATATAGAACACCCCCAGATTAATAAATGATAAATTTCATAATCTTATTTACAAATTAGACAAAATACTTTATGGATTAAAGCAAACACCTCGTGCTTAGTATGATAGATAAATCTCATTTTTAAAACATGATTATGTTATGGGTAGTGCAGATGCCACTAATGAAGATTTGTGTGCAGAAGTAGTAGAAGTGATGCAAAATGAAATTGAAATGAGCTTGTTATGATAATTTACATATTTTCTTGGATTTCAAATTATTCAACATCATGAGGGAATTTGTATATGAAAGTAAATATATTCATGACATACTTAAATGATTTGGATTTGAAAACTTAAAATAAGTTAATACTCTAATGAGTGCATCACTTAAGTTAGGAAAAGATGAAGCAAAAAATTTCAATTAATTAAAATTTATATCGAGGTATGATTGGGTCTTTATTGTATTTGAGTACGTCAAGACTGGGTATTATATTTGTCGTACGCTTATGTGCACTCTTTCAACCCAATCCTAAAGATTCATATTTAAAAGCAGTTAAACGCATCTTTAGGTATCCAGTATGCACGTCTAAACTTGGTTTGTGGCATCCACATAACAACTCATTTATATTGTGTGCTTATTCTAATTCAGATTATGCGGGATGTCCGCTAGAACGTAAGATTACTAGTAAAACATGTCATTTCTTAGGGCCTTCACTAGTTTCACGGTCGAGTGTGAAATAAAATTATGTTGCCCTCTACACCGCTGAGGCCAAATGCATTACACTAGGAAGTTGCGCAGAAGCCCTATGGATGACCCAAACTCTAGAAGGCGTTGGTGTTCATTTTAAAAATGTAGAATTATGATGTGATAACAAAAGTACAATTGATCTAACTACCATTATGATTCATCATTCTAGGTCCAAACACATAGATATTAGACATCACATAATTAGGGACCTCACTAAGAAAGAAAATGTTAAGGTTAGCTTCATTGGCACTGATTCAGAATTTACAGATATATTCACAAAACCACTCCCCAATCCACGATTCAATCTATGTTGGAGTTGGGTGTTCTAGACTTCTTATGCTACAAATTTAAAATCCATAACTTTTTTTGCATATTTTCATGTTTTTTTCTTGTATTACCTGCACCTTATAGTACACACATAAATCCATAAAAAGTGAAAAAGAAAAATTTTCAAAAACATATTTTTACGCAAATTTACAATTCTCTGTTTACTATCACCACGTGATAGTACTATCATCGATGGTATGTGCTGATTTTGCTTTTCCTATTCTCGTATTTTTGTTGTCATACGATATTATATTACTGATTTGCACGATAATGTTCCCTGATCACATCAAAATTCCTATGTTTTTATCATTATTGCTTTCTTTCAAAAAATCAAAACAAAATAGAAAATTACAAAACATTTCTAAAATACAAAAAATATGTTCTTTGCACTGTTTTGATTAGGTTTTTGTATTCCTATTTGAAAAGCAAAACATATAAGAACTGCATTGAAGCTACATTGAAATTCTCTAGCATGAGTAGTATAATATTTAAGGATTAGTTATAATGTGTGATTTGTTATTTTAATCCTTATTGAAAATTGTAATGTTTTATTCATGATATGTAAATTATTGTAAATGTACAATGAAAAAGATATGTAGAAAACTTGTCCAAATGCTTTTGTATGCCTCTAAGTAAGAGTGAGGTTTTATTTTAGACAATGATTCACACATGAATGATTTCTACATGTGTTAATAATCTTGATTATGCATGCTTGTGTAGTGTAGTGTTATGACTCGTTAATATGCACAGATAAATTACCTACACTCCATTGGATTGCCCTCATGCAATCCATGGATATTCATGCACTAACATGAGAAGTGTGGTTTACTTATGCATGTTTGCTAACAAGTGAATTAAAATTCCTTGGTCATTCAAAATAAAATAAAATAAATAAATGACAAGGATAACTCCCCAAACACTACTTCTCCTCCTGATAAGTCTTAATCAGCATTGTGAGGTTGAGCGCCTTTGGTAGAATTCTAAAGTGTCTTGTGCCAACTTAACTATAAAAATACCATATTTGTTTACTTCTCTTAGTACACTGGATCACCAATAATAAAAATCAAAATAATGTTATATGATCTACAAAGCACTACTGTGTATCCCTGACAAGTCTTAGTATGCATTGTGTGAACGAATCACCTTAGTAGTTATACAATATTTTGCTTAGAAGGCGTGGGAATAATTTTACTTTGCATGTTGATGATGTTATGTACATTCATTACATTTGTATGTGTCTTGATTATTACTTTTGTATACTATATCAAATCACATATTTTACACGTATTGTCTTTCATAAATCTTCCACTCATGAGAACTGGACTTTAAAAACGAAAACACATATTTTATATAATTGAGTAAATGTGCTAGATGACTTAGCATGAACTTTACAATGTCATTAAAGATTAAATCTCAAATTATATAATATTTTATTGTTAAATCTTTTTATGGCTATACTTTCCATGCTTGTCATCCTCAATATGAACAATAATGATTATTCTACAACATTCATTTTCTCTTGATCTATAACACAAATCTTTATGATCTTTAAGTTATAACTCTAATGTTGTATACTTTTTATTTCAAAAGCTAATCTTTTATGATCTTAAATTTATCATGCGTCTTTTTATGAATTTGTGCTCGTATGCTTTCATGATTATCTTATGTGTATTCCCCTCAATATTCATTATTGTCACGATCAAGAAAGATATTTCATGTACTTGCTCGATCATGATTTTTTTCTATAACAAGTGTTTGCTATTTCACAAAATAATTCACCTCCGCCCTCTTTTGATAATACCAAAAGGGGGATAATAAATTGAGAAATCTAGGAGGAGAAAAATTATAAAGCAACTTAGTATAGGGGGAGTACATATGTAGGGGCACACACTTAGGAAGACTATTATATTCATGTACTAGCATACATTCATATTATCACTCTAAAACCCTATTTTCACAACTATCATTTACCACATACTCCTATAAGCAAATCACTTGTCTAAATAATTGATTTCTCATTATGGGATTTGTTAATATCAAGTGGGGGAGTTTGTTAGACCATAAGTTCCAATCTCTTGATTTGAGATTAAAAAATTCTAATATATATTTGATCTACTTTGCTTGTGTTTATAGTGTGCATGTTTTATATGTACAATAGAGATAAGTACATGGGAGATATGGACTGAATTGGCCACGTACTGTCGCACGATCATAGATACTACCGCTGGTGGTAAATATCATTCCAGAATGACATGTGGCAAAGAGCATTTCAAAAGGGTCTTGGCGGGAGCAAATCGCTTAATATGTAAAGACTTGCCATGTTGTGATAATCCTATTGCGCGACGGTAATCTGTATGCAACCCAGGGAAATCACAAAATGACTGAGGAGCCAAATGAAGTAGATGACATTTTGGCGGGATGCAATATTGTACTACCGCAGAGCGATAGATCTTTCCACATTGCGATCATTGTTTCCTGAGATACGATGCTTTTATTCCAAATTAGGTTGTCTAGAGCACAACAATTCAATTATTGAGCTTCCATCGACGATAGGTACTATTGTAGGCGATAGCAGGCAGTGTCTATTTAAAGGACATTTCGCTCCGTCTCTCGGGCATGAAACAAAATATTTTTAAGGGAGTCTCCATGTCTGACATCCAGAGGAGTCCTAAGAGATCATTCTAGCGAATGGAAGAGACTTCGAAGGAGAACGACATCAAAGCTCATTCAACACAAATAACGGACGCATCTACGACGACAATCACGGGCGTCTCTTTGTCATCACCTTCAAAAGATCTCTAGGGTATTCCAGAATATTTTATTCATCTGTCTCTTGTATTTTTTCTTTATCTTTTTAAGATTTTTACTGTGTGTAAAGGAATTCACCTTTGTGTTGGTGACTAGGTCTTTGTATGGCTTAAGGAGAAATTCGCCTCGTGTGTTAGGCAACAAGACTGAGGTTTAGGTTTTTGGGCAGATTGAGGCTTATACAGGGAGAGATGGTTATTGCTAACTGGTTCAAGGTGCGAGTCGGTATAGAAACAAAAATGTGATTTTCTATTTCATCACCTTGATCTTTAGCGTTATGAAGATCAAATTTTGTAATCAATTTTGAATATAATAAAATCATCTCTTTTTTTGTTTTCAAAAATATATCATTGTTGAATTTAATGTCATAATATTTTAAATTTAATTATTTTAAAATGATCATTAATAATTATGAAGATTTAATTGGAAAATAATAATCTTTTATTCACCGCCCTCTAAGGGCGTTTCACGATCCAATAGAAGGTTACCTTGGAACTTGTAGAAGAACTCTAGGACCTGATTGTGGACAGACAGAAAGAAATCAAGAGAAGAATTAGAAAGCACATTGACAAAAACGTCTTTGTCAAGCAATTTCAAAGTGGAGATTTAGTGCTAAAGAAAGTTGATGCCACTGGGAGGTTCGCCATCGACAAGCTCAACCATAACTGGGAAGGAACTTTCGTTGTCTAAGAGGCGCTTCGAACTGAGGGGGGGGGGGGGGGGGGGGGGCTACAGTCTGTTGACACATAAATGAGAGGACCTCTGAAATACATGGAGTAGCGACAACCTGAAGAGGTATTATCCATAAAACCTCACCAAGGGGCACCTCAGGTATGAGCTTTGTTTACCCACTCTCCACCACTTCATGAAAATTATTTAATTAATTTAATTATAACAACTTTTTGTGATATGTAATAACGAACTATCCCATAATTAATTTATAATAAACATGGAGAAAGGTCCACCTCGCCGAGGGCCCCATAGACATGTGGTAGCCCAGACAAAGTCTGGTTTAGGACCTCGACCCTGCATTCAGCTCACTCAAAGTTCCACCCCGCTAGGGGCCCCATAGATATGCGGCAGCTAGGAGTGTGTCAATCCAAAGTCTGTTCTGGGACTGTGACACTACATTCAACTCGCTTAAGGATCCATATAGCCAGGGGCCTCACAATATGTGGAAGTTAGGAGTGTGTCGATCCAAGGTCGAGTTTGGGACCATGATCCTGCATTTACTCGCTCAAAGATCCACCCGCTAGAGACCCCGCAGACATGTGACACCCAGGAGTATGTCAATCCAAAATTCAGTTTGGGGTCGTGACCTTACATTCATCTAGCTCAAAGATCCACCTCGCCAGGGGCCCCGCGGGCATACGTCAGTCAACATTGTGTCAATCCAAAGTCTAATATGTGACAAGAACCCTGCATTCTGCTCGCTCAAAGATCCACCTTGCCAGGGGCCCCGCGGACATGCATTAGTCGGGAGTGTGTCGATCTAAGGTCTGGTCTGGGACCGCGACCCTGCATTCAACTCCCTCAAAGGTCCATCTTGCTAGGGACCCTATATACATGTGGCATGCGAGAGTGTGTCAATCCAAGGTTTAGCCTGGGACCGCGACCATGCATTTAGCTCATGCAAAGATCTCACCAGGGGCCCTGCAAACATGCGGCAACTGGGAGTGTGTTGATCCAAAATTTGGTTTGGTACTGCAACCCTACATTCAACTCGCTCAAAGATCTACCTCGCCAGGGGCCCCACGGACATGCGATAGCTAGGAGTGCATCGATCTAATGTCATCTGGACTATGACCCTACATCCAGCTCGTCGAGTCCTGTGTCTTGAACTATATTTTCGACCTCATTCTGAACACGAAAAAATGGGGATTGTGTACCACCGTACTCGGTGAGGGCAATCATCGCCACAGAGGAAAGGATAACATAACCAAATACGACCCTACGAATTTCCTGTCTAACTCACTAGGGGATTGCGCCCAACTCGATGAGGCCATTCCTTGTAGTTTATGGGAGAAGGAAATCAACTCGCGACAACTCACCAATCATCTGGTCAAGCACGCACATAGTCGGGGGTTTGATCATTATCGCCCGACCCCCTAGTATTAGTTTCCTATAAATACAACTCTTCGTCAAGGGGAAGGGGCAGTTCCAGACAGTGTCATCGACCTACAAAGGACCTTGGCCAGAACCTGCGAGCTCGCCAGTGCATCCAGCTCGTCTTCCTCTCCCCCTTAACCCATCACAACATTTAGTTTGGGAGGGGGAGTTCCTATAAACTCTTGGTGTGAGGCGGGACCTCCAAGCTGTCGTTATTCACATTATTATGTGACATTCCTCGTCCATGACTTCTACTCTATAGGTCAGTAATATCTGCCAATACCTAAATCTATACTTTGAGGATGCATTCCCGGCTTCAACATATTGAACATAGCAAGTTGATAGTTGAAGTAGTAGCAGTGGATATAATAGCGCAGTGTGTTGGATTGACTATCAGTCTGGCATCATTACCCATGAAGATGCACATGCGCCTGCTATTGGTGACAAGGCTGTTGGAGGAGGTGTGGTTGGTGTTAGAGATCGATAGTAATAGTATTCCATGGGTTTTAGTTCACCCACTGACTTAGAGAATTAGTTGGGAAGGCTTAAATGTGAGCCCCCTCATAAAATTAGGAGAGCCTTATTCTCAAGGTTTCACATTCTAAGGAGTGAGTCACTTCAAGAAAGTGGGACTCGTCCCTCACTCCACGTCTTGTAAGACTATCACATCAATCCAAATATATATCATTAGTCGAAGGGTGGTAAAAAATATTCTAATAATAAAAGTAAAATAGGATTCTTGCACCGTATATCAATCTCGTTCACGCTCACTTCTGTAAGTGGTGTCACCATTTTTTTGGTTATACCGAAACTACCTCCGCCAAGTATCTTAATTATGTCTTATGCCTTCGTTTTTTTCCGCTCTCGTTGTTGAAGATGTGTTTCTCCGGCGAAGGCATGCGGAACAATCGCTAGAAGATCTGGAGAGGGGCCAGTTCACGTTCAACATCACCGGCGAGCTGCGTTCCCCACAACGGATTTTGGGAAAGTGCTCAATGATTTCAAACTTCAGTCCCATCCGAATGGAGTTCTGACTTAGGGTTCGGTTTACAGATGCGGATACCCATAGAAAGGCCGCTAGAATATCTGAAGAGGTGTGGGTTCACATTCAATAATGCCAACGAGGTCTTCTGCGACCCCACAATAGATTTTGGGAAAGCCCTCCAGGATTCCAAACTTTAGGGACCGTTTGGCACGTCGGTGGAGCTCTTGTACGGGAGCAACCGCCACAGCACTGCGGAAAAAACAAACGGTGAACGAGCTCCGGATGCGTTTGCTCCCGCTAGCAGCTGCAAAATGCGGTGAAATGCTCCGTCTCCAACCCGGCCTCCCCACCTCCGGTCGCAACCCGAGGTCGTTCTCTACCTCGCCGGAGCGCCGCCACCGCCCTAAATGGACCCTTAGTCTCTTCCGCTTGGATTTCTGGATTTGGTTCGGTTTACAGAGGTAGATAAATATTCATAGAAACTGAAATCAAACTAGGAAGACAGGAAATTGGAGAAATCTTTGAATTCAGGAGAATCGAAGAGAAATTCGAGGCTCTATTTTCACAACAAATCGATAAATTTAAGCATAAACAGTGAGTATGATGTAACGCCTCAATTTCAAAAGAAAATGAGTTTGGGGTGCGAATAGGAGTTGGGGTGCGGATAGTGGAGTGGTCTGCGAATAGACTTGGGCTAGGGTTTTATTAAAACCCCAAATCCCCCCCCCCCTCCCTCTAAAACCTAAACAACCGACCCCCCTCTCTTTCTCTCGCTCTCGTTTGCGTGAAGCAGCCGCACGCATCCTCCTTCCCCGATCTCCCACGCCCTGGAGCAAGGAGGAGCATCCCCCTTCTTCCTCTCCCCTCTCCCCGTCGGCCTAGGGCAAGGAGGGCCCATCCCCTTCTTCCTCTTTCCCGTCGCCGCCTAGGGCAAGGAGAGCCCCGATCTCTCCCTCTCTCGACCTCCTCTCAGTGAAGGAAGAAGATCGAGCCCCTCTTCCCCGACCTTCTCTCTCGGTCGGCTAGGGCTGCCGCAAGGGGGAAAAAACCGAGCTCTCTCTCTCTTTTCTCGGAGCAGTCGAGCCTCTCTAGGGCTTGGTGAGGGATCGCGGCAAAGAAGTCGATTTGGAGCTCGATTCGGCGAAGTGCGAGGAAGATCTCACGTGCTCCATGGTTCAGAAACGACGTCTAAGGGTAACGATTCTCTTTACCCTCATTTGGACATGTTCTAGTCCGTTCCGTGCATCGTTGAGGCCCCTACCCAAAAGGGTGAGGTCGTGGCCTCTGACGGGTCGATTTGTGTTATCCCCGTCAAATCTTGCATTCATGTAGAGTCCATGCGGGAAATGGACGTAGGCGCGCTATGTGAAGCCCATCCGAGACGGTTCGTCCGGATTGGTGATGCTTTTTGATATTGTGTGTGCCGGGGGAAAACTCCGTGTTGATATCCTGTTTCGTAGGACTAGAGGGTGCTACTGCATGCGCAGCAACGCCTGGGGGTGTGCCCCGGGAAGCACCCGATGTTAGAAGCGGAAAAGGAGTTCTGTTTACTGTCGTTGGCGATATTGAATATCGCCAGGCGGCAGCTCCCAGACTTGGTTCTGGTGATTTTGTTGTGCCCACCTGTTGAGAGGACCTGAGGCCTGTGTGCCCGACCTGTGAGGGTGTCCTGGTGGGATGACTTAGCGGCCCGTACGGTTGGCTAATTTAGAATACCTGGGCTGAGGGGACGCCATACCCGCTCTTCATGTTGTACAACGAGAGCTGTGAACAACGGGCATTTGGCGAACCTGAAACCGCACCATTGCAGCACCTGACTAGTAAGGCTCGTACAGCACGTCGGGAGGCAATGGGAAAGAGTCTTCGGACTACGGATTGTTCACAATTAAAGTACGGGAGCGCCCTGGTATTCGGGCCACCGACTTTAGCCTCGAAGGGCAAAGCCATCAAGAGTGGATGGTGGTGGAAGGCGGAGTACACCAAAGAGTGCCTGAGAGCACGGGACGTGGGGGCCATTCCCACGTTTGTGATGTTGCATATGTATGAACCGCTGTGGACTTTGCTAGTCGCACTCTTATATATATATACTGCTGAGACTGTTTTGCAGGGATGGTTAGAACTGCCACCCCCTCGAAGGGGTGGGGTCGTTATAATTTGGTCAGGTTTAGCTGACCGTTGCCCTGTTTTGCCACCGTTTTTGGTGGGCTTGTTGTACAGGTGCTGGACCGAGCGGGAACATAGCGGGCTCTTAGCGGGCTGAAGCCCTTATGATGCTGCGGCCCTTGAAGGCCTTTTGATGTCTTTTGCTTTTCATGTATGGCCGGCCTGCGCGCCGATGTTGGTAAACTTTAAGGTCGCCGTGCCTCTTTTGTTGTGTAAAACCTTTTATTCCTATTATTATAAGTGGACATACCCGGGTACGGGTTTTGGGGTTTATCCGGTCTCTCTCTCTTTTGCTTCCGCATAGAATGCTCTGAGTTAGGTTCGTTGTTTAGTGTCATTTGGTATTTCAATTAAGTGACGTTCTCGTTTGTTTGGTAGTATATGGCGTGGGGCCCCGGCCGGACCTTCTGTCATATGCTTCTTAACGGATGGGGGTGTTACAAATTGGTATCAGCTTCTAAGGTTTCCGTATCCTTCTAAGGAATTCGTGGACGAATTCTTTTAATGGGTGGTGAGCACGTGTGTGCACTACCGTCGAGACATAAAATAAACCCAAAAATGTCCACTTAGGAATAAAATGTAACAACAAACCAACAATTATTGCATGATTTTGGAACCTGAGTGTTCCTTTTGTTGTTAGTTGCGACTGTGTTGTCGCCTAACTGTGTGTTGCACTTGTGTAGGGCACTCAAAGTGCAACGGGACCGTCGTGTTCCCGTGACTTGGCAGAGAGTAGTGGGTTTGCTGAGGCTCCTACACCTCCGTCTGCTGAGATGGTTTGGCTAGTTACAGAAGCCGTTCTAGCTGCGTTGAATGGCCAGCCTGGAAGGCAAGGTCAACCGCTGGTGCAGGAAGTGGCCCCAGAGCCACTAAGAGCAGAGCAGGTCCCCGCGAGGCGTGCTGCTGACCAGCAACTGAAGCACTTCCTGGGATTTCGACCTCCTCCGTTTACCGGGGTTGAATCCCCAGCTGAGGTCGAGGACTGGCTGTCGCATGTGGAGCGAATTCTGACAGCGACACAGTCGGATGAAGCGCATAAAGTGACCTTGGCTACTTTCTTATTGGAAAAGGAAGCCAGGCGGTGGTGGGATGAGGTAGAGAAGCGCCAGTTTGCAGGAAGGCGACTGGTTGATGTGCCGATGGAAGAGTTCTCGAGAATCTTCCTGGCAAGGTATGTGCCTCCGTCGCAGCAGATCGCGATGGAGAACCAGTTTCTGGCTCTGACGCAGGGTGATTGACTGGTTGACGACTACCTGTATGAGTTCACCCGCCTCGGGCATTATGCTGGGACTTCTTTCGATGATGAGGGGAGAAGGGTGAACAGGTTCTACGGTGGCTTGCGTAGTGAGTTGCGGTACCTTCTGACAGGGCCGTTGATGCAGGGTTTCACGACCCTCGTTGGTTTAGCCCGAGCGCTTGAGCAGGACATGCTCAGGGAGAAGGGCAAGGTGGTTATGTTTGAGACAGTGCCGGAGGGCAAGGCGCCGAGTGCGGTGAAGTTGCGGAAGTTGAATCGCTGGAAGAAGGCTCGATTATCTGGGCCAGCTCCCTCTGCTTCGGGCGCATCGTTTGGACGTGGCCCTCTTACTTGTTTTACTTGTGGCAAGCCTGGCCATTTCTCTCGGGATTGCCGCAGTGGGCTTCCAAGGTCAGAGAAGAAGACTGGGCCACCTTATTCTGAGAAGGGGAAGGCGGCTGAGTCCACTGCCTCCCGTATGGCTCCCCCGCAGCCCAGAGTCTTCAATCTTGGTCAGCAGGAGGCTATTAAAGCCAAGGACGTCGTGACAGGTATAATTTAAGATACAGTCCTTACTGTTTTATATACCTATTTTAGTATTCATGCTAACCCTGTTTAGCGGCATAGGCTTTGTAAATGTTTTAGGCGTTCCAGCGAGAGCGCTTTTCGATACTGGAGCTTCGCACTCCTTATCGTCGGACTTTGTCCAACGTATTGGTGCGCCGTCGATTGCTTCTGCAGATAGACTGGAGGTCCTACTGCCGAATGGATACTCGATGTGTGTAGAGAGGAGTTGCCGCGTGAAGGTTCTAGTTGGAAGTCAGGAGTATGACCTGAAAGCATCGTTACTCCCCCTGGTTGAGTTCGATGTAATATTTGGCATGGACTGGCTGTCGGAACAGCGTGCATGCATCGATTGCACCACCAAGGAGGTGAGGTTTGGGCAGTGTGCCGATCGTGAGACGGTCTTTGCGGGCATGCGTGGATCGAGCAAGATGCTGATGTCTGCTCTCCAGGTGTCCAAGGCAGTGCGACAGGGAGCAGAGTTATTCTTTGCTCTAGTAGAGGCTCCAACGCCGAGGCCCAGCCTAGCGGATGTTCCGGTAGTTTCAGAGTTCCCCGATGTGTTCCCGAGCGATCTCCCCGGTGCTCCACCGCAGCGGGAGATAGATTTGAGTTGGTGCCGGGCGCTAAGCCTGTGGCCCGCTCGCTGTATCGTATGGCTCCGAAGGAGTTGGCAGAGTTGAAGATGCAGTTGCAGGAGCTACTTGAGCAGGGCTACGTGCGTCCGAGTTCCTCACCTTGGAGTGCATCGGTCCTCTTTGTCAAAAAGAAGGACAGTAGCCTGCAGCTTTGCATTGATTATCGGGAGCTGAACAAGCTGACCGAGAAGAACAAGTATCCTCTTCCGAGGATAGATGACTTGTTCGACCAGCTCGTTGGTTCGACAGTATACTCGAAGCTGGACTTGAAGTCCGGCTATTATCAGGTGCGGATCAGGGAGTGCGACATCCCGAAGACTGCCTTCAGTACAAGGTACGGGCAGTATGAGTTCACTGTGATGCCGTTTGGGCTGTCTAATGCGCCTTCGTTGTTTATGGACTTGATGCACCGGACTTTCCGAGAGTACCTCGACCGGTTTGTGGTCGTCTTCCTTGACGACATACTGGTCTACTCTCAGTCCGAGGAGGAGCACGGTGAGCACCTGCGAGTAGTCTTAGAGGTTCTGAGGAGGAACCAGTTGTATGGCAAGTTCTCGAAGTGCGAGTTCTGGCTACCTTCCGTGGCGTTCTTAGGCCATGTGGTTAGTGGAGCGGGTGTGGCGGTAGATCCGGTGAAGGTTGCGGCCATCAGGGAGTGGCCTGTTCTTTCTACTGTAGCGGAGGTTCGTAGCTTTCTCGGGCTGGCCGGCTATTACAGGCGCTTCGTGGAGAACTTCTCACAGATCGCGTTGCCTCTTACGACGCTGACATGGAAAGACCAGAAGTTTATTTGGACGCCCGCGTGTGCGCAGGCTTTCGAGGAGTTGAAGCGGCGGCATACCTTGGCTCCGATCTTATGTTTGCCTTGCGGCACAGAGGGCTACGAGATCTACACCGACGCTTCTGGGAGCGGCCTTGGCTGTGTTCTGCAGCAGCATGGCAAGGTGATAGCGTACGGCTCTCGCCAGCTGAAGGTGCACGAGCGGAACTATCCGGTCCACGACTTGGAGTTGGCGGCCGTGATATTTGCCCTGAAGCTCTGGTGGCATTATGTGTATGGCCTGAAGATCGACATCTTCACGGACCATAAGTGCCTGAAGTACCTTCTGACGCAGAAAGGGCTGAATATGCGGCAGCAGAGGTGGATGGAGTTCCTTGGGGACTACACCTTCGAGATCCACTACACTCCCGGGAAGGGAAATGTTGTCGCAGATGCACTCAGTCGTAGGGCTTCAACGCAGGCCAACTGGATTCAGATGCATGAAGAGCACCTGATACGTGACCTGGAGGCCTTGGGTATTTCTTGCGTGGAGAAGAGGAGCAGTGCCGGTGCCTGTTTGAGTTGGACTGAGGTGCAGTACGACCTCGCAGATAGAGTCCGCCAGGCTTTAGAACTCGATCTGAGTTTAAAGCGCTACGCGGAGGAGGATGGTACTAGGCCGGATGCCCAGTTTCAGATGCTTGACGGGTTGCTGTGGAGAGGCGACCGTTTCTGCGTCCCCAAGGTGGGTGAGCTGCGCGATGAGTTGATGTACGAGGCGCATCGTACCAGGTATTCAGTCCACCCAGGGAGCACAAAGATGTACATGGACATGAAGAGACTGTTCTGGTGGCCAGGCATGAAGAAGGACATATCCCTCTACGTGTCAAAATGTCAAACGTGCGCGCTAGTGAAGGCCGAGTGCCAACGGCCAGGAGGTTTCTTGAAATCGTTGCCAATCCCGGAGTGGAAATTTGATGATATTTCCATGGATTTTGTGCACGGTTTGCCAAAGTCACTGCAGAAAAATGACTCTATCTGGTTATCGTGGATCGGTTGACTAAAGTTGCACACTTTATCCCGAATCAGAAGAGCGATCCAGTGGAGAAGCTAGCAAAGATGTATGTGGAGAACATCGTTCGATTACACGGCGTCCCTCGCAGCATAGTTAGCGACCGTGATGGGTGGTTTACGTCCGGTGATTGGAGGCATGTCCATCGGTTATTGGGCACAAAGCTCAAGTTTAGCACAGCCTTCCATCCGCAAACGGATGGGCTGACCGAAAGGACAAATCGGACAATGGAGGATATGCTGCGAATGTGCGTTTTGGACTTCGGGCAGCGTTGGGAAGATCACCTTCATATGGTAGAGTTCGCCTACAACAACAGTTACCAGGCGAGTATCCAGATGGCCCCGTACGAGGCATTATACGGCAGGAAGTGTCATACTCCGTTAGCGTGGGCGGAGACCGGTGATACCAAGCTGCTGAAGCGCAAAGAGGTCGTTGAGGCGAATGAGTCGATACGGACCATTCGGGAGCGGTTGTTGACCGCCCAAGACCGACAGGCGAAGTATTACAACGCCAAACACCGGAACGTGGAATTCGCGGTTGGTGATTGGGTGTACTTGAAGATAAAGCCTTTCAAAGGAGTGTCGAGGATCAGACGCTTGAAGAAGCTGAGTCCGAGGTATGTAGGGCCATTCGAGATCACCGAGCGCATCGGCCAAGCAGCTTACCGAGTTGCCTTGTCGACGGAGCTGAGTGGGTTGCATGACATCTTCCATATCTCTGTGCTGAGGAAGGCGGTGCGAGAGCCCGATGCTGTGTTGGAGACCGTTAGTGTGCCGGTGGAGAGTAGCCTAACTACCAAGGTGACTCCGGTTTGTATTATTGGTGCGATATTCGGCAGTTGCGGAGAAAGGCCATCAAGATGGTGAGAGTCCGTTGGGACAATTGTGGCCGCGAGGAGCTCTCTTGGGAGCCAGAAGAGATCATGCGCGAGAAGTACCCTGACTTGTTTGCTCAGGTATGACGAATTTCATTTCGTTGTTTGTGCTTTAAATTTCGGGACGAATTTCGTTAAGGGGGGAAGAATTGTAACGCCTCAATTTCAAAAGAAAATGAGTTTGGGGTGCGAATAGGAGTTGGGGTGCGGATAGTGGAGTGGTCTGCAAATAGACTTGGGCTAGGGTTTTATTAAAACCCCAAATCCCCCCTCCCTCTAAAACCTAAACACCCGACCCCCCTCTCTTTCTCTCGCTCTCGTTTGCGTGAAGCAGCCGCACGCATCCTCCTTCCCCGATCTCCCGCGCCCTCTCCCTCTCGTCGCCCAGGCAGCCCCCTCTCGATCCCTCTCTCCCGTCGCCGCCTGGAGCAAGGAGGAGCAGCCCCCTTCTTCCTCTCCCCTCTCCCCGTCGGCCTAGGGCAAGGAGGGCCCGTCCCCTTCTTCCTCTTTCCCGTCGCCGCCTAGGGCAAGGAGAGCCCCGATCTCTCCCTCTCTCGACCTCCTCTCAGTGAAGGAAGAAGATCGAGCCCCTCTTCCCCGACCTTCTCTCTCGGTCGGCTAGGGCTGCCGCAAGGGGGAAAAACCGAGCTCTCTCTCTCTTTTCTCGGAGCAGTCGAGCTTCTCTAGGGCTTGGTGAGGGATCGCGGCAAAGAAGTCAATTTGGAGCTCGATTCGGTGAAGTGCGAGGAAGATCTCACGTGCTTCATGGTTCAGAAACGATGTCTAAGGGTAACGATTCTCTTTACCCTCATTTGGACATGTTCTAGTCCGTTACGTGCATCGTTGAGGCCCTTACCCAAAAGGGTGAGGTCGTGGCCTCCAACGGGTCGATTTGTGTTATCCCCGTCAAATCTTGCATTCATGTAGAGTCCATGCGGGAAATGGACGTAGGCGCGCTATGTGAAGCCCATCCGAGACGGTTCGTCCGGATTGGTGATGCTTTTTGATTTTGTGTGTGCCGGGGGAAAACTCCGTGTTGATATCCTGTTTCGTAGGACTAGAGGGTGCTACTGCATGCGCAGCAACGCCTGGGGGTGTGCCCCGGGAAGAACCCGATGTTAGAAGCGGAAAAGGAGTTCTGTTTACTGTCGTTGGCGATATTGAATATCGCCACGCGGCAGCTCCCAGACTTGGTTCTGGTGATTTTGTTGTGCCCACCTGTTGAGAGGACCTGAGGCCTGTGTGCCCGACCTGTGAGGGTGTCCTGGTGGATGACTTAGCGGCCCGTAGGGCCGGCTAATTTAGAATACCTGGGCTGAGGGGACTCCATACCCGCTCTTCGTGTTGTACAACGAGAGCTGTGAACAACGGGCATTTGGCGAACCTAAAACCGCACCATTGTAGCACCTGACTAGTAAGGCTCGTACAGCACGTCGGGAGGCAATGGGAAAGAGTCTTCGGACTACGGATTGTTCACAATTAAAGTACGGGAGCGCCCTGGTATTCGGGCCACCGACTTTAGCCTCGAAGGGCAAAGCCATCAAGAGTGGATGGTGGTGGAAGGCGGAGTACACCAAAGAGTGCCTGAGAGCACTGGACGTGGGGGCCATTCCCACGTTTGTGATGTTGCATATGTATGAACCGTTGTGGACTTTGCTAGTCGCACTCTTATATATATATATATATGTTGTTGAGACTGTTTTGCAGGGATGGTTAGAACTGCCACCCCCTCGAAGGGGTGGGGTCGTTATAATTTGGTCAGGTTTAGCTGACCGTTGCCCTGTTTTGCCACCGTTTTTGGTGGGCTTGTTGTACAGGTGCTGGACCGAGCGGGAACATAGCGGGCTCTTAGCGGGCTGAAGCCCTTGTGATGTTGCGGCCCTTGAAGGCCTTTTGATGTCTTTTGCTTTTCATGTATGGTCGGCCTGCGCGCCGATGTTGGTAAACTGTAAGGCCGTCGTGCTTCTTTTGTTGTGTAAAACCTTTTATTCCTATTATTATAAGTGGACATACCCGGGTACGAGTTTTGGGGTTTATCCGGTCTCTCTCTCTTTTGCTTCTGCATAGAATGCTCTGAGTTAGGTTCGTTGTTTAGTGTCATTTGGTATTTCAATTAAGTGACGTTCCCGTTTGTTTGGTAGTATATGACGTGGGGCTCCGGCCGGACCTTCTGTCATATGCTTCTTAACGGATGGGGGTGTTACATATGTTGACTAGAATCAAAATAGCTAAACCGGAGATAGAAGAGAATCAGACAAAATCAATATACCCTCACATAAGGCTGATATCGAGTCGAGTTCAAGCGATTTTGGCTCGGCTCGAAATCAAAATTTTCGAGTCGAACTCGGCTCGAAATCGGCTCGAAAATGAAATCGATTTCGAGTCGACTCGACTCGACTCGGAATGGCTCGATTCCGAGATGGCTCGAAACCGAATTGAGCTGATTCAAAATCGAATCAAGCTGGCACGAAATTGAGCAATTTTTCTCTTTATTCGTAATTGGCTTGAAATTAAATTGGGAAACATCTAAATTTATCAAATGAAACACTTAAAACCTTCAATATTTTTATTTAGGTTTAAAATTTAGTCTTTTTAATTTTAAAATAATAACATATTAATAAATACATAATATTTTTAATCAATTCGAGTTGATTCAAATCATATTTCGGGCGATTCAGAGCTGGCTTGAAATCGACTCGAAATCAGATTCGAGTCAAATTCAATCGACTCAAATTGAGTCGAATCAATTGTAATCGATTCTGATTCGGCTCAATATTTGAGCGATTTTTGAGCTACTTTTGAGTTTCGAATAATATGCTCAGCCTTACCCTCACAACGGATTTTGCTTTTTTTTAACGATTCTTTGATGATTAACTATATATTAGAGATCACACAAACACCTTTTCTAGAATTTTGGAGCCACAAGAAGAACATCAGCACTGCTGATTCTTCTTTCAATATCACAGCCTCTATTTCAGCCTTGCACATAAGAATTGGGCCCGCCCGAGCCCGGCCTGAAAAAAGCCCGGTCCCGGGCTAGCCCGATCGGGCCCAGTCCGGGCTGTGGGGGCCTAACAAGGCCCTCACAATAAGCATTTGCCTGGCCCGGTACCCGGTCCGGTCCGGGCAAAGCCTAGTTTTCTGGGCTTCAGCCAAAACTGGGCAGGGCAAAGCCCGACCCACTCTTGGTTGAAGCCCAACGGCTCTTAAGAGTCGTTGGAACAAACAACGGCTCAAGAGCCGTTGGAATAAACAACGGCTACAAACAACGGCTCAAGAGTCGTTGGAACAAACAACGGCTCTTAGAGCCGTTTGAACAAACAACGGTTCTTAGAGCCGTTGGCAGCCAAATTGGCTGCCATTCAGCTACTAGCTGCCAATGGCCTAGGGCCTAGGCTAGCCAGCCTAGGCCCTAGGCTATAATAAAAATATATATTTTATTTTAAATAAAAAAATTTAAAACCACCCCACCTTCAACCGGCCACCCCTCTCTCTCTCCAATTCTCTCTCTCTCTCTCTCCAATTCACTTTCTCTCTCCAATTCTCTCTCCCTCCCTCTCTCTCCAATTCTCTCTCTCTCTCACACACTCTCTCTTTCTCTCTAATCTCTCACACACACTCTCTCTCAAACCCGAATATGACATCGTCGTCTTCGATGGCGTCGTCATCATCAACGGTTGCACATGAAGTGGTGGAGCATAAGCATAAGGATCCAGTTTGGGAGTATTTTGAAAAGGTTAAAGTCGGCGCCGAATTCAAAGCGAAGTGCAAATTATGCAGGAAGTTGCTGGCCATGAGCGACAACTCGACACTTGCAAGACACATAAAGTCTTGCATTTCGAAACAAGCTCCGGAGTCCAGTCGTCAGACACAAATATCTGGAGCCAAGCAAATTTGGACGTAAGATCAAGGTCGAAAACGGGAGCTGCAAGTGAAGAACATAATCAGACGTGGATTGTCATTCAGCCACTACGACGACGAGGAAGAGACCGAATACATACACGAAGGACTTCAACCAAAATATCAGAAGGTTAGTAGATCCTCGCTTAGCCGCGACGCGCTCAAATTTTATTTGGAATCAAAACAATCTTTAATAAATTATTTTGAAAATTTCAAAAAACGTGTGAGTTTGACGAGTGATGTTTAGTCTAGTAGCATAAAATTAGGACTATCATATATTTGTATAGCTTGTCATTGGGTCGATCCCGTTTCATGGGATCTAAATAAACGTATAATATATTTTGAAAGTTTCGAAGTCCCGCACATAGGTCAAGCCATATATCAAATTATTATAAAATATCTTCGAGAATTTAACAATAAAGATAAAATTATGAGTATTCCTTTCGATAACGCCACTAATAATACCATCACAATTGAGTGGTTAAAACGCGACTTAAAACCAATGTTAAGCGGTGAGTTTTTTCATACTCTGTGTGTTTGTCACGTTTTAAATTTAGCTGTACAAGATAGTTTATCTTTTATGGAACCCTATATTAATAAAAGTCGACTTATGTTACAACTTATTTATAGTTCTAGGCAACGAAGACAAGATTTACTAACAATCCAAGCCATCACGGTAGCTTCGGTGTCTGCTTTTTCTCTTAGTGGCAGGATTTTAACCGAGCGGAGGTGTCACCTAAACGAAGAATCGCTGGAAATTTGCATATGTTACAAGAAGCACTTGGATGCTATGAAGAGGAAACAACACATTTCACCGATCGAGAATAACTCAACTGACGTAGAAGACGTAGAAGACTAGATGAGCGCAATAAATTTAGGAGATGATTAAGCGCGCGCACACTAGCAAGTCGCACCCGAGGAGCTGAAATTTTTTGTAATGTTTTAAATTACTGAATTTGTAATTTTTTTTTCATTCAAATTTTATAATAATAAAATTTATTTTTATGTTTTTCATTATTTTTTTTGAATTTGAATGTAAATGAGTATTTAGATTAATAAAATAAAAAATTCTTGTAAATTTAGATATAAATTTCTTATAATTTTTTATATTTAAAATATTTAAAAAAATTTAAAAATAAATTTAAAAATAAAAATAAAAAATCGGGCTTCCAAGGCCTTATCGGGGCCCCCCTGGGGGGAGCCTGAGCCCAGCTAAAACCGGGCCCGGGCCTGAGCCCGGTTCATAAAAGCCCGGCCTACTAGGCTTTTTTGGACCGGGCTACTCTATTTGTTTTATTTTCTTGCAAAAAAAATGATATATATATATATAATAAATATAGTAAATATAAAATAGTCATTAACGAGTTATATTTCGTTGAATTCTCTTACTAATATCTATATGCGAGTCGTTTGACATGACCGACACTCATGCACCGCATGATAATACCCCCTTTGTAGCGCCCCTTTCACCTTAATACATTTATAGACACAAGTGACAATGCACGGGCTTTTTTCACCTTAATTATGTTCAAGTCCTGCAATTTTTCCCTTCTTTATATAAATGCAGCAAACATCTAGCTTTTCTACATGACTTTATAATCATGGGTTTTCTCCTTTTCCATATTTTTTTCATGTTTATGATTGATAATCACTTATATGAGTTGTTTTAGTCATTTCATACAAAAAGCCCTTGATATTTTGTAAAGGTAGTCTGCTTGAGGGTTTGTGGAGGGCTAGTTTTGAATCTACACCTATAAGCGCACATGGAGTATGTATGCATCAATATACAACGATGTCTTGCCATGATGAGGGGGTTTATGATGCGGACTCTTGGATTTTGGTATGCTCTTATGTCGATATGTTTGTCAAAATATTAATTGTGTAGAATTTAACTATTTTATGCTACAAAGTGTGTGTGTGTGTGAGGGGGGGTGGGGGGGGGGGGGGGGTTTACAAGGATTAAATTAAGAGAATCGTTCTTTGTGTTGTTTCCGTGAGACTCACATGAAAATGAAAAGGCTGAAATCTGAATTTAATTGCATGTAAGAAATCAGAATTTCTTTCGAAAGAGGGCTTTATTGATCTCGTTTGTTAGATTTACATTCAATGGGTGACAAATGATGATATATACACATCCTCCTAATGACATTAGAGTAATTTTACCCTCATTAATGCAACTCACATGATGTAGATATTAAATGTGAATATATGAAATTTAATGTGGGAAATGTCTGATAATGATGAAACATGTAGGAGATGCCATCACAAGGGCGAAAAAACAATGACCCGAGGAAGGACAAAAGAAAATGGAAAGTCGAAGTGAGTTCTTCATTGCTTTTATTTGATTTCTATATTAAATGTAATAGAGCTTGTTATTTTATACATGTGTTGTACTTCAAATTGAAAAGAATTGAAATCTCTATAATGTCCATTATGCACGGACAACATAAGGCTTCAGAAGGAAACTTGAATAAATGAAAAAAGATGAAACTCTGACGGGAGCTATTAAGTAAATTTAGCTCCTTATACATTAATATGAATGAATGAATAAAAGGAAAATGATATGAATGATGCAAGTGCTTTGTAAAAGGGTTAACCCAAATAGAGGAGGCGAGGTGTGTATGTACTCCCATTATGAATGCAATTAGATTCAGGTGTCCTAATTGGACTTCAGACTAGTTGCTAGCCCTAAATCTGAAAAGAATGTGAGCATGCTAAAAAAGAAACATAATAAATTAATGATGAAATTTATCCTTAACATTGCAACTCCGAACTCGCTTAGTCTTTGGAGGAAGGTAAGAACACGCTTAGTGTTTGGACTAATTCTTTAGATAAATAAATTAATATATGTGAAGGATGCAGCAGCTATGTGTTGGATCAGTCGGCGCCCTTAGAGGGGGGGGGGTGAATAAGGGTTTTCAAAAACTTAAGATTATATTTAGATAACTTTGAAATATTGCAAGATTAATACAATGAGAAATCAAGTAAAATAATAATGAAGAGACATGCTTTATTAATATCAAATAATGTTTTACAAAACTTGATTTCTATGACGCTGGAAATCGGAGGCGACTAATAAAAATCCTTTTTCATTTTCTATACCGACTCGTATCCCCACGAACCGGTTGGCTTTAGCCGATCTCTCCCTAGATACAGCCTCAAGCCTCTCTAGCCAATCTATCCCCAGAAAGGCCTCGAGCACCCCCTAGACCTAGCCTAGATCTAGTCGCCAACACGAGGCGATTTTCAGCCCTAAGTCCTACCCCAGACCTAGTCGCCAACACGAGGCGATTTCACTACCGTTTACAGAAAAGATATGAAATGAAAAGACAATAATATAAAAACTCCCTCTATGTGGATCTCTTGGAGAAGTGGACGAAGGCCCGCAGAGTATGATCGTAGTCGATGTAGCCTTTTGTCACGATGATGACACGTGTTGAAATCTTCTCCACGGATCTCCTTAAGGCTTTATGGAATTGTGGGAGTATCGCTCTGAATCTTCCTCTCTCTGCTGTGACACGAAGCTCTGGAGTTTGGGATTGGAGGAGGATGAAGAATTCGGAGCCAAAGCATCCAATTTATATCCTTCACACCACCGCCGGCGCTAGCGCTACCGCCGGCGCTAGCGCTACCGCCGGCGCTAGCCCGGATTAAGTAACAATTTGCGCGGCAGGATCTCCCATCCGCGGCAACATATTGTTCCATGCCTCTTGTGCACCATGCTACCGCCAGCGCTAGTAGCTAACGCCGGGCGCTAGCTCCTTCTAAAAACGATGCCGAAAACGCGCTAATCAACGCTAGCGCCGGGCGCTATCGCTACCGCCGGCGCTAGTGAGCCTGTTCGAATTTTGGCCTCAATTTTGGGGGCAGTCATCATGAGTACTCCTTGAGTCATATGGACTATGTCAACCTGCACACTTGAACACACAAGATCAAATACACATAGGATTTGTTATTCTCAAACCTAGGAGATGCGGAAGACCGTGTTCCAACAAACTCCCCCTTTTGATAATAATAAATCCATTAATGATAAATCAAAGCATTAATAGATAAGCATGATGAAACAATACTTGTGTGTGTGTGAGAGTGATGACTTAGGATATTTATTGATTTTAGCATTTAGAATTGCTCCCCCTAAATATATGCTCCCCCTAAGTGAATGCTCCCCTAATATGTAAGTTATCATCTTAATTTGTCATGTTGGGTTTTTGATAGCGGGTTATATTTATCATGTTAGTTCTCCCCCTTTTGCATTTTATCATGTTAGTTCTCCCCCTTTGTTATTAGCAAAAGTGGGTAGGGAAACAAAGCACCAAAAAAAATTGTAAATAAAAGAGAAGGCATGATCGAGCTTTTTTAAGTAAATGATAAGGAGTTTTAGACTCGTCTTTCATTGAAAATGATCAGAGTTATGACTTATTTTATCCATTTTGTTTGAAGTTCTCCCCCTTATATATATCAGAGTTTAAGCAAAAAATAATGATTTCCCCTTTAAATAAGAGTTTTAAGCCTAAAAACAATCATGATTTTCAAGTAACCAATCTACCCAGACAATATGTTAACACCCTAGCCCCGTACTAAGTGACGGATGGACATGAGGAGCTGAAAACATGCCGTAGGTTGGGGTGTTAATCCCATATGCAAACACTAGACAAAAACTTAACCTATCACTCTTTCCCCCCAGTGCCTTGCAAGGCCCCACTGGAACCCTTCCCCGGTTAAGGACAAGACATGACTAGAGATAAGGTTATCTAATGTCTACAACCCTACGCCCCCGCTATGGTGAGATATGAAGTCATGAATTATAATTATTGGAACCATTAAGCATTTAAACCTTAATGATAATTTATAGCCTATGGGTTTTTATTTTTATTTGTCTTTATGAAAACACTCCCATAGCTATATTGAAAATTATGAATGAATCAGAGTTTGAGCATTTCGGAAGATTTCGAAAAAGACACATCATAATAAGAGTTCAAAAAGTAGATGTGTTTTGAGTTTCAAACTTTATAAAGATAAGAGTTAAAGCATTTTTGGAAGAAAGAAACAACATCCTTTTAGCAATTAGAAACACAAAAGTAAAGTTTGATTTGAAATTTAATAATAAGAGGATGTTGTTATAAGCAATATTTTACATGTTGGAGGAGTGTTTAGCATAAAAGTTTACATAGAAATAAATCCGAGTTTTAAGCATAAAAATGATATGCATGTTAGAACAACCAATATAAATTTTACCAAGCAAGTCTACCATTTGTTTAAAAAAAATTGAGATTTAAGACTTGATATGAGCATGAAAGCGCAAGGTAAAAGTGATATGGTGATGATGCGGAAGACTTGTAGAAATACATGAAACATCTTATTGTAATCAAGAATAATCCATAAAAAGATATATGAGTTTAATTTCAAGAAGAAGATGTTTATGTAAATCATGTTTCAATGAAAATCTTTTATGGTTGACAAAAATAACCAAGCATGAAATAATACTATCACAAAGAGATTACTACAATGTTATTTCAATTCACAATTTCAAGTCATACCAAACATTGTAGAAAGCATGCTAGGTTATCTAGTGCATTTCATAAGTAAAGAGTAGTATAGAATTAGCATTAGGATCCAATACTCATGAGAAGAAGTGTTATGGAAGATAATGATGTGCACATAAGTGTATTTTTGAGTAGAGTAAACACATGTTTTAATCAAAAATACAATTAATATGTGAAGTAAAAGCACAATAAAACACAAATAATTTTACTTCCACTCACTTCAATGCACAAAAAAATGTACAACTACCAAGGTGCTTTGCACACACAATGCTCATTAAGACTTATCAGGGTGCAAAGTAGTGCTTGGGGGATCATATATTTTATTTTGAATTTTGAGACTAGTGATCCGGTGTACTTAAGAGAAAGTGGTTTTTCTTATTTTTGAAAGAAAGATATGGTTTGCACAAGACACTTTACTATTCTATCCAAGGTGCTCAACCTCACAATGTTAATTAAGACTTATCAGGAGGTTCAAGTAGTGCTTGGTGGAGTTATCTTTGTTATTTATTTTATGATTTTTGTTTAGCACAAAGTTCTCCGAATACACTTGTTTTGCAAACAATATAATTTATGAGAAAGATAACCACTTTTCTTAATTTTTAAAAGTGCAAATAAAAGAGTGTAGGTAAAATACGTGTGCAATTTTAATTCATTGTTCTAATACAAAATATACACAAGCATTCTTAGATTAAACACAAATGTAGACAATGCCAAAATAAGTGAGTGAATAAAGATCATTATCAAACATAAAACATTTACTCATACTTAGAGGCATGCTACGCATAGTTCTACACAACTTTTACAATATAATTGATGCACATATTAATAGATGTATCAAAGCATGATGAAAGCAATGCTTAAAGTAGTTTGAAAAGATAAATTGCAACATTATAGAAGTTCTAAATAATAGATTAAATCATGCTTGATTTTCAATGAAGTCCATACAATATTTTATGATATTTTTGAAAAATATTCTTTATTTAAAGTTTGAACTTATAAAAATTGATCTTGGGCTTCCCGAGGACTACCTTGTGAGAGGTTCGCCCGGTACTAGGTGATACGATGGGATGATAGCCCAAATCACCCTTTCGCAAGATACAAGAAAAAAGTTAAGTTAAAAAAATAACATTTTTGATATTTTTTTGTTTTATATTTTTGTATTTGATTTTTAAGAAAAAATAGACTTTTAAGCAAATCACAAAAGCAGAAAGCAAAACATATTTTTTGTAATTTGGATTTTCTATTTTTGTATTTGATTTTTCAAAAATATAATAAAAGCAAAGATGCAGAAATGAATAGTACTCATAGATTAGTATATTTTTAGGGATTTTTCAAAATTTTAAAATTACAGAAAAACGAACCTCGACGCTAGCGCCGGCGCTAGCGCGGGAAACAGTAAGTGATTTTTTAGGGTTTTGAAAATTTTGATGCTTGAACTTGATTAGGTGTCCCATTAGTAGTTTCATGCTGAATTTGCAGAATTTTTGGAAATGTTTTGGATGGTTAAAAATGAAGAAAATTGCATTTGTAAGCATGTTTTAACATGAAAGATCTAGGACACCTATCTCAAGTCATAACAAACGAGATCTTGCATGAGCTATAAGATGGAATATCATAATGTATGTGAATTCAAATTTTTCTAGACTTTTATCAATCTAATGTAGTTTGAAGAATGATAGGAAATGTAAGCACGAGAAGTCATGAAGGAACAAATATGCATAATTTTAGTGATTTAGAAAATAATGTTCATGCAAAAGAATATCATGCACATTCATAAGCAATTTAGTCCAATGGAAACAATTTAAAGTCACATAGTTATTTTATCGTTCAATTTTATTTTATTTTACTTCATAATTAATTCATTATGGTAATATGAGATAACTAGCATGAATAATATCTATTAGTTGATAATGCTAGAATAATGAGTTTGATTGCAATTGTTATACCACAAGATTAATTGAGATAATGTTGCATGTATTCAAGAAAGTGATTTCATTTGATTTCATTTGATTTAATTGAGATAATGATTTCATATTTTGACATAGAATGAATGATTTCATTTGATTTATTAATATAAAGTTGATTCTATGGTTTATAAATAAATGAGATACATGCAGGTCATACTACATTAATTCATTCATGTAACTATTATGATCACCAATGAAATGTTAGAACTGAGTGGATCTTTTGAATTTAGAGATCTTTTGATTTTACATAATTATGATTTTAGAGGGTTTTAGCAAAAGATATCAATAGATCATGGTGGTGCATATGGCATCAATATAATTAATCTTTCAATATGTCTTATGTGTTTTTCTTTTTAATTTAGATAAGTATCTCATAGCAAATTCAGAATTTTATCCACTTGTTGGTGAAGGCTAAAAATCTAATAACCGGATTTAATTTGAAATATCTTGTACCAAATTTAGAGTTTGATTCAAATGGAAAATATAAGATATTTAGACGTAATGAATATAAGAATAAAAGATGGGTCATCAAAATAAAATATGATTTGGAATTTTGATCAATTTGATTTTATAAACATATTGATCTTGTAAGAGATAAGATCATATTTTCAAAATTGTATAGGATGACCATGACATGATAGTTCAAAAGAAATAAGAAAAATAAGAAAAATAAAAAGACATGAAAGCATATCATGAAGTAGAACTTTGTATATTTCATTTTGAAAGGATTCTACTTCATGCAATTGATGATACCTAATGGATAAGAGATTTAGGTATCCAAAGAGGACCATGAGTGATGGTTCCTTTGGGTACCCAAATGCATTGTGATGATTTTTGTGATGACAAAGATGAATGAGTCCTTTCATGTGAAGTGAATGTTTCATTTTTAATTTTAGGCCTCCATTCAAACTTTGGTTTAATGTTATTCTTATTCATCAAATTTCCATTGAGATTATCTTTATATTGATGATTATGATTGTAATGATTATTAAAAGTGTTGTTCATAGGAAATTTGTGAGCATTTAATTTTATGTTGGGAGAAGATTGATGTTGTAAATGATAGTAATGATTGTATTTTGGAATTTCATTTTCAATCTTTTGAGGTTTGTTATTTCTATTGCTTGGCTTGTTCAACTTATAAGAAATCATATTCAACTTGCTTTTCGATTTTGCATTATTTTGAGATTGTATGTTTTGAGAATTTTTCTTTATGATTTCCTTAAGCAAGTTGATTTTAGTTTTTAATTCATTATTTTTAATCATTAAATTATGTCTAGCTTTATTATAAGCGATTGTGTTATTTTTAAGAATGGAAACAATTGAATCAATATGATCTTGATAGTTGTTTCTATATTCATCAAATGTTTCATCCATCTCTTTAATTTCAATTTTATATTCTTTACACTTAGCACAATCATTTATCAACGATGAATTTTCTAAACATAATTTTTCATTTTGTTCTTTTACTAAAATAAAATCCTTTTCAAGTTTCTTGTGCTTTTCTTTTAATTTATTATATTCTACACAAGTTGTGGTGTTTTCTACTAAGGAGCAATGTGTAGAACTAGATAAATTTGATTCTTCATTAATTTTTGCCTTTAAATTTTTATTTTCTAAGCGCAAATGTTTATTAGCATTTTTTAATTCCTTAATTTTGCGCTTTGTAGTTTGAAGCAATTGTAATGAAGAGATAGAAGTACAAAAGATGGAATTTGATTTCCTTACATTGCTTTCGGGAGAGGCACGATTTGAACATATCGTTTCTTTGACATCTTTTTGGCACTCCTCTTCCGAACACAATACTTCTTCTTCCCTTCTATTAGATGTGTGTTCCATTGATTCGTCATGAGAGGGGCATTCTTGAAGATTTGTGCATGCTAGCATATTCTCCGGTTCTTGCGGTTGTTCTATACCTGTAGAAGGAGAATCATACATTTCTTCAAGAAAATTCCATATTTTATATGCACTTGAAAAGCAATATATTAATTTGAAAATTTCATTAGATAGACCGCAAAACAAATCGTGTTTAGCTTTTGCATTTAATTGAAGTTCTTTTTTATTTGATTCATTTACGGGTCTTGCTATTGCTAAATTCCAAACTTCGATGTCTAAAGTTTTAATAAAATTTTCAATTAAGATTTTCCATCCTTTATAATTTGTCCCTCCAAATAACGGTGGTGCAAGTGATTTTTCCTCTTCACAAAAGTTTCCCCCACTAGTAGAAGCGAGATCATGAGACGTCATTATTCCCGGTTGTTAAGCCGATTGGAATAACCGCTCTGACACCACTTGTTGGATCGGTCGGCGCCCTTAGAGGGGGGGTGAATAAGGGTTTTCAAAAACTTAAGATTATATTTAGATAACTTTGAAATATTGCAAGATTAATACAATGAGAAATCAAGTAAAATGATAATGAAGAGACATGCTTTATTAATATCAAATAATGTTTTACAAAACTTGATTTCTATGACGCTGGAAATCGGAGGCGACTAATAAAAATCCTTTTTCGTTTTCTATACCGACTCGTATCCCCACGAACCAGTTGGCTTTAGCCGATCTCTCCCCAGATACAGCCCCAAGCCGCTCTAGCCAATCTATCCCCAGAAAGGCCTCGAGCACCCCCTAGACCTAGCCTGGATCTAGTCGCCAACACGAGGAGATTTTCATCCCTAAGTCCTACCCCAGACCTAGTCGCCAACACGAGGCGATTTCACTACCGTTTACAGAAAAGATATGAAATGAAAAGACAATAATATAAAAACTCCCTCTATGTGGATCTCTTGGAGAAGTGGACGAAGGCCCGCAGAGTATGATCGTAGTCGATGCGGCCTTTCGTCACGATGATGACGCGTGTTGAAATCTTTTCCACAGATCTCCTTAAGGCTTTATGGAATTGTGGGAGTATTGCTCTGAATCTTCCTCTCTCTGCTGTGACACGAAGCTCTGGAGTTTGGGATTGGAGGAGGATGAAGAATTCGGAGCCAAAGCATCCAATTTATAGCCTTCACACTACCGCCGGCGCTAGCGCTACCGCCGGCGCTAGCCTGGACTAAGTAACAATTTGCGCGGCAGGATCTCCCATCCGCGGCAACATATTGTTCCATGCCTCTTGTGCGCCATGCTACCGCCAGCGCTAGTAGCTAACGTCGGGCGCTAGCTCCTTCTAAAAACGATGCCGGAAACACGATAATCAACGCTAGCACCGGGAGCTATCGCTACCGCCGGCGCTAGTGAGCCTGTTCGAATTTTGGCCTCAATTTTGGGGGCAGTCATCATGAGTACTCCTCAAACCTAGGATATGCGGAAGACCGTGTTCCAACACTATGGACTCCATCAATAAATTGATGGCTGAGAAGAAGAGGCTCCAGATAGAGAAGAAATATCATCTTTGGGTGAATGTGACTACATCAGTATGTGGAGTACTTGACACTTATCAGGAGAGCTGCACGGACCCGGACTGTCGCATGAGAGCTTTCAATTTTATTTTATGTAGACTGGTCTTGTCAATGTGTGGTGTATATATGTTATATGCTGGTTAACTAGGTGATGTGCATACTTTACACGTTAGTTCGTTAGGCAAAACATATATAGATAATAGATGTTAGTTAACGTGTTTGCATCTGATACATAGATCTTTTGTATGCCCTAACTTTTGTGTACTATACGTAGAGCTTTCTCTTTGTATCTTATTACATGTTTAATGAAATGAAATAGTTTATTTTGTACTACATTTTTGAAATGAATATTTATATGCACACTAATTGTTCTTACCTTGTGTCTCTGATGATACATGAAATTAAATTATTAAATTATGGTGGTTACTGGAAAGGGTCAGTTACAATTAAGTGGTATCAGAGCTAGGTTTTGAACCTTTAGGTGAAATGAGCACATAAAGGAAACTAGAATATGACAAAATCATGACATTTTGAAAGTGTCTTTACAACCTCTGAAGTTAAGTTTACCTGTTGCATGAAGCTCCCCGGATCTATATAAGTCGAAGAAAACAGGGAGAACCTGAAGGAGAATAAGTTAGTATGACCAGTGATAGTGGAAGGAAGAGAGGTTAAGTGTGCCAATAACTGTTATGACTCGTGCATTGGCAGTTCCATAAAGATGGTAAAGAAAAGCACCATCGAACCTCAAGGGTAGGGCTGCAAACGAGTTGAGCTCATCGAAAATAGCAGCCCGAGCTCGACCTATTTTTTGGAGCTGGAGCTCAAGCTTGACGAGCCTATGTTCAATAGGCTCGAGCTCCATGAGCTCGGTTGAGCTCGACGAGCATGTGTTCAATGGGCTCGAGCTCGATGAGTTTAGTGAGAGCAAAATCCTAAATTAAAAAAATATATATATATATATAAATACATATCATAAATATATTAGTATGTTAGTATTATTAGTATATATATTTTATAATACATATAATAAATTAAAAAATTTAAGAAAAAAACTCGCGAGCTCATGAACAAGAGGAATTAAGCTCGAGCTCGGCTCGAAATAAAGCTCGAGCTCGACATGCTCGAGTTCGAGTCGAGTTTTTTTTTTTCGAGCCGATTCGTCAAGCTCTTGAGCAGGCTCGACTCAACTAGCACTCCTACTCAAGGGTCAATTGATTTGTACCTGAAGCACTTCTTGCATATGAAGCCACCGAGTTTTCATGGTGGTTTAACACTAGTTCATATGGAAGACTCGATCAAGAGGATAAAAATAATATTTTGAGCAATGAGGTGTCCAAAAGAACAAAAGATTGATATTGTAACATTTTTGTTGGAGGGAGAAGCCAAATGCTGGTGAAATAATCTTATGTAGGGGAGATATGCTAGACGAGATCATGTTGATATCTTTTTGGATGAATTATATAAGAGTTTACAAATTGGTTCGGTCCTCCGTCGGAGAAACGAATACTTCAAGTGAAGTTTCTTCATCTCATACATGGAAGTCATTCAATAGTGCAATATGAAATAGAATTAACACAGTTAGCGTCTATGCCAGTGTTGATCACAAAAGAAGAAGACCATTGTGTAACATCCCGACTTTTATTTAGTCACTGGACCCTAGTGGACCCAATAAAAGTAACCCAAAGGATAGAAAGTAACCCGATTGTAGGATATTGTTCTAGGAAACCCTGTTTTGAGTTTTGTTAGACTCGTACAATCAATACAAGCACAGTGGAGCCCGTCTCATTGCAATCTGAGGTCGTTTAGAGAAAACGACCATTTTGAGTATCGTAGCGCGTCACAACAACGTCGTTGGGGTACATTGACCATACATACTCCAAATTGACTTCCACCAGTTCCGTTAGACTCATGTATTCAATACGAGTGCAATGGAACTCGTTCCATTTCAATCCGAGGTCGTTTAGAGAAAATGACCATTTTGAGTATCGTAGTGCGTCACAATAACGTCGTTGGGGTACAGTTACTATACGTACTCTAAATTGACTTCCGTCAGTTCTATTAAACTCGTATAATAAATATGAGTGCAATGGAACTCATCCCATTTCAATCCGAGGTCGTTTAGAGAAAATGAAAATTTTGAGTATTGTAGCGCGTCACAACAACGTCGTTGGGGTACAGTGACCATACGTACTCTAAATTGACTTCCGTCAGTTCCGTTAGACTCGTGTAATCAATACGAGTGCAATGGAACTCGTCCTATTTCAATCTGAGCTCGTTTAGATAAAATGACCATTTTGAGTATCGTAGCGCGCCACAACAACATCATTGGGGTACAGTGGCCAAACGTACTCCAAATCAATTTTCGTCAGTTGCGTTAGACTCGTATGGTTAATACGAGTGCAACAGAACTCGTTCCGTTTCAATCGGAGGTCGTATGAGAAATATGACCGTTTTAGATTTTGTAGCCCGCCACGACGCACTTTTCAAAAATATTAAACGAATGAACTCGGAATCCATCACGGTCAGTTTCCTTGGACTCCTAAAGACAAAACAAGACCAACAAAGTTCGTTATAACCAATTTCGACGTCGGAAAGTCAAACTACGGTCAAATCATTTTTTATGGCATACCGAAAAGTGTGAACGCACCCATGACAATTTAATGCCCCAACATTGACCAATCACCCCATGATTTGGACACACTTGGACTTAGAACAACATGGGGGGCCCACCCTAGGGTTGACTTTGGTCAAACCCTCAAAAATATATACTTTTGCAATTATTTTCCAAAAAGGGACTCCCCCCCCCACCCACACACCGCCAATATTTGGGCCCCACCCCTCTATACTTAGGACCTCAAAAATCAGCAAGGGCATCATAAAATGGACCTTGGCAAAAACCATCTCCTCCCCTCCTCTTTTTCCCAAAACCACCACCCCACTAGAGGGATGTTCTCCCTCCCCTCTCATGCACTAAGAGATGCTGCCCCTACCCATGACGGTGGCCAGCTGGCCATAACTAATGGAGGGGGAGAAATATCTCCCCACCCCCTCCCTTTAGTCCCACATCGGGATAAAGGAAGGGAGGCTCTCCTCCATCCCTATAAGTGGCAGCTCCTCCCCCTTGACTGAGATCACACCACCCCCAAAGCGTCCCCCCTGGCCGGAGCTACCTCGCCAGAAAACCACCCAAGCCCTCACGCCACCACCGCCACCTTTAATGGAAGACCTACCAGGAACCTCCCGACCTCCCCCACGCTAGGTGTAATACCCTCTTCTCTCCCTTCCCCATCCCTCCGACGACCTACATGTGCCCCACGGCCGCCGGAGCGCTGCCAGTACCACCCGAGCCAACCCTAGGCTCACTCGAGGCACATCACCCCCAGCGGCAGTGGCGGTGCTGGGAGGTTGGTATTCCACCATGGGACCCCTCCCCGGCGATGGGAGGTGGCGGGGCCACCGGAGAACGCATCTCCGGTGGCACCCGCAAGCCCCTTGTTTTCTTGTTTTCCTTTGTTAACGATTTTCGGCAGCAACGATAATGGCACAAGTCGCGCCACCCGCCCTAGGGTTGCAGGTTTCCGGCGGTAGGCCGCCGGCCACTGCCAAACGTCTCGTAGGCCCCCGGCGAGTTGACCGGGGGCTGCGACAGCGCTTGGCGGCCGCTGCCTGGCAGTGGCAGCGGCTGCAACCTCTTGTATTGTCGGCAAATGGCGGGGGTCGTCTGATCTCCATGATGAAATCGAACGACCCATGCCATCTTAAATCCCGCCTCTGCATGAAATTACGCGCCCCCAAATTGGATCGTCTCTATATCCGTTGTGGGACCGAAAATCACGCGTTGTCTATCGCCCTCCCTGTTTCCATAAATCCCTATCCGCAGACCACCCTTAACAAAAGATTACTGATTTTTCTAAGAGGGTACTGTAATTCTTTTGGAATTTTATAAATTGTATTGATATTTTTAATGGCCTAAGTGAGTTTTCTTTAGACAAAATAAACCCCTTAAAAGGGTTGAAAAATCTTGGAATAATTTATTGGCCCTTAATAGACTATTTTGAGTGTACTATCAAAATATGGGGACTTTTGGAGGGAAATGGTGTAATTGCCAAATTTTTGGGTAAAACAATTGAGTTTTAAATTATCGGATTTTCAAAAGAATTGGGAGAAGAAATCGTGACACGGAATCACGTTATAATCGATGGATGATATTACAAATAAATAACGACCAGATGAATAAAAATAGAAACTCAAGCTCAAAGCAATGTGGGATGTTTACAAATCATCGAGCTGCATTTAGAAGAATCCTCGGACATTGAAAATTGCCTCAATTCGGAGGAATTAAGGAACACGTAATAACATTCCTCCAAACCACTTAAGCCATGTTTAAAAGATGCAATTAAAATTTATGGTCGAACTGTAATAAAGAGGCAGAATTTGGAAGAGACTCATATGAACGGAGATAGAATAGAACTTTCCTCCTATATATGTTTAAAAGATGCAATTAAAATTTATGGTCGAACTGTAATAGAGACTCATATGAACTAGGACAGAATAGAACTTTCCTCCTATGAATGGAGATGGAACCAAAGCCTCCTATATATGGAGTGAAGGACTACTAACCCTTTCATTTATTCCAATTACTTTGACTCTAGTCTCGTACTGGTCCGATGACTGCTGCTCTTTATTTAGTTTCTTTTTGGTACTCCAGTCTCGTAGTGGTCCGATGATTGCTGCTCTTTATTTAGTTTCTTTTCGATACTCCAGTCTCATATTGGTCCGATGATTGCTGCTCTTCATTTAGTTTCTTATCAATACTCTAGTCTCGTACTGGTCAGATGATTGTTGCTCTTTATTTAGTTTCCTTTCGGTACTCCAGTCTCGTACTGGTCCGGTTATTTCAGCCTTTTACTTTCTGTCCTTTCTTTCAGTACTTTTACAATTCAGCATTTCATTTCTGCAGCTTATTTTGCACCACTTTTTACCGCGCTCAAGTACTATAATTTATCATATCTACAGTTCTAGCCCGGGTTCTACTCTGACGAGAGATCGTTCCTGTAGAGCCTTAGTTGGGGATAACCGCGAGTTGAGTATCTCCTCTAAGGGTTAGCCCCAAATAATGTGCCCTTACGCCCGTTGCGTCTACCGAACAAGTATAGAACAGTCGGTCAATATAATAAGGCCGTGGTAGGCCCGAAGTGTGATTTCATTGTTTAATTAACTATTTTGTGAAATGCTTGTGGTAAAAGTGGCGGGTCGATCACGCCCGCAGATCGTTCATACCGGTGCGGGAGAGTTGATGACTCATGGCGACAGGGAGATGTGTACCGCGGGTGATCACCACTCTGTACCCGTGGATTTGCCTCCGCTGGTCAGCCTAAATTTTGGAATCGCCAGATGTCGCTCACATCCAAGTAGTATACTGAGTTGTACGGGAGGGTCTGGGTGATGCAGTGCGACCACATTTAGAAGTGGCAGGATTGGTCACTGTCAACGACGGCCACATCGATGAGGCCCGCGGGGATCGCTACCCTGCTGGAAGAAAAGCAGACCAAACTGTGTCGGCACTGGGTTTTGTGAACGGGTTTGAACGCCCACGACATGTTTGCAAATCACGGTTACTTATGTTATTTCTGCGATTAGCTAAGCTGTTCTTTTAATTCAATTGATGATATTATTAGGGCTTCTGGTATTTACATGTTGCTAACCTCTTTTGCTTCGGCTATCTATTTACTGTTTGGGCACTAAGCTCATCCCCAGGATACGGATCTGGGGAGGAGAAGTGTTTTCCACTTAGCTCTGTGACTAATGGTTGATTGTATAACCATTCATAGGAGATGGGACAGTGTGAAGCCCCCGCACCGCATGACAGCATACCAGCTTTTGAGATTGCTCGATCGGATACACCAGCCTCACCTCCCGTCTTCCGTGAAGTGAGTCCTACGATATAGGACTATATAAGGAATGTATAGGGGATGTAGTAGTTACCCTTAGCCCACAGCTCGAACTATGCAACCAGTTGGCTTTGGCCTTTTGCTTATAAATATATATATGCTTGTTATTTTTCCTTATGATTGCTTTCACACTGTGATCTGATGTATTGATTCGCGTGCCTGACAAGGCGACCACCCAGTGCTTGAGAGAGTGGGTCGTTGCACCCAGGAAGCACTGAGTGGCCATCTTGGGCAGTAAGCCCCCTCTCTACCGATGTGGGTTCAGTTCAGGTGGATGGTCTTACAAATGGATCAGAGCTATCACGATCTGTCCACACTGGGCAGTCTTTGGATCCTTCCTTCGCGTGTTCCATTTTTTGGTTCGGAACGAACCATGCATCGGAAGCTTGGTGGACACTTAACTTAGAAATTTAAGGATCTTAGACTGCACAGTAGCACACCCACACACATGTCGCTTCTGTTTCAGTCAATTTTTACAAAATTCCCTTACTTTTACAAATACTGATTTTCTTCGGTTACTTCTCTAGATACCGGAGTCCTGTAACGGGAGATGAACCTCTAGGGACCAGTACCACCCTACTACTCCACCCCTAGACCCGGTTGCTCCAGCTGCAGTCCCATTCACTAACACTGACCAGGGACGGACATTGACAACACTGCTGACCACTTTCTAGACTGTCATCCTACGGCCACCCCAGCAACCTACCGTGCCCATGGACCTTCTAACGACCTTTCGGGGGCTAAGGACTCTTATCTTCAGAGGCACTGAATCCGCCATGCAGTCGGAGGAGTGGGTGGAAAGGGTTGAGGAACTACTAATCGGCATGATGTGCCCCGCCATTGTCGTAGTGTCCCTAGTGGTGACTTTATTAGAGGGCAATGCTCGAGACTGGTGGAGGGCAGCTAGCCGCTCCAAATTCAGAGGGCGGCCACTTAGTACGATTCTCTGGGGAGAATTTTCCGAGGCCTTCCTAGATCACTTCATCTCAGACGCCGACCGAGTCGCACTCCAGGAGCGATTCCTCCACATCCGACAGGGAGAGAGGACCATGCCAGAGTAACAACGTGAGTTCATTCACTTAGCCCGCTTCGTGGGGAAATTGGCTACCACAGATAGAGATAGAGCCGCCAGGTTCTACCGAGGACTGCGTGACGACCTACGACAGGCCTTGATCATGATTTCACAATCGACCTTCCACATGATTGCCACGCATGCCGCTGCGTTAGAGATGGACCAGCGGATGGTGGCCCAGCAGCGGAGAGGACAAGTGGAGGTCCCCCAGGCCCAGTGATGAGAGAGATGGATTGCCCCTCGAAGGCAGGAACGAAACAGGACACAGCGTCATCGCCACCAGCCCTACAGGCAGGCACCTCGGCCTCGACATGCACCTCCAGCCCCAACACCCCGACCAGCTCCAGCACCCCAGCCCGCACCAGCTTTTGGTAGAAGGCCACCCTGCTAAAACATTATTCAATACCGGAGCCACACATTCCTTTGTCTCTCGGGTTTTCATCGCAACCAAAGAGAACATCGTCCAATCGTCCGGAATGTCAATACAAATACGACTCCCGGACGGGTTAGACATGGCATGCACAGAAAAGTGCTCATTCCATGCTATGCTAGGAGGCATGGAGTTCGAAATCTTCACAACTATTCTAGCAATAACCGGGTTTGACATCATCTTAGGGATGGACTGGCTAGTCGAACACAAGGCCTAAATAAATTGCTCAACTAGAGAAATCAACCTTCATAACCCAAATGGATAGTCGATCACCTTAGCAGGTATACCGTCCGTCACTCGCATCATTCTAATGCCCGCACAAACTATCAAATCGATCCGATGAAAGGACGAAATGTACCAGATTTACTTCAAAATGGAGGACAAAACTCTAGTACTCACCAAGGTTCCCGTAGTCCGAGACTTTCCAGATGTTTTCCAGAATCCCTTCCAGGGTTACCCCCACAACGACAAGTAGACTTCCAGATCGAGCTTGCACATGGAACTTGACCAGTGTCTCGAGCACCTTACCGAAATGCCCCAAGGGAGCTGGTCGAGATCAAGATACAACTGTTAGAACTAATCGATGCAGGTTTTGTCCGTCCTATCAACACATGATGCTATACCCAAGCAACAATTGCAAATCATGGGTGCATTGATTCTGGAAAAGAAGATAAACTGGGGAGATGCCACCTGAAAATGATTGGCCATAAATATGCTCACAAAGAAACCTCCTACATGAGGATAATGATCCAAGTTCTCTTCCAACACTATCCAGAGGTCTGCAAATCCAAAGGAGTGCCAATTCCACCAGGCAAAAGAATCAACATAGGAATCTTCTCAAAGTGGACTAGACAGATTTTGAAGTCTGGTCAAGCTCCATCTTCCCCTCCTCCCTCTCCACCTCCTCAAGATTCAGAGAGACAACTACCAGATCCCCCAAGGGCCAATATACCTCCTTAAAATACTCCAGCAACTCAACAGGATGATACTCCTGATGCTGATCAAGCCCCATTCAACCGGGCCAGCTCCTTAATTCCTCCCACAGAACATGAACCTCACATTCCTCCCTAACCATCCACTGTCATCACAGACACACAGTCTGTTACTCCACCACCACCATCACTCCATGTCTCTCTAGATATCTATCATGCACTCTCTCCAATCCTAGAAGACTTACCTCCATCACCTCCTACATCTACCATACCTACCCCTCCCATTAATCTGGAGCAAGTCATCTCCAAGGCATTAGGTTTAGCATCCAACACTTTTGCTGACCTATTAGCCAGCCAAGCCAGAAGGTTTGATAGAAAATACTCCCAAATGGAGTCTGAACTCTTAGAATCAAAAAGATCTCTACAGGGACTCAAAGACTTCATGTCTTCCTCCCTAGTGACAAAGGAGTTCTTAACCTCTCTTGCCATCAAGGTTAAGAAAGGGGGGATATTCAGGAGGAGGAATGGCCTGTCCTAGAGTTGGGTTACAATAATAAGGGGAATGATGATGAAGCTCCTGATAGAGTGACCATTTTCCAAGGTCCAAATATCCAGGGGGTGTCTCAAGTAGAGCCTCCAGAGAATCAAGGGGAACCAGCTGCAGAAAATCAGGGGGAGCTCCCATCTACTCAGGGGGGTCAATTATAGAAGTTCAAATGAATCTGGAAAGTGAATTGATTGTTGTAGGTATAGCAGTGGTCCAGGGGGAGCTCCATGATGATAATTTGCTGGAGGAGGTGGCCAAGATTGCCAAGGAAGTTGTTCATAATGCTGAGCTGAATGCACAGATTCAGGGGAGCTTTCTAAGGACAATGTTGCTAAAGAAGCATTAATGTCTCCTGAAGATGATAAGCCTCTGAACTTTGCTCAAAGGAAGATAATTCCAAAGGTGTTTTCAAGAAAAAGGAAAACCCTTGAGAAGGAGCAATGAAACTCAGGTAATTCTTTTATACTGTCTAAAGAGAAACAAAAAGGGAAGGTGGTATGGTGAATATTAAAATACACTTGACAATGTATGAAATATTTTGAGATCTCATTTTATCATACTGTGATTGTATATGTTGTCTTGTATATATCTCTGTTTATACAAAAGAATATGTAAAATCACTTTAACAAAATCTGTAAAATTTGTTAAGATAAATAAGAGGAGATTGTTGGGAAAAACTCCTTGGATTTAACTTAACAAATTAACTAAAGTTATTTTATCTCTTAGGTTTCATTACCCATTGTATAGTGAGGGTAATTTGGTCATTAGATGTCTTAGGATGTCACACTCAACTTAGAGTGTCAAGACCATGTCAGGAAAAGCACAATTTGAGTTGAATTAATACTTGCGTCGAATACAAGTCGACGCAACTTTGACTTGCTGTCGACGCAACTCAAACTAGAAGTCCAAGCAACTCAATCTCTTTGTCAAAGTATATCAAGTCGACGCTACATTGAATAGGAGTCGACGTAGATAAAGGAGCATGTCGAAGTGATCTTAGAAGTCGACGCAACCTCGATTCAACGTAGAAGAAAGTATCTGTCGAAGCCATCTGAAGTCGACGCAACGTCGACTACAATTCGACGCAGAAAATGAAGTTCAAAATGAAGTCTTCAACTCGACGGTTACATCGATAAGTAATCGACGCAACATCGACAACAGAGTTCAACCAGAGCAAGAAGGAATTTGAAGCTGCTCTTACAAGAACTCGAAGGCTCGTCGATAAGAGAGAAAATGAAGTCGACGCAGCGTCGAATACAGTCTGAAAAAGAAACCTTTTCAACTGTCCTTTTAGAACTCTCTCTGAAGGCCCACGACACTAAAAACCGTTCTACAATGGCTTGTTTATTGCCCAGAATGGAGAGGAGCATTAAAGAAGACGGGAAATGTTTCTTGGAAAGGATTCAAATAGCTGGCAGGCGGGTCGTGAACAAATGAAGAAAGAAGGATTAATTGTCCAAGACTATGCCTTTTCAGGAGAACCCAAAAGAGGAAAAAAATTCAAAAATTAATGATGGACAATAAAAAGGAAGAGAAAAGAGAAGAATACATAGCATTCATCACTAACTAATACAGTTTTTGGTCGACTAGGGTTCCTACTTCTTCTTCTTCCTCCTGGAACCCTAACAGAGAAAAACAGAGAAAACAAGATCTCTCTCAGAACAGAAAATTGAGCTGCTTCTTCATCAACATCATATAGCAGCCAATTAGCAAGCAAAAGAAAGACAAAAGGATCTGAAGAAAATAACCCTTGCAAATCATCACAATCTAAAGCAAAGGTTCATCATTAGCAAATCCATAAAAGGTAAAAACAAAAGCTGAAAGCTTCTACAAAATTCTGAGAACATAATTCTTCTTCTCCATCCTCTTTCTTCTTTCAACTTCCTCAACTGTACAGAGTTGTAAGAATCCCTCTTCAAAGGATTCAGTGGTTCAAGATCTCCTTATCAAAAGATCTGAGTGGTTCAAGATCTACTTATCAAAAGATCTGAGTGGTTCACGATCTCCTTATCAAAAGATCTTTGGTTCTAAGAGTCTCCTTATCAAAATACTCAGGCACAGGTTGTGCATTCCTACCAAGTGGTAGAAGAGAGGACTACCCATATTTTGGGGAACCTCTATAAAATCTTGTGTCTTCTGTGTGTGTTCAATTTTTGTGTTGTCTCATATACCTTACTATTTTTCCGCTCTACTTAACAACATTACTTTTATTTTGTGTTAGGTATTGTTGAAGCATAACACTTAGTGTTTTTATAATGTGTGCACAAATAGTATAGAAATATTTTTAAATCTCTATTCACCTCCCTCTAGAGTATACTCAGAGGCACACAATGCACTTTCATATCGACTCACAATACTGATTGTGTGTGCAATATCATGCCTCGTGCACATTATAATATACATAGGACTCCTCACAACACTAACATAAGGAACCTTAGACATGTATTCTAACTCTTGTTCTGACTGAGGTGCATAATCAATAAACACTCAAATATTTGGACGTAATGAATTATTTAAAGGTTTAGCAATTGACATACCAAATATGGATAGAACCATTTGAATGTAACTCTTCTGAGAAAAAAGGAGCTTACAATGCCGACGATCTATAAATCCTCATTCATACAAAAAAATTCGCACCAAGATCATTCATGTCAAACTCTGCATAAATCAAACATGTCTCGAGCCGCAATAAGCATATCATATACATAAAAGAGTAAGTTGATGAATGAACCATTCTGAAATTTTTTGGCCAGGACCGCGGGTCGTGTTCAGCATTAGTCGCCGCCTGTGGATTAGGATTTGAGGCATATAATTAACATGTTTTGTGCAGATGCGGCGATGATATGTTTTAATTAATGAATGTCTGCCATTACCTCTGGAGAAGCGTCTGCGTTTATGTTCAAAACTAGTTTTTTGCCACGATAGTTGCACCCAGTGTCAAGCCAAATGGGTGTAAAGTGGTCGGGCATTCACGAAGACCGATGATGGAGACGGAGAGTAAAAATGCAAAGGAACTTTCTTGGAGATGTGGAGAGACGATAAGATGTAATAGAGGGAGCAGAAGATTGGATTCCTAAGCCAAAAGAAGCGGAAGAAGATCCATCATGGCCGGACAACTTTTAGCGCGACAAGAGATGTGATGTGAGGGAAAAATCGAAAAGCTTTAAAAGGCAGAGGACACAAAATAAGTGGCATTTATCATAGTATATATATAACATTGTGTCATGGTAGATTTTTTTTCAAACTATAAATGGGAGATTTATTGAGAATATTGTCTTACATCAAAATACTCATATGAACTTATGCTTTTAATATAGATCATGAACTTTTCCACCAACAATTAATTGGATTTCGGTTAGATGCATAAGTTTTAATACGATATCATAACATGATAAACCCAATAGGAAATAAGTCGTACGAGCAAAGCCTGATAACGTGCACGAGCGGAGCCCTAGCCGCTACTTTAAGTGTGCATGGGGCTGTCAATGTGCACCAAAGCTTCCTTCTAGATCAATGAAATCAAACAAGAACGTACAGTCTACTCAACCCCAAGTAATCATTCATATCTGATCAAGTTTACATGATTACTTATGTATTTTGCATGAATCGTGCGCCGAAAATTTATTTATCGTTCACTCAACAACATGAACTCGTGATGTAGCGATATATGATGATTTTTTCCGATGGCTAAATAACTTTTCGCCTGTGGACACGACAAGGGTGAAATGTAGTCAAACAATAAAAAGGGCAGCCCGGCGCACAAAGCAACCCCACGCATCGATTGTCCAGGGAAGGTTCCCACGACAAGGGTGAAATGTAGGCAAACCTTACCCTGCATTTTTTCAAGAGGCTGCTTCCAGGACTCAGACCCATGATCTCAAGGTCAATTAAATAAAACAATGTTGCAATAAAAATTTGTGATTAGTGCAAAACTACTGGTCATCAGAAATAAAAGTAATAATAGATCCATCCAAAACTCTTCGCATATGAACAAAAGGATGGAAGAAACTAGACTAGTGTTTCCAATGTGGACAACACTGTGTCCATGGGAAACCATTTCACATCTCTGATGGAAATGCTAAAGGATATATGATTGAGGGTAATTGTCTACAAGAGATCCGGGAGAGGATTTGTTCACATTGAAGATTAAAGTGAAGAATGAAGTGATAGTGACGATCATATATACAATAATACTCGACAAATAAAATTGATATAATGATTATCAGCAGGAGCAGGGAACCGAATCAGGTATTTCGACCAATTGATAAATTGTTGATGTAAAGAGAGGTGTTGAAGGATGTGGATCTTATTGCAGAATATCGACTAGATCCACTACCAGAAAATGGACTTTTAGCCAGGGCAAATTGTCGTGGCTAAAAGTCCAATTTCGTGGCAAAAGACTTTTAGCCACAGTTTGCCCGCGGCAAATGAGCGTGGCAAAAGGTATTCGCCACGCTCAGTTCGTGGCGAATATTTTTTTGCCACGACTTTTAGCCACAAATTTAAACTGTGGATAAAGATCTTGATTTTAGAAGCTATTTCCCATGAATTCTTAGTTGTGGCAAAAACTCCATTATTTGTCACGGTATTAAACCGTGGGCGTATGTTTAATTTAAAAAAAAAAGTATTTGCCACGATTTGAAATCATGACAAATACTTGCATATTTATTTTAAAAAATTTGCCACGCTTGAAGCCGTGGCAAATACCAGGTTGATTTATTTTTAAAAAAAATTGTCAAGCTATAATTCTCTCATTGCTAGCCATAAGTGAAATTCAGTGGAAGGGAAGAAAAAATAGATGAGATTTTGTTTCTGTATTGTCATTTTCAGAGAAATATTTGATTATGACCTAACATGCCCCTTCCATCTCAACGGCCAATTCCGCAAATCATTCCTCTAACTATGTCTCTCTTCTCCTCGTCATACTCAACACACATATCAAATCCAGCATGCATTTTTGTCAAATAACATAAAATTTTCCATAAATCAATAGTAGTATTGTCATTTTTAGTGCAAGGACGATGATACAATGGTACTCTCTCTCACACAGCAAATTACATTTTCCATGTGGTGGTGAGGCATAAATTGCACCAGAGGATGAGATTAGTCTAACAAGATGTTAGATATGTTGTATATTGAGTAGTAGTGTTTGCATATTGTCATCTCGGGTGTTGTGATCACCCTTTCATGTATATGTATACTCCATTGTTAATGTAATTAGCAACCATTCTCAAACTCTAGCATGGTATCAGAGGCTTAGGGTTTTCCCGGTAGCTATCTTCCCGATCCCGCCGTTTCCGCCGCTTCCGCAGATCCTATTTTCCGTCACTAGTTTTCGCCATCCGCTACTTGCCGATTCCGCCGATCCCATCGAGCCGATCCCGTCGAGCGCCTTGCCGATCGATCCAATCGAGCGCTCGTCGTCGATCCCGTCGTGCTTCTACGATCGATCTCTGAACCCAGTCGAGCGCTCGTCTCCTGCTACTGCCATCGAGCTTCTTCGGATCTTCTTCGGTCGAGCTTCTTCCGTTGAGCTTCTTCCGTCGAGCTTCTTCCGATCGATCGGTCCCGTCAAGCTTCTCTTCCGATCGATCGATCCCGTCGAGCTTCTTCCTATCGATTGATCACGTTGATCTTCGATCCTGCCTGCTCATCCATCTTCGATCTTCTTCTTTGGCATCCCGCAGCCCCGACCTCCTTGGTTGTTTTTCTCGATGACATCCAGTGCTCGTCCTCCTCTGACACCTTCTGCATCTCAGTCTGATGTTTCTCATCACCTACCTGTGCGCTGTCACTATTGACAGTGCCTTGGACATGATCCTTCTGGGTGTCGCAAGCTTTAGAGGGCTCAGCATCCTGGTCAGCATCATTCTCCTGGTGTTCCTTCCGCTCATTTCTCGGCTCCAGCGCAGTCTCTCTTTGTCTCTAAGCTTGTGCTGCTAATTGTCCAGCAGTCTTCTATGGACTGCTCTTCTGCCTCCGTCTCTCAGTCGGCTGCCTCCGCCCCTGTAGGTATCTCCACCTCCGAATGATTGCTCGACTCTGGAGCCTCTTTTCACATGACCTATGATGTTACACACCTTTTGTCTTGTCAGCCCGTTACTCATGCCCTTAGTATCATGGTTGCAGTTGACATCATTCACCCTATCACTAATCGTTACCTCCTTCACACCACCCATTAGCACATTCCCGACATTGCCCACATACCTGAGTTATCCATGAACCTTAAATTCGCCAGCCAGCTCACATCCCATGGTTGTCTGGTTACCTTTGATGTGTTCACATGCCGTATGCAGGATCGTCTGACTGGAGCACTCCTCGGGGCTGGTCGTCATCATTGCAGTATGTACATCCTTGATCGTCTCCGCCTTCCATCCACTTCATGGTCACCTGCAGCTTCCTCCATTTATCTTCCTTCAGTGGGTTTCTCTCAGTAGCACCACCGTCTTGGTCATCCCAGTGGTTCACGTCTAGCTTCACTCATTAATCATGGTTTCCTTGGCCGTGTTTTTATTGATCGGTTTCACTCATGTTCAGGTTGTAAGCTCGGTAAACAACTACAACTCCCCAATCAGTCTAGTGAGTCCAGGTCTCAGCGTCCCTTTGATCTCGTTCATTCTGATTTCTAGGGACCCGCACCTTTTATATCCAAGGGTGGACACTGGTACTATGTTCTTTTCATTGATGACTACTCTCGTTATTGTTGGGTCTATTTTATACGTTCTCGATCTTAATTTTTTTAGATCTATATTACTTTTCTGTTATGGCGCACACACAGTTTTTTGCTTCCATACGCATTTTTCTTTCGGACTCAGGGGGTGTATCTCTCTCATGCTTTTCAAGATTTGCTAGCTACTCACAACACTCTCCCTCAGCTTGCCTGTCCCGGTGCCCATGATCAAAATGACACCCTGAAAGGAAGCATAGTCATATTATTGAGACAGCATGCACCCTTCTTATCTCCTCCCACGTTCCTCCTCACTTCTAGGCTGATGCTGTTTCCACTGATGTATAACTTATTAATCTGTAGCCCTCCACTTTCCTTCAGGGTCAGTGTCCCGGTGAGTGTCTGTACTCTCAACCCCCACGTTACACTCATCTTCGTATTTTCGGTTGTCGATGTTATGTTCTTCTCTCTCCACGTGAGCGCACTAAGTTCTATGCTCAATCTATTCCTTGTACCTTTCTTGGGCACAGTACTGAGCACAAGGTCTATCGATGTTATGACCCTGTTGTACATCGACTTCGCATTTCACGTGATGTCACTTTTGATGAGTCTCACCCTTTCTTTATATCCCCTGTTTCCTCGACCTCACACTCATCTATTACTCCCTCTAACGTGTAGTTTATCACTCTTCCCATCTCTCCGTCTCATGTATCCTCACCTTTGGTATGTCCCCATCTCTTCCCTTGCCACTGTCTACTCCATCACCTCCTTCTCCCTTGACGCAGTCTACTTCATCTCCTCTTATTTCCTTGTCGTAGTCTACTCTGTCACCTCCTCACTCATCTCCTTCTGATGAGCTATCCACTTGGGATCATGTCTCCCCTCTTCCTTATCACTATACTCATCATCCTCCTCATATCTCCTCACCTCCAGTGCCCCCAGACTCAGTGCCTACCTCCTCCAGCGAGAGCCCTATGGATGATCCTCCTATGCGCCGCAACCCACTTCGTGAGGCATCCTCCCGACCATCTTAGCCTTGCTAACCTACTGCTGGACCTTCCTGCCACTGTCTGTAGTACACCAGAGCTGACTTCCTACCATGAGGCTGCCCAGATACCTGAGTGGCAGGTTGCTATAACTGCTGAGTTGGAGGCACTTGAGCACACTCGTACATGGGAGCTTGCTCCTCTTCCACCTGGTGTTGTTCCAATTACTTGCAAGTGGGTCTTTAAGGTCAAGACTCGCTCTGATGGTTCTGTTGAGAGGTACAAGGATCGACTTGTTGCTCATGGTTTTCAGCAGAAGCAGGGGAGAGACTATGATGAGACTTTTGCTCCAGTTGCTCACATGACTACAATACAAACTCTTATTGTTGTTGTCGATGTTTGCCACTGGTCCCTATTACAGCTCAACGTGAAGAATGCCTTTCTTCACGGTGATCTTCAGCAGGAGGTATACATGATTTCTCCTCCGGGACTATACTCTCCTCCAGGCCTTATTTGTCGCTTGAGGCGAGCTCTTTATGGGCTCAAGCAGGCACCCTGCGCGTGGTTTGCACGTTTCAATTTAGCCATTACATCCGTCGGATTCCAGCCAAGTCCTCGTGATCCAGCTATGCTCGTGCACTCGTCCTCCCGTGGTCGGACCCTTTTGTTACTATACATGGATGATATGATTATTACTGGTGATGATCCTTCTCATGTGGCCTTTTTCAAACATCACCTTCATCAGCAGTTTCAGATGACTGACCTTGGACAGCTGAGCTACTTCTTGGCTCTTGAGGTCAGCTCTATAGATTGCGGGTTTCAGCTCTCTCAGCAGCGCTACACATCATATCTCCTTGTTCGGGTTGCTCTCTTTGACTCTCGCACAGTGGACACCCCTAAGGAGCTTCATCTTCAGCTACGCCCAGATGATGGGGTCCACTCTCTCATCCTACTCGATACCTCCACCTCATGGGGAGTATCGTCTATCTCACCATTACTCGGCTCGACATTGCCCATGTTGTTCATGTGCTAAGCCAGTTTGTTAGTGTGCCCACCTATGTGCATTATGGTCATATGTTGCGGCTCCTGCGCTATCTCTGGGCGACGATCTCTCGTGGTCTATTCTTTTCTAGCAGTAGTTCTCTACAGCTACGTTCTTACTCCGATTCTACTGGGCTAGTGATTCTATTGACCGTCATTCTGTCACTTGTTTCTATCTGTTCTTGGGTTCTTCACTTATTGCATGGAAGTCCAAGAAACAGACTGGTGTTTCACGTTCCAGCACTGAGGCTGATCTTCGAGCCATGGCTACCACCGCTGAGGATATTATTTGGCTCCGTTGGCTTCTTGGGGATCTTGGTGTCTCTTCTCCAGATCCCACTCCCTCTATTGTGATAACAACGGTGCCATTTAGATCACTCTAAACCAGGTGAAACATTCTCTCTCCAAGCATATTGGGGTGGATGTTTTCTTCCTTCGTGAGCACTATAGTCAAGGCACTCTTGCCCCTTCCTTTATTCCTTCTGAGCAGCAGATTGCAGATCTGATGACAAAGCCGCAGACAAGGACCCATCATGCCTATTTACTGTCCAAACTCTCGGTGTATGATCCCCCATGAGTTTGTGGGGGGTGTTAGAATTGTTTTATATTGAGTAGTAGTGTTATCCTACAGTCACCTCGGGTGTTGTGATCACCCTCTCATGTATATGTATACTCCATTGTTAATGTAATTAGTAACCATTCTCAAACTCTATCACAAGATACTACTACAATCTCAACTCAAAAAATATTCAATAGCAATCAATATCCCAAGCATGGTACCTTATCTCAGTGGGGACATGTTCAAGGTAGATATCTTTACTACATTCTACATGTTCTCTAATAAAATGATACCTTATCTCTATGTGCTTAGTCCTGCTATGAGAGACAAGATTCTTAGCAATAGAGATAGCACTGGATGAGTCACAAAATAGTGGAGAATTACTTACCTTGAGGTTGTAGCCATCTAGCTGGCGATGTATCCACAGCAATTGTGCACAGCAATGTACTCAGACTCAGCTATGGATATTGCCACACTAGTCTGCTTCTTGCTACTCTAAGAGATCAACCTCCTTCCTAGGAATTCACAAGTTCCACTTGTGTTTTTCCTATCTTCTTTGCATCCTGCAAAATCTGCATCTGAAAAGCTAGTCAGTCCAAAATCATTGTTCTTAGGGTACCAAAGGCCAAGATGTTGGCTGCCTTTAAGGTATCTCAAAATCCTCTTTGCAGATGAGTAGTGAGATTCCTTAGGGCATGCTTGTTACCTAGCACAAACACATGTTGCATACCTAATCTCTGGTCTACTAGCACTCAGATACAATAGGGATCCAATAATATACTTGTACATGGATTCATCAAAGGGCTTTCCCTTCTCATCCTTGTCTAGGGAAATATTTGACCCCATGAGAGTTTTCATGGTGGAAGCAGATTCCATCCCAAACTTCTTGATAAGCTCCCTAGTGTACTTAGTCTGAGAGATGAATATTCCCCCATCAGGCTGTTTCACTTGGAGGCCTAAAAAGTACTTGAGCTCTCCCATACTGCTCATCTCAAACTCCCCCTATGTAAGGTTGGCAAACCTTTTGCAAAGGTTGTCATCAGTAGACCCAAAAATTATGTCATCAACAAAAATTTGGACTAGGAGACACTTGCCCTTTGTTTCCCTAAGAAACAATGTACTATCTATCTTTCCCCTTAAGAACTTGTTCTTGATGAGAAAGCTAGACAAGGTCTCACACCAAGCCATGGGGGCTTGCTTTAGACCATATAATACTTTCCTAAGTAAATAAACATAGGAGGTAAGAGTTGGATGTACAAAACCTACTGGTTGTTTCACATATACCTCCTCTTTCACATTTCCATTTAGGAAGGGTGACTGGACATCCATCTGGTATACCTTGAACCCCTTGTGGGCAGCATAGGCAAGGAATAGCCTAATTGCTTCTAACCTTGCAACTGGGGCAAAGGTTTGATCAAAGTCAATACCTTCTTCTTTCCTGTATCCCTTGGCTATCAGGCTAGCTTTATTCTTGATGATGATATCATTCTCATCTAGCTTGTTTTTTAGATCCATTTGGTGACAATTATGTTGTGTCTTTGAGGTTTTGGCACCAACTTCCATACTTTGAACCTTTTGAATTGTAAAAGCTCTTATTGCATTGTTTGAATCCAGAATGTATCTTTATTAGCAATTCTTCAAACTTCTTGGGCTCCATCTGAGATAGAAAGCTCGGGAATAGAGCTTCATTATGAGCCATGCTTCTAGTGATCACCCTATGGTTCTCATCTCCAATTATCTAGTTTCTTGGATGATCCCTCAGATTCCTAGTTGCTGCAGGCAATCTGTCAACATCCTACAGCTCTTCTTCTGGAGCAGTAGGTTCTTCAGCATCCTATTGATCTTCATCTTCAGGAACAGCATACTCTAAATTAATTCTGCTGGTGCTGGGTATGTCTTGAATAGACATTTCTTGTATCTTCTGTTCATTATCTGTCAAAATAGTAGAACTGGACCAGCCCTTATAAAGTAGGCTGGTCTCATCAAATACAATATGCATAGACTCTTCTACAACATGAGCCTTCTTATTGTATACTCTATAGGCTCTATTATGTGAGCTATATCCAAAGAGAACCCCCAACATTGCATTTTTCAGCAAACTTTTAGTTGGGATTTTCCATAATTCAAAATATAGAATTTGCAACCAAAGATTCTAAAGTATGAAATTTTTGGTTGTTTGTCTTTCAGAATCTCATATGAGGTTATTCCAAGGGCATTATTGATGGAAGAACTATTGAGAACATAACAAGTAGTATTGACTTCCTCAGCCCAGAAATATTCTAGAAGTGAGGAGTCACTAAGCAATGTTCTCCCAGCTTCTGTCAAGGTCCTATTTCTCCTCTCATCCACACCATTTTGTCGTGGAGTCCTTGGGGAGGAAAACTCTTGGGTAATACCAAATTCTTGACAAAACTTTTTCATGGTCCCAGATTGAAATTCTGTACTATGGTCGGTTCTAGTTCTAACCACAGTACATTGTAGTTCATTCTGGATTGCCTTGGCATGGTTTATGAAGATATCTAAAGTATCAGATTTCTTCTTAAGGAAGAATACCCATGTATATTTTGAGTGATCATCAACAATCACTAAAGTATACAACTTCCCACCTAGGCTCTGAATGGACAAAGGACCAAACAAGTCCATATGCAATAGATATAGACATCTTTCAGTGTCTTTGGAGCCAAAAATTTTAAAGGTGACCCTAGTTTGCTTGCCCATTTGGCATGCATGATAGGGATCACTTTTAATACATTTCAAACTTGGACTATTCCTAACAAGATTTTTAGAAAATAGTCTATACATTGTCTTGTAGTTAATGTGGGCAAGTCAATTGTGCCATTGAACACAAAGAGATTCACTTTCATTAGCTACAAGACATACATGAGATAGAGATTTATTGCAAATAAAATCCAAGCAATAAATATTCCCACTCCTAGTGCCTGAGAGAATGATCTTCAAGTCAATTGACTTTTTGATCAAGCACTTGTCATTGTGGAATTCATTGACATATCCCAAGTCACAAAGTTGACTTACGATTACAAGGTTGTGTTGCAACCCTTCAACATAAGCTACCCATGTTATTGAGACAATACCATTTGTGATCATACCATATCCTTTGGTGACTCCTTTTTCAGAACCTCCAAAGATAACTTTTGGTCCATTCTTCACAGGAGTGTAATCCTGCAGAAGTCTCCTTGAACCTGTCATGTGCCTTGAGCACCCACTGTCCAAGTACCATATCTTCCTTAGGCCGGTACTTGAACTATCCTGCAAAATGCAATACATTTTCCCTTTGGAGCCCAATTGTTCTTGGGTCCTAGGTTCCTGTTAGCATAAACAAATTGACTCACACCTGCTGCAGCCTTTGCAGGAAAGCTCTACTTTGCATTAGGCACACTAGTGTTGTGCCAATTATCTATGTCAAAGTGTCCCACTTTACCACAGCACCAACAATCATGGATGTCGTACCTTCTTTTCTGAACACTCTTTGAGGTAGAAGGAGCATCAGAATACTTGTGTTCAGTGAAGAAGGCAACAACATTCTTCCCATTCCTATTAGCAATAACCTGGCTGGTTGATTATCTACGTTAGTCTTAGCAGACTTTTTCTGAATGACATCAACTAGTCTTAGCTTGGAAGCCAAGCAAGAGTTGATGACATCAAAAATAGTGTTGTCTGACTTGATTATAGGCTTGACAACAACCGTGTTTTGCTAAGTGGGATTTGGAAGAACCAGCTTCCTTATTCTTGAATGAAGGGGCTGCAGTACCAAATACAAATGGTCTAGGATGGCCCATTTGAATTTCCTCATGGGGAGCTTTCAAAGCACTCATCCACATACCCTTTCATCTACTATAGTAAGGAGTATTTTACTTCCTATAGAAACTTCCATTCTTCTAGTGACTATACATGCTATCCTGGTCTTACCTGTTGGAGGGAAGCAACACCTTTTGAAAGGTGGTATGGGGCTTAGCTTTAGCCTGGCCCTTTCCTCCATTCTTAGCGCCTACTGCCACTTTATTGAAACCTAGCCCTCTCCTATTAGTTTGGGTGAAGAAGATGTCAATAATGGGCATTATGGTTTTGGGTTTGGAAAATTGAGCCACCAAGCTCTTCTCTTTGAGAAGCTTCTCCTCAAGGTCCTTAATGAACTTTTTTTGCTAATGGTGCTTAATTGGAATACTGTAATTCCCTTCAGCTGGCTTATTTCTCTACTCATCTGAGCCAACTAGGTAGATGACTCAGTGCAATCATGATTTGTCTGCTGAAGGGAGCAATCTCTAGAGCTTGCCTCTTGGCTTGCTTCTTGCTCTTGTTCAGAGCTTCCAAAAGAGCATCATACTTGTCAATCAATTGGTTGATATCTGTTGGGAAAATGATTTCTCTTAACTCCTGAAAATGAGTTGAATATGAATTCTAAGAAAGAAAAATCAAGGTTAAGTAAATATGCGTCGAATAGTATTCGACGCAACGTCGAAGTGGTATCGACGTTCCTTTCAAAATGAGTCGAAGTAACTTTAAGAAGAATTCGACGTATCCTATGTCGACGTAGCTCTGACTTCTAGTCGACGCATCTTGAGAAGTCGACGCACCTTAGTCGACGCACCTTCCTTATTCTTCTCTCGACGTCCAGCCAGGACGAATTCGACGCTTACGTCGAATAGTAATCGACGCACGTCGATTTCTATGTCTAATTCAAAAATCACCAGATCTCTTTCCTTCTTTTATAGATCTGATTTATATGGAATCAATTTATTCTTTATAGCCGTTCTGAATCATTCTTTTCCTCTAATAGATTCTTGGCTAATTTGATTAAAACCATTATGGACATTATTTGAAATCAGAATGAATTCTTTCCTTCTATTGATATAATTAATATGGAAATATTTCTATCTTTCTATTTCTCTGTCTACTAATCAATTATCCTCCTATAGTATTATTTGAATGGACAGAGCTATAAAATAACAAGGAGGTCGGCAGAGAACATGAGAGAAGTGATCCACCATTTTACATTTGAAATAGAGGAAGAGCTCCCAAGTAAAAAGAGAGAATTGAGAAATAGTGCTGCAGCAAAGATCAAGCTTCCTTCTCCTTCTCACTCTGAAGCCATACTACTGCAAACTCTGATAGCTCTCACAAAAGAGAGAAAAGGCCTACAATCTCCTTCTCACTATAGAAGAGAGATTTCATTCACTACTTCTTGTGCTTACAATCTTCTTGCTAGGAAGAAGATTCTTTCTTGTCTTAAATACTTCTTCTTTTTCTTATTTCACTTTCAAATATTGTAAAAGAGTTTTTAGAATCTCTCTTCAAAAAATTCAGTTGTACTGGTTCTAAGAGTCTCCTTTTCAAAAGACTCAGTTGGTTCTAAGAGTCTCCTTATCAAAAGACTCAGGGTGGTTCTAAGAGTCTCTTTATCAAAAGACTCAGTGCAAGATAGTGAATTTCCTACCAAGGGGGTAGAAGAGTGGACTACCCAAAGTTTGGGGAACCACTATATATATATTTCTGAAAAATATTTCTTTCCACATGGTACAAATCAAAGATTATGCTTCCACCAGACCACCAATGTGCAATCTTGAAAAGTTTGCAGTTTGGAAAACAAGAATTAGGATTTATATGAATTCTATTGATGAAGATTTATTTAATGTTATCTTGACAGGTCCTCCCAAGCCTTATAGAAAAGACTCAAGTGGTGAAGTGACTCAAACACTTGTCCCAAAGGCTGAGTGGACAGTTGAAGAGAAGAAGGCAGGAACATGTGATGCAAAAGCTGTAAATATTCTGGTCTCAACCCTCTCTGATGAAATCTTTCAAAGGGTTGTTGAGTGTGAATCAGCCAAAGAAATTTGGGAGGCTCTCATAAAGATGGTAGAAGGAAGTGCTGATGAAAGAAAAAATAGGAAGGCTCTATTGATCTCTCAATATGAGAACTTCCAAAAGAAGAATGAAGAAAGCATCTCTGAGATGTATGACAGATTCAGTCTGATCATCAATCAACTAAGGGACTTGGATAGAGAAATCTCTCTCACAGAGATCAATGACAAATTGCTGATGAGTCTCCCAAGTTCATGGGACTCAAGGATATGGGCAATACGAGACACAAGAGGACAAAGGGAAATTTCAACAGATGCTCTCTTAGGAAAACTCAGATCCTATGAGCAACTGCTGAAAACCAGAGAAGAGAAGAAGAGAAGAGAAAACACCCCAACTTCTTCAAAAGACAGGAACATTGCATTAAAAGCAACAGAAGAAGTAAGCTCTGTCACTGAAGAAGAACTATTCAGTTTCCTGGCCAGAAAATTCAAGAAATGGGTCAGGACAGATGGATCAAGAAGGAGAGAGTCAAAACCAAGGTATGACAAAACTCCTACTAAAGAAATTATTTCTTACTCTTGTAGGAAACCTGGACATATTGCCCCAGAATGTCCAGAAAATGCTGAGACAAAGAAAGATCTGAAAAAGAAAGATCTCAAGAAAAAGGGGAAGAAGAAAGAAAGAGGCCTTATAGCAGAAGCCTGGAGTGAGACAGACTCTGAGGACAGCTCCTCTTCTAAGAGTGACAATGAAGAGCCTAAGAAAGAAGACCTATGCTTAATGGCACTTGAAGGCTCAAGGAAAGATGATGATGCTAAATCATGGAGTGAGATAGGATCAAAAGAAAGCATATCTTCTGAAGATGAAAGAGAAAATAGCCTTATTCTCATAGAGGAATCTGAGGATAAGGATGAGGTAAACATTTTTGATGAAATAGATTTTCAAAGTGATAATTTCAGAAATGATTTTATGGGAATGTGTCTAGATCAACTAAAAGCTACACAAGAAATTAATGATCTAAAAGAACAAATTAATATGGCTAAAAACCAGAGAAATAGAGAGGTTAAATGCTCTAAAAATTATGAATTAAGGGCTAACATCATAGAAAAGGAAGTAGAAAGGGCTAGAATAGAAAACCAGCTCCTTAAGGATAAGGTATCCTAGGCAAAAGCTTTTGAAGAATCAATAAAGATGAGAAGTCAAACTCTCAAGGAAATCACTGAACAACAAACAAGGAGACATAAAAATCTTGGTCTAGGGGCTGATCCCTCAACCAGCCAAATTCCATCCAACAAACCTGCTTGGATGATCCCTGTAAAATTCACAAAACCCATCAAATCAAACCAAGAAAAAGACTCACTAAATAAGGAAGAAGACTCGCTCAAGGAAATAAAACAATTTGATGAAACATCATATTATTCAGCTGATGACTCTCAAACCTCATCTGAGGAAGCAACTAAGCCAAAAGAAACAATACATAAAAGAATAAAATCAGAAAAAGGGAAGAAGAAAATTTATGAAGATACAGTATTTACTAGAATAGTAATCGACGCACGTCGATTTCTATGTCTAATTCAAAAATCGCCAGATCTCTTTCCTTCTTTTATAGATCTGATTTATATGGAATCAATTTATTCTTTATAGCCGTTCTGAATCATTCTTTTCCTCTAATAGATTCTTGGCTAATTTGATTAAAACCATTATGGACATTATTTGAAATCAGAATGAATTCTTTCCTTCTATTGATATAATTAATATGGAAATATTTCTATCTTTCTATTTCTCTGTCTACTAATCAATTATCCTCCTATAGTATTAGTTGAATGGACAGAGCTAAAAAATAACAAGGAGGTCGGTAGAGAACATAAGATAAGTGATCCACCATTTTACATTTGAAATAGAGGAAGAGCTCCCAAGTAAAAAGAGAGAATTGAGAAATAGTGCTGCAGCAAAGATCAAGCTTCCTTCTCCTTCTCACTCTGAAGCCATACTGCTGCAAACTCTGATAGCTCTCACAAAAGAGAGAAAAGGCCTACAATCTCCTTCTCACTATAGAAGAGAGATTTCATTCACTACTTCTTGTGCTTCCAGTCTTCTTGCTAGGAAGAAGATTCTTGCTTGTCTTAAATACTTCTTCTTCTTTTTCTTATTTCACTTTCAAATATTGTAAAAGAGTTTTTAGAATCTCTCTTCAAAAAATTCAGTTGTACTGGTTCTAAGAGTCTCCTTTTCAAAAGACTCAGTTGGTTCTAAGAGTCTCCTTATCAAAAGACTCGGGGTGGTTCTAAGAGTCTCCTTATCAAAAGACTCAGTGCATGATAGTGAATTTCCTACCAAGGGGGTAGAAGAGTGGACTACCCAAAGTTTGGGGAACCACTATATTTCCTTGTGTTGTGCTGTGATTTCTTTTCTTGCATTTACTTTCTTTACTTACTTAATTCTTGTTGGTGTGTGGGAAGCCTTAATCTGTGATCACCACATATAAATATATATAATTGCACAAAATATTTTAAATCTCTATTCACCCCCCCCCCCCCTCTAGAGAATTCTAGTGAGGTTAACTGTGCACTTTCAATATCCACTTCAGATTCTGAACCTCTCTCATCATTAGATGAGCATGCTTTAGATTCTGGTACTGACTCATAATCAGAAGAGGGAAGGAGAGGGTTTGATACCTTATCAGGATTATCCTGACTTTCTTCATCATCAGACATGGTCATTAAGCCATAACATTTATCTTCATCCTCCTCATTGTCAATATCTGAATATGACAGAGGTCCCTGATGCCAACCTTAGCAACTGGAAAATCTTCATCTTCTTCAGCTGCAAATAGCCCAATGTAGGCTTCTTCTTCTTCTTTAGAATCTGAGGATGAAGACTCAGATTCACTCCAGCTTTTCACCTTCTTTGCAAGAAAGGATTTTTCATCTTTCCTTCCCTTCTGGTGATGAGGCTTCTTATCACCTCTTTCCTTTCTCTTGACTGTACAGTCAGGTATGACATGTCCAAGCTTGCTGCAACAATAACATATAACATTATTTGAAATATGTTCAACATGTTTAGGGTCATACCTGTCACCCTTGGGGTGCTGCCTTTCTGATCTGCTATATTCCTTCTTGGGATGTGAGGAGGAGGAAGGTTTGTTCTTCCACTACTTCCTCCTCATCAGCTTCTTGAAGTACCTTGAGAAGGCAGTAAACTCCTCATCTTATGAGTTGCTGTTAGATGTACTAGGCTCAAAATTTTTTGAGTCAGCAACCCTTCTTGGTGGAGAAGGCATTCTTGCTTTGCTCTTCTTAGAGCTTTCAGCTTTGAGAGCCATAACTCTCTCCTTTGCATGAGGCCTGGTGGATGTGTCATCCTCCTTTCTTGCAGATAGCTGCATCTCATAGGAGAGCAGCTTTCCAAACAGTGTATGGGGAGGAGTCTCACCCAGCGTTGCCACTTCTCTGATGGTACAGATCTTTGTATCCCAATCTCTAGTTAGAGATCTTAAGAATTCGTCATTCAGCTCATAATGACTGAAGACCCTTCCATAGGTCCTCAGCTCATTTACCACTCTAAAGAACCTTTCATAGAAGTCAGCTATGCATTCTAGGCTGTGTTGCTTGAAGGCTTCATATTCCTGATTAAGGAGGGATTTCCTATCATCCCTCTCTTCTTCAGTACCTTTCATATACACATTAATTGTATCCCACATATCCTTGGCAGTCTCACAGTGCACCAAGTTTTGGAAGGTGGAATCATCAATTGCATTTACTATTATGTTTTGTGCTCTCTTGTCCATGGTAGCAAGTGCAATTTCATCCTTAGTCTTTTCAGCATATGACTTGGCAACTTGCCTTGTAGGATCTATAATGGAGGGCTTTGTGAAGAAAAAAGGACCCTCCTTGACAGTTATATATATCCTAGGGTCTGAGGCTTCCATGAACAACCTTACCCTTTGCTTACATATACCAAAAGCCTCGTTTTTGCATATGGTCAACTTTATAGATCCCATCTCCTTCTGACCTCCAGTGACAGCCATTTGATTCAGACTTGACTACTCCTTGTAGGATCTGGTCAGACTATTAAGTATTTATTGACCAACCTCTCTCTGATACCACTTGATTGTTTATTTAGTAGTAGTCTAATTCACCTAGAGGGGGGTGAATAGGTTTCTTTGATTTTTCTTAGTTACAGCTAGCTGTTGTTAGAGATAAGATAATGTAAATGCACAACAGAGAAAACACACATCTATTTATAGAGGTTCCCCAAGATAGTGTGTCTATGGGTATACCACTTTCCCTTTACACCTTTCTAATTGTGTGTTAAATAAGGCAACCTCCTCCAAAAACTCAGCTCCAAGAGCTTACAACTCAGATCCCTCGGGATCTCTCAGGTTTGCTCCAAACCCTACCTCAGGCTCAACAACCATACCTCTCAGAGTGCTCCAACTCCTATACCTTAGAAATCCTCCTAATTTCCTACATCAGGCCTATCAAGAAGCCCTACCTCAGATCTCCTCAAAGATCCTACACTCAAGCTGGGAGTATAACTCTACAAGCTCAGGCTCAACAACCCTGCACACTCAGGCTCAACAACCCTACACACTCAGGCTCAACAACCCTACAGACTAAGGCTCAACAACCCTACAAACTCAGAACAATAATGTTCTTATAGAAATAATAGTGTTTGCTAATACAACAGAGGACAACCAAGATTTAACCTTCATCTCTGGTCTTCTGTTGTTGATGCACAACAGGTGCTGTCTTAAAGCAGGGTTGAATGGTAGTAGCTTCAGTCCTTGATTCTTTCTGATATTCTTCTCCAGTTGATGAAGAATGATCTACTTGCTCTTCAGGATTGAATCAAGAAGAGATATCTTCTCTCAGATGCTTGCTTGTAGATTCAGGAAGCAGGCTGGGATATATCTGTGGAAGCCGTCAATAGCACATTCATTTTGCTTTCAGAATATTTTCCCCTCCTTCTATAATGCCCTAACATCTTCTTTTATACTCCCTCCAATCTGCTACGGCTCTGAAGAGGGCCCTGTCATAGCATGGATAAGATTAGAAAATGTTATCTTGCTTTCCATCCACTTGCGCCAAAAGCAGATCCCGCCAGTGTTTTATTCAAATACGAATCTGTCTCAGCGGTTGGGCTGAGATAGTCTTCAGTCTCAGCGGTTGAATCTATCTTTGTCTCAGTGGATCCGCTGAAATAGTTAGTCTTCTCAGCGGATTCTATCTAAATGTAGCTCAGTTGAGACAAACTCCTTCTCAGCGGCTCTGACTGCGTCTCAGCGGTTTAGCTAAGACCAAGCTGTCGTCTTAGTAGTTTTGACAGTAAAATCACAGAACTTTTCCATTGTTTGGAATAACCTAATCCTGCATATACATGATGTAAATGGTTTATCAAATACAATATGTACTTAGCATTAAGTGTGATGCCTCTTCAAATTAAGGGAACGTTGAGGGCAATATTCCCAACAGGCATGACTTTCATTGCTATCCTACCATCTACCAGCACTTTGCCGATTTCAACAATATGCATAGTATCTTTCACAGCCTTTCTCAACACTGAAATGTGAAATACATTATGCAGGCCTCTTAGCCCCGTAGATAGAGCAAGCTGGTAGGTAGCTTCATTGATGCACTCTAAAACCTCAAACGGTCCTACGTACCTTGGAATTAGCTTTTTCAAGTGTCGGATCCTTGATACTCCGTTGAACGGTTTGCTTTTCAAGTAAACCCAGTCGCCAATGGAAAACTTGGTGTTTCAGTGATTTGCATTGTAATACTTTGCCTGTCTATCCTAGGTAATTAACAACCGCTCTCGTATTGCCCTGATTGATGTCTAGTGATTATTCTTCTTAAAATCTTATGCTGAGAAACTGTTTATGCGCATTCTAACAATTCGAGTCACATCTAGCGAACACAGAGGTTCTAATGTCTCACGGACATAGACCCGCATCTTCTGGATTTCTATTGGAGAAAATGTCTCCCTGTATTTGAGGCTCATATGGTCTACTATACCCCTTGAGTAAGATAGTGCGCCTCTATCTTTCACGATGGAGAGAGTCTCAATCATGCCTCCAAATTATCTTCCTTTACCAGTTGGAATTTTTATAATTATTAGACTGACTAATCATATGTCGTATTGAACATTAATATCTAGATATACGTGGTTGTACACTATTATAATTATCCTCCTTCTATACGAAGAAATTCAAGCTATGCATATAATTATCTGGTATGTCTAACAAAAAAGAATAGAATTTCTTACAGTTGAGTTGCGGCGCTCGTACACAAGGCGCGGCGACATTACTGTCTAGGTTTACTTTGAAAGGCACGTAGGAATCTCCTCTGATTCTCCCCGTAAACCCTAAAGGAAATACGTTACGCATAAAATTAAACCTCCTAAAATTCCTAGGATAATAATTCATTACAAAGGGGGAAAAGCTTACCACTTTACAAGCAAAGAGGGCCTGCTTTTTATGAGGCGCAAGAGGCCTCTTCTAAATTGGGGGTTGTTGATCAAAACAAGGTTAAGCGGAACCAAGCTCTAAATAACATTTCCATAATGTTTAGTTGGAGGTTATACAAGTGTTGGCTGAAAATGGAAAGGGAGATGCAATACCTGTGCATCACTGAAAGAAAAGGATCTAACAACCACAAGTCTCTATTGTGGTGTCTCGATTAAAGTTCCTGAAATTTCTGAACTAGGAACTTCGCAATCCAAATGTCTGAAATTTGGGGAAATAAAAGATACAAATTCGGTTACCTACAAGGAGAGATCGATTATCATAACGAAGAACTAAAAGAGGCTTACCTTGCTCGTAGGGGCTGTTGTGGGTTGCTGGGAAAGAGGGAAAGGTTGACAGGTCTCCACAAGGGAGAGGAGATGGTACCCAAAGCTTTCTGGAGAAAGAGGAGACAGCTCCTAAGCATCTGCTGTCGTCGACAAACAGTGAGGAGGCGAGGGTGAAGTCGTCGGTCGCTGGGATGTCGATGCGCCGTCGATCGCTAGGAGCGAGAACGCCTCCCGGCGTCTTAGAATGCCAGAGCCGGGGGAATCGCTGTCTGCGAGGGATTTAGGGTGCGGCGGATTCTGCTCCTCTGTCGTGCGCTCGAGGAAGGAGGAGAAAAGGAAATAGGGCTCGATAAATAACGGCTGAAGTCTTTCCTCGGTTACATACTGAAAACGCACGGTTAGGCGCCGATTAAGAACGTAACCGTAATGGGAGGGGGAAGAATTCAGGAATAATTATTTTATCGCCGAAATGGAAGCTCCTACTTAAATACCCATTAACCGCTGCACTACTAACGCACTAAAATTATAAGATTACGGTTCTTGTGACCCTTTATTTTGCGTCAAAGAGATATTATTAACTTAAATTTTTTTACTAATCAAAGTGCACCAACTTGCCACAAAATTTCGTACCTCAACTTGACGCTAGCTTGATCAATCTTGCTCAAAATCGGACTCTGAGATCATAATTTAATTTTGCATATTAAATTATGGTTTTTACAAATCTCCCCTCCTAATAAAATTTTCGTCCTCAAAAATTACAAACATACCAGAGTCAAACAGGAAAGCATAATCTTCAATGCTCCGGAGTTCATCCTCTCTTTCCCATGAGTACTCTGGTCGGCCACAGTTCATCCAAAGGACCTTTACAAAACGGATCTCTCTGTTTCGGAGCTTCTGAACTCTTGAGTCCACTATCCTGACTGGCTTGATATTGATACTAAGATTTGATTTGATTGGTCCTTCTTCAGTACTGATTATCTGATTGGGATCTCTGACCGCTCTCCTTAGATAGGAGACGTGGAATACGTCGTGTAGACCACTCATTTCCTAAGGTAAGGCCAACCTATATGCAACCTCACCTACGCGTTCCAGTACCTTGAAAGGACCAACGAACCTTGGACTCAATTTTTTTCATCCGCTTGATTCGAGAGACACCCTTGACTGGTTTGACCTTCAGATAAACATAGTCTCCTATGCTGAACTCCACTGATTTAAGCCTATGATCATAGTACTTGGCCTGCCGATCTTGTGCCATCTTCATGCGCTCCTGAATGAGTCTTTATTGGAAGACCTCTCTTCACTTTTAGCCCAACACAGCGGCGTACGACACGGTCTTCCATAGAGAGCCTCACAAGGCGCCATTCCAATGCTTGCCTGAAAACTATTATTGTAGGAGAACTATACTAAGGTGAAATACTTCTCCCACTTACCTCCAAAGTCCAGTATGCACATACGGAGCATGTCCTCCGTAGTTATATTTGTGTGTTCGGTCTGCCCATCTGTCTGGGGGTGGAAGGCCGTACTGAAAAGTAGCTTAGTGCCCATACGCTCCTGAACGTACTTCCATTCCTTGGAGGTAAGAAAGTGACCCACGTCTGGAATGCATACTCTACTATCGAAAAGAAGTAAGCCCTCCTGAATGATGAACCTCTCCTTCTGACCAGCCTGAGTCAAGTCCCAAACCTCTACCATTTTCGGATCTAGGGGTAACGCCATTCTGATCCTATATTTAATATCGCAAGTGACTTCCATCCAATTTAATCTTGCAGAACCAAGACTGGAGCGTGGTATGATACTGATCTCCAACCTCTCCAAAGCTCGCACAAGCTTTTCTTGCTGAGTAATGAGGGCATAATTTGAACCTCTTCTACTAAGAGCGTCAACCACCACGTTGGCTTTCCCTGGGTGGTATTGGATACCAATATCATAATCTGAGAGGAATTCCACCCACCTTCATTTTCTCATATTAAGTTGTTGCTGATCAAATATATAACTGAGACTCTTATGATCTGTAAAGACCTCACAACGAACTCCGTAGAGGTAGTGTCTCCAAATCTTCAGGGCATGGATGACCGCTGCAAGTTCCAAATCGTGCATAGGATAATTTCTCTCGTGAACCTTTAACTGCCTAGAGGCGTAAGCTATGACCTTACCATGCTGCATAAGTACACAACCCAACCCTTTACCTGAGGCATCTCTATAAATCTGAAATCCTTCTGAGCCTAAAGGTAAGCTCAAAATCGGGGCGGTCATCAATCTAGATTTTAACTCCTCAAACGCAAGTTCACACTCCACTGTCCATGTGAAGGCTTTCCCCTTCCTGGTGAGTGTAGTCATCGGTAGCGCTATTTTTGAGAAGTCCTTAATGAATCTCCTGTAATATCCTGCTAGACCGAGGAAACTGCAAACTTTAGTCACTGCCTTCGGCCTTGGCCAATCCTTTATTGCTTCTATCTTTTTCGGATCCACAGCGAGACCCTTCTGACTGATGATGTGTCCCAAGAATGCAACCTCAGAAAGCCAAAACTCGCACTTTGAAAACTTGGCATACAACTGATTCTTCCTGAGAGTGCTAAACACTGCACAGAGGTGCTTGGCGTGATCTTCTTGACTCTTTGAATAAACCAAAATGTCGTCTATGAAGACAATCACGAATCGGTCTAGTAGTTCTCGGAACACCCTGTTCATCAGATCCATAAAGGTGGACGGGGAATTAGTTAACCCGAACGGCATGACCACGAACTCATAGTGTCCATATCTAGTGTTGAACGCCGTCTTCTGGATGTCCACATCTCGAATCCTCAACTGGTGGTAACCCGACCTCAAATCTAGCTTGGAGAACGTGCTAGATCCCTCGAACTGGTCAAACAAATCATCTATCCTAGGAATAGGGTACTTATTTTTAATTGTCAGCTTGTTAAGCTCACGGTAGTCTATGCACAATCTCATACTACCATCTTTCTTCTTGACAAAAAGAACAGGGGCACTCCAAGGTGAAGTGCTGGGGCGAATGAAACCCAAGTCGATCAATTCCTGCAATTGAACCTTCAACTCGGCAAGTTCTCTGGGAGCCATTCGGTATGGACTCTTGGCCACTGGCGCAGCTCCAGGAACGAGATCTATCTGGAAATCAATCTCTCTGGTAGGAGGGGCACCGGGTAACTCCTCTGGAAAGACATCAGAAAAGTCCTTAACAACAGGCACTTCTAGCAGATTAACCTTGGCTTCAGCATTCATCAGTACTAAGAAGGTTGCACAACCCATATTGATGCATCTTATAGCTTTGATTGAGGAGATTATTAACTTGGAGACTCCCTTCATACCCTGGAAGGTAAATGCAACTTGGTTTGGGTCCTTCGAACTGAACCACCTTGTTCCTGCAGCCAATTCTTGCATTCATAGCTGAAAGCCAGTCCATACCCACTATCAGAACAAATCTTGCAATAGGGAGGAGTGAGGCTTCTGTTGAAATTTCAGTTTCTCCAAACCACACTGGAACTCTACACTTATTCCTGGTCTGCAAACAGGATCCATTAGGTATCATAACTTCTAAAGATGCAGACTCTGGAAGGACTTCTATATCCAGCCTACGCACCAGAGATTCTACTATGAACGAGTGTGAGCCACCCGTGTCAAAGAGAATCTTAGAGGGAACATTTCGTATCATAAGTATTCATGTCACCACGTCCTCCTAATCCTTAGCTTCCTGCTGGCCTAGCCCATAAGCTCTGGGTTGTACCGGACCTCGTCCTGCAGTATTTTTCTCCTCGGTTCCAACATGAGCCTTTCCTCTGTCGGTTCTGCTAGGACCACCGACCTCAAATTTCGACTGAACCACGGGAGTTCCCTGGCAGTAACAGGCTATATGTCCCAGTTGATGGCATTTATAACAAACTCCTGCAGTAGCTAAACACTCACCCAGATGGTGGCGGTAGCATTTAGGACAGAGGGGGTAATCTTTGACCTTGGACTCGGTCTGACCACCTTTCTTATCATCAGTTCTCTGCTTCTTGTTCCAGTTCTTTCCTTGATTATTCCTGTTCTGATGTTGTTGCTGCTGCGGTGCATCCTGAGTCCGCTTCGAACGAAAATTATTTCGCTTTTGCACCTTCTGCTGATCAGCCTCCAATTTCCTAGCAGTGTCCACCAAGCTCCTATAATCAGCATTGACCATCGTCATCAATGGCTGCCTGAGAGAGTCTCGCAGTCTGTCCATGAAACGGTTACACTTATGTTTCTCATCCCCTTGCATATTTCCAGCATAATGAGATAAATGTGTCAGCTCCCGCTCATAGGCTATTACAGTTATGTCCCCCTGAATGAGCCGAAGGTATTTCTCCTGGAGACTGTAGTGCTCGGACGGGGGCACAAACTAGCTAGCTAGTGTCGTCGAGAAATTGTTCCACGTGAACATATCTGTTGTACGACCAGCGGGATCGTCCGCAAGATGCCTAGACCACCACAGATTTGCCTCACCTTTCAGGAGAAAGGCAGCTAGAGGAACCTTCTTGTTCTCTGGGCACTGCATCACTTCGAGTAGGTCACGGGTCTTTATCAGCCAATCATCGGTCTCCATCGGTGTTTCTTCTCCATTGAAATTTGAGGGCTGAAGATCCCGAAAATTCCTCAGATAACGATCCATTCCTATGTCTCCGGCAGGTACAGGAACTGCTGCTGGATCAACCCATTTCTGAATTCCAGCATAGCTATGGCCACTGCCCTGGCAATAACGACTGCTAAGTCGGTAGGTTCTGGTACTGCCAGTGCTGTCGGTGCTGCTGGTGCACCACCGTCATCCATGACTATCTCAGGAGTGGTATTCTGTCGCGAAGGCTCGCCCGCCTCGTTAGTACGTGGTGCCTAAATGATGGAAGGGAAAGGGTTATTGATGTACAGGACATAAAGAAGTATCTACTAGTAAGAAGATATTTCTATACAACGCCTAACTGAGCTAGATGAAATCCGATGACTCTAACATCAAATCAAAGATTCAGATGAAATCCTAAGGCTCTGTGAATTTTCTGGGTCGTGGGATCCTAAACCTGGCTCTGATACCAATTGTAACACCCTACCTTAGTTTTACCACAAATCAGCAGTCCGGCCGGGCCCCGTGATAAGAAGCAAACCAAGAAACGGTAATAAAAATTGGTACATAGCTGGTATAAATTAGAAGTGTTATATAGTACTTACAGCGGAAGTAATAAAAGAGACTAAGGGTAAATGTGTACCTCAAAATCTGATTTCACAGAGCCACTAAAATTTGAAAGAGTCAAAATACTTAAAACACTGAAAATCTTATACATAATATTAGAGAATCCAGATACATGTCAAATATCATAAAACAGTACTGAGGGAATAAAACTACTAAATGGAAACGAACTATAAGAGGAACATCGACAAGCGCGATCATCCTAGGCGCAACACCCCACCTGTGACTCCTGTAATGAGAAGCCCAAAAATGGGTCAGCCCAACTGAAGAGTAAGAAAGACCATTCTTCTTAGTGACACTAAAAATAATTAATAAAGAACATGATTTCTTGTTTTTCGCTTTTGAAGATGATACTGTTATTCTGCAAAAATAACTATTTATACAATACTATAATATGCATACATTTCTATAAAATACTTAACATAAATGTCTGTTCTAGTTTGTAAACATCTTAAACATAATTATTCAAGCTCCAAAAAGAAAGGTTAACTATAATACCATTTCTAAATTTCTTCGTATGCTGAGTGATGTTTGTCTAGTGATTATTCTTCTTAAAATCTTATGTTGAGAAACTATTTATGCACATTCTAACGATTCGAGTCACATCTAGCGAACACAGAGGTTCTAATGTCTCACGGACATAGACTCGCATCTTCTGGATTTCTATTGGAGAAAACGTCTCCCTGTATTTGAGGCTCATAGGGTCTACTATGCCCCTTGAGTAAGATAGTGCGCCTATATATATCTTTCACGATGGAGAGAGAGTCTCAATCATGCCTCCTAATTATCTTCCTTTACCAGTTGGAATTTTTATAATTATTAGACTGACTAATCATATGTCGTATTGAACAATAATATCTAGATATACGTGGTTGTACATTATTATAATTATCCTCCTTCTATACGAGGAAATTCAAACTATGCATATAATTATCTGGTATGTCTAACCAAAAAGAATAGAATTTGTTACAGTTGCGTTACGGCGCTCGTACACAAGGCGCGGCGACATTACTGTCTAGGTTACTTTGAAAGGCACGTAGGAATCTCCTCTGATTCTCCCCGTAAACCCTAAAGGAAATACATTACGCATAAACTTAAACCTCCTGAAATACCTAGGATAATAATTCATTACAAAGGGGGAAAAGCTTGCCACTTTACTAGCAAAGAGGGACTACTTTTTATGAGGCGCAAGAGGCCTCTTTTAAACTGGGGGTTGTTTATCAAAACAAGGTTAAGCGGAACCAAGCTCTAAATAACATTTCCATAAAGTTTAGTTGGAGGTTATACAAGTGTTGGCTGAAAATGGAAAGGGAGATGCAATACCTGTGCATCACTGAAAGGAAAGGATCTAACAACCACAAGTCTCTATTGTGGTGTCTCGATTAAAGTTCCTGAAATTTCTGAACTAGGAACTTCGCAATCCAAATGTCTGAAATTTTGGGAAATAAAAGATACAAATTCGGTTACCTCAAGGAGAGATCGATTATCATAACGAAGAACCAAAAGAGGCTTACCCTGCTCATAGGGGCTGTTGTGGGTTGCTGGGAAAGAGGGAAAGGTTGACAGGTCTCCACAAGGGAGAGGAGATGGTACCCAAAGCTTTCTGGAGAAAGAGGAGACCGCTCCTGAGCGTCTGCTGTCGTCGACGAACAGTGAGGAGGCGAGGGTGAAGTCGTCGGTCGCTGGGATGTCGATGCGCCATTGATCGCTAGGAACGAGAACGCCTCCTGCGTCTTAGAACGCCAGAGCCGGGGGAATCGCCGTCTGCGAGGGATTTAGGGTGCGGCGGTTTCTGCTCCTCTGTCGTGCGCTCGAGGAAGGAGGAGAAAAGGAAATAGGGCTCGATAAATAATGGCTGAAGTCTTTCCTCGGTTACATACTGAAAATGCACGGTTAGGCGCCGATTAAGAACGTAACCGTAATGGGAGGGGGAAGAATTCAGGAATATTTATTTTATCGCCGAAATGGAAGCTCCTACTTAAATACCCATTAACCGCTGCACTACTAACGCACTAAAATTATAAGATTACGGTTCCTGCAACCCTTTATGTTGAGTCAAAGAGATATTATTAACTTAAATTTATTTACTAATCAAAGTGCACCAACTAGCCACAAAATTTCGTACCTCGACTTGATGTTGGCTTGATCAATCTTGCTCGAAATCGGACACTGAGATCATAATTTAATTTTGCATATTAAATTACGGTTGTTACATTAAGACCCCCCCCCCCCCCAACTGAACCCAGGTCGGGAGAGAGGGGTCTTACTGCCCAAGATGGCCACTCAGAGCTTCCCAGGTGGCAACGACCTACCCTCTCAAGAACTGGGTGGTCGCTTTGTCAGCCACGCGAATCAATACATCACAACAGAGCGCAGTGAGGAAGCAATCATAAGGAAAACTAACAAGCATACATATATTTATAAGCAAAAGGCCGAAGCCAACTGGTTACATAGTTGGCCCTGTGGGCTAAGGGTAACTACTACATCCCCATATATATTCCTTACATAGTCATATACCCTAGGGCTCACATCACGGAAGTCGGTAGGTGAGGCTGGTGTATCAGATCGGGCAATCTCAAAAGCTGGTATGTTGTCATGCGGTGCGAGGGCTTCGCGTTGTCCCATCTTCTATGAATGGTTATACAAACAACCATTAGTCATAGAGCTAAGTGAAAAACACATCTCCTCCCCGGATCCGTATCCTGGGGACGAGCTTAGTGCCTAAACTGTAAATAGATAGCCGAAGCAAAAGAGGTTAGCAACATGTAAATGCCTAGAGGCCCTAATAATATCATCAATTGAATTAAAAGAACATATCAGCTAATAGCAGAAATAACACAAGTAACCGTGATTTACAAACATGTAGCAAAACCCTGTGCCGACACAGTTTGAAACGCTTTTCTTTCAGCTGGGTAGTGAACCCCGCCGGCCTCACCGATGTGGTCGTCAGTGACAGTGACTAGTCCTGCCACTTCCGAGTATGGTCGTACCGCATCACCCAGGATCTCCTAGTGCATGAGAGGGGAGGGAGAACATCCCTCTAGTGAGGTGGTGGTTTTGGGAAAAAGAGGAGGGGAGGAGATGGTGGTTTTTGCCATGGTACATTTTATGATGCCCTTGTTGTTTATTGGGTGTCGACTTATCGCCTAGAAGGGGGGGTGAATAGGTTTTTCAAATTATATTATCCCCTTTTGGTGTTCTTGATTTCTGATTAGTAGATCTAAAAGTTATAAAGCATAACACAGAAAACACACAATGATCTATAGAGGTTCCTCAAGGCAGGGTGTCTTGACTAGTCCTCTTTCCCTCTCGCCTACCTAGCAGTGTGCTAGGCTCGGCAAACGCCGCCAAATCTCCCGGCCCGCAAGCCTTACAACACGGACCCGCAAGGCCAACAGCCTAGGCCCGCAAGCCCCTACTTCCCACGAGCCCGCAAGCTCGACACTCAGGCCCTCAAGCCCTACACAACACAGACCCGCAAGTCCTGTGCCTACAGCCTAGGCCCGCAATCCACTACTGCGCCCGAGCCCTCAAGCTCGACAAGATCGGACCCGCAAGTCCACTGCCCTGGCCCTCAAGCCTCACAGCTCTCCAGCCCTCAAGCTAGACGGTGTCGGACCCGCAAGTCCACTGCCCTGGCCCTCAAACCTCACAACTCTCCAGCCCTCAAGCTAGACGGTGTCGGACCCGCAAGTCCACTGCCCTAGCCCTCAAGCCTCACAGCTCTCCATCCCTCAAGCTAGACAAATAGGCCCGCAAGCCTTACAAGAAATTACAGTAGAAAGAACTGCTTCTTCTGTCGGATGAGGATTGGCAACTTCAGCCTGATGAAGATTGGCTTCTTTAGGTTGAAGAAGACGCTTCTTGATTTGGAGTTTCAGCACTGGATCTTCTTCAGCCTTCACTTCTTTTGCCTGGTGTAGATCGACTACTTTTTAGTTGATGGAGATGACTGATTCTTCAGAGAACACTTGATGCTTGTTCTCTACTTGATCTTCTTCTTCTCCACCGAGAATACTGTTCTTTTGAAGTGTAGCGGCAGGATGCTTTTTCTTTCTTTTTCACTATCTCGAAGAGAGCCTTTTTTAGGGCATCACTGTTCCCTTTTATAGGACAGATGCGCGGCATAACGGTCACATGTAATGTCCTTTAATGTCAGATGCCCCATTCCTTAAGACCACGCGATGATTGGACAATCAGGCGGCGGCATTAAATGCTGACAGCGCGTCCGCAATTTTGAATCTGTCTCAATGATATTTCCATTGTTATGACGTCATGGACAATATCTCGACGATAAGACTTTGTCAATGCCTTGAACTTAGGTAGACCTTCAATTCTTCTAGCTTCTGCCTCTGATGCTGGTATCTCGACGATACGAGACATTCTGGTGATTATTTGTTATCTCTGATTGTGTCGTCGTAATGACCTTGTTCTCACGACGACATGCCTTCTTTACGACGATGTTCTACGCCATCAGTCATACTTAGCCTTTTCAGCGACAAGGCTTCTTCATGACGACGTCTGTTCTTCTCAACGATAAGGCTACTTTGATGAAGTCGACGATACCGCATATTCTCTGCGTTCGACGATCTTGCTTCTGCGTTCGACGAACATGCCAAGTCTCAGTGGTCGTCGATCTTCCTTCTGAGTTCGACGATCTTCCTTTTGCGTTCGACGAACACGCCAAGTCTCAGCGGTCGTCGATCTTCCTTCTGAGTTCGACGATCTTCCTTCTGCGTTCGACGAGCACGCCAAATCTCAGTGGTCGTCGATCTTCCTTCTGAGTTCTACGATCTTCCTTCTGCGTTCGACGAACACGCCAGTTCTCAGGGTTCGACGATCTTCCTTCTGCGTTCGACGAACACGCCAATTCTCAGCGGTCGTCGATCTTCCTTCTGAATTCGATGATCTTGCTTCTGCGTTCAACGAACTCGCCAAGTCTCGACTTTTGCTTTGCCCATCATTATGACGACAAGCATGCTTTGTCGATGATAGCTCCTGTTCTTCTTGACGATATGGTACTTATTGAAATAATTAAAGTACTTGACATATTGTCGATCTCTGCAAGCATGAGCTAGATGGAACATTAAATACAACTTGCACTTATCATTGAGCTGAGCACTTCTTCAAATCAGGAACATTGCAGGGCACTATTCCCAACAATCTCCCCCTATTTGAAGAAGTCATAACTCACTCAATGATAAATGCCATTCACATACAAGGTTTAACATTTCAAGCAAAAAAGCATGTAATGATGACATTTCAGCTAAGCATGAGTGAACACAGAAATTTGACAGATATTACTTCATTTATAAATAGTGCCAAAGGTTTTGACATTTCTACATTTAGCCCCCCTAAAGATTTAGCCATCTATGTCTCTGGTGCTCTCAAATCAGCATCACCCTTTTCTTCCTTGGCACTGACTTCCTGCTCTTTATTAGCCTGCCTGATGAAGTACTCAAACGGTTTAGGATGATATTTTAAAGGTTCAGGAGTGTCAGCTGGAATACTTCATGCTTGCTTATCTCTTCTGTGTTCTCTCCTTACTTCTTCTTGATCGTCATGCTTAGCCCATTCTTGAGAACTGTATACATTGTATCTTTCACCTTTGTTAACTTTCACTTGCTCCCATGCTTTTAGAATGATGGTCCTGGATATAGGACTCCATCTTTCATAGTCATCATTTTTCTCCATTTCTTCCCTGTAGTTTCTCTTTCTCATTTTTGTTCCTTCATCCTCCAGTGCTTCCTTTTCCTTACCTTTATCAGTATCAGGAATATTTGTATGTTGCTCTTCAGCAGGCTCGTCATAATATAGGGGAGGGAGATTCATTGCTTCTCTTATGGTGTTTGTGGTCCAGATGGCATGATCACTACTGGCCTTTATCATTGATCTCTCCCCCTTTATTACTTCTTCAGATATCCCTTGTTGGGAAAATGATTTCTCTTAACCCCTAGAAATGAGTTAAAGAAAGAGTTTTAACAATGAAAAACAAGACTAAGTAAATATGCGTCGAATACCATTCGACGCAACGTCGAAATGTAGTCGACGTTTCCGTCAGATTAAGTCGAAGTAACTTTAGGAAGATTTCGACGTATGTGTTGTCGACGCTACTCTGATTTCTAGTCGACGCATATGGAGAAGTCGACGCACCTTAATCGACGCACCTTCCTTATTCTCCTCTCGACGTCCAGCCAGGATGAATTCGACGCTTACGTCGAATAGGAATCGACGCACGTCGATTTATATGACAGATTTAAATATGCGCCAGATCTCTTTCCTTCTTTCAGTAGATCTGATTTGTATGGAATAAGTATCAATATTTTATAGCCGTTCTGAATCATTCTTTCCTTATATCTGATTCTTGGCTAATTTGATTAAACTTATTTGGACATTATTTGAAATCAGAATTGGTTCTTTCCTTCTACAGAAATAAATATTATGGAAACATTTTCATCTTTCTATTTCTCTGACTACTAATTGATTATCCTCCTATAGTATTATTTTGAATTAACAGAGCTATAAATAAAGAGGAGGTCGGCAGAAAAAGTGAGTAGAGTGATCTACCACACACATTTGAAATAGAGGAAAAGCTCCCAAGAGAAAAGAGAGAAATTGAGAAAAAGCTCTGCAGCAACATTCAAGCACTTCTTCTTCTTCTGCTTCTGAAGCCATACTGCTGCAAAAATCTGATAGCTCTCACAAAGAGAGAAAGGCTGCAAATCTTCTTCTCTCTATAGAAGAAAGATTCAATTCACTTCTTGTGCTTCCAATCTTCTTGCTAGGAAGAAGATTCTTTCTTGTTTTTATTTCTTCTTCTTTCTTTCTTTCTCACTTAAACATTGTAAAAGAGTTTTTAGAATCTCTCTCCAAAAAATTCAGTGTACTGGTTCTAAGAGTCTCCTTGTCAAAAGACTCAGTTGGTTCTAAGAGTCTCCTTGTCAAAAGACTCAGGGTGGTTCTAAGAGTCTCCTTATCAAAAGACTCAGTGCAAGATAGTGAATTCCTACCAAGGGGGTAGAAGAGTGGACTACCCAAAGTTTGGGGAACCACTATATTTTCTTGTGTTGTGCTGTGATTTATTTTCTTGCATTTACTTTATCTTCTTGCTTAATTCTTGTTGGTGTGTGGGAAGCTCTAATTTGTGATCATACACATATATATATTAACTTTGCACAAAATAATTTTTAAATCTCTATTCACCCCCCCCCCCCCCCTCTAGAGAATTCTAGTGAGGTTAATTGTGCACTTTCAATTGGTATCAGAGGTAGGTTGATCTAAAAAGGATAACTCCTTGATCAAAAAGATCCTACCTCTCATATATATATTTTTCAAAACTATCTTATCATATGGCACAAATCAAAGATTATGCTTCCACCAGACCACCAATTTGCAACCTGGAAAAGTTTGCACTTTGGAAAACAAGAATTAGAATTTATTTAAACTCTATTGGTGATGAACTGTTTAATGTGATCTTGACAGGTCCCCCCAAGCCATTCAGGAAGGATTCAAGTGGAAAAGTGACTGAAACACTTGCTCCAAGAGCTGAATGGACAGAAGATGAGAAGAAAGCCCAAGGACATGATGCCAAGGCTATGAACATCCTAGTCTCAACCCTCTCAGATGAAATTTTCCAAAAGATTGCTGATTGTGAGTCAGCTAAGGAAGTATGGGAAGCTCTCACCAAAATGGTAGAGGGAAGTGCTGATGAGAAAAAGGATAGAAAGGCACTACTGATCTCCCAATATGAAAACTTCCAAAAGAAAGAAAGTGAAAGTGTTGCTGACATGTATTCAAGATTCAGCCTCATAGTCAATGAATTGAGAACACTTGAGAAGGACATATCTCTCACTGAGATAAATGATAAATTGCTGACTTGCTTTCCTAGCTCTTGGGACTCAAGAATCTGGCCAATCAAAGACTACAGAAGTCAAAAAGAAATATCAACAGATGTTCTGTTGGGTAAATTAAAATCATATGAACAACTGTTGAAAACCAGAGCTGAGAAAGAAAAGGCCTCTCCACTCTCAAAAGAGAAGAGTATTGCATTGAAAGTTGTTGAAGGTGAACCATCTACTAGTGATGAGGAACTAATCAGCTTCCTGGCTAGGAAGTTCAAGAGGTGGATCAAAACAGAAGGATCCAGAGGAAGAGATTCAAAAACCAGGTATAATAAAACACCTACTAAAGAGATTATCTGTTACTCTTGCAGGAAACCTGGACATATTGCACCTGAATGTCCTAAGGAGAACAGCACTAAGAAAGATCTGAAAAGACCAGATCTAAAGAAGAAAAAGAAAGGAAGAGGATTCATTGCTCAATCTTGGAGTGATCCAGAATCTGAAGGAAGTACCTCATCAGACTATGATCAGGAAGAGGTCAAGTGGTGATTACTTGGGCTTCTTCTTTTTGTTTTATAAATAAAAGATAACCTTTATATTAAGAGTTTAGAATTGGCGGATATTTTCGAAGAGTCTCGCAAGTACTCCTACTTTGAGAAATTAACCGTTATCCTATCGAAGGATAGAAGTAACGATCTTTTTCTTCTTTCGGAATATTGACAATTACGCTTCGGCTACAATGCCGAATTCTATTGAATTGAATAGTAGAAAAGGAGAGTTTTGCACTAAATGAGTTTGAAAAGCTGTGTTTGAATTTTTAGTCCAAATTAATCATTTGATAAAGGCAAGTATACCTTATCGCAAGTAATACAGGATATTTTTAGAAAATATCGGGATCGTATATTTCCGCGGGTCGTGTTGATTATGCTACTTCGAGGGACGAACTATTATTTTATCGGAATAATATTTTTAGTTGATTTAACTAGAGTTCTAAATGATAAAATGCGAAAGATGATTTAAGCGATTTACTAGAGTTCTAAGTGATGAGAAATATAGCGCGCGACGTCGAATTACCTTGAGACGAAAATAGATTTTTCGTAGAATTAAAAGTGATGACTTTTCAAAATATTAAGATGACTTGGCCGTGGAGGTTCCATAATTATGAACGCTCCTCTCTCGAGGGTACGCCCACCTGAGATTATGAATATTCGACCGAACTCTCGTTCTACAATCGAATGTTCTTAATACTCGCTTTATGATACGAACCCCGCTATTGGGTTTTTATTTCCAATTCGGAAGAGTTACCTCGTCCTCTCTCGAGGGTAGAGCGCACTTCTCTTTACCCGTGAGTGATCAGTCCGTACATACGAGCCTCTCGGCTAACTAGGTACGAAAATGGAAATGAAAACCACACATCGATTATGTGGCTCCACTCAACGTGACTCTCGGGTAAACCTTAAGCGTTAATTATTTTAGAAAGAGATGTTTTAATTTTTATAGAAAAACCATTTTTGTGTCCCAATGCTCTTCGACGTCGTGCGCTAAAGAAAATTAGCCACTCATCGGAATGGAGACGGCATTATCGGTTGAAAAATACATGTTTGATAATTAAAGCGGATATAAGCGGATAAAAAGGAAATAAAAAGACTTATATAAAAACAGTAATAATATCCGTCCCAACCACCTTAAACAAGTGCTAAAAAGTTCTTAGCCTCTTATTTAAGAAGGGGGTGGTATAGAAATGAAAAGACTTATAAAGGTGCAGAAATAATATCCATCCCAACCGACTGAAATAAGTGCTAAAGTAAATTAGCCTCTTATTTGAGAAGGGGGTGGTATAGAAATGAAAAGACTTATAAAGGTGCAGAAATAATATCCATCTCAACCGACTTAAATAAGTGCTAAAGTAAATTAGCCTCTTATTTGAGAAGGGGGTGGTATATAGCAGTTATATAAAGACTGAAATAAAAACTAAGCTACAAAAAAGGAAAATACTATCTCATACACGCACACACTCTAAAAGAAACTGAAAAAGAAAGCGTTTAAAATGAAAGCGATAAAATAAGGCGAAAAAGAAAACGATAAGACTATTTTATGAAAGCTTGTAAATCTAAGCTATGAAAACAGTAAACCTAGATTATGAAAGCAATAAAACTAACTATAAAAGCAATAAAACTAAATTATGAAAGCAATAAAGCTAAACTCATACACGCACACACACTAACATTAATAAAAAGAAGATGATCCAAATGAGAAAAACATCATTTTATTTCTGAAATCAGCATTACAACTAGACTAGGAAGACGAAAAAAAAACTACAAACGAACTTAAACTGAAATGCAGAAGAGAAGCTCACAATCACTCAAAAGAACTCACAATACAACAAAAACCACTCAAAATTTGGATGAAAATAACTTCAGCCGAGCCCCTCTATTTATAGGGAAAATTTGAGTTTTACACGCCCTAGGTCACGGGCGTGACTTGAATGTCACGGCCGTGACTTAGGGCGTGACATTTGCTCGGCTGTATTCGCCGCCTTCTGGAAGGTCTGGCCGTCAAACATGGCTGCACACGGGCGTGACTTGGTATGTCACGGGCGTGACTTGGTGAGTCACGGGCGTGACTATGGCTGGCTGATGTCGGCAGCATGGGTGCGGCTTCGAGACGTGACACGCTGGCGGCTCACGGGCGTGACTCTGCTGGAACACGGGCGTGACTTGTAGAGTCACGGGCGTGACTTGATCAACTCTTCGAGATTTCACCTGAAAACGGCTGCCAGCTGGAAATTTGGCTTTTAAAATTACACGCCCTTGGTCACGGGCGTGACCTCGGGCGTGACTTGAGCGATTTGTCGGGATTTGATCTGAATTGAGCCGTCCCGTTGATATTTGATCTTTAAAATTACACGCCCTTGGTCACGGGCGTGTCTGAGGGCGTGACCTGTGAAGATTTTGCAAAAAATTGCAAAAACAAAAATAAAACTAAGTTAGAAACCAGAAATAATAAAGAAGCAATTTATTCATTAATTTACATAGAAAATTCACAATATTAATTAAAACTATACTAATACTTATACCAAAAATACATATATTTTATTACTTATCATCAAGCAAGAGGAAACCTGTCTGATGGCCACTGAGAAGCTTGATGATACATCTATGGTAAATATACTTGATGATATAGATTTCTCTTCTACTGATTTCAAACAAGATTTCAAAGAATTCTGTTTAGATCTAATCAAATCTGAAAAAGAAGTAAAAGAATTAAGAATTGAATTAAAAAATTTCAAACAAGTGAATACACACTATGAAAACTATAAGCTCAATCAAGAGCTCTCAAAGAAGGAATTAGACAAAATCCATTCAGAAAATCTAACACTAAGGAAAGAGCTGGCAAAGGCTAGAGCCTTTGAGGACTCTCTGAATGGAAGAGGTCAGAAGCTCAAGAATATCTCTGAGAATCTCACTGATAGATTTAGACAACTAAAGCTGAATACTAATGAAGCATCTAAATCACAAACATTCAGCAAACCTGTCTGGAAACATCCCATTCAATTCACTAGGGAGAATCATCTAGCAGGAATTAGATCACAAGTAGGTCCAGAAACAACCACTGTTTTTAATAAACCTAATCCCATTACAGATAAAGGAATCTTAGGAAAGTATCCTCACAAAAATTCTGAACATACGTCGAATTATTATCCACGTGCATCGATTTCTAATCGACGCATACACCAAATCGCGTCGACCTCCACTCAACGTAATCTCTCACATGCTTCGACTAAAAGTAGACTCAGAATGGAGGAAGCGTCGACCTCGTATCGACGCAACCTGAAACCTACGTCGAATTCATATCGACGCAACCATAAGTCTACGTCGAATCCCTATCGACGCAATAAATCAGACAGAAAATTTTATGTTTCCAAACAGGTCCCTCAATCCATGTCCTTCTATTATGAACACTATTTCTGTGATATCATCCAAGAAGATTGGTATGATAAGCCAGTACCCCATAAGGAGGAAGGATATCCTGAAAAACCCACTTATTCTTTTATTAAATCTTTTACTAATGAGAGAACGGGACCCCAGCTCAGCAGGGTCTAAACTAATGTTTAAACTTTTATGTGCAGATGTATCACATCTCCAGGATGGTGTGGTATTTGGACAGTGGATGCTCCATGCACATGACAGGTTGCAAAAACCTAATAATCAACTTTGAGGATAGACTTGGACCATCAGTAACCTTTGGAGACTCTAGCTGTGGCCAAACCAAGGGATTTGGAGATTTCAAAGAAGGGAAAGTCACCTTCAAGAATGTGGCAGTAGTCAAAGGACTAAAACACAATCTGATATGTATAAGTCAGATATGTGAGAATGGTAAGTATGAGGTAAAATTCACTACACTATTCTGCCATATTATAGATATCAAGACTGGTGCTACAGTACTAAATGGAATTAGAAAAGGAAGAGTATATGTAGTGGACTTTAGCTCTTCACCCACAGAAGTTTGCCTATTCAACAATATTATTGATAAAAATGAATTATGTCATAGGAGACTAGGTCATCTAAACTACAAAACAATCAGTAAACTAGCTAAGAATAACCTAGTCAGAGGCTTACCAAAGGGTAGGTACTCTAAGGATTCTCCATGCAGACCTTGCCAACTAGGAAAGCAAACCAAATCATCCTTCAAACCCATTGGTAAGGATGACTCTCCCAGGTCTTTATACTTACTACACATGGATCTCTTTGGTCCCATATCCACTCAAAGCTTAGGTGGAAAATCCTATACTTTGGTCATTGTTGATGATTATTCTAGGTTTAGATGGGTATTCTTTCTAGGAGTTAAATCTGAAACCCATAAAATTCTCTCAAAATTCATAAGACAGATTCAATCTGAGTTCAATACAAATGTTTCAATTATAAGAAGTGACCATGGGACTGAATTTGAGAATCAGATTGTTTGTAGTTTCTGTGAGGAAGAAGGTATTAAACAAAGCTTCTCAGCACCTAGAACTCCCCAACAAAATGGAGTTGCTGAGAGGAAGAATAGAACCTTAATAAAATCAGGTAGAACCATGCTTGCAGAGTCAGGATTACCAAAAACTTTTTGGGTTGAAGCAGTCAACACTGCAAACTATGTTCTAAATAGAAGCCTCATACACAAAACTAAATCAAAGACTCCATATGAGCTCCTGAAAAATAAAACACCCACTGTTAAATATTTTAAAAATTTTGGATGTGCTTGCTTTATTCTAAACAATGGGAAAGATCATCTTGCCAAATTTGACAAGAAGTCTGATGATGGAATATTTCTGGGATATTCATCATCCAGCAAAGCCTATAGGCGCTACAATAGAAGAACTCTTAAGATTGAAGAATCCATGCACATTGTATTTGATGAAACTAACATGCTGCTTAAGGGGGAGGAAACTCCCACCAGTTCTGTTCCATAGGAAAACAACAGCATAGAAACCCAGCTTGAGCAACTAGCTCTAGAGAACACAGAAAATGGAAAGGAAAACCTGTTAGAGGAACCAAGTGAGGAGTCTGAACAAGAAACCTCAGAAAAGAGCACTCAAGACCCTCCTCCACAAGAGGACATGGTCCAGGAAGAACAATTGAACAATGATCCCATTGAGAATGAAGTAGAAGAACAACTGACAAATTCAGGCAGAACAGGAATCAATTTGAAAGATCATCCACAAGCTCAAGTGATTGGAGATCCCAATGCAGGAGTAAGAACAAGACACCAAGTCTCCAATGGGATAATGCTCCAATGCTTCCTATCACAAGTTGAACCAAAGAAGTTTGAGGAAGCAAATTGTGATCCTCACTGGATTATGGTCATGCAAGAAGAACTAGGCCAATTTGAGAGAAACAAAGTATGGAACCTAGTTGAAAGACCAAGAAACTACCCTGTAATTGGTACAAAATGGGTATACAGGAACAAACTAGATTCCACTGGAATAATTGTGAGAAACAAGGCAAGACTTGTAGCACAAGGATATAGACAAGAAGAAGGGATAGACTACAATCAGACCTTTGCTCCAGTAGCCAGATTAGAGGCAATCAGGCTATTTCTTGCCTATGCAGCCTTCATGAAGATGAAAGTCTACCAAATGGATGTCAAGAGTGCCTTTTTAAATGGAGATCTGCAAGAAGAGGTATATGTGGAGCAACCACCAGGTTTTGTTAATCCCTCTTCCCCTAACTTTGTTTATAAACTTAACAAAGCATTATATGGTCTTAAGCAAGCACCTAGAGCTTGGTATGAAACTCTCTCAAATTTTCTTTTAGAAAATTCCTTTGAAAGAGAAAAAGTAGACAAGACACTCTTTACTAGAACACATAAAAACCAATTCCTCCTTGTTCAAATATATGTAGATGACATTATCTTTAGCTCAACCCATCCTAAACTATGTAAAAGATTTGCTAATCTTATGCAATCTAAATTTGAGATGAGTAGTATGGGTGAACTCTCCTACTTCCTAGGGCTACAAGTAAAACAAAGTAGTGAAGGAATCTTTATCTCACAATCAAAATATACCAAAGAACTAATCAAAAAGTTTGGTATGGAATCAGCATCTACCATGAAAACACCCATGGCAACCAATGCCATCATAGAAAAAGATGATAAAGGAAAATCAGTAGATCAAAAGACTTATAGGGCCATCATAGGATCCCTTCTATATCTAACAGCAAGCATACCTGATATCATGTTTGCCACTTGCATATGTGCTAGATTTCAGGTTGAACCAAAGGAATCCCATCTCACCTCTGTAAAAAGAATTCTTAGATACCTAAAGGGAACCCCTGAACTAGACTATGGTACTCAGCAGAAACCAACTTTGAATTAATAGGTTTCTCAGATGCAGATTATGCTGGATGTAGGGTTGATAGAAAAAGCACATTTGGTACCTGCCAATTTCTAGGTGACAGATTGATCTCATGGTTTAGTAAGAAATAAACCTCAGTCTCAACTTCAACAGCTGAAGCTGAATACATAGCTGCTGGGAGTGTTGTTCACAAATCCTGTGGATGCAAAATCAACTACTTGATTACAAATTGGAAATACACAACTCTAAGATCTATTGTGATAGCTCTAGTGCTATATCCATAGCATCCAACCCAGTCCTTCATAGTAGGACCAAACATATAGAAATCAGACATCACTTCCTTAGAGACAATGTTGAGAAGGGTAAAATAATCTTAGAATATATTCCCACAGATAATCAAAGAGCAGACATCTTCACAAAACCTTTAGATGAAACTAAGCATAACTATTTCATAAACACCTTGGGGATGCTTAATGGAAGCTTGTAAACCTCATTGTTAGGGAAATCTAAAGACATCAGAATATCTAAGAAAGTTTCCTGGAGATGCGTCGAATACATATCGACGTACCGTCGAGAAGACCTCAATGCTGGTTCTGATTTCTTTCAGTTAAAGTTACGTCGATCCACTATCAACGTACCGTCGACTTCTTATCGACTCAAGTCTATGACCACGTCGACAAATCTTTAGACTGACAAAACCTTCACGGAACGCCGACTACATATCGACGCATACGTTGACATCAATTCGACGTAACGTCGACTTCTGGTTAAAATTGGAATCAAATCCTTACTTCCTTTTCTTTTACGACTGGATTACCTTGATTTCTGTTTCCTTTCTCGACGTTTCATCTTCTTTAAATAGTACTTCTTATTTCATAACAAATACCTCTCTGGACCCGCCAAAACTGCGTCTTCTACCTCTCTCTCTTCCTGCATCAATGGCGCCTACTCCTGTTCAAACTGACCTTATCAAAGCAATGAACGATGCTCTGGAAAATCTTCTCAATGACTTCCAGACACGATTAACTAACTTCTCCAATGAATGTGCCAATATGATCACCTCCTGTGAAGCCAAATTGTCCACCCTGTCTGCCTCTCTTCCCGGGCTTCATCTTCTTCTTCAAGAGGAACCTCTGTCACCACAAAGGTTTACATCCTTCCTGAAAGATATAAACCAGGGGGAGAGTTGCTCCAGAAACCCCTCTTGCCAGGTTTTTGATCTCAACTAAAAGCTCAGGTTTAAATCTCTTCTCTCCAACACTAAGTATTCTCTCTAACTCTCTTATAGGCTCCACTCCTCTCAAATCACTCTGACTACACTTTCATCAAACATTTTGGTGAATCCTCCTCTTACAACACTGAAGGGGAGCATGCTGTGGATTCAGCATTCAGAATTGATGATCCTTATAACCAGGGGGAGATTCCTGTAGTAAAGGACCCAGTAATCCAGGGGGAGGAAGAAGCAGCCACCTCTGATGATTGGAATGGGCAGATATGGATTGATGCACCCTTATGTGAGGAAGAACTTCAACATCACTCTTCTGGCTTCTCTGCCAATTACATCAAGCTGAAGACACCTCTACTTGAGGACATCCCTACAAAAGAGTCTGGAGGAGACATTCATCCCTCAGCAGAGATCACCCTACCAGAAATCACTCTGCCCTCTATTGCAGAACATCTAAGAACTCTTCTTGAAATAACTCCCTCTCCACCCAAAGAGAAAACTCCTCCTCAACTTCCTCCTCAACTTCCTCCTCTACCTTCTTCTCTACCTCCTCTGCTACCTCTACCTCCACAAGCAGCAAGACTCCCTAAACAGATCATACCTAGGCAAAGTCCAGGAGGACAGATAAAGAGAAAAAGGGAAGTCACTCCCCACTGGCAAAATTTTTCTAAAGAAGAAAGGAAGGAGTTTGCAAAAGAAAAGAAGTATAGAAAAGCATGTGAGCAAATAAAAAGATTTGAAAAGATGCCTAATATCTGTCCTAACAATCCTGTCAAGGAGTACCATGATCCTGACATGGAAAAGAGGCATGAAGAGATAAGAGAAAGAGAAGTGTATGAATATGAAGCAGCTAGGAAAGAAGTGGAAGATAAAAGGAGGGCCTGGATGGAGAAGATTAACATGGGCATGACTAAGGAACAAATTCTTGCTGAATCTTCTATCAGAATTCCAAATAAGTTGTTTGATATTGAAGCTTATCAAAAGAAAAATCCTCAGGCAGGGATTATCCTGGATAAGTGTCAAAAGGACAAGAAGGGTATAGGGTGTACAGAAGAAACCTACATTCCCTATAAGAAGCCTGCAAGGCCTGCAAAGCTAGACAAATGGCTTAACTCACCCTGGAAAGGGAAAGGAAAAGGAAAGATGTATGAAGTTCCTGAGAAACAGGAACCAGAAAAGAAGAAACTCTATAGGCCAAAGGTTGATAACAAAGGACCTCCTGAGCCCAAGCCTGCACAAAAAGAATCTCACAACATTACCATTGAGATGATTGATGAAAAGGCAGCAATCATCATCAGCAAAGGCTACTCCATAAATGACACTATTCCTGATGGTGATAAACTCTTGGAAAAACTGCATACAATCATCAGGAATGTCCAGGAAAGACCTGATAGAGCCAGGGGATACATTTTTGATGCCATTAATGACTTATCTAGGAAACTTTATTCTGCTTTTGTCAACTTCATGTACAAAAAGAAGTTTCTAGTTTAATTCTTGTGAAAGACAAATACTTGTCATGTGCTTTCTTTTCCTAATTCTTTCCTTCTACTCAATATATTTCTTATCTATACAAATACTATGCTGTGTTAATTATATGCTAATAAAATTTCTCTCTAAGAAGGGTTAAGACAAATAGGGGGAGATTGTTGGGAAAATGATTTCTCTTAACCCCTAGAAATGAGTTAAAGAAAGAGTTTTAACAATGAAAAACAAGACTAAGTAAATATGTGTCGAATACCATTCGACGCAACGTCGAAATGTAGTCGACGTTTCCGTCAGATTAAGTCGAAGTAACTTTAGGAAGATTTCGACGTATGTGTTGTCGACTCTACTCTGATTTCTAGTCGACGCATATGGAGAAGTCGACGCACCTTAATCGACGCACCTTCCTTATTCTCCTCTCGACGTCCAGCCAGGATGAATTCGACGCTTACGTCGAATAGGAATCGACGCATGTCGATTTATATGACAGATTTAAATATGCGCCAGATCTCTTTCCTTCTTTCAGTAGATCTGATTTGTATGGAATAAGTATCAATATTTTATAGTCGTTCTGAATAATTCTTTCCTTATATCTGATTCTTGGCTAATTTGATTAAACTTATTTGGACATTATTTGAAATCAGAATTGGTTCTTTCCTTCTACAAAAATAAATATTATGGAAACATTTTCATCTTTCTATTTCTCTGACTACTAATTGATTATCCTCCTATAGTATTATTTTGAATTAACAGAGCTATAAATAAAGAGGAGGTTGGCAGAAAAAGTGAGTAGAGTGATCTACCACACACATTTGAAATAGAGGAAAAGCTCCCAAGAGAAAAGAGAGAAATTGAGAAAAAGCTCTGCAGCAACATTCAAGCACTTCTTCTTCTTAGGCTTCTGAAGTCATACTGCTGCAAAAATCTGATAGCTCTCACAAAGAGAGAAAGGCTGCAAATCTTCTTCTCTCTATAGAAGAAAGATTCAATTCACTTCTTGTGCTTCCAATCTTCTTGCTAGGAAGAAGATTCTTTCTTGTTTTTATTTCTTCTTCTTTCTTTCTTTCTCACTTAAACATTGTAAAAGAGTTTTTAGAATCTCTCTCCAAAAAATTCAGTGTACTGGTTCTAAGAGTCTCCTTGTCAAAAGACTCAGTTGGTTCTAAGAGTCTCCTTGTCAAAAGACTCAGGGTGGTTCTAAGAGTCTCCTTATCAAAAGACTCAGTGCAAGATAGTGAATTCCTACCAGGGGGTAGAAGAGTGGACTACCCAAAGTTTGGGGAACCACTATATTTTCTTGTGTTGTGCTGTGATTTATTTTCTTGCATTTACTTTATCTTCTTGCTTAATTCTTGTTGGTGTGTGGGAAGCTCTAATCTGTGATCATACACATATATATATTAACTTTGCACAAAATAATTTTTAAATCTCTATTCACCCCCCCCCCCCCCCTCTAGAGAATTCTAGTGAGTTTAATTGTGCACTTTCATCCCTCTATGGAGATTCCCATCTGATTCAACCTTAAAAGGTCTGAGAGATTCTAGCTCCCTAGCTTGTTCCTTAACAAGCCTTTTGCTCTTTCTCAGAGCCTCCAAAAGATCACCAAACTGCTCTAATAGATCAGTATGATTCATATTGTTGCAAGATGAGCAGTCTTCTTCATCATCTTCAGATGATAAACAATCACCTGATGCACTCTTGGTCTTCTTAAATGAAGCAGGTAGTAAAGGTGTGTGAGTGGTGCATACCTGATCATGATGTGATTCATCATGATTTTCTTCATTTGATAGAGCCATCAACCCACAGACTTCCTCATCCTCAGAGTCATAGTCTGTGAGGGTCAAGGGTGCTCTTATTCTTTCTCCTGCTCCAGAGCATTCTTCATCTTCTGATTCACTGTCTGAAGTGGTCAGTGGTGCTCTGATACATACCTCTTCATGAGAGGTTTCTTCTTCAAGATCTGCCTCTGACCCTTCCATGAGGACTTCTAAGGAGTCCCACATGTCCTTTGCTGTTGTGCAATGACTCAGCTTCTGGTGTGTTGCCAGATCTACTGCACTAGCTAGAATGCTTCTTGCTTCTTTGTCTAAGCTCACTAGAAGTGTCTCATCTTTTAACATTGTCATGGAGGGACCTTTTTGAACGATAAAAAACATTCTTGGATCCATTGCCTCCATGAATATTCTTGCTCTAACTTTCCAAAGGTCAAATTCTCTCTAGAACAAACAGCTATCATTGACTCCATAGCTGAGATACTTGGACACACAATGGCAGATCTGTTCAAGTTGTTAAGCTTTCCTTTGAACAACCTGGCTCTGATACCACTTGTTGTTTATTGGGTGACGACTTATCACCTAGAGGGAGGGGGTGAATAGGTTTTTCAAATTATATTATCCCCTTTTTGGTGTTCTTGATTTCTGGTTAGTAGATCTAAAAGTTATAAAGCATAACACAGAAAACACACAATGATCTATAGAGGCTCCTCAAGACAGGGTGTCTTGAGTAGTCCTCTTTCCCTCTGCGCCTACCTAGCAGTGTGCTAGGCTCGGCAAACGTTCATACCGGTGCGGGTGGGTTGACGACTCATGGCGACAGGGAGATGTGCACAGCGGGTTATCACTCTCTGAGCCTGCAGTTTTGCCTCCACTGGTCGGCCTACAAATTGGCTCGCCGGATGTCGCTCACATCCAGTTGGTACACCAAGTTGTACAGGAGGGCCTGAATGATACGGTACGACTACATTCAAAAGTGGCAAGACTGGCTACTGTCACCGACGGCCACATCGGTGAGGCCCGCGGGGTTAGCTCCCCTGCTTGAAATAAAGCGGTCTAAACTGTGTCGACACAGGGTCTTTTGTGTGCGTACAGGTTTGAATACCTGGGTGTGCGTGTCTGCGCGTTATAGTGTTGTGTACTTACTATACGGCACGATTACAAGCTTTAGGGCGGGAGGCCCTATATATATACGGGGATATATATGTTTACCTGCTGCTAACCCTCTACCTTGCTTCGGCTATTTCATTTCTGTCCTTTAGCCGCCCCCTGGATATGGATCCGGGGAGAGGATGTATTTTCTACTTAGCTCTGTGACTAACGGTTATTTCTTATAACCAATCACAGGAGATGGGACAGCAAGGAGCCCCCGCACCACAGGATGATATACCAGCCTTGGAGATGGCCCGTTCGATTACCCCAGCCTCGCCCCCTATCTTCAGAGACGTGAGTTCGAGAGTATAAGGACTAGCCTAGGGCTCCCTTTTGTTTTAGACTATGTAGCCCTCGAGGCAATATTTTGTAAAACGATAGGCCCCGACCATATTTAAATATGTAATATAATCAGCATGCTTAGCTTTTCTTATTTCGATTGCTTCCACTGTGCGTTCTGATGTGCTGTGATGATTCTTGTGCCTGACAAAGAGATCGCTCAGCGCTCGAGAGGGTGGGACATCGCCACCCGGAAAACGCTGGGTAGTCCTCTTTGGGCAGTAAGATCCCCCCTCCCTGAACCCGCTTCAGTCTTGGGAGGGGGGGTCTTACATAGCGGCGGGATGCTTTTTCTTTCTTTTTCACTATCTCGAAGAGAGACTTTTGTTAGGGCATCACTGTTCCCTTTTGTAGGACAGATGAGCCGCATAACAGTCATATGTAATGCCCTTTAATGTCAGACGCCTCATTCCTTAAGAGCACGTGTTGATTGGACAATCAGGCGGCGGCATTAAATGCTGACAAAGCGTCCGCAATTTTGAATCTGTCTCAATGATATTAAGATTGTTACGACGTCATGGACAATATCTCGACGATAGGACTTTGTCGATGCCTTGAACTTAGGTAGACCTTCAATTCTTCTAGCTTCTGCCTCTGATGTTGGTATCTCGACGATACGAGACATTCTGGCGCTTCTGCATATACGACTATATGCTATCTCTGACTGTGTCATCGTAATCACCTTGTTCTCTCGACGACATGCCTTCTTTACGATGATGTTCTACGCCATCAGTCATACTTAGCCTTTTCAGCGATAAGGCTTCATCACGGCGATGTCTGTTCTTCTCGACGACAAGGCTACTTTGATGAAGTTGACGATACCGTGTCTTCTCTGCGTTCGACGATCTTGCTTATGCGTTCGATGAACACGCTAAGTCTCAGCGGTCATCGATCTTCCTTCTGAGTTCGACGATCTTCCTTCTACGTTTGACGAACACGCCAAGTCTCAGCGGTCGTCGATCTTCCTTCTGAGTTCGACGATCTTCCTTCTGCGTTCGACGAACATGCCAAATCTCAGCGGTCATTGATCTTCCTTCTGAGTTCGACGATCTTCCTTCTGCGTTCGACGAACATGCCAGTTCTCAGCATTCGATGATATTCCTTCTGCGTTCGACGAACACACCAATTCTCAGCGGTCTTCGATCTTCCTTCTGAGTACGACGATCTTGCTTCTGCGTTCGACGAACTCGCCAAGTCTCGACTTTTGCTTTGCCCATCATTATGATGACAAGCATGCTTTGCCGACGACAGCTCCTGTTATTCTTGACGATATGGTACTTACTGAAATAACTAAAGTACTTGACATATTGTTGATCTCTGCATGCATGAGCTAGATGGAACATTAAGTACAGCTTGCACTTATCATTGAGCTGAGCACTTCTTCAAATCAGGAACATTGTAGGGCACTGTTCCCAACATCCCTTGCTGATTTTGGAGGTCCTAAGTATAGAGGGGTGGGTCCCAAATGTTGGTGGGGGAGCCCTTTTTTGGAAAATAATTCCAAAAGTAGATATTTTTGAGGGTTTGACCAAAGTCAACCCTAGGGTGGGACCCTTATGTTGGTCAAAGTCCAAGTTTGTCCAAATCATCGGGTGATTTGTCAATGTTGGGGCATTAAATTATCATGGGTGCACGCATTCTTTTCGGTGTGCCATAATGCTTGGTTTGACCATAGTTTGACTTTCCGATGTCGAAATTGGTTATAACAAACTTTGTTTGTCTTGTTTTGAATTTAGGTGTCCAAGGAAACTGACCATGATGTATTCCGAGTTCGTTCGTTTAATATTTTGAAATGTGCGTCGTGGCGGGATACAGAATCTAGAACAGTCATATTTCTTATAAGACCTCCGATTGAAATGGGACGAGTTTTGTTGCACTCATATTAATCATACGAGTTTAATGCAACTAACGGAAGTCAGTTTGGAGTACGTATGGTCACTTTACCCGAACGATGTTGTTGTAACGCGCTACGATACTCAAAATGGCCATTTTCTCTAAATCACCTCGGATTGAAATGGGATGAGTTACATTGCACTCGTATTGATTACACGAGTCTAACGGAACTGGCGAAAGTCTATTTGGAGTATGTATGGTCATTGTACCCCAACGATATTGTTGTGACGCTCTACGATACTCAAAATAGTTAATTTCTCTAAACGACCTCAGATTGAAATGGGATGAGTTTAATTGCACTTGTATTGATTATACGAGTCTAACAGAACTGACAGAAGTCAATTTGGAGTACGTATGGTCACTGTACCCCCAACGATGTTGTTGTAACGCGCTACGATACTCAAAATGGTCTTTTTCTCTAAACAGTCTAGGATTGAAATGGGATGAGTTCCATTGCACTCATATTGATTACACGAGTTTAACGGAATTGATGGAAGTCAATTTGGAGTACGTATGGTCACTGTACCCCAATGACGTTGTTGTGACGCGTTACGATACTCAAAATGGTCGTTTTCTCTAAACGACCTCGGATTGTAATGGGACGAGTTCCATTGCACCCATATTGATTGTACGAGTCTAATGGAACTCAAATCAGGATTTTTGTAGCACAATATCCTACAATCGGGTTACTTTCTATCCTTTGGGTTACTTTTATTGGGTCCACTAGGGTCTAGTGACCCAATAAAAGTCTGGATGTTACAATCCAATAAAATAAAAGGATTTTCATCCTCAAAAATTGCTTAAGGTAGGGGGTGTGAAATACCTGAGAGAAGAGTGTTGGTATCTTTCTCGAACGAGAGTTTCCGGTTCCCACATAAAATCTTCGCGTCCGTAGTCTGGCCATAAAATTTTGACATCGTGATAGTTTTGTTTCGTAGGTTCTTGACCATGGAGTCAACTATCCTTACTGGCTCGAGCTGAATGGACCGTCGGATTGTATCATTGTTGGTGGTGTGGGCAGATGTTGATCTGATTGTCGGATAACACGTCTCAATGATGAAACGTGAAAGACGTCGTGATGGTTTCCCAATTCAGCGAGCAAAGCTAATCAGTATGCAACGGGGCCAATTCGTTCAATGATCTGATACGGGCCCAAATAGTTAGGATCCAGCTTTTTTTGCTTCTTTATTCGCGAGATCCCGTGCATAGGTTTGATCTTTAGGAAAACCATATCTCCCACACTAAACTCCACCGGTTGATGGCGTGCATCATAATATTTGGTTTGGCGGCTCTGCGCTTCCAGCATTTGATCTCAGATTAACCTTATTAATGTTGTGGTGTCGTCTATGTATGTGACCCCCAAAGCTTATGGGTCCTCCACTTGTGCCCATGACAAAGGGGTCCGACAACGTCTTCCATATAGAGCCTCGTATGGTGCCATCTTGATACTTGCCTGGAAGCTATTGTTATATGAAAATTCCACCAAGGGTAGTACCTATTCCCAAGGTTAGTTGTGTTCTACTATGCACAGTCAAAGTGAAACGTTCATCACGGTCAGATACGATTGGCTTGGGTACTTCATGGAATTGGACTTAATGTTCTATGAAAAGCCTAGCTAGAACATCGACATGTCGCTTTGTCAGTTTGTGATAAAACGAGCCACCTTTGTAAGGTGATCCACCACGACCCATATGGAGTCGTTCCCTGCACGGGATCGGGGCAGGCCGTGGAAAAAATCCATAGAGATGTCCTCAAACTTCCATTTTGGTATGGGCAGGGGCTACAGGAAACAATCAATTAGATTGGGGCTGCTTCTGGGTTGACCTTCTGATCCTCTCGTATTCTGCCCCGGATATCACACTGTATCTCCATCCAATATAGCTGGGCTTGGTAGTCCATAGGATCCCTGCGGGTGATTAGGGTGATGCCTAAGTCTACCAAGGATTGGATTAAATCCCCTGGTATCATCTCTAGCCAGCTCCCGACTACTGGGGGTTGGAGACTTAAGGCATCTGCAACTTTGTTGGCTTTGTCGGGGTGATATTGGAGGACAAAATCATAATCGCACAGAAATTCCAGCCACCGGTGTTGGCGGAGGTACAGCTCCTTCTGAGTGAAAATGCATTTGAGGCTTTTGTGGTCGGAGAAGATCTCACATCTTACTTCGTACAGGTAATGCCTCCAGATCTTTAGCACGAAAACCACAGCACCCAATTCTAAGTCATGGGTTGTGTAGTTAAGCTCGTGAGGCTTCAACTGCCGTGATGCATAGGCGACTACCCTACCATGCTGCATTAGTATGGCTCCTAACCCCTTTAGAGATGCGTCTGTGTAGATCTGAAAGCCCTCGGTGCCTGACGGGAGGGTAAGAATTGGGGCGGAGGTCAAGCGGTTCTTCAATTCGACAAACGCTGCTTCGCATTTGGTGGTCCATCGGAACACTGTATCCTTTTTGGTGAGGGTAGTGAAGGGTAAGGCGATCCTTGAAAATCCTTCCACAAACTTACGGTAGTATCCGGCGAGACCAAGGAAGCTTCTAATATCTGCTGCTGACTTAAGTGGCGGCCAATTCGGTACTGCCTGTACTTTGGCCTGATCCACTGCCACCCCATTCTAATTGATTGTGTGTCCTAAGAACCCGACTTCCTCCATCCAAAACTCGCACTTGCTGAATTTTGCGAAGTGTAAATGTTCTCGTAGTTTGAGCAGTACCATTTGAAGATGCCTGGAATGGTCTGCCTTGCTCCTCGAGTATATGAGTATATCGTCTATGAAGATGATTACGAAGTGGTCCAGAAATGGCTCAAATATGTTATTCATTAATTCCATAAAGGCAGATGGGGCGTTGGTCAGCCCAACATGCATCACCATAAACTCGTAAGGCCCATAGTGGGAGATAAAGGCTATTTTGGGGATGTCCTTCTCTCGTACCCGAAGTTGGTAGTACCCAGACCTTAGATTCATTTTGGAAAATACGGACGCACCTTGCAACTGATCGAATAATTCATCTATCCTTGGTAGGGATAGGTATTTCGGAGGGTAAGTTTATTTAGTTCCCTATAATCGATGCATAGACGCAGTGATCCATCCTTCTTCTTGACGAAAAGTATAGGGGCTCCCCATGGTATCAGAGGAAGGTTTCTGAGCAGTAATCAGAGTTGTCTTCTGCTTAGATTTCTGCAAGTTGGTTATCAATCAGTGAGATAGCATTGGAAGGAGGATATGCTAGAGGTCTTGGTATTGATCTCCTTACGCAGACTAACTTTAAAAAGTGGAAGTCGTGCATGGAGAGTTATTTTCTTGGCGAGGACTTATGGGCGGTAGTAGGACGAGAAGTAAGACAAGCTGTTATTCCTGCTGAGGGGAATGCTGAGCTTGTGAAGGCTTGGAAGAGAACAAATGTGAAGGCTGAGTTCACTCTCAAGTGAGCTATCATTCTAGAGTTGTTTGACCACATCATTGGGTGTAGGTCAGCTGCTGAAATTTGGACAGCCTTGGATGTCTTGTTCAATAAGAAGAATATAGCTCGGCTACAGTTCTTGGAAAATGAGTTGGCGAAAGTAACTCAGGGAGACTTATCCATTTCAACGTTCTTCTTGAAAATGAAGAACCTATGCGCAGAGATATCGGCATTGGACCCGGATGAGCCTATCTCAGAAGCAAAGCTAAAGAGGCACATAATTCGCGGCTTGCGGAGAGAGTATGTGGCCTTTGTTACTTTTGTGCAAAGCTGGTCCAATCAGCCATCGTTGCTAGAGCTGGGGAACTTGCTTGCGTCGCAAGAGAGTTTGGCTAAGCAAATGGCGGGGATGTCCGTCTCTGGTGGAGAAGATGAGGTTCTCTTTTCTGGGAATAAGAAGCGTTGGGACAAGAAGAAGAAGACATCTGGTAACGATGGTCCATCTACTTCATATCAGCAAGAGAGGAGTTATGCTCCTGAGTCTGAAGGGAAGAAGAAGGAAGGGCTGAGATGTTACAGATGCAATAAGTTTGGTCATTTCAAAAGAGACTGCAAGGTCAATCTTCAGTCGAGACATGCTGCAAGAAAGGAGGAGGCTGGTTTCAATGCAGATGATAGATGGAGTGATGGAGCTTTCATGATGGGCACGTGTGTTCGGTCTATGGTTTCCATCAACTATCAGGATGATTGGATAGTGGACTCGGGTTGTGGTCATCACCTAACTGGAGACGAGTCGAAGTTCTCTTCTTTGCAGACATATACAGGTAATGATGTTATCATTACGGCTGATGATATTATACATGCAGTAGAGAAGGATGGTGTAGTTTCCTTGAACGATGATAGAGGTACTCTTACGTTGAAAAGTGTCTATCATGTTCCGGGGATGAAGAAAAACCTCTTCTCGGGGACCAATGTTGTGGATGTTGGCTATCACGTTCTGTTTGGTCCAACATAAGTGAAGTTTCTTCGAAACATGTCAACGGTGAAGGCTGAAGTCACTCATGTCGGCAGAAGGGTGAAGGACTTATTTGTGTTATCTACTAGTTCCTATGTTGATAAGATGAGGACTAATGATAGCGATGTTATCTGGCATGAAAGACTCGGACATGTTGTGATGGACAAGTTGAAAGTTATGGCAGGAAGAGGCCTTGTGAGAGGTATGCCTAGTTTGTCAGCCTTCGGAGAAGGTCATGTTTGTGCAGGTTGCCAATATGGTAAGGCTCAGCGCCTTCCATTTGACACTTCACAAAGCAGATGTAAAGCACCATTGGAGTGTATTCATGGTGATCTTTTTGGACCTACCACAATTGTCAGTCTTGGAGGCAGCAGGTATATGCTGGTTTTGATTGATGACTTCACTAGACATACTTGGGTATATTTTTTGAAGGAGAAGTCGAAAGCATTTGCGAGGTTTGTGGAGTTCAAGGAGCTAGGGGAGGGTCGGCTCAACCTGCGGATAAAGAAGTTCAGACCTGACAATGGAGGGGAGTTAACCTCCAAAGCATTTTTTAACTTCTGCAGGAAACATGGCATCCGGAGAGAGCTCTCTTGTGCTCACACTCTACAACAGAATGGCGTTGCAGAGTGGAAGATCCATCATCTGACGGAGACCTGCAAGTGATGGCTTCATGCCAAGAATATCCCAAAGTCATTCTGGGCAGAGGGAATGTCTTGTGCAACTTATGTCATCAATCGGATGCCTCTTAGTCCTATCAATATGAAAACCCCTCATGAGTTAATGTTTAAGATAAAGCCCATAGTGGAACACCTTAGAGTGTTCGGATCTACCTGCTACTTGCAGGTTCCTGATGCCCTCAGAACGAAGCAAGATGCGAAAGCAAGGAAGCTAGTCTTCGTCGGTTATGATGACCGGAAGAAAGGTTGGAGATGCATGGATCCAGAGACACGGAGAGTTGTGGTCTCAAGAGATGTGGTTTTCGATGAGTTGACGTCGTACCAGGGTAGCTCTTCTATTCAGCTACAAGGAAGCATGGTAGATGGTGGACCAGGTGAAGCTACTAAGGAGGTTCTGGTGGAGTTACATGTTTCTCCAGGTGCTCCAGGTGCTTCTAGCTCTGGGTCAGGTGCTTCAGGTTCTGGAAGCAGAGGAACGATACTCCAAATATGCCTGAAAGGAGAGCTAGTCCAGAACAAGTAGCTGGAGAAGTGGATCAGAATAAAGCTCTGAGGAGGTCCAAGAGGACCATTATTCCACCAGATCGGTATACGGGGGAAACTTGGTGAGCTTCGTCTCATGTTTACTCGCAGGTCCCCTGGATGAGAGAGAGCTATCTAGTTATGAAAACGTCGTTGGAGTCAAGGAGTGGGAAGGATCCATGGATGAAGAGATGGCTGCCCTCAGGAAGAATGAGACTTGAGACTTGGTGCCTAAAGTTGAGGGTGTTACTCCGGTGACTTGCAAGTGGGTTTTCAAGTTGAAGAAGAAGGTTGACGGTAGTATCGAGCGGTACAAGGCTCGCCTTGTAGCTCGAGGGTTCTCTGATGAGTCCCATTTATATACACATATTTGGACTCATCTCGGCTTATTTTCATGCATATGCACTTCACTTTTAGTCCTTTATTGCTTATATTTCACTTGAACACATTTCTTCATAAAGTGCACTCTTTGATCCCGTTTTGGTGAGCAATTGTGCGCTTTATTGTTGGGGGCAAGCACATTGTGCTCCCCATTCTTTTTCTGTTATTATGCTTGTGCTGGAGGTGTGTTCCCAGCGTGTGGATTTGTTGTGCAGGTGGGCAGATCATCCATACTGCCCAGAATTCACCCTGTATGAATCGCACGGTCGTGCGTTCACTTGACGCATGGTCGTGCGAAATGATCGGTTGGTCAATATGGTGATCTGCCCCGCTTGTGCATTTTTTTCACGCACGGTTGGCCTCAACCGTGCGCGAACAAAATGCACGACCTCCTGTTGTTTGCCGGAATTCGAGGTTTCTGAATTTGCTCGTGCGTTTTTACGCACGGTCAACTTCGACCGTGCATGAGTAGAATGCACGGGCACGGCTGCTTCGTCTTCCTGGCCTTTGTTCTCAATTAATATCGCACGATTCACGCACGGTCGTGTGTTCGACCGTGCGTGACCAAATTTTTTATTGTTTTCTATAAAAGCGCAGATTTCTGCCCTAATCAAGGTTCGATCTTCTTTCTCGCGCCCAAGAGCTCCAGTTTCACCCTTTTTCGCCGCTCCATCGCCGCCCACCTTCGGGAGGAGCTCCGGCCGCCATTCTCTTGCAAATCTCTAGCCGGAGCATCATATAGGCCTACTTCATTGTTTGTGCACCTCTAAAGCTCCATTTTGAGGGATTTTCTGCTGCATATATGAAGTTCTCCGGTGAGATCGTGGCCAAGGAAGATTGACGGAGAAGACGGGTACAATAGAAGAAGGTGACAGCTCTTCCGGACCCCGGACGGCAGTTGGAGCCCGAGCTCGGCAAGGATTGACAACCCTAGATTCCGGCTGTGAACCTCCGATGAGTCTCCGTGCTTTGGTTGTAATCAAAACCACCCTTATTGTAGTATTATTTTTCTTCTATTATTTGTGTGCATGGATAATGTATGCTAAATCTTGCTGTCATTTATTATATTTTATGTCTATGTGAAATATCTTTGTGGTCTATTTTAGTGAGGAGCGCCCCATTCCATCTTCCATCCCGCCGTCACGTTCGTGTGCCACACTAGCAATTTCTAGTGGCGTGCTTGTCGACGAGGTGCTTGCGACCCTCATTCCGCCTGCTTACTCGCCCATCCGCCTAGTGAAGCGTGGCATAGCGGCCTGTGTAATCCATTCGCCTAACGAAGCAGCATGCTCAAGGCCTGCACAATTCGATTCCGCTTGCCTACTCGTCCATCCACCCTTGCGAAGCAGCGCGCTCAAGGCCTGCCTAGTCTCCATCCCGCCAAGCGAAGCATTGCATAACGGCATTGCATAGTAGTAGTTGAGTAGTTGTTTTCTTTTATTTTCCACAAACCAATCCATCGTTTCCGCAATCCATCCGCTCGAAAGGACTTCAATCTCAAGTCCTTCCTCAATAGTTAACTTCTCCTTACTGTGTTCCTTCGAGATCGATACTTGGGGATTCACTTCCACATTTTATATTACTTGAACGATAAGTACACTGTCATTTTGTGCCGCAGTCTAGCTACCGCCTATAGCGGTGTGCGAGATTTGCGCATCAAGTTTTTGGCGCCATTGCTGGGGAACACAGACGTGTGAGTTTTCTGGAGAGGGAGAATCTGAGAGAGAAGCCCTTCCATTTTTTATCGCGTCCTTTTTGTTTTATTTCTTTGTATTCTGTTTTTCTATTTTATATTAGGTTGCTTTAGTAGGTATTGTTAGGTGCAGTATTTTGTACAACAGTTCTCTTTATTTTGAATCATTTTATCTTCACACTATGTGAGCTTCATTTAATATTCGTTGTCGTTGGTGTGGAGATATCTCTCACGCCAGTGATAGATGTCCAAAGGGAGATAATGGCCCTAGCACTCATGGCCCAGTATATGGAGCACTGACTTCGTCTGGTACTCCATATGTTGCGCGGAAGTCCTATGGCTATTCTGCTGCGCCTTTACCGTCATACTTATTTTTGGCTTCAACACCTGCTGTGCCAAAGAAACCCGCAAGGTAGTGCTTGTTTTGTCAGAGCACGGATCATGCCTTGAAGGATTGTGTTGCATTTCTTCGCCAATTGGACGAGGATGACGAGCCGGATATCCGGATCGTCCAGACTCCTACTTCTGGCAGCACACCTTCAACATGTGGTTATGTACCTGTATCACCTTCATGCTTTGAAGGGGATGATGTGGACACAGTCACCAGATGTGTGGCTGATCTAGGCACTGACATGGCTGAGCCCATCTCCCCTGTGCATCCATCACCGTGCGTGGATTCGATTCTTTGTGAGGAATTGGTGCTTGACTTTTATCCAAGCACTATTCCTCCCCTTATTATGCATTCTACAGTCGTCTTTGACGACATTGTCGATGATGTGTCGCAAGATGAGGCTGGCGATCTAAGTATTATGCATGTTCCTATGGAGGAGGACAACCTTCTAGGTGAAGAGGAGTTTTCCTCAGCACCGGTGGAGGAAGTCCAAATCTTAAGCATGGCCACTGTTGATCCCACCGAACCTTGTAGCATTGATGACAATGTTGGCATTATTTTACTTCCCCAACCTGATGGGAGTGAGACCAGGATCACTCCCCCGATTGAGTTTTATTCATGTTCTTCTTGTTGTTTATTTCTTGATTCCCTTTCTCTATCTAAGCCTGTGCAGGTTGAGTCTTCACAGGTACTCCAGGAGGACTTGGAGCATGATGCTCAAGTCAATGATGAGAGCATTCTCTTATGTGAGGAGGTTGATCCTCCCTCCATAGAGGAAGCTCCACTCATTGCCTTCTCCTCCTGCTGCCTCCCTGGAGATGACACCTTGCTGGGCAAGGATTTATTTTGTGGTGAGACGAGTGAGGACCAGCCTTCCTCCTCTTCTTACTTCCTATTTCCTTTACCTGTGTTAAGCAGGTATTATTATTTAGGTAGAGGGGTAATTGTTCTGTCGCCGTATTGGTACCCACTACCGACACGCATATTAGAACAGTTACATGTTCATTTCCTTTTTCATACTCCCATTAGCTAGAACTGTATTAAATTTGAATAAGTCGTGCTGGGAGGACAATAACCCCAGTAGTTATCTTACCTTTCCTGCAATGTTAGTTTATCTAGTTTGTTTAGTTAGTTGTACTTTATTTTAGTTTGTATATTTTCTTTTGTTTTTGCGGAGCTCACCCATGCAGGTTCTTTTTCTGGTTGGGGATGTTGCAGCTTTGTCTTGGATTTCTAGCGTCTTCTGGTATGCTCATTTGTTGAGCATTGGGTACTCTCTTCCCCTAGATCTTTTCTGAATTTCATAACTATATATTGTGTGTATTGTCTAGTTTAAGTCTGGGGGAGAGCAGTTTTGTGTGCCCACTCACGTGCACTTTTGCATAGCATGCTAGAAGTATTTTATTTTCAGTTATATTATATGTTCATTTTCATTGCACTTCACTGCGCCCACTATGCATGCACTTACTTGCGAGTGCTACCGTGCCAAATTTCCTTTTGGAATGGAGTCGGGAAGTCAATTGTGTTAGCTAAGAATTGTGGTTTGGAGTACGATGTTGACTCCAGTAGTGTTCTAATCGAATACTCATGTTTTGCATAGAATTTTGTGTATAAGTTATCTCTATTTTCATGCTTTGTACCTTTATTCTTATCTAATCTAGTAATTAGAGTTTTATTTTACTCAAATCATGAACCTGTGCCGATCTACCGGTGGTGTAGGTGAGTTGGTATCGAACGCTAGATTCATATTTCTCGAGTCGGGGGAAAGAGTTATCTTTCTCGGTGGCTAAGAACTCTCCCCTAGCGACTCTCGAAACATAGGCACCGGGTAGTTCTAACGCTTAGCATGATGTAGGCCATTCTTTGGGCCGTTTGAGCTTTGAGACAAAACTAGAAATTCACCCTTGCTACCCAATTTTGAGCCTATCCCTCCTTTTCTATTTAGCTCCACCGCTCTCGCTTAAGCCAAGATTACCAAACCTGTATGCGCACGTGTTTCGAGCTTTATAGTATAACTGATTATTGTGATGTGCTGTTATTTATGGATACACATTTGGATTGCTTAAGTTGAAGAAAAAAAAGTATTAGTGAGCTGAAAATTGAAAAGATTAGCGCTTCAAAAGAAAAAAAAATTGAGCTTTATATTCTAATTCAAAAATTCTGAATTGTTTGATAGGAATTACTTTATATTGGGTGTTGGCGATGAACATATCAGCATTATTTGTTGCCGGGGTTTACAAATTGTATTTCTCAAATGTGTTAGGCGCGTTAGCCTCCGAGTTTATCATTGTATATCCTACCGCAACCTAAGCCACATATTTACCTGAAAGCCTTATTGACTTGTGTGTAGTTTTACCTAATGCTGTGGAGAGAGTGTGAAAGTGCGAGCTTATGGCTCCCGACACCGATGGATTTCAGTGGAGTTAGTTCCGTATCCCGTATTTTTCGAAATACTCGTCTGAGCACGTCTCTACATTCTCCCTACACGCGACTGGCAGATCACACTTGGTTCAGCTTTTGAGTAAACTAATCTCTTATTTACTATTTTAGATATTTGTAAATTACTTTGCATAGTAGAAATTTCTTCTACGAGAGTTTTATGCACATGATTATTTGATTTCACATATTACTCCTAGCCACAATCACCTTTCTAACCCTTGTTTTTCCCGTCCGCCGAGAGTAGTTTGCTCGGGACGCGCAAACAGGTAAGTCTGAGGGTGTGATGAGTCTCATTTATATACACATATTTGGACTCATCTGAGCTTATTTTCATGCATATGCACTTCACTTTTAGTCCTTTATTGCTTATATTTCACTTGAACACATTTCTTCACAAAGTGCACTCTTTGATCCCGTTTTGGTGTGCAATTGCGCGCTTTATTATTGGGAGCAAGCACATTGTGCTCCCCATTCTTTTTCTGTTATTATGCTTGTGCTGGAGGTGTGTTCCCAGCGTGTGGATTTGTTGTGCAGGTGGGCAGATCATCCATACTGCCCAGAATTCACCCTGTATGAATCGCACGGTCGTGCGTTCACTTGACGCACGGTCGTGCGTTCGACCGTGCGTGACCAAATTTCTGATTGTTTTCTATAAAAGCGCAGATTTCTGCCCTAATCAAGGATCGGTCTTCTTTCCCGCGCCCAAGAGCTCCAGTTTCACCCTTTTTCGCCGCTCCATTGCCGCCCACCTTCGGGAGGAGCTCCGGCCGCCATTCTCTTGCAAATCTCTAGCCGGAGCATCCTCTAGGCCTCCTCCATTGTTCGTGCACCTCCAAAGCTCCATTTTGAGGGATTTTCTGCTGCATATATGAAGTTCTCCGGTGAGATCGTGGCCAAGGAAGATTGACGGAGAAGACGGGTACAATAGAAGAAGGTGACAGCTCTTTCGGACCCCGGACGGCAGTTGGAGCCCGAGCTCGGACAAGGATTGACAACCCTAGATTCCGGTCGTGAACCTCTGATGAGTCTCCGTGCTTTGGTTGTAATCTAAACTCCCCTTCATATTGTAGTACTATTTTTCTTCTATTATTTGTGTGCATGGATAATGTATGTTAAATCTTGTTATGTCATTTAGTATATTTTATGTCTATGTGAAATATCTCTGTGGTCTATTTTAGTGAGGAGCGCCCCATTCCATCTTCCATCCCGCCATCACGTTCGTGTGTCGCACTAGCAATTGCTAGTGGCATGCTTGTCGACAAGGTGCTTGCGACCCTCATTCCGCCTGCCTACTCGCCCATCCGCCTAATGAAGCGTGGCATAGTGGCCTGTGTAATCCATTCGCCTAACGAAGCAGTGCGCTCAAGGCCTGCACAGTTCGATTCCGCTTGCCTACTCGTCCATCCGCCCTTGCGAAGCAGCGCGCTCAAGGCCTGCCTAGTCTTCATCCCGCCAAGCGAAGCATTGCATAGGAGTAGCTGAGTAGTTGTGATCACCCTCTCATGTATATGTATACTCCATTGTTAATGTAATTAGTAACCATTCTCAAACTCTATCACAAGATACTACTACAATCTCAACTCAAAAAATATTCAATAGCAATCAATATCCCAAGCATGGTACCTTATCTCAGTGGGGACATGTTCAAGGTAGATATCTTTACTACATTCTACATGTTCTCTAATAAAATGATACCTTATCTCTATATGTTTAGTCCTGCTATGAGAGACAAGATTCTTAGCAATAGAGATAGCATTGGATGAGTCACAAAATAGTGGAGAATTACTTACCTTGAGGTTGTAGCCATCTAGCTGGCGATGTATCCACAGCAATTGTGCACAGCAATGTACTCAGACTCAGCTGTGGATATTGCCACACTAGTCTGCTTCTTGCTACTCCAAGAGATCAACCTCCTTCCTAGGAATTCACAAGTTCCACTTGTGTTTTTCCTATCTTCTTTGCATCCTGCAAAATCTGCATCTGAAAAGCTAGTCAGTCCAAAATCATTGTTCTTAGGGTACCAAAGGCCAAGATGTTGGCTGCCTTTAAGGTATCTTAAAATCCTCTTTGCAGATGAGTAGTGAGATTCCTTAGGGCATGCTTGTTACCTAGCACAAACACATGTTGCATACCTAATGTCTGGTGATAAGTAATAAAATATATGTATTTTTGGTATAAGTATTAGTATAGTTTTAATTAATATTGTGAATTTTCTATGTAAATTAATGAATAAATTGCTTCTTTATTATTTCTGGTTTCTAACTTAGTTTTATTTTTGTTTTTGCAATTTTTTGCAAAATTTTCACAGGTCACGCCCTCAGACACGCCCGTGACCAAGGGCGTGTAATTTTAAAGATCAAATATCAACGGGACGGCTCAATTCAGATCAAATCCCGACAAATCGCTCAAGTCACGCCCGAGGTCACGCCCGTGACCAAGGGCGTGTAATTTTAAAAGCCAAATTTCCAGCTGGCAGCCGTTTTCAGGTGAAATCTCGAAGAGTTGATCAAGTCACGCCCGTGACTCTACAAGTCACGCCCGTGTTCCAGCAGAGTCACGCCCGTGAGCCGCCAGCGTGTCACGTCTCGAAGCCGCACCCATGCTGCCGACATCAGCCAGCCATAGTCACGCCCGTGACTCACCAAGTCACGCCCGTGACATACCAAGTCACGCCCGTGTGCAGCCATGTTTGACGGCCAGACCTTCCAGAAGGCGGCGAATACAGCCGAGCAAATGTCACGCCCTAAGTCACGGCCGTGACATTCAAGTCACGCCCGTGACCTAGGGCGTGTAAAACTCAAATTTTCCCTATAAATAGAGGGGCTCGGCTGAAGTTATTTTCATCCAAATTTTGAGTGGTTTTTGTTGTATTGTGAGTTCTTTTGAGTGATTGTGAGCTTCTCTTCTGCATTTCAGTTTAAGTTCGTTTGTAGTTTTTTTTTCGTCTTCCTAGTCTAGTTGTAATGCTGATTTCAGAAATAAAATGATGTTTTTCTCATTTGGATCATCTTCTTTTTATTAATGTTAGTGTGTGTGCGTGTATGAGTTTAGCTTTATTGCTTTCATAATTTAGTTTTATTGCTTTTATAGTTAGTTTTATTGCTTTCATAATCTAGGTTTACTGTTTTCATAGCTTAGATTTACAAGCTTTCATAAAATAGTTTTATCGTTTTCTTTTTCGCCTTATTTTATCGCTTTCATTTTAAACGCTTTCTTTTTCAGTTTCTTTTAGAGTGTGTGCGTGTATGAGATAGTATTTTCCTTTTTTGTAGCTTAGTTTTTATTTCAGTCTTTATATAACTGCTATATACCACCCCCTTCTCAAATAAGAGGCTAATTTACTTTAGCACTTATTTAAGTCGGTTGGGACGGATATTATTTCTGCACCTTTATAAGTCTTTTCATTTCTATACCATCCCCTTCTCAAATAAGAGGCTAATTTACTTTAGCACTTATTTAAGTTGGTTGGGACGGATATTATTTCTGCACCTTTATAAGTCTTTTCATTTCTATACCACCCCCTTCTTAAATAAGAGGCTAAGAACTTTTTAGCACTTGTTTAAGGTGGTTGGGACGGATATTATTACTGTTTTTATATAAGTCTTTTTATTTCCTTTTTATCCGCTTATATCCGCTTTAATTATCAAACATGTATTTTTCAACCGATAATGCCGTCTCCATTCCGATGAGTGGCTAATTTTCTTTAGCGCACGACGTCGAAGAGCATTGGGACACAAAAATGGTTTTTCTATAAAAATTAAAACATCTCTTTCTAAAATAATTAACGCTTAAGGTTTACCCGAGAGTCACGTTGAGTGGAGCCACATAATCGATGTGTGGTTTTCATTTCCGTTTTCGTACCTAGTTAGCCGAGAGGCTCGTGTGTACGGACTGATCACTCACGGGTAAAGAGAAGTGCGCTCTACCCTCGAGAGAGGACGAGGTAACTCTTCCGAATTGGAAATAAAAACCCAATAGCGGGGTTCGTATCATAAAGCGAGTATTAAGAACATTCGATTGTAGAACGAGAGTTCGGTCGAATATTCATAATCTCAGGTGGGCGTACCCTCGAGAGAGGAGCGTTCATAATTATGGAACCTCCACGGCCAAGTCATCTTAATATTTTGAAAAGTCATCACTTTTAATTCTACGAAAAATCTATTTTCGTCTCAAGGTAATTCGACGTCGCGCGCTATATTTCTCATCACTTAGAACTCTAGTAAATCGCTTAAATCATCTTTCGCATTTTATCATTTAGAACTCTAGTTAAATCAACTAAAAATATTATTCCGATAAAATAATAGTTCGTCCCTCGAAGTAGCATAATCAACACGACCCGCGGAAATATACGATCCCGATATTTTCTAAAAATATCCTGTATTACTTGCGATAAGGTATACTTGCCTTTATCAAATGATTAATTTGGACTAAAAATTCAAACACAGCTTTTCAAACTCATTTAGTGCAAAACTCTCCTTTTCTACTATTCAATTCAATAGAATTCGGCATTGTAGCCGAAGCGTAATTGTCAATATTCCGAAAGAAGAAAAAGATCGTTACTTCTATCCTTCGATAGGATAACGGTTAATTTCTCAAAGTAGGAGTACTTGCGAGACTCTTCGAAAATATCCGCCAATTCTAAACTCTTAATAAAAAGGTTATCTTTTATTTATAAAACAAAAAGAAGAAGCCCAAGTAATCACCAAGTTTTTGGCGCCGTTGCCGGGGACCTTTGTGTTGTTATTTGAAAGTAGGAACTGCTATTAATTTTATTCCTTATCTATATATTACAAAAAAAAAAGGCACAAAAAAAAAAAAAGAGGTTACAAAACTAATAAAAAAAAAAAAAATCATATAAATATAAAAACTTATATTATATTAAAAAAAAAATATAATAATAATAAAACAGAAAATCCAAAAATATTATTTTTTAGTTTATGACCCGAGGAAACTCCTCGGACGATTCGACTATTCCTTTTGACCCCGAAATCGAGCGCACTCTTCGTGAGCGCATCCGATCTCGTGATCAAAACTTACTCGAAACCCCCGAAGAGTCAATCAGAGATACTGTAAATATGGGCGATCCAATTCCAAATGCGGCCCCGGCCCGGACCATGGCATATTATGCCCGGCCGAATTTGGAAGATACAGGATCCAGTATTACTCGCCCGACAGTTAATAATAATAATTTTGAAATAAAATCCAGCATAATTCAAATGGTACAACAGTCGATTCAGTTCGACGGTTTGCCAGATGAGGACCCAAATCAGCACCTTTCAAACTTTTTAGAAATATGCGACACCTTTAAAATTAATGGCGTCACTGATGACGCCATTCGTTTACGCTTATTTCCATTTTCGCTACGGTCAAAGGCCAAATCATGGTTGACTTCTCTTCCGAGAGGGTCCATAACCACGTGGGCCCAATTGACGGAATTTTTCTTAACTAAGTATTTTCCTCCGTCAAAAACCGCAAAACTACGCACGGATATCACATCCTTTGTGCAATTCGATTCCGAGTCTCTTTATGAGACTTGGGAGCGTTTTAAGGAATATTTGCGTAGGTGTCCTCATCACGCGCTACCAACTTGGCTACAGGTCCAAACGTTTTATAATGGTTTAAATTTTTCTACACGGCAGATGATTGATGCGGCTTCCGGGGGAACGTTAAACAACAAAACCCCAGAGACCGCTCAAGCTCTGATCGACGAAATGGCCATGAATGCGTACCAATGGAACGTGCCAAGGTCGCGTCCTACTAAACCGGCTGGTCTTTTTGAAGTGGACGCCACTACTTTCTTAGCCTCACAGGTAGAGCGGCTAAGTAAGCAGGTGGCGGAGATGACTGTTTCCTCCTCCACTCCCGCTTGGAATAATAATAATAATAATAATAACGTAATCGAAGAATCGGTGGATTACCTCGGTAATCCGGTTAGGCCCCCCTTCAACCCTAATAACAACCCGTATAGTAATACTTATAATCTAGGTTGGAGGAGCCACCCTAATTTCTCCTGGAGCAATCCTAACAATGCTCAGAGGCCCCCAAATATGAATCCTCAGGGATTTCCGCAAGGATTTCCGCAGGGATTCCAGCCTCCTCCTCCAAAACCTTCGCCGCTCGAAGATATTTTGTCTAAATACATCGCGTCCAACGATTCAAATATCCGGAATCTTACCGGATCGATTAAAAGCTTGGAAAACCAGGTTGGACAACTTGCAAAGATGGTCTCCGAGCGGCCATACGGAGCTTTACCAGGGAATACAGAGCCAAACCCAAGGGAAAATGCCAACGCTATAACCCTTCGAAGCGGCAAGGAGGTCGTCTCCCCATTGCGGGTTGAGCCTAAGGTATGCATTTCGCCTCCGACCCCTCCACCCTCTTCTTCGATTCTAATTGCTCCAGCTTCTCCGGTTGTGCCAAATGTTTCGAGTCCTCGAATTCCTTACCCGTCTAAAATTAATAAAGAGAAGGAGGACGAAAATTATCAAAAATTTTTGCGTATTTTAAAACAAATTCAAATAAACGTCCCCTTCTGCGAGGCACTCTCCCAAATGCCGAAATATGCGAAATATCTTAAAGAGTTGCTTTCTAATAAAAAGCGACTCGAGGATGTTTCGCGTGTTTCCCTTAATGCGGAATGTTCGGCTGTTCTCCTTAACAAATTGCCGCCAAAACTAAACGACCCGGGACGGTTCTCCATCCCGTGTCTCTTTGGCAATATGTTAATAAAGTACGCTCTTGCAGACTTAGGCGCCAGCATCAATTTGATGCCTTTTTCTCTTTTCAAAAAACTCAATTTAGGCGTCCCGAGTCCGACAAAAATGAGCATCCAACTCGCGGATCGCTCGGTAAAGTACCCAATCGGGGTAGCGGAAGATGTTCTGGTCATGGTTGACAAGTTTATCTTCCCGGTAGACTTTGTCATCCTGGACATAGAGGAGGACGTCGAGGTACCCATCATCCTCGGTCGCCCCTTTCTCGCAACCTCCCGTGCGTTAATCGATGTCAGTAACGGTCGCCTCCTCCTTCGAGTTGGAGACGACGAAGTTACTTTACATATCAACCCCTCCATGCGGAACTCACTATCGAATGATGATTCCTGTTTCAATTTGGAATCCGCGTTTGTGGACGAGTGTTCTTCTCTTTCAGAATTGCTATCCTTAATGATAGACGATTCGGATCTGGCGAATCAACCTCCTTTAGAAGAATTACCGCCAGATTCGCCTTTCGAGCCTTTCGACTCGAAAGATTTAAAAATCTCCACTTCCTACGAAGAACCTCCGGTCTTGGAGCTTAAGCAACTCCCCGACCATCTAAAATATGCTTTTCTAGCCGCGAACTTAAAGCTTCCGGTTATAATATCTTCTACTTTAACTGATTCAGAAACATCCGAATTGGTTGAAGTTTTATCTAAACATCGCCGTGCAATTGCATGGCAAATTTCCGATATCAGGGGAATTAACCCCTCATTCTGCTCCCACAAAATTTTTCTCGAAGAAAACCCCCGCAAAACAATTCAGCCTCAACGACGACTTAACCCGAACATGCGGGAAGTCGTTAAGACTGAAATTATTAAACTCCTTGATGCGGGGATTATCTATCCTATTTCCGACAGTACGTGGGTAAGCCCCGTACAAGTCGTCCCGAAAAAGGGCGGTATAACGGTCGTGGCAAACACGAATAACGAATTAATCCCAACTCGTACTGTTACGGGTTGGAGGGTGTGCATCGACTACAGAAAACTAAACGATGCCACCAGAAAAGACCACTTTCCGTTACCGTTTATTGATCAAATCTTAGAGCGTCTCTCCGGTCACCCTTTTTATTGCTTCCTTGATGGTCTCTCGGGATTTTTCCAAATCCCTATTTCACCCGAGGACCAAGAAAAAAACGACTTTTACTTGCCCTTTCGGCACCTTCGCATATCGGAGGATGCCGTTTGGCCTCTGTAACGCGCCAGCTACATTCCAAAGATGTATGCTGGCAATATTTGGCGAGCTAGTAGAAGACATAATGGAAGTCTTCATGGATGACTTCTCCGTCTTTGGAAACTCTTTTAAAAATTGTTTAAAAAATTTAGATAGAGTCCTCCAACGGTGCGAGGAGACGAACTTAGTCTTGAACTGGGAGAAATGCAACTTCATGGTCCGAGAGGGTTTAGTCCTCGGCCATAAAATTTCTTCCAAGGGGATGGAGGTCGATAAGGCCAAAGTCGCTATAATTGAACAACTTCCTGTTCCTTCGAACGTCAAATCAATTAGAAGTTTTCTTGGCCACGCAGGTTTTTATCGGCGGTTCATTCAAGATTTTTCAAAAATAACCAAACCGCTAACTCACCTCCTGGAAAAAGATTCCCCATTCATTTTTGACACGGCCTGCGTAGAGGCGTTTAATTTTATTAAAAAGCAACTTATCAATTCTCCAATTCTGGTGGCGCCAGATTGGTCTCTTCCGTTTGAAATTATGTGCGACGCGAGCGATATCGCAGTAGGAGCTGTCTTAGGCCAACGCGTAAATAAATATTTTCATCCAATATATTACGCTTCTCGCACACTCAATGCCGCACAGGCTAACTACACCACAACGGAAAAGGAACTTCTCGCCGTCATCTTTGCTTTTGATAAATTCCGACCCTACGTAACCCTTTCACATGTAATCGTTTTCACTGATCACTCCGCCTTGAAATATCTTTTGGCCAAAGTTGATGCTAAGCCTCGCTTACTTCGATGGATCCTCCTTTTACAGGAATTTGACTTAGAGATCCGGGATAAGAAGGGGGCTGAAAATTTAGCAGCCGACCACCTCTCACGTTTAGAACACCCCGTCGCAGAAGCGCTCGTCGAACCCGAAATAGACGATCGATTTCCTGAGGAGCGACTTTTAATCATAAATAATACCAAAACTTCTTCTACCCCTTGGTTCGCAGATTACGCGAACTATTTAGTCGCGCGGGTCCTTCCAAAAGATTTTTCGACTCAGCAGAAGAAGAAATTCTTCTCTGACTTAAAAAACTACTTTTGGGAGGACCCCTTTCTCTTTCGAGTCTGCGCAGACCAAGTGATACGAAGATGTGTTTCCAGCGAGGAGGGTGCGCAAATATTGCGACACTGCCATGAGGGGCCGGCTGGAGGGCATTATCAAGCCAACCGGACCGCGCGGAAAGCGTTAGAGTCAGGCTTTTATTGGCCCACTCTCTTTAAGGATGCTCACACTTTTGTGAGTATATGCGATAGCTGCCAGCGGTCGGGTAACATCTCCCGTCGTGACGAGATGCCCCAAAATTTTTATTTAGAATGCGAAATTTTCGATTTGTGGGGCATAGACTTTGTAGGCCCCCTACCTCCTTCTTTTAATAATCGCTATATCTTAGTGGCGGTCGACTATGTATCTAGGTGGGCGGAAGCGCAAGCTCTGCCCACCAATGATGCGCGAGTCGTCGTCCATTTTCTAAAAAAATTATTTTCTCGCTTTGGCACGCCCCGTGCAATAGTAAGTGATAGGGGCACGCACTTCTGCAATGCCCAGTTTTCAAAAATTTTATCTAAATACGGCGTCACGCATAAGCTCGCCACCGCCTATCACCCCCAAACGAGCGGCCAAGTAGAGGTAGTAAATCGCGAGATAAAACGCATTCTGGAAAAAACCGTCTCTTTAAATAGGAAGGATTGGTCCTCAAAACTCGACGACGCGTTATGGGCGTATCGTACGGCATACAAGACCGCTATCGGTTGTACGCCCTATCGATTAGTCTACGGCAAAGCGTGCCATTTACCGGTAGAATTAGAACACCGCGCTTTTTGGGCCTTAAAATTTTTAAATCTCGATTCGAACTTAGCCTCCGAGAATAGGAAATTCCAACTCAATGAACTCGATGAATGGCGTGCGAACGCTTATGAGAGTAATAAATTTTATAAGGAGCGTTCTAAGTTCTACCACGATCGAAAAATTAAATTTCCAAAAACTTTCGCGCCGGGCGATCTTGTCCTTCTTTATAATTCACGTCTTCGTCTTTTTCCGGGTAAGCTCAAATCCCGCTGGTCCGGCCCCTTTGCAGTCAAAGAGGTTTGGCCGTATGGGACCGTTCTTATCTCTCACCCCGAAAAAGGCGATTTTAAAGTCAACGGCCACCGTTTAAAACTATATCTTGCGGGCGATCCGGTGGACGGACACACAGAATCTTTAACCCTCCCCAATTTATAATCTCACCACGCCAAATGCGTCAAGCTACGCGACGGTAAACAAAGCGCTCGTGGGAGGCACCCCATATTTATCTAATATTTTTATTATGCTTTTTCTCTATTTTTGCAGGGTTTCTTCCGACCCCGCCAGCTTTACTTCAGGGAAGCCTTTTTGCTTCCTTTTTCCTTTTGTATATATTGCATTGTTATTTTCCCTTCTTCATACTTACATTACAACATTGGGGACAATGTTGGGTTTTACGTATGGGGGTGTATTTCCCGTTTTCAAAAAAAAAAAATAACAAAAAAAAAAAATAACAAAAAAAACAAAAAAAAAAATAATAAAAGCAAAAAACTCCAAAAATAATAAACCCTACTTTACTTTTATTCTTAAAGCATTTAGTTTCGAGAGTATATGTTTGTGGATTTTCATAATCGCTCGTTTTACTATTTGTTTGTTTATCTAAGATCGATAGATTTAAACGTTCGGGGTTACGTTTTAAAGAATATCTTGTGTTTTTAATTTAAATAGAGACTTTGTTATCAAGCACTACTTCTACTAGCTAAAATAGAGACATGTGTATTATGTTAGCAAAACAACTTTAGACTGCAATTATCCCTACTTTATGTCTTCAGGAATCTAGGAATATTCAACTTACTAAGGTTGCTCTCAAAACTTTTTTTATTATTCTAGAATTTCTCTTGAAAACCCCTTGTATACACCAATTTAGCATGGCAAAAACACAAAAAGAAGAAAAAAAAAGATCTTATGTCAATGGGAATACAAAAATTCCGTAAACATAGGCACCCAATATTTGTTAAAAGAAATCCTATGTCAATGGGAATTGCAAATTCCGTAAACACAGGCATTGGGTTAATTAAAAAGGTCAATTTTCCCTCGTCCCTCGTACACCAACGATGGGAGTCAAAGGAAACTTTATAAGAGGGGTGAGATGATACAATTCATCACCCCTAATCCAAGTACTCTTCTATTTGCCAAGGCTTTTTTCCCCCTTTTCCCTTAACCAAATTATTGTTTCTAGTTCTAATTCAAAAAATCATTTGAGAGCATAATTAGTAACTTATATTTTTCCTTTATGTTTCTTTAAACAAAGGTTATTATAATTTCGATCTAATCTCGTTTACTAATGATTGCAATTTTGTTTGCTATTTGGTTAATTAAGAAGTCTTTTGGCCAGGACATTTCTTCTACTTAAATCATTTGCATAATTTAGGACTTAACTCTTATTACTCCGAATTTTTATTTTTCAGTCTCTTATGATTAAAATAAAACGATAGCCAAAAATTAGAACTTATGTTAATCCCGTATAGATCTCTCTTACTTTTGCCCTGGAATAGCAAAAGCTTAAGTATGGGGGTATTTGATAAGTAATAAAATATATGTATTTTTGGTATAAGTATTAGTATAGTTTTAATTAATATTGTGAATTTTCTATGTAAATTAATGAATAAATTGCTTCTTTATTATTTCTGGTTTCTAACTTAGTTTTATTTTTGTTTTTGCAATTTTTTGCAAAATTTTCACAGGTCACGCCCTCAGACACGCCCGTGACCAAGGGCGTGTAATTTTAAAGATCAAATATCAACGGGACGGCTCAATTCAGATCAAATCCCGACAAATCGCTCAAGTCACGCCCGAGGTCACGCCCGTGACCAAGGGCGTGTAATTTTAAAAGCCAAATTTCCAGCTGGCAGCCGTTTTCAGGTGAAATCTCGAAGAGTTGATCAAGTCACGCCCGTGACTCTACAAGTCACGCCCGTGTTCCAGCAGAGTCACGCCCGTGAGCCGCCAGCGTGTCACGTCTCGAAGCCGCACCCATGCTGCCGACATCAGCCAGCCATAGTCACGCCCGTGACTCACCAAGTCACGCCCGTGACATACCAAGTCACGCCCGTGTGCAGCCATGTTTGACGGCCAGACCTTCCAGAAGGCGGCGAATACAGCCGAGCAAATGTCACGCCCTAAGTCACGGCCGTGACATTCAAGTCACGCCCGTGACCTAGGGCGTGTAAAACTCAAATTTTCCCTATAAATAGAGGGGCTCGGCTGAAGTTATTTTCATCCAAATTTTGAGTGGTTTTTGTTGTATTGTGAGTTCTTTTGAGTGATTGTGAGCTTCTCTTCTGCATTTCAGTTTAAGTTCGTTTGTAGTTTTTTTTTCGTCTTCCTAGTCTAGTTGTAATGCTGATTTCAGAAATAAAATGATGTTTTTCTCATTTGGATCATCTTCTTTTTATTAATGTTAGTGTGTGTGCGTGTATGAGTTTAGCTTTATTGCTTTCATAATTTAGTTTTATTGCTTTTATAGTTAGTTTTATTGCTTTCATAATCTAGGTTTACTGTTTTCATAGCTTAGATTTACAAGCTTTCATAAAATAGTTTTATCGTTTTCTTTTTCGCCTTATTTTATCGCTTTCATTTTAAACGCTTTCTTTTTCAGTTTCTTTTAGAGTGTGTGCGTGTATGAGATAGTATTTTCCTTTTTTGTAGCTTAGTTTTTATTTCAGTCTTTATATAACTGCTATATACCACCCCCTTCTCAAATAAGAGGCTAATTTACTTTAGCACTTATTTAAGTCGGTTGGGACGGATATTATTTCTGCACCTTTATAAGTCTTTTCATTTCTATACCATCCCCTTCTCAAATAAGAGGCTAATTTACTTTAGCACTTATTTAAGTTGGTTGGGACGGATATTATTTCTGCACCTTTATAAGTCTTTTCATTTCTATACCACCCCCTTCTTAAATAAGAGGCTAAGAACTTTTTAGCACTTGTTTAAGGTGGTTGGGACGGATATTATTACTGTTTTTATATAAGTCTTTTTATTTCCTTTTTATCCGCTTATATCCGCTTTAATTATCAAACATGTATTTTTCAACCGATAATGCCGTCTCCATTCCGATGAGTGGCTAATTTTCTTTAGCGCACGACGTCGAAGAGCATTGGGACACAAAAATGGTTTTTCTATAAAAATTAAAACATCTCTTTCTAAAATAATTAACGCTTAAGGTTTACCCGAGAGTCACGTTGAGTGGAGCCACATAATCGATGTGTGGTTTTCATTTCCGTTTTCGTACCTAGTTAGCCGAGAGGCTCATGTGTACGGACTGATCACTCACGGGTAAAGAGAAGTGCGCTCTACCCTCGAGAGAGGATGAGGTAACTCTTCCGAATTGGAAATAAAAACCCAATAGCGGGGTTCGTATCATAAAGCGAGTATTAAGAACATTCGATTGTAGAACGAGAGTTCGGTCGAATATTCATAATCTCAGGTGGGCGTACCCTCGAGAGAGGAGCGTTCATAATTATGGAACCTCCACGGCCAAGTCATCTTAATATTTTGAAAAGTCATCACTTTTAATTCTACGAAAAATCTATTTTCGTCTCAAGGTAATTCGACGTCGCGCGCTATATTTCTCATCACTTAGAACTCTAGTAAATCGCTTAAATCATCTTTCGCATTTTATCATTTAGAACTCTAGTTAAATCAACTAAAAATATTATTCCGATAAAATAATAGTTCGTCCCTCGAAGTAGCATAATCAACACGACCCGCGGAAATATACGATCCCGATATTTTCTAAAAATATCCTGTATTACTTGCGATAAGGTATACTTGCCTTTATCAAATGATTAATTTGGACTAAAAATTCAAACACAGCTTTTCAAACTCATTTAGTGCAAAACTCTCCTTTTCTACTATTCAATTCAATAGAATTCGGCATTGTAGCCGAAGCGTAATTGTCAATATTCCGAAAGAAGAAAAAGATCGTTACTTCTATCCTTCGATAGGATAACGGTTAATTTCTCAAAGTAGGAGTACTTGCGAGACTCTTCGAAAATATCCGCCAATTCTAAACTCTTAATAAAAAGGTTATCTTTTATTTATAAAACAAAAAGAAGAAGCCCAAGTAATCACCATCTGGTCTACTAGCACTCACATACAATAGGGATCCAATAATATACTTGTACATGGATTCATCAAAGGGCTTTCCCTTCTCATCCTTGTCTAGGGAAATATTTGACCCCATGAGAGTTTTCATGGTGGAAGCAGATTCCATCCCAAACTTCTTGATAAGCTCCCTAGTGTACTTAGTCTGAGAGATGAATATTCCCCCATCAGGCTGTTTCACTTGGAGGCCTAAAAAGTACTTGAGCTCTCCCATACTGCTCATCTCAAACTCCCCCTATGTAAGGTTGGCAAACCTTTTGCAAAGGTTGTCATCAGTAGACCCAAAAATTATGTCATCAACAAAAATTTGGACTAGGAGACACTTGCCCTTTGTTTCCCTAAGAAATAATGTACTATCTATCTTTCCCCTCAAGAACTTGTTCTTGATGAGAAAGCTAGACAAGGTCTCACACCAAGCCATGGGGCTTGCTTTAGACCATATAATACTTTCCTAAGTAAATAAACATATGAGGTAACAGTTGGATGTACAAAACCTACTGGTTGTTTCACATATACCTCCTCTTTCACATTTCCATTTAGGAAGGGTGACTGGACATCCATCTGGTATACCTTGAACCCATTGTGGGTAGCATAGGCAAGGAATAGCCTAATTGCTTCTAACCTTGCAACTGGGGCAAAGGTTTGATCAAAGTCAATACCTTCTTCTTTCCTGTATCCCTTGGCTATCAGGCTAGCTTTATTCTTGATGATGATGTCATTCTCATCTAGCTTGTTTTTTAGATCCATTTGGTGACAATTATGTTGTGTCTTTGAGGTTTTGGCACCAACTTCCATACTTTGAACCTTTTGAATTGTAGAAGCTCTTATTGCATTGTTTGAATCCAGAATGTATCTTTATTAGCAATTCTTCAAACTTCTTGGGCTCCATCTGAGATAGAAAGCTCAGGAATAGAGCTTCATTATGAGCCATGCTTCTAGTGATCACCCTATGGTTCTCATCTCCAATTATCTAGTTTCTTGGATGATCCCTCAGATTCCTAGTTGCTGCAGGCAATCTGTCAACATCCTACAGCTCTTCTTCTGCAGCAGTAGGTTCTTCAGCATCCTATTGATCTTCATCTTCAAGAACAGCATACTCTAAATTAATTCTGCTGGTGCGGGGTATGTCTTGAATAGACATTTCTTGTATCTTTTGTTCATTATCTGTCAAAATAGTAGAACTAGACCAGCCCTTATAAAGTAGGCTGGTCTCATCAAATACAATATGCATAGACTCTTCTACAACATGAGCCTTCTTGTTGTATACTCTATAGGCTCTATTATGTGAGCTATATCCAAAGAGAACCCCAACATTGCATTTTTCAGCAAACTTTGTTAGTTGGGATTTTCCATAATTCAAAATATAGAATTTGCAACCAAAGATTCTAAAGTATGAAATTTTTGGTTGTTTGTCTTTCAGAATCTCATATGAGGTTATTCCAAGGGCATTATTGATGGAAGAACTATTGAGAACATAACAAGCAGTATTGACTTCCTCAACCCAGAAATATTCTAGAAGTGAGGAGTCACTAAGCAATGTTCTCCCAGCTTCTGTCAAGGTCCTATTTCTCCTCTCATCCACACCATTTTGTCGTGGAGTCCTTGGGGAGGAAAACTCTTGGGTAATACCAAATTCTTGACAAAACTTTTTCATGGCCCCAGATTGAAATTCTGTACTATGGTCGGTTCTAGTTCTAACCACAGTACATTGTAGTTCATTCTGGATTGCCTTGACATGGTTTATGAAGATATCTAAAGTATCAGATTTCTTCTTAAGGAAGAATACCCATGTATATTTTGAGTGATCATCAACAATCACTAAAGTATACAACTTCCCACCTAGGCTCTGAATGGACAAAGGACCAAACAAGTCCATATGCAATAGATATAGACATCTTTCAGTGTCTTTGGAGCCAAAAATTTTAAAGGTGACCCTAGTTTGCTTGCCCATTTGGCATGCATGATAGGGATCACTTTTAATACATTTCAAACTTGGACTATTCCTAACAAGATTTTTAGAAAATAGTCTATACATTGTCTTGTAGTTAATGTGGGCAAGTCAATTGTGCCATTGAACACAAAGAGATTCACTTTCATTAGCTACAAGACATACATGAGATAGAGATTTATTGCAAATAAAATCCAAGCAATAAATATTCCCACTCCTAGTGCCTGAGAGAATGATCTTCAAGTCAATTGACTTTTTGATCAAGCACTTGTCATTGTGGAATTCATTGACATATCCCAAGTCACAAAGTTGACTTATGATTACAAGGTTGTGTTGCAACCCTTCAACATAAGCTACCCATGTTATTGAGACAATACCATTTGTGATCATACCATATCCTTTGGTGACTCCTTTTTCAGAACCTCCAAAGATAACTTTTGGTCCATTCTTCACAGGAGTGTAATCCTGCAGAAGTCTCCTTGAACCTGTCATGTGCCTTGAGCACCCACTGTCCAAGTACCATATCTTCCTTAGGCCGGTACTTGAACTATCCTGCAAAATGCAATACATTTTCCCTTTGGAGCCCAATTGTTCTTGGGTCCTAGGTTCCTGTTAGCATAAACAAATTGACTCACACCTGCTGCAGCCTTTGCAGGAAAGCTCTACTTTGCATTAGGCACACTAGTGTTGTGCCAATTATCTATGTCAAAGTGTCCCACTTTACCACAGCACCAACAATCATGGATGTCGTACCTTCTTTTCTGAACACTCTTTGAGGTAGAAGGAGCATCAGAATACTTGTGTTCAGTGAAGAAGGCAACAACATTCTTCCCATTCCTATTAGCAATAACCTGGCTGGTTGATTATCTACGTTAGTCTTAGCAGACTTTTTCTGAATGACATCAACTAGTCTTAGCTTGGAAGCCAAGCAAGAGTTGATGACATCAAAAATAGTGTTGTCTGACTTGATTATAGGCTTGACAACAACCGTGTTTTGCTAAGTGGGATTTGGAAGAACCAGCTTCCTTATTCTTGAATGAAGGGGCTGCAGTACCAAATACAAATGGTCTAGGATGGCCCATTTGAATTTCCTCATGGGGAGCTTTCAAAGCACTCATCCACATACCCTTTCATCTACTATAGTAAGGAGTATTTTACTTCCTATAGAAACTTCCATTCTTCTAGTGACTATACATGCTATCCTGGTCTTACCTGTTGGAGGGAAGCAACACCTTTTGAAAGGTGGTATGGGGCTTAGCTTTAGCCTGACCCTTTCCTCCATTCTTAGCGCCTACTGCCACTTTATTGAAACCTAGCCCTCTCCTATTAGTTTGGGAGAAGAAGATGTCAATAATGGGCATTATGGATTTGGGTTTGGAAAATTGAGCCACCAAGCTCTTCTCTTTGAGAAGCTTCTCCTCAAGGTCCTTAATGAACTTTTTTTGCTAATGGTGCTTAATTGGAATACTGTAATTCCCTTCAGCTAGCTTATTTCTCTACTCATCTGAGCCAACTAGGTAGATGACTCAGTGCAATCATGATTTGTCTGCTGAAGGGAAGCAATCTCTAGAGCTTGCCTCTTGGCTTGCTTCTTGCTCTTGTTCAGAGCTTCCAAAAGAGCATCATACTTGTCAATCAATTGGTTGATATCTGTTGGGAAAATGATTTCTCTTAACTCCTGAAAATGAGTTGAATATGAATTCTAAGAAAGAAAAATCAAGGTTAAGTAAATATGCGTCGAATAGTATTCGACGCAACGTCGAAGTGGTATCGACGTTCCTTTCAAAATGAGTCGAAGTAACTTTAAGAAGAATTCGACGTATCCTATGTCGACGTAGCTCTGACTTCTAGTCGACGCATCTTGAGAAGTCGACGCACCTTAGTCGACGCACCGTCCTTATTCTTCTCTCGACGTCCAGCCAGGACGAATTCGACGCTTACGTCGAATAGTAATCGACGCACGTCGATTTCTATGTCTAATTCAAAAATCACCAGATCTCTTTCCTTCTTTTATAGATCTGATTTATATGGAATCAATTTATTCTTTATAGCCGTTCTGAATCATTCTTTTCCTCTAATAGATTCTTGGCTAATTTGATTAAAACCATTATGGACATTATTTGAAATCAGAATGAATTCTTTCCTTCTATTGATATAATTAATATGGAAATATTTCTATCTTTCTATTTCTCTGTCTACTAATCAATTATCCTCCTATAGTATTATTTGAATGGGCAGAGCTATAAAATAACAAGGAGGTCGGCAGAGAACATGAGAGAAGTGATCCACCATTTTATATTTGAAATAGAGGAAGAGCTCCCAAGTAAAAAGAGAGAATTGAAAAATAGTGCTGCAGCAAAGATCAAGCTTCCTTCTCCTTCTCACTCTGAAGCCATACTGCTGCAAACTCTGATAGCTCTCACAAAAGAGAGAAAATGCCTACAATCTCCTTCTCACTATAGAAGAGAGATTTCATTCACTACTTCTTGTGCTTCCAATCTTCTTGCTAGGAAGAAGATTCTTTCTTGTCTTAAATACTTCTTCTTTTTCTTATTTCACTTTCAAATATTGTAAAAGAGTTTTTACAATCTCTCTTCAAAAAATTCAGTTGTACTGGTTCTAAGAGTCTCCTTTTCAAAAGACTCAGTTGGTTCTAATAGTCTCCTTATCAAAAGACTCAGGGTGGTTCTAAGAGTCTCCTTATCAAAAGACTCAGTGCAAGATAGTGAATTTCCTACCAAGGGGGTAGAAGAGTGGACTACCCAAAGTTTGGGGAACCACTATATATATATTTCTGAAAAATATTTCTTTCCACATGGTACAAATCAAAGATTATGCTTCCACCAGACCACCAATGTGCAATCTTGAAAAGTTTGCAGTTTGGAAAACAAGAATTAGGATTTATATGAATTCTATTGATGAAGATTTATTTAATGTTATCTTGACAGGTCCTCCCAAGCCTTATAGAAAAGACTCAAGTGGTGAAGTGACTCAAACACTTGTCCCAAAGGCTGAGTGGACAGTTGAAGAGAAGAAGGCAGGAACATGTGATGCAAAAGCTGTAAATATTCTGGTCTCAACCCTCTCTGATGAAATCTTTCAAAGGGTTGTTGAGTGTGAATCAGCCAAAGAAATTTGGGAGGCTCTCATAAAGATGGTAGAAGGAAGTGATGATGAAAGAAAAGATAGGAAGGCTCTATTGATCTCTCAATATGAGAACTTCCAAAAGAAGAATGAAGAAAGCATCTCTGAGATGTATGACAGATTCAGTCTGATCATCAATCAACTAAGGGACTTGGATAGAGAAATCTCTCTCACAGAGATCAATGACAAATTGCTGATGAGTCTCCCAAGTTCATGGGACTCAAGGATATGGGCAATACGAGACACAAGAGAACAAAGGGAAATTTCAACAGATGCTCTCTTAGGAAAACTCAGATCCTATGAGCAACTGCTGAAAACCAGAGAAGAGAAGAAGAGAAGAGAAAACACCCCAACTTCTTCAAAAGACAGGAACATTGCATTAAAAGCAACAGAAGAAGTAAGCTCTGTCACTGAAGAAGAACTATTCAGTTTCCTGGCCAGAAAATTCAAGAAATGGGTCAGGACAGATGGATCAAGAAGGAGAGAGTCAAAACCAAGGTATGACAAAACTCCTACTAAAGAAATTATTTGTTACTCTTGTAGGAAACCTGGACATATTGCCCCAGAATGTCCAGAAAATGCTGAGACAAAGAAAGATCTGAAAAAGAAAGATCTCAAGAAAAAGGGGAAGAAGAAAGAAAGAGGCCTTATAGCAGAAGCATGGAGTGAGACAGACTCTGAGGACAGCTCCTCTTCTAAGAGTGAAAATGAAGAGCCTAAGCAAGAAGACCTATGCTTAATGGCACTTGAAGGCTCAAGGAAAGATGATGATGCTAAATCATGGAGTGAGACAGGATCAAAAGAAAGCATATCTTCTGAAGATGAAAGAGAAAATAGCCTTATTCTCATAGAGGAATCTGAGGATAAGGATGAGGTAAACATTTTTGATGAAATAGATTTTCAAAGTGATAATTTCAGAAATGATTTTATGGGAATGTGTCTAGATCAACTAAAAGCTACACAAGAAATTAATGATCTAAAAGAACAAATTAATATGGCTAAAAACCAGAGAAATAGAGAGGTTAAATGCTCTAAAAATTATGAATTAAGGGCTAACATCATAGAAAAGGAAGTAGAAAGGGCTAGAATAGAAAACCAGCTCCTTAAGGATAAGGTATCCCAGGCAAAAGCTTTTGAAGAATCAATAAAGATGAGAAGCCAAACTCTCAAGGAAATCACTGAACAACAAACAAGGAGACATAAAAATCTTGGTCTAGGGGCTGATCCCTCAACCAGCCAAATTCCATCCAACAAACCTGCTTGGATGATCCCTGTAAAATTCACAAAACCCATCAAATCAAACCAAGAAAAAGACTCACTAAATAAGGAAGAAAACTCCCTCAAGGAAATAAAACAATTTGATGAAACATCATATTATTCAGCTGATGACTCTCAAACCTCATCTGAGGAAGCAACTAAGCCAAAAGAAACAATACATAAAAGAATAAAATCAGAAAAAGGGAAGAAGAAAATTTATGAAGATACAGTTGCGTCGACTTTATATCGACGCATGAGTGATAGTGCGTCGAATTCTACTCGACGAAATTTCTCAGATGCCTCGACCTCAACTCGACGCTTGAATAAAAGTACGTCGACATCAAATCGACGCAACTTTGTTCATGCATCGATACCAGATCAACGCAATCTGGAGAAAGCGCCGAATATAAATCAACGCAACTATCAACATACGTCGAATAGATATCGACGCATAAGAACTCAGAGCAACGTAAATGCCTATCCTCCAAAAACCTTCCATCTTAACCCCTATTCAGGACCCATTCAGACTAATCATGATTTCTATCCTAACCAACACCTCTATCCTAACAAAACTTTCTATCCTAACCAAAATTCCCATCTAAATCAAACTTTCCATCCTAATCAACACTTCTATCCCTCTCTAAATTCAAATTCTCACAATACTAAGATAATCAAGTGCTACATATGTAACAAAACTGGCCACCTTGCCAAACAATGTTGGCACAATCAATCAAACTATCTGTGAAAATTAGTCCAAGACTAACTTAGAAACCTTTAGGATTAGGAAGGAATAAAAAGAAATAAACACCTAGAATCTTTCAGGAAAATTAAAAGTCACGTCGACTTCTAATCGACGCACCGTCGATGACTCAACTCAATAAGTGAAATCGACGCATGCGTCGATTACAATCGACGCATACGTCGATACGAAACCCTAGCATCTTAATGCGGGCTGTATCGACGCTTACGTCGAATTCCACTCAACGTAACGTCGATTTCATAAAAACAAGCGGCAATATTAAAATATTTTCGGTCACATCCACTGAAGTACCGAATAAGCCTCGAATAGTGTCGCATTTCGACGTTTCACCTGACTTAAAAAAACACTTCAGTTTGAAACCTTCACTACTCTGCATCCTTCATCCCTCTTGCTCCTCAGTCCAGCCGATTTCCTCTTCTCTCTCTCTCACTGACCTAAAATGGCTCCAAAGACCAACTCTGGTTTCAACATTGACCTTGAATCTTTCCAAGCCGCCGCAGAAAACTACAAGAGCACCATTGCTCTGTTCACTGAAGCTGGACTAGATAAGCTCATCTCCACAAGATGCAAGCTCCTGGAAACAGAGCTCACAGAGCTAATAACTCATGTTCAGATATCTGAACAAGGAGAAATCCAAGGAACAATCCATGGGACACCTGTCTCAATATCTGCAGAACACATTAGGACAACCTTTGATCTTCCATCAGGTACACCCTAATATTATCTTTGTTCAAAGCAAATAGGGAAAGAAAATCAGCTTCTAAAGAATAACTAAATAAGTCTTCATCACTCCCTTATTAGGTGATGAATCCATAGACCTCACACCTGATGAAATCAAGCATCTGCTAACCACCATGAAGTTTTCAAAAGATAGACCAATCCATCTAAAGAAAATAGACTTTTCTGAGGAGTACAGACTGCTAGCAGATATAGTAGGAAAAATCCTGCTATGCAAGACCTCAGCCCATGATGCAGTGCCCAAGCAGCAACTGAATATCATGGGGGCCCTGGTGCTGAAGAAGAAGGTGGACTGGGCCACATGCTTGCTCAAGATGATAAGCTCTAAATACTCACACAAAGAAAATGCATATAGAGGATTATGAGTCAAGTACTCTTCCACTCCTTCCCTGACCTATGTAGGTCAAAAGGAATCCCTATTCCTCCTGGGAAAAGGATGTCAATAGCTCTATTCTCCAAATGGACCAGGCAAATCCCTAAGCCTGGTTCCATTCCTGAAAAGACTCCATCTCCTCCTAACTCTCCTGTTCATCCATCATCTCCTCCTCCTCCTCCTCAAAGAGATAATCCTTCTCTACCACCATCATCTACTCCACTAGTCTCTACCACTCTCACAACCCCTTCTCTACCTACTACTTCTCAAACACCTACTCAAACAGCAGTTTCTCCATCTCTTCCTCCTCATACTTTCTCATCCTCCCCACCTCCTTTATCACCCATACCTCATGTATCAACTAACTTCTCTCCAGCTTCATCACCACCTCCACCACTCTCTCCTCATCACCAACAACAACATGAACCATCTGCATCCACTGAAGCTCTCCTCACTAAGTGCATTGCATCAGCAGCTCAAACATTCCAAGCAATGCTGGATGAGCACTGCTCCCAGATTCATTCCTCCATCCTTCACATGCACACCCAAATAGATGGGGTCAGTGCCTCTGTGCAAAGTCTAAAGACCTCTCTCTCTTCCTCTAGAGTAACTAGGTCTTTCTTAACCTCCTTGGCCAAGAAGGTCAAGAAGGGGGAGAAGCTAGATGAAGAGCAGCCCTCCACTCCTAAATCTCTCTCCCACAAGTCACCTCCTACCTCAAAAACTAATAATCCTGCACTGCTCAAGACAATTGGAAATGAGATAGTACCTGAGCTACATATTGAAGAACAAATAATAGAGGTACTCAATATAGTAAGAGAGGCTGCAAGTCAAGTGGTACTATTACAAGGGGAGGCAAGCAGGGCAGAAAATGAAGCTGAAAAGGAAGATGTGGCAGATGGTGAGAAAGATAAAGATAAAGAAGCTGAAACTTAGGGGGAGCAAATTGTTGAGACTCAGGGGGAGCTAAGGGAATCAACTGCTACTGAGAAGGAGCAACCCACAAAAGTATTTACTAGAAAAAGGAAAACTTCTCCTACCCCTCCTGAGTGATATGTTGAAACAATGATGATATACTATATGCTTAAATATTTATTGGTCTGAACATAAAACTGGTTTATATATGCTTTCTTATTCTTATTTCTCTTCTGATTGTTTAATATATTTCTTATATGTACAAATGATGTGCTGTGCTAATTATATGCTGATACAATTTCTCTCCAATAGGGTTAAGACAAATAGGGGGAGATTGTTGGGAAAATGATTTCTCTCAACCCCTGAAAATGAGTTGAATATGAATTATAAGAAAGAAAAATCAAGGTTAAGTAAATATGCATCGAATAGTATTCGATGCAATGTCGAAGTGGTATCGACGTTCCTTTCAGAATGAGTCGAAGTAACTTTAAGAAGAATTCGACGTATCCTATGTCGACGTAGCTCTGACTTCTAGTCGACGCATCTTGAGAAGTCGACGCACCTTAGTCGACGCACCTTCCTTATTCTTCTCTCGACGTCCAGCCAGGATGAATTCGACGCTTACGTCGAATAGTAATCGACGCACGTCGATTTCTATGTCTAATTCAAAAATCGCCAGATCTCTTTCCTTCTTTTATAGATCTGATTTATATGGAATCAATTTATTCTTTATAGCCGTTCTGAATCATTCTTTTCCTCTAATAGATTCTTGGCTAATTTGATTAAAACCATTATGGACATTATTTGAAATCAGAATGAATTCTTTCCTTCTATTGATATAATTAATATGGAAATATTTCTATCTTTCTATTTCTCTGTCTACTAATCAATTATCCTCCTATAGTATTATTTGAATGGACAGAGCTATAAAATAACAAGGAGGTCGGTAGAGAACATAAGATAAGTGATCCACCATTTTACATTTGAAATAGAGGAAGAGCTCCCAAGTAAAAAGAGAGAATTGAGAAATAGTGCTGCAGCAAAGATCAAGCTTCCTTCTCCTTCTCACTCTGAAGCCATACTGCTGCAAACTCTGATAGCTCTCACAAAAGAGAGAAAAGGCCTACAATCTCCTTCTCACTATAGAAGAGAGATTTCATTCACTACTTCTTGTGCTTCCAGTCTTCTTGCTAGGAAGAAGATTCTTGCTTGTCTTAAATACTTCTTCTTCTTTTTCTTATTTCACTTTCAAATATTGTAAAAGAGTTTTTAGAATCTCTCTTCAAAAAATTTAGTTGTACTGGTTCTAAAAGTCTCCTTTTCAAAAGACTCAGTTGGTTCTAAGAGTCTCCTTATCAAAAGACTCAGGGTGGTTCTAAGAGTCTCCTTATCAAAAGACTCAGTGCATGATAGTGAATTTCCTACCAAGGGGGTAGAAGAGTGGACTACCCAAAGTTTGGGGAACCACTATATTTCCTTGTGTTGTGCTGTGATTTCTTTTCTTGCGTTTACTTTCTTTACTTACTTAATTCTTGTTGGTGTGTGGGAAGCCTTAATCTGTGATCACCACATATAAATATATATAATTGCACAAAATATTTTAAATCTCTATTCACCCCCCCCCCCCTCTAGAGAATTCTAGTGAGGTTAACTGTGCACTTTCAATATCCACTTCAGATTCTGAACATCTCTCATCATTAGATGAGCATGCTTTAGATTCTGGTACTGACTCATAATCAGAAGAGGGAAGGAGAGGGTTTGATACCTTATCAGGATTATCCTGACTTTCTTCATCATCAAACATGGTCATTAAGCCATAACATTTATCTTCATCTTCATCCTCCTCATTGTCAATATCTGAATATGACAGAGGTCCCTGATGCCAACCTTAGCAACTGGAAAATCTTCATCTTCTTCAGCTGCAAATAGCCCAATGTAGGCTTCTTCTTCTTCTTTAGAATCTGAGGATGAAGACTCAGATTCACTCCAGCTTTTCACCTTCTTTGCAAGAAAGGATTTTTCATCTTTCCTTCCCTTCTGGTGATGACGCTTCTTATCACCTCTTTCCTTTCTCTTGACTGTACAGTCAGCTATGGCATGTCCAAGCTTGCTGCAACAATAACATATAACATTATTTGAAATATGTTCAACATGTTTAGGGTCATACCTGTCACCCTTGGGGTGCTGCCTTTCTGATCTGCTATATTCCTTCTTGGGATGTGAGGAGGAGGAAGGTTTGTTCTTCCACTACTTCCTCCTCATCAGCTTCTTGAAGTACCTTGAGAAGGCAGTAAACTCCTCATCTTATGAGTTGCTGTTAGATGTACTGGGATCAAAATTTTTTGAGTCAGCAACCCTTCTTGGTGGAGAAGGCATTCTTGCTTTGCTCTTCTTAGAGCTTTCAGCTTTGAGAGCCATAACTCTCTCCTTTGTATGAGGCCTGGTGGATGTGTCCTCCTCCTTTCTTGCAGATAGCTGCATCTCATAGGAGAGCAGCTTTCCAAACAGTGTATGGGGAGGAGTCTCACCCAGCTTTGCCACTTCTCTGATGGTACAGATCTTTGTATCCCAATCTCTAGTTAGAGATCTTAAGAATTCGTCATTCAGCTCATAATGACTGAAGACCCTTCCATAGGTCCTCAGCTCATTTACCACTCTAAAGAACCTTTCATAGCAGTCAGTTATGCATTCTAGGTTGTGTTGCTTGAAGGCTTCATATTCCTGATTAAGGAGGGATTTCCTATCATCCCTCTCTTCTTCAGTACCTTTCATATACACATTGATTGTATCCCACATATCCTTGGCAGTCTCACAGTGCACCAAGTTTTGGAAGGTGGAATCATCAATTGCATTTACTATTATGTTTTGTGCTCTCTTGTCCATGGTAGCAAGTGCAATTTCATCCTTAGTCATTTCAGCATATGACTTGGTAACTTGCCTTGTAGGATCTATAATGGAGGGCTTTGTGGAGAAAAAAGGACCCTCCTTGACAGTTATATATATCCTAGGGTCTGAGGCTTCCATGAACAACCTTACCCTTTTGCTTACATATACCAAAAGCCTCCTTTTTGCATATGGTCAACTTTATAGATCCCATCTCCTTCTGACCTCCAGTGACAGCCATTTGATTCAGACTTGACTACTCCTTGTAGGATCTGGTCAGACTATTAAGTCCTTATTGACCAACCTCTCTCTGATACCACTTGATTGTTTATTTAGTAGTAGTCTAATTCACCTAGAGGGGGGTGAATAGGTTTCTTTGATTTTTCTTAGTTACAGCTAGCTGTTGTTAGAGATAAGATAATGTAAATGCACAACAGAGAAAACACACATCTATTTATAGAGGTTCCCCAAGATAGTGTGTCTATGGGTATACCACTTTCCCTCTGCACCTTTCTAATTGTGTGTTAAATAAGGCAACCTCCTCCAAAAACTCAGCTCCAAGAGCTTACAACTCAGATCCCTCGGGATCTCTCAGGTTTGCTCCAAACCCTACCTCAGGCTCAACAACCATACCTCTCAGAGTGCTCCAACTCCTATACCTTAGAATCCTCCTAATTTCCTACATCAGGCCTATCAAGAATCCCTACCTCAGATCTCCTCAAAGATCCTACACTCAAGATGGGAGTATAACTCTACAAGCTCAGGCTCAACAACCCTGCACACTCAGGCTCAACAACCCTACACACTCAGGCTCAACAACCCTACAGACTAAGGCTCAACAACCCTACAAACTCAGAACAATAATGTTCTTATAGAAATAATAGTGTTTGCTAATACAACAGAGGACAACCAAGATTTAACCTTCATCTCTGGTCTTCTGTTGTTGATGCACAACAGGTGCTGTCTTAAAGCAGGGTTGAATGGTAGTAGCTTCAGTCCTTGATTCTTTCTGATATTCTTCTCCAGTTGATGAAGAATGATCTACTTGCTCTTCAGGATTGAATCAAGAAGAGATATCTTCTCTCAGATGCTTGCTTGTAGATTCAGGAAGCAGGCTGGGATATATCTGTGGAAGCCGTCAATAGCACATTCATTTTGCTTTCAGAATATTTTCCCCTCCTTCTATAATGCCCTAACATCTTCTTTTATACTCCCTCCAATCTGCTACGGCTCTGAAGAGGGCCCTGTCATAGCATGGATAAGATTAGAAAATGTTATCTTGCTTTCCATCCACTTGCGCCAAAAGCAGATCCCGCCAGTGTTTTATTCAAATACGAATATGTCTCAGCGGTTGGGCTGAGATAGTCTTCAGTCTCAGCGGTTGAATCTGTCTTTGTCTCAGTGGATCCGCTGAAACAGTTAGTCTTCTCAGCGGATTCTATCTAAATGTAGCTCAGTTGAGACAAACTCCTTCTCAGCGGCTCTGACTGCGTCTCAGCGGTTCAGCTAAGACCAAGCTGTCGTCTTAGCAGTTTTGACAGTAAAATCACAGAACTTTTCCATTGTTTGGAATAACCTAATCCTGCATATACATGATGTAAATGGTTTATCAAATACAATATGTACTTAGCATTGAGTGTGATGCCTCTTCAAATTAAGGGAACGTTGAGGGCAATATTCCCAACAGGCATGACTTTCATTGCTATCCTACCATCTACCAGCACTTTGCTGATTTCAACAATATGCGTAGTATCTTTCACAGCCTTTCTCAACACTGAAATGTGAAATACATTATGCAGGCCTCTTAGCCCCGTAGATAGAGCAAGCTGGTAGGTAGCTTCATTGATGCACTCTAAAACCTCAAACGGTCCTACGTACCTTGGAATTAGCTTTTTCAAGTGTCGGATCCTTGATACTCCGTTGAACGGTTTGCTTTTCAAGTAAACCCAGTCGCCAATGGAAAACTTGGTGTTTCAGTGATTTGCATTGTAATACTTTGCCTGTCTATCCTAGGTAATTAACAACCGCTCTCGTATTGACCTGATTGATGTCTAGTGATTATTCTTCTTAAAATCTTATGCTGAGAAACTGTTTATGCGCATTCTAATAATTCGAGTCACATCTAGCGAACACAGAGGTTCTAATGTCTCACGGACATAGACTCGCATCTTCTGGATTTCTATTGGAGAAAATGTCTCCCTGTATTTGAGGCTCATAGGGTCTACTATGCCCCTTGAGTAAGATAGTGCGCCTCTATCTTTCACGATGGAGAGAGTCTCAATCATGCCTCCAAATTATCTTCCTTTACCAGTTGGAATTTTTATAATTATTAGACTGACTAATCATATGTCGTATTGAACATTAATATCTAGATATACGTGGTTGTACACTATTATAATTATCCTCCTTCTATACGAAGAAATTCAAACTATGAATATAATTATCTGGTATGTCTAACAAAAAAGAATAGAATTTCTTACAGTTGCGTTGCGGCGCTCGTACACAAGGCGCGACAACATTACTGTCTAGGTTTACTTTGAAAGGCACGTAGAAATCTCCTCTGATTCTCCCCGTAAACCCTAAAGGAAATACGTTACGCATAAAATTAAACCTCCTAAAATTCCTAGGATAATAATTCATTACAAAGGGGGAAAAGCTTACCACTTTACAAGCAAAGAGGGACTGCTTTTTATGAGGCGCAAGAGGCCTCTTCTAAATTGGGGGTTGTTGATCAAAACAAGGTTAAGCGGAACCAAGCTCTAAATAACATTTCCATAATGTTTAGTTGGAGGTTATACAAGTGTTGGCTGAAAATGGAAAGGGAGATGCAATACCTGTGCATCACTGAAAGGAAAGGATCTAACAACCACAAGTCTCTATTGTGGTGTCTCGATTAAAGTTCCTGAAATTTCTGAACTAGGAACTTCGCAATCCAAATGTCTGAAATTTGGGGAAATAAAAGATACAAATTCGGTTACCTACAAGGAGAGATCGATTATCATAACGAAGAACTAAAAGAGGCTTATCTTGCTCGTAGGGGCTGTTGTGGGTTGCTGGGAAAGAGGGAAAGGTTGACAGGTCTCCACAAGGGAGAGGAGATGGTACCCAAAGCTTTCTGGAGAAAGAGGAGACAGCTCCTAAGCATCTGCTGTCGTCGACAAACAGTGAGGAGGCGAGGGTGAAGTCGTCGGTCGCTGGGATGTCGATGCGCCGTCGATCGCTAGGAGCGAGAACGCCTCCCGGCGTCTTAGAATGCCAGAGCCGGGGGAATCGCTGTCTGCGAGGGATTTAGGGTGCGGCGGATTCTGCTCCTCTGTCGTGCGCTCGAGGAAGGAGGAGAAAAGGAAATAGGGCTCGATAAATAACGGCTGAAGTCTTTCCTCGGTTACATACTGAAAACGCACGGTTAGGCGCCGATTAAGAACGTAACCGTAATGGGAGGGGGAAGAATTCAGGAATAATTATTTTATCGCCGAAATGGAAGCTCCTACTTAAATACCCATTAACCGCTGCACTACTAACGCACTAAAATTATAAGATTACCGTTCTTGTGACCCTTTATTTTGCGTCAAAGAGATATTATTAACTTAAATTTTTTTACTAATCAAAGTGCACCAACTTGCCACAAAATTTCGTACCTCAACTTGACGCTAGCTTGATCAATCTTGCTCAAAATCGGACTCTGAGATCATAATTTAATTTTGCATATTAAATTACGGTTTTTACAAATCTCCCCTCCTAATAAAATTTTCATCCTCGAAAATTACAAACATACCAGAGTCAAACAGGAAAGCATAATCTTCAATGCTCCGGAGTTCATCCTCTCTTTCCCATGAGTACTCTGGTCGGCCACAGTTCATCCAAAGGACCTTTACAAAACGGATCTCTCTGTTTCGGAGCTTCTGAACTCTTGAGTCCACTATCCTGACTGGCTTGATATTGATACTAAGATTTGATTTGATTGGTCCTTCTTCAGTACTGATTATCTGATTGGGATCTCTGACCGCTCTCCTTAGATAGGAGACGTGGAATACGTCGTGTAGATCACTCATTTCCTAAGGTAAGGCCAACCTATATGCAACCTCACCTACGCGTTCCAGTACCTTGAAAGGACCAACGAACCTTGGACTCAATTTTTTTCATCCGCTTGATTCGAGAGACACCCTTGACTGGTTTGACCTTCAGATAAACATAGTCTCCTATGCTGAACTCCACTGATTTATGCCTATTATCATTGTACTTGGCCTGACGATCTTGTGCCATCTTCATGCGCTCCTGAATGAGTCTTTATTGGAAGACCTCTCTTCACTTTTAGCCCAACACAGCGGCGTACGACACGGTCTTCCATAGAGAGCCTCACAAGGCGCCATTCCAATGCTTGCCTGAAAACTATTATTGTAGGAGAACTATACTAAGGTGAAATACTTCTCCCACTTACCTCCAAAGTCCAGTATGCACATACGGAGCATGTCCTCCGTAGTTATATTTGTGTGTTCGGTCTGCCCATCTGTCTGGGGGTGGAAGGCCGTACTGAAAAGTAGTTTAGTGCCCAGACGCTCCTGAACGTACTTCCATTCCTTGGAGGTAAGAAAGTGACCCACGTCTGGAATGCATACTCTACTATCAAAAAGAAGTAAGCCCTCATGAATGATGAACCTCTCCTTCTGACCAGCCTGAGTCAAGTCCCAAACCTCTACCATTTTCGGATCTAGGGGTAACGCCATTCTGATCCTATATTTAATATCGCAAGTGACTTCCATCCAATTTAACCTTGCAGAACCAAGACTGGAGCGTGGTATGATACTGATCTCCAACCTCTCCAAAGCTCGCACAAGCTTTTCTTGCTGAGTAATGAGGGCATAATTTGAACCTCTTCTACTAAGCGCGTCAGCCACCACGTTGGCTTTCCCTGGGTGGTATTGGATACCAATATCATAATCTGAGAGGAATTCCACCCACCTTCGTTTTCTCATATTAAGTTGTTGCTGATCAAATATATAACTGAGACTCTTATGATCCGTAAAGACCTCACAACGAACTCCGTAGAGGTAGTGTCTCCAAATCTTCAGGGCATGGATGACCGCTGCAAGTTCCAAATCGTGCATAGGATAATTTCTCTCGTGAACCTTTAACTGCCTAGAGGCGTAAGCTATGACCTTACCATGCTGCATAAGTACACAACCCAACCCTTTACCTGAGGCATCTCTATAAATCTGAAATCCTTCTGAGCCTAAAGGTAAGCTCAAAATCGGGGCGGTCATCAATCTAGATTTTAACTCCTCAAACGCAAGTTCACACTCCACTGTCCATGTGAAGGCTTTCCCCTTCCTGGTGAGTGTAGTCATCGGTAGCGCTATTTTTGAGAAGTCCTTAATGAATCTCCTGTAATATCCTGCTAGACCGAGGAAACTGCAAACTTTAGTCACTGCCTTCGGCCTTGGCCAATCCTTTATTGCTTCTATCTTTTTCGGATCCACAGCGAGACCCTTCTGACTGATGATGTGTCCCAAGAATGCAACCTCAGAAAGCCAAAACTCGCACTTTGAAAACTTGGCATACAACTGATTCTTCCTGAGAGTGCTCAACACTGCACAGAGGTGCTTGGCGTGATCTTCTTGACTCTTTGAATAAACCAAAATGTCGTCTATGAAGACAATCACGAATCAGTCTAGTAGTTCTCGGAACACCCTGTTCATCAGATCCATAAAGGCGGACGGGGAATTAGTTAACCCGAACGGCATGACCACGAACTCATAGTGTCCATATCTAGTGCTGAACGCCGTCTTCTGGATGTCCACATCTCGAATCCTCAACTGGTGGTAACCCGACCTCAAATCTAGCTTGGAGAACGTGCTAGATCCCTCGAACTGGTCAAACAAATCATCTATCCTGGGAATAGGGTACTTATTTTTAATTGTCAGCTTGTTAAGCTCACGGTAGTCTATGCACAATCTCATACTACCATCTTTCTTCTTGACAAAAAGAACAGGGGCACTCCAAGGTGAAGTGCTGGGGCGAATGAAACCCAAGTCGATCAATTCCTGCAATTGAACCTTCAACTCGGCAAGTTCTCTGGGAGCCATTCGGTATGGACTCTTGGCCACTGGCGCAGCTCCAGGAACGAGATCTATCTGGAAATCAATCTCTCTGGTAGGAGGGGCACCGGGTAACTCCTCTGGAAAGACATCAGAAAAGTCCTTAACAACAGGCACTTCTAGCAGATTAACCTTGGCTTCAGCATTCATCGGTACTAAGAAGGTTGCACAACCCATATTGATGCATCTTATAGCTTTGATTGAGGAGATTATTAACTTGGAGACTCCCTTCATACCCTGGAAGGTAAATGCAATTTGGTTTGGGTCCTTCGAACTGAACCACCTTGTTCCTGCAGCCAATTCTTGCATTCATAGCTGAAAGCCAGTCCATACCCACTATCAGAACAAATCTTGCTATAGGGAGGAGTGAGGCTTCTGTTGAAATTTCAGTTTCTCCAAACCACACTGGAACTCTACACTTATTCCTGGTCTGCAAACAGGATCCATTAGGTATCATAACTTCTAAAGATGCAGACTCTGGAAGGACTTCTATATCCAGCCTACGCACCAGAGATTCTACTATGAACGAGTGTGAGCCACCCGTGTCAAAGAGAATCTTAGAGGGAACATTTCATATCATAAGTATTCATGTCACCACGTCCTCCTGATCCTTAGCTTCCTGCTGGCCTAGCCCATAAGCTCTGGGTTGTACCGAACCTCGTCCTGCAGTATTTTTCTCCTCGGTTCCAACATGAGCCTTTCCTCTGTCGGTTCTGCTAGGACCACCGACCTCAAACTACGACTGAACCACGGGAGTTCCCTGGCAGTAACAGGCTATATGTCCCAGTTGATGGCATTTATAACAAACTCCTGCAGTAGCTAAACACTCACCCAGATGGTGGCGGTAGCATTTAGGACAGAGGGGGTAATCTTTGACCTTGGACTCGGTCTGACCACCTTTCTTATCATCAGTTCTCTGCTTCTTGTTCCAGTTCTTTCCTTGATTATTCCTGTTCTGATGTTGTTGCTACTGCGGTGCATCCTGAGTCCGCTTTGAACGAAAATTATTTCGCTTTTGCACCTTCTGCTGATCAGCCTCCAATTTCCTAGCAGTGTCCACCAAGCTCCTATAATCAGCATTGACCATCGTCATCAATGGCTGCCTGAGAGAGTCTCGCAGTCTGTCCATGAAACGGTTACACTTCTGTTTCTCATCCCCTTGCATATTTCCAGCATAATGAGATAAATGTGTCAGCTCCCGCTCATAGGCTATTACAGTTATGTCCCCCTGAATGAGCCGAAGGTATTTCTCCTAGAGACTGTAGTGCTCAGACGGGGGCACAAACTAGCTAGATAGTGTCGTCGAGAAATTGTTCCACGTGAACATATCTGTTGTACGACCAGCGGGATCGTCCGCAAGATGCCTAGACCACCACAGATTTGCCTCACCTTTCAGGAGAAAGGCAGCTAGAGGAACCTTCTTGTTCTCTGGGCACTGCATCACTTCGAGTAGGTCACGGGTCTTTATCAGCCAATCATCGGTCTCCATCGGTGTTTCTTATCCATTGAAATTTGAGGGCTGAAGATCCCGAAAATTCCTCAGATAACGATCCATTCCTATGTCTCCGGCAGGTACAGGAACTGCTGCTGGATCAACCCATTTCTGAATTCCAGCATAGCTATGGCCACTGCCCTGGCAATAACGACTGCTAAGTCGGTAGGTTCTGGTACTGCCAGTGCTGTCGGTGCTGCTGGTGCACCACCGTCATCCATGACTATCTCAGGAGTGGTATTCTGTCGCGAAGGCTCGCCCGCCTCGTTAGTACATGGTGCCTAAATGATGGAAGGGAAAGGGTTATTGATGTACAGGACATAAAGAAGTATCCACTAGCAAGAAGATATTTCTATACAACGCCTAACTGAGCTAGATGAAATCCGATGACTCTAACATCAAATCAAAGATTCAGATGAAATCCTAAGGCTCTGTGAATTTTCTGGGTCGTGGGATCCTAAACCTGGCTCTGATACCAATTGTAACACCCTACCTTAGTTTTACCACAAATCAGCAGTCCGGCCGGGCCCCGTGATAAGAAGCAAACCAAGAAATGGTAATAAAAATTGGTACATAGCTGGTATAAATTAGAAGTGTTATATAGTACTTACAGCGGAAGTAATAAAAGAGACTAAGGGTAAATGTGTACCTCAAAATCTGATTTCACAGAGCCACTAAAATTTGAAAGAGTCAAAATACTTAAAACACTGAAAATCTTATACATAATATTAGAGAATCCAGATACATGTCAAATATCATAAAACAGTACTGAGGGAATAAAACTACTAAATGGAAACGAACTATAAGAGGAACATCGACAAGCGCGATCATCCTAGGCGCAACACCCCACCTGTGACTCCTGTAATGAGAAGCCCAAAAATGGGTCAGCCCAACTGAAGAGTAAGAAAGACCATTCTTCTTAGTGACACTAAAAATAATTAATAAAGAACATGATTTCTTGTTTTTCGCTTTTGAAGATGATACTATTATTCTGCAAAAATAACTATTTATACAATACTATAATATGCATACATTTCTATAAAATACTTAACATAAATGTCTGTTCTAGTTTGTAAACATCTTAAACATAATTATTCAAGCTCCAAAAAGAAAGGTTAACTATAATACCATTTCTAAATTTCTTCGTATGCTGAGTGATGTTTGTCTAGTGATTATTCTTCTTAAAATCTTATGTTGAGAAACTATTTATGCACATTCTAACGATTCGAGTCACATCTAGCGAACACAGAGGTTCTAATGTCTCACGGACATAGACTCGCATCTTCTGGATTTCTATTGGAGAAAACGTCTCCCTGTATTTGAGGCTCATAGGGTCTACTATGCCCCTTGAGTAAGATAGTGCGCCTATATCTTTCACGATGGAGAGAGAGTCTCAATCATGCCTCCTAATTATCTTCCTTTACCAGTTGGAATTTTTATAATTATTAGACTGACTAATCATATGTCGTATTGAACAATAATATCTAGATATACGTGGTTGAACATTATTATAATTATCCTCCTTCTATACGAGGAAATTCAAACTATGCATATAATTATCTGGTATGTCTAACCAAAAAGAATAGAATTTCTTACAGTTGCGTTACGGCGCTCGTACACAAGGCGCGGCGGCATTACTGTCTAGGTTACTTTGAAAGGCACGTAGGAATCTCCTCTGATTCTCCCCGTAAACCCTAAAGGAAATACATTACGCATAAAATTAAACCTCCTGAAATACCTAGGATAATAATTCATTACAAAGGGGGAAAAGCTTACCACTTTACTAGCAAAGAGGGACTACTTTTTATGAGGCGCAAGAGGCCTCTTTTAAACTGGGGGTTGTTTATCAAAACAAGGTTAAGCGGAACCAAGCTCTAAATAACATTTCCATAAAGTTTAGTTGGAGGTTATACAAGTGTTGGCTGAAAATGGAAAGGGAGATGCAATACCTGTGCATCACTGAAAAGAAAGGATCTAACAACCACAAGTCTCTATTGTGGTGTCTCGATTAAAGTTCCTGAAATTTCTGAACTAGGAACTTCGCAATCCAAATGTCTGAAATTTTGGGAAATTAAAGATACAAATTCGGTTACCTCAAGGAGAGATCGATTATCATAACGAAGAACTAAAAGAGGCTTACCCTGCTCATAGGGGCTGTTGTGGGTTGCTGGGAAAGAGGGAAAGGTTGACAGGTCTCCACAAGGGAGAGGAGATGGTACCCAAAGCTTTCTGGAGAAAGAGGAGACCGCTCCTGAGCGTCTGCTGTCATCGACGAACAGTGAGGAGGCGAGGGTGAAGTCGTCGGTCGCTGGGATGTCGATGCGCCATTGAACGCTAGGAACGAGAACGCCTCCTGCGTCTTAGAACGCCAGAGCCGGGGGAATCGCCGTCTGCGAGGGATTTAGGGTGCGGCGGTTTCTGCTCCTCTGTCGTGCGCTCGAGGAAGGAGGAGAAAAGGAAATAGGGCTCGATAAATAATGGCTGAAGTCTTTCCTCGGTTACATACTGAAAATGCACGGTTAGGCGCCGATTAAGAACGTAACCGTAATGGGAGGGGGAAGAATTCAGGAATAATTATTTTATCGCCGAAATGGAAGCTCCTACTTAAATACCCATTAACCACCGCTGCACTACTAACGCACTAAAATTATAAGATTACGGTTCCTGCAACCCTTTATGTTGAGTCAAAGAGATATTATTAACTTAAATTTATTTACTAATCAAAGTGCACCAACTAGCCACAAAATTTCGTACCTCGACTTGATGTTGGCTTGATCAATCTTGCTCGAAATCGGACACTGAGATCATAATTTAATTTTGCATATTAAATTACGGTTGTTACATTAAGACCCCCCCCCCCCCCCCAACTGAACCCAGGTCGGGAGAGAGGGGTCTTACTGCCCAAGATGGCCACTCAGAGCTTCCCAGGTGGCAACGACCTACCCTCTCAAGAACTGGGTGGTCGCTTTGTCAGCCACGCGAATCAATACATCACAACAGAGCGTAGTGAGGAAGCAATCATAAGGAAAACTAACAAGCATACATATATTTATAAGCAAAAGGCCGAAGCCAACTGGTTACATAGTTGGCCCTGTGGGCTAAGGGTAACTACTACATCCCCATATATATTCCTTACATAGTCATATACCCTAGGGCTCACATCACGGAAGTCGGGAGGTGAGGCTGGTGTATCAGATCGGGCAATCTCAAAAGCCGGTATGTTGTCATGCGGTGCGAGGGCTTCGCGTTGTCCCATCTTCTATGAATGGTTATACAAACAACCATTAGTCATAGAGCTAAGTGAAAAACACATCTCCTCCCCGGATCCGTATCCTGGGGACGAGCTTAGTGCCTAAACTGTAAATAGATAGCCGAAGCAAAAGAGGTTAGCAACATGTAAATGCCTAGAGGCCCTAATAATATCATCAATTGAATTAAAAGAACATATCAGCTAATAGCAGAAATAACACAAGTAACCGTGATTTACAAACATGTAGCAAAACCCTGTGCCGACACAGTTTGAACCGCTTTTCTTTCAGCTGGGTAGTGAACCCCGCCGGCCTCACTGATGTGGTCGTCAGTGACAGTGACTAGTCCTGCCACTTCCGAGTGTGGTCGTACCGCATCACCCAGGACCTCTCGTACAACTCAGTGTACTACTTGGATGAGAACGACATCTGGCGATTCTAAAATTTAGGCCGACCAGCGGAAGCAAATCCACGGGTACAGATTGGTGATCACCCGCGGTACACATCTCCATGTCGCCATGAGTCATCAACTCTCCCGCATCGGTACGAACGGTCTGTGGGCGTGACCGACCTGCCACTTTTACCGCAAGCATTTCACAAAATAGATAATTAAACAATGAAATCACACTTCGGGTCTGCCACGACCTTATTATATTGACCGGTTGTTCCATACTTGGCCGGTAGGCGCAACGGGCGTAAGGGCACATTATTTGGGGCTAACCCTTGGAAGAGATACTCAACTCGTGGTTATCCCCAACTAAGGCTCTACAGGAACGACCGCTCGTCAGAGCAGAACCCGAGCTAGAACTGTAGATATGATAAGTTACAGTATTTGAGCGTGGTAAAAAGAGGTGCAAAATGAGCTGAAGAAATGAAATGCTGAATTGTAAAAGTGCTGAAAGAAAGGACTGAAGTAAATGGCGGAAACAACCGGACCAGTACGAGACTGGAGTACTGAAAGGAAACTAAATAAATAGCAACAATCATCTGACCAGTACGAGACTGGAGTATTGAAAAGAAACTAAATAAAGAGCAGCAATCATCGGACCAGTACGAGACTGGAGTCAAAGTAATTGGTATAAAATGAAAGGGTTAGGTGTCCTTCACTCCATATATAGGAGGCTTTAGTTCCATCTCCGTTCATAGGAGGAAAGTTCTATTCTGTCTCCGTTCATAGGAGTCTCTTCCGAATTCTGCCTCTTTATTATAGTTTGCCCATAAGATTTAATTCCGTCTTTCAAACATGGCTTAAGCGGTTTGGAGGAACGTTATTACGAGTTCCTTAATTCCTCTGAATTAAGGCGATTTTCAATGTCCAAGTATTCTTCTAAATGCAGCTCGATGATTTGTAAACATCCCACATTGCTTTGAGCTTCAGTTTCTATTTTTATTCATCTGGTCGTTATTTATTCGTAATATCATCCATCGATTATAACGCAATTACGTGTTACGATTTCTTCTCCCAATTCTTTTGAAAATCCGATAATTTAAAACTCAATTATTTTACCCGAAAATTTGGCAATTACACCATTTCCCTCCAAATATCCACATATTTTGATAGTACTCTCAAAAAAGTCTATTAAGGGCCAATATATTATTCCAAGATTTTTTAACCCTTTTAAGGGTTTAGTTTGTCCAAAGAAAACTCACTTAGGCCCTTAAAAATGTCAATACAATTTATAAAATCCCAAAGAAATTACAGTACCCCCTAGAGGCCCTAATATGAGTCTAGGATTTTTCCTAAAATTTTCCAAGGCAATTAAGGCATTTAATTTGTTCATACAAATCTTGTAATGACCTTTAATAATAGTAAAACACTTTGGAAAATTCCCCAAAAAATACTGAAGTTAGCCATCATAGTAAGGAACATTTTTCATGTTCAAACATTTTCCCCTAGGAGCCTATATTTCTCTTAGAAAAATCAGCAAGCTTTTGTTAAGGGCGGGTTGCGGATAGGGATTTCTGGAAACAGGGAGGGAGCCAGACAGTGCGCGATTTTCGGTCCCCACAACGGATCTAGAGGTGATCCGCGGTTGGGCGCGTAATTTTATGCAGAGGCAGGATTTAAGATGGCATGGGCCGTCCGATCTCATCGTGGAGATCGGATGGACCCCGCCACTTGTCGGCGATACAAGTGGTGGCAGCCGCTGCCACCGCCGGGCAGCGGCCGGCAGGCGCCGGTGCTGCCCCCAGTCGACTCATCGGGGGCCGACGAGCCATTTGGCGGTGGTCTGACGGCCTGCTGCCTCCGGCCACCACCGGAAACTTGCAACCCGAGGGAGGGTGACGTGGCCTGCGCCATTATCGTTGGTTTCGCGCCTCCCCTCCCTCGGCGGTGGCAAGATCTACTGTCCCAGGCCGGCTCGCCGGGGGTCGGGCTTGTTTCTGGTGGTGGTCTGGCGTCTTGGCACCGGAAACCGTTAACAGGGGAAAATAAGAAAACACGGGGCTTGCGGGTGCCGCCGGAGACGCATTCTCCGCAGCCCCGCCGCCTGCCATCACTGAGGAGGGGGTCCCCTGGTGGAATACCAACCTCCAAGCGCTGCCACCGACGCTGGGGGTGATGCGCTTCGAGTGCTCACCACCCGAGCCTAGGGTTGGCTCGGGTGGTGCTGGCGGCGCTTCGGCGGTCGTGGGGCACATGCAGATCGTAGGAGGGATGGGGAAGGTAGAGGAGAGGGTGTTCCACCTGGCGTGGGGGAGCTCGGGAGGTTCCTGGTAGGTCTACCATTAATGGTGGCGGTGGTGGCGTGAGTGCTCGGGTGGTTTTCTGGCAAGGTAGCTCTGGCTAGGGGGGAGGCTATGAGGGTGGTGTGAGCTCAGTCAAGGGGGAGGGGCCGCCTCTTATAGGTAGGGAGGAGAGCCTCCCTTCCTTTCTCTCGATGTGGGACTAAAGGGAGGGGGATGGGGGAGATATTTCTCCCCCTCCATTAGTTATGGCCAGCTGGCCACCTTTATGGGTAGGGGCAACATCTCCTAGTGCATGAGAGGGGAGGGAGAACATCCCTCTAGTGAGGTGGTGGTTTTGGTAAAAAGAGGAGGGGAGGAGATGGTGGTTTTTGCCATGGTACATTTTATGATGCCCTTGTTGTTTATTGGGTGCCGACTTATCGCCTAGAAGGGGGGGTGAATAGGTTTTTCAAATTATATTATCCCCTTTTGGTGTTCTTGATTTCTGATTAGTAGATCTAAAAGTTATAAAGCATAACACAGAAAACACACAATGATCTATAGAGGTTCCTCAAAGTAGGGTGTCTTGAGTAGTCCTCTTTCCCTCTCGCCTACCTAGCAGTGTGCTAGGCTCGGCAAACGCCGCCAAATCTCCCGGCCCGCAAGCCTTACAACACGGACCCGCAAGGCCAACAGCCTAGGCCCGCAAGCCCCTACTGCCCACGAGCCCGCAAGCTCGACACTCAGGCCCTCAAGCCCTACACAACACAGACCCGCAAGTCCTGTGCCTACAGCCTAGGCCCGCAATCCACTACTGCGCCCGAGCCCTCAAGCTCGACAAGATCGGACCCCCAAGTCCACTGCCCTGGCCCTCAAGCCTCACAGCTCTCCAGCCCTCAAGCTAGACGGTGTCGGACCCGCAAGTCCACTGCCCTGGCCCTCAAACCTCACAACTCTCCAGCCCTCAAGCTAGACGGTGTCGGACCCGCAAGTCCACTGCCCTAGCCCTCAAGCCTCACAGCTCTCCATCCCTCAAGCTAGACAAATAGGCCCGCAAGCCTTACAAGAAATTACAGTAGAAAGAACTGCTTCTTCTGTCGGATGAGGATTGGCAACTTCAGCCTGATGAAGATTGGCTTCTTTAGGTTGAAGAAGACGCTTCTTGATTTGGAGTTTCAGCACTGGATCTTCTTCAGCCTTCACTTCTTTTACCTGGTGTAGATCGACTACTTTTTAGTTGATGGAGATGATTGATTCTTCAGAGAACACTTGATGCTTGTTCTCTACTTGATCTTCTTCTTCTCCACCGAGAATACTGTTCTTTTGAAGTGTAGCGGCAGGATACTTTTTCTTTCTTTTTCACTATCTCGAAGAGAGCCTTTTTTAGGGCATCACTGTTCCCTTTTATAGGATAGATGCGCGGCATAACGGTCACATGTAATGTCCTTTAATGTCAGATGCCCCATTCCTTAAGACCACGCGATGATTGGACAATCAGGCGGCGGCATTAAATGCTGACAGCGCGTCCGCAATTTTGAATCTGTCTCAATGATATTTCCATTGTTATGACGTCATGGACAATATCTCGGCGATAAGACTTTGTCAATGCCTTGAACTTAGGTAGACCTTCAATTCTTCTAGCTTCTGCCTCTGATGCTGGTATCTCGACGATACGAGACATTCTGGTGATTATTTGTTATCTCTGACTGTGTCGTCGTAATGACCTTGTTCTCACGACGACATGCCTTCTTTACGACGATGTTCTATGCCATCAGTCATACTTAGCCTTTTCAGCGACAAGGCTTCTTCACGACTATGTCTGTTCTTCTCAACGACAAGGCTACTTTGATGAAGTCGACGATACCGCATATTCTCTGCGTTCGACGATCTTGCTTCTGCGTTCGACGAACACGCCAAGTCTCAGTGGTCGTCGATCTTCCTTCTGAGTTCGACGATCTTCCTTTTGCGTTCGACGAACACGCCAAGTCTCAGCGGTCGTCGATCTTCCTTCTGAGTTCGACGATCTTCCTTCTGCATTCGACGAGCACGCCAAATCTCAGCGGTCGTCGATCTTCCTTCTGAGTTCTACGATCTTCCTTCTGCGTTCGATGAACACGCCAGTTCTCAGGGTTCGACGATCTTCCTTCTGCGTTCGACGAACACGCCAATTCTCAGCGGTCGTCGATCTTCCTTCTGAATTCGATGATCTTGCTTCTGCGTTCAACGAACTCGCCAAGTCTCGACTTTTGCTTTGCCCATCATTATGACGACAAGCTTGCTTTGTCGATGATAGCTCCTGTTCTTCTTGACGATATGGTACTTATTGAAATAATTAAAGTACTTGACATATTGTCGATCTCTGCAAGCATGAGCTAGATGGAACATTAAATACAACTTGCACTTATCATTGAGCTGAGCACTTCTTCAAATCAGGAACATTGCAGGGCACTGTTCCCAACAATCTCCCCCTATTTGAAGAAGTCATAACTCACTCAATGATAAATGCCATTCACATAAAAGGTTTAACATTTCAAGCAAAAAAGCATGTAATGATGACATTTCAGCTAAGCATGAGTGAACACAGAAATTTGACAGATATTACTTCATTTATAAATAGTGCCAAAGGTTTTGACATTTCTACATTTAGCCCCCCTAAAGATTTAGCCATCTATGTCTCTGGTGCTCTCAAATCAGCATCACCCTTTTCTTCCTTGGCACTGACTTCCTGCTCTTTATTAGCCTGCCTGATGAAGTACTCAAACGGTTTAGGATGATATTTTAAAGGTTCAGGAGTGTCAGTTGGAATACTTCATGCTTGCTTATCTCTTCTGTGTTCTCTCCTTACATCTTCTTGATCGTCATGCTTAGCCCATTCTTGAGAACTGTATACATTGTATCTTTCACCTTTGTTAACTTTCACTTGCTCCCAAGCTTTTAGAATGATGGTTCTGGATATAGGACTCCATCTTTCATAGTCATCCTTTTTCTCCATTTCTTCCCTGTAGTTTCTCTTTCTCATTTTTGTTCCTTCATCCTCCAGTGCTTCCTTTTCCTTACCTTTATCAGTATCAGGAATATTTGTATGTTGCTCTTCAGCAGGCTCGTCATAATATAGGGGAGGGAGATTCATTGCTTCTCTTATGGTGTTTGTGGTCCAGATGGCATGATCACTACTGGCCTTTATCATTGATCTCTCCCCCTTTATTACTTCTTCAGATATCCCTTGTTGGGAAAATGATTTCTCTTAACCCCTAGAAATGAGTTAAAGAAAGAGGTTTAACAATGAAAAACAAGACTAAGTAAATATGCGTCGAATACCATTCGACGCAACGTCGAAATGTAGTCGACGTTTCCGTCAGATTAAGTCGAAGTAACTTTAGGAAGATTTCGACGTATGTGTTGTCGACGCTACTCTGATTTCTAGTCGACGCATATGGAGAAGTCGACGCACCTTAATCGACGCACCTTCCTTATTCTCCTCTCGACGTCCAGCCAGGATGAATTCGACGCTTACGTCGAATAGGAATCGACGCACGTCGATTTATATGACAGATTTAAATATGCGCCAGATCTCTTTCCTTCTTTCAGTAGATCTGATTTGTATGGAATAAGTATCAATATTTTATAGCCGTTCTGAATCATTCTTTCCTTATATCTGATTCTTGGCTAATTTGATTAAACTTATTTGGACATTATTTGAAATCAGAATTGGTTCTTTCCTTCTACAGAAATAAATATTATGGAAACATTTTCATCTTTCTATTTCTCTGACTACTAATTGATTATCCTCCTATAGTATTATTTTGAATTAACAGAGCTATAAATAAAGAGGAGGTCGGCAGAAAAAGTGAGTAGAGTGATCTACCACACACATTTGAAATAGAGGAAAAGCTCCCAAGAGAAAAGAGAGAAATTGAGAAAAAGCTCTGCAGCAACATTCAAGCACTTCTTCTTCTTCTGCTTCTGAAGTCATACTGCTGCAAAAATCTGATAGCTCTCACAAAGAGAGAAAGGCTGCAAATCTTCTTCTCTCTATAGAAGAAAGATTCAATTCACTTCTTGTGCTTCCAATCTTCTTGCTAGGAAGAAGATTCTTTCTTGTTTTTATTTCTTCTTCTTTCTTTCTTTCTCACTTAAACATTGTAAAAGAGTTTTTAGAATCTCTCTCCAAAAAATTCAGTGTACTGGTTCTAAGAGTCTCCTTGTCAAAAGACTCAGTTGGTTCTAAGAGTCTCCTTGTCAAAAGACTCAGGGTGGTTCTAAGAGTCTCCTTATCAAAAGACTCAGTGCAAGATAGTGAATTCCTACCAAGGGGGTAGAAGAGTGGACTACCCAAAGTTTGGGGAACCACTATATTTTCTTGTGTTGTGATGTGATTTATTTTCTTGCATTTACTTTATCTTCTTGCTTAATTCTTGTTGGTGTGTGGGAAGCTCTAATTTGTGATCATACACATATATATATTAACTTTGCACAAAATAATTTTTAAATCTCTATTCACCCCCCCCCCCCTCTAGAGAATTCTAGTGAGGTTAATTGTGCACTTTCAATTGGTATCAGAGGTAGGTTGATCTAAAAAGGATAACTCCTTGATCAAAAAGATCCTACCTCTCATATATATATATTTTTCAAAACTATCTTATCATATGGCACAAATCAAAGATTATGCTTCCACCAGACCACCAATTTGCAACCTGGAAAAGTTTGCACTTTGGAAAACAAGAATTAGAATTTATTTAAACTCTATTGGTGATGAACTGTTTAATGTGATCTTGACAGGTCCCCCCAAGCCATTCAGGAAGGATTCAAGTGGAAAAGTGACTGAAACACTTGCTCCAAGAGCTGAATGGACAGAAGATGAGAAGAAAGCCCAAGGACATGATGCCAAGGCTATGAACATCCTAGTCTCAACCCTCTCAGATGAAATTTTCCAAAAGATTGCTGATTGTGAGTTAGCTAAGGAAGTATGGGAAGCTCTCACCAAAATGGTAGAGGGAAGTGCTGATGAGAAAAAGGATAGAAAGGCACTACTGATCTCCCAATATGAAAACTTCCAAAAGAAAGAAAGTGAAAGTGTTGCTGACATGTATTCAAGATTCAGCCTCATAGTCAATGAATTGAGAACACTTGAGAAGGACATATCTCTCACTGAGATAAATGATAAATTGCTGACTTGCTTTCCTAGCTCTTGGGACTCAAGAATCTGGCCAATCAAAGACTACAGAAGTCAAAAAGAAATATCAACAGATGTTCTGTTGGGTAAATTAAAATCATATGAACAACTGTTGAAAACCAGAGCTGAGAAAGAAAAGGCCTCTCCACTCTCAAAAGAGAAGAGTATTGCATTGAAAGCTGTTGAAGGTGAACCATCTACTAGTGATGAGGAACTAATCAGCTTCCTGGCTAGGAAGTTCAAGAGGTGGATCAAAACAGAAGGATCCAGAGGAAGAGATTTAAAAACCAGGTATAATAAAACACCTACTAAAGAGATTATCTGTTACTCTTGCAGGAAACCTGGACATATTGCACCTGAATGTCCTAAGGAGAACAGCACTAAGAAAGATCTGAAAAGAACAGATCTAAAGAAGAAAAAGAAAGGAAGAGGATTCATTGCTCAATCTTGGAGTGATCCAGAATCTGAAGGAAATACCTCATCAGACAATGATCAGGAAGAGGTCAAGCAAGAGGAAACCTGTCTGATGGCCACTGAGAAGCTTGATGATACATCTATGGTAAATATACTTGATGATATAGATTTCTCTTCTACTGATTTCAAACAAGATTTCAAAGAATTCTGTTTAGATCTAATCAAATCTGAAAAAGAAGTAAAAGAATTAAGAATTGAATTAAAAAATCTCAAACATATGAATACACACTATGAAAACTATAAGCTCAATCAAGAGCTCTCAAAGAAGGAATTAGACAAAATCCATTCAGAAAATCTAACACTAAGGAAAGAGCTGGCAAAGGCTAAAGCCTTTGAGGACTCTCTGAATGGAAGAGGTCAGAAGCTCAAGAATATCTCTGAGAATCTCACTGATAGATTTAGACAACTAAAGCTGAATACTAATGAAGCATCTAAATCACAAACATTCAGCAAACCTGTCTGGAAACATCCCATTCAATTCACTAGGGAGAATCATCTAGCAGGAATTAGATCACAAGTAGGTCTAGAAACAACCACTGTTTTTAATAAACTTAATCCCATTACAGATAAAGGAATCTTAGGAAAGTATCCTCACAAAAATTCTGAACATACGTCGAATTATTATCCACGTACGTCGATTTCTAATCGACGCATACACCAAATCGCGTCGACCTCCACTCAACGTAATCTCTCACATGCTTCGACTAAAAGTAGACTCAGAATGGAGGAAGCGTCGACCTCATATCGACGCAACCTGAAACCTACGTCGAATTCATATCGACGCAACCATAAGTCTACGTCGAATCCCTATCGACGCAATAAATCAGACAGAAAATTTTATGTTTCCAAACAGGTCCCTCAATCCATGTCCTTCTATTATGAACACTATTTCTGTGATATCATCCAAGAAGATTGGTATGATAAGCCAGTACCCCATAAGGAGGAAGGATATCCTGAAAAACCCACTTATTCTTTTATTAAATCTTTTACTAATGAGAGAAAGGGACCCCAGCTCAGCAGGGTCTAAACTAATGTTTAAACTTTTATGTGCAGATGTATCACATCTCCAGGATGGTGTGGTATTTGGACAGTGGATGCTCCATGCACATGACAGGTTGCAAAAACCTATTAATCAACTTTGAGGATAGACTTGGACCATCAGTAACCTTTGGAGACTCTAGCTGTGGCCAAACCAAGGGATTTGGAGATTTCAAAGAAGGGAAAGTCACCTTCAAGAATGTGGCAGTAGTCAAAGGACTAAAACACAATCTGATATGTATAAGTCAGATATGTGAGAATGGTAAGTATGGGGTAAAATTCACTACACTATTCTGCCATATTATAGATATCAAGACTGGTGCTACAGTACTAAATGGAATTAGAAAAGGAAGAGTATATGTAGTGGACTTTAGCTCTTCACCCACAGAAGTTTGCCTATTCAACAATATTATTGATAAAAATGAATTATGGCATAGGAGACTAGGTCATCTAAACTACAAAACAATCAGTAAACTAGCTAAGAATAACCTAGTCAGAGGCTTACCAAAGGGTAGGTACTCTAAGGATTCTCCATGCAGACCTTGCCAACTAGGAAAGCAAACCAAATCATCCTTCAAACCCATTGGTAAGGATGACTCTCCCAGGTCTTTATACTTACTACACATGGATCTCTTTGGTCCCATATCCACTCAAAGCTTTGGTGGAAAATCATATACCTTGGTCATTGTTGATGATTATTTTAGGTTTAGCTGGGTATTCTTTCTAGGAGTTAAATCTGAAACCCATAAAATTCTCTCAAAATTCATAAGACAGATTCAATCTGAGTTCAATACAAATGTTTCAATTATAAGAAGTGACCATGGGACTGAATTTGAGAATCAGATGATTTGTAGTTTCTGTGAGGAAGAAGGTATTAAACAAAGCTTCTCAGCACCTAGAACTCCCCAATAAAATGGAGTTGCTGAGAGGAAGAATAGAACCTTAATAGAATCAGGTAGAACCATGCTTGCAGAGTCAGGATTACCAAAAACTTTTTGGGCTGAAGCAGTCAACACTGCAAACTATGTTCTAAATAGAAGCCTCATACACAAAACTAAATCAAAGACTCCATATGAGCTCCTGAAAAATAAAACACCCACTGTTAAATATTTTAAAATTTTTGGATGTGCTTGCTTTATTCTAAACAATGGGAAAGATCATCTTGCCAAATTTGACAAGAAGTCTGATGATGGAATATTTTTGGGATATTCATCATCCAGCAAAGCCTATAGGTGCTACAATAGAAGAACTCTTAAGATTGAAGAATCCATGCACATTGTATTTGATGAAACTAACATGCTGCTTAAGGGGGAGGAAACTCCCACCAGTTCTGTTCCACAGGAAAACAACAGCATAGAAACCCAGCTTGAGCAACTAGCTCTAGAGAACACAGAAAATGGAAAGGAAAACTAGTTAGAGGAACCAAGTGAGGAGTCTGAACAAGAAACCTCAGAAAAGAGCACTCAAGACCCTCCTCCACAAGAGGACATGGTCCAGGAAGAACAATTGAACAATGATCCCATTGAGAATGAAGTAGAAGAACAACTGACAAATTCAGGCAGAACAGGAATCAATTTGAAAGATCATCCACAAGCTCAAGTGATTGGAGATCCCAATGCAGGAGTAAGAACAAGACACCAAGTCTCCAATGGGATAATGCTCCAATGCTTCCTATCACAAGTTGAACCAAAGAAGTTTGAGGAAGCAAATTGTGATCCTCACTGGATTATGGTCATGCAAGAAGAACTAGGCCAATTTGAGAGAAACAAAGTATGGAACCTAGTTGAAAGACCAAGAAACTACCCTGTAATTGGTACAAAATGGGTATACAGGAACAAACTAGATTCCACTGGAATAATTGTGAGAAACAAGGCAAGACTTGTAGCACAAGGATATAGACAAGAAGAAGGGATAGACTACAATCAGACCTTTGCTCTAGTAGCCAGATTAGAGGCAATCAGGCTATTTCTTGCCTATATAGCCTTCATGAAGATGAAAGTCTACCAAATGGATGTCAAGAGTTCCTTTTTAAATGGAGATCTGCAAGAAGAGGTATATGTGGAGCAACCACCAGGTTTTGTTAATCCCTCTTCCCCTAACTTTGTTTATAAACTTAACAAAGCATTATATGGTCTTAAGCAAGCACCTAGAGCTTGGTATGAAACTCTCTCAAATTTTCTTTTAGAAAATTCCTTTGAAAGAGGAAAAGTAGACAAGACACTCTTTACTAGAACACATAAAAACCAACTCCTCCTTGTTCAAATATATGTAGATGACATTATCTTTAGCTCAACCCATCCTAAACTATGTAAAAGATTTGTTAATCTTATGCAATCTAAATTTGAGATGAGTAGTATGGGTGAACTCTCCTACTTCCTAGGGCTACAAGTAAAACAAAGTAGTGAAGGAATCTTTATCTCACAATCAAAATATACCAAAGAACTAATCAAAAAGTTTGGTATGGAATCAGCATCTACCATGAAAACACCCATGACAACCAATGCCATCATAGAAAAAGATGATAAAGGAAAATCAGTAGATCAAAAGACTTATAGGGCCATCATAGGATCCCTTCTATATCTAACAGCAAGCATACCTGATATCATGTTTGCCACTTGCATATGTGCTAGATTTCAGGTTGAACCAAAGGAATCCCATCTCACCTCTGTAAAAAGAATTCTTAGATACCTAAAGGGAACCCCTGAACTAGACTATGGTACTCAGCAGAAACCAACTTTGAATTAATAGGTTTCTCAGATGCAGATTATGCTGGATGTAGGGTTGATAGAAAAAGCACATCTGGTACCTGCCAATTTCTAGGTGACAGATTGATCTCATGGTTTAGTAAGAAACAAACCTCAGTCTCAACTTCAACAGCTGAAGCTGAATACATAGCTGCTGGGAGCTATTGTTCACAAATCCTGTGGATGCAAAATCAACTACTTGATTACAAATTGGAAATACACAACTCTAAGATCTATTGTGATAGCTCTAGTGCTATATCCATAGCATCCAACCCAGTCCTTCATAGTAGGACCAAACATATAGAAATCAGACATCACTTCCTTAGAGACAATGTTGAGAAGGGTAAAATAATCTTAGAATATATTCCCACAGACAATCAAAGAGCAGACATCTTCACAAAACCTTTGGATGAAACTAAGCATAACTATTTCATAAACACCTTGGGGATGCTTGATGGAAGCTTGTAAACCTCATTGTTAGGGAAATCTAAAGACATCAGAATATCTAAGAAAGTTTCCTGGAGATGCGTCGAATAAATATCGACGTACCGTCGAGAAGACCTCAACGCTGGTTCTGATTTCTTTCAGTTAAAGTTACGTCGATCCACTATCAACGTACCGTCGACTTCTTATCGACGCAAGTCTATGACCACGTTGACAAATCTTTAGACTGACAAAACCTTCACGGAACGCCGACTACATATCGATGCATACGTTGACATCAATTCGATGTAACGTCGACTTCTGGTTAAAATTGGAATCAAATCCTTACTTCCTTTTCTTTTACGACTGGATTACCTTGATTTCTGTTTCCTTTCTCGACGTTTCATCTTCTTTAAATAGTACTTCTTATTTCATAACAAATACCTCTCTGGACCCGCCAAAACTGCGTCTTCTACCTCTCTCTCTTCCTGCATCAATGGCGCCTACTCCTGTTCAAACTGACCTTATCAAAGCAATGAACGATGCTCTGGAAAATCTTCTCAATGACTTCCAGACACGATTAACTAACTTCTCCAATGAATGTGCCAATATGATCACCTCCTGTGAAGCCAAATTGGCCACCCTGTCTGCCTCTCTTCCCGGGCTTCATCTTCTTCTTCAAGAGGAACCTCTGTCGCCACAAAGGTTTACATCCTTCCTGAAAGATATAAACCAGGGGGAGAGTTGCTCCAGAAACCCCTCTTGCCAGGTTTTTGATCTCAACTAAAAGCTCAGGTTTAAATCTCTTCTCTCCAACACTAAGTATTCTCTCTAACTCTCTTATAGGCTCCACTCCTCTCAAATCACTCTGACTACACTTTCATCAAACATTTTGGTGAATCCTCCTCTTACAACACTGAAGGGGAGCATGCTGTGGATTCAGCATTCAGAATTGATGATCCTTATAACCAGGGGGAGATTCCTGTAGTAAAGGACCCAGTAATCCAGGGGGAGGAAGAAGCAGCCACCTCTGATTATTGGAATGGGCAGATATGGATTGATGCACCCTTATGTGAGGAAGAACTTCAACATCACTCTTCTAGCTTCTCTGCCAGTTACATCAAGCTGAAGACACCTCTACTTGAGGACATCCCTACAAAAGAGTCTGGAGGAGACATTCATCCCTCAGCAGAGATCACCCTACCAGAAATCACTCTGCCCTCTATTGCAGAACATCTAAGAACTCTTCTTGAAATAACTCCCTCTCCACCCAAAGAGAAAACTCCTCCTCAACTTCCTCCTCTACCTTCTTCTCTACCTCCTCTGCTACCTCTACCTCCACAAGCAGCAAGACTCCCTAAACAGATCATACCTAGGCAAAGTCCAGGAGGACAGATAAAGAGAAAAAGGGAAGTCACTCCCCACTGGCAAAAATTTTCTAAAGAAGAAAGGAAGGAGTTTGCAAAAGAAAAGAAGTATAGAAAAGCATGTGAGCAAATAAAAAGATTTGAAAAGATGCCTAATATCTGTCCTAACAGTCCTGTCAAGGAGTACCATGATCCTGACATGGAAAAGAGGCATGAAGAGATAAGAGAAAGAGAAGTGTATGAATATGAAGCAGCTAGGAAAGAAGTGGAAGATAAAAGGAGGGCCTGGATGGAGAAGATTAACAAGGGCATGACTAAGGAACAAATTCTTGCTGAATCTTCTATCAGAATTCCAAATAAGTTGTTTGATATTGAAGCTTATCAAAAGAAAAATCCTCAGGCAGGGATTATCCTGGATAAGTGTCAAAAGGACAAGAAGGGTATAGGGTGTACAGAAGAAACCTACATTCCCTATAAGAAGCCTACAAGGCCTGCAAAGCTAGACAAATGGCTTAACTCACCCTGGAAAGGGAAAGGAAAAGGAAATATGTATGAAGTTCCTGAGAAACAGGAACCAGAAAAGAAGAAACTCTATAGGCCAAAGGTTGATAACAAAGGACCTCCTGAGCCCAAGCCTGCACAAAAAGAATCTCACAACATTACCATTGAGATGATTGATGAAAAGGCAGCAATCATCATCAGCAAAGGCTACTCCATAAATGACACTATTCCTGATGGTGATAAACTCTTGGAAAAACTGCATACAATCATCAGGAATGTCCAGGAAATACCTGATAGAGCCAGGGGATACATTTTTGATGCCATTAATGACTTATCTAGGAAACTTTATTCTGCTTTTGTCAACTTCATGTACAAAAAGAAGTTTCTAGTTTAATTCTTATGAAAGACAAATACTTGTCATGTGCTTTCTTTTCCTAATTTTTTCCTTCTACTCAATATATTTCTTATCTATACAAATATTATGCTGTGTTAATTATATGCTAATAAAATTTCTCTCTAAGAAGGGTTAAGACAAATAGGGGGAGATTGTTGGGAAAATGATTTCTCTTAACCCTTAGAAATGAGTTAAAGAAAGAGTTTTAACAATGAAAAACAAGACTAAGTAAATATGCGTCGAATACCATTCAACGCAACGTCGAAATGTAGTCGACATTTCCGTCATATTAAGTCGAAGTAACTTTAGGAAGATTTCGACGTATGTTTTGTCGACGCTACTCTGATTTCTAGTCGACGCATATGGAGAAGTCGACGCACCTTAATCGACGCACCTTCCTTATTCTCCTCTCGACGTCCAGCCAGGATGAATTCGACGCTTACGTCGAATAGGAATCGACGCACGTCGATTTATATGACAGATTTAAATATGCGCCAGATCTCTTTTCTTCTTTCAGTAGATCTGATTTGTATGGAATAAGTATCAATATTTTATAGCCGTTCTGAATAATTCTTTCCTTATATCTGATTCTTGGCTAATTTGATTAAACTTATTTGGACATTATTTGAAATCAGAATTGGTTCTTTCCTTCTACAAAAATAAATATTATGGAAACATTTTCATCTTTCTATTTCTCTGACTACTAATTGATTATCCTCCTATAGTATTATTTTGAATTAACAGAGCTATAAATAAAGAGGAGGTCGGCAGAAAAAGTGAGTAGAGTGATCTACCACACACATTTGAAATAGAGGAAAAGCTCCCAAGAGAAAAGAGAGAAATTGAGAAAAAGCTCTGTAGCAACATTCAAGCACTTCTTCTTCTTCTGCTTCTGAAGTCATACTGCTGCAAAAATCTGATAGCTCTCACAAAGAGAGAAAGGCTGCAAATCTTCTTCTCTCTATAGAAGAAAGATTCAATTCACTTCTTGTGCTTCCAATCTTCTTGCTAGGAAGAAGATTCTTTCTTATTTTTATTTCTTCTTCTTTCTTTCTTTCTCACTTAAACATTGTAAAAGAGTTTTTAGAATCTCTCTCCAAAAAATTCAGTGTACTGGTTCTAAGAGTCTCCTTGTCAAAAGACTCAGTTGGTTCTAAGAGTCTCCTTGTCAAAAGACTCAGGGTGGTTCTAAGAGTCTCCTTATCAAAAGACTCAGTGCAAGATAGTGAATTCCTACCAAGGGGGTAGAAGAGTGGACTACCCAAAGTTTGGGGAACCACTATATTTTCTTGTGTTGTGCTGTGATTTATTTTCTTGCATTTACTTTATCTTCTTGCTTAATTCTTGTTGGTGTGTGGGAAGCTCTAATCTGTGATCATACACATATATATATTAACTTTGCACAAAATAATTTTTAAATCTCTATTCACCCCCCCTCTAGAGAATTCTAGTGAGTTTAATTGTGCACTTTCATCCCTCTATGGAGATTCCCATCTGATTCAACCTTAAAAGGTCTGAGAGATTCTAGCTCCCTAGCTTGTTCCTTAACAAGCCTTTTGCTCTTTCTCAGAGCCTCCAAAAGATCACCAAACTGCTCTAATAGATCAGTATGATTCATATTGTTGCAAGATGAGCAGTCTTCTTCATCATCTTCAGATGATAAACAATCACCTGATGCACTCTTGGTCTTCTTAAATGAAGCAGGTAGTAAAGGTGTGTGAGTGGTGCATACCTGATCATGATGTAATTCATCATGATTTTCTTCATTTGATAGAGCCATCAACCCACAGACTTCCTCATCCTCAGAGTCATAGTCTGTGAGGGTCAAGGGTGCTCTTATTCTTTCTCCTGCTCCAGAGCATTCTTCATCTTCTGATTCACTGTCTGAAGTGGTCAGTGGTGCTCTGATACATACCTCTTCATGAGAGGTTTCTTCTTCAAGATCTTCCTCTGACCCTTCCATGAGGACTTCTAAGGAGTCCCACATGTCCTTTGCTGTTGTGCAATGACTCAGCTTCTGGTGTGTTGCCAGATCTACTGCACTAGCTAGAATGCTTCTTGCTTCTTTGTCTAAGCTCACTAGAAGTGTCTCATCTTTTAACATTGTCATGGAGGGACCTTTTTGAACGATCAAAAACATTCTTGGATCCATTGCCTCCATGAATATTCTTGCTCTAACTTTCCAAAGGTCAAATTCTCTCTAGAACAAACAGCTATCATTGACTCCATAGCTGAGATACTTGGACACACAATGGCAGATCTGTTCAAGCTGTTAAGCTTTCCTTTGAACAACCTGGCTCTGATACCACTTGTTGTTTATTGGGTGACGACTTATCACCTAGAGGGAGGGGGGTGAATAGGTTTTTCAAATTATATTATCCCCTTTTTGGTGTTCTTGATTTCTGGTTAGTAGATCTAAAAGTTATAAAGCATAACACAGAAAACACACAATGATCTATAGAGGCTCCTCAAGACAGGGTGTCTTGAGTAGTCCTCTTTCCCTCTGCGCCTACCTAGCAGTGTGCTAGGCTCGGCAAACGTTCATACCGGTGCGGGTGGGTTGACGACTCATGGACACAGGGAGATGTGCACAGCGGGTTATCACTCTCTGAGCCTGCAGTTTTGCCTCCACTGGTCGGCCTACAAATTGGCTCGCCGGATGTCGCTCACATCCAGTTGGTACACCAAGTTGTACAGGAGGGCCTGAATGATACGGTACGACTACATTCAAAAGTGGCAAGACTGGCCACTGTCACCGACGGCCACATCGGTGAGGCCCGCGGGGTTAGCTCCCCTGCTTGAAATAAAGCGGTCTAAATTGTGTCGACACAGGGTCTTTTGTGTGCGTACAGGTTTGAATACCTGGGTGTGCGTGTCTGCGCGTTATAGTGTTGTGTACTTACTATACGGCACGATTACAAGCTTTAGGGCGGGAGGCCCTATATATATATACGGGGATATATATGTTTACCTGCTGCTAACCCTCTATCTTGCTTCGGCTATTTCATTTCTGTCATTTAGCCGCCCCCTGGATATGGATCCGGGGAGAGGATGTATTTTCTACTTAGCTCTGTGACTAACGGTTATTTCTTATAACCAATCACAGGAGATGGGACAGCAAGGAGCCCCCGCACCACAGGATGATATACCAGCCTTGGAGATGGCCCGTTCGATTACCCCAGCCTCGCCCCATATCTTCAGAGACGTGAGTTCGAGAGTATAAGGACTAGCCTAGGGCTCCCTTTTGTTTTAGACTATGTAGCCCTCGAGGCAATATTTTGTAAAACGATAGGCCCCGACCATATTTAAATATGTAATATAATCAGCGTGCTTAGCTTTTCTTATTTCGATTGCTTCCACTGTGCGTTCTGATGTGCTGTGATGATTCTTGTGCCTGACAAAGAGACCGCTCAGCGCTCGAGAGGGTGGGACATCGCCACCCGGAAAGCGTTGGGTAGTCCTCTTTGGGCAGTAAGATCCCCCCTCCCTGAACCCGCTTCAGTCTTGGGAGGGGGGGTCTTACATAGCGGCGGGATGCTTTTTCTTTCTTTTTCACTATCTCGAAGAGAGACTTTTGTTAGGGCATCACTGTTCCCTTTTGTAGGACAGATGAGCCGCATAACAGTCACATGTAATGCCCTTTAATGTCAGACGCCTCATTCCTTAAGAGCACGTGTTGATTGGACAATCAGGCGACGGCATTAAATGCTGACAAAGCGTCCGCAATTTTGAATCTGTCTCAATGATATTTCCATTGTTACGACGTCATGGACAATATCTCGACGATAGGACTTTGTCGATGCCTTGAACTTAGGTAGACCTTCAATTCTTCTAGCTTCTGCCTCTGATGCTGGTATCTCGATGATACGAGACATTCTGGCGCTTCTGCATATACGACTATATGCTATCTCTGACTGTGTCGTCGTAATCACCTTGTTCTCTCGACGACATGCCTTCTTTACGATGATGTTCTACGCCATCAGTCATACTTAGCCTTTTCAGCGACAAGGCTTCTTCACGGCGATGTCTGTTCTTCTCGACGACAAGGCTACTTTGATGAAGTCGACGATACCGCGTCTTCTCTGCGTTCGACGATCTTGCTTCTGCGTTCGACGAACACGCCAAGTCTCAGCGGTCGTCGATCTTCCTTCTAAGTTCGACGATCTTCCTTCTACGTTTGACGAACACGCCAAGTTTCAGCGGTCGTCGATCTTCCTTCTGAGTTCGACGATCTTCCTTCTGAGTTCGACGATCTTCCTTCTGCGTTCGACGAACATGCCAAATCTCAGCGGTCATCGATCTTCCTTCTGAGTTCGACGATCTTCCTTCTGCGTTCGACGAACACGCCAGTTCTCAGCATTCGATGATATTCCTTCTGCGTTCGACGAACACACCAATTCTCAGCGGTCTTCGATCTTCCTTCTGAGTTCGACGATCTTGCTTCTGCGTTCGACGAACTCGCCAAGTCTCGACTTTTGCTTTGCCCATCATTATGATGACAAGCATGCTTTGTCGACGACAGCTCCTGTTATTCTTGACGATATGGTACTTACTGAAATAACTAAAGTACTTGACATATTGTTGATCTCTGCATGCATGAGCTAGATGGAACATTAAGTACAGCTTGCACTTATCATTGAACTGAGCACTTCTTCAAATTAGGAACATTGTAGGGCACTGTTCCCAACATCCCTTGCTGATTTTGGAGGTCCTAAGTATAGAGGGGTGGGTCCCAAATGTTGGTGGGGGAGCCCTTTTTTGGAAAATAATTCCAAAAGTAGATATTTTTGAGGGTTTGACCAAAGTCAACCCTAGGGTGGGACCCTTATGTTGGTCAAAGTCCAAGTTTGTCCAAATCATCGGGTGATTTGTCAATGTTGGGGCATTAAATTATCATGGGTGCGTGCATTCTTTTCGGTGTGCCATAATGCTTGGTTTGACCATAGTTTGACTTTCCGATGTCGAAATTGGTTATAACAAACTTTGTTTGTCTTGTTTTGAATTTAGGTGTCCAAGGAAACTGACCATGATGTATTCCGAGTTCGTTCGTTTAATATTTTGAAATGTGCGTCGTGGCGGGCTACAGAATCTAGAACAGTCATATTTCTTATAAGACCTCCGATTGAAATGGGACGAGTTTTGTTGCACTCATATTAATCATACGAGTTTAATGCAACTAACGGAAGTCAGTTTGGAGTACGTATGGTCACTTTACCCGAACGATGTTGTTGTAACGCGCTACGATACTCAAAATGGCCATTTTCTCTAAATCACCTCGGATTGAAATGGGATGAGTTACATTGCACTCGTATTGATTACACGAATCTAACGGAACTGGCGAAAGTCTATTTGGAGTATGTATGGTCATTGTACCCCAACGATATTGTTGTGACGCGCTACGATACTCAAAATAGTTAATTTCTCTAAACGACCTCAGATTGAAATGGGATGAGTTCAATTGCACTTGTATTGATTATACGAGTCTAACAGAACTGACAGAAGTCAATTTGGAGTACGTATGGTCACTGTACCCCCAACGATGTTGTTGTAACGCGCTACGATACTCAAAATGGTCTTTTTCTCTAAACAGTCTAGGATTGAAATGGGATGAGTTCCATTGCACTCATATTGATTACACGAGTTTAACGGAATTGATGGAAGTCAATTTGGAGTATGTATGGTCACTGTACCCCAACGACGTTGTTGTGACGCGTTACGATACTCAAAATGGTCGTTTTCTCTAAACGACCTCGGATTGTAATGGGACGAGTTCCATTGCACCCATATTGATTGTACGAGTCTAATGGAACTCAAATCAGGATTTTGTAGCACAATATCCTACAATCAGGTTACTTTCTATCCTTTGGGTTACTTTTATTGGGTCCACTAGGGTCTAGTGACCCAATAAAAGTCTAGATGTTACAATCCAATAAAATAAAAGGATTTTCATCCTCAAAAATTGCTTAAGGTAGGGGGTGTGAAATACCTGAGAGAAGAGTGTTGGTATCTTTCTCGAACGAGAGTTTCCGGTTCCCACGTAAAATCTTCGCGTCCGTAGTCTGGCCATAAAATTTTGACATCGTGATAGTTTTGTTTCGTAGGTTCTTGACCATGGAGTCAACTATCCTTACTGGCTCGAGCTGAATGGACCGTCGGATTGTATCATTGTTGGTGGTGTGGGCAGATGTTGATCTGATTGTCGGAGAACACGTCTCAATGATGAAACGTGAAAGACGTCGTGATGGTTTCCCAATTCAGGGAGCAAAGCTAATCAGTATGCAACGGGGCCAATTCGTTCTATGATCTGATACGGGCCCAAATAGTGAGGATCCAGCTTTTTTTGCTTCTTTATTCGCGAGATCCCATGCATAGGTTTGATCTTTAGGAACACCATATCTCCCACACTAAACTCCACCGGTCGATGGCGTGCATCATAATATTTGGTTTGGCGGCTCTGCGCTTCCAGCATTTGATCTCGGATTAACCTTATTAATGTTGTGGTGTCGTCTATGTATGACCCCCAAAGCTTATGGGTCCTCCACTTGTGCCCATGACAACGGGGTCCGACAACGTCTTCCATATAGAGCCTCGTATGGTGCCATCTTGATACTTGCCTGGAAGCTATTGTTATATGAAAATTCCACCAAGGGTAGTACCTATTCCCAAGGTTAGTTGTGTTCTACTATGCACAGTCAAAGTGAAACGTTCGTCACGGTCAGATACGATTGGCTTGGGTACTTCATGGAATTGGACTTAATGTTCTATGAAAAGCCTAGCTAGAACATCGACATGTCGCTTTGTCAGTTTGTGATAAAACGAGCCACCTTTGTAAGGTGGTCCACCACAACCCATATGGAGTCGTTCCCTGCACGGGATCGGGGCAGGCCGTGGAAAAAATCCATAGAGATGTCCTCAAACTTCCATTTTGGTATGGGCAGGGGCTACAGTAAACATCCTGGGCTACGACATTTTGCCTTGACCATCTGACAAGTCTGGCAGTATGCTATGTAATCGATGACGTCCCTTTTCATACCCGGCCAATATAGCGTCCTCCGTAAATCTGTATACATCTTTACTACACCTGGGTGAATAGAATATCTCGACTGGTGTGCTTCAGAAAGTATCTCTTCTCGGATCCCTTCGGTGGAGGGGATGAACACACAATGCTTGTACTGCAGAATACCATCATATAGATTGTAGTCATATTGAGTGACATCTTGCAGGGTTCGGATGATTGGGGCTGCTTCTGGGTTGACCTTCTGAGCCTCTCGTATTCTGCCCCGGATATCACACTGTATCTCCATCCAATATAGCTGGGCTTGGTAGTCCATAGGATCCCTGCGGGTGATTAGGGTGATGCCTAAGTCTACCAAGGATTGGATTAAATCCCCTGGTATCATCTCTAGCCAGCTCCCGACTACTGGGGGTTGGAGACTTAAGGCATCTGCAACTTTGTTGGCTTTGTCGGGGTGATATTGGAGGTCAAAATCATAATCGCACAGAAATTCCAGCCACCGGTGTTGTCGGAGGTTCAGCTCCTTCTGAGTGAAAATGCATTTGAGGCTTTTGTGGTCGGAGAAGATCTCACATCTTACTTCGTACAGGTAATGCCTCCAGATCTTTAGCACGAAAACCACAGCACCCAATTCTAAGTCATGGGTTGTGTAGTTAAGCTCGTGAGGCTTCAACTATCGTGATGCATAGGCGACTACCCTACCATGCTGCATTAGTATGGCTCCTAACCCCTTTAGAGATGCGTCTGTGTAGATCTGAAAGCCCTCGGTGCCTGACGGGAGGGTAAGAATTGGGGCGGAGGTCAAGCGGTTCTTCAATTCGACAAACACTGCTTCACATTTGGTGGTCCATCGGAACACTGTATCCTTTTTGGTGAGGGTAGTGAAGGGTAAGGCGATCCTTGAAAATCCTTCCACAAACTTACGGTAGTATCCGGCAAGACCAAGGAAGCTTCTAATATCTGCTGCTGACTTAAGTGGCGGCCAATTCGGTACTGCCTGTACTTTGGCCTGATCCACTGCCACCCCATTCTAATTGATTGTGTGTCCTAAGAAGCCGACTTCCTCCATCCAAAACTCGCACTTGCTGAATTTTGCGAAGTGTAAATGTTCTCGTAGTTTGAGCAGTACCATTTGAAGATGCCTGGAATGGTCTGCCTTGCTCCTCGATTATATGAGTATATCGTCTATGAAGATGATTACGAAGTGGTCCAGAAATGGCTCAAATATGTTATTCATTAATTCCATGAAGGAAGATGGGGCGTTGGTCAGCCCAACATGCATCACCATAAACTCGTAAGGCCCATAGTGGGAGATAAAGGCTATTTTGGGGATGTCCTTCTCTCGTACCCGAAGTTGGTAGTACCCAGACCTTAGATTCATTTTGGAAAATACGGACGCACCTTGCAACTGATCGAATAATTCATCTATCCTTGGTAGGGATAGGTATTTCGGAGGGTAAGTTTATTTAGTTCCCTATAATCGATGCATAGACGCAGTGATCCATCCTTCTTCTTGACGAAAAGTATAGGGGCTCCCCATGGTATCAGAGGAAGGTTTCTGAGCAGTAATCAGAGTTGTCTTCTGCTTAGATTTCTGCAAGTTGGTTATCAATCAGTGAGATAGCATTGGAAGGAGGATATGCTAGAGGTCTTGGTATTGATCTCCTTACGCAGACTAACTTTAAAAAGTGGAATTCGTGCATGGAGAGTTATTTTCTTGGCGAGGACTTATGGGCGGTAGTAGGACGAGAAGTAAGACAAGCTGTTATTCCTGCTGAGGGGAGTGCTGAGCTTGTGAAGGCTTGGAAGAGAACAAATGTGAAGGCTGAGTTCACTCTCAAGTGAGCTATCATTCTGGAGTTGTTTGACCACATCATTGGGTGTAGGTCAGCTGCTGAAATTTGGACAGCCTTGGATGTCTTGTTCAATAAGAAGAATATAGCTCGGCTACAGTTCTTGGAAAATGAGTTGGCGAAAGTAACTCAGGGAGACTTATCCATTTCAACGTTCTTCTTGAAAATGAAGAACCTATGCGCAGAGATATCGGCATTGGACCCGGATGAGCCTATCTCAGAAGCGAAGCTAAAGAGGCACATAATTCGCGGCTTGCGGAGAGAGTATGTGGCCTTTGTTACTTTTGTGCAAGGCTGGTCCAATCAGCCATCGTTGCTAGAGCTGGGGAACTTGCTTGCGTCGCAAGAGAGTTTGGCTAAGCAAATGGCGGGGATGTCCGTCTCTGGTGGAGAAGATGAGGTTCTCTTTTCTGGGAATAAGAAGCGTTGGGACAAGAAGAAGAAGACATCTGGTAACGATGGTCCATCTACTTCATATCAGCAAGAGAGGAGTTATGCTCCTGAGTCTGAAGGGAAGAAGAAGGAAGGGCTGAGATGTTACAGATGCAATAAGTTTGGTCATTTCAAAAGAGACTGCAAGGTCAATCTTCAGTCGAGACATGCTGCAAGAAAGGAGGAGGCTGGTTTCAATGCAGATGATAGATGGAGTGATGGAGCTTTCATGATGGGCACGTGTTTTCGGTCTATGGTTTCCATCAACTATCAGGATGATTGGATAGTGGACTCGGGTTGTGGTCATCACCTAACTGGAGACGAGTCGAAGTTCTCTTCTTTGCAGACATATACAGGTAATGATGTTATCATTACGGCTGATGATACTATACATGCAGTAGAGAAGGATGGTGTAGTTTCGTTGAACGATGATAGAGGTACTCTTATGTTGAAAAGTGTCTATCATGTTCCGGGGATGAAGAAAATCCTCTTCTCGGTGACCAATGTTGTGGATGTTGGCTATCACGTTCTGTTTGGTCCAACATAAGTGAAGTTTCTTCGAAACGTGTCAACGGTGAAGGCTGAAGTCACTCATGTCGGCAGAAGGGTGAAGGACTTATTTGTGTTATCTACTAGTTCCTATGTTGATAAGATGAGGATTAATGATAGCGATGTTATCTGGCATGAAATACTCGGACATGTTGTGATGGACAAGTTGAAAGTTATGGCAGGAAGAGGCCTTGTGAGAGGTATGCCTAGTTTGTCAGCCTTCGGAGAAGGTCATGTTTGTGCAGGTTGCCAATATGGTAAGGCTCAGCGCCTTCCAATTGACACTTCACAAAGCAGATGTAAAGCACCATTGGAGTGTATTCATGGTGATCTTTTTGGACCTACCACAATTGTCAGTCTTGGAGGCAGCAGGTATATGCTGGTTTTGATTGATGACTTCACTAGACATACTTGGGTATATTTTTTGAAGGAGAAGTCGGAAGCATTTGCGAGGTTTGTGGAGTTCAAGGAGCTAGGGGAGGGTCGGCTCAACCTGCGGATAAAGAAGTTCAGACCTGACAATGGAGGGGAGTTAACCTCCAAAGCATTTTTTTAACTTCTGCAGGAAACATGGCATCCGGAGAGAGCTCTCTTGTGCTCACACTCTACAACAGAATGGTGTTGCAGAGTGGAAGATCCATCATCTGATGGAGACCTGCAAGTGATGGCTTCATGCCAAGAATATCCCAAAGTCATTCTGGGCAGAGGGAATGTCTTGTGCAACTTATGTCATCAATCGGATGCCTCTTAGTCCTATCAATATGAAAACCCCTCATGAGTTGATGTTTAAGATAAAGCCCATAGTGGAACACCTTAGAGTGTTCGGATCTACCTGCTACTTGCAGGTTCCTGATACCCTCAGAACGAAGCAAGATGCGAAAGCAAGGAAGCTAGTCTTCGTCGGTTATGATGACCGGAAGAAAGGTTGGAGATGCATGGATCCAGAGACACGGAGAGTTGTGGTCTCAAGGGATGTGGTTTTCGATGAGTTGACGTCGTACCAGGGTAGCTCTTCTATTCAGCTACAAGGAAGCATGGTAGATGGTGGACCAGGTGAAGCTACTAAGGAGGTTCTGGTGGAGTTACATGTTTCTCCAGGTGCTCCAGGTGCTTCTAGCTCTGGGTCAGGTGCTTCAGGTTCTGGAAGCAGAGGAACGATGCTCCAAATATGCCTGAAAGGAGAGCTAGTCCAGAACAAGTAGCTGGAGAAGTGGATCAGAGTAAAGCTCTGAGGAGGTCCAAGAGGACCATTATTCCACCAGATCGATATACGGGGGAAACTTGGTGAGCTTCGTCTCATGTTTACTCGCAGGTCCCCTGGATGAGAGAGAGCTATCTAGTTATGAAAACGTCGTTGGAGTCAAGGAGTGGGAAGGATCCATGGATGAAGAGATGGCTGCCCTCAGGAAGAATGAGACTTGAGACTTGGTGCCTAAAGTTGAGGGTGTTACTCCGGTGACTTGCAAGTGGGTTTTCAAGTTGAAGAAGAAGGTTGACGGTAGTATCGAGCGGTACAAGGCTCACCTTGTAGCTCGAGGGTTCTCTGATGAGTCCCATTTATATACACATATTTGGACTCATCTCGGCTTATTTTCATGCATATGCACTTCACTTTTAGTCCTTTATTGCTTATATTTCACTTGAACACATTTCTTCATAAAGTGCACTCTTTGATCCCGTTTTGGTGTGCAATTGTGTGCTTTATTGTTGGGGGCAAGCACATTGTGCTCCCCATTCTTTTTCTGCTATTATGCTTGTGCTGGAGGTGTGTTCCCAGCATGTGGATTTGTTGTGCAGGTGGGCAGATCATCCATACTGCCCAGAATTCACCCTGTATGAATCGCACGGTCGTGCGTTCACTTGACGCATGGTCGTGCGAAATGATCGGTTGGTCAATATGGTGATCTGCCCCGCTTGTGCATTTTTTTCACGCACGGTTGGCCTCAACCGTGCGCGAACAAAATGCACGACCTCCTGTTGTTGCCGGAATTCGAGGTTTCAGAATTTGCTCGTGCGTTTTTACGCACGGTCGACTTCGACCGTGCATGAGTAGAATGCACGGGCACGGCTGCTTCGTCTTCCTGGCCTTTGTTCTCAATTAATATCGCACGATTCATGCACGGTCGTGTGTTCGACCGTGCGTGACCAAATTTTTTATTGTTTTCTATAAAAGCGCAGATTTCTGCCCTAATCAAGGTTCGATCTTCTTTCTCGCGCCCAAGAGCTCCAGTTTCACCCTTTTTCGCCGCTCCATCGCCGCCCACCTTCGGGAGGAGCTCCGGCCGCCATTCTCTTGCAAATCTCTAGCCGGAGCATCCTATAGGCCTCCTCCATTGTTTGTGCACCTCTAAAGCTCCATTTTGAGGGATTTTCTGCTGCATATATGAAGTTCTCCGGTGAGATCGTGGCCAAGGAAGATTGACGGAGAAGACGGGTACAATAGAAGAAGGTGACAGCTCTTCCGAACCCCGGACGGCAGTTGGAGCCCGAGCTCGGCAAGGATTGACAACCCTAGATTCCGGCTGTGAACCTCCGATGAGTCTCCGTGCTTTGGTTGTAATCAAAACCACCCCTATTGTAGTATTATTTTTCTTCTATTATTTGTGTGCATGGATAATGTATGTTAAATCTTGCTATGTCATTTATTATATTTTATGTCTATGTGAAATATCTTTGTGGTCTATTTTAGTGAGGAGCGCCCCATTCCATCTTCCATCCCGCCGTCACGTTCGTGTGCCACACTAGCAATTTCTAGTGGCGTGCTTGTCGACGAGGTGCTTGCGACCCTCATTCCGCCTGCTTACTCGCCCATCCGCCTAGTGAAGCGTGGCATAGCGGCCTGTGTAATCCATTCGCCTAACGAAGCAGCATGCTCAAGGCCTGCACAGTTCGATTCCGCTTGCCTACTCGTCCATCCGCCCTTGCGAAGCAGCGCGCTCAAGGCCTGCCTAGTCTCCATCCTGCCAAGCGAAGCATTGCATAACGGCATTGCATAGTAGTAGTTGAGTAGTTGTTTTCTTTTATTTTCCACAAACCAATCCATCGTTTCCGCAATCCATCCGCTCGAAAGGACTTCAATCTCAAGTCCTTCCTCAATAGTTAACTTCTCCTTACTGTGTTCCTTCGAGATCGATACTTGGGGATTCACTTCCACATTTTATATTACTTGAACGATCGATACACTGTCATTTCGTGCCGCAGTCTAGCTACCGCCTATAGCGGTGTGCGAGATTTGCGCATCAAGTTTTTGGCGCCGTTGCCGGGGAACACAGACGTGTGAGTTTTCTAGAGAGGGAGAATCTGAGAGAGAAGCCCTTCCATTTTTTATCGCGTCCTTTTTGTTTTATTTCTTTGTATTCTGTTTTTCTGTTTTATATTAGGTTGCTTTAGTAGGTATTGTTAGGTGCAGTATTTTGTACAACAGTTCTCTTTATTTTGAATCATTTTATCTTCACACTATGTGAGCTTCATTTAATATTCGTTGTCATTGGTGTGGAGATATCTCTCACGCTAGTGATAGATGTCCAAAGGGGGATAATGGCCCTAGCACTCATGGCCCAGTATATGGAGCACTGACTTCGTCTGGTACTCCATATGTTGCGCGGAAGTCCTATGGCTATTCTGCTGCGCCTTTACCGTCATACTTCTTTTCGGCTTCAGCACCTGCTGTGCCAAAGAAACCCGCAAGGTAGTGCTTGTTTTGTCAGAGCACGGATCATGCCTTGAAGGATTGTGTTGCATTTCTTCGCCAATTGGACGAGGATGACGAGCCGGATATCCGGATCGTCCGGACTCCTACTTCTGGCAGCACACCTTCAACATGTGGTTATGTACCCGTATCACCTTCATGCTTTGAAGGGGATGATGTGGACACAGTCACCAGATGTGTGGCTGATCTAGGCACTGACATGGCTGAGCCCATCTCCCCTGTGCATCCATCACCGTGCGTGGATTCGATTCTTTGTGAGGAATCGGTGCTTGACTTTTATCCAAGCACTATTCCTCCCCTTATTATGCATACTACAGTCGTCTTTGACGACATTGTCGATGATGTGTCGCAAGATGAGGCTGGCGATCTAAGTATTATGCATGTTCCTATGGAGGAGGACAACCTTCTAGGTGAAGAGGAGTTTTCCTCAGCACCGGTGGAGGAAGTCCAAATCTTAAGCATGGCCACTGTTGATCCCGCCGAACCTTGTAGCATTGATGACAATGTTGGCATTATTTTACTTCCCCAACCTGATGGGAGTGAGACCAGGATCACTCCCCCGATTGAGTTTTATTCATGTTCTTCTTGTTGTTTATTTCTTGATCCCCTTTCTCTATCTAAGCTTGTGCAGGTTGAGTCTTCACAGGTACTCCAGGAGGACTTGGAGCATGATGCTCAAGTCAATGATGAGAGCATTCTCTTATGTGAGGAGGTTGATCCTCCCTCCATAGAGGAAGCTCCACTCATTGCCTTCTCCTCCTGCTGCCTCCCTGGAGATGACACCTTGCTGGGCAAGGATTTATTTTGTGGTGAGACGAGTGAGGACCAGCCTTCCTCCTCTTCTTACTTCCTATTTCCTTTACCTGTGTTAAGCAGGTATTATTATTTAGGTAGAGGGGTAATTGTTCTGTCGCCGTATTGGTACCCACTACCGACACGCATATTAGAACAGTTACATGTTCATTTCCTTTTTCATACTCCCATTAGCTAGAACTGTATTAAATTTGAATAAGTCGTGCTGGGAGGACAATAACCCCAGTAGTTATCTTACCTTTCCTGCAATGTTAGTTTATCTAGTTTGTTTAGTTAGTTGTACTTTATTTTAGTTTGTATATTTTCTTTTGTTTTTGCGGAGCTCACCCATGCAGGTTCTTTTTCTGGTTGGGGATGTTGCAGCTTTGTCTTGGATTTCTAGCGTCTTCTGGTATGCTCATTTGTTGAGCATTGGGTACTCTCTTCCCCTAGCTCTTTTCTGAATTTCATAACTATATATTGTGTGTATTGTCTAGTTTAAGTCCGGGGGAGAGCAGTTTTGTGTGCCCACTCACGTGCACTTTTGCATAGCATGCTAGAAGTATTTTATTTTCAGTTATATTATATGTTCATTTTCATTGCACTTCACTGCGCCCACTATGCACGCACTTACTTGCGAGTGCTACCGTGCCAAATTTCCTTTTGGAATGGAGTCAGGAAGTCAATTGTGTTAGCTAAGAATTGTGGTTTGGAGTACGATGTTGACTCCAGTAGTGTTCTAATCGAATACTCATGTTTTGCATAGAATTTTGTGTAGAAGTTATCTCTATTTTCATGCTTTGTACCTTTATTCTTATCTAATCTAGTCATTAGAGTTTTATTTTACTCAAATCATGAACCTGTGCCGATCTACCGGTGGTGTAGGTGAGTTGGTATCGAACGCTAGATTCATATTTCTCGAGTCGGGGGAAAGAGTTATCTTTCTCGGTGGCTAAGAACTCTCCCCTAGCGACTCTCGAAACATAGGCACCGAGTAGTTCTAACGCAGTAGCATGATGTAGGCCATTCTTTGGGTCGTTTGAGCTTTGAGCCAAAACTAGAAATTCACCCTTGCTAACCAATTTTGAGCCTATCCCTCCTTTTCTATTTAGCTTCACTGCTCTCGCTTAAGCCAAGATTACCAAACCTGTATGCGCACGTGTTTCGAGCTTTATAGTATAACTGATTATTGTGATGTGCTGTTATTTATGGATACACATTTGGATTGCTTAAGTTGAAGAAAAAAAAAGTATTAGTGAGCTGAAAATTGAAAAGATTAGCGCTTCAAAAGAAAAAAAAATTTGAGCTTTATATTCTAATTCAAAAATTCTGAATTGTTTGATAGGAATTACTTTATATTGGGTGTTGGCGATGAACATATCAGCATTATTTGTTGCCGGGGTTTACAAATTGTATTTCTCAAATGTGTTAGGTGCGTTAGCCTCCGAGTTTATCATTGTATATCCTACCGCAACCTAAGCCACATATTTACCCGAAAGCCTTATTGACTTGTGTGTAGTTTTACCTAATGCTGTGGAGAGAGTGTGAAAGTGCGAGCTTATGGCTCCCGACACCGATGGATTTCAGTGGAGTTAGTTCCGTATCCTGTATTTTTCGAAATACTTGTCTGAGCGCGTCTCTACATTCTCCCTACACGCGACTGGCAGATCACACTTGGTTCAGCTTTTGAGTAAACTAATCTCTTATTTACTATTTTAGATATTTGTAAATTACTTTGCATAGTAGAAATTTCTTCTACGAGAGTTTTATGCACATGATTATTTGATTTCGCATATTACTCCTAGCCACAATCACCTTTCTAACCCTTGTTTTTCCCGTCCGCCGAGAGTAGTTTGCTCGGGACGCGCAAACAGGTAAGTCTGAGGGTGTGATGAGTCCCATTTATATACACATATTTGGACTCATCTTAGCTTATTTTCATGCATATGCACTTCACTTTTAGTCCTTTATTGCTTATATTTCACTTGAACACATTTCTTCACAAAGTGCACTCTTTGATCCCGTTTTGGTGTGCAATTGCGCGCTTTATTATTGGGAGCAATCACATTGTGCTCCCCATTCTTTTTCTGTTATTATGCTTGTGCTAGAGGTGTGTTCCCAGCGTGTGGATTTGTTGTGCAGGTGGGCAGATCATCCATACTGCCCAGAATTCACCCTGTATGAATCGCACGGTCGTGCGTTCACTTGACGCACGGTCGTGCGTTCGACCGTGCATGACCAAATTTCTGATTGTTTTCTATAAAAGCGCAGATTTCTGCCCTAATCAAGGATCGATCTTCTTTCCCGCGCCCAAGAGCTCCAGTTTCACCCTTTTTCGCCGCTCCATTGCCGCCCACCTTCGGGAGGAGCTCCGGCCGCCATTCTCTTGCAAATCTCTAGCCGGAGCATCCTCTAGGCCTCCTCCATTGTTCGTGCACCTCCAAAGCTCCATTTTGAGGGATTTTCTGCTGCATATATGAAGTTCTCCGGTGAGATCGTGGCCAAGGAAGATTGACGGAGAAGACGGGTACAATAGAAGAAGGTGACAGCTCTTTCGGACCCCGAACGGCAGTTGGAGCCCGAGCTCGGACAAGGATTGACAACCCTAGATTCCGGCCGTGAACCTCTGATGAGTCTCCGTGCTTTGGTTGTAATCTAAACTCCCCTTCATATTGTAGTACTATTTTTCTTCTATTATTTGTGTGCATGGATAATGTATGTTAAATCTTGTTATGTCATTTAGTATATTTTATGTCTATGTGAAATATCTCTGTGGTCTATTTTAGTGAGGAGCGCCCCATTCCATCTTCCATCCCGCCATCACGTTCGTGTGTCGCACTAGCAATTGCTAGTGGCATGCTTGTCGACAAGGTGCTTGCGACCCTCATTCCGCCTGCCCACTCGCCCATCCGCCTAATGAAGCGTGGCATAGTGGCCTGTGTAATCCATTCGCCTAACGAAGCAGTGCGCTCAAGGCCTGCACAGTTCGATTCCGCTTGCCTACTCGTCCATCCGCCCTTGCAAAGCAGCGCGCTCAAGGCCTGCCTAGTCTCCATCCCGCCAAGCGAAGCATTGCATAGCGGCATTGCATAGGAGTAGTTGAGTAGTTGTTTTCTTTTATTTTCCACAAACCAATCCATCGTTTCCGCAATCCATCCGCTCGAAAGGACTTCAATCTCAAGTCCTTCCTAAATAGTTAACTCCACCTTACTGTGTTCCTTCGAGATCGATACTTAGGGATTCATTCCCACATTTTATATTACTTGAACGATCGGTACACTGCTGTTTCATGCCGCAGTCTAGCTGCCGCCTATAGCGGTGTGCGAGATTTGCGCATCATTCTCTCAGAAGTATGGGGAGGATTATGAAGAGACTTTCAGCCCTGTTGCTAGGATGACTTCAGTTCGGGTGGTGATCGCGTTGGCAGCTTGCCAAGGGTGGAAGATATGTCAACTCGATGTGAAGAATGCCTTCCCTTACGGCGAGAACGATAAAGATATCTTCATGGATCAGCCACCCGGGTATGTTTCTGAAGTCTACCCAAGACATGTGTGTAAGCTCAAGAAGGCTTTTTACGGCTTGAAGCAGGCGCCTCGGTCGTGGTATGGGAAGATCGCAGAATATCTCCAGTTCTGCGGATATTTTGCTTCTGATTCTGCTTCAAGCTTATACATAAAGAAGACCGGGGAGCTTCAGGTCTTGGTGCTGCTATACGTTGACGATATGATCGTTATGGGGAATTCTGAAGTGGAGGTAGCTAAGTTTCGTGCTGAGCTAGCTATCAGATTTGAGATGAAGGATTTGGGTGAGCTCCATCATTTCCTTGGACTCGAAGTGGAGAGGAAAGAGGGCAGAATGCTTGTTTCCCAAAAGGAGTATACAGAACGAATTGTGAAACGATTCGACATGGAAGGGGGGAAGAGCAGCTCTACTCCACTAGAGGTTGGTATTCATCTTCGACGTGATGAGGGGAAGGTTCTTTCTGATCCTTTGGTGTTCCGGTCTTTGGTCGGGAGTCTGACATATTTGACGATCACGAGGCCGGATATTGCTTATGCGGTTGGCCGGGTGAGTCGGTATATGGCAGAGCCACGGAAACCTCATCTGATGGCGGCGAGGAGCATTTTGAAGTATGTCAAGACCACCTCGGATTTGGGTCTCTTCTATGGAAAGGACTCGGGCTTTTGCTTGCATGGATACATGGATGCTGATTATGGAGGAGATTCAAATGATCGGAGATCAACTTCTGGATACGTCTTTATGACGGGCTCTACAGCTATATCATGGTGCAACAAGAAGCGGGATTCTGTGTTTGTCTCTACAACGGAAGCGGAGTACAAAGCTTCGGCTTTGGCAGCTCAGGAAGCCATCTGGCTTAGGAGGCTTATGGAGGACATTCATAGGGAGGTGCATGGTCCTACTCTGCTTCAGGGTGACAACGAGAGTGCCCTCAAACTGGTGAACAATCCAGTTTGTCATGCGCGAGCCAAGCACATAGAGATTCAACATTATTTCATTTGGGAGACGGCGTTGAAGGGATCTCTTATGGTTAAGCATGTGTAGAGCAAGAAAAATGTTGCAGACAAATTTACAAAGCCGTTGTCGAAGGAACCGTTCACACGGTTGAGGAGCTTCCTTGGGCTGACTTCCACTTCCCACTTCAAGGGGGAGTGTTAAATTTTTTGAAGTAGAAGTGGACTGTCCGGGCGGTCTGTTCTTGGAGACCACAGAGACCGTGCAACCTGTGTTGCGGTTTACCTTTGGAATCTGCGAGCTCTGTGTGGCGACCTGGATGGTGTGGTCGCGTGTCTCTGGTGTTGGCGGCCTGTGATTGGTCTGCTTGGTTTGCCTAAGTATCCTTGTTCTGGTTTAGACCGGGCGGTCTGTACTGGAGGTCGCTTCTGCGGTCTCATACTGCGGCATGCATGTGTTCATTCTGGCGGTCAGCTTGGTTTGTCAGGATGTTCCTGTGGTGCCGGTCTTATAAGAGTCTGGGCGGGTTGTATGAGCTCGGTTCTGGCGGTCTGCTCCTGATCGGTCAGATGCTCATATGTCTATTCTTATAAGAAGACCGGGCGGTCTGCCGGTTTGTTCTTGGCAAGCTATCTTGGACAGTTTTGCTTAAGTGTAATAAGGTCTTGATGAGACCGTGCGGTCTGGTATTAGAGACTGCGTGCTTCAATAAGGAAGGTGACTGTATCCCTTGGGGTCGGTGACAATATCTGTTCGTTTGTCTATAAATAGGGATGCCGGGGCAGCCATAAATACGCAGGGACTTTAAGAACTCGAGTTGGCTTGATTGCGCCGGTCTCTTTCTGAGGTCGCGCGGTTTGAGTTATCTGACCGGTTTGTTTGTTCGCAGGTTAGCGGCTAGCAGTCACCGTCAGCTTTCTCCTTTCTTTCCAGCTTTGAATAAACCAGTTCGGCAGCGGTCTGTCTGTGCAGACTGTGTTTAGGAGTTCTTGGACTGTGCAGCAGACTCAGTTGATCAAGCGGCCTTAAGTGGTTTTGGGCGGTCTTGAGTTGCGGTCTTGCAGCAGGAAGTCGTTCTTCGTCAAGTGTTCATAGGTTCTTCTGTGATCTTGAGACCGTGCGGTCTGGGCGATCAAGAAGTGCGGACAGTTCTCAGTAGTTGAATAAAGTAGAAAATCGAGCGGTCTGTGGTTGCAGTCTGACAATAGCGGCTTGTGCTCTGTTCGCGTGGTCTCAGGGATAGCCGTGTGGCTTGCCTGTTCGCGCGGTCATTGATTGTTATGCTTGTGGATTGTGTTGAAGTGTTCTGCATTTTTACTTCACTCCAGACCTCAAGAAATTTTAACAATTGTCTCGTATGGAGATTTTGTTATCATTGAGGAGAATGAGGCTTAAGCCCACATGATTTGCTACCAACGATGGATACCCAACCCATGTGATTGGAGATCCCATGAATTGGGTTTAATGTGGTAGAAATGAAGTCGTTGATGTAGCGTAGCTGGGAGCACAAATTTAAAGGTTGAGAAAACCTTATCTTCATTCTTATGATGTTGTGCTCTACGTAACAGTTTATGATGAACATTTAAGTTCTTAATGGTTACCAAAGACATATTTCTTTGCGAGATATTAGTTACGAAATATCTCTTGAGGAACCACCAATGTGGGGGTAGTCATGAGGTCGTGATTTTGGGATCCGGGCTGAACCCTAATAACACATGAAAAATCAAGGAATGTGCATGGCCATTAACGCGCCCACCGCCATAACCTAAGGAACAACTAATCTTTTGTGCGCTCTAACTTACCAGTCAAAAGTTTATAATTCATAGTCTCTAACACATTATACTCTTCGGTAGAGTAAGTAAGTACTAAGTATAGGTTCTGATGAAACCCATTTATATACACTTTTATGGACTCATCTGGGCTAGTTTTCCTGCATTTGCACTTCACTTTTAGTTCATTAATGCTTATATTTCACTGGTTCCCTCTTCTCACACAAAGTGCACTTTTTGGCCTATTGTGGTGTGCAATTGTGCGCTTTGTTGTTGGGGGCAAGCACAATGTGCTGCCCATTCTTTTTATGTGTTTATGCTTGAGCTGGAAGGGTATTCCCAGCTGTGTTGTAGCTGATGCAAGTGGACGGTTCATCCATTTTTATCCAGAATTCAAGTCTGCGTATATCGCACGGTCGTGCGTTTTCCTTGACGCACGATCTTATGTGATCGTGTGTTCTCTTCTGTGGAGGAAAACGATGTTCTGTCGTTGATCATGCGTCTCTACGCACGGGCAGTTGCCCGTGCATGAAGGAATCGCATGATCGACCTGTTTAGCCTTGTTTTTGGCCATCTGGATTTGTCTGTGCGTTTTTACGCACGGTCGGCTTCGACCGTGCGTGAGTAAAATGCACGGGCGCGCCTGCTTCTTCTTCCTGGGCTCCTGTACTTTTAATATCGCACGGTCCACGCACGGTTGTGCGTTCGACCGCGCGTGACCAATTTCTGACCAGTTTTCTATAAAAGCTACAGATCTCGACCTAATCCGTAGTTCGCCCGATCCATCTTCTTTCCCGCGCCTAAGGGTTCCAGTTCCATTCCAGTCCGCCGTTCCATCACCGCCCACCATTTGGAGGTGCTTCGGACACATTCTCAGCTCAAATCTTAAGCTGGAGCATCCTCTTGGCCGCCTCCATCATCCAAGTGCTTCAAGGAGAGGATTCCACCCTCATCTTCATCGCCAAGCAAAGAGTTCTTCGCATCGGACGTGGCCGGATTGTTGTTTACCGGAGAAGACGGGTCCATTGGGAGGAAGTGACAGCCCTCCTCTACCCCGGACGATAGTTGTGACCGAGCTAGAACGCGGATTGACAACCCGGCGATTCCTACCGAGAATCTACAACAAGCCTCTGAATTCGGTCGTATCTCTTGCCTTTCTCTCTTATTTGTGTTGATCTATATGAATGTAATCCTTATTATTTGATGATGTGGCACATATGAACTTTGATTTGTAGTGTTTATTTCATGTCTATGTGAAATTTCTCTTTCGTTTATATGTGTATTTGAGGTGCGCCACCAAATTCACTCCACCCACCATTCCATCCACAGGCCTTCTCGTCCATCCGCCCTTACGAAATAGTGCGTTCAAGGCCTACGTAGTTTTCCATCCTGCCTGGCGAAGCATTGCATAGCGGCATTGCATAGGAGTAGTTGTAGTTATTTTATTTTATTTACAAAACCAAAATCCTTTTCGTCCGCATTTCATTCGATTAAAGGACTTCAATCTCAAGTCCTTCCTCAAAAGTAAACTCTACCTTACTGTGTTCCTTGGAGATCGATACTTGGGGATTCACTCCCACATTTTATATTACTTGAACGATCGGTACACTGTCATTTCGTGCCGCAGTCTCGCTACCGCCTATAGCGGTGTGCTAGATTTGTGCATCAAGTTTTTGGCTCCGTTGTCGGGGAACACAGTCGTATGAGTTTTCTGGAGAGGGAGAACTTGCGATAGAAGTTCTTCCATTTGTAAATTACATCCTTTATTTTATTTCAGTTCTTGTTATTCTTTTTTCTTATTTTATATTAGGTTGCCTTAGTAAATTATTGTTGGGTGTAGCATTTTGCACAATAGTGTTTTTATTTTGAATCTAGTTATCTTCACACAATGTGGGCTTCATTTAATATTCATTGTCGTTTGTGTCGAGATATATCTCATGCTAGTGATAGATGTCCAAAGGGAGATAATGGCCCTAACACTCAAGGCCCAGTATATGGAGCACCGACTTCGTTTGGTACTCCATATGGTGCCCGTAAGTCCTATGACTATTCTTCTAATCCTTTACCGGCATACTTCTTTGCGGCTTCAGCACCTGTGGTGCCAATAAAGCCGCGAGGCAGTGCTTATTTTGTCGGAGCACAGATCATGCCTTGAAGGATTGTGTTGCTTATCTTCGCCAATTGGAGGAGGATGATTAGCCTGATATCCGGATCGTCCCGACTCCTAACTCTGACAGCACACCTTCTTCCACCTCTGATTACGTTGATGTATCACCTTCAAGTTTTGAAGGGAATGATGCAGACACTCTCATCAGAGTTGTGGCTGATCTAGGCTCTGACATGGCTGAACCCATCTCCCCTGTGCATATATTACCTTGCGTGGATTCGATTCTTTGTGAGGAATCGGTGCTTGACTTTTATCCGAGCACTATTCCTCCCCCTATTGTGCATACTACTACATTTGTCTCTGACGACATTATTGAGGATGTTTCGCAGGATAAGGCGGGTGATTTATGTGTTGTGCCTATTCCTATGGAGGAGGATATTTTCCAAGGTGACGAGGATTCTACCTCAGCACCGGTGGAGGAAGTCCAAATCATGGAGGAGGCCACAGATGATCCTCCTGATCCCTGCAGCATTGTCGACGATGCCGACAGTATCCTTTTGCTTCAACCTATTGGGAGTGAGACCGGGACCACTCCCCCGATTTTTTATTATTTAAGTCATTCTTCTCTTTTATTTCCTAACCCCCCTTCTTCATCTGAGCCTGTGCAGGTTGAGTCTTCGCAGGTACTTCGGGAGGACTTGGAGCATTTTGCTCAAGTCAATGATGAGTGTATCCTCTCTTGTGAGGAGGTTGATCCCTCCACCATAGAGGAAGCATCATTCATTGCCTTCTCCTCCTGCCACCTCCCTGAAGACGACACCTTGATGGGCAAGGATGTTATTGGTGAGATTTGTGAGGAGTACTCCTCCTCCTCTTCTTACTTTTTATTCCCTCTACCTGTGACGAGCAGGTATTATTATTACTATTTAGGTAGAGGGGTAACTGTTCTGTCGCCGTATCGGTACCTGTTACTGACACGGATATTAGAACAGTTACCTGTGCACTTTTCTTTTCATAGACCTATTAGATAGAACTGTTTTAAATTTGAATAAGTCGTGTTGGAAAGACAATAACCCTAGTAGTTATCTTACTTTTCCTGCATTTTTATTTTATCTAGTTTAGTTTAGTTAGTGTTTTTTCATTTTATTTTGTATATTTCCTTTTGTTTTTGGCGGAGCTCACCCCTGCAGGTCCTTCTTCTGGATGGCGGATGCTGCAGCTTTTTCTTGGTTTACATGCCAATCTTCTGGTATGCTCACTTCTGAGCATTGGGTAACTTCTCTTCCCCCAGCTTTTATTTTAGTCTGTATTGTATATCTTGTATCAGAATCTTTAGATTAAGTCTGGGGGAGAGCTGCTTTTTATTACCCACTGTGCACGCACACGTTGCATTGCATACTAGAAGTAATTTTATCTCATTTATTTAGTATTGTTCATCTTTACCGCACACCACAACACCCACATTAGCGTGCACTTAGCCGTAGGCGCATTACGAGTTTAACTCATTTCCTTTGTGTGTTTGGGAAAATGATTGTGCTGGCTTTTAAATTATGTAGTGGAGTAAAATGTTGACTCTGGTGTTCCTAGTCAAGTACTCATGTGAGTAAAGGGATTTGTGTAGATTAGATTTCTTTTTATACTTTTAGCTTTATGCATTTCTTTTAGTGTAAATATTGTTTACTCTACTCAAATGGTGAATCCGGTGTGAATCAAAAGGTAGCATAGGGATGTGTGTAAAGTATCGTTAGATGCGTATTGCTCGAGTTGGGAGGAAGGATAATCTTTCTCGGTGGCTAAGAACATGCCCCAAGCAATTCTTGAAGCATAGGCATAGGATAGTTCTTTTGCGTGAGAATGATGTATGCCATCATTTTGGCCCGGTTGAGCTTTTGTGCCATTCCTGATATCTCCCCTCGCTAGCCCCTTTGTGCTTACCCCTTCCTCTTGATTCAGCTCCACTTTTATCTCACCAAATCCTAAACGCCAATCCTAGTCGCACACCTAAATCTGAGCTTTAGTCGTGTTGTATTTTCATTATTGGGGTGTTGATGTGGTAAATTTCTTTTGTGAAAATGTGGTTGTGCTTTATTGCTCAATTTGCTGAAAATGAATTGAAAAGAAAAAAAAATGAGAAAAAGAAGTGAAAAAAGATGAGCTTAATTGAAAAATCTTTGTATAAATTTATGATTGGGAGTAGGCGGTGCACACACCCATGTTGTTAAGTTCAAGTATGGGGGAGTGGTGTACCCGCGTGTTTGTGTGGTGCACTTGTTTATTTATAGTCGTGCGGGTAGCTCTACCTTATGCTCATGTTGGGTTAGGTGTGCTTAGCCTCCATGTTTTTCTTTGTTACCTCACCGTAACCCAAGCCCCATTTAAAACCTAAAGCCCTACTGACTCACGCTATGAACCAATCTAGTGTCGTGGAGAGAATGTGACCGGGCGAGCCTATGGTCACCGACACCGATGGATTTCAGTGGAGTTTGTGCTGCACCCCAATCTTGAGAAATGGTCATCTCAGCGCTTAGTTTACTTTCTCCGTATGCGTGACCGGATGATTCACCGTAGTTCACCATTTTGAGTAGTTGTAATATGCTTTTACTCTTTTAGAAATCTATAAACTGTTTGTATAATGAGAAATCTTCTCTATTATTTTTCTTATGCACGTGAGCATGCGACTTCGCATGGTACTCTGTATTGTAATTCTAAGCCATCTACTTTTCTTTCCCCGCTTGCTTAGAATTTGTTTGCTCGGGACGCGCAAACAGGTAAGTCTAGGGGTGTGATGAGTCTCATTTATATACACTTTTATGGACTCATCTGGGCTAGTTTTCCTGCATTTGCACTTCACTTTTAGTTCATTAATGCTTATATTTCACTGGTTCGCTCTTCTCACACGAAGTGCACTTTTGGTCTATTGTGGTGTGCAATTGTGCGCTTTGTTGTTGGGGGCAAGCACAATGTGCTCCCCATTCTTTTTATGCGTTTATGCTTGAGTTGGAAGGGTATTCCCAGCTGTGTTGTGGCTGATGCAGGTGGACGGTTCATCCATTTTTATCCAGAATTCATGTCTGCGTATATCACACGGTCATGCGTTTTCCTTGACGCACGGTCGTATGTGATCGTGCGTTCTCTTCTGTGGAGGAAAATGATGTTCTGTCGTTGATCGTGCGTCTCTACGCACGGGCAGTTGCCCGTGCGTGAAGGAATCGCACGATCGACCTGTTTAGTCTTGTTTTTGGCCATCTGGATTTGTCCGTGCGTTTTTACGCACGGTCGGCTTCGACCATGCGTGAGTAAAATGCACGGGCGCGCCTGCTTCTTCTTCCTGGGCTCCTGTGCTTTTAATATTGCACGGTCCACGCACGGTCGTGCGTTTGACCGTGCATGACCAATTTCTGACCAGTTTTCTATAAAAGCTGCAGATCTCGACCTAATTCGGAGTTCGCCTGATCCATCTTGTTTCCCGCGCCTAAGGGTTCCAGCTCCGTTCCAGTCCGTCGTTCCATCACCGCCCACCATTTGGAGGTGCTCCAGACACATTCTCGGCTCAATTCTTGAGCCGGAGCATCCTCTTGGCCACCTCCATCATCCAAGTGCTTTAAGGAGAGGATTCCACCCTCATCTTCATCGTCAAGCAAAGAGTTCTTCGCATCAGACGTGGCCGAATTGTAGTTTACCGGAGAAGACGGGTCCATTAGGAGGAAGTGACATCCCTCCTCTACCCCGGACGATAGTTGGGACCGAGCTAGGACGCGGATTGACAACCCGGCGATTCCTACCGAGAATCTACAACAAGCCTCCAGATTCGGTCGTATCTCTTGCCATTCTCTCTTATTTGTGTTGATGTATATGAATGTAATCCTTATTATTTGATGATGTGGCACATATGAACTTTGATTTGTAATGTTTATTTCATGTCTATGTAAAATTTCTCTTTCGTTTATATGTGTATTTGAGGTGCGCCACCAAATCCACTCCACCCACCATTCCAGCCGCAAGCCTTCTCGTCCATCCGCCCTTGCGAAGTAGTGCGTTCAAGGCCTACGTAGTTTTCCATCCCACCTGGCAAAGCATTGCATAGCGGCATTGCATATGAGTAGTTGTAATTATTTTATTTTATTTACAAAACCAAAATCCTTTTCGTCCGCATTCAATTCGATTAAAGGACTTCAATCTCAAGTCCTTCCTCAAAAGTAAACTTCACCTTACTGTGTTCCTTCGAGATCGATACTTGGGGATTCACTCCCACATTTTTATATTACTTGAACGATCGGTACACTGCCGTTTCGTACCGCAGTCTCGCTACCGCCTATAACGGTGTGTTAGATCTGCGCATCAGGTTCAAGATAACTATTTCACGAATACCCATTGCATTAGATACAAATTGATGAAGCAAATTTGTATTTAATTTTTATTTATCACTATTAATATCTTAATTTATGAAGTTTCCCATTTTTGTTTTTCGCTTTTGTGGGAGATTGTTAGAAATTTGTTATAAAACATTTAACTTTTAATATTTTTGGAGCCTTGTTTGATGTTTAATGTTGGGTTTTCTCATAATTGATGAAAATCTTCAAAACCAAATGGAGGGAATCTAACTTATTTGGAGGGAAACCTTTCATAAAAGAAAGGATGAACTTTTAGTCTCACCATCCTTATCACCTCTTATGTTTGTGAGTATATACAGAAAATTACTTCTTATTTGTTCAAAGGAACATAAGGAGGAACTTGAATCACATGCGTGCACGCATTGCACCGGATCCGGATCTGGAATTGGGATTTGGGGAATAATTGAATTGTATTGTATTTTTTGTTCAAAATAGTTTAAGTTTTTTAAACCACCTGTTTTAGTTAAGTCGACTTGCGTCGATATGATCTCGACGACATGGTCTCGACCTCCTTTTTCCTCGCAGTTATTGCGCGTGTCTTTGTAACCGTTTCTTTTACGCGTCTTTTCGCAATAACTTTTGTACGTTGGAAATCCAACGTCTCTCTGCCCGATTAATATCTACCAATTATAACAGTTGTAATTAATCACGTCTTTAACTGCTTGTCGTTTTACGAGACTGATATATATATATGAGATTTTTGATTCGTTTTTTGACACGCTCTAAAAAACTTCTTCACTGTTCTTACAACGATTGTTCTTCGTGATCTTGATTTTTGACGTTTGCTTCATCAAGTGGGACTTTAGGTGTTCTGTGTTTCTTAGATGCCCGCACATCAGAGTTTTCGGGATCCAATCGGGTGTTGTGCATCTGTGGAAAACCCTGTCGGAAGGTGGTGCAACTTCTTTAGGGCAGTGACCACATGCCTTATCCATGCTCGATTCTAAACTATATATTATTATTTCTCTTTTCATGCAAGATTATTATTATCCAGTTTTCATATCTGTATTCTTTTATAGAGTTTATTCTGAAAAAAATATATACATATTTATGATTATTTGATAAATATTCCAACAGGAAGTTCATATATTCTTCCGTGTACGTGCGAGACCTCATCATTGCAAGTTGTGAGCCTTGTTTATAGGCAGTTTGGTCTTCAACTAATGTAATCATCTCTCTTGCCATCAGGGTCATGATGTTAGACAGCAGGATCCGTAATCCCGGGTTACCTCTTTTGGTCCAAACTTTATGAACCGGTTTCGTTGTTTCAACATTTTAAAAATATTATTTCAATAAATAATTTATTTTTATTTAATAATATTTAAGTTGAAAACAAACCACTTATCCTCCTCCATTACAATAGGGCTGATCTTTGTTTCTTGTTCGCGCTTCATTGTGGCAGCGATTCCCAAAAGCCTTAATGCATTTCTCCTTATGAAATCCATGCGTTAGCGGATTCCGTTATCATACAAAATTATCTCAACCTTGAATCTCTACAACAAAGGCTAGTTAACACATCACGTCACTGTGAAATGATTTATAAAACATGTTACTGAAAATAAGTATGTGTATATTATCTAGTCATGAATTAATGTTGCAATGCTTGAACAAAACGAATCTATGTGAATATGAATGGTTTAATTCAAAACATTGCGTATAAACTTTTAAACCATCATGAAGGTGTATAAAATACTCACATGAAATAGTGTACGCAATATCGCAATACCTCAGAGCGATTGTATGAAGGCGACGACAAGAGTCACTTTCCGAGCTTTCACAGATAATATTTGACACGGCGAATCGACGGCAAAATTATCATTAATGTATCACTAGAAAATGAAGTATCACTAGAAAATGAAGTTTTACCTTCATTGGAGAACTAGATCTGCAGCTCCACTGCGAACAAAAGTGCCGAGCACTGTTCTTTGATTTTTTTTTTGTCGTAATGGCGTGATCCAACAAACTCTCTCGATCTACAACCCAAGAGAAGGCGGATTCCCTTGCAGAAAAAACTGAATGAAAAGGAGGTGAAAATCTCTCCCAGGTTTTGGAGGAAGATGAAAGTTCTGACAGTTGCTCTTCTCCAAAAACCCAAACCTTGAACAGAGCAATGGAGGCGGCAGTCTTTCTCTCGTTCTGTAGGGTAATGTTCTTCTCTGAAGACTGAAATATTGGGAAATATGCGCAGGACAGTCAAAATAGTGCAAGAAAAATTAGTCACAATAATTTATAATGAGAATATCAAAATAACAATAACGTCCGATACAAAACGCCACGGAAAAGCCGGACTTGCTCGATCCGCGGGAGAGAGGACAATCTTGACTGCAATCCGCTAGCACAGCGGACGCACAAGGTTCGTTGAAACATTCGACGTCAAGTCCGACGTCCAACCGCAACCACCACCGGAGACCAATGCCGCCACCGGAGACCAATGCCGCCACCGGAGACAAACGCCGTCAAGGCTAACTGCACACACGCAAGCCTTCAACGTCCACGACGATCTCCGCGAAGCCCGACGACGACTCCCTCTCCAACGCCGGCGGCTCACCTCCAAGACCGGCAACACCTCCCTCTCCAACGGCGAAACACCACGAGGCCGGCGACCTCTCCGTCGCACGAGAGAGAGAGAGAGAGAACAGGAGAGAGAGAGGAGAGAGGGCTTTCCTAGATTTCCTCCAAGCGGGCTGCAGCAACTCAGCAATATTGCTTCCAGCAATATCTCCCAGGCTCCCCCTCTCTGCCTCTTTTGCTTGTCCATTTCAAAGCACTTTAATAATAATTTAGATGCATGCCGGTCAAAGCTTTCCTACTTTTTTTTATTATTATATGTGCATGTGGGTTGCATGGGGAGGGAGGTAGGTTAGCTTTTTAGGATGGTGGGGTTGATTGTTTATATATAGGTATAGTCAATAATACCTAGAGGGGGGGGTGAATAGGTTTTACTTAATTTCTTTCTATAAACCTAGTATTTCTAGCTGCAGAAAATATAATCACAGAAAGCACACAAGGATGTATAGAGGGTCCTCAAGACAGGGTGTCTTGAGTAGTCCTCTTTCCCCCTTCACCTTTCTAACAATGAGTTAGACAAGGCCACAAACTTCAATCTCGGCTCCTTGAGCTTACACCACAAGTTCCTCAGAACTTCTCAGATCAAGAGTGATCCTACCTCAGGCACAGCAGCCTTACACTCAGGCTCAGCAGCCCTACACCTCAGGCTCAGCAGCCCTACACCTCAGGCTCAGCAGCCCTACACCTCAGGCTCAGCAGCCCTACAGCTCAGAGTTATGTAACTCCTACCACTCAGAAATCCCACAGATTTCCTACCTCAGACCTATCAAGAAGTCCTACCACTCAAGCTGTCAACACAGCTTTACACACAGGCTCAATAGCCTTTTACTCAGGCAACAATGCCTTACAAAGATATAAAAGAGTTTGAGTTGAACACAGAGGACAAAAGAATTACTCTTAGGTCTTCTGAATCCTTTCTTCAGATCTGAAAACAGGAGCTTCAGATTTGTATCACATTGATCTTCTCCTTCAGCCAAGCAAAAGATCGACTTGCCCTTCTTGAGTTGGTACAGGAAGAGCTATCTAATCTCCCTTAGAAGATTAACTTCAGCAGCAGAGAATGACTTCAACTGGCTGAATCGCGAATGTTCGATTGCGGCGTGTAGCAAAAGCTTCTCAATGGAACAGTGGTTGTTGTTATGCCCTAGCATCTCCTTTTATACCTTCAGAAGGCTTCAACGGCTATATCGATCCTCCTGTCACGGTATGGGGCTGATTGGACTTGCTTTTTTCCTTTCAAATGTCGTTTGCGCCAAAAGCAGATCCCGTCACGACATTTGGATCTGTCTCAGCGGTTGGGCTGAGACAGCGTCCAGTCTCAGCGGTTGGGCTGAGACAGCATCCAGTCTCAGCGGCAGCTCCAGTCCCCTTCTCAGCGGTTGCTCCAGTCTTCTTCTCAGTGGACCCGCTGAGACTGCTCCTCGTCTCAGCGGTTCTGACCCATCGTCTCAGCGGTTATGCTGAGACAGATCTTCATCTCCTTGTGGATGATTCCTTCTTGACTAAGGCCATGTTTGGCCCTTTCTTTTGAGTCACCTGTGCCTGTATATTCTACCACTACTAGAAAAATGACTTTTAGCCACACTTTTTTTGGCCACGGGTCTAAAATCGTGGCTAATAGTTAAGTATTAGCCACGGCCCCAAATTCGTGGCTAATAAGCAAGTATTAGCCACGGATGTCAGATTCGTGGCAAAAAGTAAACACATTTGCCACGGCTTTCCGAATTCGTGGCTAAAAAAATACTATTTGCCACGGTTTCCCACTTCGTGGCTAATAGTTTAGCCACAATTCTTAATTCGTGGCAAATGCATAAGTATTAGCCACGGTTTTTTTCGTGGCAAAAAAATTGTATGAGTAGTACTGAGAACCGAACTTTTTTTGCCCGGTTGCAAAACACTTGAGTAGAACCGAGAACCGAACCGAACTATTCAGTATGAATTCGATTTTATCAGGGGTGCAAGCTGAGTTGAGCCGGCTCGAGAGCTCGACGAGATGGCTCGAAAAAAACTCAACTCGAGCTCGAGCTTTAATTTGAGCCAAGCCGGAGTCTAATTAACCTTGTTCATGACCTCGCCAGGCGGCTCGCGAGCTTTTTCTTAATATTATTTTTATTTATATTATGTAATTATGCATATAATTAAGCATCTGCCCCAACGTCACATCCCCGGCGCTTTTCCCCCGGCGGCTCTCCTCCCGGCGTATCTCCTCCCGGCGCAGCTCCTCCCAGCCATTCCTCCGGCAGGCGCATCTTCGCCGACGCACAGCAGCGAAGCAGCGGCAGCAGCTTTCTCGCGGCTCCTCCTCACAACAGCTTCTTCCGACGCCTCTCCTCCCAGCGATCCCTCTGCCACCGAGCAGCCACAGAACCTTCCACGAGTTTAATCAGTTTGGCTCAGCTTTTTAATATCATGCCGTGTCACCTAAAGATGAATAGAAGTATAGAAAGCAAAATATCACCAAAGAAAAATCAAGAAAAAATCAAGAAAAAAATCAGAAAGACAATATATAGAACAATATTTCATACCACATTCAGCAATTGAAAATAATTAAGCAGTTGGGCCAAAGGGCAAATGGCAGACAACCAAGCCATCAGTTGATATGTACTCCAAGGATTCATCCCATGTTTCTCGGCTTGTGCCTCAAGTTGAACCACTAAGCCAACAAGAATTAGATGAAAGAATATATGCGCATGATGATGATGTTCATTGGGTTAGAGATGGAGTTGATGGTGTCTTAGTTGATGATGCACAAGTGGATGTTGATAATGACATAATTGAAGATTAAATGTTGTTCTTCTATTTAATTGATGATGTGAATGTATGTTGTCTAATCTACTAGTGAATTTGTGTTTGATTAGAATTCCTACAGTAGCAAGTTACAAGTGCTATGATTTCTTGGCTACATCGCTTGTCATGAATGTAAACTCCATATATTTGCAAACTATTGTGTTAGCTGATCAAATACTTGTGCAAACTATTGTGTTAGCTGATGAAATTATTAACTTCGTCAGCATTTATATTATCAAGGAAAATGCATGATTTCATTGGTATGTGGGGTGTACTATCTTAAGACAATTTGATTGAATAGTAATCAATAGTTGTTGCATCTTTTGACCCAGTTGACAAAACCTGTATTATGATGTATATATGTTCTTCACCAATACTGGTGACAGTGAGTATGACTACTCATAGAAAGAGGGTTGTAGCGACTTATTAACAATTCTATCAACTATGAATAGTTGATGATAAGTGTTCTTCGCCAATCATTGGTGAGTGGGACCACACATAGTAAGTAGTGCTGTAGTTTACTACTATTCTGTACTATTCTGTCAATTATTAACAGTCATTGATGTTTTTAGAATAAAATTGTTTCTGTTAGTGTGGGTGTTCCTTGAGGCTTTTCTCAGTACTAAAAATAATACCGGCTTCCTTCTGTAGAAGGCCACCCCCTAATGTAACAACCCGCTTTCTCAGGTTTTCTTTGTCTAGCTCATCCTCATTCATGGAATGCTTCAATCCATCACACTGTGCTCTAATAATGGCATCATTTTAGATTTTAACAGCAGAAAACTCCTCACCAAGCATAGATTTTCCCATTCGAAACACACCACTTTCAGCGACCGATGCCTTCACCCGCTCCATCTCTTCCATCAAACCCTCTTTGAGTTTTATCTGTTCGGAAAGATGATCGCTTTTTCTCGAGAGCTTCTCAAGTTCGGCTGTAAGTCGATCAATTTGTTCAGCGGAATCCCTCCGCCTTTCTTCTTCAGCCATTCTTTGCTTCTCGAGCACTTCTTGCTTTTTCTTCAGTTCCAAAACCAGGCTGTCTACTTCATTGGTTTTGAAATCTATCAAACTCAGCAGCTGCTGGTATTTAATGTGGTGCTGATGTCTCACTGATTCAAGCTCCTGGTTTGTCTTCTCAAGCATTGCTTCCAAGTTGCATTTTTGCATTTGCAGTTCACTGGATTCTTTCAGTGTTTGGATAACCAGTTTCTCATTCATATAAAATGAGGATGACATTTGTGTTGTTAGCCTCTTGAATTCCTCCTGCAGCTGTTCAGCCGTGTTATAGTTATGCAATTTCGTCTTCCTCAGTGCCTCCTCAGCTAGAATGGATCTTTTCTCCTCCTCGACTTTGGCTCTACTGATGATTTCGAGATCGGTTCGAAATGCTTCTGCCTGTCTCTCAAAATTTATTGTATGACATGCATGGCTTTTTTGTAAAAAACTTTTTGAAAGCCACTCTTTTTTGAAAAAAACAGCGAACCGGGCGCCTGGTTCCCTGAAAAACAGCGAACCGGGCGCCCGGTTCCCTGAAAAACAAAAACAGGGAACCAGGCGCCCGGTTCCCTGAAAAACAGCGAACCGGGCGCCCGGTTCCCTGAAAAACAGCGAACCGGGCGCCCGGTTCCCTGAAAAACAGCGAACCGGGCGCCCGGTTCCCTGAAAAACAGCGAACCGGGCGCCCGGTTCCCTGAAAAACAGCGAACCGGGCGCCCGGTTCCCTGAAAAACAGCGAACCGGGCGTTCACTGAAAAACATAATATTAATGTGAATATTACTATCACTGTTATTATCTTCAATTAATTTTTTTTGCAGGAATGGGGAAGAAAAAGCTTCCTGGACAGACTATGAATACAAAAATGCAACTCCCTTCGCCTATAACACATCCACCATCACTAACTGAACCATGCACCACTACACCTTCAGTTTTCCCTCCCACGACACATCCACCACCCTCTATTCCTGCGACCACTATTAAGTCACTGTTTCGAGCCACTAAACACCCAATACCACCGATCTCTCCGCCCACCACAAATACACCACGAGTCTCTCAGTCAACCACTATACATGTACCATCCCTCTCCCAACCGGCCACCGTACACATGCCACCACTCTCCGAACACATTAACCCTGAATTCAATTTCACTGGTCCACCAAATTCGACATCTAATTCAAATTCAAGTGGATATGCAGGTAGTTGAATTAATTTTTCATTGCTTAATTACATGAGAATAATGGTATATATTTTTTTTCATTTTGATGAAGGTGCCTCAAACTTAAAAAGTAGCAAGAGAGGGCGTGGTGGAGCTCAAGGCATTTCAACATGGGGCACGGGAGAGCGGTTTCATATTGATTTTGATAAGCATGGGCTGCCTATTGGTAAGTGTGAGCAACCTTTTATTGGACAACTTGGTTTGCTAGCGAGGAATGGATTTAAAGTATCACTAACATATGCACGATGGAGTGACTTACCTGATGATGTTCTTGATGGGTTGTGGCGGGAGATACAGGTATATACATATGCTATTCTTTTAACAAGTTAAAAATATAAATATTTTTAATTCTAATTATCTTATTGTTTAAGTGCAGGATAACACAGATGCACCCCAAGAATTTCGAACTAAATGCTTGCATATAATTGGAGAGAGATGGAGAGAATGGAAACATTACATCAAACGTCATAACTATAATATATATAAGACAGATGAGGAGCGTTTATCTATCGTCCCAGATCGTGTTGTTGCTGATCAGTGGAGGACACTTGTTCAGTATTGGGGGCAAGATACTATAAAGTCTATATCAGTACAAAATTCATTCAACCGTGAGTGTCAAGGAGGATATCATAAGATGGGCAGATCGTCATTTCGCTCTATTCGACAAAAGGTAATTAGTTAACTAAAAATATTTATAATTGTGCATACAATTGGGATTAATGTTATATAATGTATTGTTATTTTAGATGGAGGTAGATGGAGTTGAAATGGATAGACTTAGTGTTTTTAAAAGAACACGAACCGACAAACATGGCATGATTGAGTTTGAAGCTAAAGATCTTATTGTAAGTTACTTTTTTTATTGTAGACTTTCATTCGATGAAAAAAATGAATTAATTGAAATTATTTCGTATTTTCATAATGCAGAACGATGTGAATAGCTTGTATGAAAAGTTACCTGAGGAGGAGCGCACAGCAGAATATAAAGAAGCTTGCTTTGTTAAGGTCATGGGAGAGGATGGCCATGGTCGTGTGCGTACATGGGGTTCCGGTATAAGCAATCCGCAATCAAGTGAGGAAGCATCAAAATCAATTCGTTCGCAAATTCGGGAGGAGGTGCAATCTCAATTTGATTCTCAAATTGCTCAAATGAAAGCACAAATGGATGAAATGACACGTGTTCAACAAAATATGCAAGTGCTTTTAGAGCGTGCTGGCATTCCATTAACACAAACAATGAATAGAAGTGATGATCCTTCCATTCCATCTAGCACGGGACAGGTTTGTATTTAATGTTACTTTTCAATTACTAATTTTTTAAAAAACTTCTAATTATATTTGAAATTTTATAGGTTGGAGATGAACATGATGCTTTAGAAGACGGAGAGTTGGAGGGCATGATGCATCATTCAACAAACTAATATATATGCTATAGTTTTTTGATTGGTTTTATTTTGTGGTTTGAGAATGATTACACTTGAAGTTTATGGTTGATTTTATTTTGGTTTGTGTTATCAACAATTGAAAAAAAAATTTAAACTTAAGTTTGACTTCTTAATGGCATAATATTTTATAATCTGAATGTTTCTTTTTTGTTTTGTTTGGTGATGAATGATGGTTTGGGTTGAAAAGTTCAATATGCTTCTTATTTTGAATCTATGTTGGATACATTATCTTTGTGGCTTTCTCTATTTCCATTGAGGGGATTATGGCGCCATACATAATTATAAAAGTAGACTATTAGCCACGGCAAATGGTCGTGGCAAACAATTAAACAAGCATGAAAGTTTTAGCCACGGGCCGAATTCGTGGCAAATAGTCAAAACATACTTTTAGCCAGGGCAGAGTTTTCGTGGTTAATAGGTGATAAAATTAGGGCTTTTAGCCACGGGATGATTCTGTGGCTAATAGTTAGAAACTGCACTTTTAGCAAGGGCGGCGTATCCGTGGCTAATAGGCAGCAAAACCGAGTCTTTTAGCCACGGTTTGGTTTCGTGGCTAAAAGTCGTGGCAAAAGGGTATTTGCCACGGGATGCGCGTGGCAAATACCTTTTGCCACGCTCGCATTAGCCACGCCCATTAGCCACGGCCAAACCGTGGCTAAAACCCTTTTGCCACGAAATTGGGCTTTTAGCCACGGCAATTTGCCCTGGCTAAAAGTCCATTTTCTGGTAGTGTACACAAGTATAGCTTTGTCAAATACAATATGTCCTTAGTATTGAGAGTGATGCCTCTTCAAATCAAGGTAATATTGAGGGCAATTTACCCAACAATCTCCCCCTATTTGAAGAAGGCAGAACATCCCCAATGCTAAGGTCCATTAACAATATTAATCTTTTCACATTAAGAGTAAAAAAAAACATCTGTGAAGCATAGGACCTAACTCACTAGTCATTGGTACTGGTCCTATCTCCCTTTCACTCTATCTCCCCCTTTCACTCTTTTCTCCAGCATTGGTTCTCCCATCTCCCCCTTTCTGGTTTCTTCAACCCTTCTATGGATAGAGGGACAACATCTATTGATCCCTTTGGATCAACCTATAGGCTAACCTATACACTTTTTAGCATTTGCCAACTCCCTTCAACCTGATTAGGGACTGTACTCCCCCTCAATTGGAGAGCTATTTTTCTGTAATAGCTGATTCATTTCAAATTGAATTTCTCTGTTAAGATACTGAATACTAAGGGTAATAAATACATAGTACATATATCAATAGTAACAAACACAATATTATGAGCAGAATAGGAAATTTCATTCCACTTAAGATGTTCAGTACAGATATAGAAAAGAGAATTCAACTTATAGTTGGACATGCAAGAATAACAAAATAAATTTCAAGGCTGATTCTTCTAAGATGGACCCTGTGAAGAGCTTCCTCCATCAGTAGACTTTCTTTTCCTATCTTCTTCAGCAGCCTTCATCTGCTCCTTTACTTTGAAATACAGAAGTGGCTTGGGAAGATATCTTGGGGGAATCCTTAAAGGAGTTTCCCTTCTTACCATGTTTTCTTTGAGAATCCTCTCCCTTAAGGATTCCCTTTCAAGGTGTTTGATCCACTCAACAGCTGAGTAGACATGGTCAATGTCCTTCATTGAATTGCCATGGCTCACCCAGGTATTCACAACAATTGTGTCCAACTCCAGATTGTCATCATCATGGAGTGGATCCTCTAGTTTTTTCATTCTTTTCTGTGTCATGTATTCTTCAGCAGTTTGAATACCTTCTACCCTTCTCCTTTTTGCTGCTCTCTCATCAGCAATCAGATTTGATTGACTTTGGAAGTCAAAATCTTCATCTCTGCTAGGGTTCAGGATTGGTAGATTCAAAGCAACTCTTGTTCCTTGCAGCACTTTTAAACTTGTGTCCCATTGAGTGTCAGTGACCTTTCTGACCATTGCAAGGATATTTTCTTGAATAGTGCTGGAAGCATTGTTGACCACTTCCACCACTTGCTTGCTTGCTGCTTCTTGGTTTGAGAGAATCAGTTTGTGTGAGGATTCCATGTTGTTATATAACTGGATGTGTGCTCCTTTCATCTTAGCATGTAGATTTGTAATCTTCTCCTCCCCTTCTTTGCTGTTGTCCACTATTTTCTTCTCTATTTCAGAGTGTTGATGAATTATTGATTGGGAGAGAGTCTGAAAGGTGCTGTCCACATCATCCAAAATGAAGTCCTTTGCCTTGTCAATGTGGGATTTTACTTGGCTGCATGATGTGTTGACCACTTGTTCCCAGACATTTTGGTTTTTGTAAAGGTGATTCTTTACATATGTGATGTCCTTTGTGGAATCCCCTTGGTGGTCAGCAATGTCCTTCAAGATTGTGTGCTGGGCACCTACAGTATTTCTGGCCATTTCAAACCATCTTGTCATCTGCAGAAGGATATGATCTGATGCAGTTTTGACATCATTGACCTGGTCAATCAGCTCAGTTCTGACTCCAGCCACTCTTAACTCCATTCTCTGCTCACTAGCTTGGATCTCCTGAGTCAGTGCAGCTCTTGTAGCATTTAGCTCATCCCTAACTTGAGCAGTAGCATCTTGTATTCTTTCAGCAATCAGTTCTTTTACTGACAGCATCTGACCCTCAATCATGGTTTGTATTGAGTTTAGCAGGTCAGATGTGTCCAGAGTGGCAGCTGGTCTTTCCTGGGCCAAGACTTTTGCAACCAGCTCTTCAGCTTCACTTTGAGCTATAGCCCTTCCAGCATCAGGGATCTGCTCCCCCTCAGATGGGGCAGTTAGTGCACTTTGTAGATTGGGATGGGTTGGTTCCTGTTGATGTTCTTCCTCACTAGCAGATCCACCTTCTCGTGCATAGGCTGGGCCATGCTCCCCCTCACTTAGAGCATCCATAGGGGGAGAGTTTTGTCTAAGGGCACCTAAAAGAATGATTGATGAATTAGACACCTAGACTATACAATTGATAGAGAGGAGAGGCCTAACTAAAGTCTTGATTTACCATGGGTAGATGAATTGGGAAATTCATCTTCAGCTTGAGCAACAGCTGGATCAGCATTCATTTGAGTTGGCTCAGGATTGGGCACAACTCTTCCTTGGGGTTCCTCATTCATTCCTGTCCTGGGGACATCTTCATTATCTATATTCACTGGGCTGCTTGCAGATCTATGGTCAGACCCATGAATGTCCTCATTATCAGACCCATCTGATTCTGTTGATGAATTTGATTTCTGATGGGAGCCTTCTTTCTTCTTTTCCTTTGCCACAGATGGCTGGCTCATAGGGAGCACCCTGGAGAATCTATCCAGAGTCTTAATGTCCATTCTTTTAAGGTAATGGAGATTTGATCCCTTGGAGTGTGCAAAGGTTTCTGAATAACTATTCTGTAGGTACAGAGATAGTATTCTTCCCATATTGGGGGCTTGTAGGGATTCCTTTATCCTTTGAAAGATGACTTCTCCCCATGAGGTTCTCTTGGACAGAATTATCCTTGTCATTAATTCAAACATGAACTGTGAGACAGTGTCATGTGAACCAGGCTTGCATAGGATAGCTTTGCCTACAATATCAGACAACAGCTTCCCCTGTTGATTGAAGAACTTTCTCCTTAGACAGCTGGTTTTAGTATCACTGTATCCTGTCCACTTTAGGGCAGACCACTTATCCTTTTCAGAGATTTCCTCCTCTTCCGTTTTACAGCAGGGAGTTAATTTCAACCCCTTCTCCAACCTTTTAACTGTAATCTTTATCTTCTCACCTCCTACCTTGGACATCAGGATGGTTTTGGATGGAGACAGTTTGACATGGTTGAACCATTCCAGAACTTCCGTTTTGAGAATGCAGCACGGTTCAGACAGCATGTGCTCCAGACCTTGAGCTTCCATTAGATGAATCGCGTGTCGAATTTCTTCTGAGGCATGAGAGAATCCATCTCTTACGATTTCGTAGCCCTCCAGGAGATCTTTCGAGCTTTTTGGCGCCATGGAAGCAGAGAATCGATGCGCTGAGACGGAAGAGAAGATGAATCGTTTCGACGGCTAAGGGTTTGGCTTTGTGGTTTGTTTTAGGTTACAGTGTATCTATTTATGGATTTTTAGTTTCGATTTTATTAACCCTAGGTTTTTAGACTTAATTACCTTATTGTTTCAAGGATTTCTGGGTTAATTAACAGATGTCATGTTGAACAAACCCCGTCTCAACGGTTCAGCTGAGACGGAGACCTAGGCCGCTGGGATAGTAAAGTATCAACCGCTGGGACAGTTTCCTCATCTCAGCGGTTCAGCTGTGATTTTTCTCAGCTGATTCAGTTGAACATACTCCTGCATTTTAGCTGATCATAGGGTTTAGACCTAATGTAGATACTTTGTCTTAAGATGGGTCCTAGACATGTTACTAAGTTGTAGTGTACAGTAATGTAAAGTTTGACAATTCACCATTCATAACCAATAGTAGTGACAGCTATTACCCATACATTTAGGACTATTCTATACTAAGCATGCCAAGATCAATTTTGAAAGCATTGAATTTAGATTCATCCAGTGGCTTTGTAAAGATGTCAGCTACTTGTTTGTCAGTGGGGACAAATTCAAGACAGATGTCTTTACACTCTACATGTTCTCTAATAAAATGATATCTAATCTCTATGTGCTTGGTCCTGCTATGAGAAACCGGATTCTTAGCGATAAATATTGCACTGGATGAATCACAATACAAAGGAGATTCCCTTACCTTGAGATTGTAGTCCTCCAACTGATGTTGTGTCCAAAGGAGTTGTGCACAACAGCTACCTGCAGCAATGTATTCTGATTCAGCTGTGGGTATTGCCACACTGGTTTGTTTCTTGCTGCTCCATGATATCAATCTTCTCCCTAAAAATTGACAAGTACCACTTGTACTCTTCCTGTCTTCTTTGCAACCTGCAAAATCTGCATCTGAAAAGCCTGTTAGTTCAAAGTCATTGTTCTTAGGGTACCAAAGGCCAAGATGCAAACTGCCCTTGAGGTATCTCAGAATCCTCTTCACAGAGGTGTAGTGAGATTCCTTAGGACATGCTTGATACCTAGCACAAACACATGTAGAATACATAATGTCTGGCCTACTAGCAGTCAAGTATAATAGAGATCCAATGATGCATCTATACATGGACTCATCAAAGGCCTTCCCCTTTTCATCCTTGTCTAATGATACATTTGATCCCATGGGTGTTCTCATGGTGGAGGCTGATTCCATCCCAAATTTCTTGATGAGCTCCTTAGTGTACTTGGTCTGGGAGATGAAAATTCCATCATCAGACTGTTTCACTTGGAGCCCAAGGAAATATTTGAGCTCACCCATACTGCTCATTTCAAACTCCCCCTGCATTAGATTGGAAAATCTCTTGCAGAGGTTATCATCAGTAGACCCAAAGATTATGTCATCAACATAAATTTGGACTAAGAGACACTTGCCCCTTGTTTCCCTGAGAAACAATGTGCTATCAATCTTTCCCCTCTTGAACTTGTACTTGAGGAGAAAGTTGGACAGAGTCTCATACCAAGCTCTTGGAGCTTGCTTGAGACCATATAGTGCTTTCCTAAGAAGATAAACATGAGAGGTTAGGGTTGGATGCACAAAACCTGAAGGTTGTTCAACATATACGTCTTCCTTCAAGTCTCCATTGAGGAAGGCTGATTTGACATCCATCTGATAGACTTTGAACCCCTTGTGGGCAGCATAGGCAAGGAATAGCCTAATTGCTTCCAACCTTGCAACTGGTGCAAATGTTTGATCAAAGTCTATACCTTCCTCTTGCCTGTATCCTTTGGCTACTAATCTGGCTTTGTTCTTGATGATTGTTCCATTCTCATCAAGCTTGTTCCTGTATACCCATTTGGTGCCAATCACATTGTGTCCTTGAGGTCTTGGTACTAGCTTCCACACTTTGCATCTCTTGAATTGTAGGAGCTCTTCTTGCATGGCTTCAATCCAGAAGGTGTCTTGATTGGCCTCTTCAAACTTCTTGGGCTCCATTTGTGAAAGGAAGCTTAAGAATAGTGCTTCATTATGAGCTCTGCTTCTTGTCAATATGTCTTGGGTATGATCTCCAATTATTAGATCTCTTGGATGATCTCTCAGATGCCTTGTAGCAGCAAGAAGAGGATCCTCTGGTGGCTGTGTTTGTTCCACTGGTTCAGCTATGGCTTCACCATCTTGTACCTCTTCCACTTCAGGAATTGCAACTGCTGTATGTGTTTTGCTGCTGATGAGCTTGTCTTGGACAGTCAGCTCATGCATCCCTTCTTCATTTCCTGTCAAAATAGAAGAACTAGACCATTCTTTGTAGAGAATGCTAGTCTCATCAAATACTACATGCATAGATTCTTCTACAACATGGGTTTTCTTGTTATAAACTCTATAAGCTCTACTATGTGAGCTATACCCAACAAGAACCCCCGCATTACATTTTTCTACAAACTTAATTTGTTAATTGTGATTTTCCATTATTTAGAATGTAGCATTTGCAACCAAAGATTCTAAAGTAAGAAATTGTAGGTTGTTTGCCTTTCAGAATCTCATAAGGAGTTTTTCCAAGGACCTTATTGATGGAGGCTCTATTGAGAACATGACAGGCTGTATTGACTGCCTCAGCCCAGAAGTATTCTGGGAGTGAGGAGTCACTAAGCAATGTTCTCCCAGCTTCTATCAAGGTCCTATTCCTCCTCTCAGCCACACCATTTTACTGTGGAGTCCTTGGGGAGGAAAACTCTTGGGTGATACCAAATTCTTGACAAAATTTTGTCATGGCTTCAGATTGAAATTCTGTGCCATGGTCAGTTCTAGTCCGGACCACAGTACATAGGAGATCATTCTGAATTGCCTTGACAAAGTTTATAAAGATATGTAAGGTATCTGACTTCTTCTTAAGGAAGAATACACATGTATACTTTGAATGATCATCTACAATCACCAAGGTATACAACTTCCCACCTAGGCTCTGAATTGGCAAAAGACCAAACAAGTCCACGTGCAATAGGTATAAACACCTTTCAGTATCCTTGGAGCCAATACTTGTAAAGGTGGTCCTAGTTTGCTTACCCATTTGGCAAGCATGACAGGGACCACTTTTAACACATTTTAGTTTAGGACTATTTCTAACAAGGTTTTTAGAAAATAATCTATACATTGTCTTATAGTTAATGTGGGCAAGTCTCTTGTGCCATTGGACACAAAGAGACTCACTTTCATTAGCTACAAGACACACAGAAGAAATAGAATAATTGCAAATGAAGTCTAAGCAATAAACATTTCCACTCCTAGTGCCTGAGAGAATGGTCTCCAAGTCATTGGACTTTTTGATCAAGCACTTGTCATTGTGGAATTCAATGACATAGCCTAAGTCACATAGTTGGCTTATGCTTACAAGGTTGTGTTGCAACCCTTCAACATGAGCTACCCTTGTGATTGAGACTGTGCCATTAGAAATCATACCATATCCTTTGGTGACCCCCTTTTCTGATCCACCAAAGATAACCTTAGGTCCATTCTTCACTGGATGGTAATCCTTTAGAAGATCCTTAATTCATGTCATGTGCCTTGAGCACCCACTGTCCAAGTACCATATTTGGTTGAGACTGGTACTTGAACTATCCTGCAACACAAAATTTAATGTACCTTAGGACCCCAACTGATTTTGGGTCCTAGGTTCTGGTTAACTCCATGGGGCATTTTCCTAGAAAGGGCTGGTTTGGCTTGAGGCTCAATCTTTGCCTTTGGCATATTGGGGTTGTGCCAACAATCAATTGCAAAGTGTCCCACTTTGCCACAGCACCAACACTCATATATATTATATCTCCTCTTCTGAACAGTCCTAGAAGATGAAGCTTCCTGTTTCTGTTCAGTAGGGGATGCAGCTGCTGTTTTCTTTTTCTTATCAGCAAAGGCATGGCTTTTTACCTTCCTATAATCAGTCAAGTCAGCCTGTTTTTGTTTGACATCAACAACCTTTAGCTTGGCAGCTAAACATGTGTGGATGGCAGCAGAAACTGGGCTTTTTGGCTTGGTTGTAGGACAGTCAACAGTCATGGACTTTGCTGAACAATGTTTAGAATTGACAGCCTTAGTTATCTTGAGTGAAGGGGCTGAGGTTCCAAAAACAAAGGATCCATGATGGGCCATTTGAATTTCCTCATGCAGAGCCTTGAAGGCACTCAAGCCTACCTCCTTTCTATTTCCATAACTGTGAGCATTCCTGCTCAAGTTATAGGAACTTCCATTTAATAAGTGACCATGAACACTTTCTTGGTCATACTTATTTGAGGGCATCAAGACTTTCACAAAGGAGGCCTTAGATTCTTTTGAGTCCTTGACCTTTCCCTTAGTGTTGCTAGTAGATGCCTCATTGTTGGAACCAATACCTCTCTTGCTCTGGGAGTTGAAAGTGTCAATAATAGGCATCACTGTCTTGGGCTTGGAGAAGCTAGCCACTAGCATCCTCTCCTTGAGGAGCTTTTCTTCAAGATCCTTAATGACCTTGTTCTTGTGGCTTATGGTGCCCACATGGATGATTGACATTCCCCTTAGCTTGCCAATCTCCTTGCTCATTAGAGCTAGTTGGGTAGCATGCTCAATGCACTCAGAGTTTGATTGCTTTAGGGAATTAATCTCTTGGGCTTGCCTCTTGGCTAGCTTTTTGCTCCTTTTCAGAGCTTCCAGGAGTGCACCATATTCATCAATCAATTGATTGACATCCTCCTCAGAATGTGATTCACCTCCAACTTTAGATGAAGGATATTCAGATTCTGGATTAGTCTCATACTCAGAAAGGGGTATGGAGTGATAGAGTACCTGATCATTGTCAGAAGCATTCTGACTTCCTTCTTCATCAGTGAAGGCCATAAGCCCTAGCTGAGCAGTGTCTTCTTCATCCTCCTCTTCATCACTATCTGAGTGTGAAAGAGGGGCCCTGATTCCTATCCTTGCAGCTGGATAGTCTTCTTCCTCCTGATCAGCAAACAGCCCCAAGTAGGCTTTCTCCTCACCATCTGAATCTGAAGATGAAGATTCAGATTCACTCCAGCTCTTGCTTTTCTTAGCTAGGAAGGATTTTTCTCCCTTCCTTTCCTTCTGGTGATGAGGCTTCTTGTCACCTCTTTCCTTTCTCTTGACTGGACAGTCAGCAATGACATGTCCAGGCTTACTACAGCAATAGCAAATAATGTTAGTTGAAACATGTTTACTAGATTTAGAGTCATACCTGTCCCCTTTGGGATGATGCCTCTCCGATCTATAATGATCCTTCTTGGGATGAGAAGAGAAGGAAGGTTTGCTCTTCCATTGTTTCCCCTTGATCATCTTCTTGAACTGCCTTGTGAAGGCAGCAAACTCCTCATCAGAAGAGGAGCTGTCTGAGTTGCTGCTCTCAGATTTTTCAGATTCAGCAGCCTTTCTTGGAGGTGACTGCACTCTAACCTTGTTCTTCTTAGAGCTTTCAGCTTTGAGAGCAACAGATCTCTCCCTTGTGTGAGCCCTGGAAGAAGTGTCCTCCTCCTTTCTTGCAGAAAGCTGCATCTCATATGAGAGCAATTTTCCAAACAGAGTATGGGTAGGGGTTTCTCCAAGCCTTGCCCCTTCCCTGATTGCACAAATTTTAGTGTCCCAATCTCTGGTTAGAGATCTAAGGAACTTGTCATTAAGTTCATAATCTGTGAATACTCTTCCATAGGTTCTTAGTTCATTTACAATCCTAAAGAACCTTTCATAGCACATGGAGATATTCTCCTGGCTCAGCTGTCTGAAGGCTTCATACTCCTGATTGAGGAGTGACTTTCTATCATCCCTCACTTCAGCTGTTCCCTCCATATACACCACCAATGTGTCCCACATTTCCTTGGCAGTTGTGCAGTGTACCAAGTTCTGAAATGTAGTGTCATCAATGGAATTTACTATTATGTTTTGGGCTCTCTTGTCCATAGTGTACAGTGCTATCTCATCATTGGTCAGCTCAGAGAATACCTTAAGTACTTTCCTAGTAGGGTCAATGGTGGAGACTTTCTCAAAGGTATAAGGACCATTTTTAACAGTCAAAAAGATCCTTGGGTCTGAGGCTTCCATGAATAGCCTTACCCATTGCTTCCATATCCCAAAGTTTTCTTTGGAGCATATGGGCAACTTCATTGACCCCAATTCCTTCTTCACTCCACTGCTTGTCATTGGATTTCAGATTTGACTACTCCTGTATAGGATCTGATCAGACTGTTAAGTCCTTTTGATCAACCTCCCTCTGATACCACTTGATAGTTTATATATAGGTGTAGTCAATAATACCTAGAGGAGGGGGGGGGTGAATAGGTTTTACTTAATTTCTTTCTATAAACCTAGTACTTCCAGCTGCAGAAAATATAATCACAGAAAGCACACAAGGATGTATAGAGGTTCCTCAAGACAGGGTGTCTTGAGTAGTCCTCTTTCCCCCTTCACCTTTCTAACAATGAGTTAGACAAGGGCACAAACTCCAATCTCGGCTCCTTGAGCTTACACCACAAGTTCCTCAGAACTTCTCAGATCAAGAGTGATCCTACCTCAGGCACAGCAGCCTTACACTCAGGCTCAGCAACCCTACACCTCAGGCTCAGCAGCCCTACACCTCAGGCTCAGCAGCCCTACACCTCAGGCTCAGCACACTACACCTCAGGCTCAGCAGCCCTACAACTCTGAGTTATGTAACTCCTACCACTCAGAAATCCCACAGATTTCCTACCTCAGACCTATCAAGAAGTCCTACCACTCAAGCTGTCAACACAGCTTTACACACAGGCTCAATAGCCTTTTACTCAGGCAACAATGCCTTACAAAGATATAAAAGAGTTTGAGTTGAACACAGAGGACAAAAGAATTACTCTTAGGTCTTCTGAATCCTTTCTTCAGATCTGAAAACAGCAGCTTCAGATTTGTATCACTTTGATCTTCTCCTTCAGCCAAGCAAAAGATCGACTTGCCCTTCTTGAGTTGGTACAGGAAGAGCTATCTAATCTCCCTTAGAAGATTAACTTCAGCAGCAGAGAATGACTTCAACTGGCTGAATCGCGAATGTTCGATTGCGGCGTGTAGTAAAAGCTTCTCAATGGAACAGTGGTTGTTGTTATGCCCTAGCATCTCCTTTTATACCTCCAGATGGCTTCAACGGCTATATCGATCCTCCTGTCACGGTATGGGGCTGATTGGACTTGCTTTTTCCTTTCAAATGTCGTTTGCGCCAAAAGCAGATCCCGTCACGACATTTGGATCTGTCTCAGCGGTTGGGCTGAGACAGCGTCCAGTCTCAGCGGTTGGGCTGAGACAGCATCCAGTGTCAGTGGCAGCTCCAGTCCCCTTCTCAGCGGTTGCTCCAGTCTTCTTCTCAGTGGACCCACTGAGACTGCTCCTCGTCTCAGCGGTTCTGACCAATCGTCTCAGCGGTTATGCTGAGACAGATCTTCATCTCCTTGTGGATGATTCCTTCTTGACTAAGGCCATGTTTGGCCCTTTCTTTTGAGTCACATGTGCCTGTATATTCTACACAAGTATAGCTTTGTCAAATACAATATGTCCTTAGTATTGAGAGTGATGCCTCTTCAAATCAAGGTAATATTGAGGGCAATTTACCCAACAGGGGTGTTGAATAGTCAAACCAACTTAACAATCACCACCTAGGTTTGAATTTCAAACACCACATTCTGCGCAAAGCACCAACTGCGCGAAGCACTACTGCGCGAAGCACTACCTCAAAGTCCTGAGGCGTCAGCCGACCTGCTCCAGTCGACTCATCCCTGCTCGGGCTCAACCCCTGAATGTCGACGCAACCAGATCGCTGAATCTGACTCGCCTAGTCAGACTACCAGAAGGGCGATCCTCTGCACCACCTCGACCATCCACCCTGTCGGCCGCAGAAAACATGGGCACACCACCTCGCATCGTGGTCCCCATCAGCCAGTACAAACTACTGCGCTGCATAGCTCGAATGAGCACGATGCGCCCTCGCCTCACCGTCAGAACTCCACCTCTCGATGCAAAACTGCACCCACCGGAGTCCAATCTGCCCAACGAAATCAGATTCCTGCGTAGCTTCGGTACCAGATGTACCCGCTCGAGCCTACGCACAGCTCCACCATGCATCTGCAAGTTCACCGTCCCAATCCCTGTGACCTCACATGCTGAGCCGTCTCCCAGAAAGACCGACCCAGACGTCACCTCCAGTGAACTGAACATTGCCGCATCTGAGCAAATGTGCTGCGAGGTACCAGAGTCCAAAATCCAGCTATCAGAGTCACTTTGACTGTCAGTGACGCAATAAAATCCGTCATCTCCTTCCAGGTCGAGTGTCACCATGCCCGCATATTGGACATCCTTCGAAGTTCCAGAATTTCCAGCACGCTGCGAACAATTTCTCCTAATGTGACCAACCTGTCTGCAGTGGTAACACGTCACTGCCTTCTTCGACGCCGACTGAGCTCGTGCACTGCTCGATCCTCTGTCAAAACTCCTCCCGCGTTCATGCGCTACCATGATCTGGTCACCCCTAGGAGTGGGGTCCTTTAACATCTGACTGGATAACAGCACCGACGTGACTTCTTCCAGCCCCACCGTATCCTTCCCATACAGGAGCGTAGTCACCATGTGCTTGTATGACGCTGGGAGCGAGGTAAGAAGCAAGAGGGCTTTGTCTTCTTCCTCTACCTTCGAGCCAACCGCATGCAATTGGCTCAGAAGCCCGTCAAACACATTGAAGTGTTCCTGCAGGTTGCCACCTTCCTGCATCTTCAGCGCATAGAGGCGCTGCTTCAGCAACAATCTTGTCGTCACGGATTTTGCCAAGTACAGTCGCTCCAGCTTCTCCCAAAGCTCGACTGCCGTCTCTTCAGTCCCGATGTTGAAGAGCACCTGGTCAGCAACACACATTCTGATTGTGCTCGTGGCTTTTTCATCAAGATCCTTCCATTCCTCATCTTTTACCTCCGTGGTTAATTTGTCGCGCCCCCGCAAGACTCGAATCAAACCTTGTTGAACCAACTTATCCTTAACTCGAATCTGCCATAGGCTAAAATTCCCACTACCATCGAACTTCTCCACTGAAAATCTTTCCAAAACTGCGTTCTTCCCTGCCATGACTGTCCCCGACAAACTAGAAGACCTATTTGTTCAAAGGTCGGATCTGAAAGAGTGGGAAGAGGACCTAGTCGTTCACCACCGCAGTCAAACCCTTCCTAGAACGTCCAATCACGGTCGTCTACCGAACCTGCTCTGATACCACTTGTTGGGAAATATGCGCAGGACAGTCAAAATAGTGCAAGAAAAATTAGTCACAATAATTTATAATGAGAATATCAAAATAACAATAACAACGTCCGATACAAAACGCCACGGAGAAGTCGGACTTGCTCGATCCGCGGGAGAGAGGACAATCTTGAATGCAATCCGCTAGCACAGCGGACGCACAAGGTTCGTTGAAACCTTCAACGTCAAGTCCGACGTCCAACAGCAACCACCACCGGAGACCAATGCCGCCACCGGAGACAAACGCCGTCAAGGCTAACTGCACACACGCAAGCCTTCAACGTCCACGACGATCTCCGCGGAGCCCGACGATGACTCCCTCTCCAACGCCGGCGGCTCACCTCCAAGACCGGCAACACCTCCCTCTCCAACGGCGAAACACCACGAGGCCGGCGACCTCTCCGTCGCACGAGAGAGAGAGAGAGAGAGAGAGAGAGAGAGAGAGCAAGAGAGAGAGAGGAGAGAGGGCTTTCCTAGATTTCCTCCAAGCGGGCTGCAGCAACTCAGCAATATTGCTTCCAACAATATCTCCCAGGCTCCCCCTCTCTGCCTCTTTTGGTTGTCCATTTCAAAGCACCTTTATAATAATTTAGATGCATGCCGGTCAAAGCTTTCCTTTTTTATTATTATTATATGTGCATGTGGGTTGCATGAGGAGGGAGGTAGGTTAGCTTTTTAGGATGGTGGAGTGTTGAATAGTCAAACCAACTTAACATGAAAGGAAAAGGAGTGTCACCCTTAACACTGTAAAAATGTAAAAATGTTCTTCTCTGGGATGACAGTTTCTATCATGGGAGAGGAGACTGTTTCTATCATGTAAAAATGTAAAAATGCTCTTCTAAAAATGTAAAAATGTTCTTCTCTGCCCGATTATTTTTCGAGAAATATATAGGTGCATTCTCCCACCTAGTTTTAGGTGAGAGATTAAATACAACCATATGATCTGACATCCTACGACGGAGCTGTTTTCGTGAAATAATGACAGTATTTTTAATTGACAAATACAACAGTATTTCGATCAATCACGGAGAACCAACGGTTTGATGCGCGCGAGCACCGTGATCTTAGGTGAGAGAAACCCACCTATATTTTTTCTCCTATTTTTCACACTTGTTTACTTCGGTAAACCTAAAGAAATGACCAATTGACATGAAATAGATTTGGTTTTAATAGGGCAAACCAATTAGGAGTTACAATGAGTCAATGAATATCATGACTCCCAAATTAAATAATAATATGAAAATTCATAAACTAAATATGTTTCAGATTTGCCAAAGCTTATACCAAATCTCGTGCCAAGGGTGAGACTGAGTTCGCGACATGTAATTACGAGACGATCTTGCCCACCTATAATATGCTTCGATCGTTCACGCAATGACGCAAATGAATTAGCACATGTTCGTGGGAGTCCGATTAGATTCAAATTTTCACGTACGACTCTATTTGGACGTTTCGATGAATTAAGTCCACCTAACAAAAAATTTCTAACAACATAAGCTACTTGACAAACTAATTATGTCGTTATCTTCATCCTACTCTATTGAAAAGAGAGGCAGCCCCTCTTCATCTGTTTGGCATGATGTTTTTGAAAGCTGAAATAAGATATCTGTTTGGCATGATGTTTTTGCTCCAGTGAGTTTGGACTAGTAGAATGTATGTTTGATATGACAACGGTAGTGCCTAGTACATTTTTACCGTGTTAAGGGTTATTTCGTAAATTCATTATTGTCACTCCAGGCGAAGGAGATTTTACATTTCAGGTAGAAGAAAATTTTATCTATACATATATTTGTCATCGCTAATTTTTGAGTCATAATTTCTCCGAGCCATGGCTGAAAACCTTCTTTCCTATAAGTTGTCCCAGTAATTTTGATTGTTTACAAACTACTGCCTTCTCGAATCCGAGCCGCGCCGTTGCTAGGGTTTAGTTCTAGGGTTTTCGCTATCTCCCCCGGCGACCGCTGCGCAATGGGTAAGCCCGGACGACCTCTTCCGCCAACTTCTTCTGGCTCCCGCTCTCGCTCCCGTTCCCGCTCTCCTTCCTCTCCGTCGCGCTCTTTCTCAGGCTCGGATTCCCGGTCAAAGTCTCGTTCCCGTTCGAAGTCATTGAGTTCGTCCTCTTCGCCCAGTGAGAGCTCCCGTAGTCGTTCCCCTCCGCCTCAGAGAAAAAGGTGAGATCGTTTTCTTGTAAGCAGCATCTGTTGTGTTTTTTTCTCGGCAAAGCTGGCGATTAAGTAGTTCGGCAAGTTGAGGGGGATACACGATTTACTAAGTTTATAGCAGCTAATTCTTTCCTAGTGCTGGCTTTTATTTTTCTAACGATCTCGTGTTTAGTACTATTTGAATTACTCGAACCACTCAGGTAATCCATTTTACATTATTCGTGCATTTGAATCTTGATGTGTACAGTTAAGTTTGATGTGCTTTGGCTCTCTTTATGTTGGGGAGCTTTCATTCTTTTCTTGGCCTAGTTGTTTGTGAGGTAGCCTTTGCTGTTTGCCACCGGCATTGAGTTCTCTTTGATTTACTCATTATATACACTAAGCTAGTATACATAATTTTCAAGAGTTCACATGGTTTTAAATTTGAATGCAAATAAATTTAATAACTATCATATGAAACCAATATGAAATAACAAAAAGCTAAATATAAAGTTATTACACCATACATATCATTACACGTAGATTTGAAAATGACACATTTAAAAATATTTTGTTGTTGTCAGAAGTTTTTATCCTAATTGCAGTCCGAATGATGCGGCATATGGTAAAATACAAGGCCATTCTCATGAACAAGTGCATTATAAAGGAGGAAAATTTTCTTCTCATGCTAGAAAGCACGAGTATTTGATTTAATGTACAAGTGCCTTAACATTATTATTTAGAAAGCACAAGTTTTTAATTTAGGGTTTGGGGGGGGGGTATCAAGACTTTGGTATTGGTACGCAAGTCACGATATTTTTATTTTTCTTAATAGTTGACTTATCACTTTGAGCCTTAAATATTAAAATTATCTATGTAAATAAGTAAAAGGAAATACAAATAAAATAGATTTTTTAAAACACTTAAATAAGTGAAAAAATACTTAGCATAGTTATTAAAGGCTCAAGGTGCACCAATGTGCAAATGGGTCTTGGAGCCTAGGCGCAACGCTTAAGGCGCATACACGTGCCTGATGAGGGCAAGACACAGCCACATCCATTTTAAATAATCAACATCAAACATCAGTTCATGTTCTTGGTCAGATTCTTCATCTATTATACTCATTAATCATTAATTACTATCATTTATAGCTCTTAAAGAATAAAATCAATTTGATCACTTGCATTATATATAAGTCTCAACGCTCGATTATGTTTCACAAAACTAAATCATGCAAAAATTATTGAGTTCTTACATTATTTCTTTCTTTATTTTGAATTTTTTTCACAACAAAAATCTCATCAAGGCGCACCATTATGCTCCAAAGGCACAAAAAAAGTGCACGAAGGCGCAAGCCTCTGAGCCTGGTGCCTTAGGCGCGACTTTAATAACTTAGATACTTTGTATATACAGTGAGAGATGAATCCTTCCACCACTCCGTTGACATGACTCCTTTCAGGCCATCTATGCCCTTCCGCCGTCCGCCGTCCTACATCATCTTCCCGGAGAGTGTGTTATGGTCTTCTTTGGAGGAGGATCATTGGGGTTGGACGCATCAGAGAAGCTCTCGATTAAGGAGATAGAGGGAGAGAAGTTTAGAAGGAGGGAAGACCGACTGGAGTAGAGGAAGAGTTTTAAATGTCCTCCAACATGTCCGACATGTATCCCGACATGTCATTTTTTAGGGCAAAACGATTTGTTTTTCTAAAAAAAATAGATTATGTCATTTTGTAAAATATAGGCCGACATGTCCGCATTTTTTCGATATATCGGCCGACACGACTTTTAAAAATATCGTCTGCTATTTTATCTTATGTTATATTAGCAGACTAACAACGTATGTTTAAATCGGCTATGCATATTATATTATGTATGTTTAAATAGATTAGACTTATCGTTTCAATTTTTGTAACATTTTATTCTTACAACCAATTTTGTATAATTGTTTCATAATTTTTTAATTTCATATTACAAAAAATATGAAAATATTTAATACATTTATTACAAAAATATGAAAATATTTAAATCTTCTTTATTTACAATAAATTTATTGTTATCATAATAACATTATTGCACTATTAAATATATTTTACAATGTATCATTTTGTATTTGTTAATAATATTTTATCTTAGATACCATTCGATTTTATTTCGTAATATAAATGACTCATTTTTTATCTATTTGTTGTATTATTTTTCTATTTTTATAAGATATAATTATAGTTAGTATTCATAAAAATAAAATTTTTATTTATAAGACATGGAAATCCGATATTTTAAAATATCCCCGACATGTCTCCGACTTCCGACATCCGACATTTAAAAACTCAATCCGATAAGTCGCCGACATCTGATATTTAAAACATTTTTATGTCTCAATACAACACGACTCGATACAGTGACTCGATAATAACTTAACTCGACACGACTAATAGAAACGAAAATGATTCGACTAATACATTTGAGTCGATATACTAACTTGGTTCCAACAATAATATTAAAATAAGATAACTGACGTATAAGGTCCATAATATCCCATCCATCCTCGAAATTGAGCTTGCCCTCAAGCTCGAACTCCACATGAATGTCGGAGCATCTGACATCTTGATCTCCCGCCAGAACAATGCCTGAAAGCACGTAACGGCGGTGTTGGTGTCGGCGAGTAGGGGCGGTGTCCTCAGAAGGACGGGTGGCTGAAACAATGGGGTCGGCTGGTCCGGCGGAGCGGCAGGAGGCCGAAATGGCAGGATGGCCGAGGGAACAACAACCGTCTGAATGAAGGGGCCCCGAGGGACCGACATTGCGGTGGCGGACAACGGAGGTAAGGTGGACGAAGGGTCTGATAGAGTAACGACCGGCAGCAGAGGCAGCGATGTGGTCAAAGGCGGCAGAGCGGAACCCGACGGAGCGGAAAACGACGTGGATGGAGGGACCGACAAGGCATGGGCCGGTGGCGCAGGCAGCGAAATGGCCGGTGGTGGGAGTTGCGACAGTGATGGAGAGACCTCCGGTGATGGCAGCAGAGCGTCATGAACGACGCAAGGTGGGGGTGAGCCGCGGACGGACTCTCTTTTTAGTTTGTCGAAGAGAGAGAATAATATTTCGAGGGTTTCATTGGCCTCGGCCGTCATAATTCAATTGAGCAATTAATCACAACTTAGATTAATTAAGGGAATTGTTAAAGGCAAACCGAATATGACTATTCGATTTATATGAATAATATAAGATATTTATTGGCAATGTATGTAAGAAGGATATATAGGTCATCAAAATAACATATGATTTTTGAATTTTGATCAATTTGATTTATAAACTCATTAAGTTTTAAGAGATAAAATCACATTTCCAATAATATATAAGATAACCATGATCATGTTAGCTTAAAAATAAGAAAACAAAAATAGAAATAAAAAAAAGACTTTAAAGCATATCATGAAGTAGAAATTTATTTATTTCATTTTGATAAGATTTTACTTCATGCATTTGTATGATACCTAATGAATAAGAGATTTAGGTATTCAAAGAGGACCAAGTGTGGTGGTTCTTTTGGGTACCCAAATATAACGTGTTTGTTTTTGGGGAGATGGAAATGAATGAGCCATTTTGAGTGGAGTTTGTGTTTCATCTCTAACTTTCGGTCTCCATTCAAACCTTGGACAAATATTATTTTTAGTTTTCAAATTTCCACAGTCATTTACTTGAATATTTGGATAAAAATGATTTTTGAATTTATAATTTAAAGAAAATTTGTTTGCATTTAATTTTATGTTGGGAGAACAGTTATGTTGTAAATGATAATGATGATAGAGTTTTGGAATTTCATTTACAAGCTTTTTTTGTTTTTCATTTCCTATGTTTTGCTTGGATAAATTATGAGAATTCATATTTAACTTGCCTTTGGATTTTTCTTGATATTTTGAGTTTATTTGTTGAGAATTTTTCTTTATAATTTCCTTAAGCAAATTAACTTTATTTTCAAATTCATAATTTTTAACTTTGAAATTATGTCTAGCTTTATTATATGCAATTGTACTATTTTTAAGAGTGAAAACAATTGAGTCAATATGAGCTTGATAGATATTTCTAAATTCCTCAAATGTTTCATCCATCTCTTTGATTTCAATTTTATAGTTTGGCACGTAGCACAATCATTTTTCAAAGAGGAATTTTCTAAAGACAAATTTTTATTATGTTCTTTTACAACAGTAAGTTCCTTGTATTTTTCTTTTATTCATTAAATTCTATACAAGGTGTAATATTTTCAACTAAAAAGACATTAGTATAACTAGATAAATCAGAATTTGATTCTGCATTAACTTTTGCTTTTAAATCTTTATTTTCTAAGCGCAAATTAACATTTTTCAATTTCTTAATTTTACGCTTAGTAACTTGTAGCAATTGTAGGGTAGAAATAGAATTACGAACAATAAGAGATTTTGATTTCCTTACAGCGCTAGTGGATGAGGCGAGATTCGAGCATAAAATTCCCTTGTCATCTTCATCTTCCTCTTCCAAACAGGAGTTTTCATCATCCCTTCCGCTTGATGTGCCTTCCATAGATCCATCATGTGAGGAACTTTCTTGAATACTTGTGCAAGCTTGTATGTTCTCCAATCTTGCGTTTGTTCCATACCTGCAGAAGGAGAATCATAAGTTCTTTCAAGAAAACTCCAAATTTCATATGCGGTAGGTAAATTATAAATAAGTTGAAAATATTTTGATCAAGCGCACAAAATTTCCTAGTTGTTAAGCTGATTTGGAATAACCCCCCTCTGATACCACTTGTTGGATCTTGAGGCGCACTTAGGGGGGGGGGTGAATAAGAGTTTTATAAAACTTTAAAATTTTATAGAAAACGTTTGTGATTTTATAAGAGGTAGATTGAATCAAGAGTAATGAGATAGAAATTCAAAATGAAATCAATTTTATTAAACAAGAAAAGACATGATTATCATTTATAAAATTGATTACAAAATCTGATTTCTGTGACGCTAGAAATCGAAGGCAAAATATGAAAAACTCTTTTTGTTTTATATACCGACTCTTCTCACTAAGAACTGGTTGGCTTTAGCCGATCTCTCCCCAGATACGGCTTCAAGCCGCTCTAGCCCTTCTATCCCCAGAATGCCCTCGAGCACCCCCTAGATCTACTCCCTAGACCTAGTCGCCAACACGAGCCGAATTTCTCCCTGAGTCCTACCCAGACCTAGTCGCCAACACGAGGCGAATTCAAGAACCGATTACAAAGATAAATATAAAAAACAAATACAAAAAGACAAATATAAAACTCCCTATGAGATAATCTGAAGGAGACCCCGATGAATCGCTGAAGATTGTTGAAGTCCAAGCGTGCGTTCTTCGCGTTGAGTTTGCGTGTTGATCCAAGCCTCCTTTTATTCCTCCTTTTGAAATTTAGTGGGAGATCCTTCGTGGTCTGGAAATATCCCCCTCACAAAAATAATTCAGTGTGCTGGAATAGGGCTCCTTAGCATTGGTTGTTGGAGAAGACGAAATCCACCTATTTATAGGACTGGAAGCTAGCGCCGACGTTAAGGCTAACGTCTGGCGTTGACCCAGTTTGGAATTGATTTGATGGCTCAGATCTTCAAAATGGGAAGGAGATTTTGTACTTTAGGAAACTTTTATTTTAGGCAACCCTAACGTTGGCGTTGAGGCTAACGCTGGCGTTGAGGCTAACGCTGACGTTAGGTCAGATCATTCCTAAAGTACTCTTGCAATCACGACAACTTCCCTCCATGCTATTTTCATCTTGGCGGGAACGAAAGTCAACGCCGGCGTTAAGAGTTAACGTCTGGCGTTAAACCTCTTTCATTTTCTCAGCTACAAGCCATCCCGTCGATCGACAAGCCATCCCGTCGATCGGCAAGCCATCCCATCGATTGACAAGCCATCTCGTCGATCGGCAAGCCATTCCGTCGATCGACAATCCATCTCGTCGATCGTTAACGCCCCGTGTTAAGTCTTAACGCCTGGCGTTAGACCACAGTTATATTTTCTGCATATGGGCAATTCCAGACCAACAATCAGCAACCTAGTGTCATCTTTGTTCAAATCTGCATGCTAAAACTACACAATGGAAACAAGATCAAATACAAGTAGGATTTGTTATTCTCAAATCAAAGGGATGCGGAAAACCATGTTCCAACAGATATAACATAATTAACGAAATAATCTCTCACATTGAGTTTCTCTTTTCCTGTCTTTTCTCGGATCATCGTCACGTCTATCGGGTGATGCCATCCTTCTTCATATCTGCAAGTAAGCATCAATTGAATATGTTTCATGTCTTTAAATAATTATGGTGTGGAGTCTAAGAGTGATTAATGCTAAAAGGTTTCTAGGATAAGGGAAAAGGACACCTAAACTCATGCTATATCCTCAATTAAAACTAATTTTTATCTCCAATATAGTTAGTATCTCCAAATTTTCCTAATATATAATATTACCCTCATAATTGCATGCTTATCCTAATTATCACTAATGTCCCATAAAGTTAAATCCATTAAATATTTCATCACATGACATCTCAACATCATCATAATACGTAGTCACACATTCCTACAACCGGTCTCCTCAAAATTCCCAATTGAGTATATATATAGTATTTAATTTCAGCAAAATCTTCATCATTCTAACATTAAAATGATGTTAATCAACTATATAATTGAAGGGGATCCATAAATAATCGACATTTATAGTGAGCATATTTGAAGTTGAAATCATTCTATGCAAGAACAACCCTCACATGGGGAAAAACAGCAGCCCCATAATTACAAACGGTAATTTCAGCAATTTATTATAAAGGACAGCAGCCCAAAGATAAAATATGACAATTTCAGCACTTTCCGTTTAAAGGACAGCATTCCTAAGCCCCAAAACAGCATTTACATCTATTCAACATGAATTTCCAGCAATCTTTTATGTGTTTCATAACATAATCGCTACTATCAATAGTCCTAATTATGATTTCCACCAACTCTAGCAAAATTCACATCAAAGCCCCATCCATTCTACTTAAATTCTTCATGAGCATGCTAACTTAAATTACATGCCATTCAATATAGGGCAACCATAATATACAAACATAAAAATCCATGATTCACATCCAAATTAAGATACAACTAAAGTTCCCAACATCAACCCTAAATTCCCAAAATCAGCCTTAATAATTTTTAGAACGTAAAACTCAAATTCCTAATTATCCCGCACATGAAAATTTTAGTTTGTATGCCACCAAGAAGTTTTACTTTAAAAAAATGATTTTTTTCCATATCTCCAAAATTAGATTAGGTTACTTACTATTTGTATAAAGGAGAGGGAAAAAGGAGAAGGGCTTACAATGAGGAAATAAAAGAGAAATTAGGGCTTTGCTATAGAGGATGCCCGCATGCCCCAAATCCTTCTTTAGTTGCAGTCTAGTGTTTCAAAACCGGCCACCACCGAGAAGAGGGGCTGATTCCACGATGGACATAACCGATTTAACCTTATTTTATCGAGAGTAAGAGAAGTCGGAGGATGGGATGAAGAGGTGCGGCTCCTGATAGGCGAGAGCGGCGGGCTGCAGGAAGTCGATGGGTGCGGGATTTTTGAGAGTGAAGAGGGTTCAGTTTCACTAATCTTCGATTGAACTGGTCCAAATCCCACCGCCTAAGCCTAATTGGGTTTATTTTAGGTTCAATTGCTTTAATTGAACTCAAAATTTCTTCTTTAATCTTAACACACCAATTTTACCATTGGCACACCAATTTTACCATTGGCACACCAATTTTACCATTGGCACACCAATTTTACTATTGGCACACCAATTTTACTATTAGCACACCAACTTCATAATTTTATTATTCACTCTTTAAATGACATTGGTGCACACCATAATTTTCATGAACAAGTTTTTGTAAAACATAATTTATATCGTAAGAATAGTTACGATGACATTTCGCCTATGTTTCTCTTTATTTTCCTCGAAGGTAACTTTATTTAATTTTTATGAGTTTATGGAATACGAAATTTAATTGTGCTTCACCAATGCTCTGGATGCTGAATGAAGGAAGCATGGTTATGTGCACATAAATCAAAATGGATTCTTGGGTCTGCCCTCTCTGATGTCTTTGGCTTTGATTTGAGGGCATGATTCCGCAACAAACGCGATGGTATAGGGGGCCACTATTTCAGTGGTACTCTGTGAGCAGCCACTTTGTGCATTTATTATCAAAGGTTAGGTCTTTCTCCTCTGAGAGAAGCCACTTTGTGCATAGTGCCAAAGGTTAGGTCTGTTTCCAATCTTCCCCCGCCCATACCCCCAATGATTGGGGACTATATGGGTTCTGTTGTTGTTGTTGTATGGAATACGAAATTTGGGTGTCACACAAACGATGACATGTCACCATTTGGACCTGGCTCAACATTTTGAAGATCTCAAAATAAGTCAAACAGATGCTGAACACTATCCTTTTCAGAATAGAGGGACCTCACTTTCTCCAACATAGCCTTGGCTGTTTTGTGGCGCATCGCCATTCGGTAAGGCTTGCTATCTATATAGTTTAGTATCAAGAACTGAACATGATCATCTTCTTGTAGCCATAGTAGTCTCGATCAGTGTTTCCCTGGTCATGTGATGAAGACCCTTAGTCTGGAGTACCTTCGACAAAGTTATTACTTCCTAATCAAGAAGATCATTGTAATCTTGAGCTCATCTCGGGGCTCATAATAGGGAGAGTGCAGAAGCCGGGGTGGTGGATGAAGAGGAGGTGAAAGTTGTTGCCATTAAGGGAGATGCAACCGAGAGCAATGTCTGCTGAGACCTATGCCTGCCAAGAGTTGTGCCTGCCGAGAGTTGTGCGTCCCGAGAGACGTGCCGAGAGTTGTGCTTGCCGAGAACCACCGTGCTGAGAGAATTCTCAATCATATTTTCACCAACTAAACATGATTACAAATTACAATATTTATAAGAGGGAAAGGAGACACAAATTTCTCCATAAGCAATGCGAGACTAAAGAGGATATACACTTAGTTTTGACTGAGGATACACACATAGAGTACATAGAGCTCTCGCCGAGAGCTAGTCTGCAGAGAGCTACCCGCTAATATAATGTTGCCTTGTATTAGATTTCTTCGGGTTGTTTAAACAATATTTTTGTTGGTTACTTGCATGAGTTCATCTTGATATATTTATTCTAGCCTACCGAGAGCTAGCTTGCGGAGAGCTCCCTGTTAATATTATGTTGCCTTATACTAAATTTCATCATGTTGTTTTAACAATATTTTACTGGTTGCTTGCATGAGTTCATCTTGATAGATTTATTCTCTACTCTGATGATTTTTTGTGGTTGTTGTGTTTTATCCAAATGAGCTTGTCTCCTTGACTCTTATTTATGTTGTGAGTATTTATGTGAAGCATTACTTTCATTCAGTCAGTGTTTGCATCAAAATCTTCTAAATCATTCAGTATTTTGATGTGAAATTTTGATAGCTAGTTTTTTAAAACGCACACATTTGTTCCCTTATAGATTATTTGTGTTTTATCAATGCCATTTTGTTTATATATTACTTATGTTATGGGCAACTACCCTTTGCAGTCCTGGAGCTGGAAGAAGAGGCCGTACTCAATCACCGCCTCCGAAAAGAGCCTCACCCCCTAGGTCTGGTTTTATTACACATTTTCCCCTCTAATTTTTTATGCGGAAATGATCTTCAATATGGTTTTGGGTTCTTGGTAATTTTTTTTACTGATGGATAACTTGTTTTTTTGGTTTCTAACATGCATTTTGGGCAAGCAAGAGAGTGACTATACTCCTTTGTAACTTTTATCATATTTGTGCTCAAATTGGTCATTATAAGGAGTACATTAAGTTATATAAGCTTTCATGTCCTTGGTGAAGTCATGCTATAATCTATGAGAACTTCTTAAAGATGGCTATAACTTCAAGATATGTCAACTGGATTACAGAACTACTGGTAGTTATTTCCCTCAATTTCAGCAAATGTTGTGATGCATGTTTAACTATCTCTAGTGAAGCACACTAATTAAAGTTGCACTATAAATAGTAAGTCCTGTTAAATATAAAGCTAGGATTTTTCCTCATGTATTGATGCTATACATTGTTTCTAAGATCTATGATGATCGTCTATGATGCAAACTTCTTTGAAGTTTTGCTTGAGATGGACACCTGTTGGACATTACCACCCTTCAAATATATTTAAACATTTTGCTAGGCTTCCTTTCACATATTAAATTATGGTAAGATTTGTGGACTGCATTTTCTGTTCACTTCCGGGAGATATAACCAAGTCCATATTTGACGCCCTTTTTGGAAACAATGTGAATTTTTAATTTGAGAATGTGCCAAGGTGAGGACAGTCATAACAGAGCCAAAACTAGTGTTTCCCCGATATTTTGCAATGAAACGGCCTGTCATTGACTTGTCTTGTTACAAGTACCTATTCAACCTAGCTCCCCTTTGTTACTTCGCGCGGCTAGCTAAGTTAGCACATTCAATACTTTGTGGTGGAGATGAGCTAGAAGACAACTCAAAAGAAATGCTCAGAAAAAGTCGAGGGAGCTTATTGCTTGCCAGAACCGAGTTGCAAGGGCGACCTCTTTTTGCAGGACCTAATGGTTTTCCCTCCAAAAATTAGAATAATAATATAATATAGACCCATCTTTTGTAGAATACTCAACTTATGAATGACCATGACTATTCTAGAATATTCCTGCGAGAGTACTCCATAGCATTCCAGACTCCTTACGACTCTTCTACTATCATTTTTTTTCCTATTTACAATACTCCATAGTACTCAATATTTTTGTAGAATATTCTACCATGATTCATGAAGATTTGTCAAGGGTGGGCCAGAGATGGCACGATATGCCATTATCCCACCAATCTTAGCAACACCCTTTGAACAAGGTTCTGGAACCGTGTCAAATGTGTCCGAAAAAGAATAGCAAAGCAAACGTAGCATGTCCAAAAGTGAACCAACCACTTGGACTGCTACGAAAAACACAATCTGATTTCAAAGTAGCCTGGTTCAAAAACTTCACTTAATTGGGCGCGGCTAGCATATTTTTTCACAGCAGCAGGATCACTATAAATGACTCCATTGAGTTCGCCATCATAGAATTCAACAATTACCCCTACTTGTTCAACACTATACTTGGATTCTGGGCCTCTAAAAGGAGCATCAACCCTAACAACTCCGTCTCCATTTACCAAAACTACTGGAACTGTTTCAAAAAGAAAGTAGGCATACGATGTACAAATACTTCAGAGCCTTCATCTCTAAATACGTGGTCCCCTAACCACCCAACAATATTCCATCCCCATTATCCATTGAACTTGCTCTGCATAATCCCCTTTCGCTACATTATTACAAATGTAATAGTAAAAACTATTTTTTCACGAGTTTTACACCAAGCTTCTGATGTAAGCATTGGTTTCAAAGCCAGAGGTTAATTGTACTCTGACAACTTTACGTAAGGCAGAGTTCGATTTTTTGGGGGTGATAGTGGATTATTTGACAAATAAATCACCCTTACTGTCACTCTACAGAATCGTACGTGAAATTTTCACCTCTTACGACTCCTTCAATTCTTTCGAAATAATTCTATCCTTTTCTTCGTTCGAAATCTCCTCCATTCTTCCAATACTTTCTGAATGTTGACTTTGATTTGTGTCTTCCTAAGTCTCCCATGTTTTCTTTGACTTGGTCGTTCCCTTACACTTGATCCAGTATTGTGTGAATGGTTGCACATCTTTGTCTCCACGAAACTTTCCTTGTTAACCCTCATTTATTTCTTTGTCAAATGATCTTGTCATCACTAGAGGTGTCTCCATCACTATCCTCCACTTGACTCTTCATCATTCCCATGATATGGTTTCAACAAATTTGCGTGGAAAAATGGATGTATTTTTAGCAACCAAGGTCATTTAGCAATAGAAGTCTTTCCTCAACAATTGGAAATGTCCCTTCATATTGTCACACTAAGCCTCGATGCATCTTATACAAAGCCCGATCTGCTATAGCAGAAATTTCATCTCTCATTGTGTACTATAGTGGTCTTCTATTTGTATCAGCCCCTTTTTCATTCACCTACAGGCCTTTCTCCAAACACAACCATCCCAAGTCAGAAGTCTCCTTCCATGGCTTGGCCATCTTCAGTGCTCTTGAGCTTTAAAGTGCCTACCCAAAGTATGTTGTGTATGAGATTGATGTCTCGGAAGCTCAAATGGGTTTCAACGGGTGGGCTCACTATAGTACAAGTTATAAGTAGTCATGAACATAAAAACCGGGCCTGACGGGCCGGCCCGAGCCCGGCCCGGTCAAGGCCCGGTCAAGCCCGGCCCGGTTCAGGCCCGGTTCAGGCCCGAACCGGGCCGAGCCCTTACCCGGGACCCTGAAAGGGCCCCGGTTTGGCCTAGCTACCCGGCCCGGTACCCGGCCCGGTCCGGGTAAAGCCCGAAAATCGGGCTAGCCCGAGACCGGGCCGGCCATAGCCCGATCCGGTCTCGGGCTAGGCCCGATTGAGCCTAACGGCTCTTATTAGAGCCGTTAGGCTCATGGCAGCATGACTGCCGCGTGGCAGCCATGCTGCCATGAGAGAGCAGCCAACGGCTCTCTCAAGAGAGCCGTTGGCTGCTCTTTTTATTTTTTATTTTATTTTTTTTTAATTAATTTTTTAATTAAAAAAACAAAAAAACCTATAAATACCCCCCCTCCCCTCTCTCTTTTCTCACACCCCACCCCCTCTCTCTCTCTTAGCTCTCCCAATGGCGTCGTCCTCCACAACTCCAGCGTCGTCTTCCCAAAGTACGGCTTCGGTGGTGGAGCACAACCGTAGAGCGAGTATTTGGGAGCATTTCGAGATGGTACAAGTCGGGACCGAAAGAAAAGCGCACTGCAAGATGTGCTCGAAGTTGCTATCCATCAGCGGCAACTCGACGCTCGTTAGACACCAGAAGTCTTGCGAGTCGAAATAAGCTCCTCCTGAGTCAAGTCAAGCCCAAATTTTTGGAGCCGGACAGATTTGGACGTACGATCAAATGCGACAGCGAGAGCTGCAGGCGAAGTTCGTCATCAAACGTGGGCTGCCATTCAGCGTCTTCGACAATAACGACGGCACAGAGTACATACATGTAACATGGGGGGCTTCAGCCCAAATACCAAAAGGTTAGTAAAATTACTTTAAGGCGCGACACGATTAGGTTATATTTAGAAGCAAAACAAGAATTAATTAGGTATTTTGAAAATTTCGAAGGACGTGTGAGTCTAACGAGAGACGTTTGGACGAGTAATTTAAATTTAGGATTAGCTTATCTTTGCATCACTTGTCATTGGATTGATCTCATTTCGTGGGAGCAAAATAAACGCGTAATATGTTTTACAGATTTTGAATTCCCGCACACGGCTATAGCTTTATATAAAGTTATTATGAAATGTGCGCGGGAATTTAAAATTAACGATAAAATACTTAGTTTTTCTCTTGATAACGCCTCCAATAATAGCGCCGCAATTGAATTGTTAAAACGAGATTTAAAATCATTTCTCAACGGCGCGTTTTTTCATACTAGATGTGTTTGTCACGTCCTAAATTTAGTGGTACAGGATAGTTTAAAACTCACAATATATTAATAAAATTCGCGACATGTTAAAAGCAATTTATTGTACTAAACAACGAGCTCAAGATTTTAGAAAATTTTGTAAAGCACAAAATCAGAAATATTTGAAACCACAATTAGATATGCCTATTAGATGGAACTCAACCTATAAAATGTTAACAAGAGCCTTTCTACAAAAAGATCTTCTAATGGAATTTTATAGTTTACTTAATATTGAACACGGTTTAAGTGAAACTGATTGGACCATAATAGAACATTATATAGATTTACTAAAGTGTTTTTATAGGGCCACCGTTTCTTTATCTGGAGTGTATTATCCAACGAGCGCATTAGTAATTGAACATTTCGTACATATCACAGAAAGATTTAGTTATTATAGGCAACACCAAGGTTGGGCTCCTTTAATTAAAATAATGGAAGAAATTTTTTTAAAATATTATAGAGAAATACCGCCTATGTTTTCGTGCGCCGCCGCTTTAAATCCGCTACTTAACGTAGAAAATTTGATCGACGAAATCAATACTAATCTAACCTTAAATATAAATTATGATGAGGATGACCCCGTTAGTACTACAAGTTTTACTAATTTTTTTACGCAAAGTTATAATTATTACAATAACTTATACGGGTCACGACCCCGCGAAGAAATAACGCAACCCAAAACGAAGGATAGTCTTAAAAATAAAATTTTAGATTTAGCTTCTAGGAAAAAAGCGCGCACATCTGGTAGTTTAGATGAATTAGGATTATACACAAAAACTCAATTTAGCGATTTTATGAGTTCGGACGAGATCGAAAACTTCGATCTCTTAAATTGGTGGAAAGGTAAAACTAATACCTATCCTGTTTTGGCCTGTATGGCCCGTGATTTATTAACTGTCCAAGCTAGTACAGTAGCTTCGGAGTCCGCTTTTTCTCTTAGTAGCATGGTTTTGAACGAGCGGAGGAGCCGGCTTAACGAAGATTCGCTGGAGATTTGCATATGCTACAAGGACTACTTGGACAGTTTAAAGAGGAAGCAACACATAACAGCATTGGAGGATAGCTCGGAGGAGATAGAAGACGAAATGGACGCGTTGAATCTACAAGATGATTAAATCAAGCAATTGTATTTTCAATTTTGTATTTTGTATGACTTAAATTTTGTATTTTCAATTTTGTACGAAATGGACGCGTTTGAAACTTTGTATTTTCAATTTTGTATTTTGTTCCAAATTTTCAATATTAATAAAATTTTTTGTTCCAAAATTTTCATTTGTTCAATATTTAATTATTTATAAAAATAAAAATTAAAAAAATTAAACTTTAAATTAAAAAAAAAGTAAAAAAAACCGGGCCGGCCCGGATCGGGCCCGAGACCGGCCCGGTCCTGCCCGGCCCGGCCTGAAGGGCCGGAGCAGGAAGCACATAAGTGCTGCCTGCCCCGCCCGGGCCGGCCCGATTCCAGGGGAGGACCGGGCCGGCCCGGCCCGATGTAGGAAAAAGCCCGATCGGGCCCGGTCCAGGCCGGCCCGATCGGGCTTTATGTTCACGGCTAGTTATAAGAGAACTATGCAACATTCAAAAACTATACTGAAGCCTTCTGACTTGCACTTACAAAGTGCATTAGGTGGCACTTCATTAAAACATTTGACCTCCCCGTTTGCACACTTGTTTAAGGGTGGAAGTTGATTGAGAAGTTTACTTCCGACCCACGTAGCTTTGAATAACTCTTTCCATAACTTTCATGTGAAGCGAAGGTATTGATCATTCACAATATTTTGCGTGAGCCCTTATTACTTCATATTTTTTGAAGAACAATCTTGCGGCCTCTTACACACATGTACCCTTTGGGTTTGAAAGTATCATATTTAGAGAATTGATCCATCACCGGTAAGATGGATCCAAATCCTCCGGACTTCGATAAAGAGTTACTGAAACTCAATGGCACCATGTCTCTTGGGCGACTTGGGACTGATTAGGACTTAAGTAGCATATCTTCTTGTTTATTCTCCATGTTGTTTTATTAGCACACAATAAAAGTCATGTACAATTCCATGTTGTCCCTCGTATGTTTCCATGAGGATATAGCCTCCATTAATGACTGCATTTTTGGTTAGGATACCCAACCTACTGTGTCATAAAATTTCATGATTTGACCTCTTCATAAATTTCCCTCACCAGGGGATGTAAAGTCCCCCCCTGAGTGTAGAGTAAGCAAACCTCTACCCAAAAGTGTTGTTTTCGCCCATCCTTGGCTTGTTGGAATAATTCCTTAACCATTGAATCATAGTCCAACCCTTCTTTAATACTTTTTCTTCAACTATACTTTTGCCATTGAAATCACAACAATTTCCTTCTTTTTTGCTGAAGGCATCTGCAACAATATTTGCTTTACACGACTTGTACTCCAACACATTGTTGAACTTGGCCAGTAATTCTTTCTACCTAACGTGTTTGATATGTAGCTTCTTCTAAGTTTGAAAGTAGCCAATGCCAACGTTATTCATCTTGATGATGAACTGCGAACAAACATGTAATGTCTTCGCATTTGCACGAAATGAATTGCCGCAATGTAGAGCCGGTACATGTCATTTATCTTGCAACTTTCAAATGGTATTAGGTGATCCGTTTTGCATGATCACTCCAACAATGAAGTCCGATGCATCCATATGCAACTCGAAGTTCTTACCAAAGTTCGCGAGGCAAAAATCGACTCTCTGTTCACTATTGCCCTCAAGTCTTCAAATTCACGTTGACATTCATCAATCTACTCCCAGCCATTGTTCTTCTTATGTAGATCCATCTGCGTGGTTGCTCACCTTAAGTAGCCTTGTTAATGTGACCGACATACTTTCCATCTAGTTGATGTTGACCACTGTATTCCAATTATTAGTGTGAGGTCTCTTTCATTTTTGTGACATGTGTCATCGACGCATTAGTCTAACCAAAAGGCCTGAACAACCATCATACGATCCATAGTGAGTAATGAAGTCTTTTTGGCTCATCTCCTTCAACAATTTGGACTTGGTAGTTAGCCCTTTGGCAAGTTCATCTTTGAATACACCTTGGTCTTCCCTTGCCTGTCTAACAATAAGAAGAGCAGATACTTGTTCTTGATTGTTTCCATATTTAGCACCATGTAACTTACACACATTCAAAGATCCATTTTACATTTTTGGGAATAATATCATTGCGCCATCTGGTGCCTTCAATGGTTTGATGTTCCATCAACTCCTTTAGTTACCTTCGAAGCTGCTCCAACTCAGGTGGAGACATCCTGTAATGTGCAACTCTATCTGGTATTTCTCCTCTCTTCTTTGTGGAAGTTTGCTTGATAGATTGGCCGACATGACATCTTGATTCTCCTCCAAGTATTATTTGATGATTGGTCGAAGCTCCTCCATTCATGCCACAAAAGTCTCATTCAAGGTGGCTAAGTATGTTAGCGCATATTGACTTCTTTTACTAATTGCATTGTAGATAATTACCTCCTCCATGATTTGTTGGTAGATGCTTATCCTTCCATCTTGAGAAACAAGCATGGTGACCGGTTCTCCAATATGTACATCGAGCCATATGATGGCATGATGATAACACTCTCCTTCCCAAGAAAGTTTGCACTTAACAAATCCTTGTGTTCATTAATCGATGACACTGAGAAATTCACTTGTCCTTTTCAAGTGCCTAAGTGCAACTCCACGCGTCAAGTCACTGTAGATAGTGGCCTCGCTTTCTTGGTTACGTTCTTCATCCATCCATCCATCCATCCATCAATTTTCACCACTAGGAGGCCCAACCTCATGGTCTCTTCCTCAGTCAAAAACTTTGTGGGTTTGCCCTCGTATCCAACAAGGCTTTGGAAGACTTCTGACTCATCACTGCTTCTGCGTACATGAGCCCCCTTGCTTGCTATCTGCTCTGCATGCTTGACTTCTAAAGCATTCAAAAGTTGCAAGGAACTAATCAAGTTCAGACCTTCCTCTTGATTTGCTCCGTCATTTTTCGCCATATTGTTTGATAAAGAACCAATCATTAGGCATTTGTTTAGGGTGTGCGGCCCTTTCCATACAAAGAATCCTCCCTTTGGCCCACAAGTTTTGTTTCCTCTCTCATGTTCCTTCCAATTTGTGGCAAGCTCCAATTTCCTCCCATACAGAGTCCACTTGAGTTCTCATTACCCCATCCCCTCGCTTTGACATGATCCCTTTTCTTGAGCTTGAAAGTGTTGATATTCTTCCATGGACTCAACTATGGCGATGACATCGTCCATTCTCTTCACAACTCGCTTATGCAACTCTTGTTTACCCATTTTTGTATACCGCCTTTGAAGTTGAATATTTTTTTCCTCTCTTTTGAAGATTTGCAGTCCATTATGTAATTCATTGACATAATAATAGAGTCCTTTCACTTTATTTCCTTCAACTTCCTCCTTGCTTGAAGACATATATGAATAGAAATATTGTTTGAGCTCAATATGGACCTCTTTCAAATAGAGATGCAACGCCAGACAAATAGTTGCCACCATAGGTAAATAGTAACTTGCAATTTTTATCCCCCCCCCCCCCCCCCCCCCTCTTCTTCCGCGATGTTGCACCCTTCAAAGTACAAGTCCATATGGTGTATTAACAGTTCAACATTCTTTACATTCTTTTTACTAATAAAATGTGTTTGGCTTAGGAATATCTACCTTGGGACTTGCCATACCCCTTTAGAACTTCTCACCGTAATTACCTTCTTGCATATGGCCAGCTGATCCTCCAAATCCTTTAGTCTTCCAGATCTCCATGTTGTTCCAACATATCACAGAGTTCTTGTAACACATCATTAACAAGTTTGGAGGTTGCACTTGATGACATCCAACTTTGTGAATTGGGAGGATCAACTTGATAACCTCTAGTTCTACGCAAACTTGGTTACAACTATACTCCACAACCTCCTTACGCATGTTCCCCCCATGCAAGGATCTAAATGACTATTCTCACGGGTCTTGCTTTACTTGCACTTCTTCTCTCTTAAATGTTGCATGACCTCCATATTGTGTTTTTTAATTACACTTGAATTTCCAATATCTTTCAAACTCAGTCTTCTTACAACACAACACCCAAACCTGCCTTGGTACCATCTGTCATGCCATCATCTCTTTACAAGCACTCATGCAACTTTAGCTTTCCTTTGCCAATTGCTGCGACCTGACAGAATTAGCCTCCCTCAAGATGAAATTTGCACAACTTATGGTCATAACGATTGAAAGTATATTGATTCCATGATATTATGCCTTTACTCAAGGATGATGAAACCTTTAAGAGACATCAAAGTGAGGGCTTTATCGGAGAATCGAGTTAAAGCCCCAAAAGTCCTTTTACGTATATTCATGCCTAGATCTTGTAGATACCCCTTATATAAAGTAAAAGTGTATGAGAAATGGATATCCTGGATTTAAACTTGTGAAGGCAACATCCTATGGTGAGAGCAAAATCTCGTTTTCTTTTTATCTTCAACAGAATCTTCATCTTCGCCCCTCTATCTCTTCATCTAATGACTTGGTCCGACTTGTGTTGCCCGTCAATTACCCGTCAGCCAATATTTCTAAATTGGTTTAGTCGCTTGCTTCCTCACAATGGAGCATAATGTGCATAGTTTGCATCAATAATTTCTCTCTGAAGTTTGGTCTCTAACCAATCACTTGTCGTCGAGATGTCATCCGATGACATCCATGGTTTTTTCCATCTCCGTCGACCACACGAGCCTGATTATCATCTTGTTGTAGAGAACAACTCTTCCTCAAATTGTGACATTGATACTTCTATTGTGCATCCAATTGTTTTTTTCCAAACATACCAACTTCTTTGTATTGTATAGGTGATTCATATTCATCTCCCAATACTTCATATTCATCTCCCAATACGACCTTATTTCGTTCAATGTTCTACTAATTGATAGTGGATCTACACTTCGTTCTCACGAACTAGGTCCCCAATTGCTCTATCGTCTCTCGAACAATCTTTGTCTATCTTTCTGGATGAATACCCTCCACCCATGCGATGATGGACAAACTTGGAAACCTTGATCGTGCAGTGGCTACTTCCACATTTCATATAGGATGAATAACATTCTTCGCATCTTACACAATGGTCCCTATGATTCACATTCCGAGCCCCCACTTCTCCATTCCCTTACTTGGACTATTTGAACATTTTGGGATTGGGAGCCTGACAGAGTCACCTAGCGCCATTCCACTACCAACATATTCTCCAACGCAAACTCTTCCTAAATAATAGATTGAGGCCGATCCATTGGGGTGGGTTGAACACACTGAACATTGTTTCTAAATTTGAGGCCACCTCAAAAACATACAAATTTCTCCTGACATGATTTTCATGGAAGTGTAATTTTCATGGAAGAATTAGCACTTCAATGGATGCACTGGCTCAATCTAACTACCAACAAATACCTTTCAATCTCTTTGTTATGTTGTTCTCCTCAGTTCTCCCGACTCTGAGTATTGAGGCTCCTTTGAGTGTTTCTCAACCACCGCCATGACCTCCTCTTATGCATGCTTTGTTAGCGAAGCCCATCCTACCTTGCCGTGTTTGTCCTAGCATGAGTATTAAGAGTGACAGAGTAAAGGCATGTGCTTTTGTTCCAAACAATCTTACTCTCCTTTACATGAATGCCCCAACAAAGAACTATGGATGAGCCCAAGAAGGGGAGATTGGGTTGGCGGAGTTCGACTACTTATTATTGGACGACGACCCTCCCTTAAAGATCACAGTTGCACACTTGACTCGTTTAGAGCTTCCTTTCTATTCCATTAATAGGATTACGAGTCCATCGATTATGAATTCATTGGGCTTATGTTCGACAAATTGTGGGGAATGATGATTTACAATGGATCCATCCACAACTTCGTCCCCACAAGTTTGTCTCTACTTTGTCAATTGTTTTGTGACTCTACTCCGACCTTTCGGTCAGTCTGAGTGATGGACGCAAGATGCTGACATGGGATTGTTGCTCACAGATGCTCCCCACTTTTCAGTCTTTCTACCTCATGACAAATTTTTTATGTCTTCATCTTAGGCGGCGTGGACATCATTTTGGGAGTGGTTTGGCTCCAGAGATTGGGCGATTTGCATACCAACTGAATGACTCTAACCATGAATTTATCTATTTATGGTGCCGTCTACCACTAGAAGGAGAATTTTCTTTCACTCTCTCTGGATGTATTACCTTCCTTGCGTCATGCGTCGGACTTGGATTTTTCTGCACTATTTGAAGCTTGCCTAGTTAACTCCTTGGTGAACACTATTTGCCCAAACTAGCCACAATCTTTCACTGACCTACCCATGAGTTTTCATCCTTTTTTGTGGAAGCATAAGGCTTGCTCCATCTCGTCCAATGAATCACCGCATCCTATGATTTGGGGAACCATTGTCGTTACAATCTAGATGTACCCTTATGGTCGTGCATATGACGATGAGATTGAACAATGAATGAATGAAATGTTGACAGTTGGTATTATAGAATCCATTAGAAGTCTATTTTTGAGCCATATGCTATTAGTGCACAAGAATGATGATAATTGGCAATTCTGTATCGACTATTGCAAGCTGAAACCATTTTCGACTGGTACCCAATTTCAATAATTCACTAGTTATTGCATGTGTTATGCGTGACACATTTTCCCCTCCAAGCTAGACCTTCATGTGAGCTATCATCAAATCAAGGTCTAATAGGATGACATGGACAATGCTGCTTTCTGGACTCATGATTCCATTATGCGTTTCTAGATAGGTTCTTTGGATTGATAAATGCCCCCACCACATTCCAGTCAACTGCTAATGTCGTTTTCCATCCCTACTTACATAAGTTTGTCTTTGTTTTATTTGATGACATTCTTGTGTATAGTTTCACTTGGTAGGCCCACGTCGATCATTTGTGCACAATCTAAACTCTCTTGGCGTGTTACACTTTTGCATCAACAAAAGAACAACCTTTTTGGTAGCTAGGGGACCTATTATTTTGTCCACATAATCTTCGTGGCATAATTGAGATTGATTCTGCCAAAATTGTTGTGATCATGTAGTGTATTAAGTTTACTGCAGTTTTGGGTGGAGCGAGGTTTGCTAGACCTCAAGGGATCCTATCAATGATTAATTCGTCGTTACATTGATTGGTTAACCCACTCACATTCATATTTTGTAAAGATTTTGTGTCTACTTCTCGATGGATGCATGATGCACAAGCCGTCTTCACGACCCTTTTGTAGGCTTGAGGACTGCTTCAGTGTTAGTGTTACGCCGGGCGACACTACTAGATTCAGAGAATATTACTGTGCACGTCGACCAAAGGAGAAGGCGGAGGAAGACCGGGCTGAACCATCCGGTTCAGCCCGCCAATATTAAATAAGGAGCATTGTGGCTGAACCACACCGGTTCAGCACCTATGGGGGCCGGCCGGCCCCTTGGGTCCGGGTGCTATATATAACCGGACCCCCCTTTTGGAGAGAATCATCAAATGAATTATTATTTCAGGTTTCCTTCTTCCTTGTAACCTAAGATTACTTTTGCCATAGTTCTTCACCAGTTTCCCTACTATTCCTAGCAAGTTCATAACATTTGGTATCAGAACACGGAGGTGGAGGTCGCGCGACTGGCAACCCTAGAGGAAAATTATATGGGATTGGCGGATTCGGTGGCGGCAATTGAAGAACAAATGAAATCATCTACCAAAAATCTGGAGGAGCGTTTCGATGCCCCCATGGAGGAGATTAAGACTCTCCTTACTCAAAATCTGAAAGGGAAATCGACGGTCAACGAAGGGTCGGACGTCAAAGCGTCGGATCTACCATCCGTGCAATTTCCGGCGACCGGGATGGGCGGAAATCAGCGACCTCCCACGCCCTGGACAGCAGCCGGGAGCAGCAACCCAACGTGTAGCAGTATTTACGCAGGCGGCAGCCGATCGGGCACTGGACGGGACCCGATCCCTACGACGTCACCAGTACGCATGCGGGGGTGACTGAAGAAGGGCCGACGCATCACCGGGTGGTCGGGATGGAGCCGGCGACAGCCGACAAGGGCTTTGGAGGGCTGCTTCTCAGCCGACGGGGGCAGCTTGGTAGGGAGCAGTACCGCCGGCCTGGAACGGGGCGGGACAGCCCGCAACGACCCCTTGGAGACCTCCAAATCCGGAAATGGGCCCGGCCGTGCCGGCAGGGGGGCCGACTGGCCCTGGAACCATGCCGCCGACCTGGAATGGGCTCGGATAGCGTGCCGGGAGCAATAACGGCCTCCAAATCAGGAAAGGGACTCGTTTCGACCCACCGGAGCAAACACCGGACCAATGGGAGGAATGGCTGGATTTGTTCCGCACCCACCAGCTTTTGCTCCGCCTACAGTGTACGGAAACAGCAACCAGTGGCAGGAAAGGCCGCCCATGGCCAATCCATGGGGCGGCGGACAACAAATAGGTAATGGACACAAAAGGGGACGACTTCCTCCTCAAACGGGACAAGCGGGCCGGTACGTGGCAGCCCCCCCGGGCCACCCAACCATTCGGGAGAGCAACGGTGGCCAGCTGGTCATGGGCAAGGAGGTTACGGGATGGCAAACCAGCGGCCTTACATGCAGCCCAAACGCACCCGCATGAATTTTCCTAAATTTCGGGGCGGAGATGCACTGAAATGGGTGCAAAAGGCGGAACTATTTTTTACTTATCAAGAAATTCCCGAAGAACAGTGGGTGCAACTCGCGGCCTTCCATCTGGAAGTCGACGCGTACCAGTGGGTACAGTGGTTCATACGGGGATATGGATATGCTCCGTGTGCATATTTTGTGGAGGTATTCTCGGCCCGTTTTGGACCCTTGGATTACGAGGATGTGGAGGCGACGCTACAAAAACTCCGTCAGAAAGGCACCGTGATGGAGTACCACACAGAGTTCGCGAAGCTGGCAAATCGGATCAGTTGGGAAGAAAAGACCCTCCTCAGTTGCTTTATATTAGGGTTGCGGGATGAGTTGCGGGATGAGGTCCACGCCTATATGCCACGTAGTCTGAGCCATGCAATCAGTTTGGCAAGGATACATGAGGAGAGATTCAATCGGCAGAGGACCCGTACAACGGTGAGAGCTCCTACGGTTGTACATCCTCCTCGAGGGGATCCCCCGGCAGAGTGCTATCGACAAAACTGACGTGGCAGGAACTTTAGACCAGGAAGGAAAAAGGGTTATGCTTCAACTGTGATGAGAAGTACACCCGAGGGCACGCATGCCAGAAGGTCCAGGTATTCATGCTGAGGGAGGAAGCGGAAGATGTTCCCAGCACAGAGGAGAAGGGAGAGTTGGCTATAGCACACTTTGGAGTATCCATCCATGCCATGGAGGGGGGTACCCCATCTTCGACCTTACGCATAGGCATAGTCGGGAGGGTCGACAGGAGACGGTGACGATCTTGATGGACAGCGGGAGCACTCACAACTTCATCCAACCCGCTGTGGCCTAGAAGGCGGGGTATGACATAGATCGTGGCGCAGCTTTCCACGTCAGGGTAGCGGATAGAAGTACACTGCAGTGCGAGGGAGTGATGAAAGGGGTGGAGCTCCAGATACAGGGTTACACTGGATATATTGATGTTTACTTATTGCCAATCCGGGGTTCTGACATGGTCTTGGGCGTACCGTGGCTGCGACAACTTAGGCGGGTGACTTTTGATTGAGACCAGATGGCTATGGAGTTAAGCCAGAACGGGAAGGAGTATTGCTTGGAAGGCCTCAAGTCGTCTTAGGTGAAGGAGATCTCACTCCGCAGCTTGGAACGACTAGGGGAACCAGATAGTACAATGACCATCGTCAGGGAGATTAGAGCGGAGCCTACGGCTCCAACAGAGGTTTCGTCTCAGATGTAAGCCAGGGTGGATCAGTATTCCGACTTATTCCAGGAGCCGCGCGCTCTCCGCCTCCAGCTTGAGGACAAGCTGGCCCTTGATAGAGGATGAAATGTTACGCCGGGCGACACTACCAGATTCAGGGAATATTACTGTGCACGTCGACCAAAGAAGAAGGCGGAGGAAGACCGGGCTGAACCATCCGGTTCAGCCCGCCAATATTAACTAAGGAGCATTGGGGCTGAGCCGCACCGGTTCAGCCCCTATGGGGGTCGGCCGACCCCTTGGGTCCGGGTGCTATATATAATCGGACCCCCCTTTTGGAGAGAATCATCAAATGAATTATTATTTTAGGTTTTCTTCTTCCTTGTAACCCTAGCTTACTTTTGCCCTAGTTCTTCTCTAGTTTCCCTACTTTTCCTAGCAAGTTCATAACAGTTAGCCATTGCCGATTTTACCAAATCTTCTTTATCGTGTGTGATGCTTCTGTAACAGGGATTGGACTCATGCTGACGCAAGTGGGCTGCATCGTGGCATATTATAACAATGCATGGACTATCAAGGCCCGACCAAATTAACATACAATGCTAAACTTTGTGCTTTGGTGTTAGCCATATTTCATTGTCACCCTTACCTCTTGGATCGACATTTCATCATTCAAACCGATCACCGTAAATCTCCAATACTTATTGGAGCAGAGCTTCACTAGATCAACAATTATGGATTGCCAAGCTCTTATGTTTTTTTTTAATCGTGTGCAAGGTGGGCATGGACAACACTAACATCGACTCTCTTCAGGGTAATGAGGAGGCTTCTCTCTTTGTGCTCTCCCACATGCGTTGGGTTGACACCGGTGCCTTTCCGACAGAAGTAGACCGCCACACAGTACTAGGCCATGAATGCCAACCTTGTACCCGATCCATCTTCATATTCATTATCCAGCTATTGAGCGACCACCTTTACAATAAGGACCGACTTGTGGTGACTGACGTTCCAGACTGTATGCCTCATATTTTCCATGAGTTTCACTCAGGTTGAGCTCATAGTTTTGAAAGGCGCAAGGCGCACCGAGGCCCAAATGGGTCCTGGAGCCTAGGCGCAAGGCGCGCCTGAGCTACATCAGGCGCAAAAATGAAAAATTAAAAAAACTACTAGATCAAGATGTTCAAGGCAAATAAAAACTTAGCAACAAAGCATGCTACCAAATATAATTTTCAATATTAATCAAATAAAAACACTACAACATGTAATATAAAACATTAGGCATGTGTACCTTTTGATTTTTGAACATCAACCCCTCTTGAACTAACAACTATGACAAATGCACTTGCAATATCATTGATATGACCAGTTTTTGAAGGCAACATAAATAAATCAACTAATGAGTACCAAAAACAATCATAAACTACCAAGTTAGCAAACATAAGCTCTAAACTAATGTGCAAGAAAATAACATAACAATTAACATCCCATAATATTTCAAAATTTTCTCGGTCTCGTCATCATTAAATATTAATTACTCATTGTCCGATTCAATTAAGGCTTCATCTTCTTCACTAGAATCTTCTTCTTCATTGTACTCAGCTTCTTCATCCTCGACATCATCTGTAAGGATTGCTGGAGTAGGAGCCCTCATCCTAGATGTGCTCCCCTTGTCAACTATCTTCTTCCCTTTGGATAAGTGCGTCTGGTAGATATCCTCTTCTACTCCAGAGGCCCTAGAAACTGCACCCCATGTCAATAAGTCGTCATCAAAAACTAATTCTTCATATTGCTCAGCCTCCTCATCTTCCTCCATTATGCCCATCAACCATTCATTGTTGTCGTCAATATCTTTCAGCGAGATTGGATCAATACGATCACGTGAATCATATCGCCGACGCAAGGCGCGATTGTATTTTACAAATACCAAATCATTTAGACGTTGCTGAGCTAGCCAGTTTCTTTTCTTGCTATGAACCTGCAATATAAACAAATAAAGAATTAATCATATAATGATATAAATTTAATTTTACATACTTGTTTAAAAAATTCATACATGTTCAAAAAAACTCCAATTACGCCCACATCCAAATGCACTGCAAGTGAGATTTAGAACCTTTATAGCAAATTTAGTAAGATTAGGAGTATCAGCTCCATATGATTGCCACCATTCAGCTCCCCAAAAAATGAATACAACAACAACAACAACATAACCCATATAGTCCCCAATCATTGGGGGTATGGGCGGGGGAAGATTGGAAACAGACCTAACCTTTGGCACTACGCACAAAGTGGCTTCTCTCAGAGGAGAAAGACCTAACCTTTGACAATAAATGCACAAAGTGGCTGCTCACAGAGTACCACTGAAATAGTGGCCCCCTATACCGTCGCGTTTGCTGCGGAATCATGCCCTCAAATCAAAGCCAAAGACATCAGAGAGGGCAGACCCAAGAATCCATTTTGATTTATGTGCACATAACCATGCTTCCTTCATTCAGCATCCAGAGCATTGGTGAAGCACATGCTCCCCAAAAAATGAATATCAAGAAATTAATAAAGCATTCATAATAAATAATTTTTTGTTTGAAACTTTGAATAATGTCTAATTTACTAACCTGGGAACTTTGTTTTCCTATGCCGAACTCCAAATTGCATTCCAAATAAACCTTCAACATTTCTAAATAAACTTAGTTGTTTCATAATTTTATCTTGAATGTCATGTCCTGGAATGATCCTTTGCATTGTTTGGTATAAACCTCTTATGACTTCTCCATCTAATGCAATATCAGGGCTTGAATAATAGTATTTTGGATTTAAAAAATGAGCCGTTGCATGCAACGGTCGATGAAGCTGATTTTCCCATCTCTTGTCCATAATTTCTAGGATATCCTTGTATTTTTCCTCTTTCCCATTGAAAGAGTTAATGATTGTCTCTTTCGCTCTATCCATAGCCTCATAAATATAACCCATAGTTGGTCTTTTCTCACCATCTTGCAATCTTAGTATTCGAACTAAGGGTCCAAAAATCTTCAAAATGTACACAATAGTACTCCAGAAAGAGACCATTAATATAATGCTATGTACCTGCTTACCTCCCGTTTTCTTTGCCCACTTGCTTGATGTCCACTCAGGTGAAGTGAACATCTTTCTTAGATTTGTCCTCAGCTTATGAATGCGTTGAAGAGCAAGGAAAGAAGTCGCAAACCTCGTAACAGCAGGCCTAACAAGCTCCACTTGCCCTGTAAAGCTCCTTAGCATGTTGACAAGTCCAGGACGAACATAAATATAACTATTTACTGTCATTGCTCTTTTAATTGTTCTACTAATGCTAGATATCTTCCCAATATCCCCCAACATTAAGTCGATGCAATGGGCAGCACAAGGTGTCCAATATAAATGTGGTCGTTTTGCTTCCAATAATTTTCCTATTTCATGAAAAAAAACAAGTCAATATATGACAATAAAATTAAATAAATATTAAATAATGAGGATTAATGATGCATTTACCTGCTAGTACATTGTTGTTTGCACTATCGGTAACAACTTGAACGACATTGGCCCTTTTTTTCAATTTCTTCTCAATGTTAGGTGCAAAAAAACATTCACCGGTCCTTTGGTCCGTGGCTTTTTAGACAAACTGCTTGGTCCGCATCCATGAATCTTCACTCCAATGTCATCCATATCCTCTACGCTTCCAAAAGTATCTACATCAGCAAAGTCAGGGAATGTTTGTTTTTCCGTATTGCCTGCATTCATTCTCTTTTCCATATAATCTTGAATTTCTGTCCGTACATGTTGTGGGCATTTGGGACGAGCTTTTGTATTTCTAAATCCCCCAACTAGGTGCTGTTTAGCACGGAAAATTCTACCCTTTGTGACTTTCTCACAAAAATTACAAGTTAAATCATTTTTATTAACGACAGAAATCTGGCGCACGTACTCTCATCCTGGATCAATCCTTGATTGAACACTGGATGAACCAGAACCACTCACATCCATTTCCGGCTATTAAAACATTTTACAACAAAAAATGTATATATAACCATTAACGAGACAATTAAATCATAAAAAAGTGAACTGAAACAGTGAACTGGAACCAGTTCACTGTTTTACAGTGAACTGGGCAAAACAGTGAACTGTAAAACAGTGAAATGGAAGCCCAGTTCACTGTTTTGCCCAGTTCATTGTAAAACAGTGAACTGGAAGCCCAGTTCACTGTAAAACAACTGGGCTTCCAGTTCGGAACCGGTTCACTGTTTTACAGTGAACTGGAACCCGTTCACTGTTTTACAGTTCTTTAATTTTTTTTCAATCTGGATGGCACGCCAAAGTAATCTCACTGTTTTCTGCATGTTATTTCATGGTTTAGGTTGTCTCAATGTTATCTAGATTGGTAGTTTATGAACTATGAGAGTAGATGTTACCGTTTGGAGAGGAGGTTGTGTCGTGGATCCGGCGAGCGGCGAGCCTAACTGGGAAGATGGATGGTGGCGTGAAGAGGAGGCCGGCGAGCTATCAAGCCAAGAGGAGCGACTGACGAGTTATCGAGGGAAGAATGGAAGAGGAAGAGGGGCGTCGATCGTGAAATAAATTGTTTGAACGACGACCTTAAGATAAAATCCAACCTAAACCTAATTAAACCGTTCGGCCCAAGTGACTAAACCGATTGGAATTCCAGGCGCGCCTATTGCGCGCATGGACGACACGCGAGGCGCGCGCCTGAGGCAAGTCACCTGCCTCTCTCCTTCTGAGGCACCGTGGGTTACGCCCGGTGCCTCAGGCGCGCACCTTGATAACGTAGATTGTGCTTGATGGTCATGTTGTGAAACTTCACACTTACTGCTTTCTTAGTTGTCAGTCTATAGTCTATTGAGACAACAAGATGAAGGGTCTCCAGAAGTTTGTGCCAGAGTGCCTTGCTAGCATATCGATATAATCGGGAAGAGAAATTGATTTTAAATTAATAATATTGAGATGATTTTAAATTAATCAATGAAACTTTGAATCACCGAGCAATAAAAGGAGATAGTTAACTTTGGTTTCGTAAACATGCATGAAGAGACTAACATTCGTTCGTTCAAATTCAACATTACGACAAGTTCATTCACATGCATTTCGATGAAAGAAGAGCAACAACGGACTTTGAAATTAACTACAAATAGATTTAAATGAAAATTAGGGCAAGCTCTGAAATTTAAAGACCAAATAAAATTAAGTGTATAGAGTAAACTAACATGATACGAGCTTGAGAGAAGTCAAGAGTATACCATATGCTGATAAGAGCGACAATAAATCGTAGGACATGTGAAGCCTAATAAGATGAAGATTTTCTGAAAGGCTGTCAGGTGGGAAGTAGTCGGAGATGGCTGGACGAGGCTGAGGAAGGCTGCAAGGTGGCCGTCGGAACTATCTACAAGTTGAGGCTCTAGATTCGACTGGGAGAGCATTAGTTTCATTGGAGGACGGGAGATGAAAGGTCGCAGGGGGCCTAGGACGCCATGGAAGGCGGCGATGAGCCCATGCAGTTCGATTTCAGGAGACAGGAAGATGGAGGTTCTACGGAGGGTTCGTTGAATCCCTTGAAGACAGACGGAGGAGGGGTTGTCGAGGTGAAGAAGGCGATTGTCGGGCGACTAGAAGAAGGATCAGGCAAGGCTTCATTGGATATTGCCCAACAGAGAAGGAAAGTTCTCTACTCGATTCTATTTCAGCCCCCCGTTTACGATGGGGGGGGGAGTGTTTCTTATAGAAAATAGAATTAATTTTTTTTTGGTAATAAAGGGAATTAAAGTGAAATGAAAAGACGGAGGAATTTAAAGGGGGTTACTTTCACTTTGTATTCTCACATAGCTTCGGAATTCCAAAATTAATCATAATTTATGAAATTAAATTTATAATTTCAGAAATTAAAATTTATTATTTCAAAGCTTGCCCTAATTAACACTCAGCCTAATTTGACGAGCCTTTTCATTCTTGGTATTATTGTCATTCATGCCAATAAGACTTGTGGGCGTGCGTGAAACAAAACATATGAGTGCGAATAACATACACGAAAATAAAGAGATAAATGTGCGCGAAGGCATACACCACATAAATAAAAAAATGCAAGAAACTGTATAAAATAAAGATGTCACTCAGGTTGCATCAAATACGAAATATGAGGTCATGACACCTGTGGGTGTACTTCAATCCTTGCCTACTCTAGATGCTATTTAGGAAGTTATTATTGTGATGGGCTTCATTCCTCCCCTTTCAAAGTCTCGCGACCTCGATTATATTCTTATTGCAACCTTCTATCTAAGTATGCTCATTTTGTTCCCCACTGTCACCTCTATATTGCACCATCAATGGAATGATGTTTTAAGCGGAGATAATGCATTTACACAGATTTTTACAATCTATCGTCAGTGACCGCGATCCCTTCTTTATAAGTTTTGTTTGATGGGAGTTTTGTAAATTTTATGATACCAAGTATGCTCGAGCTTTGTGCTTAACCACAGTCTTGAGACATGCATTCTTTTTTTTTCTTCGGCTAGCCACACCATAGGTCCACATGGCTCTATATGGTCAGACTACCATTGTATGTGTGCCTGGTACAAGACAATGTTGTGATCCGACTTCCCCAAGGTGGAAGGTTTCTAGGGTCTTCGAAGATATCCGAGAAGTGTAGGAGCAAGTCCTTCATTAAGTCTATGGAAAGGCCTCCTATTAATTGATTGTACCCTCATAATAGATGATTTTGTCTCGCCCTTCCATGTAATCTATTTACCATCCAATTAAATGGACATGGTAAATTAAGGGAAATCAACACGATATGGTGATAAACCATATTGTGCTCAACCACTTGAACCTCAACATGATGTCATTGGAATTCCAAAGATCGATTTGAAAAGTAGTTGTTTGGGACTTCTATCCGGATGCCTTTGCAGATGCACACTTGTGAGCTTTTCCATATTGTCTAACACAAATTGCATAATTCATTTGGACTGAATAAGCAAGCCCAATCAGTGAGGCTCTTTCACTAATAAAGTTGTGGGTGCTCCCTGAAACCACTAAAGCAAGAATTGGTAAACAATAATGGGTGCTCTGATTTGCATGTTTTAAGAATTTTTAACTTCCAAAATGGCACGAGGGGATATCTCTAGCTTCTTATTTAACTTTTCATCTTCCTGCTCATCAAACTCATCTGGTTCTAACCATAATAGTTTCTTGCATTTACGATCTCATCAAACTCATCCGGTTCTAACCATAATAGTTTCTTGCATTAACGATCTTTGACATATGATTTATCATAGATAAAGCATAGACCACACCCACATCTATCCATCATTGTGAGAGTTTAGTCACTAGACATGTTAAACGGGGAATGAAACTATAAGGAAAGACATGATGTACTTAGGCATTAGTGAGACTATGATTAAAGATAGGGCGCAATGGCGACAGAGGATCCATATAGCCGACCCCACTATGGTGGGATAAAGGCTTGAGTGTTGTTGTTGTTGTTATGTTGCTGTAATGCCTTACCTGTCCTAACAACTGTTACTTGACCACTTGGAGGTGGGATTTTGTCATGTATTTTGCCACTACCGTCCCCATTTAGATGGGGCATCTACATCCGACGATCCCAAATTCGAGCGAAGCTAGTTGTTATAATCGGGTTTGGGGATTTGAAACTTAACATCTAGTCAGAGTCACTCCTGTAGTTCGAGTATGAACGTCGAAACCTGTTAATCCAAATATCCAATTAGATGGAGGTGGCTCGAGATAACAACATTTGAAATTTCTTGAGGTATTATTCATCTACAATACCTGTTTGTCTAGAAGAAATTAGCTTACCTAAAGGATTGTTGTGAAGTAGAGGACCGAAACATTGATCAGAGATGTTTGGAATCTTTCAATTTTGTGTGTTCCTTCTAGTTGCGCGTTCTAGAGTTAGAATGAAGCCACAAGGTCAAAGGTTGTCACGCCAATTCGTTCTGACCATGATGTCCTCTAGGTTTAAAAAAAATCGCAGCGGATAAATTGCTCTAATGTGTTATGCTACTTTTTAAAGGGAAGATAATCCAATTTCACGTGTCGTTGTACGCTTCTCCATTCTATACAAGCTGCAACATGGCGCAATTGATTTGTCTCCAGCGTCATGTGCGACTGTTGGAGCAGTGTCGTGATGCCGTTGGGCACACCGCTTGGTTCAACGGGCTTGTTGGACTCTGATGAGGATTGTGTGGACCTATTAAACTCTTGAGGAGGCGCAATGGATATCGTCATACTGTCTAATTGGGCATGAACAATGGCTAGACGTGGTGTGTCGTTCCTTGCTTGTTCCAGTGTAAGATAAGACCATGTTCAAAAAAATTTTAAGTTCACAAATTGATCTACTAGAGTGTCTACGATTTTGATACCACACTGTTATGTGCCCTCGATACGAATGTTAACACTAGATGACAATGTTACAAATGTCGGGTTCATGTCAGTTTGCGTTTGAAATGTCAGATGTAGGATTATAGGGGATATATCGTGGATGTTTTACAATGTTGGATTTTAACATTTAATTAGATTTATTTATATGTATACATTTTTTAAATTTATATAATTGTATACATAATGTATACTTATAAACTATAGAATAAACATGTAATAATATGATTATAATAAAGTAATGAACACAATGACCACAATTATATATATATATATAAATGATTAAATATTGAAGCAAGTCACTTGCCTGTACTTTTATGATCGTTTGAGGATTGATGACATTTGGCCAATAGTTCCATGTCACAAAATATAAGATTGATTTCTAGTTGTAAACAAGGAAAATAGATGATTGAAATCCAGTCATACATAAGCACAAACTAGAAACCCAATATGTATCAAGAAGCAGACAACCATGCAGTACTATTATCATGAAATGAGAAACCCAACAAACCGCGAAGAAGATAGAAACTGGAAACCAAGAAACATTATTTTAAAAAATAAACTCCCATTGGTATTAGTGGGGAAGTGGAGAAGAATATAGATTCAGTACCGAGCTATTAGAGCCTCATAGGCACACAATCAATGCAGAAGCCAGAGACCGAGTCATCGAAGCTAGAGCACAATACAGAAGCCAGAGACCGAGTCATCGAAGCTAGTGCACAAGAAAGATGCGTCAAAAGCTAAGGCACAAGAAAGAGGTGCTGGCGACAGTAAACGAGATGAGAGACTCGTCCAAGCTAGGTTAGAGATGCACAAAATGAAGCATGAAACAAAATATTACTGCTCAGTCACTTTAAAGAAATGGAAAAAAAGTATTTTTAATACTCGAGCCGTTATATCAGTTGCGGGATATCGCCCGGTATATCAGGTAAAACCGATATATCGGGCGATATTTAAAAAAATGACATTTTTGCTTAAACTGTTGATGTCGGGACGTTTTCTCACCAAAATCTTTATGTCGGCCGATATGTCGGGCATGCCAACTGTTATCTACAACATTGCTAGACAATGAAGGATCTGATCAAAAGAAATGGCCCCCCCTTGACTTCTTTCTTTGGTGATCTTTGCCATTGCCCATGTTGATTAAGTGTAGAGAAAGTATAGAGAGATCTATAGAGGAGGATAATAGATTTGGGAGAGAGGAAAATGCATTAGGGTAATGTTGATTTTCATATTTTGCCCATTTTTTAGAAGGTTCCTGGCAAAGAAAAAACGGATAAATTGCGAAATTAACTTACATGAACTAAAAGAAAACAATTCTAGCTAATACTTATTTTTGTCTCTTCAGCACAATTCTTCATTAATGTGCGACCCTAAAACACATCACTGACAGTCGGTCGGGACGGAGAGTGTTATGTTGCCACCGTAGATTCATGCTTAGCAGATCACGATGAAGCTTTTTCCCAATTACAATTCAACTTGTTGAAGGTTGAACACATTTGAGTTGCCTTGTGAACAAACATCTGCCCGATATCACATTCGTACCTCGATACAAGATCTTTTTCAAACTTTGCCTGTGCCCCCAACCTGCCTTTAATGACTACTCATTTGTGTGCCAATGAGTTCCCATTTTTACAAGCCATTTTCATTTTGGATCGTGTTTGCACAGTTGTCTAATGTATTCAGCTGTTGAGCTATAGTTGTATCCATCTAACCTTTCATGTGCCACAACTTAAGCAGCTCATCGTCATCCTCCTCGTAAAGGATTCTCTTATGGCTGGCCTCTCCATGGAAGTTTCGTTTACTTATGAGCTAGCGTCCATCCACGTTTCTCTCCAAATTACACTAAAGGGCATGGTGGTTTCTAGGTCTTAGTTCTCTAGCAGGGGTTGGATACATCGAAGCTATCTGGATGAACTTCAACGAGTTACAAGCTTAATTTTCCATCCTTGAATTTTATTGCATGAAGCAGCCTCTTGCAAAAATGCAGGGTAAGGTTTGCCTACATTTTACCCTTGTGGTGGGACCCTTCCCTGGACCCTCGCTGCGCGGGGATGCTTTGTGCACCGGGCTGCCCTTTTAGTGTTTATATGAGCACGCAGGGTAGGGTTTGCCTAACATTTCACCCTTGTGGTGGGATCCTTCCCCGGACCCTTGCTGCTTGGGGATGCTTTCGTGCACCGGGCTGCCCTTTTTTTAATGTTTATATGAGCATGGGATTCGTGATCACACCATTGAATTATGATGAGACCCTTGACATTACATGTTTACTCGTGGATGACGACACCTTTAAGAGATGACGAAGCATGTGCTATTCCAAAGAGTCATCTTTAAGGGTATACATGCTCTTTTTGGTTATTTTCATGTAAAGGTCCTGTGTGTATTCCAATACATAAGGGGAAAATGTGTGATAAATGAATATTCTAATTTTGAATTTATGATGGGAACAACCTTAAGGTGTGGGCAAGAGTGAGGAGTTCCTCTTGTAAGTGTCTCTGTCTTTCAATCTTCAATGAAGTCACCATGGTCATCCCATTTTCAGCTCTTCGTCTAATATAGTTCTTTGTGGTGGAAAAGAGTTGGTATTGAATAGAGGAATGCTCAAAAAACATTTCTCTATACTATCCTACCATGATGCGTGAAAGATGTTTCATGGTTGGGACAAGATGGCGGGCCGTGTTAGGCCACCCTGACATAAGAAGACCCACTTTGGCATCAATGTGCTTCCAGAGCCTAACACAATTCCTCAGTGGCTATATTTGTGTGATTTCCATTCACTTTCCAAAGTTTGGTCTGTTTGGTCTGTCCGATCCCTTATCCTGCCTCTTCTGTTTTTTTTGCAGATAACTGTGCTCAGCAACTAGTTCAACTGCTTCTTGTGTAATACCTGTATTTTGTTCGTGTTTTTTCTCTACAGATAATTGTCCAATTGTCAGTTATTCTAGTGAGACACACAATCATCTTATTTTGAAGTATATTGAATACATGGTATCAACTTTTATCTTCTTCAATATCTCATATAACAACCACTTGATGCACAATACAATGTTCCCACTTCCAATTTCGTATCAACTTTGCATTTGGAAATATCACGCTGCATCCATATTATAAATACTAAAGAAACAGTAGGAATCAAATAATCTTAACCTCTTTCCTGTAGTAATGGCCAACGACATTTCCGGATGACTTGGATTCATCTATTTTATTATTTTGAATATATAATTCAATTTATTTTCCTATAGAGTGGTTATCCCATTTTTTTAATCCAATTATTTTAGTAGAATAAATAACTTCAACTAAACAATATATCTGTACTATATTATAAAGAAATATTTGTGGTGTAATGATGAGTACCATCATGCTAATCTTATTTGTTTTATTTTTTTTCAAAATGTTTTTTATATAATAAAAAACTAAATATATAATTATTAATTAATAATATATATATATATATATATTTTTTATTTTTAAAAAAAGGCAGCCCGGTGCACAAAGCATCCCCGCGCAGTGAGGGTCCGGGGAAGGGTCCCACCACAAAGGTGAAATGTAGGCAAACCTTACCCTGCATTTTCGCAAGAGGCTGCTTCCAGGACTCGAACCTATGACCTTAAGGTCACATGTCAACACCTCAACCGGTGCGCCAAGGCTCCCTTTCAAATTATTTTATTTTTAAAATTGGAAAAATAAGTTTAACAAATGCAAGTATTGAGCTCTCGAAAGTTAATTGCGTTTCGCCAATTCTCGTAACCAATGGCACTGAACTACTACTGTGAAAAGTTGTGTAATAATTTTTATATACTTATGTATAAATATTTAGATATGAAGCTTTATATATGTCAATGCATGTGTGTGTGTAAATTTGATTAAATTTAAATCATATACATTTCGCTCTTATTTTGCATTCAAGGAATTTACCATGAGGGACGGCTAGTGGTGGGAATATTGTAGCTACTGGAGCACGCCATAAAAGACTGCTTGAGAGAGAGAGAAATATGTTTACTATTTACCGATTCATCCTCCAGTAATCTGGTTGCATGCGTGAAGAGTATTAAAGCCAGGATCCTGAAATAATCCTCATTTAAACTTTTGAACTTGTATCATATTTAATGTGCAACTAAAGCAACATAAAAAGAAGAAATGTTGTAACTGATTTTTTTTTTAAATTGAGTCGGTGTTATGAGGTACAGTTACTTATTGAATATCTTGGGAATTTCAGAATGTTAGTTATGATAAACTGTAAGCAGACCAAGCATTCTCTTTCATGCAAATATGGTTCTAACTCAACTTTATCAGCTTGGGTCTATTATGTTTTCAAGTTGAAGGTGGTTGCGTATTTGAAGTTGACATGTAGACCATAAGCACATAAGGCAACCTGCTTGTTCCGTTTCAGTTCTAGCAGTCAAGTAGCATACTTTAGCTTCCCTTTGCTTGATTTGTGGAGTGAATTTTTGCTACTAATATGATTTATCTGTACTCTTTCTCCAATTTATTATTATACTTATAACTTGGGCTTTATAAACTTAGTTTATGATCCTTGACTCATAACTCCCTTTCTTTGTTTTCATGCTATTAGTATATTTAATCGTCAAGACAAATATTTACTACCTTTCATAATTATGCTGTATTCTAGGAAAACATCCCCACCGGTTATTGAATCAGTGGTTCTCCATATTGATCATCTATCAAGGAATGTCAACGAGGCACATTTAAAGGAGATATTCAGTGAGTACTAACTCCGAACTAAATAGTTCAATTTCTGTTTCCTTGTGAATCTAATAGTAATACTTGAAAAGTGCATAAAAAATTAACAATAATAGTGATCTTTTTAAATCAAAATTTTGATATAATATATCCAATATCATTCAGGATGTGTTATTCAGACAATTGACGGCAGTTTGTCAATTAACAACAGATGATTCTAGTGACAAGTTGTGGCAGCAATCTAATATGTTCTGACTTATATATTTCTTTCTAAAACCGATAAAATAATAATTATTAAAGTTAAATGAGAGATGCTTATATCATGACTATATTTCAGTATTTTTTTCATGTAAAATGCTTTAGATGTGGTTATTGCTTTTAGAGTTCTGACTTATATTATATGCTCGTTTACTTTTGTTATGGGGAATTTAGGTCATTAGTATGGACAGTTTATAATTCATATCCAAGGCATTACTATTTGACATTGAATTACATTAATTCAGGTAATTTTGGAGAAGTGGTTAATGTGGAGCTTTCAATGGATCGAAATGTAAGTGAGTTTTGTGTGATCTGGCAAGTAAAATTGTGAAATTTAAATCAGTGTCTAATTAATATTATTTCTAAGGTCAACCTTCCCCGAGGTTATGGCTATATTGAATTCAAGAAGAGAATAGATGCTGAAAAAGCACGTCTTTACATGGATGGTGTATGTGTTCATGTCACTGGAAAAACTTCTTATGCTCTTTAGCCTTAACATTTCGATTAGTGATAATATTCTTACTGCTTATTTCATAACAGGGTCAAATTGATGGCAATATGGTATCAGTTAAATTTACTTTAGCACAACGACCAAAGGCTTCTTCCCCTGTAAAGGCGATTCCTCCTCCCCCTCCTCCCAAAAGAGAAGTGCCTCCAAAGGACAAGATCCTTGCTGTACCTGAGAAAGAAGTTGCACCCCGACCAAGGGAACGTAAGTTCCAGAACTTTAAATAGGTTATTTCACATTGAGTATGTTGTTTTTTTGCGAGGCTTGATATTGTATTTTATTGTTCTATGTTGTATGAACTTGCCATACCTATATTTACTTCTCAAATTTACAACTGACATTGCCCTTACATTTAGCTTCTCCACGTCGTAGACCACCATCTCTACCGCGCAGGAGATCTCCTGTTCCAAGTCGTCGACCTGATTCACCTAGACGTCGACCCGAGTCCTCTCCTCGTCGCCGTCTGGATTCTCCTCCCCACCGCCGAGCAGAATCTCCTCCTTATCGTCGTGGAGAAACACCACCTCGCAGGAGGGCTGCTTCTCCAGTTAGAAGACGCTCTCCCTCTCCGCGACGACTTAGATCACCTGCACGGTTTGTTATGATTGGAATCTTCTGCTACCATGCATTATCTTGACTGCTGATAGGTAATTGACAACAGTTTTTCAAACAACATGACTGCAGTGTTTCTCCGCGAAGAATACGAGGCAGTCCTTCCCGCAAGCGCTCCCCCTTACCTCTTAGAAGGAGGTATGGATTTTTTATCATTCATTTTTGAGGAAAGTAATTTTTTTTGCATTGTGTTATTATCTTCTATAATTATTATCATCTCATTAAGAGTAAGCTTACTGATGGAGATCATTCACGCAACATTGGAGGAGTTGACTGGGTCGATTGGAGCCGTGATTGCGTCCGGATTGAAATTATAATTATTTTATGCGGTTATCATCATGCTTTTATATTTTTCATGAGTAGTTTATGGTCTATGCTCTCTATTAATTTTTTAGGCCTATTAAATATAACTTGGTTTGGAAGTTAACTCAGTCTGCCTTGATAAGAAGATATCAACTAAAATTGAGACTTATGAAAACAATTTTAAAATTTAAGAAGGGGAACTATAAAGTTTCTATATGTTTGTTATAGCTTGGATTTTTGAGATCCTGCAAATATGTATAGTATGTTTTTAATGTCAATGAATTTATAGGAAAGATAAGATTGTTAGGCAGGTGGAAATGTAAAACCAAAATTCTATAAAATGCAATGGACCATGTTGAGCACATAACAATATATGGTAGATTATTATGCAGGCCATTTTCATCAAAAAGCTCGAGGGTCAGTAGTAAGAGCTTGTCTAAGGAACGATTGTATGTTGTATTTGTAAGGTTAAAACTAACTTGTGTGGAACCTGTTCTAAAGAACATGCCAATATTTTGTGCTGATTATAGCTGTAAAAGAACAAGTGTTGATGAGAACTTATAGTCTAGTTGATAGCAAATTTGATTGCTACTGTGTATCCAAATAGTCAAACCATGAAGCTCATAAAAACAAGTGGTAAGATTTTTGTAAATAATGTTTAGAAAATCCACTAAAGACTTTATATTAAGTACAAAAATAGGCTTCATTGGGGAATTCTATTACTAAATAATTAAAGTTAAAATGACAATTTTGATTACACTATTCAAATATATTCACGCAATATGTTTGGATATTATCCAGCTCTAACTCAATTTTTCAGATTAAAGGGAGAAGAATCAGAAATTAAAACTGCCAGATCCCAATTTTACTAAAGATATCGAAAATTTAGGCAGCCTTAGAGATGCCAAACCCCATTGAGAGCAGCATGAACCAAAGCAAAAATATTAGAAATATTTGTATACTACTTGTTGATTGTTGAAGTCAGTGCAGTGTAATTGGGTTTACAAATTATAAAATCACACTGCACTTGAACCCACCTATGCGGCGTGAAATCATAAGGTGCAATTTGTTAGTGTTTGGACTTTGTTAGTGTTTCCAGTTTGTTAATGCCATAAGGTGCAGTTTGTTAGTGTTTGGACTTTGTTAGTGTTTCCAGTTTGTTAATGCCATGCATTGATTTGAACTAATGAGTCAAATGACAAACAAGGTTCTCCCTGAGTCTCATATCATGGTGGCTACTACATATAAACAGTTTCAGTTAGATCACCATTGTGGAATACATTGATTACGAACAATTTTCAATCACGATAAACGACATGGGAAATCAGGATATGAAGAATGTTCAACTTCACAATTGAAGAGGTCTTCTCATAGCTACTACTGAGTAAAGTCCCTGGTAAGAAATCTCGCCTTTTGATGTTCAATCTAACCATTTGGCTTGTGCTTCATAATAAATACACCAACATCCAACAGGAGATTAACCCAAAGGTAGGGAAACGAGATCCCAACTACAATTGTACCATATGGACTTCATCTCCTCATCCATCAAACTCGCCATCTCGAGTCCTGAATTACATTATGAACTGAGGTGGGAGCAATATCTGAAGAAAGAGAACATTTGAATTTGTGGAGATGAGGCAAACGTTTAAAAATACGAAGTCGGACAGATGGTGAGCAATTGAAATGCGCTTACCTTTGCATAGAGCAATGGATAGGTCATTTGGCACATGACAGCAGTAGGCTGCGGGTCCATAAACCATGCAGAAAATAAATAAAACACTTTAGAGGTGGCACTGAATTAGGAAATGGAACAAGAGGATGAGGTAGCTAGTGGATCTGTGAGGAGTTGACAACTGACATGGTGTTGGAGAATGTGGTAGTTGGTGGATCAACAACATGAGGTATTGGATGCGGAAAACAGGAGAAATGTGAGCGGAGTTGGTTCCACAATGGGTGGTTCCACATCCAGACATCAAACACACCCTTCAATTTTCTACCAAGGTTTGTGTAGCTTTAGATGAATTAAGAGGGAGGGATCTAAACTCAGTAAGAACATACAATGATTAGAGATTGTCTTGTTCAGAGCAAAAAGAGCGAAGCTTATCTCGCATGATCTTGGTAGATTCATGTTCCTAACAGATTAGTTAGGCTTTCCTTGGAGTATAGAATTCGGTCCTGAACCCAACCATCATTCTGATGCCATTGTTCAAATGCATCAGAAAAAGGGTGGGGGTCACATGTCACATGATGAAGAAGACCGCACACCTAAAGTGCACGACAAGACCGCTCACCTAAAGTGCACGACAGAAGGAGTTGGTTAATGAAAATAGTTAACAAGAGTAACTTACGAAACTGTGTTAATTCATAGCTTCTCACGGTGCTCATGGTTTGAGGGAGGAGTCAGTGTTGGAGCAATGCTAGAGGACCTCTCAGAATGTCTCTTTAAGATCAGAAGCAAATGAATCTGGAACAATTGAGGGCTTTATCTAGACAAAGAAGTTCGGTCTAAAGAATCCTTGAGAAATCAGGATTTTGATCCATCTCGTTGCTCTGATTTGAACAGAGAAAAATGGTTTGAAAAACTAACAGGAATTGGGGTTCTAATTCGCTTCTATCGGGGCTTGATTAAAACCAAAAGAGGAAATCTAGCAAAAGTGATGCTACCCGCACCTGTTTGGAGTTAACAAGGGCTTGACAGGAAGAGACCCAACGCAAACAATGTGGAGGAGGAAAGATCAACCTTGATAGAGGGAGCGAATAACCTTCTCATTGATTAAAATGGAAACACAAAGAAGCCTATTTTAACAATTGGGGGCTTAGGGACCATTTCCATGTAAAGAATGAAAACAAATTTTTTGACATAAAATAATTCTCAATAATCTGCAATTACAGATATCAATTAATAATGTATTAATTTATTGTCAATGAATGTTTATAGTAAAACACTTGCATTGCAGATCACCTCCTGTAAGGAGAGCAAGGAGCCCACCAAAGAGATCACCTCCAGTACGCCGTCGTAGCCGCTCACCTGTTCGGAGACTTGCACGGTCTAGGTCAGCCTCTCCTCGAAGGTATAACAGTGACATAAGCCCGAATGATCTTTTTTGTTTGTCACTCTTTAAGCTACCTCCTATGTTAGTAATTATGTTCTCAACTGTCAGTTTTCTTTGTGTATTTAATTTGTCTTTGAAGCTTCATGTGGCCTTTCTTATGATTTTCACATTTTGATTGCCACATTTGAATGTTTGAACTGTGTATTCAATTTGAAAGCTTTAGTTTAGAATATCAAAACTGGTTGTCCTTACAAGCACACATTAGTCTACTGTATTGTTCATTTCAGGCTTGTTATTGAAATCTGATAGCAGTATTTTTTATGGATAATTCATTCTAGAATATGGGAATTTCTGAACTCTACTAGAGTAGGAAGTTTCAGGAACCTTTGAAAAGGGAAAAAAGCTTCTTTTGTTTATCAATCGCTCAAAGAAGTTGATATTGAGAATGTGTCACCTTTCAACTGATCAAATGCCTCTTTACGTTTGTGCAGAAGTTCAACTTGTTCTTAGGTTACTGATACCTTTATACACGGCCATGCTATATTGTTTTTAACTAGGTGTTATTATTTGAATAAAAGTTTTGAAATTGATAATGGATCCTTGTTGAGGATCTTCCTGGTTGAATTTCTTATTTCTTCTGTTCTTCAATATTGTCATTGAGTACCTGATCTATCCTTGACTCACCCTCAATGGAAAGAGGAATGGAGTAAACTATTTATATGACATGACAATGCAAAGGATCATTCAAACTATTTTTTTCATGTCTCAAATATATAACTTTTTTTATTAGAACTGTCAGAATAAACTAAAATAGCTAAATTAATACTAGTAGTCTTGATACAATGCATTATATTGCAATGGAACCCCTTTATTGTCTCTATTGTGACCTGAGATTTTTACGATTATAGAATAGTGATTTTTAAGTGGGTGATTTGGAGCACTTCTTAGGTTATAGTCATATTATTATGGATGCTGCGAGTTCGATTAATTGTGCAAGTGGCTCTACAATGCAGATGTAAGATTACTTACATCAACTTCTCTCCAGCTCCTGGATGCCTTTGAGAAACATGTGAATTTGTACATCTGTACAACTCACTTACTAAGCTTTTTCCATCTATGCTCCAAGCCTCTTTGATTGTTGAAGTAGTCTTGTGATGTTGATTTTTTTGTACAATCGTGATCCTAAGAGCATTATATCCAAGATGAACAAACTTTTCAAGACTATGATTTATGAAATATTTATGTGAGCTTATTTAATATGGATTTCTAGCCAAATGGAATGACACCACCAGAATAGAACATTCTATCAATCTGATTCCTTAACAAATCTCCACCTTTATATTGGAAAGCCATATCACTAGGACTGCCTCCTTTTCCCCCAAATGATTGATCAATCTATCTTGCACTGGTAAATCTAATTAACATAGGATTCAGCATCACATCTTTCTTCTATTTCAAAAACCACTCTTTGATGCTCTGTTAAATATTTTTAGGTTACCTTTGCTCATACCATTATATCATTCCCTGATAATTTCAGTAAGAGACTCTTAACCCTTAAATATGAACCATGATCATCATCCTCACAGAATTACAATTTCATCTTTTATTTCCACCACCATCTCTACTCTGGATGATATACACTTAAGACCAAAGTGGAGCATGATCATTCTCATCCACATTATTAGAAATAAATCTACTTATTGAACTAAATGGTGAACATGTGGTAGATGAACCAATAATATGAGATTAAGATTGAGAAATAGAATAAACTGATAAAGTCTAATCATAATAACCAAACATAATACTCAAATTAAGATGCATGTTAGTTGAAACGCTTTATAAGCTGAAACCTCATGGAAGATGCCTAGTTAATTGCAAATGCTCTTAAAAGGAGGCCCAACACAAAGGGAGAAACATAAACAAATCCTAAAACCCTGCTCACATCCTATTTCTCGTGCCTTTAGCGAACCAAAGGCTTTGTGGCTTCATGAGGATGCAGCGAATACCAAGCTCTCACTGACGCTAGGCTCCTACATGCTGTCGTGATATAGGGAAGAAGAGATCGACGACTCTGCACGAGGTCAAGGAAGTCGGAAGAACAGAGGTCAGGCGAGAGAACAAGAGTGATCTTTTAATAGGTCGGACAAGCAAAAAAATATCAAGCAGGGTTTGATTCTTATTTTAATAGCTAACCGATGTACGCACATGTTCGTATTCTGTGTGTAACGCGTCATACTCATACCTGGAAGTCGGGAGTCGTTTTAGTGATTCCTAGATTAAAGCACATGAAAGCAATTGCTGATGTTGGAACCCACCCTAGATAGTGAATTGTTATCACCAATTATACTCGATGTGGCCCAATATTCTTGAAGTTGCAAGAGCTTTAAGAGAGCCTTAGAAAAATTACCCTCCTCTGCATATTAAGCCATCTAGTGGGGGGCTTATGAATACTATTAAAAACCCAATTGTAAATGCCCACGAGTGTGTTCATTTTAAATTTTTCTTCACTCTTGTACTTAATACTACATTTTATAATGGAGATTGTTTCTAATCTTCTACTCTACGTAAAGAGGGGAGCTCCAATTGTAATAGTTAGTTTTTGGAAAGAATATATTTTATATTTCAAATTCTCACAGTATTAAAACTTGTCGAATTTCTTTGTTGATTTCTTTCGCTTACTCTCGTGTGAATACTCCTGGTCTCGTACGAGCCTCTCTAGTTTCGCGTGAACACTCCCGACCTTACATGAAGAGTTCCCTATGCAAACTCTTGCTGCTTCCCAAACATTCACACTCATGTTACAACGTGAACAATCATCTCACTTGGTCTCGGTCTTGTTCGCTGCTTCTCACGTCTTCTGCTAAGCCGCGACTTCCACGAACTCCCAACCACAACTTCCCGCGACTGCGCCTCTTGTCGTCTCTCTAGTGCCCAGTGACTTCCCCTGTTCACAAATTCACCAGTCCACGAGTATATCCTATCCAACAAATTATCCTTCCTTCCGCGCGTGCTTCAACCCGAGAGTTCACTAGTGCACCAACGCACGTGTACTCCATCTCGTTAGTGCTCCATCCCGACGGTTTCTTTTAGTCGCGCGATTCCTGCCCAATTCCCGCTTCCATCCGGTTGCATTTGTGCAATCTTCTGCTCTCACCAAATTTTAGACCTGACTGAAACTCTAGAACTTGTCGAGCTCTTGCTCTCACTTTTTAACTTGTGCGACCCCCATCAACACGAGATCCAGCACTTGCGAACTCCAATACCTGCTGAGTCCCATCTCTTGCCCAACTTCAGCCCTCGCAGAGTTTCTGTACTCGCCAAGTTCCAACTCCTACCAAGCTCAAGTACTCGCCCAACGCCATCTTCTCTTGTTGTGTCTCAATACTCGCTCATACTAAACCGTAAAGACACTCCAGCTTCCTTCTGTTCCTCTAGAAATCTCAAGACAACATCCAATTTAATTGCACCCACACTCATTTCTTGCACCCACGCTCCTTCACCTTTCTTGTGCGATCTCAACGCAAGTGACATCATCTCACTGATACTCCCGACCCTATATCTTCCAACTATGTTGACTAGGACGTTAATGATGCTTGTTCGTTCCTAGCTTGCACCATCTTGATGATCTTTACTCCAAAGACTGTACTATTTGGACGATCTTCCCTCTTTCTCGGCATATCTCGTAAAGGTTTCTCTTCTTTAGTGACATCAATGTCTTAGTCAACCTCCTCTTCGTCTTCTTCATCAGCTCCTGCTGTCTTTTGTGTCTGAGGTTGTTTTAGAATGTGAATCATACCAATATGACAAACATCATCATACTAGTTCCTGTCAAACTATATAAGTGTTTTGTTCGTCTTTTTGACTTTGTTCATTTTGATATATGGTGTTTTAGGCTTTATTTGTTTAGGCGGTGGCGGGCGGAGACGACGGGTGGAGACGCGGCTTTGGGACTGGAGGGGGGAGGCGAGGATCAATACGAAGGTTTCATGGGGCTTTTCCTCTGTCCGGCGGGTGCAAACGGAGCAAACGCCGTCGACACCCGTTTGTTTACCCGCCGTCCGGCGGCGTTTGCTCTAAACGCCTTGCAAAAACGCCGAAACAAACGAAGCCTTAGTCCCTCCAAGTCTCTTTGTGGTGAAAGTATGTATTTCATTACTTTTTTTTAATAATTACTCCATATGTACTTGGGTGTATCTTTTAAAAGAACGATTTGAACTTGCTACTATTTTTTAATAAATTCTATAATGAAATTCACACTCAATTTATTCTTGCTCTAAGAATTCCAACAGATAATGCTAAAGAATATATGAGCCACCAGTTCTTCTGTAGCCCTCATGATATCATTCATCAGATCAATACAAAATTAGGTGACGGAGAGCAAAAATCATCATCTCCTTGATGTTGTCTGTGGCCATGCGGTTCTTCTTTATTGTTTTCACATTAATCGTATGTCATCTTTTAGTCTTTATGGTAAGACGCCTTTTTCTATTCATCTATATGGTGCCCCTTTTCCCTTATCCCCTAGTGTGTTTGGATATCCTCCTTCATTCACACTCCTGTATTTGGTCGTGACAAACTCTTCAATCGTGCCAATCTCTGTCAATCTAGTAAGCAACTTCTTCTTCTCCTCTTCTTCTAATCTAGTAAGCAACTTCTTCTAATCTAGTAAGCAACTTCTTCTTCTAATCTCTTAAGCAACTTCTTCTTCTAATCTAGTAAGCAACTTCTTCTAATCTAGTAAGCAACTTCTTCTAATCTAGTAAGCAACTTCTTCTTCTAATCTAGTAAGCAACTTCTTCTCCTCTTCTTCTTCTTACCTGTGGCTGCTACTTATTGCGCCTTTCTTCTTCCCTTCTTGCGGTTGTTTTCTCCTCCCTTCTCTTCTTCTCCCCCTCCTCTTCTTACATGTTTTCTTCCCGCGGCTATTTCTTCTTTTCTAATTCTTTTTCTTCTTCCCCTCTTCTTCTTAACTTCATCCCTTCCTATTTGGCCAAATCTGCAAGTGAAGAAAACCTTCAATTCATTTATCTTCTTGTCCAATTTTGACATCTGGGCTTCCTAAGATTTTGAAATAAATCTTTGATGATTGCATTTGATTACAAACTGTAATTGAAAACAGAACAAGAAACAAAAAAGACCAAAAATCTTCGTCAATTTCAAACTGTACAATGCAAATATTTTAAAAAGATCTCTTTATTAGCTATCTAATATACTGCAACATTTTCTAGCCCATTGAGTGCTAATGGATAAGTAAACAGATAAATGCACTATTTAATTTTCTATAAATAATTGTGCTATTTTAATGGTTGTGATTAGCAGCAGCTGTGTTACTTTTCTTCTTTTCAAAAAATGAAAAACCGTTCTATTTTAATTTTCCTGTTTTAATTTCTATTTACCTATTTGGATATTATGATTAGGCCTTATCAGCTTCTGTTATGTCTCAAGTACAGTCACCTATAAGTATTATTGGTTTGTCTTCTACCTTAGCAACAAGTAGATTTATTTCTAATAATGTGGATAAGGATGACCCTGCTTCATCTGGACTTATGTGTCTATTATTTAAAGTAGATAAATGGTTGCGTAAATAGAAAATGGAAATGTAATCTCTGTGAGGTGGATTACAATGGCTCGTATTCTTGGATTAAGTGTCGCTTATTGAAATTATCTGGGAATAGTATAAGGATATGATGCGCAAAGGTGACCCAACAACAACAACACTCAAGCCTTTATCCCACCATAGTGGGATCGACTATATGGATCCTCTGTCGCCATTGCGCCCAATCTTTAATCATAGTCTCACTAATGCCTAAGTACATCATGTCTTTCCTTATAGTTTCATTCCATGTTTTTTTTGGTCTACCCCTCCCCCGTTTAACATGTCTAGTGACTAAACTCTCACAACGCCTAACATGTGCCTCTAATGGTCTCCTATGTACATGTCCGAACCATCTTAAACGAGCTTCTCGCATCTTCTCTACAATTGGCGTCACTCCTATCTTATCCCCGATACATTCATTCCTAATTTTATCCACACATCCACCTAAGCATTTTCATCTCTGCAACACCCATTTTTTGCTCATGTACACCATTCACTGCCCAAATCTCAGAACCGTAGAGCATTGCTGGTCTAATTGCAGTACGATAAAACTTGCCTTTAAATTTTAATGATACTTTACGATCACATAAGATCCCAGACGCGCCTCTCCACTTCAACCAACCTGCTTGGATTCTATGTATCACATCTTTATCTACACCTCCATCTTTTTGAATTATCGATCCCAGATATTTAAAGCACTCACTGCGGGAAATATCTTGGTCACCCAATTTAATGACGTAGTCAGCCGACCTTCTTGTACTACTAAATTTAAGCTCTATATACTCCGTCTTTGTCCTGCTCAACAGAAAGCCCTTCTTTTCTAAAGTGTCTCGCCAAGATTCAAGTTTTGCGTTTACATCCTCACACGTCTCAACGACCAAAACAATATCATCTGCAAATAATAAACACCAAGGTATTGCTTGTTGGATATGTCCGGTGAGCTCATCTAAGATAAGGGTAAAGAGATGAGGGCTTAAAGCTGACCCTTGATGTAAGCCAACAACGATAGGGAATTCCTATGTTAATCCTCCAGATGTCCTCAACCTGGTCACTGAATTTGTATATATATCTTTGATTACGTCAAAGTATGATACATTTACACCTTTCTTTTCTAAGACTCTCCACAAGACCTCTGTTGGAACCCTATCATAAGCCTTCTCCAGATCGATAAACAACACATTCAAATCTTTTTGTCTTTTCCGATAGTTGTCAATGAGTCTCCTCAAGAGATGTATAGCTTCCATGGTTGACCTCCCTGTCATGAATCCAAATTGATTCGCCGAGATACTAGTCTCTCATCTAACTCTTCTCTCTATTACTCGTTCCTATAGTTTCATAGTATGACTCATTAATTTAATTCCCGTTTCCTTGGTTTCTAAATTGTGTTGTACCTTCGTATCATATACGTATTGTACGCGGTGTTTCTACCTGTACTGGTGCTTCCCGACCATTATACCTGACGTCCCGACCATTATACCTGACGTCCCGACCATTATACATGACGTCCCGGTTATCCTACCCTAATAGCTCCTTCCACTCTTTCTAACACCATGATAGGTCCCATACTAGTTCTCTCCTCTTGAGAAGGTTCCTTAACATCAACAAAATCAGATCAGGATGTCCCAATTCCTTTAAGGAAGGGGTATGGGGTGTACACAACATCCTATTATTTTTTATGCAAATCTCAGTTCTTCTTGCAGCGGGTTTGTCTTGGCACTATCTACCATCACTACCCCAACAACATATCATGAAGCTCTTCGTATACCTTGCTAGAAAGATGCTATGGATAAGGGGATATCTGCTTAGGAATTACGATGTACTTGGAGTCTTATTTCTTCCCTACTTAGAAGTGATATTGTTGGTTATCAATGAGTTTTTATCATCAAGTTTTCAATGCACATGAGCACTGACAAACTTTTGGATGAGACATCAAAAATATTACTTGTTACAGACGTCTGATCAATAAACTCATCTATCTCACTATGACCATATCTGACATCTCTTTCGCTGTTGGAAAAGTCATCATTTTATGCATGCTCTTAGAGAGTGTCATGTTGAAGCTGCATTAAAGATATTAGAATATATCAATGGATATCAATGGATCTCCTATCAAAAGACTACTGTTTAGAAGAAATGATCACATACATATTGAAGCATATTCGTACACAAGCTATGCTATGATAAGGGAGACTGAAAATCCATTTCTGGATACTGCACTTATGTTGGAAAAAAATCGTCACTTGGAAAAGTAAGAAATAAACAGTGATGTCCAGGTCAAGTGCGGAAGCTGAATACAGAAGCATGACTCAGATTACCTGTGAGTTAAAATGGTTGAGGACACTTGTGCAAAATTTTGGTGAAATTTACAACTACCTTCTACCAATACTTGTTGATAATAAACTATCATCTACTTATCTAAAAATCTTTTGTTCCATAAATCAACAAAGCATATAGAAGTATATGGTCACTTCATCAGAGAGGAAGTTTTCAATAGACTTATAACATAGATAAAGAGCACATCGACATATTTACCAAACCCATTTATTCGCATTTTCTTGATATTTGTACCATATTGGGAATTATGTATATATGCTCCAGCTTGAGGGAAAGTACTGAAATCCCAATTGTAAAAGCCCATAAGATGCCCCATTGGAAATTCTTCTTCTCTCTTGTACTTAGTTCCACTCTCATAATGGAGATTGTTTCTCCACTCTATTTAAAGAGGGGAGCTCCAATTGTAATAGTTAGTTTTTGAAATGGGATATTCTATATTTCAAATTCTCACAAATACCTTAAAAATTGAGGAAATAAACTCTGGAATACAATAGGGTCTCCCTAGCTTCACAGAAGAAAAAGTTGGTAAACTTCATTCCTTGTGTCTTACATGACATCAGTAAATGTTGACGTTAACATAATAGCATATGGTATGCAAGTGGATTGGTTTTGATAACGTCATTCCTCAAAGCTTATGTGGGTTCTCTCAAGCTTTCTCAGCACCGTTGATCGTTGTTTTACTTCCACCGACAATTTCATTATCTTTCGCACATGTTATGTAATTTTGAAATGGAGGTTTAAACTAATTTCATCTTGGATTAGAGTCTATAGCCTGATGTACTCGATGGATGTAATGGGATTTACGTTCAATCATTATATGAACCAGAAACCCGGTGGCCTCATTTTCAAAAGGAGACCTAGAGTAAGCTTTCTGCCTACCCATGAAATGCGCAGACTGAGTACCGTTCTGAAGCAGGAAAACAATTTTGTTTTTGCAAATTTGAAGAAATACGGGACTCTAAGTTGAACGGTTTAGGGGAAACAGTATTGACATGGCATAAAGGTGCTTCTTTCCTTAATTTTGTTTTAAATTGTACTTTTAATTATTGTGTTCATTAAAATTTGTCCCATTCACTAAATCTGGCCGATTTGTTTGACCTACTTGATTGGAATTGTTATCCCGATTTGGTTGGCAAGTGAGACCCCACGTCTTTTTTCTAAGAACTGTGTATTTGCATGGACTCAAATTCCAAAAATCATTCCCGAATCTACAATGATCGTGGTTTCTATATTACATCGTTGAAGAAATTCTTTGGTTATTGTGCACCTATTGTTTTAAAATGTGGTATTCACATCAGTCATTTTATCTTTCTAAATTATATATGGTTGTATGTAAAAGCAGGGTTCGGGCACCTCCAAAACGCGGAAGATCTTCATCCTTCTCGAGGTCACCAAGTCCTCGGAAAGTATGTTTGCTACCGTGTATTGTCTTAAAATATTATCCTTTTCTCCTCATTTTGTGTGCTTAAAGTATTTATAGGCAACATCTAACTTCGTACTTTCTGGCACAGGGAGTTCGCAAGATAACAAAAAGTCGGAGCCCGAAAAGGTAATTTCCTTTTCATATGGTTTTATTGAAGAGCTGAGTTGGAGTTTTTAGTACCTTGATCTTTTACTATTTTATATATTTGTAAACACATCACATCCTTTGAAGTTATTAACGACACCCAGGACTATGAACCCTTTGTGGCCTTCACCTATCGGTTCACCTACTCACGAAGTTATTTGTTATATTCAATCACAGATAGTCTATATGTTTTTTGGATCCTCGGGAGTGTATTTTTGACGTGTTGAGATGTCTTGAATCTTAAGTATATTTGAAGCTTGTCTAGTTGACCTCCCACCCGAAAATATGTTGTATTGTAAGTTTTGGGTTTCTTATGGGGTATTTTGGGAAATTTTCCCTTATTACTATAAGCAATTGATAAACTTCTTGTAACTACAGGGTTTGTTGTATGCTAAACTTTTATCTACCTATTTTTATGTCTTGCTTTAATCTTAATCTTCACTGCGATCATGTAATACTCCTACCAAGTTCAATCACATTTAAAAGCCCGGTGATACAAGCTCGTCGTATAATGTCGATAGAGTCGTCGGAGGATGGACAGAGGCGGGAATGATGGAGTCGGAGGATACTTTGGAGCCAAAACCGTGGCTGCCTAGGTGTGGTGTGCTCAGGAGGAGGGAGCTACCACAATCACTTACAAGACAAGCGAACTAAAATAAACTTCTGGATGCTCATTCCATACAATCCATGCCTTTAAATTGGCTTACACAAGACCCATCATGATAACTCCTGACTTATAACTCCCAACAACTAATAACTGCAAGACAACAATAGTTAATAAAACATCCCTCCTTCCGTTCAAAATTAGATTGACCTCAAGCTCAAGGGAAATCGAATTTTGTGCCGACGTCACCCAATACCCTCGTCATCAGAGTCCTCCACGTCTAGATGAAAGAGCCTCTTGCAGCGATGTCCGTGAGTATAATGCTCATCACAGTTATAAAATAACCCTTGTGCGCATCGTTTAGACATTTTCACACGAGGCATTGAGTTTGTTCGTGAGTGTGGTAATGTCTGTCCGATGGTGTGCTCGACTTCCTGAAGGCTGGCTTCTAGGGATGTCATGAACGATTGCATCATTTTCCTCATTGCACTCATTTGATCAGACGAGTCCCCCATATCGCGGAGTCCTGGTAGAGATAAAATGGAGGGCGCACAAGATAAGGAACGGGTGACTGAATTAATTAATTAATCTGAATTAATTAATTAACACTCCCCTGTCCACACACACATCCTTATTGTTTTTGGAGTAATCTGAATTAATTAATCAAATAATTGATTAATGAAGTATTTACTCAAAAAAAGTTTGTAGGAGGCTTAAAGGTTGGCATAGGTTGTGCTGGCTAGTTGTGAGGGGCTCGAGACGGAAAGAGCCACGAAGACCAGCTCGGGGCTCGAGAGTAGAAGGCGTGCGCTTCCAAACAACATGTGCGCGAAAGGAAAGTAACTTCTGTGGAGCAGGGCTCATAAACAAGGAGTTCATAACGCTCGATATGAGCGCATTGAATGCTTTAGACGGTAGCGGTGGGCCCGATGAAGAGATGGCGGTGGGCGTCGAGTGGGCAATGACGACGATGAGCGATGTGGTTGACACAGACGAGATCGTCGGATGATGGAGAGGCTCCGAGAAGCCAGACTTCGGCGACTAGGACAGAGGTGTGTCGCTGGGATGTAAGTGTCGTGTGGTGAGAGGGAGATTAGGGCAGCTCCGTCAATCTCGCTGGATGGGTCGATCATTGGGAAACGACGGCTGTGCAGATTTGATCATTCGGATCCCGTCAATGATAAAGACACCGCTGTCGTCGCAAGAGAGGTTGCCAACAGAGACAAAGTGCTGCAGAACGAAGGCTGGAACTGATGTTGGGCGGAATGAAGGTCGGAACTGAGGTTTTGAAGGCGGAGTGGACTGTCGAGGAAGACGTTGCGGAAGAGGACATATGCACAAAGAGCTAATGTTGTGATAGTGGTTTTTGCGGAAGTGGGGGAGGACCAAAAGCTCTAATACTAAGTTGATACGAGCTCACCGTATAACGTTGGTAGATTCGACGGTGGATGACTAGAGGCGTGGATGATGGAGGCGAAGGATATTGTGGAGCCGAAACCACGACTGCATAGGCGGGGTGTGCTCGGATGAGAGTGCTACCACAATCAGTTAACAATATAAGAGAACTAGAATAAACTTCTAGATGCTCATTCCATACAATCCATGCTTTTAAATAGACTTACAAGGCACAAGCCTCATCATGACTACTAACTTCTAACTCCCAATAACTAATAAATGTAAAGACAACAATAGTTAATAAAACACAAAAGACACGATAAAATCCACTCAATAATTGAGCACAAGGCCCATAACACCTTACATGTAATCTTGATATGAAGTAAACTAAACAATTATAATAAAATTGATACCATAGCAGTTCTAACTAACGTACACAGTGGAAACAAAAAAACGGGAGTTAGGGTTAGAGAAATACCTCAATGTTTGAATCACAGACTCAACTAGAAAGTAAAAGTGAACATATTTGAATACTAGAAACTGTAATATAATTTCGATACACTTGAGTTCATACAACACAAAGAGTCCAACCCGAAAAGAGCAATATTCTAAAGGAGAACCCTAAACTAATAAATGCGAAAAAAACATTTGGAAGATCATCTTAAGCAAATCTCCCGACTTGTTTTTCCCGAACAGAAAAGTCTAAAGACGGGATCAACCTATTGGTGAGTAAGAAAAACTTTTCCTTGTGACAAACAAAATAAAACATGCTTGAAGGTCTAAATATGCAAAATTTGAAACTAGGAAATATGATTTCTAAAAACGGAAACTAGTGCTTTTTTAATCATAAAATAATTATATTAACATAAATCATATTTTCTATGATTGATTATATTCTAGGTTCTAGGCATCATTTCTAAATTTATTTAAGCAAAGATATTCCTAAGTTCTGAGTCCTCACATAAACTTGAGGTGACTGATGCTCATGTTCTTCGTTTTTAAGTTTCATAGCTTACTAGGCACATTCTGTGATTTGAGGCTCTGATGAAAGCTGAAGGTGCCTGTTACGCGCACGCGCCTTTTTATTATTACTGGTTTTATTTTAAATATTAGGTTTGATGTGAGCCCCCTCCTCCCTATATAAGGAGGAGGTATGGGAGTGTTAGGGTTATCTTTTGATCATTAGGAATTTGGGCTCTCATTTGAGAGAAGGCTCCTTGGAGGAACCAGCCTCCAAGAGTTTGCCGGAGCTTGCTCCGGATTGTATCCGTTCTTTATTAATTCAAGCATCTTCCTTCTTGTTCGTATTAATTGGTCCGACCTGCCGCACCGCCCGCTGCACAGGCCGTCGGTGCTTCGTTTCCGTCGTCAAGCTCGCGTGAACAGCGTCGATAGCCAACGTCGATCGATAGCCAGCGTGATCGGTGCTTCGTTTCCGTTCGATCGCGCCGATCGGTGCTTCGTTTCCGATCGATAGCCAGCCCAGCGTGATCTGTTCTTCCGCTCGCACGCGCCGACCGATCTTCCGATTGATCTTCCGCTCGATAGCGCCGATCGATGCTTCCTTTCCAGCGTCGATAGCCAGCGTGATCTGATCTTCCGCTCGATCTCCCGCTGCACGCGCCGATCCGCCAGCATCCGATCGATCTTCCGCTGCACTCTCCTGCCGACCTTCCGCTCAGCGCAGTCGTCCGCATATGCCAAAGGGCCGGATGGAATCCCGCGTGGAAGCCCTCGAACACTCCCTCGCCACCATCAACGCACGTCTCGAGGCACAGGCCGAGCAGTGCTCCTCGATTCTGACCATGCTCCAGAACTTACAGCCCAGCCAGCTCTCCGGGCCTCCTGCCGCCTCTGCTGTGGGATCCCCCAGCACTACGCTCCCTGATACACCCGCAGTGGTGGACTTACCTACGCCACCGTACCGTGGACCGGACATCCCCACTTTCAACGGGACTGACCCCCTTGGGTGGATTGCCCGCGCCGAACAGTTCTTCGACATCCACCAGACCCCCCCGACGCAACGGGTCTCCACCGCACTTATTGGCATGGAAGGGTCTGCCCTCCATTGGGTCCGTTGGCTCCGCCAGACCTCTCCCGACCTCACCTGGACAGCTCTCTCTGAGGCCCTTATTCAGCGGTATGACGCCCGCTACTCCGGCCCCATGATCGAGCGCCTTTGCGGGGTCCGTCACACCGGCTCCATCGACTCGTACATTGATGCCTTCGAGGAATTAGTCATCCATGACCCCGGTCTCCCCCCAGACCATTACTTGGGGTTCTTCATGAACGGCTTGCAACCCCACTTCCGCTCCCGTCTCCGCACTCTCCAACCGTTAACGGTTCACCACGCCATTGACCTCGCCCCCCTGGTGGAGGCAGAATTTCTCGCGACGTCCGGCGATATTCCTTCCCCATCACCTCCCTCTCGGCAGCCGTCCTACACATATTTCTCGACCCATCCGAAACCTACACCCCCGCCACCTCCTCTTCCCCGGCCACCAATGATGGGTCCTCGCAACATCCGGGCCCATCCCTACCCACCGCCTCTCCAACCAGGAGTACAACGACTTACGAAGCAAGGGCCTGTGCTTCCGCTGCAAGCACCCCTACTCTCCTGGTCATGAGTGCTCCGTGAAGGAGTGTCGAGTCCTCATCGGCGACGACATGGCCGCACTCTTCGCCGCCGATTTCGACGCTCTACTGCTCTCGGACAGATTACCGGACGATGCCCCGGGCACCTCGACAGCATCCCACTATTGACCGGCGGGCGGCGCTCCGACCTTGGGGACAAGGTCGCTTTTCTGAAGGGATGTATTGTTACGCGCACACGCCTTTTTATTATTACTGCTTTTATTTTAAATATTAGGTTTGATGTGAGCCCCCTCCTCCCTATATAAGGAGGAGGTATGGGAGTGTTAGGGTTATCTTTTGATCATTAGGAATTTGGGCTCTCATTTGAGAGAAGGCTCCTTGGAGGAACCAGCCTCCAAGAGTTGGCCGGAGCTTGCTCCGGATTGTATCCGTTCTTCATTAATTCAAGCATCTTCCTTCTTGTTCGTATTAGTGCCCTGATGCATTCCTAGCATGAGACATATGACTACTGAGCCCTATGAGTATGCATTCATCAATCATGAGAGAAACACCTCTCATGCCACCTAATGAACTGATATTTAGTGGCCGGCATGATCATTCTATTATGTCACCGCATAATGCCACTAGTTTGAGACTTATTATTTAATTTACTCTTTTATTTTATGTCTAGTTACACTCGTCCCTTTGATCATATCTATTCATAACTTAAAATATAATTTAATTAATGTGTCGATTCAGAGCAAAATATTCGGTGCTTAACATTCATTAAAGGTTTTCGTGTAATTTGATTTCTTGTATAACCTCATGACTTCTCTAAGTTGAATTGAAATATATGCAAGACTTCTCCGATCTACCCAAACGCTTAACCAAAATTTGAAATAAATCTAGAACACAAAAATGAGTCAAAAGACGAACCACTACAAGTCTAGAGATCACCCCTTTCCTCTAGGGTTGTTGAAAACCAACAACTAAATTCATTCTGAAAGTTAAAAGGAGAATGGAGAGAACATAGGAAAGTTTACGTCTTCCTCCAAAATTGGGATCCTACAGGGGAGCCTACAGTTTCTCGAAAAACTGGCTTAACAACACACCACAAAAACGACGAGACACATGTTGTCACTAGGTTGCTCGGCTTTGGCGTCGCAAGGAGAACAATCGTCGAGGGCCGAAGGCGGGAGGAGGAACCGTTATGGCTGCTTGAATCGTCTGGAGAAGAAACCGTAATCATGACCCGTCTTCCTCCTATGAAGCGTCAGTTACGAGCAAGAGAGCAAAATGTGTGAAATGAGAAAAATTCCAGGCACCGGTGTTTAATGATTCGAAAATAGGTTTTTTGGCCTTTTCAATTAATACGAAATTGCCACTCTTTACTAGAATCCTCTTATTTCATAGTGGAATGCCGCTGCGAACCAACAAATTACGACGAACTGAGTTCTCGAGAAATTTTCATACTAACCAAAATTATTTAATACACTAATCGACAAATTACGACGGCTACACCGACAGTAACCATGATTGGACCCTGAAAATAAAATGAGAAGATGGGTAAATTTGGGATTGTACGATCATCCGTCGCTACCGCACCTTTTGCGACGAACCATGATTATGCGGTCTTAATTTGTTTGTTTTTTGTTTTCCTATAGCTACTCTATTTTTGAAGACTTCCATTAAAATAAAAAAAATTTGTAGACCCGCTCGAGGAAGAAGCTTAAGCAATAGCCCCGGTAGCAGTTCTCCCTCGCCCAAAATTCCTAAACCCTAATATGTGGGGTCATGAAGCCAGTCCTGAAACAGGTAAGTTTCCTCTCTCTCACTCTCTCTCTCTCTCCCCTCCCTCTCTCTCTATCTCTTATGTGGTGCAGAAAGGGTCCAAGAATATAGCTGCTGATGCCGGAAATCTATTGTTTTACTAAGTTGCATTTTTTGCTTGAGACTTTGTTGTGTCGAGAGATTACTTACAGCTTAAAAAAACTACGCAACCAAGTCGCCTCGTAGTTAATGCCTGCTACAGTTTCAGTTTGTTTTTTAGTCTCTTTTTTGTATGTATTGGAAAGCTTGCATCTTTCATCTGTTTATGCTGCCGACCTTATAATGTTAGAAAAACAAAGCACTTAGTTTAATTTAATGGCAGGTTTATTTTCTTGTATTTGCGTTCAAATTAATTGCATATTTGAATTGCGATGCTTCCTAATATAGGGTTTTGATTGCGTGAGTGGATATCTGCAACTAAAAAAATCATTTTAGGATTGTGAAATCTATCAGGAAATTTAGAATGTAAGAAGATATTTATGTTATTTAATCAATCTTGAGTTCGTAAACACGGCGTAGATATAATTCCAGATTCTGTCAAGTAATAATCTCTTGATTATTTTCTTTGCAACTGATTTTCAGATTTTCATTCATTTGGATGATGACCAACGACCTTATTTTTTTTTTAAATTAATATATTTATTAATGTCACAGCTCGAGAGGTGAGGTAGAGTTTTGTTTTTATAAAAATAAATCAAAATAGCGAGGAAAATAAAACATTTATAAGCGGCAACTAGTAAACAATGCAACATAAATGATGTTATCGACTGTTGGCTTAATGCAACCATTCTTTATTGATGGGTACTCCAACAAATAAAACTAGTTGGATTGGACATGAAAGATCACAACCGTGACTATCTTGCCAGGATGGTTGCTTGAGCACTAATTTTGTGCAATTCTAAGTTCGTTTGGCTCATCAAAAATGTGAAAGCGTTGGCCAAGAGGAACTCTTGGCCTTGTCCGACTTGAAATTGGTTGGTCATCCTGAACCTCGTGAGGATGGGATGGTAGTGGTGATCCCTGCCGCCATCATACTCACTATTTGGTAGTTGTTTGACCACTAAATATCCTCGGAGGGGTGCTCGGGTCCCTTTGTAATTGTGGGCAATGTCTAATTCTAGAATGAAGAAAAATGTTATTAGAGAGTGGCTTGAGCGCAGATTTTGTTTTCAGTAAATGTGATGATGTTTTATTTACGCAGAGCAATATGACAAGGACATTGAGATACATGCACCGATATAGTTGGAGGTGTAGATGAGATGATTGCACTGTGTTAGTTTATAACACTAATTGTGTGAAGCTAGAATGTGAAATCATCATTAATAGTTTATAATTTTTGCGCACAATGATAAATCTAATATTTATGGGTTCACTCTTTTAGGTCATACACTCTGCACGTTCATAAGTAGTGAACTTGGAAATGGGAAACAAGGCGAAGGCATATAGTATCTTATAAGTAGGGGGCTGGAGAGGCTAGAATAATGAGTTTCAGTAACCCTTAATGTCTGTCCAGGGGAGGGAATAGACGATGGGCAGTTAGCGGGTTGGATGACCAGTTACCTAGGACTGTATGGGTTTAAAAGAATGAAAGGTGGTCTGGATTGAGATGTCACGGTGGTGGGAAGGGGGAATTGGGGAAAGGGTGTGAGTTAGCTCCATAATTTATGGAAGGGCTGTGAGGATGTTCACACGGGAGAATTTGAGGGAAGAGAAAATAGAGGAAAGAGGGGTTGGACGTGGGTGTGGACTAGAAGGGGTTGTAGGCCGTGGAAAGGAGGAAATAAAGGAAGAGTGTGGAAATGAGTTGTGGGACTAATTTTAGTAGTGGTTCTTTTTAGGAGGTGGTTACTTAGTGGAGTAGTGCAGAGGTGGTTTGGGAGGTGGGATGTTAGTGAGAGAGTAGTGGCCGGCCAAGGATGGCTGGAGGTGATCACCAGTGGTGATAGTGGTGGCGGTGATCACCGAAAAAGTGAAACAGAGAGGGATTGGGGTGGCGTAGGTGGTGGTGGAATATTTGGGAGGTGGGTTTGTGGGGTGGTCATCTAGGACATAAGGAGGGGTAAGGGGATAGGGTAGGAGGGTGGATGGATGGGTGGTTTGGATGGGGAAGGAATGTGACCGGCTATGGAGGTGGAGGGGGTTGGGGAAGGAGGTTAGCTAGTGGTGGTGGGGAGGAGAGGTGGCCTGCTAGTGAAGGTAGGGGGCGTGGAGGGTGGCCAGCTAGATGGAGAGGGAGGGGAGGGGTAACTTTCAAGCTTCGCATGTGGAGTCCGGCTTCGACATCAGGTGATCAAAATGAGAACTTTCATTTAACTTTCAATATCCTCTAAATGAGTCTTTTATCCATATTTATATACTAATGGGTTATCATGACAGTCATGATTCTTCGATCAGGATGACCCTCAAAGTACATTAAAATAAAATCATAAAAATACAGAAAATAATTCAAAATCATGGATCGTCGATATGCACAAAATGGATGGCTCCGATCATCGTGTCGGTAACTTTCAAGCTTCGCACCTGGAGTCCGGCTTCGACATCAGGTGATCAAAATGAGAACTTTCACTTAACTTTCAATACCCTTTAAATGAGCCTTTTATCCATATTTATATACTAATGGGTTATCATGATGGTCATGATTCTTCGATCAGGATGACCCTCAACGTACATTAAAATAAAATTATAAAAATACAGAAAATAATTAAAAGCATGGATCGTCGATATGCACAAAATGGATGGCCCCGATCACCGTGTCGGTAACTTTCAAGCTTCGCATCTGGAGCCCGGCTTCGACAACAGGTGATCAAAATGAGAATTTTCATTCAACTTTCAATACCCTCTAAATGAGCCTTCTATCCATATTTATAGACTAAGGGCCATCGTGACGATCATGATTCTTCGACCAGGATGACCCTCAAAATACATTAAAATAAAATCATAAAAATACAGAAAATAACTCAAATTCATGGATCGTCGATATGCACAAAATGGATGGCTCCGATCATCGTGTTGGCCTATGTGTGTTGTGATTCCATCAATTTAAAACTGATACAGGGTAAGGTCCTATCTGGGCTAATGAATAATTTCGTAATGCAAACTCAATCCGACAACTAACTTGCAATAATAATATTTATAAAAATAAACGCAATGCAAACTATAATAGAATAATACTCCACAATTAGAGAACGCATGATGTAGTATTAATGAGAGAGTGCATGAATCACAAATATACAAACAAGTGAGTACCAACACTAGTCATAAACGGTGTGAAAACAAAGTTTACAAGAATATATAATGCGAGCAAGGAAATAATCACCAAATCAACAAAGAACAATCAACAATAAACTTAGAACTCACACATTTATAAAGTATGAGGATTGGTGGGATATTTCAGTGTCAGGACTGTACGTGGTACTTAACTCTGCGCTCCCAGTAGAACTGTGGTTTGCTGGACAACACAATCCTGGAATGAAAATAATCTCCATGATGGCTGGAAGATGATGGTTGCAGCTGGACATACTGGTGATGTTGTGGGTGTGATGGTGGATGCCAACAATGGGTAGATGGAGCCCTGGATAAACACAAGACAAAGGGCAATTACTGATCGGCATTGGATTGAGGTGTTGAACGTCGGTTGGGGTTCTATGCAATGGAGCGGAGGAGTCCAGCAAGGGAAATGAGGTGGAAGATTGTAATCCAGGAGGATATGGTAGGCAGAGGAGTGGTATGTGTGGCTGGGAAGACCGGTCCTGGAGATGGCAAGGTGTCCTGGGGGCTATAGAGCAGGGAACCAACTAGCTGGGAGGTTATTACAGAGCTGGGAGGTAACTATGTCTCTTCCTGGGCAAGTTCTGGGCGGTGGAAAGTGGAAAGGAGGTTGTTATCTAATGGGATGACTGGGAGGGGCTTGGTTTGGTTAAGGAGAGTGTGTGGACGGGAGAATTGGAGAGGGAACCGGGGAAAATGGAGAAAGGGGGATGCAAGGGATTTTATGTAAGTGGCCTAAAATTTAGGAGGTGGTTGTAATGGGGAAGTGGGTAGTGACGAGTTGGCTAGGGAGTGGGGATGTTGATGGTCAGTCAAGGATGGCCAAAGGAGATCGTCGAAGGTGGTGGTGGTGGCTGGAGGTGGTTTATGATGATCGTCGGAAAACAAAAACAGAGGAAAATTTAAGTGGTGGTGGAAGAATTTTGAGGAGGTGGTGGCTTGAGGAAGGTGGCCGGTGGGGAGAAATGGAGGGAAGGAAGGGAGGTGTGTGGCTGGCCCAATGGAAGGAGATGTGAGGAGAGATTGTGGTGGAACTTGGTGGGAGGTCAGATGGAAGGTGATATGAGGGGTTGTGATGGAGCTTGGTGGGAGGCCGGCCGGAAGGAGATATGAGGAGGGACTATGGTGGGTCTTGGTGGGAGGTCGGCTAAGGCTGTGGAGGAGGGATGAAAGTGGCCGACTAGAGAATGTGGCTGGGAAGTGAGATGACCGACTGGTTGGGGGTAGTGTGAGGTAGACTTGGGCATAAGGACCGGCAGTCCCAGGCTGGGCCCGTGCATGCCGCCCAGGCCTTTTTGAAATAGCCCGGGCTCGGGCCTAGTTTTTGTCAGGCCCGGGCCGGGCTCAGGCCTCCTCCTGAGGAGGAGGCCTACCTAGGCCTTGTAGGCCGGGTCTGGGTCTGGCCCGACATATTAAAATATTTAATTTAATTTTTTAAAAATTAATTTTATTTAAATATAATTTTATATAAATATGATTTTCAAATTTAAGGAAAAAATAATTATTAAGAAAAAAATTTCATCTTCATGTACTCACAAAATGATAAGGAAAAAAATTTATCATTGGTAAAAATATTAATTACAAAAATATTTGACAATAAAATTTAATTACCATACTTTTTTTTTATTATTGAAAATACAAAATATATGAATACAAATATTTGTACTTTAAAAAATTTAGAATAATACAATATTAGTCTTGACACTTGAGCCCTCGAAAATGACGTTCAGACTTCATATTCTGTGCCCAAATTTAGGCCGCCCAGCTCATCTTCAACTTCGGATGAACTATTTTCGATCGATGCGACATGCTGCCTCCTCTTCATAGCATCCAAGTGGTCTTTGTTGCATATGCAAATTTTCAAAGACTCGTCGCGCAGGCGACTCCTTCGCTCGTTCAAAATCCTGCCACTCAAAGAAAACGTAGACTCCGAAGCTACAGTACTAGCATGTATTGTTAGTAAATCTCTGGTCATAAAGGCAATAAAAGGATATATAGTAACTTTATTTTTCCACCATTGTAATATATCAAAATTTTCTATCTCATTTGAACTCATAAAATCTTGAAATTGTGTTTTCGTATATAATCCTAATTCATTTAAAGTACTCAAAGTTCGTTGTTTTTTTTTGGGCGGTTAACTCTAAAATCTTGTTTTTGTAGACTATCTTTAGTTTTTTGGTTGGGTGTTTTCTTCTCTAGGCCGCGATCCATATGAGTGATCATAATAATTATAAAATTCTGTAAAATCAGTATTAAATTTTGAAACACTTATATTATCAAAAATTTATAGGTTACGGTTAAGTTTAAATTATTGTTTATTTCTTCGATAAGATTTTCTACGCTATCTACGCGGTTTAAAGCTGCAACACATGAAAACATACCTGACATTTCTTTATAATATTTTAAAAAAAAATTTCCATTATTTGAATTAATGGACATCAACTTTCATATTTTTATAAGTTTTAAATTTTTCTGTAATTAATATAAAATTTTGAGTGGACTAGTAGGATAATAAATGTCAGATAAAATAGTTGTCGATCTATAAAAAATCTTGTAATAATTTCATATAATTTTCAATTACATCCCAATCAGAATCATTCAAATCATGAATTTCAGATATACTATAAAATTCCATTAGTTGTGTTTTTTGTCGCACTGTTCTTTTTAACATTTTATATGTTGAATTTCATCTTATAAGCATATCTAATTTAGGTTTTAAAAATTTATGCCCTTATGCAGTTACAAATTTTTTAAAATATTGTTTGCGTTTTTTAGAACTATAAATATATTTTAACATAATACGAATTTTATTAATATATGGTTCCATATACGATAAACTATCTTGCACAATTAAATTTAAAACGTGACATACACATCGATTATGAAAAAAATCCACTTAATATTGGTCTCATATCACATTTTAAATAATCGATTGCGACCGTATTATTGATGGCGTTATCGAAAGAAATACTTATAATTTTATCTTTAATTTTAAATTCACGAATACATTTTATAATTACGTGATAAATAACTTAACCGGTATGTGGATATTCGAAATCCTCAAAACAGATAATGCGTTTATTTAACTCACATGAATCGAAATCGATCCAATGACAAGTAATACATATATATGATACTCCTGATTTTATATTGCTACTCCAAACGTCACTCGTCAGACTAACTCCACCGTCATAAGTTTCAAAATAACTTATTAAGTACTATTTTGATTGCATATAAGATTTATATGAATCATGCTTAAGTGTTGATCTACTTACCTGCTGTTATTTTGGCTGAAGCCATTCATGTATGTATACAATCCATGCTTTTAAATAGACTTACAAGGCTCAGGCCTCCACCTCACGCTTAAGCGCTTGAGTAGCCTCCGGTGGCTGAGTTTATTCATTACATGTAAGTTGATTGATATTTCAGCAAGGATTGATTAACAATTTGGGATTTGTCTCAGATAAAATCATTAAGGAGCAGTCCCTGGATGCTTTCTAGTCAGCCTAGACGAAAATAATAATTTTCCATTACCGCACAGTGGTACCCATTAGCTCCCTGCTGTAAAAATAAAGAGTCTTTTACGGAGTATACATTTAGACACTACCACACGACGATAGCTCTCATATGCCTTAGAGGGGGAACTAGAGCGCGGGATATTCAAATTTTATTACCGCACCACGGTAGTAGCTAATGCTAGGCGATAGCTCTCGCCCCAAATGGAAGGTCCTGTGGCAGAAAGAGGCAGAAGGCGCGTTGTATTTGAAGTTCCAACACTACCGCCATGCGGTAGCTCCTAGAAATATGACGATTTCTATTTAATTGGCTAGAGATTTTCTTCTAAGTGATGGATTTTCACAAATTTTCTTTGGGCGTTCGTTCTAGATTGTAGAGGGAGTGAAGTGGTCATTCTTATTGATTCAAGAGAGATCTCTTCAATGGAGATCAAAGAAAATTCATGCAAGAAATTGAAGTCCAACAAATGGTTATCAAGAAGTCCTCCCTCAACATTCTCTTGATTTAAGTTCTCTTGAAGGTCGTTGAGCTCTTGTTGCAACAAATGATTATTAAGCGGAAGTTTTCATGGATCGTAAAGACAAAAGGGACGAATCATCCCATGCCATAAATATAAAACCTTTACAACAAGATGACATGAAAATCAAGGGTTCTCTTAAATGGGAGTTTCCTCTTTATCTTGTTTACATTTCTCATATTGCATTTTCTCTTTTATTTTGAGTTAATCATTGATCATTGTAATTGGTAGCATCTAAGTCTAGGGAGAGAAATTTTGTCTCGAGTGTGCCGACTAGGTCATGTGAGATCTAGGGCGGAAATTTGCCTTAGTTAGGCGATTAGACCTAGAGTTAGGTCTAGATGGCCTGAGGCATATCCGGGGTGGATTTGCCAAGTCTTTATTGGCTTCACTTTTGTTGACACATAATGAGCATATGTTTCTATTCTGTGTCCACAATTCACATTGTCGCCAATCCCATATTTTTATAAAAGACAAAACACAAAGAGATTGATTTCCATTACATTCGCGAGAAGATTTGGGTCGGGAAAATCACATTGCTCATTTCAAACAAAATTTCAACTGACATACATCTTCACAAAGGCTCTTGCACGGATGATGTTTGATTTTTTAGCGGACAAGTATACATGCACCGACTTGAAAGGGTTGTTATTATGTATGTTATTATATTATTAGGACATTATCTTGTCTTTGGGCTTAACACAATCTCTTAATATCCCTTGTGTATATACTATTCTATGAATGAGAATAAGACAATTTTCAACTCCAACGTTTAATTAAAGTTCTCATGTGCAATATTTGTTTGTAAGAATTATAATGCGTAAAAGATTCTTCGCCACACCTCACATACACGGCTCGTTTAATACTCGCGTGTGCTAGGGGTGTGATGCTTGCACGGTTTGACCATTAATAATTGCGAGGGGCAAACTATGATCCACTATTGATGTCATTTGCCATTTTAGAAGAGATTTTCAGCTCCTTTCCTATCTGTTGGAGTTACAATTATAGCGTCGTAATTTATTTTTGTTATGTTGGAAATAAATAGTATTTTATTCAACGCTAATTAAATTTAATATGTACTTGTTTGCACTGATTTGATTTCGTAGATTTTCTCTCTCTATATATATATATGAGTGACAGTGCACATGCACGGGAGGCCCCCCGTACCCTGCGCGAGTGTACCCACCCCGCGGCATGCTTCGCCCGATCCAGATCGGCTTGCTTCGCACACCGTCGAACGACAGACTTATTTAAATTTTTTTTGTTTAATTTTTTTTAATATTTAAATTTTTTAAAATTATTTAGAAAATTTTCATTTTTTAAATTATTTATACAGTATTTTATTATAAATTTTCGAAAAAAAAAAAAAACTCTGCCCAGGTGGTCTGCGAATAGCCAACCAGCTTAAAACTGTTTGGCTATTCGCAGACTTCGTTGGTCTGCGAATAGCCAACCAGCGCAAAACTGACAGGCTATTCGCAGACCACCTGCGAATGGATATGATCGTTTGGATCTTCATCGGAGGGTTCAAATTCGCCTGATGGATCTCAATGTTACACCAAAAGAGGCTTCCATACATTTTTGTATATATATATATATATATATATATATATATATATATATATATATATATATACGAACAGCTTCGCACGGGCTTCGCCCGTGCTCGCTGACTCTTAGCGGGCTTCGCCCGCATTCGAGCGAGCTACACCTGCATTCCCTTACTGCCAAGCACGACAGTCTCGGACGGCGACGGCGGGCTTCGCCCTCCCCCGGCGGAACATATACATATGAGTACTCAAAATGACCGCACAAAAATTTTAATTAATATTTTATAATTATTCTTTTCAAAAACATTTATATTTTAACAAAAAAATCATTTTAAAGTAGATCTAGGAGGTCTAATGATAACATATCATAGTAGGTGTAAGAGGTCTACTAAAAAGCTTTTGAATTTTATGAGTTTTCATCATTATTTTTATTATAGGGATATAGTGTAATTACACAAATAGACATTATATTTTATTAATTTCCATTTTTTCATAATATATGTTTAAGTCATTGGAGTAAAAGAATGAGGCTATATTTGATAATTTTGAATGTTGCACCAAAGGCAACTTCTTGTATATAGTAGTTAAAGATATATATATATATAAATATATATACATATATACGTGTATATATATACGTATATATGTATACGTATATATGTATATATATATGTATATCTATATATGTGTACAACCCTCATTCTCCGAGGGTGGACCCCCCCAAGGCCACGTAGGCAGAGATCAAAGTCAAAGAATCAATACAACAGTCAAGCCTAGGAGCAGAAGACAGCCTAGGCGAATAGGGGTGCACTCGTGCGAGTAGCTCGGATACTCGCCAAAAGGTGGGCGACCATAGGTGATACTCGCCTATTTGCCCGGGGAGATCGCCTCCATGTCGCTAGTCGTCGGGCAGGGGCTGGGCTATAAAAACCCCCCTACCCCTTGGTTTTCCTATAAATAGGACCCCAGGGGTACTTGGATTGGCACCTGGACTTGAGCTTTCGAAACCCTGCTCTTGCATTCTGGAATCTGTCGCACTTGGCCGCTACTCCCGGTACTAGCCAAGTCCGTGCCTTCCTCGTACCCTGCTCGGCCGTTCTTTGGTCTTGGAGGGGAAGTCTCTTCCGAGCTTCTGGGTACGTGGTGGGACCTCCCTGCCGCATCACCTGGGGTCCTGTGTGTTGCTCTTCTAGCTCTTCAGTAGTCGCCAGCTTAGTCATCTCGTTGGACTGCTGGGCGAGTAGCCTCCGGCTGCATCGGTCCGAATCTTGAGGTCAGGATTTTCCTGGCGTCAACACTTTGGTGCGGTGAGCGTGGATCGTAGTCGGAGAAGGAAAGTTCAGCAGGAAGCCGAGATGGTCGTAGGTGGCGACCATGAGGAGGTAGTCGGCAACCCGTCCGCGAGTGGCGAGTTCGTGACACTAGCGGTTCTCGAAGCCTTCGCGCAGCGCATGGAGGGAGCCTTCGCGCAGCGCATGGAGGGGATCTTGCAAACAGCGCTTCAGCCGCGCGCCGAGGTCACGGCGACCTCGCCGCATCGCCCAAATCCGTCCGAGGGAGGGAGTCCCCCTCAGCGAGCAGGAAAGGAGCACGTGGAGGATGAAACCGAGCGACCAAGGAGGTCGCAATTCTACCAGCCAACCTCGCAAGGCATTCGCTTCCGCGAGCCGTGCGAGCAGGGGAGATACCAGGATACTCGCCCATATGGCGAGTATGGAGGTGATACTCGCCAGGTTGAGGATCGTCGCCGGGCAGGAGGGAGGAGCCCCTTCTGCGAAGAGATCCTTGCTGCGCCAGTGCCAGAGGGGTTCAGGGACCCCGCCTTGAATTACTATTCGGGGAAGGAGGACCCCGTCAGGCACATCCAATGGTTCGAGGATATAGTCTCTATCTGAACCATGTCGGACGCCTTCAAGTGCAGGTTGTTTGTCATCACCTTCCGTGCAAAGGCCTGGGACTGGTTCCATCAGTTGCCCGCCGGCTCGATCTACTGCTTTGAAGACCTGTGCCGTGGGATGACAACCCGTTTCGACACGGCCCGGAAGCTGAAGAAGGAGGCAACGGCCTTGTTTTATCTGGTGCAAAGGCCAGATGAGGCGTTGGGACCTTACATCGAGCGCTTTCAGGAGGAGGTTCTGCAGATCCAGGAGGTGGATAGCAACATCCTGTTGCTGGCCCTGACGTTCGGCATAAGTCAAGGCCTCTTCAAGTTGGAGCTCAGTGAGAATCCTCCCTACTCCTACGACAACCTCATTCAGAGGGCCAATAAGTTTGTCCGGGGAGAGGCCTCCAACCCTGACTTCTTGGCAAGGTTGGCACGGGTGACCAGAGGCGACCGTGGAGAGAGGGATGGAATCCCTGAGAAGAGGAAGAGAGAAGAGCCCCGGAGGGAGGAAAGGAAGAGGCCGGAGCGGCAAGAAGAAAGGGGAAGAGCAGAGAAGAAGAGGGAGGAGCCTTGGAGGAAGGAAACCAGGAGGAGCGTGGAGAGAAGGCCCGTCGAGTCCCCTGAGCGTCAGGAGGAGGGAAGGCGCTACCAGGTCCCCGTCAACCGGCCACCTTGGAGGCCGGCTGGACGGCCCCAGCGTCAGGATCAAAGGGGGAGATCCCCGGAGAGAAGGCCCTTTCGCCAGCCAGAAAGGCGTCAGGAGAGAAGGAGAGACGAAGCGATGGCGGTAGCCGGGCGTGGCCGCCGTCAAGGAAGGAAGAAGCAGAAGCCAAGGAGACAGCAAGCAGAAGAGGTTCCCCTCTACTGTGACTTCCACCAAGTGGGGGGACATGCCATGGCTGCCTGCCCAGACTTTTGGGAAGCCCGGAGGAGGCTAGCAGCAGGAGAAGGTGGAGGGGAGCAGCGGAGGATAGAGGCCCCTGCTGAGCCTCAGGCGGGGCAGGCTGCCGTCGTTCGAAGGAGGAACGAGGACCGGGTCGACCTGGGAGGTCGGGGAGACCTGGGCCAGGGAGGCAGAGTTGGAGTAATCCATGGGGGAGCAGGGCTGGAAGCTTCCCGCAAGGGGAGCCTCCATCAGATCTACCGCAGGAGTGTCGCCTCGACCTCACAAGCACCGCCCCCGATGGAGGAGATCACCTTTTCTGAGGAGGACATGCTAGGGAATGAGAATCCCTTCCATGATGCCCTCGTGATCCAGGCAGCAGTGGAAGACTTCACCGTTGATCGAATTCTGGTCGACAACGGTAGCTCCGTGAACGTCATCTTCAAGGGGACGTTCGATGGACTGGGAGTCAGACCCGACAGAGTTCGAGCATCAGATGGTCCCCTCTTTGGCTTCTCCGGAGAGAAGAAGGAAGTGGAGGGAGGAGCAGATCTCCTGGTAACACTCGGTGGCACCTCCATCCGCTGTCGATTTGTCATCGTCGACGCCCCGAGCTGCTACAGGGCTATCTTTGGGAGGCCGCTTCTCAACGCCTTCAAAGCCGTCCCATCCTCCTACCATCAGTGCTTGAAGTACTGTAAAGGAGACGTCCAGGTGAGGATCAGGAGCGATCCAAGAGCCGCTAGGGAGTGCTATCTTAGCGCCGTCAGTACCATCAGCTGGATGGCTGACGCGGAGGAGTTCGGAAGAGTGCTGGAGAGCCCGGCCAGGCTGGAGGTGGCCGAAGAAGTGGAAGAAATCGAGGTACTCTCCGCAGCGGGAGTGCCTGGGTTGCTGAAGATTGGCGGGTCGCTGAAGACCGAAGAGAAGATCGAGATGGCGGCGTGTCTGCAGAAGAACGTCGACATCTTTGCTTGGAGCGCAGCCGAGATGCCAGGAGTCGACCCTGAGGTTGCATGTCATCGCCTCAATCTGGATCCCGCTGTTCAGCCCGTCCGCCAGAAGAAGAGGAGAACCGCCACCATCCTCGCCAAGCCAATCCGGGAGGAGGTTAAAAAACTGCTAGATGCGGGCTTTGTATCAGAGATCCAGTACCCAGGCTGGGTCTCCAATGTTGTAATGGTGACAAAGGCGGGGGGTAGCTGGAGAATGTGTGTGGATTTTTCCTTGATGAATAAAAGCTGCCCGAAGGATTGTTATCCCTTGCCTCGAATCGACGCGCTGGTTGATTCAGCCGTCGGTTTTTCTGTGATGAGTTTCCTTGATGCGTTTTCAGGATATCACCAGATCCGGATGCATCCCCCTGATTGTCGCGATGTCTCCTTCATCACCGACGATGGCTGCTACAGCTACAAGATGATGCCCTTCGGTTTAAAGAATGCGGGAGCCACCTACCAGCGGATGATGGACCACATTTTCAAAGGGCAAAAGGGAAGGAATCTGGAAGTGTACGTGGACGACCTCTTGATCAAAAGCAAGAGCGTCCAGGAACACATAGCCGATCTGGTGGAGACCTTCGCAACGCTGAGGAGATTCAAGATGAGGCTCAATCCGGCGAAGTGCGTCTTCAGAGCAGGAAGGGGAAAGTTCCTGGGACATCTCCTTACCCCGAGGGGAGTAGAGCCTAACCCCGACAAGGTGAAGGCGATCCTGGAGATGTCATCCCCAAAAACGATGAAGGAAGTCCAAAGGTTGACAGGCAGGCTGGCGGGTCTTAGCCGCTTCCTCTCAAAGGCCGGAGAGAAGTGCTCTCCCTTCTTCAAAGCGCTCCGCAAAACAGAAAGCTTCGAGTGGACCGAAGGATGTGAGATAGCATTCGGAAGGCTGAAGGAGCAGTTGACTCAGACACCTCTCCTTCAGAGCCCGAAGGAAGGCGAAGACCTGCTCATCTACCTAGGAGTAGGAGCGGAGGCAGTTAGCTCCATCTTGGTCCGGGAAGAGGGGAGGAGGCAGCTACCCATCTACTATGTCAGCCGGGTGCTGAAGAAGGCGGAGCTGAAGTATCCAATCCTGGAGAAGCTTGCCTTCGCCTTGGTGGTGTCGGCGCGGAAGCTCCAGCCTTATTTTCAGGCTCACTCCATCCGAGTGGTAACTGATCACCCCCTCCGCAATATCCTGGAGGGAGTGGAGCACTCAGGGAGGTTGGTGAAATGGTCGGTAGAACTCAGCGAGTTCGACATTTCCTTCTCCCCCCGAGTGGCGATCAAGGCCCAGGCAGTAGCAGACTTCCTGGCTGACTTCTCGGTGGAAGCGGAGCCAGGAGAAGAGGTGCTCAACCCGATTCCTTGGAAGATGTTTGTTGATGGAGCTTCGGGCAAAAGTTCAGTGGGGGTGGGCATCGTACTCTGATGTCCGGGATTTCACGGATTCAATGGTGGTCGCGTCGCAGATTCGAGGCGAGTTCGAGGTGCGCGACACCATCTTGCAGAAGTACTTGGTAAAAGTGAAAGGACTGATTGGAGGCTTCCAGTCCTTCTTCGTCGAGCATGTGCCAAGGGAGGAGAACTCGACAGCAGATCGCCTCGCCAAGTATGGGCCGAGGGCTGGAGGAACTATCACCGAGCTATTCCACCCGTCCATTGAAGAGGGAGAGATGATGGAGATCGAGCAACGCCCCTCGTGGATGGATCCCTTTGTGGCATTCCTGGCCAGCGGCCAGCTCCCAGCGGACGGAGGGGATCATAGAAGATTTCGGTACAAGGCGGCATACTACCTCCTGCAAAATGGAGAGCTGTACCGCAAGACCATCTCGGGCCCCCTGGCCAGATGTGTTTCTGAAGACGAAGTACCTCGAGTGTTGGAAGAGATCCACTCGGGAGAGTGTGGAAGTCATTCTGGGACTCGCACTTTGGAGCAGAGGGTCTTGAGGCATGGTTACTTCTGGCCTACTATCCGGAAGGATGCTGAGATCTTCTCGAAGAAGTGCCAGAAGTGCCAGCTCTTCGCCCCCCTTCAGTTGCAGCCGGCCCAGCAGCTCCGATCGATCATCTCCCCATGGCCGTTTGCCATCTGGGGAATGGACTTGATCGGCCCCTTCCCTCAAGCAAGTGGCCAGGGGAAGTTCGTTCTCGTCATGATCGACTACTTCTCCAAGTGGATCGAGGCCAAAGCTCTAGCCAAGACCACCTCTCAAGTCGTGAAGAACTTCATCTGGGGAGAGATCGTCTGCAGATTCGGGATCCCTCTCGCCATCATCACCGACAACGGTCCCCAGTTTGCCAGCTTAGAGCTAGAGGATTTTTGCAGGCAACTAGGAACCGACCTTCGATTCGCTTCCGTGCATCACCCAAGGAGCAATGGCCAGGTAGAGGCCGCCAACAAACTGATCATCAACCTACTGAAGAAGAAGGTGGAGAACCTAAGAGGTAATTGGGCGGACCAGCTCCCCTCGGCCCTGTGGGCTTTGAGGACCACTCCTAGCTCAGCCACGGGGGAAACGCCGTTCAAACTCTCTCACGGGTCGGAAGCTCTCATTCCAGTAGAGTTTGAAGTCAGAAGCCCAAGGGTGGTAGCCGCGGAAGACGGAAGCGAAGAATGGCGACTAGAGAACGAAGAGGTTCAGAAGCTATCTCTCGACTACATCGAGGAACTCCGAGATTTAGCTTCAGTCAGGCAAGAGGAGATCAAGCGTCGGATGGCAAAACATTTTGACAAAAATGTCCGCCTCAAACACTTCCAAACAGGTGACCTAGTCCTGAAGAAAGTGGATGCGGCAGGAAGATCAGCAGCCGTCGGGAAGCTCAACCCGAACTGGGAAGGACCTTTCATCATCCAAGAAGCACTCCTGACAGGAGGATACCGCTTGCAGAACCAGGAAGGCGAGCTGCTAGGGAGCACCTGGAACGGCGATGACCTGAAAAGGTTTTATCCCTAAGGGGGAATGTGTATATCCCATCCTTGTAAATTCATTTCTTTGAATAAAATTTACATCTCCCTGAAACATGGGACGAGGCAGCTTCCTTCACATCAACAAAGTTTTCAAAATAAGGAAGCCAGGTGAAGTCAATCTCCACGCTATGTTGGGAAATGAGCCTCCGACTTAACCCTCGTAAAAACTCAGAACGGATGATGGGACAGTGCCTCGGGTGTGCGTTCCCTTAAGACCAAGCCTCTGCACTGACGGTCGAGATCAACTCACCCCTTGCACGTTGGCCGCGGTTCCCACCGACTGCACTTCTCGTCCGACTGTAGAAATTACCAGGAAGAAGTCTGGACGCCGACCTTCCGATTCGGCGAAGAGAAGATCGATTTCACTAGCTCAGGGGACCCTTGAAAAAAGGCGTCATGCACCCTCGAGAACTGAAAATTCGCAACAAAGTGTTTCGCTTTTTAATTATTGTATCGGATCATATGAGTTAGTGTGCCTAAAGTGTGCTTAACTCCCTGCTAAATTCGTTGAGCAACAGGAAGCAGGTCCGATCCACATCCAGCATCCAAGTGGGATGGGGGCCTCGGGATGGTATGTCCCTTTGGACCTCCCCGACTGCCACTCCCTGCTTGACGTCGTCCTGCATCAACATTCACCGTAGCAGGTTGGAACACGAGCCTCCGACCACACCCTCGTAAAAACTCAGAACGGATGATGGGACAGTGCCTCGGTAGTGCGTTCTCCTAATACCAAACCTCTGCACTGACGACCGAGATCAGCTCCCCCCTTGCATATTGGTTGGTCGAGTTACCCTCCGACCGCATTTCTCATCCGACTGCAGAGATTACCAGGGGAAAGTCCAGAAGCCGACATTCCAACTTGGGAAGGGGCAAGACCGATTCGACCGACCGAAGAGTGGAGACACTCCGGCACCCAAGTAGGATGGAGACCTCGGGACGGTGTGTCCCCTTGGGCCTCCCCGACTGTCGTTCCCTACTTGACGTCATTCTTCGTCGACATCTGGTATCCAAGTAGGATGAAGGCCTTGGGATGATGTGTCCCTCCGGACCTCCCCGACTGCCATTCCCTACCCCCTCTCTCATAAACAACTCCCTTACGTAATTTTAATGGGCTCTTCACCAAGTACAGAGCGAAGCCTTGAGAGCATGTGTCCCTCAGGACCCTCCAAGTAGCCTTCACAGCTCGACTTCACCAAGGGAAATATTGAAGAAAGCGAGCATGTAAGTGCGAGCATGACGGAGTACTCGGTCTCGATGTATGTGCGAGTACCTAGGCGAGAATACATGTGCGAGTACCTAGGCGAGTATATATGTGCGAGTATACAGGTACGAGCATAGTAAGTGCGAGCATGCCGGAGTACTCGGTCTCGCCCCGAGCCTAGGAGCCTAAGCGACATTCAAAAAAGAAAGCGAGCATCGAAGAAAAGGGCGAGCAAAATGATTATACTCATTCACTGTCATAAATACATATACAAAAAAATGCTTTGCAGATTTGCAACAGGAAGAAAGGCGACTATGAATCCTCGCCACCATCATCACCGTCAGGATCGAGATCTTCCACATCATCACCCTCGTCCTCAGAATCGTCGTCGTCAGAATCGGTGGATGAGGATGGGAGATCTCGCATGGGGGAAGTGGACTCTTCGGCGAGTAATGCCGGGATGATGTCCATGACCGTCAGATGCATTGCCTCCGGCTTCAAGAAGCCATCGGCCTTCAAGCTGCTCAGGACCACCTTCCCGGTTGCTCGAGCGATCTCCCGGCGGATATGCGCCATATCATTGCCGACTATCCGGATCTGCTTGCCCACCCTGGAGGGGCCCGCCGACGAAGGCTGTTGCTCGGCAGGCCGAGTTTCCAACTCAGCGATTCGCACTTGGGCGGCCTCCAAGGTTTGCTGAGTATCCTCCAGCTCCTTCTCGGCCTGGGACAGCCTCTTTGCCGACTCCAGCTCGGCAGCCTGCAGCGAGCGAAAAGAAGAAGGTTAGTTTAAATAAGTTTGCAAGGTAGCGAGTATCCTAAAACGCGAGTAAAGTCGCATTGGTGAGTACCTCGAACTCCTTAATCCTGTTCGCCATGGCGATCATCTTCGGGCCCTGCACCTTGATCATCTGCTCATATTCGAGCAGTTTCCTCGTCGTCGCATGCCCAAGCTCGACAGCCCGCAGGTTGGCTCGCGAGCTCTGATGGGCGAGATATTCGGCCGAGACCTCTTGCAAGGATTCGGCGTCCGCGCGACCATAGAGGGCGAACGAAACGTCGAACGCCTCGCCCGCATCCTCGCAATCCTCCGACCAGGCGGGGAGGTTGGTGCTCAAGGTCACTTCATGGGCTCGCTCAGCCCAGGACACCAGAGGGCGACCATAAGCATCCTCGCTACCCCCACCTTCGCCGAAGAGAGGATGGCCGCTAGGCTCGCCCGCCTCCGATGGATCGGCCCTCGCTTTCAGGTCCCTCCTGGCGACCTCCTTCTTTCTCCCAGGCTCGGCGGACTTTGCCTTGGCTTTCCTCTTCTTCGAGGGCCCAGCATCATCGCCGGCGACCTCCTGATCATCGCCGCCGGGCGACAATTCAACCAAGGCAGGAGTCCCCGCCTTCGGCGCCAAGGGAAGAAGCTCGCTCGGCAAAGAGCGAGTAGCTGCAACAAAACATAAAGAGAAAAACGTTATACACCGGCTGAAGACGAATTGGCGAGTATGACCCAATGCTCGTTTACGCGACTACCTTCACCAGGGAACACCTCCGCGAGCTCATCTACTCGCCTCCTCCAGAAGACGACATCCAGCCGGCGACCTCGGAAGCTGTCGAGTAACTTCTCCCGGCTTTCCTCCAGGTAAGGAGGGGCGAACGCACTCTCGGCCGGCTGGAAAGAGGAAGTCGGCACGACGCCAAAATCGCCCTTAATGACGATTATGCGCTCCGTCCAGCGATGGTTCTTGTTCGCTGTGCCGACTAGGGTGCAGACATGGCTGCACAAAAAGACGACGCCTTCACCGGTAGCGCCAAAGTGGAATACTCGCCGGAAGACGGAGAGATCAAAGGCGATCCCCTGATCGCGCAAGTAGCAGAGGAACCCCACGATCATCGCCACTCCGTTTGGATTGATCTGCGCCGGGACTATCCCGTGGTAACGGAGGATCTGGCAAACCTCCGGCCACAAGGGTAGTCGCAGGCCGACTTCAAAGTGGCGGATGGGGAAGACCAGCTCGGTCGCCGAGAAGGAATTCAGGCGTTCATCCTCACGAGGAAGCCTGGCGACATATCCCGGCGACAAGTACTTGGCGGAGAACTCCTTCAAGTCGCTCGGCCGAGTAATCGGCTTCTTGAAGGAATTTGCCTCGAAGTTCTTCGCGTGACTTGCACGGCGAATAGCTGCCTCGTCAGCCATCCAAGAGTGGAAAGATTGAAGAGGCGAGTAGCGAAGTGGCGAGGAGAGGAGCAATCGAGAGATAGTCGCTAGAAGAAAGGGAAGCTCGTCAAGAGAGTAATAAATACGTATCCACCCCCCTATTTATAGTACTCGACAAAGCTTGGCTTCCCGCGTACGCCACCGCGAGCGCGAGTAGGAGGTGGCGCGTATCGAGAAAAAGTCGCCAAAACCTAGGGTGCACGTCAAATCACTGATGTCGAACGAGCGAGCACCTGCATCGAATTTTTAGGCTACTCGCAACATCAACGCGACATGCAACCAATACTCGCAGAGACAAAAAAGACAAAAAAGAAAATCAAGACATCACAGCACAAAGGGAAGGCAAGGCAACAAGGGCGAAAATCATACTCGCCAAATATCAATTTACTTAAAAGAGATCAAATAGTTCAGCATTACAAGCATTTGCCAGAAGGCGACAAGCGACTATAAAGAAAAAGGAGCCAGGATCCTAGGGGTTCGGCTGAGCATCGGGAAGTTGTGGTTGTCGCCCAACCCAGCCCAAACCACGAGCTCTCTTGAAATGCTCGAAGGCCACGGACATCGCATCCTCGCCTTGTCGCAGCTACTCCTCCATCCTCGCCAGGCGACCTACGGAGCCCATGCTCGCACGCATCCCCACCAGCTCGTCATGATGCAGCTGCTGGCGATGATCCATCCTGCCCACCCGGCGCTCCAGCTCGCCGACAGACTGAAGGCGAGATTCTACACTAGCCAGACGAGTATCTAACTCTTCCAGCCGTAATGCTCGCACCCCCAGCTCGGTCAAACGACGCTGGGAGTCAGCAACCGCCAAGAGCTCTACTCGCGCTTCAACCGCGGTCAGACGCCGATGAGACTCGCTGATCGTCAGCCGCTCCAACTTCGCCTCCAAATCTAGGATGGCGCGAGTAGCCCTCTCCTGATACTCGCGAGAAGGAAGCCCGACGGCGTCGACCAGAGCCCCGATAGGGGTATGGGCGCGAGCTGCAGAAAAAGACATGAAAGCAAAATCTTAGTGACGAGTAGCGAGAAGACTCTTCTTGGAAGATACTCAGAAAAGCAGCGACTCCATTTACCAGGCCGATAGGCGTCACTCCGCGAGTCGCGGCGAGGACTCCGAGATGGTCGGCGAGGAGAGCTCCTTCCCCGATGCGGGGACGGACTGCGACGAATGCCATCTCGCCGGTTCGAATGCGACCCGCCGATGTGCTCCCTGCTGGGAGGCGCATCACCCCGACCGCGACCATCCACTGGTCGCCCTCCCCCTCTGGGAGCGAAGAAACCAGAAGATCCCGTCATCCCACCTCGACGCGAGGACCCAGCCGGATGAGCGGTGGGAGCCGAAGAAGACAGGAGGCGGCGATCATCCTGCATGTCGGCCGGAGGAGGAAACGGAGGAGGTGGAGGAAGTTGGTCCGCAGGTAGTTGCGAGCTACTCGCCACCTCAGGTCGCTGCAAAGACGGTGGCGGCGGAGGAGGATTGCTCGCTGAAGGAGCCCTCTGCTCGCTCATCGGCCTCTTGTCTACCGCAGAGCTATGAAGGATCCGCACCGATCCGCCCCGGCGAGTTCCTCCGCCAGTCGTGTGCGGGACCATAGGCGAGGATCGTAGAGGAATGGCGCTCAGAGACTCCTCCCGAGCATCGGCGAGAAGCGGATCTGCGAAATAGTACAGAAAACGTCAGAGACCAGCCGACACTTGGGCGACTAATAAAAGTGGCGAGTAGGTAGCTCTCACTTTGCGCAGGAGTAACTTCAGCTGGATCTTGAGCCGAGATCCTCGCAGTACTCGCCTCTGGAGCAGTATTCGGCAAAGGAAGATCAGGAGCAGGCGAGCCACCTGACTGGCCGAGACCCAAGTCGGCGAGCACCTGCTGAGTAGTGCCGACCTGGGAATCAGCGACATTCTCGGAGGCGTCGGCACTCTTCTTCTTCTTGTTCTTTTTCTCCTTCTTCTTCTCCAGGCGCTTCCTCTTCCTGGAAGCGAGAAAGTCTTCGAGCTCGGCATCGCGAGCAGGCTTCCGCAACGGCGGCAGCAAACTGGCAAGCTCGGCCAAATCCGCAGCAGCTTCCTCGGCAATACTAAGCGACATCTTGAAGCGAGAACAAAAAAAACCTTGGCGTTAGAGAGCCCTCCCCCTCTATATATAGGGCCGGGGCGTCAAAACAGCGGGATGCCGACTACACACTAATACTCGCCCAGAAGACAGCTCGTCGAAAAAGGGTTGGATGGTTCTTTCCGAGCAACTACGTTACTCGCAAAGAGCGGGGATTGTGTACAACCCTCATTCTCCGAGGGTGGACCCCCCCAAGGCCACGTAGGCAGAGGTCAAAGTCAAAGAATCAATACAACAGTCAAGCCTAGGAGCAGAAGACAGCCTAGGCGAGTAGGGGTGCACTCGTGCGAGTAGCTCGGATACTCGCCAAAAGGTGGGCGACCATAGGTGATACTCGCCCATTTACCCGGGGAGATCGTCTCCATGTCGCTAGTCGTCGGGCAGGGGCTGGGCTATAAAAACCCCCCCTACCCCTTGGTTTTCCTATAAATAGGACCCCAGGGATACTTGGATTGGCACCTGGACTTGAGCTTTCGAAACCTTGCTCTTGCATTCTGGAATCTGTCGCACTTGGCCGCTACTCCCGGTACTAGCCAAGTCGGTGCCTTCCTCGTACCCTGCTCGGCCGTTCTTTGGTCTTGGAGGGGAAGTCTCTTCGGAGCTTCTGGGTACGTGGTGGGACCTCCCTGCCGCAGCACCTGGGGTCCTGTGTGTTGCTCTTCTAGCTCTTCAGTAGTCGCCAGCTTAGTCATCTCGTTGGACTGCTGGGCGAGTAGCCTCCGGCTGCATCGGTCCGAATCTTGAGGTCAGGATTTTCCTGGCGTCAACAATATGTATATATATACATGTATATATATATATACGTATATATACGTATATATATATGTATATACGAGTGACAGGCACGGGCATCCGGCCCTATGCAAGACGACATTCGTCGTGGTGGCGACATTCGTCGTGGTGGCGACATTCGTCGTGGGGGCGACATTCGTCGTGGGGGCGACATTCGTCGTGGGGGCGACATTCGTCGTGGGGGCGACATTCGTCGTGGGGGCGACATTCGTCGTGGGGGCGACATTCGTCGTGGGGGCGACATTCGTCGTGGGGGCGACATTCGTCGTGGGGGCGACATTCGTCGTGGGGGCGACATTGATTTAAAGGATCACCGAACATGCTACCGTAAAAATTTTGGGAAGCCGAACATTTTCTAAATAAAATGTAATTAAAGGATGACCGAACATTGATTTAAAGGATCACCGAACATGATACAGTTGTTGGGAAACCTTGAGGATCACCGAACATGCTACTGTAAAAATTTCCTATAACAACAACATTAATTTAAAGTAAGAACTCACATTTTCTAAATAATGAAGAATCATGATATATTGATCGTAAATATTTATCCTATTCATATTGATTATGTGCCATATTACATGAGCTGCAATCAGATTCAATCTATGAAATGCCATCACGTTCAATCTTAAAGCATATGATCAATAATAATTATGTTGATATATGGTAAGAAATCAGCCCTACTCGTTTGTTGTTGTCTCGTTTATACCTCAGCATATGATCATTAAGATTTGGTGTCATACTCAGAAATAGGCCGATTTCTGTATATGGTAAGAAATCAGCATATGATCATTAAGATTTGGTGCCATCGTTGATACCTGTTGATATGTGAAGTCTGTATTTCTGAAGATCATGTCACAGAGAGCTGATTTACATGTTCATTCTTATATCATTTTGTTATTGATCATATATAAAGTGGCTTGTCAGATTTACATGTTCATTCTTATTGATCCACACGCGAAATATGATTAATAATAAATCCATACACCGTTAACTGCCATCAGGTTCAATCTTAAAGTATATGAAGCATCATTTGTGTAAATATATCATGTGCTATATTCATAAGTCCATGCCAAGGTGTGTGCCCAAATTAAGCAGCCATATAAATAATGCTTAACAATCAGAGTACCTATCCATATAAATAATGCTTAACTTTAATAGATGAGATGGCAAACCAAAATGGAAAAGTCAAATTTTTATTTACAAAACAGTTGAAACAACACGACATGTTTGCATTTTCAAAAGAGGTAAAGTGACTCCAAAGATAACAGAAATATGTTATTTTTAGCTGTGCAAATGATCAAATATGCAGATAAAAATATAATCATTGCTCTCCAAAGGTATAATTCATTGGAGACAAATACAGTACATATCCCTCCTTCAAAGACAGCTGATCGAGCACAATGTGAGAAGCACTTGAGCCAACTACAAATTGAGCACCAAATCCAGTCATGGAGAAGATTAAGCGAAGAATAACAGAGTAATTAGTCATGTAAAAACCTGATTAGAAGCACAGCTGAACCGGACATCGTAGACAGAGCCGCCATGCCAAAGGTACTTGGAAAAACTGCTCCTTGAGCTGCTGCGGAGCTGGTCGTCAGCCTGCTTCTCCATCTCCATATAGTTTCCGGTGATCACCATCTCCAGCTTCTCGGAGACCATGTGTTCTTCATTGTAATCATACAAACCTGTCTCCTAAAGCTACCCTTTCTGACTATAAGCATTGAGATGACCCAACCAACCAAATTGGGGAAAGGAAACCACATGAAAGACAATTAAATGTATATTAAAACATTCTAGATATCAAAGCATGCTAACATACATGCATCGTGGTCAATATATTATCAACATGAAAGCCAAGTAATTCTATATACATCATCTGGGAGTTGCAAATGTATGGTTTGAGCTTTGATGCACAAATCTCCAGCATATAAAGGACTTTTAAAAACTCCTCCTTGCGTGCATTTCAATCAAAGGAGATGCCAGGAAGGTGTTTTATAAATGCGATTGGAATGATATTTATTCATAATGACATTTTTTAGTCTGGACATGAGTTCTGGAAAACAGGCAATGGTTCAATCATCTGAAATTCAGAGTTCTGGACAATATTTCATAATGCCCATAAAACAGTGTAATAAGGAAAGAAGTAAGAACAGACTAAAAATTGAACACAGATCAATTGCAATACTTCTTAGATAGAACTATGGCACTATGAAATCCAGAACTCATCTTATAGCAAAGACCATTCTTCTTTATTATATAGGAAATCATGTCTTAATGAGAAACCCAGAACTCATCCTACAACACAGGCGGCCTAGGATTATTATGGTGAAGATAATGAAGATATTGCCCCAAAATGACAGGAATCGGTCGTAAGCTTCGATCGCCGACGGCGCGGGTATCTACAGTAGATGAGGGCGGTAGACGGAGGGGGCTGGCTAAAAAGGAAAAAATAAAATTTATATTTTGGAAGAGGAAGAGGAGCAGCAGGGAAAGACGATGAAGGAAGATAGAAATAGAAGATAGGAAACATACTTAGGGTCGTTGTTTCGTAAGAAGAAGAGGAGCGGCAGTGGCGGCGGCTTCGCGTGGTGCAGACCGCCGGATGCGAGGAGCGAGGAGCGAGGAGCGAGGAGCGGATGCGAGGAGCGAGGAGCGGCTGTGAGGAGCGAGGAGCGGCTGTGAGGAGCGAGGAGCCAGACCGCCGGATCCAGGGGAGATGGAGGCGAGGAGCGAGGAGCGAGGAAGTTCTGTAAAGTGGCGTGGGGACGAAGTGAAAGTGCGATGGGAGGTTTAATCGACTATAATAAAGAACCGCCTATTAGAAAAATTAGTGGATTATGATAAAATAATGGTTTAGAAACCGCCATTAATAAAACATATAATCGTGCATGAAGAAACCGCCATTAATAAAACATATAATAATGGATTAGAAACCGCCATTAATAAAACATATAATCGTGGATGCAGACGGAGGTATCTTATATAATGCATTCGGTTTGATTTAGAAACCGCCTAAAATGAGTGGTTCAGATTTATAATGAGTGGTTGAGACAACGAGTGGTTCGGATTTTTTTTTCCTTTATTTTAGTTGTCTATTATGAGTGGTTCAGATTTAATAATCCTAAGCATCCAATGGTGTGAAGTGAAAGTACGGTAAGAGCGGAGATGTTAGTATATTTTCTTATATAATAAAGATATATGTATGTATATATATGTATATACGAGCAGTCGTGCACGGGGGACCCCGTGCGGGTGGCGACATTTATCGTGGTGGCGACATTTGTCGTTGTGGCGACATTGGTCGTTGTGGCGACATTGATCGTTGAGGCGACATTGGTCGTGGGGGCGACATTGGTCGTGGGGGCGACATTGGTCTTGGGGGCGACATTGGTCGTCGGGGCGACATTGGTCGTCGGGGCGACATTGGTCGTGGGGGCTACATTGGTCGTGGGGGGGACATTGGTCGTGGGGGGGACATTGGTCGTGGGGGCGACATTGGTCGTGGGGGCGACATTGGTCGTGGGGGCGACATTTCTCGTGGTGGCGACATTTGTCGTGGGGGGCGACATTGGTCGTGAGGGCGACATTGGTCGTGGGGGCGACATGAAGTAGTTTATCTTGTATGTAAGTACTATTTAACGTGCTCGTTGATGTGTAATCTTCATCGAAGTCAAAGGCCTCCCCCTTTTACGTTGGACTGTCCCACCCCTAACGACCCTCGACGATGAAGGCTCACCTTGGTTTTGGTCTTCCATCTACATGTGCTTGAAATAAATGATTATACATACACAGGCAAAGCTTTGCTACTGCTCCCAGCACTGTTTGCAAACAGCAGCTGCAGCTTGCAAATTACGCTGCTCATGGCAGAGCAGCATTATTTGTAAACTGCTCCTATAATTTGCAGAATCTCCGGGTGCACTTCACTTATATGCATTGCATAGAAGGTCTTCTTTATCCTCAGGCTTTAGAAACTATATAGGATTTTTATTTTTCCCAAACCTCGGGCTTCAGAAAAGTTAAATCTATACTTATGTTCCCTTATATTTATGTTCGCAATTATGTTCCCTTATATTTATGTGTGTTTACGTTGGACAGTCCCGCCTCTGTTTTCCCTCGATGACGATGGCTCACATTAGTTTTGGTCAGTCATCTACATGTGTTTGAACCGTACAACATATTGATATATTTTCCATGATAAAAAAACCTATAGCTGAATCAAAAACTAAACTTCTTCAGATTATAAGTCAAACTAAACCGTTTGATGCTGGAGGTTACTCAAATTCTGTTTTAGGAAAAATTGGGAAGCATCAATTTATGAACTTCATTAAAAAACATCATTATTTTTGCTGTATCATCAATCTATCTACATTAAATTGAGAATCATTATTATTTCCGAACTTAATCAATTGCTAATACAAATCATCAATATTGCTGAAACAAATCATTATTATTTTTGCTAAAACAGAAATTATTATTTCACAACCAATCTGATTCAGCATGCTTTAAACCTTAAATAAAATAAAAGGTAATTTTTCCTTCGCTTATATTGCTCCAGCGGGAAGGAGTTTAGGAGCTGACCTGGAGGGAGCTTAGGAGGTGTAGTAGCGCAAGGAGGAGTGAGGAGGAGCTGATGCAGAGTATCCACCGAGGAGGAAGCTGTGTCTATAACAAAAATCAAAATGTTCAGTCCAGCAAATGATTAACTGAATAGTAGTATAATTTTATCAGTCTTGAGAGAAGAAAATATATTTTAAAAAAACTTGAGACTCATCGAATGAAATTGGGAAGAAATGCAAAATGGAGCTCAATTGAAGCTTTTAATAATAAATACTCTCTTCAACGCAAGAAAGAAGCTTTTAAAAGAAAAAAATAGCAACAGTTTTTATTAAAGGAATGCAAATTTCTAAGGTAGTAGCAATGACACGGATTATCTAATATACAAAAATGGCATAGACAAAAGGAAAGAGCTCTACTCTGAAGAAATTGTTCTTTTGCTCTTTTCCAGCTTTAAATCGGACTCATAGCAATGAAAAAGAACAGTGACTTCAAAATTACACATTTAAAGTAATCTTTCATCAAATAACTTGGACCATCCTCTACAAAGAACTTTGACAAACCAAATTGGTGTATAATCTCTAAAATGATGGTCTGCAAACCAAAGAGGAAGCCTATTGACTAACTTGGCCTAACCTCCAGGTATATTCTCAATCTTATCAGTTTTTATGGAGAACATGAAGTTTCTAGCAGTTGAACTTAGATAAGTTGAGTTCTATCCTTATTTTGTGCTTTGGTGAACACTTGGGAACTATTTCTATATACTTGATCATTCCCTAAAATATGAATTACTGTCGATCGAAGGAGAAATAGATGAAGTTATTACCTAAAGTGTAAAAATCCCTAGAAAAGCAAAATTGTGGTTTGCATGACAACGGTTATGATTGCACAGAACTCCCGTTAATGATTTCAAATAATACAGTTAAGATTGCTTCTACTGTTATGCTTATGTTCTATGGAGTTCTATGGAGTTCTATGCACAGAAGTTAAGATTGTTTCTACTGTTATGCTTATTTTCTATGGAGTTCTGTGCACAAAATATGCTCAAAATGCAGTTATTTTACAGAGGAGGAAAACTCCATAGGAAATAAGATATTATGTGCTTAATTCATAGAAAATGACTTTGCAATCGCAGAAATCCATAAAATGGACATAGAAATGCACAAATCCATATATTGTTTTTCTTTGTATTTCCACGATTGCACAGAAGCTCAGAATATGCTCATTTTCTATGGTTTAGGCTTCACAGATTGATTAGGAGTGTTTCGTAAATAAAGTTCAATACAACCTGAAAGATCATTCATATTAGTTCCATCATTTTCATCTTTCAGATTTCAAATAAAGTTAAATAGAGGAAGCTTCTCCTTGTATAGAAATGCATAGATGAATTTTGCAATCATAACTGTGAAGTTGAGCATACTCTGTGCACACAAATTAGCAAGGAGCTGTGGATAGGATGACTTAAACAGTGACATGTTCTTGCTAATAACTAATTAGCAGAAATCGTTGATGAACGCAGAAAGAAGCTCGAGGAGTGAAGATGAACTCACATAAGACGAAGATGAACACAGAAGATGAAGACAAACACATTAAACCTTCAAGCGCAAAAAATATATTAGATCGAAGGCAAAAAATTAGCATAGAAGTTATAGCTAAAAAATTAGCTCCAGGAGAAGGAAACGGTGGATCGTAAATCCCCCTCCAGGCCTCCAGCTCATCTCCAATTGTTCCCAGTAAATCATGCCAAGAAGAAAGAAATGAATTAAAATCTTCTCACCACCACTTTCCCAAAAATCATCCTGCAACTCTCTTCTAAGAAATCTCATTGCCTAAGAGGAAGCTGCCCAATAATCTAGAATCTCATTACCGACTCACCAAAACCAACCAAAAAGCTTCCAACTTCCCAAAAATGAAATCTTTTCTTTTAAATAATTAAATTACGATTTAGGTCCGAAGGTAAGCCTGCTAACTTAAGAAGGAAGAAGCACCTGAAGGAAGCTCGCAGCAACAGCGGAGGAGGAGGAAGCTTCGGTATTGTGATGGAGGAGGAGCTAATGAGATGAGGCGCTATTGAGGTGAGGCTCTGTTTAGCTGTGGCCAAATGAAGGAAAGCCCTAAGAAAGGAAGAAGCACGCAAAATAAGGAAGAAGCGCCTAGAAAAACGCACCTGAAGGAAGCTTGCAGCAATGGTGGAGCAACGGTGGAGGAGGAGCTTGCCGGAATCGCGATGGAGGAGGAGCGTTGAGGCTCTGTCGAGGAAATTTGAGGCTCTGTCGAGGAGAATTGAAAATGGCACCGTGGAGGAGGTATAGACGATGCTTTCGGCGGAGTTCTGCCGAGGGGAGGTAGGGTGCTTCTTTCGGCAGGTGGCAGTCGAGGAAGACATGAGGCGACAGTAGCGTGCGGGGGAGGAGAAAGCCATGCGGGAGGTGGGCAGAACCAGAGCTGGCGGGAGCATGGGGGCGCGTGTGCAAAAGCTGGCGGGAGTTGCTTTTGCTGGCGGGAGGCAGGAGATCTGATATAATATTATTGAATTAAAGTAGTCTTGGTTGATGTCCAAAAGACCAAAAAACCAAATGTTAGAATTAAAGTAGGTGATTTTATGAGGGTATTTGGTCACAAAAATGTTTCACCATCCATCTTTTTGCCTTCCCTTATATAATAAAGATGTATATATATATATGTGTGTATATATATATATATATTTATATATATGTAGATATATATATATATATGTAGATATATATGTAGATACAGTGGCGGACGCAGAATACATTTTCTGTGTGGGCGGAGTGCTAATTCATTTGAAAATTTTAATTATCAAATATAAAACAAATATTGTCAATTTTTGTATATTATTTTCATAATTTAATTTTTTTATATAATTTGTGTAAATATATAGAATTTATATTTATATTTTTCAAAAAAATAATAGAATGTCTAGATATAAAAAAAATCTACAAATTTAATGAATTTTTTTATAATATATTTCTTTAATTATATAAAATATATCTACATTTTTAATAATTTTTGTTGTCTAAATTTTGCATTTTGGCAAAAATATCAAAATTTTGATATTGTGAGGATTTGAACTCAAGACCTCTCACAAAATTTTAATAATCTTAACATGAAGTCAAAAACAACTATGTCAAGTGTACAACCCTTATTTTCCGAGGGTAGGACCCACTCAAGGCCACGTAGGCAGAGGTCAAAGTCAAAGAAGCAGACAAATCAACCAGCAGGAGCAAAAGTGGACTTGGTGAGTATTGGCTAAATACTCGCCAGATGGGCGACTATGGTCGAAGATACGTACCGAGTATCCCGTATGCCGCCCCAGGTGCCCGGCAAGCCACAGAAGACCTGCGCGAGTATTGGCCCGGCTTGTGCGAGCAGCAACTAATACTCGCCAGATGGACGACTATGGTCGGAGATACATGCCGAGTATCCCGTATGTCGCCAGGTTAGGGCTAGGCTATAAAAACCCCCCATACCCCTTGGTTGCCTATAAATAGGACCCAGGGGTACTTGGATTGGCACCTGTGCTTGAGCTTCTGGATCCCGATTTCCGAATTCTCGAGCCCGTCACCCCTACTTGCTAGCCAAGCCGGTGCCTTCCTCGTACCCTGCTCGGCCATTCTTGGTTGTGGAGGGGAAGACTCCTTTGAGCTTCCGGGTACGTGGTGGGACCTCCCTGCCGCAGCACCTGGGGTCCTGTTGTTGCTCTCCTAGCTTCCTCGTAGTCGCCAGCTTGATCATCTCGTCGGACAGCTGGGCAAGTAGCCTCCGGCTACAAAGGTCCGAATTTTGAGGTCAGGATTTTCCTGGCGTCAACACTTTGGTGCGGTGAGCGTGGACCGCAGCCAGAGGGAGAAAACCTAGTAGGAAGACAAGATGGTCGTAGAAGGCGACCACGAGGAAGTGGTCGGCAACTCGTCAGGAACTGGCAGGTTCGTGACGATGGAAGTTTTTGAAGCATTCGCCCAGCGCATGAAGGGGCTATGCGAGCAGTGTTCCAGCAGGGTGCGGAGGTCACGACGACCTCGCCTAATCGCCCGGTGCTGACCGAGGGCGAGGATCGCACCCATCGCGCGGGCAAGGAACACGTCGATCCGGAGCCCGAGCGACCAAGGAGGTCGCAGCCCTTCCTGCAATCCTCGCAAGGAATTCGCTTCCGCGAGGTGGAACAGCAGGCGAGATATCAGGATACTCGGCCTTATGGCGAGTATGGCCATGATACTCGCTAGCTTGAAGACCGTCGTCCAGCGAGTGGGAGGAGCCCATTCTGTGAAGACATCCTTGCCGCGCCCGTGCCGGAAGGATTCCGGGATCCTGTGTTGAAATACTACACCGGGAGGGACGACCCTGTTCGTCACATCCAGTGGTTTGAGGATATTATCTCTATCCGAACCATGTCGGATGCGTTTAAGTGCCGGCTATTCGCCTTCACTTTTACGGGGAAAGCCAGGGACTGGTTCCACCAGTTGCCTCTGGGCTCGATCTACTGCTTCGAAGACCTGTGCCGTGGAGTAACGACCCGGTTCGCCATGGCCCAGAAGCTGAAGAAGGAGGCGACAGCTCTGTTCCTTGTGACCCAGAGGCCGAATGAGCCGTTGGGGGCCTATATCGAGCGTTTCCAGGAGGAGGTGTTGCATATCGAGGAGGTGGATCGCACCATCCTGCAGCTGGCCTTGACGTTCGGGATAGGGCAAGGCCTCTTCAAGCTGGAGCTCGGCAGGAACCCTCCCTACTCCTACGACAACCTCATCGTGAGGGCCAACAAGTTCGTTCAGGGGGAGGCTTCCAACCGGGACTTCTTGGCCAACCTAGCGGAGGTGACCAAGGCAGCAGAGGAAGGGAGGGAGAAGGTCCCAGAGAAGAGGAAGAGGGAAGAGCCCTCGAGGGCAGAGAGGAAGAAGCCAGAGCAACGAGAAGAGAGGAGAAGGGAGGAGCCAAGCAGGAACGACGAGAGGCGACTCGTCGTGGCTCCGAAGCGTCGAGAAGAGGAGAGGCGCTATCAGGTTCCGGACAACCGGCCGCCATGGAGGCCGGCTGGATGGCACCAGCGTCAGGATCAGAGGGGGAGATCCCCCGAGAGGAGGCCTTACCACCAGCAGGGAAGGCGAGAGGGAAGGAGAGATGAAGCCATGATGGTTGCCAAGCCTGGGCACCCTCAGGGCAAGAAGAAGAAGAAGAAGAAGCAGCCAAGGAAGGAACATATGGAAGAGGTTCCGCTCTACTGCGACTTCCACCAGGCGGAGGGGCATGCCATGATGGCCTGCCCAGCTTTTTGGGAGGCCAGAAGGAAGCTAGCCGTAGGGGAAGCCGGAGGAGAGCAGCGGAGGATCGAGGCCCCTGCCGAGCCGCAGGCAGGGCAGGCTGCCGTCGTTCGAAGGAGGAACGAGGATCGCGTCGACCGCGGAGGCCGTGGAGAGCTTGGCCAAGGGAGTCGAGGGGGAGGAGGAGTTGGAGTGATCCATGGGGGAGCCGGGCTGGGAGCTTCCCGAAAGGGGAGCCTCCATCAGATCTACCGTCGGAGCGTCGCTTCGACCTCGCAAGCCCCGCCCCCATTAGAGGAGATCACCTTCTCCGAGGAGGACATGCTAGGGAATGAGAATCCCTTCCATGATGCCCTCGTCATCCAGGCCGCAGTGGAAGACTTCACCGTTGATCGAATTCTAGTCGACAATGGTAGCTCCGTGAACGTCATCTTCAAAGAGACGTTCGATGGACTGGGAGTCAGGCCCGACAGAGTTCGAGCAGCAGATGGTCCCCTCTTTGGCTTCTCCGGAGAGAAGAAGGAGGTGGAAGGAGGAGTAGATCTCCTTGTAACCCTCGGTGGCACCTCCATTAACTGTCGATGCGTAATCGTCGATGACCCGAGCTGTTACAAGGCCATCTTCGGGAGGCCACTTCTCAACGCCTTCAAGGCCGTCCCTTCCTCCTACCATCAGTGCTTGAAGTACTGTCAGGGGGATGTTCAGGTGAGGATCAGGAGCGATCCAAGATTCGCCAGAGAGTGCTACCTCAGCGTCGTCAGTACCATCAGCTGGATGGCTGACGCGGAAGAATTCGGGAGGGTGCTGGAGAGCCCAGCTAGGCTGGAGGTAGCCGAGGAAGTCGAAGAGATCGAGGTTCTCTCCGCAGCAGGAGCATTCGGGCTGGTGAAGATCGGCGGGTCCCTGAAGATCGAGGAGAAGATAAGGATGGCGGCGTGTCTTCAAGAGAACGTCGACATCTTTGCTTGGAGCGCAGCAGAGATGCCGGGGATCGATCCTGAGGTCGCTTGTCATCACCTCAATTTGGATCCCGCGACCCAGCCCGTCCGCCAGAGAAAGAGGAAGAATGCCACTATCCTGGCCGAGCCAATCCGGCAGGAGGTGAAAAAGCTGCTAGACGCAGGCTTTGTGTCAGAGATCCAGTATCCAGGCTGGGTCTCAAATGTTGTAATGGTTAAGAAAGTAGGGGGCAGCTGGCGAATGTGTGTAGACTTTTCTTTGATGAATAAAAGCTGTCCGAAGGATTGTTATCCCTTGCCTCGAATCGACGCGCTGGTTGATTCAGCCGTCGGTTTTTCTGTAATGAGCTTTCTTGATGCGTTTTCAGGATACCATCAGATCCGGATGCATCCCCCTGACTGCCGCGATGTTTCCTTCATCACTGATGATGGCTGCTACAGCTACAAAATGATGCCCTTCAGGCTGAATAATGCCGGAGCCACCTATCAGCGGATGATGGATCACATTTTCAAGGAGCAAAAGGGGAGGAACCTGGAGGTGTATGTGGAAGACCTCTTGATTAAAAGCAAGAGCGTCCAAGAACACATTGTGGATCTGGTGGAGACCCTTGCGACGCTAAGGAGGTTCAAAATGAGGTTAAATCCTGCGAAGTGCGTCTTTGGAGCGGGAAGAGGCAAGTTCCTGGGGCATCTCCTTACCCCGGAGGGAGTAGAGCCTAACCCCGACAAGGTTAGGGCGATCCTGGAGATGCCTTCCCCGAAGACAATGAAGGAGGTGCAGAGGTTGACTGGAAGGTTGGCGGGTCTTACCGCTTCCTGTCAAAGGCCGGGGAGAAGTGCTCTCCATTCTTCAGAACACTCCGCAAAACGGAGAATTTTGAGTGGTCCGAAGTATGCGAGAAGGCATTCGTAAAGCTGAAGGAGCAGTTGACTCAGACACCTCTCCTTTAGAGCCCAAAAGAAGGCGAAGACCTGCTCATCTACCTGGGAGTAGGGGCAGAGGCTGTGAGCTCTGTGCTAGTCCGAGAAGAGAGGAAGAAACAGTTACCCATCTACTACGTCAGCCGGGTACTAAAGAAGGCGGAGCTGAAGTATCCAATCCTAGAGAAGCTTGCCTTCGCCTTGGTGGTGTCAGCTCGGAAGCTCCGGCCTTATTTTCAGGCTCACTCCATCCGAGTAGTGACTGATCATCCTCTCCGAAGCATCTTGGAAGGAGTGGAGCATTCAGGGAGATTAGCAAAATGGTCGGTAGAACTCAGCGAGTTCGACATTTCCTTCTCACCCCGGGTGGCGATCAAGGCCCAAGCGGTAGCAGACTTCTTGGCAGACTTCTCGGCAGAAGCAGAGCCAGGGGAAGAGGTGTTCGACCCAATCCCTTGGAAGATGTTTGTTGACGGATCTTCGGGAAGGAACTCTGTGGGAGTGGGCATCGTTCTTGTCAGCCCACAGGGAACGAGTATCGAGCAAGCCGTCGAGATCCTCTTTCCCGTCACAAACAATCAGGCAGAGTACGAGGCCATAGTGGCAGGCTTGCGCCTCGCCAAGGAGCTAGGGATCCGTGATGTTCGGGCCTTTACGGATTCAATGGTGGTCGCGTCGCAGATCAGAGGGGAGTTCGAAGTGCGCGACACCATCCTACAGAAGTACTTGGTGAAGGTCAAGGGATTGATTGGAGGCTTTCAGTCGTTCTTCGTCGAGCACGTCCTGAGAGAGGAAAACTCGGCGGCGGATCGTTTGGCCAAGTATGGGCTAAGAGATGGGGGAAACATCACCGAGCTGTTCTGGCCGTCCATCGAAGAAGGGGAGATGATGGAGATCGAGCAGCGCCCCTCATGGACGGATCCTTTTGTGGCATTCCTTGCCACCGGTCAGCTTCCAGCAAGTGAAGGGGATCAGAGAAGGTTTCGGTACAAAGCGGCGTACTATCTTTTGCAGGATGGGGAGTTGTACTGTAAAACCATCTCGGGCCCCCTAGCCAGGTGTATCTCTGAAGACGAAGTACCCCGGGTGTTGGAAGAGATCCACTCGGGAGAGTGTGGAAGTCATTCTGGGACTCGCACTTTAGAGCAGAGGGTCTTGAGGCACGGCTACTTCTGGCCTACTATCCGGAAGGATGCTGAGATCTTCTCGAAGAAGTGCCAGAAGTGCCAGCTCTTCGCCCCCCTCCAGTTGCAGCCAGCCCAGCAGCTCCGATTAATCACCGCCCCATGGCCGTTCGCCATTTGGGGAATGGATTTGATTGGCCCTTTCCCCCTAGCTAGTGGTCAGAGGAAGTTCATTCTCGTCATGATCGACTACTTCTCCAAGTGGATCGAGGCCAAAGCTTTGGCCAAGACCACCTCTCAAGTCGTGAAGAACTTCATTTGGGGGGAGATCGTCTGTAGGTTTGGGATTCCTCTCGCCATCGTCACCGACAACGGTCCTCAGTTTGCCAGCTTGGAGCTGGAAGATTTCTGCAGACAGCTGGGAACTGATCTTCGATTCGCCTCCGTGCATCACCCGAGGAGCAATGGCCAAGTGAAGGCCGCCAACAAGCTGATCATCAACCTGCTGAAGAAAAAGGTGGAGAACCTGAGAGGTAACTGGGCGGACCAGCTCTCCTCGGTTCTGTGGGCTTTGAGGACCACTCCTAGCTCAGCTACCGGGGAGACACCGTTCAAGCTCTCTCACGGATCAGAAGCTCTCATCCCAGTAGAGTTTGAAGTCAGAAGTCCAAGGGTGATCGCCGCCGAGGGCGGAAGTGAGGGATGGCGACTAGAGAATGAGGAGGCTCAGAAGCTATCTCTCGACTACATCGAAGAACTTAGAGATTTAGCTTCCGCCAGGCAAGAGGAGATCAAGCGACGAATGGCGAGGCATTTCGATAAAAATGTTCGCCTCAAGCACTTCCAAGAAGGTGACCTGGTCCTGAAAAAGGTAGACGCGGCGGGATGATCAGCGGCCATCGGAAAGCTCCATCCAAACTGGGAAGGGCCCTTCATCATCAACGAGTCACTCCTAACCGGAGGATACCGTCTGCAGAACCAGGAAGGAGAGCTGCTTGGGAATACTTGGAGCGGTGATGACCTGAAAAGGTTCTACCCCTAAGGGGGAATGTGTATGTCTCACCCTTGTAATCCTTGTTGATTTATACATAAAACCCTTCCTCTCCCTGAAACACGGGACTGGGAAGCTTTTTTCTGTCACAGCAAGAATCTTCAGAGAAGAGAAAAGAAAGGTTGGAAAATGAGCCTCCGACTTAATCCTCGTAAAACCCCAGAACGGATGGTGGGACAGTGCCTCGGTTCAGCAATCCTCTAAGACCAAGCCTCTGCATTGACGGTCGAGATCAGCTCCCCCCTTGCATGTTGGCCATGGTTCGTATCGATTGCACTTCTCATTCGACTGGAGAGATTACAGGGAAGAAGTCTGGACGCCGACCTTCCGATCGGGCAAAGAAGTGATCAATTTAAACCAGCTCGCTTCAAAGCGTCTTGTTTCCAGCTTTTCCTCTGATTGTGTGAGTTATTGTGCTTAAGTGTGCTAAAACTCCCCTTAAAATGGTTGAGCAGCAGGAAACAGGTTTGGTCGGCATTCATCATCCAAGTAGGAGGGAACCTCGGGACGGTGTGTTCTCATGGAACTCCCCGACTGTCATTCCCTACCGGACGATCTGCTCGTCGATCTCCGTCACCACCAGTTGGGAAACGAGCCTCCGACTTGAACCTCGTAAAACCCCGGAACGGATGATGGGACAGTGCCTCGGTTCAGCAACCCTCTAAGACCAAGCCTCTACATTGACGGTCGAGATCAGCTCCCCCTTGCAAGTTGGCCACGGTTCGTATCGACTGCGCTTCTCATTCGACTGGAGGGATTACCAGGAGGAAGTCTGGACGCCGATAGCCCAACTTGAAAGAAGGAGGTGACCGATTCGACCGACCAAAAGACAAAGGCATCCAAGCGTCCAAGTCAACGGAGGCCTTGGGAATGTGTGTCCCTGGGGGACCTGCCCGGCTGCCATCCCTCACTTGACGTCAGCCTTTGCAGGTAGCAAGCACCCGAGTGACAGGATGAAGGCTGCTGGACGTTGTGTTCCCGTGGAACCGGTCCGGCGGCCTTTCCATGCTTAACGTCATCCTTCGAAGACATCAAGCATCTAAAGTAAGAGGAAACCACGGGACGGTGTGTCCCTATGGGACCTGCCCGGCTGCCGTTCCTTACTTGATATCATTCTCCGTTGACACCAGGTTTTCAAATAGGAAGGAGGCCTCGGGATGATATCACCCCGGGCCTCCCCGACTGCTAAACCCTACTTCTTCCTTCCCTTGAAGAGCTCCTTTGATTCTTGCTTAAAATCCTAACGACGCTCTTCACTAGGAGCAAGTCTGCAGGTGCGAGTATGATGGTGCGAGCATGCATTGCGAGTATACAGGTGCGAGCATACATCCTCTCCAAAATCCTAGGAGCCTAGCGAGCACTCAACCTCGCCTCGAGCCTAGGAGCCTAAGCGACATACAAGCAAGGAAGTAAGTACATGAAGAAAGAGGCGAGTAAGACTTGTCAAGTTCCTTTCATTTTTTCAAAAAATGTGTACAAGTTACACGTATATATAAAAAAGGGTGCACAAAAAGGTCGCCGGGCGAGCAAAAAGGGAGCCCAGGCGACTAGGCGACATCCTCGCCTTCTATATCCACATCGGGGTCATCATCGTCATCATCATCGTCATCATCATCGTCATCGTCGTCCTCATCATCTTCATCCTCGGCATCGCTAGGCTGCGGCGAGGATGCTCGCAAGGGGGAGGAAGACTCTTTGGCGAGCAGTGCCGGAATGAGGTCCCCCACTGTCAATCCCATAGCTTCTGGCTTCAGAAGATCGTCTGCCTTCATCTAGTTCAGGATGACCTCCCCCGTTGCTCGCGCGATCTCCCGGCGAATATAAGGCATGTCGTCGCCGTGCATCCTTATGCGCTTGCCCCTAGGAATGGCCGCCTCTGCCGGTTGCTGCTCGGCAGGCCGAGTTTCCAACTCGGCGATACGGATCTGGGCGACCTCCAGGGCCGAGCGAGTATCCTCCAACTCCTTCTCAGCCTGGGACAATCTCTTCGCTGATTCCAGCTCGGCAGCCTGCAGAAGGTAAAAAGGGAAAGGTAAGTTTGACAGCTTGCAAGGTGGCGAGTATCTTAGTAACAATCAAAGACGCAAAGGCGAGTACCTCGAACTCCTTGATCCGGAGCGCGAGGGCGATCAGCTTCGGACCCTGCACCTTGATCGCCTGCTCGTACTCAAGTAGTCGCCTTGCTGTTGCGTGAGCCAGCTCGGCTGACCGCAAGAGGGAGCGCGAGGTCTGGTGCGCCAGATCCTCGGTAGTTGTGTCCTGCAGGACTTCGGCGTCCGCGCGACCATAGAGGACGTAGGTCACGTCGAAGGCCTCCCCCTTGTCCTCCCACTCATCCGACCAGGCGGGGAGGTTAGAGCTGAGGGTCACCTCGTGCGCGCGCTCAGCCCAGGTCACCAATGAGCGACCATAGGCATCCTCGCTGCGGGTGCCCTCATTGAAGAGCGGATGGTCGCTCGGCTCGCCAGCCTCCGAAGGATCCGCCTTCTTGCCCAGATCCCTGTGGGCGACTTCCTTCTTCCTCCTCTTGGGCTCAGAAGCCTTAGCATTGCCCGTTCGCTTCTTGGAGGTCCCGGCCTCATCGCCGGCGACCTTGGGATTGTCGCCCCTTGGCGACAAGACGATTGGGGAGGAGCCCCCAACCTCGCGTGTCGAGGTTCCCGCACCCCCTTGGGTGGCAGCCGTCGCCTTCACCGCGGGAGAAAGAGCGTCGCACGGAAGAGTTTGCACACCTGCAAACAAGGAGACCAGAAATTAGTCGCCTAAATCAAGGCTCAAGTGCGAGTATGGCTGATGCTCGCGCAAAAAGTACCTTCCCCTAGGCGAACTTCCGTGAGCTCGTCTACTCGCCTCCTCCAGAATATCACATCGAAGCGACGATGCCTGAAGAAATCGAGCAGTTTCTCCTGACCGTCCTTCAAGAAGGGGACGGTGAAGACATTCTCCGACGGCTGGAGGGGCGAGCTGGAGATGCCCGCGAAGTCGCCTTCGATGGCGACTAGTCGCTCCACCCAGCGATGGTTCTTGTTGGAAGTGCCCGCCAGAGTGCAGACATGGCTGCACAGGAAGATGACGCCTCGCCGGTCGCCATGATCGAGAATACTCGCCTAAAGACCGCAAGGTCAAAGACGATATTCTGTTCCCGCAGGAAGCACAAGAATCCCATGATCATCGCCACTCCGTTGGGATTGATCTGGGCAGGGACTATCCCATAGAAGCCGAGTATCTGGCGGAACTCGGGCCATAAGGGAAGTCGCAGGCCGACCTCGAAATGCCGGATGGGGAAGATCATCGCCAGGGGCGAGGAGGTGTTTAGTCGCTCAGACTAGCGAGGAAGCCTGGCGACATACCCCGGAGTTGCGAACTTGGCGTTGAAATCGTCCAAGTCCTTCTGCTGGGTAATCGGCTTCTTGAAGATGTTCTCCTCGAAGTTCTTCGCATGATTTGCTCGCCTAATGGTCGCCTCGTCAGTCATTTTGGGAAGGAAGGAAAGGGAGCGAGTATGGAAGAAGGGCGAAGAGAAGAAGTTTGGAAGGTAGTCGCTCAAGGAGCTAGAGATCGCCGAAAGCGTATTTAAGACTCACCCACCCCCCCTATTTATAGTAGTCGGGTAGCCTGGCTTGTCGAACACGACTCCGCGAGCACGACTAGGGGTGGCGAGTATTGAAGGGAGACGCCAAAGGCTCAGAGCGCGTCAACTGCCGACCTTCAGCTAGCGAGTACCTGCATCACAGAAACACGAAGAAACTCACCAGGATGCAGGCGACATTCAACATATGCTCGGCAAACAGCAGAAAGAAGATAGAAAAAATCCAAACAATAACAGATAAAATAAAGCAAGACAAGAATGAAAGGCGAGTATTCAATTACTCGGCAAATCAATACTACTTCAAATAATAAACTGTTCAGAGATACAAAGCATGCTCGCCAGGAGCTACAAGATACAAAGAAGAAGAAACTGAAGAAAGGGCAACAGCTAGGGTTGCGCTTGAGTGGTCGCCTGGGGATCCTGAGGTTGAGGATGTCGTCCGACCCAGCCCATGCTGCGAGCACGCTTGAAATGCTCGGAGGCCACAGACATAGTGTTGGAAATTGTATTCACAATTACCTTGATTTGTGAGAAGTCACCCTTAAACTAAGATTGAATTGCTTTTGTATTTGATATGCTTTTCTAGTATTGTCTTGCAGATTATCATTGCTAAGTGTAAATCAATGTCAGGTCACAATGGGTCTGCAAACACAGTTTCATACAATGTAATCCCTCATTATATGAAACATGGTGATGACTCATGTGTGATCTCTCTATTGTGGTACACTTTATTTTCAAGACTATTGAAGACATTGGAGTGCGGTTGCAGCAAGTGTTCAAGAGAAGAAAAGAAAATTGTTGAAAACAATTTTTCTAAGGATATGTCTCGAGAGATCATGCATGTCTCGAGAGTTCTGACATGTCTCGAGAGGCAAGTTCCTTTGAATCTCGGTATTTCTGTTCTTGATATCTCGAGAGATCAAGCATGTCTCGAAAGTCCTTTTTACCAAAATCTTTGTAATGTCTCGAGAGATCATCGAGTTCTCGAGACATCTCTTTCCTGCTCTCTTTGCTTCATATTTCGAGAGATCCGTCAGTTCTCGATACATTAACCTTTTGTTCTTTCATCCTCAGTTCTCGAGAGATCCCTTATGTCTCGAGAGAACCATTATGTCTCGAGAATTCTGTCCGTTTTTCTCTAATTTGTTTTCTCGGTTCTTGACGGTTTGTAAACGTTCCTTCCCGATCCTAACGGCTATATGGAGTGCATTTAAGGCCGATTTAACCCTTAATTGCTTCCCTCTATATATATGATCGCTCTTGGGTTATTTACAACAAGTTTTTCGAATCTTTCTAAACCCTAGTCTCTCTCCCGATCAAAAAGAACGAGAAAAACGCCGCCTCGCCGTCGCCTACGATTGGAGATCGATCTACTCATTTGAGTTGCTGATTTCTATCAAAGAAGGATTCGATCGATCCGTGTTCTGTTTCTACAATCTCTATTGGATCGTTTCGGATTGCCAAAGACAGATTTGAAGGATCGTTGTTCCTCCTCTTTGTTCTCAAAAGCCATTCAAGAAGAAGGAAGAAAACGCCTCTGTTATTTAGATCTGGTATCATTTTATTCAAAACCTTTTATCATCTTTGTAGGAGTTGTTATCTCCGAGTTGTAGGAGAAGTTTTTCTCCGAGTTGTAAGAGAGGTTCTCTCTGAGATTGTAGGAGTTTGACTCCGAGTTTGTAGGATCATTCTGATCCGAGTTTTAGTTAGTAGTCAAGTCTAGCTGTGGTGCTAGATTGGCGAGGCCGGCAGTGGAGTACCCAAGTACGGGGAACCACTATAAATTCCTGGTGTTATCTGTGGCTGTGATCTATTTTGTGTGCTGTGCTTTACGTTTAATTTTTAATTCCGCAAAAGACGTAGAGATCACCTATTCACCCCCCTCTAGGTGATTTAGGTAGGCAACTAGATACTTCAATTGGTATCAGAGGTAGGTTGTTCGTTGCTAGGTTAACACCTTGAACGGGATCCATCCTTCTAGTTGCTAGCAAGCCATGGATAGAGTCAAGGAATCCTCTCTGAAACTGCCCATCTGCACTAAGGCCAACTTTCCTATGTGGAAGGAAAGAGTCCGTTTTATATGGAAGCTGCAGATCCCAGAATCTTCCAAGTCGTGGAAGAAGGTCCCCATGTGCCAATGACCGCTTCGTCAACAAATCCTACTGTTCAGATACCTAAGAAAATGATGGATTTAACTAAGGATGAGATAGCTCTTGTTGCTCTTGACAAGAAGGCTAAGAACATAATTGCTAGTGCAGTGGACGATTCCATGTTGCAAAACTTAATCCACTGCAAATCAGCCAAAGAGATGTGGACATCCTTAATTGTTCTAATGGAAGGTACTGACGAGGTAAGAGAAGATAGAAGGTCTCTACTTAATCAAGAGTACGAGGCGTTTAAGCAGAATAAGAAGGAGTGCATTGCTGATGCGTACGAGCGATTCTTCAAAATAGTCAATGGTCTGAGGAACTACGACAGGGAGTTCACAAACGGTGAACTAAATGACAAATTCTTGCGTTCCCTAACAAAAGACTGGGATAGCAAAATTGTTGCCATAAGAGAGTTTGGAAAACTGCCAAGTCTAGAACCTCAGAATCTGTTCGGGAAGCTGTTGTCTCATGAATTACAAATGAACATCCGAAAGTCTGAAGAGGATGTCAATCGAGCTTCAAGCAAAGAAATAACATTAGCTTTGAAGGCAGAGAGTTCAAAGAAGAGCAAAGCAGTGACACCAATCAGAGAAAAGGAATCTGATAATGAAGAAGAATCATAAGCCAGCTCCTCCTGTTCCGAACTGTCTGATGGGGAGTTCTCTTTGATTTCCCGTCAGTTTAAGAAACTGCTGAACAAACGAAGGCACATGAACAATAAGCCGTCTTCCTCGGATCATAAACATTCTCGTCGTGATGGCGACTATCACAGGAAGGGCTCAAGCAATAATGACAGGTACAAATCGAAACAGAACAAACATTTTTCTTCTGACATTATTTGCTACTGTTGTAATAAGCCAGGGCACATAATTGCTGAGTGTCCCTACAAGAAGAAAGAAGGTGGAAGAAAAGAAGACAAGAAATCCACTCACGGAAAGAAGAAATCAGATAGAAGTTTCGTCGCTAAGAAAGCCAAAACTCTGAGCGACAGTGACTCCGATGAGTCGAGTGATGAAGAAGAAGCTTACTTCGGACTGATGGCCATGTCTGATGATGAAGAAGCACCCCCGTACACCGGAAAGGTAAATGATCACACTATCCTATCTGATTCTGATTATGCTTCGGCTGAACAAAAGGATAACCCCACAGACGATGAATCTGAGCTCATGTCTCAATATACCAAAATGCTCCAGAGCTTTGACAAGTGCCGAAAGGTTGTCAAAACTCAGGGTAAGGAGATCATGGCTCTCAAGGAGGTGGAATCTAACTTGAGAAAAGAAGTTGAAGAACTTTCTTCTCTCAAAGAGGAAGTCCAAACCTTGAAAGACAAGATCAAAAGCTCGGAAGAGACTCTTGCCTTGAGAGATCATTCGATAAATGTCTTGGAGGAACAGCTTGCGGCTGAGAAGAAGTTGGTTGAAGCATTCTCTCAACTTAAAACTGTTCTGCCAATTATTAATACTTTTACCACTAAGGCAAAAGGTAGCGGTATAGGGCATGAAGCTAGTACTAGCAATTCTTCTAAAAACACAATTGCTAAGAAGAATGGTTTGGCTGCTAAGAAAGCTACCACCAAAGAAAAAGGAAAAGCTCATCAAGAGCCTGTAGCATTCAAGAGAGTTATATTCCCTACGAATGCTTATGATATGGAGAGTTCCTATGGTCATTTCACACGACCAATCCCTTTTAAGCCTGTGAATGATCATAAGGAATGGGCTCCTCCCCGAAACTTTGGTGATAGTGCTTTCCAAGCACCTTATCAAGAGATTAATCGGAAAGGGTACGGTCCGTTTGTTCATGGTCCGAGCGCTAAGAAAGCACCAAAAGTAAAGGCTGTTGCACCAAAGCCGAAGAAGACAGTACCACCTTGTGTGTGCTGCCCCCATGAGGCGTCCTCATCTAGAAGGACTGCTCCTGCAAGAGCTAACGTTCAAAAAGTTAAGCAGGAGAGTGTAAAAAGAAGGTACAACAGATTCGACTGTTGGTGCTGCGGCAAAATTGGTCACTTTGCCATTGATTGTTGGTTCAACACAACGTATACTAGGAGACCACAAGTGAACGTTGCAAGGCAGACCACTCGCAATGTTAACATTCATCGGGGTGCTCAACTGACAAGGGACCAAGGACCCAAATCTGTTTGGGCTCCTAAGGCAAAATAATCTGTTTTTGCAGGTATGTCCAAAGGCCAATAAAAATCCTATCTGGTACTTGGACAGTGGATGCTCTCGGCATATGACCGGGACAAGAAGCCTTTTACAAAACTTCATTCCAGTTGCGAACGGTCCAAAAGTTATTTTTGGCGGTTCAGACAAAGGAATAACTAAAGGCTATGGTATGATTTCTAATGGTAATGTATCGTTTTCCGATGTAGCTTATGTGGAAGGATTACAACATAATCTGATAAGCATAAGTCAACTTTGTGCTAAAGGATACATTGTTAATTTTCATAAAGATAAGTGTTTGATAAAGTCGGCTGAAAATCATGAAACGATTTTATCAGGCACTCGCTGTAGAAACATATTTTGTTTAAATTTTCTTTGTATATCATCTTCTACACCCGTGTGTCTTTTAGCTAAAGATAGTGCATCTCTTGTTGATCAATGGCATAAGAGATTAGCACATATAAATCTCAAAACTATTAATAAATTGTTTTCTCAAAACTTAGTGCGCGATGCACCAGATGTTAAGTGCGTTAAAGATAGACCTTGTCATGCATGTGTAAAAGGCAAGCAAACAATGGCTACCTTTAAGAGCATTATTGGCAAAGATTCAACCAGGTGTTTGTACCTGCTCCATATGGATTTGTTTGGTCCTTTGCAAATTAGGAGTTTAGGAGGAAAGTCTTACACGTTGGTTATTGTGGATGATTACTCTCGTTTTTCCTGGGTATTCTTTCTGAAACACAAGTCAGATACCTTTGACACCTTTACTAGCTTTGTCAGGCAAGTCCAGAATGAATTTAACTGTTCGGTGGTCAAAATCAGAAGTGACCATGGTACAGAATTTGAATCTGGAGCCATGACAGAATTTTGTGAAAGCCTTGGTATCTTTCATGAGTTTTCCTCTCCTCGAACCCCACAACAAAATGGAGTAGCTGAGAGAAAGAATAGAACACTTATTGAGGCTTGCAGAACCATGTTGAGTGACTCTTCACTACCTGAATATTTCTGGGCTGAAGCTGTCAATACTGCATGCCATGTGCAAAACATAGCACTCATAAACAAAAACCATGAAAAGACTCCTTATGAACTTCTAAAAGGCAAGAAACCGACCATTTCTTACTTTCGAATCTTTGGTAGTAAATGCTTTGTGCTAAACAATGGAAAGCATTACAAAACTAAGTTTAGTGAAAAGAGTTTTGAAGGTACTTTTGTAGGTTATAGCAGCCATAGTAGGGCATATAGAGTTTTTAACAAGAAAACCCTAGTGGTAGAAGAATCTATTAATGTTGTATTTGATGAGACGAGCATGCTACAAGGCAGCTCCTCTAGGATTTCTTCTGTAGACACAGGTTCAAAGCTGCAGGACTTAAGCTTGGATCAGCCAGTTGAAGAAAATTCTCAAAACTTCATCAAGATTCCCCCAATAACTACCTATGAAGAAGATCATCCTGATGAAGAGCCAATCCAAGTGGAGGAAGATACTCCAACAGTAGAAGAAACTCCTATTGGTTCAAATCATGCAAGGAACCTCGAGCTACGACACATGAGGGATCATCCAGTTGATCAAATCATAGGAGATCCTCATGAAGGAATAAGAACAAGACGAGGTACCATTAACGAGAATATGCATTTGAGTTTTCTTTCGCAGGTCGAACCAAAGAAATTCCAAGAGGCAAATGAAGATCCATCTTGGATAATTGCTATGGAAGAAGAATTAAATCAATTCAAACGCTGTAAGGTATGGACACTTGTTCCAAAACCCAAAGACAAAAATGTCATTGGAACAAAGTGGGTGTATAGAAACAAGCTGGATGAAGAAGGAACAATCATAAATAACAAAGCCAGACTTGTAGCTAAAGGATACAGACAAGAGGAAGGTATCGACTTCGATCAGACGTACGCTCCAGTAGCAAGGCTCGAAGCGATCAGACTCTTCCTTGCTTATGCTGCTTTCAAGGGTTTCACCGTATATCAAATGGATGTCAAATCCGCTTTCCTAAACGGAGACATTAAAGAGGAAGTATACGTTGAACAACCCCCATGTTTTGTTAATCCTGATCATCCCAATCATGTTTATTTATTACAAAAAGCTTTATATGGTTTGAAACAAGCTCCTCGAGCTTGGTATGAGACGCTATCTAACTTTCTTCTTGAGAACAAATTCACAAGAGGAAAGATAGATAAAACATTATTTCTTAGGGAAGTAAAAGGCAAGATTTTGCTAGTGCAAATCTATGTCGATGACATCATATTTGGTTCTACGGACAATAACCTCTGCAAAAAGTTTTCTAAACTTATGCAAGGGAAATTTGAAATGAGCAGTATGGGTGAGCTGAAATATTTCTTAGGACTTCAAGTGAAACAGTCTGAAGATGGAATCTTCATTTCTCAGACAAAGTTCACTAAGGAGTTGATCAAGAAATTTGGAATGGAGAATGCAACCTCTATGAGGACTCCAATGAGCTCAGCTACGTCTCTGGACAAGGATGAGAAAGGGAAACCTTTTGACGAAACCAAGTACAGAAGCATAATTGGCTCTTTGCTCTACCTTACTGCCAGTAGACCTGATATAATGTTCTCTACATGTGTATGTGCTAGATATCAGGTGAACTCTAAGGAATCTCATTACACTGCTGCAAAGCGAATTTTGAGATACCTTAAAGGCACACCAAATCTTGGCTTATGGTACCCAAGAAGTAATGATAGCTAACTAATTGGTTTTTCAGATGCAGACTTTGCAGGTAGCAAAGACGACAGGAAAAGCACTTCCGGGACGTGTCAATTCCTCGGAAGGAGACTTATTTCCTGGAGTAGCAAGAAGCAGAATTGTGTTGCAATATCAACCGCCGAGTCAGAATACATTTCTGCTGGCAGTTGTTGCGCACAACTTCTATGGATAAGAAATCAACTTCAAGACTACAACATGAAGATCAAAGACATTCCTATGTTTTGCGACTCTTCCAGTGCAATTGCTATCGCAAATAATCCAGTCTCTCACAGTCGGACAAAGCACATCGAGCTACGATATCACTTTATCCGGGAGCATGTGGAGATGGGTGACATAAATCTGAGTTATGTTCCCACAGATAAGCAAGTTGCAGACATATTCACGAAGCCACTGGATGAGACTAAGTTCTCTTTCTTCAAGACAGAACTTGGAATGCTCAACATGGAGCAATGATCACATCAACCAAAACCATGAAGACCTGAAGACTTTACAAATCCAGAAAATCTCCAGGGAAGTTCAAGTTTTCAGATGATTTTCTCAAAATCAGATATATATCTCGAGAACCACATGTTGTCTCGGGAACTTTCTCTTTTCTCGGAAACATAAATCACTTTAAGTCTCGACAACATCCAAAGAACTTCTGGGATTTCTCGAGACAGGCTAGTTTTCTCGAGACAAGTTCAAGATCTCGAGATATGGTGATGTCTCGAGATACGGGTTATCACTCGAGACATCAATGAAGGAAATAACTTGCTGAAACTCTTGAGTTCTCGAGACATAACCGATGTCTCGAGACATAGTTTTTTTTTTAACTCCAAACGTCAGGTACGCGTTGTTTCCTTTTATATTTTTCTTCAAAATGTCACTTTAACGTCAAATCAAAATCATATATATATATAAAATCGAAAACTTGATGTTCACGAAATCCATTTCCGAGACCTCCCCGACCTTTCGACTTTCTCTCGAGCGGCGACAGTTCGCGACAGATCTCTGTGCTTCGGTGGTTCTCGGTGGCTCTCGACTCTTCATCTTCTTCGTTTGACAGTTCTCTACCTCTTGCTTCAATGGCACCTACTCCTCATCCAAAAATTGGAGTCGGCAATGAAGTTGTTCGGTCAGGAATCGCCGGTTTATCCGATGACTTCAAGAATCTTTTCTGTTTGCTTGATGCCGCTGGTCTCTCATTCGTTCTTGAACATCCTTGCCGCGTGCTGTTTGATGAGGTGGAAGAATTCTTTATCAATGTGAAGCCTATCAAGGAAGGGAGGATGTTGGTCTCATTCGTCAAGGGCATTAAGATAAAAATCTCACCTAAGACCCTCGTGAAGTACTTGCATCTATCTGAACTTGATACTGAAGAGGTGCTTGATGACAATGACTGGTTGAGAACAGCAAGGTATTGTGGTCTGGATTCAGATTTTTCTGCAGTGAAGAGGCACAAGATGAATGATGTGGGGAAGCTCCTGGTGGGCATTATCTTAAAAGTTTTATTCTGCAAGACAGGCACACAAGGGCATGTGTCTGAAGAGACTTTTCTATTGATGGCTGGAATTGTGTCAGGGAAAAAGAGAGATTGGGGTAAAATCTTATTCTCCAATATCAAGGCTTGCATTAATTCTCCTAAATTTGCCTGGATCATCTCATTGTTTCTGAATCAGTTCAACCCAGCTATCTTTGACATGTCCAAAGGTACAGTTCTCCATTATCTCAAGAAGATCAATGTCCTCTCCATGCAGAGATGGGACATTCGAATCAAGAAGCCGGGAATGGCCAGTGCTGCTTCTGAGGGGGAGACTCATCAGTCTGCAGTTGCAAGTGAAGCCGAAATTCCAATTCCATCTTCGGAAGGTCAGGTACCCAAAGTTACTTCTTCTCCTCCTCCTCCTCGGATTCGCTCTAAAGCCTCAGGTCGAGCCAAGCTACCAATCCGCTCCAAAGCCAAAGGTCAGCCCTCATCAGCTCCATCAGAACTCATTCCATTAGTGACACAGTCAGATCCTTCAGATTCAGTTCCATCACCACCACCTCCTTCTCCATCAGTTATTGAAGCAGAAACTTCGTTAGCAAATGAGATAGTTTCAGCTGTACTAAAGAATATTCAACAAGAAATATCTGAAGTGCACAGTCCCAGTGGCCAAAGGGCAGGGTCTGGTGCTGATTTTGTTTTTGAAGACGATGATGATGATTCCGTTCATGAATTATCACCTCCCCTAGTACATGTTGAGGGGGAGTCAGAATTAGATACAACCAAGAATGCTCCAGATAAGCTAGGTTGTGAAGAAGAAAATGTGGTTCATTCTCTTGAGATTGAAGAGCTCCCTGATGTTGCCCCTGCTGTTACTCTTCCTTCCTCTCATCTTTCCCCTCCAATCTTTGATGCAGATTCTCTTCTGGGAAAGATTGAAGCTATGCTCAAGAAGCAGAGTGAACAGTTTGAGAACTCTTTGACAACTGTTCACAGGAAGATTGCCTCAGTTGAAAGTGATCTTGGTAGGGAGTTAGCTAAAATCAAATCCAATTATGAAAATCTCTCTGATCTGATGAGCCTAGGAAGCAAGCAAATTGAACATGCAACTGAAGGTATAGACACAGTGTTAGCTCAGACTGTTACACTGACAAAGCTTCAAGACTCAATGTCAGACAAGGCTGAAATAAATACATTCAGGATTGTTGATGAAGTCGGAAACTTCAAAGATGATACTCTCCAAACCCTATCTGTAGAAGTCAGAAAGGGGGAGGACATTATAATGGAAAGAATGATAGACTTAGTGGAAAGCTCTGTGTCAGCCATTCAAAGCTCATGGAAATCACAGTTTGATCAGTTCTCTTCCAAGGTGCTGAAGCAAATTGCTGATATTAATGCTTATTCCTTCAAAACAGCAACGTGGCTTCATAATCAGATTTTTCCTGAGTTAGAAATTGATCCAGATGTTCCTGTTCCTCAGTTTTCTCCAAGGCCAGAAGAACTACTTGGGAAGGCTCCTTTAGTTGTAGATCAATCTGATAGGGCTGGGACCAAAAGAAAAAGAAACCATGGTGAAGGTTCCTCTGCGAGTAGATCTGTTCCGAGTTCTAGCTCTGCAGGCCATAGCAAAGCTTAGGTTGAGAAGGTTCTACCAGAAATCTGGAGCCCAGTCTCAAAAGACATTATTCTTGAATCCTATAAGTTAGTCCATGAAGGCAAAATGAATAGATCTGAATGCTACAGCTCATCTGAATGGGAAAAACATGAGACAGCTCAAAGGAAGAGAAGAATTCATTTCAGGGCTTTTGGTTATAATAATTCTGATGCTCCGGATCCACCTCCGTTTTACCATCCCAAGCCTTATGCTTATTTCTCCAGGCAAGAAGAAAAGAGGAAAAGGAGTTCTTGAAGAATAATGCTGATGCTGACAAGACATATTTTGTTTTGGTTCTGATTTTGTTGAACATCAAGTCTTCTTAACAATTCAATTTAGACATATATATATATATAATTGTTGATTTGATGTTCTCTACTTGTTCATTTTCATATCATTGTGTAGTGTAGCATATTTATTCTATATTGCTGTAATTCAACTTAGTGTATAGGGTTCTGACTTCTACAAATAGGGGGAGATTGTTGGAAATTGTATTCACAATTACCTTGATTTGTGAGAAGTCACCCTTAAACTAAGATTGAATTGCTTTTGTATTTGATATGCTTTTCTAGTATTGTCTTGCAGATTATCATTGCTAAGTGTAAATCAATGTCAGGTCACAATGGGTCTGCAAACACAGTTTCATACAATGTAATCCCTCATTATATGAAACATGGTGATGACTCATGTGTGATCTCTCTATTGGGGTACACTTTATTTTCAAGACTATTGAAGACTTTGGAGTGCGGTTGCAGCAAGTGTTCAAGAGAAGAAAAGAAAATTGTTGAAAACAATTTTTCTAAGGATATGTCTCGAGAGATCATGCATGTCTCGAGAGTTCTGACATGTCTCGAGAGGCAAGTTCCTTTGAATCTCGGTATTTCTGTTCTTGATATCTCGAGAGATCAAGCATGTCTCGAAAGTCCTTTTTACCGAAATCTTTGTAATGTCTCGAGAGATCATCGAGTTCTCGAGACATCTCTTTCCTGCTCTCTTTGCTTCATATTTCGAGAGATCCGTCAGTTCTCGATACATTAACCTTTTGTTCTTTCATCCTCAGTTCTCGAGAGATCCCTTATGTCTCGAGAGAACCATTATGTCTCGAGAATTCTGTCTGTTTTTCTCTAATTTGTTTTCTCGGTTCTTGACGGTTTGTAAACGTTCCTTCCCGATCCTAACGGCTATATGGAGTGCATTTAAGGCCGATTTAACCCTTAATTGCTTCCCTCTATATATATGATCGCTCTTGGGTTGTTTACAATAAGTTTTTCGAATCTTTCTAAACCCTAGTCTCTCTCCCGATCAAAAAGAACGAGAAAAGCGCCGCCTCGCCGTCGCCTACGATTGGAGATCGATCTACTCATTTGAGTTGCTGATTTCTATCAAAGAAGGATTCGATCGATCCGTGTTCTGTTTCTACAATCTCTATTGGATCGTTTCGGATTGCCAAAGACAGATTTGAAGGATCGTTGTTCCTCCTCTTTGTTCTCAAAAGCCATTCAAGAAGAAGGAAGAAAACGTCTATGTTATTTAGATCTGGTATCATTTTATTCAAAACCTTTTATCATCTTTGTAGGAGTTGTTATCTCCGAGTTGTAGGAGAAGTTTTTCTCCGAGTTGTAAGAGAGGTTCTCTCTGAGATTGTAGGAGTTTGACTCCGAGTTTGTAGGATCATTCTGATCCGAGTTTTAGTTAGTAGTCAAGTCTAGCTGTGGTGCTAGATTGGCGAGGCCGGCAGTGGAGTACCCAAGTACGGGGAACCACTATAAATTCCTGGTGTTATCTGTGGCTGTGATCTATTTTGTGTGCTGTGCTTTACGTTTAATTTTTAATTCCGCAAAAGACGTAGAGATCACCTATTCACCCCCCTCTAGGTGATTTAGGTAGGAAACTAGATACTTCACATAGCGTCCTCGCCTTGTCACAGCTGGTCCTCGATCCTCGCCAGCCTCCCCACCGAACCCATGCTCGCGCGCATCCCGACCAGCTCGTCATGATGCAGCTGCTGTCGGTGCTCGATCCGTGCCACCCTGCGCTCCAAGTCGCTGATAGACTGGAGGCGAGCTTTAGTACCCAACAAGCGAGTATCAAACTCCTCCAGCCGGGATACTCGTGCCTCCAAATCAGTCAGGCGGCGGTGAGGGTCATTGGTCGCTAGGCGCTCAACCCGCGACTCCACCTCAGTCAAGCGCCGATGAGGCTCGCAGATCGATAGCCGCTCTATCCTGGACTCCAAGTCCAAAATGGCGCGAGTAGCTTTCTCTTGGTACTCGCGATGGGGGAGCCCAACGGCGTCGATCAGTGCTCCCACGGGAGTATGAGCGCGACCTGCAGAAGAGCAGATGAAGAGTCAGAACTCCAGCAGAATCAAAAGAGCGGTGGCAACTATCCAAAAGCAGCGACCAAGTACCTGGCCGAGGACTACGGGAGCGTCGGCGAGCAGGGCTGCGAGATCGCCGATGAGGAGAAGCCCTTCCTCGGTGCGGGGAGGGAGAGCGATGGACGCCATCTCGGCGAGTAGAATGGCCGCCAGGATGATCCCGGTTGAAGGGCATGTTCCCCCGGCCGCGACCATCTCCTATGCGCCCTCCACCCTTGGGAGCGAAGAAGGCAGAAGACCCTCCAGTCCCGCCCCTGCGCGAGGACTCCCCTTGGTGGGTAGAGGGAGCAGTTGAAGTACAAGGGCGCTGATCGCCCGGAGGAGCCACTGAGGGCGGAAGTCCAGGAGGAGGAGACGGCAGCACGACCCCGGGTAGGTGCGAGCTGCTCGCCGGTTCTGGTCGCAAGGTAGGTGGTGGCGGAGGGGGGTTGATGCTTGAGAGAGGAGCCCCATGCTCGCTCATCGGCCTCTTCTCCACAGAAGAGCTGTGGAGAATCCTCACCGCACGACCACCCCGAGACCCACCCTCAGGCGAGATCATCGAGGATGATCGCAGCGGCAGAACGTCCAAAGGTTCCCCCCGAACCTCGGTACTCGGCGGATCTGAAAACAGAAGCAAAAAGCGTCAGAAATCTCGCCAGGAGTGGTTATTATAGCAGCATAATCTTCAGAACAGCGACTAAAGAGCTCACCTCGCGCAGGAGGAAGGTCCGGTTGGGCTGGAGTTTGGGCCCCAGCCCTACTCGCCTCCGGGGCGACCTCTGCCGAAGGAGGAAGAGGAGCAGGAGCAGGCGAGAGCCCCTCGTGAGAGAGACCCAAATCTTCCAGCAGCTGCAGACGCTGCTCGCTCAGAGGATCGGCGACGTTCTCCATAGTCGCCCCCTTCTTCTCTCTCTTCTTCTTCTTAGCCGCCCTCTTCCTCTTCTTATTAGCAAGGAAGGCGTCTACCTCGGTGTCCATGCGAGAAGGAGGAGTGGGAACGCCGATCAGATTCGCGAGATCAGCCTTGGCCTTTTTGGCAGCCTCAGCAAAAGCTAGCGACATTGTAGGCGAGTGCAGAAAGGTGGTTCCGTCAGAGCCCCCCCCCCCCTATATATAGAGCCCAGACGTCAGCCGGCAAGATTCCGGGTATCTCCCAATACTCGCCCAGACAGAAGCTCGTCGAATAAAGGTTGGATGTTTCTTTCCGAGCAACTATGTTACTCGCAAAGAGAGGGGATTGTGTACAACCCTTATTCTCCGAGGGTAGGACCCACTCAAGGCCACGTAGGCAGAGGTTAAAGTCAAAGAAGCAGACAAATCAACCAGCAGGAGCAAAAGAGGACTTGGCGAGTATTGGCTAAATACTCGCCAGATGGGCGACTATGGTCGAAGATACGTGCCGAGTATCCCGTATGTCGCCCCAGGTGCCCGACAAGCCACAGAAGACCTGCGCGAGTATTGGCCCGGCTTGTGCGAGCAGCAACTAATACTCGCCAGATGGACGACTATGGTCGGAGATACATGCCGAGTATCCCGTATGTCGCCAGGTTAGGGCTGGGCTATAAAAACCCCCCTACCCCTTGGTTGCCTATAAATAGGACCCCAGGGGTACTTGGATTGGCACCTGTGCTTGAGCTTCTGGATCCCGATTTCCGAATTCTCGAGCCCGTCACCCCTGCTTGCTAGCCAAGCCGGTGCCTTCCTCGTACCCTGCTCGGCCATTCTTGGTTGTGGAGGGGAAGACTCCTTTGAGCTTCTGGGTACATGGTGGGACCTCCCTGCCGCAGCACCTGGGGTCCTGTTGTTGCTCTCCTAGCTTCCTCGTAGTCGCCAGCTTGATCATCTCGTCGGACAGCTGGGCAAGTAGCCTCCGGCTGCAAAGGTCCGAATTTTGAGGTCAGGATTTTCCTGGCGTCAACATCAAGGCTAAGTTATTGCTTATTTTTGAATAGATATTATATATAATATGTATAAGTCTATAAGAACAAAATTTTTTAATGTAATACTCTTAATTTTTTTTAAATTGAGTGTGGGCGGCCGCCCACGCTCGGCCCCATGTAGGTTCGCCCCTGCGTAGATATGTAGATATATACATGGGCGGATTCAAGAGGGGGCAGCTGGGGCCCTGGCCCCCCCCCCCCCCCCCCCCCAATGTTTTTTTAAACATTTGTATATTAAAATTTTCTTATAAAAATTATATTTGTATATATTTTAATGCATTCGCCCCCCCCCCCCCCCCCCCCCCCCCCCAAGTGCCCCCCAACTAAACAGAAATTCAGACAGGCGCGTGAAACCCTATTTCATTCTCCTCCGCTCCTCCCGCACCCGCAGTCCCACCGTCTTCGACTCTTCACCCAAAGGCTTCGCCGCTTCACCCAACGGCCAACTGGCCAAGCCTCATTTCTTCGCCGTTCGCCCACAGGCCACGCCGCTTCGCCGTGCACCCAAGGCTTCGCCGCTTCGCCGTTCGCCCAAGGCTTTGCCATTCGCCGGTTCGCCCAACTGCCCAAGGCTTCACCGTCCAGGCGTCCATTAGTTGATAAGCAGCTGCAGGCTGCAAAGGTATATTTTTTTTGGCTATTTTTACTCTCAGGAATCTGGAATTCAGGATGCATGAATTTTTGTGGTGGTGAAATGAAATGAAGAAGCTGAGGAAACTAATGTATTTGTTAGAAAATCCATTAATTTTTTTTAGCAACAACCCTATTTTTTCGTAAGTTAACAAGAACCATGTTTTTCCAACAGCCCTATTTTTCATGATCCTAGTATTTTCATGATCTTGAATTTTTTCCAACAGCTCTTTTCTTGAATCTTAAGATTGTTTTGCAATTGGTTAATTGTGATTTATATTTGCTGGACAATCGTGTGATTCGTGTCAAAAACTAGTTATTAACGACAAGATTTTTCAATTTAGGTTATTATGAAGAAGACAAAAACTATTAACTCATTTTTCAATAAGAAGACGTCATCAGAAGCCTCCCCATCTTCCTTGCCACTCGTAGTTGAGAAACTTCCACTCATTATTGAGCGAGATCCCGGATTACGACCTCAAATTTGGGAATACCCCATTGATCAACAAGATGAAATGCGACGGGCATACGTTAAAGCTGGATCTTATCAACACAAACTGCTAGAATATCCATCCTCAGTCTCAGGTGAACATAGTCGAAGATTTTAATATTCATGGTTTGAGAAGTTTCCATGGTTGGAGTATTCTCCTGTGAAAGATGTTGCTTATTATTTGTCGTGCTATGTTTTTAATAAACAACCTAGTGGTCGTTTTGGATCAGGCACATTCACTATTGAAGGATTTCGAAATTGGAGGAAAGTAAATGGAAAAGATTGTGCGTTTTTGACTCATGTAGGAAAAGATCATTATTCTCCACACAGTATTGCTATAAAAATGTGAAGATTTAATGATTCATTGTCAACATATTGATAAAGTAATGCAACGACAAACATCTCAACAAATCGTCATGAATCGATTACGGGTTGGAACTTCAATTGACGCCTTACACTTTTGTGCATTTCAAGGAGTTGCATTTCGAGGCCATGATGAAACTTCAGAATCTATTAATCGTGGTAATTTCATTGAGATGATTAAATTGCTTAGAAATTATAAAAAGGAAGTAGATGATGTGGTTTTAGAAAATGCTCCAGGAAATGCAATGTATATCTTGTTGGATCGGTCGGCGCCCTTAGGGGGGGGGGGTGAATAAGGGTTTTCAAAAACTTTATATTTTATTTAGAAAACTTTGGAATATTGCAATAATAAAACAAGAAGTCAAGTAAAACAAAAAGAGAGACAAGCTTTATTGATATTAAATAAGTTTTACAAAACTTGATCTCAATGGCGCTAGAGATCGGAGGCGAATAATAAAAACTCTTTTTCGTTTTCTATACCGACTCGTATCCCCACGAACCGGTTGGCTTTAGTCGATCTCTCCCCAGATACGGTCTCAAGCCGCTCTAGCCAATCTATCCCCAGAAAGGCCTCGAGCACCCCCTAGACCTAGCCTAGATCTAGTCGCCAACACGAGGCGAATTTCAGCCCTAAGTCCTACCCCAGACCTAGTCGCCAACACGAGGCGATTTCACTTAAACGATTACAAGAAAAGATGTGAAATGAAAAAGACAATAATATAAAAACTCCCTCTATTTGGATCTCTTGGAGAAGTGGACGAAGGCCCGCAGAGTATGATCGTAGTCGATACGACCTTTCTTCACGATGATGACGCGTGTTGAAATCTTCTCCACGGATCTCCTTAAGGCTTTATGGAATTGTGGGAGTATCGCTCTGAATCTTCCTCTCTCTGCTGTGGCACGAAGCTCTGGAGTTTGGAATTGGAGGAGGATGAAGAAGACGGAGCCAAAACATCCAATTTATAGCCTTCACGCTACCGCCGGCGCTAGCGCTACCGCCGGCGCTAGTCCGGATTAGGAAACATTTTGCGCGGCAGGATCTTCAATCCGCGGCAACATATTGCTCCATGCCTCTTGTGCGCCATGCTACCGCCAGCGCTAGTAGCTAACGCCGGGCGCTAGCTCCTTCTAAAAACGATGCTGGAATCGCGCAGATCAACGCTAGCGCCGGGCGCTATCGCTACCGCCGGCGCTAGTGAGCCTCTTCGAATTGTGGCCTCAATTTTGGGGGCAGACATCATGAGTACTCCTTGAGTCATGTGGACTATGCTAACCTGCACATTTGAACACACAAGATCAAATACACATAGGATTTGTTATTCTCAAACCTAGGAGATGCGGAAGACCGTGTTCCAACAAACTCCCCCTTTTGATAATAACAAATCCATTAATGATAAATCAAAGCATTAATAAATAAGCATGATGAGACTATACTTGTGTGTGTGTGAGAGTGATGACTTTAGGATGATTATTGATTTTAGCATTTAGAATTGCTCCCCCTAAATATATGCTCCCCCTATGTGAATGCTCCCTTAATATGTATGCTATCAACTGAATTTGTCATGTTGGGTTTATGATAGCGGGTTACATTTATCATTGTTAGTTCTCCCCCTTTTGCATTTTATCATGTTAGTTCTCCCCCTTTGTTATTAGCAAAAGTGGGTAGGGAAACAAAACACTAAAAATGTGTAAATAAAAGAGAAGGCATGATCGAGCTTTTTAAGTAAATGATAAGGAGTTTTAGACTTGTCTTTCATTGAAAATGATCAGAGTTATGACTTATTTTATCCCTTTTGTTTGTAGTTCTCCCCCTTTTATATATCAGAGTCTAAGCAAAAAATAATGATTTCCCCTTTAAATAAGAATTTTAAGCCTAAAAACAATCATGATTTTCAAGTAACCAATCTACCCAGACAATATGTCAACACCCTAGCCCCGTACTAAGTGACGGATGGGCATGAGGAGCTGCAAACATGCCGTAGGTTGGGGTGTTAATCCCATATGCAAACACTAGACAAAAACTTAACCTAGCACTCTTTTCCCCCAGTGCCTCGCAAGGCCCCACTGGAACCCTCCCCGGTTAAGGACAAGACATGACTTGAGATAAGGTTATCTAATGTCTACAACCCTACGCCCCCGCTATGGTGAGAAATGAAGTCATGGATAACAATTATTGGAAACATTAAGCATTTAAATCTAATGGGAAATATCATAGCATATGGGTTTATATTTTTATTTGAATTTTTGAAATAAAACTCACATAGCTATATTGAAATTCATGAATGAATCAGAGTTTGAGTATTGCGGAAGATTTCGAAAAAGAAACATCATAATACTAAATAAGAGTTTAAGTTAAAAAAGAGATGTTTTATAAGCAATATTTCACTTGTTGGAGGAGTGTTTAGAATAGAAATAGATCAGAGTTATAGGCAAAAAAAAATTCAACCAATATAAAGTTTACCAAGCAAGTTTACCACTTGTTGCAAGAAAGGAATTTGAAGATTCAAGTGATGATGCTCACAAGATGAAAGATTTTAAATAAGTATTAAAGTGCAAGGTAAAACAATTATATGGTTATGATGCGGAAGACATGTAGAAGTAAAAAAAACATCTTATGGTAATCAATGATGGTTCATAAAAAGATGTATGAGTTCAATTTCAAAAAGAAGATGTTTTTGTAAATCATTTTGCATTTAAAATTTTTGTTTTGACAATACAGTAACCAAGCATGAAATAATCTTATCAAAAAGAGATTACTATAATGTTACTTTAATTCACAATTTCAAAACATACCAAACACTGTAGAAAGCATGCTAGGTTATCTAGTGCATTTCATAAATAAAGAGTAGTATAGAATTAGCATTAGGATCCAATACTCATGAGAAGAAGTGTTATGGAAGATAATGATGTGCATAAAAGTGTATTTTGAATAGAGTAAACAAATGTTTTAATCAAAAATACAAGTAATATGTAAAGTAAAGAGCACAATAAAACACAAATAATTTTACTTCCACTCACTTCAATGCATAAAGAAAAATGTACAACTACCAAGGTGCTCTACACACACAATGCTCATCAAAACTTATCAGGGTGCAAAGTAGTGCTTGGGGGATCACATAGTTTTATTCTTCAAGATTGATTTTTATTGTGATCTGGTGTACTTAAGAATAAGTGGTTTTTATTTTAAAAGAAAGTTATGGTTTGCACAAGATACTTTATTATTCTTTCCAAGGTGCTCAACCTCACAACGCTTATTAAGACTTATCAGGAGGTTCAAGTAGTGCTTGGTGGAGTTATCTTTGTCACTTTATTTTATGATTTTGTTTTGTACAAAGTTCTCCGAATACACTTGTTTTGCAAACCAATATAATATATGAAAAAGATAACCACTTTTCTTAACTTTTTAAGAGTGCAAATAAAGGTTGTGTAGGTAAGATACTTGTGCAATTTTAATTCATTATACTATTACAAAACATACACAAATATTCTAAGATTAAACACATAAGTAGACAATGCCAAAATAAGTGAGTGAATTGCGATCATTATCAAACATAAAACAGTACTCATACTTAGAGGCATGCTACGCATAGTTCTACACAACTTTTTCAATATAAATTATGCACATATTAATATATGTATCAAAGCATGATGAAGGCAATGTTCAAAGTAGTTTGAAAAGATAAATTGCAACATTATAGAAGTTCTAAATAATAGATTAAATCATGCTTGATTTTCAATGAAGTTCATACAATATTTTTGATATTTTTAAAGAGTAATTTTTATTTAAAGTTTGAACTCATAAAATTGATCTTGGACTTCCCGAGGGCTACCTTGTGAGAGGTTCGCCCGGTACTAGGTGATATGATGGGATGATAGCCCAAATCACCCTTTCGCAAGATACATAGAAAAGTTAAGTTCAGAAGAATAATTTTGATACTTGTTTTTGTTTTGTTTTATATTTTTGTAGTTGATTTTTACAAATAAAAGCATATTTTTGTAATTTTTGCTTTTGTAATTTTTATATTTGATTTTTGCATAAAGATGAACTTTAAATAAAGGAAACAACACAAGCGAAAAAACAAAACATATTTTTTGTAATTTGGTTTTTGTAGTTTTGTATTTGATTTTTCAAAAAATAAAGAAACACAGAAGTGCAAAACTAAGTAGAAAATATAGATTAATATATTTTAAGGGATTTTTAGAAATTTAAAAAATACACAAAAATGAACGTGGACGCTAGCGCGGGAGACAGTGAACGATTTTTTAGGATTTTAGAAATTTTGATTGGTGGTCTTGATTAGGTGTCCCAGTAGTAGTTCCATGCTGAAGTTGCAGATTTTTAGGAGATGTTTTGGATGGTCCAAATTGCATGAAACGTAAGCGATTTCTTATATGACTTGACAAAATAATCATTGCGTGAGATATATTTCCTTATGTTTTCATTTTGACTTTTCTAAAGACTTGTGCTTATAACTTAAAAAAATAGGAAATGAAAACCCAAGATATCATGTTTGAACAAATCAAATATGCATGGTTTCGGTGAACAAGGAGTAATGTTCACGCAAATAGTAACATGGATATGCCCTGACATATAAAACCTAACATAGATATAAATATTCTTTAGGTGATAATGTTAGTACGATAAATTTGAGATTAATATTTTGCCAAAGTTTGATTGTGTTTCAACTTAGAGACCTAGAATGGAGTGACAATTCTATTTGATTAGATATCAAAATGATTCAAAGGTCTAAACTAGAAATAAATCACATTACACACATAATACACCATAACACCAACCATGGTAAACAATTATAATATCAATTGTTATCATATAATTTGTGATAGTTGTTTATAGATGATTCTGGATATGAATTATGATTTTAAAGATGTTTAGCAAAGATATCACAAGATCATGCTGGTGTTTGTGTATTCAATATTCATTATGAAGATAACTTCTTTCAACACCTTTTAGTGATTTTCCTTTAATTAAGAATTTTGAATATATATATATATATATGTGATTTTTTGATAGGTGAACAATAGTGATGGTTTAGATCATGTTTGACATCAAGGAGAGAACACAATATAATTTTTTGTTGTGAACAATAACACCCATATTGAAAGTTGAGCTTTTATTTAAATCTTGAATTTTCTTTTAGATCAAGTTATTTCACTAAACCACTTGTTGGTGAAGGCTAAGAATCTTAATAGCCTAATAACCGGATTTAATTTGAAATATCTTATAGCAAATTTAGAGTTTGATTCATATGGATAATATAAGATATTTATAATAATAAAAGATAGGTCATCAAAATAAAAATATGATTTTGAATTTTGATCAAAAATAATTTATAAACTCATTAGCTTTATGAGATAAAATCATATTTCCAATACTATATAGGATGACAATGACATGATAGTTTAAAAAGAACACAAAAAGAAAAAGATAGAAAAGACATTAAAGCACATCTTGAAGTAGAAATTTGTGTATTTCATTTTAATTGATTTCTACTTCATGCAAATGATGGGATACTAATGAATAAGAGATTTAGGTATCCAAAGAGGACCGGGAGTGACGGTTCCTTTGGGTACCCAAATACATCGTGTTTTCTTTTGGGGAGATGTGATTGAATGAGCCCTTTTGATTTGAGTTTGTTTTTCATCTTTAACTTTTGGCCGCCATTCAAACATTGATTTAATATTATTCTTATTTATCAAGTTTCCATGACGATTTTGCAAATCATTCTTTATAGGAAATTTGATTATCTTTAAATTTATGTTGGGAGAGTGGTTATTTTGTAAATGATAAAGATTTGGAATTTTATTTTCAAGCATTTGATATTCTTTATTTCCTTTGTTGGATTTATCAACATTTTGAGAAATTATATTCAACTTGCTTTTAGATATACCTTGAGATTGTGAATGAATGTTTTGAGCGTTTTTCTTAATGATTTCCTTAAGCAAGTTGATTTTTTATTTTAGTTCATCATTCTTGATTTTTAAATTATGTCTAGCTTTATTATAATTTATTGTGCTATTTTTAAGAGTGGTAACAATTGAGTCAATATGTTTTTCATATTTATCCCTATACTCATCAAATGTTTCATCCATCTCTTTTATTTCGATTTCATAGTCGTTACACTTAGCACAATTAATTTTTAAAGATGAATTTTCTAAACATAATTTTTCATTTTGTTCTCTTATAAAAATAATTTCTTTTTCAAGTTCCTTAAATTTTTCTTTAATATCATTACAATTAAGACAAAGTTTTGTATTTTCAATTGAAGGGACATGAGTAAAGCTAGATAAATCGGATTTTGATACTACTTTAACTTTTGCTTTTAAATTTTTATTTTCTAAGCGCAATAGTTTATTAGCATTCTTTAATTTCTTAGTTTTGCGCTTAGTATTTTGTAATAATTGTAATGAAGAGATAGAAGTACAAAAGATAGAATTTGATTTCCTTACATTGCTTTTGGATGAGGGAGGATTTGAACATATTGTTCCTTTGTCTTCTTCTTGGCACTCCTCTTCCAAAAGTAAGATTTCTTCTCTTTTTTCTCTTGGTGTATTGTTCTCCTTTTTTATTTCAATATTCTCCATGGCTTCGCTCCGAGAGAGATCTTCTTGAATGATAATGGATGCTTGTACGTTCTTTTCCTCCTGTGTTTGTTCCATACCTGCGAGAGGAGGATCATACATTTCTTCAAGAAATTTACATACTTTATAAGCACTAGAGAAGCAATACACAAATTTGAAAACTTCATTTGAGAGACCACAAAATAGATAATGTTTAGCTTTTGCATCTAAATGAAGTTTCTTTTTATTTGATTCATCCACACGTCTTATAATTGCTAAGTTCCATACTTCGATATCTAAAGTTTTAATAAATTTTTCCAGTAAAATTTTCCATCCTTTATAATTTGTTCCTTCAAATAAAGGTGGTGCAAGTGATTTTTCCTCTTCACAAAAATCTCCCCCACTAGTAGAAGCGAGATCATGAGACGCCATTATTCCCGATTGTTAAGCCGATTGGAATAAAACCGCTCTGATACCACTTGTTGGATCGGTCGGCGCCCTTAGAGGGGGGGTGAATAAGGGTTTTCAAAAACTTTATATTTTATTTAGAAAACTTTGGAATATTGCAATAATAAAACAAGAAGTCAAGTAAAACAAAAAGAGAGACAAGCTTTATTGATATTAAATAAGTTTTACAAAACTTGATCTCAATGGCGCTAGAGATCGGAGGCGAATAATAAAAACTCTTTTTCGTTTTCTATACCGACTCGTATCCCCGCAAACTGGTTGGCTTTAGCCGATCTCTCCCCAGATACGGCCTCAAGCCGCTCTAGCCAATCTATCCCCAGAAAGGCCTCGAGCACCCCCTAGACCTAGCCTAGATCTAGTCGCCAACACGAGGCAAATTTCAGCCTAAGTCCTACCCCAGACCTAGTTGCCAACACGAGGCGATTTCACTTAAACGATTACAAGAAAAGATGTGAAATGAAAAAGACAATAATATAAAAACTCCCTCTATTTGGATCTCTTGGAGAAGTGGACGAAGGCCCGCAGAGTATGATCGTAGTCGATGCGGCCTTTCGTCACGATGATGACGCGTGTTGAAATCTTCTCCACGGATCTCCTTAAGGCTTTATGGAATTGTGGGAGTATCGCTCTGAATCTTCCTCTCTCTGCTGTGGCACGAAGCTCTGGAGTTTGGAATTGGAGGAGGATGAAGAAGACGGAGCCAAAGCATCCAATTTATAGCCTTCACGCTACCGCCGGCGCTAGCCCGGATTAGGAAACATTTTGCGCGGCAGGATCTTCAATACGCGGCAACATATTGCTCCATGCCTCTTGTGCGCCATGCTACCGCCAGCGCTAGTAGCTAATGCCGGGTGCTAGCTCCTTCTAAGAACGATGCCGGAATTGCGCAGATCAACGCTAGCCCCGGGCGCTATCGCTACCGCCGTCGCTAGTGAGCCTCTTCGAATTGTGGCCTCAATTTTGGGGGCAGACATCATGAGTACTCCTTGAGTCATGTGGACTATGCTAACCTGCACACTTGAACACACAAGATCAAATACACATAGGATTTGTTATTCTCAAACCTAGGAGATGCGGAAGACCATGTTCCAACAAACTCCCTCTTTTGATAATAACAAATCCATTAATGATAAATCAAAGCATTAATAAATAAGCATTATGAGACTATACTTGTGTGTGTGTGAGAGTGATGACTTTAGGATGATTATTGATTTTAGCATTTAGAATTGCTCCCCCTAAATATATGCTCCCCCTATGTGAATGCTCCCTTAATATGTATGCTATCAACTGAATTTGTCATGTTGGGTTTATGATAGCGGGTTACATTTATCATTGTTAGTTCTCCCCCTTTTGCATTTTATCATGTTAGTTATCCCCCTTTGTTATTAGCAAAAGTGGGTAGGGAAACAAAGAACTAAAAAATGTGTAAATAAAAGAGAAGGCATGATCGAGCTTTTTAAGTAAATGATAAGGAGTTTTAGACTTGTCTTTCATTGAAAATGATCAGAGTTATGACTTATTTTATCCCTTTTGTTTGTAGTTCTCCCCCTTTTATATATCAGAGTCTAAGCAAAAAATAATGATTTCCCCTTTAAATAAGAGTTTTAAGCCTAAAAACAATCATGATTTTCAAGTAACCAATCTACCCAGACAATATGTCAACACCCTAGCCCTGTACTAAGTGACGGATGGGCATGAGGAGCTGCAAACATGCCGTTGGTTGGGGTGTTAATCTCATATGCAAACACTAGACAAAAACTTAACCTAGCACTTTTTCCCCCAGTGCCTCGCAAGGCCCCACTGGAACCCTCCCCGGTTAAGGACAAGACATGACTTGAGATAAGGTTATCTAATGTCAACAACCCTATGCCCCCGCTATGGTGAGAAATGAAGTCATGGATAACAATTATTGGAAACATTAAGCATTTAAATCTAATGGGAAATATCATAGCATATGAGTTTATATTTTTATTTGAATTTTTGAAATAAAACTCACATAGCTATATTGAAATTCATGAATGAATCAGAGTTTGAGTATTGCGGAAGATTTCGAAAAAAAACATCATAATACTAAATAAGAGTTTAAGTTAAAAAAGAGATGTTTTATAAGCAATATTTCACTTGTTGGAGGAGTGTTTAGAATAGAAATAGATTAGAGTTATAAGCAAAAAAAAATTCAACCAATATAAAGTTTACCAAGCAAGTCTACCACTTGTTGCAAGAAAGGAATTTGAAGATTCAAGTGATGATGCTCACAAGATGAAAGATTTTAAATAAGTATTAAAGTGCAAGGTAAAACAATTATATGGTTATGATGCGGAAGACATATAGAAGTAAAAAAACATCTTATGGTAATCAATGATGGTTCATAAAAAGATATATGAGTTCAATTTCAAAAAGAAGATGTTTTTGTAAATCATTTTGCATTTAAAATTTTTGTTTTGACAATACAGTAACCAAGCATGAAATAATCTTATCAAAAAGAGATTACTACAATGTTACTTTAATTCACAATTTCAAAACATACCAAACATTGTAGAAAGCATGCTAGGTTATCTAGTGCATTTCATAAATAAAGAGTAGTATAGAATTAGCATTAGGATCCAATACTCATGAGAAGAAGTGTTATGGAAGATAATGATGTGCATAAAAGTGTATTTTGAATAGAGTAAACAAATGTTTTAATCAAAAATACAAGTAATATGTAAAGTAAAGAGCACAATAAAACACAAATAATTTTACTTCCACTCACTTCAATGCATAAAGAAAAATGTACAACTACCAAGGTGCTCTGCACACACAATGCTCATCAAGACTTATCAGGGTGCAAAGTAGTGCTTGGGGGATCACATAGTTTTTTTCTTCAAGATTGATTTTTATTGTGATCTGGTGTACTTAAGAATAAGTGGTTTTTATTTTGAAAGAAAGTTATGGTTTGCACAAGATACTTTATTATTCTTTCCAAGGTGCTCAACCTCACAATGCTTATTAAGACTTATCAGGAGGTTCAAGTAGTGCTTGGTGGAGTTATCTTTGTCACTTTATTTTATGATTTTGTTTTGTACAAAGTTCTCCGAATACACTTGTTTTGCAAACCAATATAATTTATGAAAAAGATAACCACTTTTCTTAACTTTTTAAGAGTGCAAATAAAGGTTGTGTAGGTAAGATACTTGTGCAATTTTAATTCATTGTACTATTACAAAACATACACAAACATTCTTAGATTAAACACATAAGTAGACAATACCAAAATAAGTGAGTGAATTGCGATCATTATCAAACATAAAACATTACTCATACTTAGAGGCATGCTACGCATAGTTCTACACAACTTTTTCAATATAAATTATGCACATATTAATATATGTATCAAAGCATGATGAAGGCAATGTTCAAAGTAGTTTGAAAAGATAAATTGCAATATTATAGAAGTTCTAAATAATAGATTAAATCATGCTTGATTTTCAATGAAGTTCATACAATATTTTTGATATTTTTAAGGAGTAATTTTTATTTAAAGTTTGAACTCATAAAATTGATCTTGGACTTCCCGAGGGCTACCTTGTGAGAGGTTCGCCCGGTACTAGGTGATATGATGGGATGATAGCCCAAATCACCCTTTCGCAAGATACATAGAAAAGTTAAGTTCAGAAGAATAATTTTGATACTTGTTTTTGTTTTGTTTTATATTTTTGTAGTTGATTTTTACAAATAAAAGCATATTTTTGTAATTTTTGCTTTTGTAATTTTTATATTTGATTTTTGCATAAAGATGAACTTTAAATAAAGGAAACAACACAAGCGAAAAAACAAAACATATTTTTTGTAATTTGGTTTTTGTAGTTTTGTATTTGATTTTTCAAAAAATAAAGAAACACAGAAGTGCAAAACTAAGTAGAAAATATAGATTTATATATTTTAAGGGATTTTTAGAAATTTAAAAAATACAGAAAAATGAACATGGACGCTAGCGCTAGCGCGGGAGACAGTGAACGATTTTTTAGGATTTTAGAAATTTTGATTGGTGGTCTTGATTAGGTGTCCCAATAGTAGTTCCATGCTGAAGTTGCAGATTTTTAGGAGATATTTTAGATGGTCCAAATTGCATGAAACGTAAGCGATTTCTTATATGACTTGACAAAATAATCATTGCATGAGATATATTTACTTATGTTTTCATTTTGACTTTTCTAAAGACTTGTGCTTATAACTTAAAAAATAGGAAATGAAAACCCAAGATATCATGTTTGAACAAATCAAATATGCATGGTTTCGGTGAACAAGGAGTAATGTTCACGCAAATAGTAACATGGATATTCCCTGACATATAAAACCTAACATAGATATAAATATTCTTTAGGTGACAATGTTAGTACGATAAATTTGAGATTAATGTTTTGCCAAAGTTTGATTGTGTTTCAACTTAGAGACCTAGAATGGAGTGACAATTCTATTTGATTTGATATCAAAATGATTCAAAGGTCTAAACTAGAAATAAATCACAATACACACATAATACACCATAACACCAACCATGGTAAATAATTATAATGTCAATTTTTATCATATAATTTGTGATAGTTGTTTATAGATGATTCTTGATATGAATTATGATTTTAGAGATGTTTAGCAAAAGATATCACAAGATCATGCTGGTGTTTGTGAATTCAATATTCATTATGAAGATAACTTCTTTCAACACCTTTTAGTGATTTTCCTTTAATTAAGAATTTTGAATATATATATGTGATTTTTTGATAGGTGAACAATAGTGATGGTTTAGATCATGTTTGACATCAAGGAGAGAACACAATATAATTTTTTGTTGTGAACAATGACACCCATATTGAAAGTTGAGCTTTTATTTAAATCTTGAATTTTCTTTTAGATCAAGTTATTTCACTAAACCACTTGTTGGTGAAGGCTAAGAATCTTAATAGCCTAATAACCGGATTTAATTTGAAATATCTTATAGCAAATTTAGAGTTTGATTCATATGGATAATATAAGATATTTATAATAATAAAAGATAGGTCATCAAAATAAAAATATGATTTTGAATTTTGATCAAAAATGATTTATAAACTCATTAAGCTTTATGAGATAAAATCATATTTCCAATACTATATAGGATGACAATGGCATGATAGTTTAAAAAGAACACAAAAAGAAAAAGATAGAAAAGACATTAAAGCACATCATAAAGTAGAAATTTGTGTATTTCATTTTAATTGATTTCTACTTCATGCAAATGATGGGATACTAATGAATAAGAGATTTAGGTATCCAAAGAGGACCAGGAGTGACGGTTCCTTTGGGTACCCAAATACATCGTGTTTTCTTTTGGGGAGATATGATTGAATGGGCCCTTTTGATTTGAGTTTGTGTTTCATCTTTAACTTTTGGCCGCCATTCAAACATTGGTTTAATATTATTCTTATTTATCAAGTTTCCATGACGATTTTGCAAATCATTCTTTATAGGAGATTTGTTTATCTTTAAATTTATGTTGGGAGAGTGGTTATTTTGTAAATGATAATGATTTGGAATTTTATTTTCAAGCATTTGATATTCTTTATTTCCTTTGTTGGATTTATCAATATTTTGAGAAATTATATTCAACTTGCTTTTAGATATACCTTGAGATTGTGAATGAATGTTTTGAGCGTTTTTCTTAATGATTTCCTTAAGCAAGTTGATTTTTATTTTAGTTCATCATTCTTGATTTTTAAATTATGTCTAGCTTTATTATAATTTATTGTGCTATTTTTAAGAGTGGTAACAATTGAGTCAATATGTTTTTCATATTTATCCCTATACTCATCAAATGTTTCATCCATCTCTTTTATTTCGATTTCATAGTCCTTACACTTAGCACAATTAATTTTTAAAGATGAATTTTCTAAACATAATTTTTCATTTTGTTCTCTTATAAAAATAATTTCTTTTTCAAGTTCCTTAAATTTTTCTTTAATATCATTACAATCAAGACAAGGTTTTGTATTTTCAATTGAAGTGACATGAGTAAAGCTAGATAAATCGGATTTTGATACTACTTTAACTTTTGCTTTTAAATTTTTATTTTCTAAGCGCAATAGTTTATTAGCATTCTTTAATTTCTTAATTTTGCGCTTAGTATTTTGTAATAATTGTAATGAAGAGATAGATGTACAAAAGATAGAATTTGATTTCCTTACATTGCTTTTGGATGAGGGAGGATTTGAACATATTGTTCCTTTGTCTTCTTCTTGGCACTCCTCTTCCAAAAGTAAGATTTTTTCTCCTTTTTCTCTTGGTGTATTGTTCTCCTTTTTTATTTCAATATTCTCCATGGCTTCGCTCTGAGAGAGATCTTCTTGAATGATAATGGATGCTTGTACGTTCTTTTCCTCCTGTGTTTGTTCCATACCTGCGAGAGGAAGATCATACATTTCTTCAAGAAATTTCCATACTTTATAAGCACTAGAAAAGCAATACACAAATTTGAAAACTTCATTTGAGAGACCACAAAATAGATAATGTTTAGCTTTTGCATCTAAATGAAGTTCCTTTTTATTTGATTCATCCACACGTCTTATAATTGCTAAGTTCCATACTTCGATATCTAAAGTTTTAATAAATTTTTCCATTAAAATTTTCCATCCTTTATAATTTGTTCCTTCAAATAAAGGTGGTGCAAGTGATTTTTCCTCTTCACAAAAATCTCCCCCACTAGTAGAAGCGAGATCATGAGACGCCATTATTCCCGGTTGTAAGCCGATTGGAATAAAACCGCTCTGATACCACTTGTTGGATCGGTCGGCGCCCTTAGAGGGGGGTGAATAAGGGTTTTCAAAAACTTTATATTTTATTTAGAAAACTTTGGAATATTGCAATAATAAAACAAGAAGTCAAGTAAAACAAAAAGAGAGACAAGCTTTATTGATATTAAATAAGTTTTACAAAACTTGATCTCAATGGCGCTAGAGATCGGAGGCGAATAATAAAAACACTTTTTCGTTTTCTATACCGACTCGTATCCCCACGAACCGGTTGGCTTTAGCCGATCTCTCCCCAGATACGGCCTCAAGCCGCTCTAGCCAATCTATCCCCAGAAAGGCCTCGAGCACCCCCTAGACCTAGCCTAGATCTAGTCGCCAACACGAGGCGAATTTCAGCCCTAAGTCCTACCCCAGACCTAGTCGTCAACACGAGGCGATTTCACTTACACGATTACAAGAAAAGATGTGAAATGAAAAAGACAATAATATAAAAACTCCCTCTATTTGGATCTGTTGGAGAAGTGGACAAAGGCCCGCAGAGTATGATCGTAGTCGATGCGGCCTTTCGTCATGATGATGACGCGTGTTGAAATCTTCTCCACGGATCTCCTTAAGGCTTTATGGAATTGTGGGAGTATCACTCTGAATCTTCCTCTCTCTGCTGTGGCACGAAGCTCTGGAGTTTGGAATTGGAGGAGGATGAAGAAGACGGAGCCAAAGCATCCAATTTATAGCCTTCACGCTACCGCTGGCGCTAGCGCTACCGCCGGCGCTAGCCCGGATTAGGAAACATTTTGCGCGGCAGGATCTTCAATCCGCGGCAACATATTGCTCCATGCCTCTTGTGCGCCATGCTACCGCCAGCGCTAGTAGCTAACGCCGGGCGCTAGCTCCTTCTAAAAACGATGTCGGAATCGCGCAGATCAACGCTAGCGCCGGGCGCTATCGCTACCGCCGACGCTAGTGAGCCTCTTCGAATTGTGGCCTCAATTTTGGGGGCAGACATCATGAGTACTCCTTGAGTCATGTGGACTATGCTAACCTGCACACTTGAACACACAAGATCAAATACACATAGGATTTGTTATTCTCAAACCTAGGAGATGCGGAAGACCGTGTTCCAACATATCTCGCCAATAATTCAGAAGGATCTTTTATCTATTATGACAAAAATGGTGCAAGATAAAATTCGCAAAGAAATTGGCGATTCTAAATATTGCATTATAGTTGATGAATCAAGAGACGAGTCAAAAACAGAGCAAATGGCCATCGTGATTCGATTCGTAGATGTTCGCGGCTTGGTGCAAGAAAGGTTTTTAGATCTTGTTCATGTTAAAGATACAAGTGTGTTATCTTTAAAACATGAAATTTCTGCAGTTCTGTCTCAGCATAATTCGAGTATTCAAGATATGCGCGGTCAAGGATATGATGGTGCAAGTAACATGCGTGGTGAATGAAAAGGGTTAAAAGCTTTGTTCCTCAATGAATGTCCACATGCTTATTATGTTCATTGTTTTGCACATAAACTCCAGTTAGTTCTTGTTGCAACATCGAAGGAAGTGAAGACGGTGCATAATTTTTTTAATGAATTAATATATATTTATTAACACTGTTGGTGCTTCCTCCAAGCGCAATGATCAAATACGGGCTGCACAAAAGGAATATTTTGATCACATGATTGCTCTTGGTGAAATTGAGACCGGCACGGGAGCAAATCAAATTGGTTCACTACAACGACATGGGGACACTAGATAGTCGTCTCATCTAAATTCTATTTGTAGTGTTATTAATATGTATAATGCCACTTGCTCTGTGTTACTTGATATCAGTGAAAATGGAGGGACGTCTGCTCAACGGGGAGATGCTGAGGCAGCCTTCAGAAATATTGGTGTTTTTGAATTTGTAATTATCTTACATTTAATGAAAGAAGTTTTGGAAATTAGTGATATTTTTTGCAAAGCACTGCAATATCAATCTCGGGCAGATGGATGCACGGCTGACAATTAGCCACACCTCACATACACAGCTCGTTTAATACTCGCGTGTGCTAGGGGTGTGATGCTTGCACGGTCTGACCATTAATAATCGCGAGGGGGGCAAACTATGATCCACTATTGATGTCGTTTGCCATTTTAGAAGAGATTTTCAGCTCCTTTCCTATCTGTTGGAGTTTACAATTATATCGTCGTAATTTATTTTTGTTATGTTGGAAATAAATAGTATTTTATTCAACGCTAATTATATTTAATATGTACTCGTTTGCACTGATTTGATTTCGTGGATTTTCTATATATATATATGAGTGACAGTGCACGTGCACGGGAGGCTCCCCGTGCCCTGGCGAGTGTACCCGCCCCGCGGCGTGCTTCGCCCGATCCAGACCGGCTTGCTTCGCACACCGTCGAACGACGGGCTTATTTTTTTTTTTAATATTTAAAATTTTTAATTATTTCAGTTTTTTGCATTTATTTTCATTAGAAAATTTTCATTTTTAAAATTATTTATAATTTATTTTATTATAAATTTTCGAAAAAAAACTCTGCCCAGGTGGTCTGCGAATAGCCAACCGACTTAAAACTGTTTGGCTATTCGCAGACTTCGGTGGTCTGCGAATAGCCAACCAGCGCAAAACTGACAGGCTATTCGCAGACCACCTGCGAATGGATATGATCGTTTGGATCTTCATCGGAGGGTTCAAATTCGCCTGATGGATCTCAATGTTACACCAAAAGACGCTTCCATACATCTTTGTATATATATATATACACGAGCAGCTTCGCACGGGCTTCGCCCGTGCTCGCTGACTCTTAGCGGGCTTCGCTCGCATTCGAGCGGGCTTCGCTCGCATTCCCCTACTGCCAAGTATGACAGTCCCGGACGGCGACGGCGGGCTTCGCTCTCCCCCGGTGGAACATATACATATGAGTACTCAAAATGACCGCACAAAAATTTTAATTAATATTTTATAAAAAAATTTTCAAAAACATTTATATTTTAACAAAAAATCATTTTAAAATAGATCTATGAGGTCTAATGATAACATATCATAGTAGGTGTAGGATGTCTACTAAAAAACTTTTGAATTTTATGAGTTTTCATCGTTATTTTTATTATAGGGATATAATGTAATTACCCAAATAGACATTATATTTTATGAATTTCCATTTTTTCATAATATATGTTTAAGTCATTGGAGTAAAAGAATGAGGCTATATTTGGCAATTTTGAATGTTGCACCAAAGACAACTTCTTGTATATAGTAGTTAAAGATATATAGAGATATATATAGACGTATATATATACGTATATATATATTGTTGGGTTTTCTATACCTCTGACGGGATGACATATCGAATATGCACAGCGGAAATAATAACAAGAACAACCCAAAAGAAGCTAACGGATCTTGCGGTTTTCATGATTCAAGAGAATAAGCATATCGAAATACAAAGTACCTTTGCGGGATTGAGTCAACACTCAACCAAGGTGCTCCAAAGAGAAATCCAAAGATCTGCCTTTGAGTTCTTCAAGAATCGAAATGGATCGATCCCTCTATAGAAGTCCACACAAGCAAAGGAGAACCATAGCTTCTTGCCGTACAAGAACTAGGTCGGAGAAGGATGCTCCCAACGTCCCCACGGACTGCTAGATCCGATCCAGGGGAGGTGGCGACCGACGGCGGCGACTAGCGGCGGCGGAAGGCGATCGGCGGACGGGAAGAACGAGATGCCCTCACGCGGAACAGTTCCGGTCGCCTTCTCGTCCAAAATCGCGAAAGGATTAAGTCTCCGTAAACCTAGAATCGCAAGCCCTTTTATACTTAAACGCATAAATCAGGCTATCCGCAGACCAGAATATTTCTGTCCAGATTTACATTCGCCGAATTCGACTAATCACTATAACCGAATTCGACTCAGATTCAGCCAAACCATTTCGACGAATTCGACTATATGCTATAGCCGATTCGACTATATAAATTCGGTTATATCATTTCGTCGAACTGACATATTTCGGCTAAACCCTTTAGTCGAATCTGTTACAATTCGGTTAATCACATTAGCCGAATCGATATAGCCGAATTCCATTAGTCGAATCAACATAATTCGGTTAAACCCTTTAGCCGAATTTGACACTGTTCGGTTAAACCCTTTGCCCGAATTTGTCTAGCATAAATCCATTCGTTTAAACCCTTTAAATGATTTCCCTTTGAGACATTCTCAAGTTAATGTCAAGCAGTCACAGGATTGGTCCTCCACTCATATACAATATGAGTAAGGCCAACACAATCCTTTCTCCAACTTCTCCAAACGCTTTTATGTGCGACCATATAGGCTCATATTGTGTTGGCAGTAAGACTAACTGTTGATTGCTTTGAGATCACCTCAGAAACTCCAACAGTCTCCCACTTGATCACAAAGTATCAACAAAAGTCTCACAAACAATGAGCGGCATCTAGCAATACATCATTGCTACCCAAGCAATTAGAGTTCATAACTCAACAAGCCTGTCATGACCAATGTATCAGTGTTGTTAAGTCCCTTTGTCCTTTACATCCGGATAGAACTAGAGGCATGGACCGTGTCACCCTCATAATTGTTCAATCCCAATTTCCTGATCTAGAATAGACTGTCTGAAATTGGTGAGCTCAATATCATATATTGACTCAACCAAGCATGGCCATGCATTTCTCAGTCTCATTCCATCAAGGGGCCCATGGATGTAACTCCTGTCATGCAGGAGGACAAATATCATTTCTGCTCACACACAAATATCTAAATGATTCGTAACATACCCAACAACCACCCTTATCGTCAACCTTTCTCAAGAGAAGACTTTAGATGGCATCAAAGTACACTCTTCCTCACCTGATGAATGCTATGACTTCAGGTCAAAGGACCACAAACACCATTGTCACTTGAGACCTACTTGTGACACGTTCATATAACAATCCACAAAGTAGTCTCACGGGGGGTCTGTCCAGTACAACTTGTTCTTAACAAGTACCCATGTGATGACTTGATATCACAATATCATGACCTGTGAGAATCGGTCATCAGTCAACGCACATGCTGGTCTTATGGTCTCATCCTCGCCCTGAATTTCTAGGATGATACCCCGACCAGGGACCATTTAAGAATGAAGCTCCTTATAAAACATAGGCTCTCACATTCAAGTCACGTACTTGAATTCCTATGGAAGCAAACACTCTAAGGGCATTTATTATGCTAATTAATCTTATCAGACAGATATAAATGACATAATAAAAGAACTTGCCATAAATAAAAAATGAAATACATAGTACATTTTACAATTCATCCAATGAACAAATAACCAACAAATATGCAATCCATAAGGCTCTCACTAAAGATAATCATTCAGGTATCTAATACCCATTGATCTAACATGACCATCATGCTTCTTTTGCGCAAGAGGCTTTGTCAGTGGATCCGCTATATTTTCTTCAGTCGGTACTCTGCATATGCTCACATCTCCTCGATCGACAATCTCTCGAATAAGATGGAAGCGCCGAAGTATGTGCTTGGAGCGCTGATGAGATCTAGGTTCCTTAGCTTGTGCAATTGCACCGTTGTTGTCACAGTAGAGAACTACGGGATCAACAATGCTAGGAACTACATCAAGCTCGCTGATGAATTTCCTAATCCATACAGCCTCCTTCGCCGCATTCGCTGCAGCGATATACTCGGCCTCAGTCGTAGAATCAGCAACTGTCTCTTGCTTGGAACTCTTCCAGCTTACAGCTCCTCCATTAAGGCAAAACACAAAACCTGACTGTGACTTTGAGTCATCTCTGTCAGTCTGGAAGCTTGCATCTGTGTAACCCTTTACGACGAGCTCTTCCTCTCCACCAAACACCAAGAATGTATCCTTAGTCCTTCTCAAGTACTTTAGGATATTCTTGACTGCGATCCAGTGACCATCACCCGGATCAGACTGATACCTGCTAGTCATGCTTAAAGCATATGAGACATCGAGTCGAGTACATAAAATTGCGTACATGATTGATCCAATTGCCGAAGCATATGGAATCATCTTCCTGCGGTCCTTATCTTCCAAAGATTTTGGACATTGGTCCTTTGAGAGACTCACACCATGAGACATGGGTAAGAATCCCTTCTTGGACTCAAGCATGTTGAACCGTTTCAACACCTTCTCAATGTATGTACTTTGGGTCAAACCCAGCAACTTCTTCGATCTATCTCTATAGATCTTAATACCAAGTATATAAGTTGCTTCGCCCAAGTCTTTCATAGAAAAGCACTTCCCTATGTTGTTCTTAACAACTTGCAGGGTCAGAATGTCATTCCCGATCAACAGTATGTCATCTACATACAATATCAGGAAGACAACAATGCTCCCACTAATCTTCTTGTAAACACAAGGCTCATCTTCGTTCTTGATGAAACCAAACTCTTTGATTTTTTCATCAAAACGTAGATTCCAACTTCGAGAAGCCTGTTTCAATCCATAAATGGATCGATTTAACTTGCATATTTTAGTGGCTTCATCTGGAGATACAAAACCCTCGGGTTGTGTCATATACACTTCCTCAAGGAGGTTTCCATTAAGGAAAGCCGTTTTGACATCCATTTCCCAGATCTCGTAGTCATAATACGCAGCAATAGCAAGTAGAATTCTGATGGACTTGACCATAGCTACAGGGGGAAAAGTTTCATCATAGTCAACACCATGAATTTGCCTGAAACCTTTAGCCACCAGCCGGCCTTTGAATGTCTGTACATTCCCATCCATGTCGGTCTTCTTCTTGAAGACCCACTTGAACCCTATGGGTCGTACCCCTTCAGGTGGTTCTACCAAGGTCCAAACTTGGTTTGTGTACATGGAGTCCATTTCAGATTTCATGGCCTCAAGCCACTTCTCGGAGTCAGGTCCATTCATAGCCTCTTGGTAGGTTGCAGGCTCATCATCATAATCCATAAGCAACACATTACCTATTTGAGTCATGAGAAATCCATATCTCTCAGGCTCAAATCTTGGTCTACCAGATCTACGTAGAACTTGTGTTTCCTGAGCAAGCTCTCCAGCTACAACTTCTTGTAGTCCTTGCTCAGGTTCCAATTCTAGTTCGTTCATTGTTTGTGGCTCTTGAACTTCTTCAAGTTCTACATTTGCAGTCTTTCTGGATAAGAACTCTTTCTCCAAAAAGACGTCAGTCCTTGCGACAAACACTTTGCCCTCAAACGGCAAGTAAAAATAGTATCCTTTGGTTTCCCTAGGATACCCCACGAGATAACATTTATCCGATTTGGGTTCCAGCTTGTCAGGCATTTGACGTCGCATGTATGCCTCACAGCCCCAAATCTTGATGAACGACATACTAGGACGCTTCCCAGTCCATATCTCATATGGTGTCTTTAAAACCATTTTTGTTGGAACTCGATTTAGTGTGAAAGCAGCAGTCTCTAAAGAAAAACCCTAAAAGGAAACGGGCAAATATGCATGACTCATCATCGATCGCACCATGTATAACAAGGTACGATTCCTCCTCTCAGAAACACCATTATGTTGAGGTGTTCCGGGCGGAGTGAGCTGTGATACAATACCACACTCTTTCAGATGATCACGAAACTCATGACTCAGATATTCGCTACCTCGATCAGATCAGAGTGCTTTTATCCTTTTCCCAGTTGGTTCTCCACTTCATTTTTAAACACTTTGAACTTTTCAAAGGTCTCAGATTTGTTCTTCATAAGAAACACGTATCCGTATCTACTAAAATCATCAGTAAATGTAACGAAGTAGTAGAACCCACTTCTAGCCATAGAACTCATGGGTCCGCATACATCACTATGTATTATACCCAAAAGATCATTAACTCTCTCATTACAACTAGTGAAAGGAGCTTTCGTCATCTTACCTAATAAACATGACTCGCATCTCTCAAATGATTCATAATCAAATGAGTCAAGTAGTCCATCTTTATGGAGCTTGGATATGCGTTTCTCGTTTATATGGCCTAAACGACAATGGCAAAGGTACGTAGGATTCGAATCATTTGTTTTTAGTCTTTTAGTATTTTCTATGTTATAGATCGGATGGTCTAAGTTCAAAACATATAAACCATTAAACATTTGGGCAATGCCATAACAAACATCATTCTTATAAATAGAACAACAATTGTTCTTAATTACGAAGGAAAAACCAATCATGTCCAAACATGAAATAGAAATAATGTTTCTAGTTATGGCCGGAACATAATAACAATTATCTAGTTCTATTACAAGCCCTGTGGGCAAAGAAAGACGATATAATCCTACGGCAACAGCAGCAACTCTTGCTCCATTTCCAACGCGCAGGTCTACCTCTCCTTTACCCAACATTCTTCTCCATGTCAGTTTCTGCACATTTATACAAATGTGAGAACCACATCCGATATCCAATACCCAGGATGAAGGAGCAGAAAGGTTTATTTCTATAACGAAAATACCTGAAGTGGAAGTCATACTTCCCTTCTTCTTCTGCAGATCTTCTAGATACTGAGGACAGTTCCTCCTCCAGTGCCCTGCCTTACCGCAGTGGTGGCACTTCCCTTCCTTCGCCAGACCTTTCTTTTTCAGTGCAGAAGACTTGGGATCAATAGGAGACTTAGATCCAATCTTCGTCTTCTTAGATCGCTTGGCCTTGACCTTGCTCTTATGCACCATCAATATGGGGCTGGCAGGCTTGACCTTCTTCATGTTATTCTCGGCAGTTCTCAACATGCCAAGGAGCTCGGGCAGTGTCTTTTCTATTTCATTCATGTTATAGTTTAAGACGAACTGCTCATAACTGTCCGACAACGATTGCAGGATCAGATCCGTGGCCAACTCTTGGCCCATGGGAAAACCCAGTTTTTCAAGGTTCTTTATATACCCAATCATCTTGAGTACGTGAGTCCCTACTGAGTCTCGAGCTCCCATTTTGCACTGGAATAATGCCTTGGATATGTCAAACCTCTCTTGCCGGGCTTGCCCCTCGAACATTTTCTTGAGGTGCCCGATTATCTCATAACCACACATGCTCTCGTGTTGCTTCTGAAGCTCAGAGGACATGGTAGCAAGCATGAGGCATTCCACATCCAAGGTATCATCCTGATACTTCTTGTAAGCATCTCTATCTGCTCTCGAAGCATTTCCGGTCGGCTCTGCAGGGGCTTCCCCTTCCAAGACATAGAGCTTGCGCTCTTGCCTGAGAACAGTTCTCAGGTTTCTGTACCAGTCAAGGAAGTTCGTCCCGTTGAGCTTGTCCATCTCAAGAATAGCTCTTAGGGACAGGGTGGAGTGAGATCCACTTGCCATGGATATTCTACAAAGAATTTTGCAAAGTGAAAATTTTAGTACTATATTTCAAAATACATTTTATATATTTTTAATAAGGACTTTTATTAAAGAGCTCCCACTATTTTAATCAAATCAATAACCCTTGATATCGATTCAGAGAGTTTATGCGAGCTACTCTCTTAGTGGACAAGATCCGTATTTCACCAACACCACGAGTCCGCTTTGGCGTTCCTCTCATAATGCGGTTATTTAGGTAGACAACACATGTCAATTGCATCATTATGCAACTCTTGTATGGTTGGTGAATAATTCTTTATTCGCATCCATCATATGGAGCATGCCAACCCTATGCCTCTAGACACTCAACCTTTGAGGTCACCTAGTTAAGTTGGACCCGATGTCGACAGTGGGATATCACAATTATCCACTCGCACCCTTACCAAGATAGATTAATGCACCTTGCTTTGGCAAACCCACACTTCATCGATCGAGGCAGGAAGAGTGTCATCCATCGGAAGGCATCCCAAATACTTAATATTAGATAAGGGATTTTTATTTCAAGTGATTAACATTTTAATCATGATTAACATTTAATCACAGTGCACAATCAGAAAATAAAATTACAACATTCACATTCCAGATACATCCCAGATGTGCACAAAAACAGTCTATCAACACTTTGACAAAACAGGGCTAAATCTGAGCATTTAGAACACTTCTAAATCTTCAGATTTACATGCATTGGACATATGAACAACAACTCCACTTGTGCAGTAGACAAGCTCGTCTCTCATGTCAGATTCAATAATCTAAACATTTTGTTTCACAAACCATTTTGAGGGACGGTTACTGCAGAGGAGAAACAACCCCTGAAACATGAAAATCGCAACGCAATCACATGCGTTCCTAGCGGGGTTCCAAAAGATCGCGCCCCTGGCGGGGTCTTAGGGGCAGAGCCCCTAACGGGGTCCAAGGGGCAGCGCCCCTGGCACCAGAAACCACACAAAATCACATCAAATGTGATATTCCAAGAAGAAATTAGGGCAATTAGAACACTTCTAAATGTCCCAATTTACACGCACTTGACCGCAACCTAGCTTTGATACCACTATTGGGTTTTCTATACCCCTAACGAGATGACATATCGAATATGCGCAGCGGAAATAAAACAAGAACAACCCAAAAGATGCTAACGAATCTTGCGGTTTTCATGATTCAAGAGAATAAGCATATCAAAATACAAAGTACCTTTGCGGGATTGAGTCAACACTCAACCAAGGTGCTCCAAAGAGAAATCCAAAGATCTGCCTTTGAGTTCTTCAAGAATCGAAATGGATCGATCCCTCTATAGAAGTCCACACAAGCAAAGGAGAACCCTAGCTTCTTGTCGTACAAGAACTAGGTCGGAGAAGGATGCTCCCAACGTCCCCACGGACTGCTAGATCCGATCCAGGGGAGGCGGCGACCGACGGCGGCGACTAACGGCGGCGGAAGGCGATCGGCGGACTGGAAGAACGAGATGCCCTCGCGCGGAACAGTTCCGGTCGGCTTCTCGTCCAAAATCGCGAAAGGATTAAGTCTCCGTAAACCTAGAATCGCAAGCCCTTTTATACTTAAACGCATAAATCAGGCTATCCGCAGACCAGAACATTTCTGTCCAGATTTACATTCGCCGAATTCGACTAATCACTATAAACGAATTCGACTCAGATTCGGCGAAACCATTTCGACGAATTCGACTATATGCTATAGCCGATTCGACTATATAAATTCGGTTATATCATTTCGTCGAAACCATTTCGTCGAACTGACATATTTCGGCTAAACCCTTTAGTCGAATCTGTTACAATTCGGTTAATCACATTAGCCGAATCGATATAGCCGAATTCCATTAGTCGAATCAACATAATTCAGTTAAACCCTTTAGCCGAATTTGACACAGTTCGGTTAAACCCTTTACCCGAATTTGTCTAGCATAAATTCATTCGTTTAAACTCTTTAAACGATTTCCCTTTGAGACATTCTCAAGTTAATGCCAATCAGTCACAGGATTAGTCCTCCACTCATATCCAATAGGCCAACACAATCCTTTCTCCAACTTCTCCAAACGCTTTTATGTGCGACCCTAAGACTAACTGTTGATTGCTTTGAGATCACCTCAGAAACTCCAATATATATATATGTATATATATACATATATATATGTATATATATGTACATATATGTATATGTATATATCTATACGAGTGATAGTGCACGGGGGACCCCCGTTCCCCACGCGATAGTACTCTGCCCGCACCCGGCGGGCTTCGCCCGCACCCGACACGCACCCGGTTAATAAAATTTAAAAAATTAAATATTCTTTATTTTATTTTTAAAATATTTTAAATTTCTGTATGTATAATATATATATATATTATAATTATAATTTATAATAATTTATATATATTAGATATATCTATATTATATATAATTTATATATATATATGTATTATATATATTTAATATATGTATTTATATATATATATGTATTATATATATTTAATATATGTATATATATATATATTATATTTATTATATATATACATTATATTTAATTAATTTTAACGGGATTTTTTTTTTAAAAACCAAGTCCGCCGCTAGTTGCCCTTCCCCCACCTCCGCCGCCTCCGGAGCCACCGCCGACCTGACCGGAGGTCACCGGCGAGGTCGCCGGACCCCGACAAACCTGCCGGGGTTGGTCCGGCGGCGCTCCGGCAGGGCCACCGGCGGCGGTGGCCCTGACCGTGAGGCCCAGATCTGGGCCTCACGGTCAGGGCCACCGCCGCCGGTGGCCCTGCCGGAGCGCCGCCGGACCAACTCCGGCAGGTTTGCCGGGGTCCGGCGACCTCGCCGGTGACCTCCGGTCAGGCCGGCGGTGGCTCCGGAGGCGGCGGGGAAGGGCAACGCGAGTTGGGGGGGCTGCTGGGAGTTCTCTCCCATTGGTTGTTTTTTTTGGGCCTCATGGTCAGGGCCACCGCCGCCGGTGGCCCTGCCGGAGCGCCGCCGGACCAACCCTGGCAGGTTCGTCGGGGTCCGGCGAGCTCGTCGGTGACCTCCGGTCAGGCCGGCGGTGGCTCCGGAGGCGGTGGGGAAGGGCAACGCGAGGTGGGGGGGGGGGGGGGGGGGGGGGGCTGCTATCGGGGCTGCTGGGAGTTCTCTCCCGTTGGTTGTTTTTTTTTGGCTATTTGCAGCCAAAAGAAATAATCTTTTGGCTATTTGCAGCTAAGATCGTCATGATCGGATGGCTAGGATTCAAGCTATGGTTCTAATTTGGTTTCAAGATGGGCCTGAAAGTTTTTTTTTATATAATATAGATATATATGTATGTATATATGTATGTATATATATATATGTATATATATGTATGTATATATATGTATGTATATATATGTATGCATATATGAAAGTGCACAATTAACCTCACTAGAATTCTCTAGAGGGGGGGGGGGGGGGGAGGGTGAATAGAGATTTAAAAATTATTTTGTGCAAAGTTAATATATATATGTGTATGATCACAGATTAGAGCTTCCTACACACCAACAAAAATTAAGCAAGAAAATAAAGTAAATGCAAGAAAATAAATCACAGCACAACACAAGAAAATATAGTGGTTCCCCAAACTTTGGGTAGTCCACTCTTCTACCCCCTTGGTAGGAATTCACTATCTTGCACTGAGTCTTTTGATAAGGAGACTCTTAGAACCACCCTGAGTCTTTTGACAAGGAGACTCTTAGAACCAACTGAGTCTTTTGACAAGGAGACTCTTAGAACCAGTACACTGAATTTTTTGGAGAGAGATTCTAAAAACTCTTTTACAATGTTTAAGTGAGAAAGAAAGAAAGGAGAAGAAATAAAAACAGGAAAGAATCTTCTTCCTAGCAAGAAGATTGGAAGCACAAGAAGTGAATTGAATCTTTCTTCTATATAGAGAAGAAGATTTGCAGCCTTTCTCTCTTTGTGAGAGCTATCAGATTTTGCAGCAGTGAGACTTCAGAAGCAGCAGAAGAAGAAGTGCTTGAATGTTGCTGCAGAGCTTTTTCTCAATTTCTCTCTTTTCTCTTGGGAGCTTTTCCTCTATTTCAAATGTGTGTGGTAGATCACTCTTCTTTATTTTCTGCCGACCTCCTCTTTATTTATAGCTCTGTTAATTCAACATAATACTATAGGAGGATAATCAATTAGCAGTTAGAGAGAATAGAAAGAAAAAATGTTTCCATAATGTTTATTTCTGTAGAAGGAAAGAATGAATTCTGATTTCAAATAATATCCAAAATAGAGTTAATCAGATTAGCCAAGAATCAAATAGAAGGAAAGAATGATTCAGAACGGCTATAAAATATTAACATTATTCCATACAAATCAGATTTACTGAAAGAAGGAAAGAGATCTGGCGCATATTTAAGTCTGTCAAATAAATCGACGTGCGTCGATTGCCATTCGACGCAAGCGTCGAGTACATCCTGTCTGGACGTCGAGAGGTGAATAAGGAAGGTGCGTCGACTAAGGTGCGTCGACTTCACTAGTTGTGTCGACTAGAAATCAGAGTAACGTCGACAACACATACGTCGAAATCTTCCTAGAGTTACTTCGACTTAATCTGAAAGAGACGTCGACTACATTTCGACGTTGCGTCGAACACTATTCGACGCATATTTACTTAGCCTTGTTTTTCATTCTTGGAATTCATATTTGACTCATTTTCAGGGGTTAAGAGAAATCATTTTCCCAACAATCTCCCCCTATTTGTCTTAACCCTTCTTAAAGAGAAATTAGTATATAATTAACATAGCAAAGCATTTGTAAAGATAATGAAGATTTCACACAATTAGAAGAGAATATATAAACAAACTTCATGTTCAGACCAATCACAAAGTAAAGTATGTGAAACATTGTTTTCAAGTATTATTCAGGAGGAGTAGGAGGAGTTTTTCTTTTTCTCTTGAATACTATTGTGGATTGCTCTTTCCCAGTAGCAGGTGATTCCCTCAGCTCCTCCTGGGTCTCAGCTCCCCCTGGGTCTCAGCTCCCCCTTCCCCTGACTCCTGAGCCCCTTCTTCAGCCATCACAGCATCAACTTCATTTCCTTTTTCAGTTTCAGCAGCTGGTTCATTTTCTTCTTGATTTATAGCAGTATTCAATTCTTTCTCACCTTCTTCCTTTTCAGCCTCATTTTCTGCTCTGCTTCCCTCCCCTTGCAGTAGTACCACTTGGTCTGCAGCCTCTCTTGCTATGCTGAGTACCTCAATTGTTTTCATCAATATGGAGCTCAGGTACTAACTCATTCCCAATTGTCTTGAGCAGTGCAAGACTGTCAGATTTTGAAGAAGAAGGGGATTTGTGAGAAGGAGATTTAGGATTGGAGGGCTGATTTTCATCTAGATTCTCCCCCTTCTTGACCTTCTTGGCCAAGGAGGTTAAGAAAGACTTAGTCACTCTAGAGGAAGAGAGAGATGACTTCAGATCTTGCACTGAGGCACTGACCCCATCTATTTGGGTGTGCATGTGAAGGATGGAGGAATGAATCTGGGAGCAATGCTCATCTAGCATTGCTTGGAATCTTTAAGCTGTGGATTGTATACACTGGCTGATGAGAGCCTCAGTGGATTCAGATGGTTCATGGTGTGAGAGATGATGAGGTGAGATGGGATTCCTTTGGTTCAACCTGAAATCTAGCACATATGCAAGTGGCAAACATGATATCAGGTCTGCTTGCTATTAGATATAGAAGGGATCCAATGATGGCCCTATAAGTCTTTTGATCTACTGATTTTCCTTTATCATCTTTTTCTATGATGGCATTGGTTGCCATGGGTGTTTTCATGGTAGATGCTGATTCCATACCAAACTTTTTGATTAGTTCTTTGGTATATTTTGATTGTGAGATAAAGATTCCTTCACTACTTTGTTTTACTTGTAGCCCTAGGAAGTAGGAGAGTTCACCCATACTACTCATCTCAAATTTAGATTGCATAAGATTAGCAAATCTTTTACATAGTTTAGGATGGGTTGAGCTAAAGATAATGTCATCTACATATATTTGAACAAGGAGGAGTTGGTTTTTATGTGTTCTAGTAAAGAGTGTCTTGTCTACTTTTCCTCTTTCAAAGGAATTTTCTAAAAGAAAATTTGAGAGAGTTTCATACCAAGCTCTAGGTGCTTGCTTAAGACCATATAATGCTTTGTTAAGTCTATAAACAAAGTTAGGGGAAGAGGGATTAACAAAACCTGGTGGTTGCTCCACATATACCTCTTCTTGCAGATCTCCATTTAAAAAGGCACTCTTGACATCCATTTGGTAGACTTTCATCTTCATGAAGGCTGCATAGACAAGAAAGAGCCTGATTGCCTCTAATCTGGCTACTGGAGCAAAGGTCTGATTGTAGTATATCCCTTCTTCTTGTCTATATCCTTGTGCTATAAGTCTTGCCTTGTTTCTCACAATTATTCCAGTGGAATCTAGTTTGTTCCTGTATACCCATTTTGTACCAATTACAGGGTAGTTTCTTGGTCTTTCAACTAGGTTCCATACTTTGTTTCTCTCAAATTGGCCTAGTTCTTCTTGCATGGTCATAATCCAGTGAGGATCACAATTTGCTTCCTCGAACTTCTTTGGTTCAACTTGTGATAGGAAGCATTGGAGCATTATCCCATTGGAGACTTGGTGTCTTGTTCTTACTCCTGCATTGGGATCTCCAATCACTTGAGCTTGTGGATGATCTTTCAAATTGATTCCTGTTCTGCCTGAATTTGTTAGTTGTTCTTCTACTTCATTCTCAATGGGATCATTGTTCAATTGTTCTTCCTGGACCATGTCCTCTTGTGGAGGAGGGTTTTGAGTGCTCTTTTCTGAGGTTTCTTGTTCAGACTCCTCACTTGGTTCCTCTAACTGGTTTTCCTTTCCATTTTCTGTGTTCTCTAGAGCTAGTTGCTCAAGCTGGGTTTCTATGCTGTTGTTTTCCTGTGGAACAAAACTGGTGGGAGTTTCCTCCCCCTTAAGCAGCATGTTAGTTTCATCAAATACAATGTGCATGGATTCTTCAATCTTAAGAGTTCTTCTATTGTAGCACCTATAGGCTTTGCTGGATGATGAATATCCCAGAAATATTCCATCATCAGACTTCTTGTCAAATTTGGCAAGATGATCTTTCCCATTGTTTAGAATAAAGCAAGCACATCCAAAAATTTTAAAATATTTAACAATGGGTGTTTTATTTTTCAGGAGCTCATATGGAGTCTTTGATTTAGTTTTGTGTATGAGGCTTCTATTTAGAACATAGTTTGCAGTGTTGACTGCTTCAGCCCAAAAGGTTTTTGGTAATCCTGACTCTGCAAGCAGGGTTCTACCTGATTCTATTAAGGTTCTATTTGTTGAAACCGATTTCTCGGTCTCGTGTGGAGCTCGGGGCCCTCACCGAGATGAGGGGCAGCTAGCCCTTACCGATCCCTCGGGAGAGGTAAGGTTGACGACTCGAGCAAAGAACAAAGACCCTAGTCTCAGCGAGGAGGTCCCTCCACTAACCCGGAAGATCGTTGAGCGCTTCCCCTCCCAAGCCAAAGCTAAGACTCGGGCACCTTGGAGAGCTGGAGAGCCCAAACCAAAGCGACCTAGGGAGAGAAGAGCTCAAATATAATGAACCGGTCCCCTTCCAAGGTGCCCTTTGAGGTCTATTTATAGATTTTAGTTTTGTGGTCTGTCAATAACCAAATCCCGCTGTCCATTCTTACTATCCGCACACCGGACTGGCCTGCCAACAGCCAAACTCCGCTGTTTGGAGAGGCTAAGTGCAGACCGCCGGGGGCCTCTTGGTAAAAAATCCCTTCCCGGACTTTTACGGGGCGAGCCAGCCCGCTTCGCGACCTCCCTCGCGAGTGGAGCTCGCGAGCCTCTGGGTCGGCGAACCCCAGAGGTATTATCAGCACTCACTCTAGGCGGGCTCGCCTAGCGGACCCCTTCCTCGAATGGTTGGGCTCGCTCATAGCGACCCGGCCAAGCCGACTGCCCTCGCGAGCGGAGCTCGCGACCCCCTGGGTCGGCGAACCCCAGGATGGCTATCCGCACCCCAAAATGGCTAACTGTACCCCAAGAGTGGCTAACTGTACCCCAAGGTTCCGGGCTCGCCTGGCGAGCTCCCTCCTCAACTGGTCGGGCTCGCATGCTCTGCCCTCGCGAGCTTCGAAGGAGCCGGTTACCCTCCCTTCGCTGGGCTCGCTCGCCTGCACAGTCTCTTGCTCTTCCTTGGCCTGCCTCGCCGGAGATCAGGGTTCGCCCCTCTTGGCTCGCCTCCTTGAGCGCGAGCTTTGGTTGCTTCCTGGCGAACATCGGGGTTGTACACAATCCCCGCTATTCGCGAGGTTGTCCTAAGCTCGCGAAGATACATCCAACCCCTGGTGTTCGCCGACTCTACTGACGTGGCGGGAATCTTTTGGTGGGTCCCCTGCCCGAAGCTATAAATACTGCCCACCGAGAGTGGTGATCAAGCCTTCCCCTTTGTTCCTTTCTCGCCGAAATCGTTCTTCCTTCAGGATGTCCACCAAGCAGAGCGCGTTGGAACAACTGAAGGCTTCTAGGGAGATGGCGAAAGCTCGGGCCGCTGAGCGCAACGCCTGGATGTTCAACCCTGCTACCTCTCCCCAGACCAAGGGAGCCATGACGATTAGGAGGTCGCCGGGGGAGGACATGACATTGCCTCCTGATTCCCCACCTCCGCCGAATACCGTGCTCGCACAACAGGTATCCTCAGTCTAAATTCTTTACTTCGGCCCCTTGCTCATTCCCTTCCCTCTCGCAGAATCCTCCTCCGGAGGACCGCCTGGCAAGCCTTACGCTGACGACTTTCAGCGCTCCGTCCCCCGCGAAGCTGGGGTTGCTAGACGTTGGGGTCGGGACTTCGTCCCAACAGGCACCTCTCTTGCAACCTCGTAAGTCACTCGCATCCTACTTTATCTCCGCCTAAGCCCGTGATGCCCACACGTCGGTGGCCTATGCAGATACCCCATCGTCGAGTCCCAAGGAGAAAGTCTCCACCCCGGCGAGTTCGCCGGTCCCGCCTAAGGTTACCGTGGCGACCCCAGGCTTCGGTCTGATGGGCAAGCGAAGTCCGGGCGGCTCGCTTCTCGACGGCGCCCAAGTCGCGAAGAGAGTGGTATACCCTCCTGGACTGGGGAACCCCCACGTCTCGGGATTCCGCGAAAACTTCCAGGGTCGGCCGGAGTCTTCGCGCAAGCCCCGCCGTGAATCTCCCTCCTCGCCAGGTCAGCATATTTTCGCGAGCTCCCATCTCTTGCCCGCCCTCGGGCCCTTCTGACCCTTCGTTGAAATCCCAGGAGCCACCCCTGAGTCAGAGCACGGGAGGATGGAGATGTCGCCACCGCCTTCGCCTAGCCAGATCGAAGACTTCTTGGGTGACCCTGGCGACCCCGTGCGGATGAAGAGTCGGGTGTCCGAGGTGCTTCAGAAGCACGACATGATGTTACGCGAGTTGGAGGAGCGGTATGACGCGGACCGGGCTGCTTTTGACGAGAGATTCGCCGTGTTGGAAGACGCGAATGCGCGCTTAATCGCCGAGGCGGAGCCGGTGCCTCGCGCAGATGTTACCTCGCCCGGCGTGCACATCTCGCGGGGCGAGGATCAAGCGCACCTAATCCTGCGCGAGTTTAAAGCGCTTCGCGAATACCATTATCCGAGAGTGCCGCCGCGTGCGGGCAAGCGGGGTCGGGGTCGCTGGAAATGGCTTCCCTACCCCTGAGGCTCCAGTGGGTTTTTAATTCCGCTACTCTTTTGCTTGTATTTCCTTTATGACGCCTGTTGAACAATAACCGGTATGGTAATATTCGCGAGTCTGTCGTGACTCGCCTTTTATCGTTTTCCATTTTTAACTTTTCCCTTTATTTCTGTGGTGTGCATGTGATTTATTCGGCTCGTCCGCTGTATTTGATATGATCGCCCTCGCAAAGTGCTTGCGAGCTTCTGTGCCTCGCTATGCCCGGACCCCTTTTTCTCACGGGCCGGCCTTGGGTGGGACTCAATTATCGCGCGATGGCGAGCCCTGGCTCGCAAGACCGCAGTCCCTTTGAGCAGAAAACTACTTTATTTTAGTTATCCGCACTCCCGACGCTTCGATTCCCGTGCCCACCCGAATTTCTTATAAATAGCTCGGATTCATTCTCCTACCCGTCACATTTATTTCTCCCGTCTTCTCGCGTCTACGCTCATCTCCGTCCTCGCAAGATCGTGTTCGCGCTCGCTGCTTGTAGGTTGCCTCTTCCTGACTTGATGCGGACGAATCAGCAACTGGGAGCGGATGGCGAGAGCGAGGGGCGGTCAAAGTGCGCCTCAGCGTTTCAGGCCCACGAGTTCTATTGTGCGAACATCACAGCCGAGGAGTATAAACTCGCCGTGGACCGCTATCTCCCAGAGGGCTATTCAGCCCGCTGTCCAAGCGAGAATTCTACTTTAAACGAGACCGAGGCTGACGAGCTCGCGATCCCCGTCGCGCACTTCGAGAATGGGTTGCGACTCCCTCTGTGGCCTGAAATTCGTCAGGTACTTCGCCTGGCCTTCTCGCCGCTTCACGTTCGCTATCGCGACTTTCTCATCGTTCTTTGTAGGTGTTGCGATATTACGGAGTGTTACCGAGCCAGTTGACCCCAAATGCGATCGCGGATATTGTCGCGTTCGCCAGTTACCTGCGGGAGGAGAGGATCGAATTCAGCCTCCTCGTCTTCCGCAAGGTATTCTCCTTCCGCGCCTTCCGAGACGGGACTACTTATTTCGCAAGTCAGCACGTCACGGTCTGCGAGGCGGTGAATAAGAGTCACTATTGGACTCAGAAGTTCCTTCTAGTGAAGGGACCCTTCGGCAATCTCCACTTCACCCCCCTCCAGCCGGATGACGCCACTTACCGCCCTCCGAGCTCGCTGAGCGGCGCCGACGCTAAACTCCTCCAATACCTCTCCGGCAAAAACTTCGAAGTCGTCTATCTGCGGCGCAACGTTGATTCGTTACTCGCCGTTCCTCAAGGGGAAGGTAGGGCTCGGTCTCGCCCCACTCTCCTTTCCTTTCTTCGCTGCATAACACTCTTACTTTACAGGCGAGCGCGAGATCCCTGTCAACCCCCCGCACGCGCAAGGTGCCACTCTCACGGCGGACACTCTCGCGACCGCAGCGGCAGAGGCTTGCCGCGACCTTCCCGCCGTCGGGTCCGGCAAGAAGCGGCCTCCTTCTGCGAGTCAACCGGGTTCGCGGCCCTCCAAGAAGTTGAAGGGAAAGACCATCGCTACCAAGGATATGAGCGCGGTCGTTTATCTAAGCGAGACCGACGGCTCGCCTCCTTCCCCTGCGAAAAAACCTGACCCCCCGGCGGACCAGGGTGTTGGGAGTTCTTCCGTGACCCCCCAACCCAAAGGCCACAGAAACTTCGGTCTGGGCGAGAAAGTTTCCGACGTCCTCGGCGAACCCCTGCTCGCTTGGGACCCCACTGCCAACCGGATTTCCTGCTCCACCCTTCACCCCTCCTGGGTGGAGCTCGGTAAGGCCGGGGAGGAGGCGTTCTCTCTCTCCTTCGGCTTATATGGCCGCGAGGACGCCGTTGCCTACAAAGACATGGGACCACGGCAGCTGGTTTATGAAGAAATGCGAGCCCAGTTCCGTTCGACGGAACTCGCGCACATGGCGGGGCGCCGCTATCTGCAGGCGGATAGGGATATCCGCGCGTACCGGGAGGAGCTCAAGAGAGCTCGCGAAGAGATCAAAGGTCTTAAAGAGAAGGAGGAGGTGACGGAAAGCCTTCTCGCCGGGATGCAGGGCAAGATGGTAAGTGATCCTTGGGTCTCTTTTCCTTGCCGTTCGCGACCTCTAGCTTTCTCCTAACTCGTTTGACGCTCAGGATGCCGACGTTGCCACCAAGCTCCTCGCTCGCAATGGCGAGCTGGAGTTGGAGAATACGATGTTGAAGGCTCGAGTGGATGAGCTGGTTCGCAGCGTGCTACCCCCCTCTCCTGGGCGAGTCGACCCCCAACAGAAGGCTGCCGAAAGTGAGGAGCAGAGGCGGCGAGACGCACAGGAGGTCGCCAACCTTGTCTTCACGACCCTTAAGGATGCGAGCCTGCTGGCCGAAGATGCGATGGAGTTCACAGCGGAAGACGTCTGCCCGGACCTCTTCGCCTTGGCCCCCTGGTTGGGGGCTCGCAAAGATGGCGAGGACCTTCCAGAATGACTTCCCTTTTTCCTTCCCTTCTTGTGAATGTATATTATTCTTTTTGGGCTGGCGAGATCGCCGCCGAACATTGAAGGATCTCGTGATAGTTTTTCTTTTGTTAACATTTATGATCATGCTTGTGTTCATTTCTTTCCTCGCATTGGGTTTCTTTTCAACCTCTCTTGGCTAATTGTTACGCGGTAGTGTTCTCGGAGGGCTCGCGAACAGGCATGTCTGGGCTCGCCTCGCCAAGGTTCCCTTTTCGCGGATTACGCGAACTCGGGTTGTCGCTGTCCGCGGTTGCTACCCGGCGAACCTAACCTTGGCGAGCATGGACACAGGCATCCCGCGAGCTGAACTTCTCCGATTATAGCATTTCAACCCGCTACCTTAGGCTTCACCTGCCTCGACTCAAGCCCTTCTGTCTCTAACACCTCAACCAATCAGCACAGCCCTTGACCCTTGTTAGTAGCCTCTCCAGAGATCAACCAAAACCCCCCGTCTAGGTGAGATCCCGGGAGTGGAATCGATCTGGGGCCATCCAGCACCAATATTTCCAACCTTGCCAGCCTCTCCAGAGATCAACCAGAACCCCCCGTCTAGGTGAGAGCCCGGGAGCGGAATCGATCTGGGGCAATCCAGCACCAATATTTCCAACCTTGCCAGCCTCTCCAGAGATCAACCAGAACCCCCCGTCTAGGTGAGAGCCCGGGAGCGGAATCGATCTGGGGCAATCCAGCACCAATATTTCCAACCTTGCCAGCCTCTCCAGAGATCAACCAGAACCCCCCGTCTAGGTGAGAGCCCGGGAGCGGAATCGATCTGGGGCAATCCAGCACCAATATTTCCAACCTTAGTACCACAGCAGTTGAAAGCATAACAAATGAAAGTAAGATGTTGATTGGATAACAAAAAAAAAGTTTTCAAGGGTAGAATCGTTTCAAATCATCCCCACTCCGAGCCCGGTCAAGGGGCATCCCTTCCACATCCTGGAGGTGATACCCCCCCCGACTTGAGCACCTTGCTTACAATATATGGGCCTTCCCAGTTGGGGTTAAGCTTACCCACTGTGGCCCCTCTGCCGGCCGCATCGACCTTCTTCAGGACTAGGTCCCCTTTCTGAAAGTGTTTGATCCGGATATGTTTGTCAAAATATCGAGCCATCCGCCTCTTGACCTCTTCCTGCCTGATGGTGGCCAAGTCCCGGAGTTCTTCCACCAGGTCCAAGGATATCCTCTGCTCGGCATTGTTACCTTCTAGCCACTCTTCATCCTCCTCGCCTGCAGCGGTCACCCGGGGGGTCTTTACCTCGAACTCTATGGGGAGAACGGCCTCGGACCCGTGGGAGAGCTTGAACGGGATCTCCCCGGTGGCGGTATTCGGAGTAGTCCTCATGGCCCAGAGGACGGAGGGTAGTTGTTCCACCCAACTTCCTCGTAGGTTTTCCACTTTCTTTTTTAGCAGGTTGACGATTATCTTGTTCGCCGCCTCCACTTGCCCATTGCTCCTCGGGTGGTGGACTGAAGCAAACCTGAGGTCAATGCCGAGCTGAGTGCAAAAGTCGACAAACTCTTCACTCGCAAACTGTGGCCCATTGTCCGTTACTATGGCTAGAGGGAGCCCATGTCTGCAGATTATTCCCCCCCACACAAAATTCCTTACAACCTGGGAGGTTACCTTAGCTAGCGCCTTCACCTCTACCCACTTGGAGAAGTAGTCGATCATGACTAGCAGGAACTTCCTCTGACCGCTGGCTTGGGGAAAGGGGCCGACCAGGTCTAACCCCCATATGGCGAAGGGCCAGGGGGCCGTGATGGTCCGGAGCCTCTGAGCGGGGAGGAGTTGGAGCGGAGCATAGAGTTGGCACTTCTGACACTTTCTTGTGAACTCTGCTGCATCCTTGCTGAGAGTGGGCCAGAAGTAGCCTTGTCTCAACACCCTCCCTTCCAGGGTCCGACTCCCGGAGTGACTGTCGCACTCCCCGAAGTGGATTTCTTCCAGCACCCTCGGGACCTCTTTCTCGGAGACACAACGAGCCAGGAGTCCCGAGAGAGTCTTTCTATATAGCCCCCCCTGCATGCAAAGAGTAGTATGCGGACTTATACCTGAAGCGCCTCTTGTCCACATCCTCTCCAGGGAACTGCCCGGAGGATAGGAAGGTGATGAATGGATCCATCCACGAGGCCTGCTGATCTACTTCCATCGACTCTCCCTCCTCGATGGAGGGCCGGAAGAGTTCCGAAGTCGTTCCCCCCGCTCGAGGACCGAACTTGGCTAGGAGGTCCGCCTGGGTGCTCTCCTCCCTCGGCACATGTTTGATTGAGAAGGTGCGGAACTGCCCGATGACTCCCTTAACCTTCTCCAGGTATAGTAGGAGGGTTGGATCCTTTGCTTCATACTCTCCTTTGATCTGGCATGCCACCACCATGGAGTCTGTGGAGACCTCCACGTCCTGCACACCCAGTTCCCGGGCCAGCCGAAGGCCCGCTATCACTGCTTCGTACTCCGTCTGGTTGTTGGTGATCGGGAAACGGATGTTCAAGGCTTGCTCAATCCGAGTCCCCTGAGGACTCACCAGGACTATTCCCCCCCCCCGAAGGAGTGTTTTCCCGACGCTCCGTCCACCAACATCTTCCATGCTTCCGGGGGAGGTGGCTCGTGCTCCCCCACTTCGGCCGCGTAGTCGGCCATGAAGTCTGCCACTGCTTGAGCCCTGATGGATGTCCTGGGTACGAAGGTGATATTGAACTCGCTTAACTCCACGGACCACTTTTCCAACCTTCCTGAGTGTTCCACCCCTTCCATGATTTTGCGGAGCGGATGGTCGGTCACTACTTTAATTGAATGGGCTTGAAAGTAAGGCCGGAGCCTCCGGGCCGATACCACCAAGGCGAAGGCTAACTTTTCTAGGATTGGGTATCGGAGTTCCGCCTTCTTCAGCACTCGGCTAACATAGTAGATTGGGAACTGTTTCTTCCCCTCCTCCCGGATTAGCACGGAACTTACTGCCTCGGATCCTACCCCTAGGTATAGAGATAGGTCCTCTCCTGGTCTCGGTCCCTGGAGCAGAGGGGTTTGAGTGAGCTGTTCTTTCAGGGCTTGGAAGGCCCTCTCGCATTCCGGGGTCCATTCGAACTTCTTGTTTCCCCGCAGTACTTTGAAAAAAGGTGCACATTTTTCTCCCGCCTTGGAGAGGAATCTACTGAGCCCAGCCAATTTCCCTGTGAGGCTCTGGACCTCCTTCGGATTCCTCGGCGACTCTAATTCCATCACCGCTTTAACTTTGTCCGGGTTGGGCTCCACTCCCGTGGGGGTGAGCAGATGGCCCAGGAACTTCCCTCGGCTTGCCCCGAAGACACACTTCAAGGGATTGAGCTTCATCTTGTACCGCCGCAGGGTCCCAAATGTCTCTTCGAGGTCTCGGAGGTGGGTCCCGAGGTCTCGGCTCTTAACCATGAGGTCGTCGACATAGACCTCTAAATTTCTTCCTTTCTGTTCGCGGAAGACCCTATCCATCATCCTTTGGTACGTTGCCCCTGCGTTCTTGAGCCCAAAGGGCATCATCTTATAGCAATAACATCCATCCCCCGTGATGAAGGAAACGTCCTTAATGTCCGGGGGATGCATGCGGATTTGATGGTAACCTGAAAAAGCATCTAAGAAGGACATTACAGAAAAACCGACGGCCGAGTCAACCAGCGCGTCGATTCTGGGCAAGGGGTAGCAATCTTTCGGGCATGCTTTATTAAGAAGTGAAAAATCGATACACATACGCCACTTACCTCCACCCTTCTTCACCATAACGACATTGGAGACCCAGCCTGGATACTGGATCTCCGATACAAATCCGGCCTGCAGGAGTTTGCCCACCTCCTCGCGGATGGGCCCTTCTAGCTTGTCTGCGACGGCCCTCCTCTTCTGGCGGATGGGGCGGGCACCGGGGTCGAGGTTGAGGCGATGGCACGCCACATCCGCATCGATCCCGGGCATTTCTGCGGCGCTCCAAGCGAAGACGTCCACGTTCTGTTGCACGCAAGCTAGAATCTCCGCTTGATCTCCTGGGCTGAGTCCTCCGCTGACCCGGACTTTTTCCACCACCCCCAGCCGGGTGATGACCTCGAGCTCCACGACCTCGTCCACGGCCTCCAACCGGGACTGCTCCCCGCAAGCCTTTTCTTCCTCGGCACAAGCGGGAGCCGGGATCTCTTCCTCGACTCCCTCCCCTAACACCATCAGCTCTTCCGCCCTTTCCTCCTGGGCCTTCTCCTCTTCTTCCTTTCTCTCCGCCCGGGGTATCTCAGCCACCCCTTCCTGGGCATGAACTTCACCTCCCTTCTTCTCTTCAGCCACCTTCAGACCTCCGGCTTCGGCTACCTCCTCCATCACCTTATCCCACTCCTCGGCTTCTCCCATCCAGGAGATGGTGTTGACAGCCGTCACGTAGCACTGTCTTGCTACCTTGGGATCCCCCCTGACCCGCACCTGGACCCCTCCGTCGTTGAACTTGAGGCACTGATGAAAAGTGGAAGGGACGCAACGGAACGCGCTGATGAGTGGCCGTCCGAAGATGGCGTTGTAACTGCTCGGGGCGTCCACTATGACAAAGCGACAGTTCCGAGACTGCCCACCCAGGGTCACATGGAGCCCTACCCCTCCTTCTACTTCCTTTCTCTCTCCTAAAAATCCGAACAGAGGGCCATCCGAGGCCAACACCCTTCTGGGCTCCACCTCCATCTTGTCGAATGCCTTCTTGAAGATGACATTGACCGAACTCCCATTGTCCACTAGGATTCGGGAGACGGTGAAGTTCTCGATCGCCGTCTGGATGACCAGCGCGTCGCAGAATGGGTCTTCGTAGCTCGGCATGTCCTTTTGGGTGAAAATAATTTTTTCGGCCGGGGGTGGAGCGGTGGATGTTGACGCTACGCTCCGGCGGTAGATGGTATGGAGACTAGCCTTGCGGGTTGCCTCCACCCCTACCCCCCCATGGATCACTCTGATCCCTCCTCTATTCCCCAGATCTGCTCTATCCTCACATCTTTCCTCCTCCTCCTCCCGAGGTTCCACCTCCGCGATCCTTAATGGTTGCTGCGGTGGTGGCGCGGGTGCTCGGCCCCTCTTCACCTCCGGGAACTCCGGACAGGTGTCCGTGGAGTGGCCTTCCACATCGTGGAAGATGCAATAGGGCACCGCCGCTTCCCTTGCCCCGGTCTCTGCTATCCTGTTCCTTCTTCTCCTAGCGGCCGCCGTCTCCGCTTCTCCTCCTCTTCCCCTTCCTCTTCCCCGGCCAATTGCCATGGCCTGTTGAGGTGGGGGAGGCAACTGCATCGGGCCCTGCCTCCACCCCAACTGGGGGGGTCTCCATTGTCCCTCGAAACGGTTACCCCTTCCTGGGCCATAACCCCTTCCTTGCCCCTGCACTCCTCCACCTTGCGGCCTCCATCCCCCCTCCGGGGCCCGGGGCTCTTCTCTTCTTCTGACCTCTTGCTGCCTCATCTCCGGCTCACTGAGCTTTGACAGCCTCTTGGTGAGCTCTGGGTTGGCTTCTTCGCTTGCTACTTCCTCCGCCACCCTCTCCATCAGCTCCTCATAGGAGACGGGGGCCTTCCTTTTCAATGCCATCTTGAAGAAACTTTCCTTCAACCCGACCGTGAAGGCGAGTTGAAGTGCAAACCCGGGCACCTCCTGAGTGAGCTGCACTTCCTCCTGGAACCGATCCGCGTACTGAGCCAACGTCTCCCTGGACTCCTGCTTCACCGCGAAGAGGGAATCAGCGTCTTTCTTCCTCCTCTTTGAAGTTGAAAATCTCAACAAAAAACTTCGGCGCAGGTCCTCGAACGCGTAGATGGAGCCTGCCGGAAGTGAATGAAACCATTCCCTGGCCTTCTCCTTGAGAGTGACGGCGAAGAGCCGACACTTGAAGGCATCGGACATCGGCCTGATGGAGACCGAGTCCTCGAAAGACTGCAGATGCTGAACTGGGTCATCTCTGCCATTGTAGTAAACTCTATCCCATTCCCCGAATCCCGCTGGAATGGGTGCAGACAACACTAATTCGCAGAAGGGGCTTCCCCCTCCTACCATCTTCTCTCGCTCGGCTCGCGGACCCAGCTCGCTCGCCAAGCTTGGGATCGCACTCACGAGGGCGACGCTCGCCTGAACCACCCCGACTGTCGTCGCATCTTCCTGGCGCGCGCTCGCCTGCGCCGCGCTCGCTGGGGCAGAGCTCGTCGGCACCGAATTCGCCGGCGCGGAGCTCGCTAACACCGGGCTCGCCGGACTGGCGAACAGCACTCGCCCTTCCCTGTCATGTCCTGGTTCAATGGCAACTTCTTTTCCAGCCCTTCCTCCTGGTGCACTCTCGCCGACTGCTGTTGGGGGAGTGGTCGCCTGAGGTGCCGGGGTCGCAAACTCACTTCGCAGAGCCGTGACCGTGAACCCCAAGGTGTCGAGCACCTCCTTCCTGAAATCCGCGAACATCCTAGCCATTGCTTCCTGAGGGGTCTCGCCGAACTCCTCGCCCTGCTCTTCATCCCCAGCCATAACTCTTCCTTGGGACTTTCTTGAACCAGCCGCGCTCCACGCTCACCGCACCAAAATGTTGAAACCGATTTCTCGGTCTCGTGTGGAGCTCGGGGCCCTCACCGAGATGAGGGGCAGCTAGCCCTTACCGATCCCTCAGGAGAGGTAAGGTTGACGACTCGAGCAAAGAACAAAGACCCTAGTCTTAGCGAGGAGGTCCCTCCACTAACCCGGAAGATCGTTGAGCGCTTCCCCTCCCAAGCCAAAGCTAAGACTCGGGCACCTTGGAGAGCTGGAGAGCCCAAACCAAAGCGACCTAGGGAGAGAAGAGCTCAAAGATAATGAACCGGTCCCCTTCCAAGGTGCCCTTTGAGGTCTATTTATAGATTTTAGTTTTGTGGTCTGTCAATAATCAAATCCCGCTGTCCATTCTTACTATCCGCACACCGGACTGGCCTGCCAACAGCCAAACTCCGCTGTTTGGAGAGGCTAAGTGCAGACCGCCGGGGGCCTCTTGGTAAAAAATCCCTTCCCGGACTTTTACGGGGCGAGCCAGCCCGCTTCGCGACCTCCCTCGCGAGTGGAGCTCGCGAGCCTCTGGGTCGGCGAACCCCAGAGGTATTATCAGCACTCACTCTAGGCGGGCTCGCCTAGCGGACCCCTTCCTCGAATGGTTGGGCTCGCTCATAGCGACCCGGCCAAGCCGACTGCCCTCGCGAGCGGAGCTCGCGACCCCCTGGGTCGGCGAACCCCAGGATGGCTATCCGCACCCCAAAATGGCTAACTGTACCCCAAGAGTGGCTAACTGTACCCCAAGGTTCCGGGCTCGCCTGGCGAGCTCCCTCCTCAACTGGTCAGGCTCGCATGCTCTGCCCTCGCGAGCTTCGAAGGAGCCGGTTACCCTCCCTTCGCTGGGCTCGCTCGCCTGCACAGTCTCTTGCTCTTCCTTGGCCTGCCTCGCCGGAGATCAGGGTTCGCCCCTCTTGGCTCGCCTCCTTGAGCGCGAGCTTTGGTTGCTTCCTGGCGAACATCGGGGTTGTACACTATTCTTCCTCTCAGCAACTCCATTTTGTTGGGGAGTTCTAGGTGCTGAGAAGCTTTGTTTAATACCTTCTTCCTCACAGAAACTACAAATCTGATTCTCAAATTCAGTCCCATGGTCACTTCTTATAATTGAAACATTTGTATTGAACTCAGATTGAATCTGTCTTATGAATTTTGAGAGAATTTTATGGGTTTCAGATTTAACTCCTAGAAAGAATACCCAGCTAAACCTAGAATAATCATCAACAATGACCAACTTCTCAGAAATCGATTATGTTTTTATTTACGTTTTTTATTCCCGTTTTAGATTTCGTTTTAGATTCCATTGTGTATCTTCTTTTCTTTTCTTTGATTTTTGCCAAAAACGCAAATCACCAAGAACTACGGCATTCTGCACTGATTCATTCTGCATTCTAGGGCAATGGCGTTTTTGCCCAATCTCACCGGAGCAAGTTATTGGCACTGAATAATTTTTTATACAACTGCTATATTAGCTCTTATTTACCCCTACTCAAATAGCCTGTTAAAATTTGGTTCTTCTCAGTTTCTGCTGGGCTAGAATGCACTGATGTTCTACCTCTACCACGAAATTTTTTTTATATCTCAAACAAAATGGCTTCAGGAGTGCTTACTGTACAAAATTTCCAATTAAGCTGTTTTGAACCGCTTTTTATTGTAGTTTCTTTATCTTCTACCCAAACTAAGCATATCCATTTTTTTTAATTCCATAGAAGTAACTAAGGACTAAGGGCTGTAGAAAACTGAGTAATGACCTGAACTGAAAATATGCAGATAGTTCCAATTATTATCAATATGGGCATTGATAATAATTATGTTCACATGAATTGATAATTATGTTCAAATGATCTTCACTTCAATTGAAAATCTCTGTAAAGTTGTATGCTTAATGAAAAAACTGCTTGGTTTGTGGTTGGTCTGTGGAATTGATTTTTTGGTGAAAATAAATTGGGAAAACCTATTTCTCTACTTTGCTTCCAATGCCCTTTTTAACTAAACTCCAGTTTGCGTTCGAATGGAAGAATATTATAAAAATAAGCAGGTGTTATATTATGAAAAACTCTGCATTATAAGTTGCAGGGGTTGCATTATGAAAAGTTTTGCACAATAAATAAATGCAATGCCTTCTTGGCTTTCACTCTTCACAATTCCAAGCAGATAAAGATGTATATTTTCTACTATAAGTAGGATTAGTTGCACCAATTGGTGAGAATGAGATATGCTGTAATGGTTTTTCCTCACTTCAATTTTGTAGCACTTCCTCTATGACAAAGGGATCGTCCACACATTTATATATCAATGGATGTTAATGTTCAGTTCTCCTTCGCAAACCCTATTTTCTGACAACCACAAAGTGACCCATCTCCACAAATCTACAATTTTGCACTTCAATTTTATAATTTTAACATTTTCATTTTTGTGAATTAAATCATTTTCAGTTTTTTACAACTCCATTTGCAGTATTCCAAATCACACATGAAAAAATGGTCCACATGCTCGGAAACATTCAAACAATGCCTCTTCTTGGTTGGTATCGACGTAAATTGTATGAATCGAAAGAAACGACTCCTAGCCATGTCAGCTTAGCGAAGTTTAGAAAGCGATCACATGTTTTATTATACGATCCTCATTTAATTTTGGCCTCCAATATTCCAACTTATACAACCACAGTCATTTATACGATCCTCATTTAACTTGATTACTAGATTTTTGAGTATATGTTTTATTATCCATTGACTTTATCATATGTATATATTACTGTATATGAATTTAACTTAGGAATTAATAGTTCTGTAATATGATTTTGTTAATTACCAGACACATTCGTGCATACAGATTATAGCTTCATTTGTGCGGTTTTGATGCATCCAAGTGGGATTGATCTTGGCAATGAATGCGGACGCAGCCCACAAGAGGGCATCAAGCATGGTTATTTGAATTTTTTTTAATAATGGCAGGTTATGCGTTGGTATACTTAGCCTCTTCAAAATACTAATTCAATGCAAGCTCCGACTGTTCAGGTACATCAACTCTATTAATTCTCCCATAGTGCTAATAATTTTTGATAGTTCTAAAAATTTCAATTGGTGCAACGTGTTAGAAGCCCAAATATCACTAATGTTTTTTTCATTCAAATAGAAATAATTAATTTTGGGTTCTAAGTGGACTTGATTTTTCAAATTGAGGCATGTTTGTAATGACTAAAATCATGATTTCAAAGTTGTCTTGATATATATTTTTTCAAATTTTGTTCATTCAATATTTCAGTTAGATAAAAAGCAATTGGGTGATGGTAACATTCTGCATGAGAAACATATTTGTGCCATTCCCAGCATTAAAAATTGTTAGTACCTCTAAATAATTTCTTTTCTTAGATTAGTGCAGTCTTTAACTGTTTCTAGAAAACCTTAATACCCTCAAGTGCAGACAAGTATCTCTAATTTCAGCTCTTTGCAATTGATAGCAGACAACTGTAATTGTACTATTTTGGACAATCATTTCTGATGCATTTTTTGTTTATAGAAATGTTGCTTATAGACACTTAGATTCTACAATTCTACAGAACTATTTCTTCCAATTCTACTAAACTATTTTAGTAGAGTTTAAGACTACGTTTGGAAACGGCGGCGACGGTCTTGAACGCCCGACCACACCTAATGAACTTCATCCACTTTTATGTTCAAAATTAGTTTTCTTTTCTTTGTGTCGGCCATAACCGTTGTCATGGTAAACATACATTCTATGGTGGTGGCGTTTTTGTCCAAGCTCATAGGAGCAAAAACGCCGCTCCAAACGGAGCCAAACTATATATGAAGCCATTTCTATATTTATGGAAAGAACACATAAATTTGAAAAACAGAGCTTTATATAGCCACCTTTATGTAATTTATTTCTCTTCTACTGCCTTATATATATAAGCGCTTAGAACCAATGTCGCCGCCCACGACCAATGCCGCCACCCACGACCAATGTCGCAGCCAATGACCAATGTCACCACCTAGGACCAATGTCGCCATCCACAACCAATGTCACCGCCCCCGCCGATTGTCGAAGCCACGACAAATGTCGCCCCCCACGACAAATGTTGCCCCCACGACAAATGTCGCCTCCCCCACGACAAATGTCGCCTCCCCCACGACAAATGTCGCCCTCACGACAAATGTCGCCTCCCCCACGACAAATGTCGCCCTCACGACAAATGTCGCCCCCACGACAAATGCTGCCTTGGATCGGGCCGGAGGCCCGTGCTTGTCACTCGTATATATATGTATATATATATGTATATATATATATATGTATATCTATACTATATTAAAAAGAAATATCAATTATAGGTTCATGGCAAGGTAAATAAGACATTTATGACAAAGAAATTGAGACACAAACAGATCTTAGCCATTGATTAAAGCGATCACCGTCCAATTTGAGCAGCGCGCAGTTTTATTTTCATTTTGAACAACGCGTGACCATTGCGAGAACATATCTCCTGCTGCGGCTCATTCTCGCGCTACTTTTCTAACCCTAAAGCTGACATCTCCCATGCTCTGCGCCGTCCTACAACTCTCCAGCAGCCACGCCTCCGTCATCGCGTTATCCACGACTCTATCATCGCCGACGGTGATCGGATACCACAACGCGATGACATCGACTTCTCAGATCGCGACTACTTCTTTGCTCTATTTCTTCCCGCACTTCTTCCTTCTTCAACGCTTCTCCGCTTTTCCCCGGCGACAAACGACCGCACATTTCTCCCTCTTTCGCTAAGGTGAGTTCAATGTTCTATTTCTATTGATGATCGGTTGTGTACTCTCTCAAATTCAGAGGAGGTTCTCCAACCATTCTAGGGTTCCCTTTACATTTCTCAATCTTCTGGACTGAGCTTCACAATCGTTTCCTGATGTCTTCTAGCTCTTCATTTGCTTGCAGGTTGCTCAATACGATCAGAAACCTCCCTTCCTGATGTCACGGGACTTTGTTGGAGATCACTCCGACCATTATACCTTTTGCTTCCATATATTCGACCGCTCCTGAAAGGTACATGATTTGATCAACTCCTCTCCACGCGAATCTTTTTTCCCCTGGAATTCACAACGATAGCCACATATGCATTTCTTCTTCTTCAAGAAAACTTCCAATTTGGTTCATGCCTATGATATATTTGATGAAATGCTCAAATGAAATTTATGGCCTCTTAAGTGCTCAAATGACATACTATCATAGGTGCTCAAAACTGCTATTTTATAAACATTCATATACTCAACTAAATGAGATAAATCTAAAAGTATGCATTTATAATTTATATAAACTGCTTGGAAGTAATGATATACATATATAAATGAGATACAGTTACGTAGACATATGACATAATGCTACAAGAGGAAGCAGATATTTAGAAGCTTTAGAATAGAGCAATTACTAAAATGAAATTATTATTGTACTCAGCTTGCATACACCAATTGAAATGTCTTCCCCAAAAAAACAATTTCTGTGAATGTCAAGCCCGAGTTTCATAGAACTATGTTATTAGATGCGCAATTTTTGTTATGAGATTTTCCTGAGAAATTTTAAAATATAGCACCTGTAGATTTATTTGATTTTAGTTCTCAGCTCCTACTACATCTTATTTAATCGATTTTATAAAATATCTGTGAGTTCTTTTATTTGCACGAGAAAAAATGTCAAATATACTTCTCAAAAATTACAGTAATTATTTTATAATGCTCCAAAGACTGAGCATATATCATAGGGGCTAGATTTACTTATTAGGCTGGATGTCGGATGTCCTCAAGGAGAGCAGGGGTCTTCCTTGAAGAGCATGAGCAATAAAATTTATTTGATGTTCAGTTGCGAGTGGATGAAAATGGTCGATCCAAGCTTTGGGGAGTGGCCGCCATACTGCATAACTCCAAGTCTTATTCATGCTCAGCATTTATATTTACCTCATGCAACCGTAACAATTTAATAGAAGATAAGACAAAATAGATATATATTTATTTTTATTTTTCAAAAGAACAAAATAGATATATTTATTTTACTGTGAATGTTATGTGGACCTACTCTCCCTTATGTTTTCATGTCTTTATCTTCATATAGCTGGATTTTATAACTGTAACATATCCCAATCAGGTCACTTCCACCTTGCATCAGTCCATCCACCATCTGTTTATCTTTTGCAGTACTGGTTATATTAGCCCATATTTTCTCAAATTTATATTAGTTATAGGATCAGAACCTTTCAGTTTTTCACGCCTAGGTTGGTGGAAAGTGAGCTTTTAGATTTTGAAGATTGGTGGAACATGACCGACCTTTCAGTTTTTCTTGCCTCTGCATGTGTACAACTCTTAAGCATTTGATTGTGTGTGCAACAATTATTGGACATATGCTACAATCTCGAGCTGATTTTATTGATGTGTAATTTATGTTATTCTTTGTTGTTTGGGTCGCATGCTTATATTTACAGATATGTGTAATTTTCTGATGGTTCTTATGTTTCATTTTACCAAAATGCTATTTTTTTGATGGAACTCATGTTTTGATTTAGTTTTCAATATTTTCAAGAAAATAAAAGGATCCAGAGAGTCATCGAGGAGGTCGAGTTGCATGTATTGTCGGCGGCTGTCGAGGTGGTCGAGTTTTATTCATTCTTTTTTACAACAATTCATCCTTTTTCATATCATATTCACTACATAAGATTTATATGCTCTATAATCTTAGTGCTATATAATTATGTTTTTCTTTTTAGGTCATCATGCAGAATATTTCGACCATGATTGGGCATGGCCAGAACTATACTGCGTTATTGGACGCCATCCATAATGGCGAGGGCATGAGGAGGACCCGAAGTGGGTCATTTAGACTGCCAGGGGATACAAGGACTGGCTCCTATGAAACGGTAAGGGGATTCTTCTGTTACACCATATGTACAGCTCTTCAGATAGTCCATGCCTCCTATGCTTCTTCGTTAATATGCTTTAACACCTTTTACCATCATAATTTGCTTCTTTCTTCCAATATATAATTTTCTCATTTTAATTTCCTCTTCTTGCAGCCTTCCAAAGGCATGAACATTAAGCATGATACTCGGTAATTTTGTTTCAATAGAAATATGATTTTTTTCAGTACTTCTTTTGTTCACCTCTCCATTTTTCATTTTTTTGCATTCTTTTGGTACAGTTTTTTTGTTCGTTTTTCTTGATAATGATTCGTTCACAATGTGTCTAAATAAGCATGTTTGTCTTTCTGCAGGCATTGCAGGTAAGGTGGAGAGTGTTAGCGGAAGGAGGGGATGCATGAAGAGCATGGTAAGGTTCCTGTAAGGAGGGGATGCATGAGGAGCATGGTAAGGTTCCTGTCCATTTGACTTTTATTGAAATAATTAGGAAATAAAGTTTCAGTGCATCAAATGCAATTTAAGGTCCTGCTCTTGCTTGGTATTGAGCTTGGTAATGTACTTCTTTTGATCGCAGAAATCTATGGCCACCTCAGATCTAATCCTTTCACCATCTTCATTCTTCGGTTAGCTTCCGCCTCTCTCACACACAGTCTATTCTTTTTCCAATGTATCCGTGAATAATACCTGCAAAATTAATCAGATATTATGAGGAAAGAGGTGAGAACAACCTCAAATTTCATATCATAGGGTTATTTAGCAATTTTTTTATGTGCTTTTCTTTTCTGTGCACAACTCCATCCAGCGCCCATCTGCTTTTCATGAAGAGCGAGAAAATTTTTGTACTCTCGGTTCTATATTTCTTAACATTTTTTACTTCAAACATTTGTGCATAAGCTTCGCACCGAAACTATTTCTAAATCAGTACATAGATATTTACTTGGCATGCACTTCTTGAACCTCTCAAATTGAGTTCTTTTCATGCTTATAATTTCCTGACAATATTTAGTTTATAAAATAAAATAGGATTTCAAGACAAATTCATCCATCTTCCACAACCAGAGGAAGGTAGGTCCCAACCTTCTTCGATGATTTTTTTCGCAGTTTTTCATTGTTCTTAATTAAGATAACTTTTGATCTACTTATATTATGAATGTCATCTTCGATTAGATCTTGGTTCAGATCTTGAACCCCTTTTCTTCTCAAAAAAGATAGAATTTCATCAAAAATATGTTCTTATGTTGCGCACTTAAGGTTGCCCATGACAAATGTCCCAACCCCCGTCGAATGTCCCCTCTCCCCCCCGGCTGAATGACGTCACCCACGACTAATGTCATCGCCCAAGACCAATGTCGCCCCCAAGATAAATGTCCCCCCCCCTCACGACAAATGTCGCCCCCTATGACAAATGTTGGCCCCCAACGACAAATGTCGCCCCCCACGACAAATGTTGCCCCACACGACAAATGTCGCCCCACGATAAATGTCGCCACCCGCGACAAATGTCGCCTCCCACGACAAATGTTGCCCCCATGACAAATATCGCCCCCATGACAAATGTCGCCCTTACGATAAATGCCGCCTTGGATCGGGTCGGAGGCCCGTGCCTGTCACTCGTATACATATATATATATATACATACATATATACATATATATATATATACATATATATATATATATATATATATATATAAATACACACGAGTGCCCGACACGGGGCTCCGCCCCTACGGTCAAATGCGACAGTACCCGGTCGGCGATGGTGGACTTCGCCCACCCCCGTCACGATGCTGTTGGGAGGCTTTCACCCTGAAGTATCTGGTTGCCGACCTAAATCACCTAAAAGGGGGTGAATAGGTGGATTCTATGGTTTTTTGCGGAATTAAAAATTTTAGATAAAAACGCATAGAAATCAAAAGAGCACAGCACAACACAAGGATTTATAGTGGTTCCCCGATGTTGGGTAGTCCACTTTCCACCTCACCTATCTAGCACGCCCGGCTAGAGTATGCTACTTCACTGATCTCGGATTATGAATAATCCTATAACTCGGAGACAACTCTCCTACAACTCGGAGTAAAACTCCTACAAACTCGGAAGAAAAATTCCTACAACTCGGAGACAACGCTCCTACAACTCGGAGTAAAACTCGTACAGTCGAAAGAAAAACTTCCTACAACTCGGAGATAACTCTCCTACAAAGATATGTAAAGGATTTTTACAAAACTTTAAGTTGAAAAACAATCTTCTTAAAATCTCCTTGAGATTTGACTTGAGCAGATCTGAAACTGAGAGAACTTCTTCTTCCTTGAAAGAATAGAAAATCTGGATCTAGAGAGAGGAAGAAGAAATCTTTGAAAGCTTGATCTGAAACTTAGAAGAAAAACTAGATCTGAAAGAAGCTTTATAGAATCAGAAATCAGAGATCTATTTTTCTCTTTTCTTCAAGAAGAATCGTCCAACAATTTTGTCGGCAGCAGCAAGGGCTTTGCGAGAACGAACAGAGCGCCGACAGATGGAAAGAGATGTTCTTTTCTTTTTCGATTCGGGCGATTGCGGCGATTAGAACGATTAGGGATTTTTGTGAATAACCCTTAGGTAAATATATAGAGAGAGCGGTTCTTCTCCTAACGGCTATTTACGCGATTTAGGGAAAGCCTTCCACGTGTACTGTGCATGGCGGAAGCCCTAAACGGTGAGCCGAAACGAACTGAACCGGAAAGATGAACTCTCTGAATCGACTAAATGGAATAGCCGAAATATCTCATTAACCGAATTCGAAAGGACCTTTAGCCGAATTCGTCGAATGCAAATAGCCGAATTCGAGAGAGACTTTAGTCGAATTCGTCTAATGTTTACTTAGGGAAATTTTCTGGCTTCTTGAAATTGTTTAGCCGAATTTTTTACTCAAACCAATTTTCCTTCTAAGTAAAATCAGCAGCATCTTCTCTTAGCTCCTCCTTTGTGTTTGACTAAGAAGTACATCCCAATAGAGAGATTCCACATGAGTCAACATCTTGGTCTACACAATGATGATTTACATTGCATAGACATGTGTTTAACGACTCATTGAAACTTGACATTGGTTTGTACTTAGCCATTTAAAACCTGCAAACACACAACTAGACAACAACATCAAATACAATATCAATTCATCTTAGTTCAAAGGACACTTCTTCAAATCAAAGTAATTGTGACTACAATACCCAACAATCTCCCCCTATTTGAAGAAGTCAGAACCCTGTTTACTAAGGTGAATTGCACAGAGATAAATATACGTAGAAATATATTAAATATAAGGAGAGTTAAAAACTTAGCTTTTCAACCTTCTCTCCCTTTCAACTTTCTCTTTTAACTTCAGCTTCTCTCCCAACTTCAACTTCTCTTCCCCTTTCTGACTACTTCAGATAGGGAAGGAAAAGCATGAGAGATCAACATAGTTCTCCCCCTCAGCAACTGCATAGGTGTCCTTATTTAGGAGTAGACTTTGAAAATATTGAATCATCTCCCCCTCAATTTCCCCCCCTTAGAATTTCAGTACCTGGACTGATTTCCTAAGCTTTTCAGCAACCTTACTATATACTTCTTGTTCTGGTCATGTACCACGAACATCCACTGTCCAAATGCCTGATTAGAGTTTTGGTTGGCCTTTGGACATACCTGCAATCACAAATTAATTACCCTTAGGAACTCAAAAGGATTTGGGTCCTAGGTTCCTGGTTAGATCAACACCACTCAGAGTGTTAACATTGCAAGGGGTCATTCTTACATTGTTAACCCGTGGAGTCTTATAATTTCTGGGGTTAAACCAACAATATGGCGAAGTGACCAACCTTGCCACAACACCAACAATCAAATCGATTGTATCTTCTCTTGTTCTCCTGTTTTAACTTTTGAACGGAGAGTTTAACAGGAGCAACATTCTTAGAAGTAGAAGCCTCGTGGTTGCAACACACGCATGACTCCTTCTCTTCAAGATATTTAGCAACAATAGATTGGATCTTTGGTGCTTTCTTAGCAACTGATCCATGTACAAATGAACCATGATCCTGGAGGATTACTTCTTCATAAGGTGCCTTGAAAGCAGTTGTTTCGAGGCTTCGGGGACGGCTCCATCCTTGGTTCCCCTTACTTGACTCAACATGAGTTGGTCTTGTAAAGTGACCATACATGGACTCAAAATCATAAGTGTTTGTAGGGAACACTACCTTCTTGAATGGGGTTTGATTTTGGTCAACCTTGCCCTTACCTTTAACAGCTCTTTTCTTAGCGGCCTTACTACTTTCAGCCTCATGACCAAGGCCACTACCCTTCGCAGGAGCAGAAAATCTATCAATGATTGGAAGAATAGTTTTTGGTTTAGAGAAGCTTTCAACTATCTTTCTTTCCACCACTAACTTTTCTTCTAATTCATTTATGAATTTCTCCTTTAGATTTAATAATTCAGTGGAGTTTTTAAGTTTGTCTTTCAAGATTTGGATTTCATCTTTGAGAGGAGTTAATTTTTCAATTTCCTCCCTCAAATCGGATTCCACCGTCTTGAGAGATTCAATCTCTTTTGCTTGAGATTTGACTACCTTGCGACATTTGTCAAATCCTTCCAAAACGGCTTTATACTGAGTCATTAATTCTGAATCATCCTCTGAAGAGTAGCCTTCATTTGCATTGGATTCAGTTTCAGATGCAGAAAGAAGAGTGTGAGAATTTACCTTCCCTTCATAAGGGGTGACGCAGTTATCTGAATCTGAAAGAGGCATAAGCCCAAAATAGGCTTCATCATTCGAGCTTGACTCGACTGAGTCGCTGTCGCTAAGAGTCTTGGTCTTATTTGCTAAGAAGTTCTTTTCTTCTTTCCTTTTTCCTTTGAAGGATTTCTTCTTTTCCTTCTTTTTGTATGGACATTCGGTACTTAAATGTTCATGCTTACTACAACAATAACAAATAACGTCAGATGAAATATGTTTGTTCTGTTTAGACTTATACCTGTCATTGTTGGAGCTTTTCTTGTGATGATTACCATCACATCTTGATCTTCTATGATCTGATGAGGAGGATTGATCTTTCCTTTGCTTCCTTTTATTTAGCAATCTCTTGAATTTCTTGGAGAGAGATGAGAACTCTTCATCAGACATGTCTGTGCTTGATGAGCAAGCCACAGACTCATCGTCTTCATCTGACGACTATGTCCTCACAGATGATCTAGCTTTACCTCTTCTTGCCTCTTTGGCCTTCAGTGCCACAGACTTCTCCCTTCCAGAGGTTGAGCATCCTTCTACTTCTGCTTTTCTGATGCTGAGCTTTAGTTCATGGGAAAGAAGTTTCCCAAACAATATCTGTGGCTCCATAGTAGCCAACTTTCCGAATTCTCTGATTGCGATCGCCTTGGTATCCCATTCTTTCGTCAGGGATCTCAAGAGCTTATCATTTAGTTCGCCAACAGAAAATTCCCGGTCGTAGTTTCTTAACCCGTTGACTATCTTGAAGAACTTTTCATAAGTGTCTGAGATGGAGTCTCTCGGTGTAACATCCCTGGTCTGCAAATATAATATAACATGGGTCCGGCCGGGACCCCACGACATATAATATCCACAAAGTCTAAAATGTTAGTAATTGATACAAGAAAACATGCTAATAAAACTCAGAGTAAACAGAAACGGAAGCTAATCACAACCCCAAAACAAAGGGGCCAGAATGTTCACATCAACAAGGAAAATAGTACTGAAGAGACCCGGCCTTAAGGCCTTACATGGCTTCCAAAAGAGGTACAGACAAATAACAGGACTACATGAAAAACTCCAAAACAGAGAGGACCCTAACCAGCTCCTCAACAACCCATGGGCTCCGGCCCACTACACACCACTACGAGCTCCGCCACCTGAAACCAAGAACAAACAGGCGGTGCAATGAAGGTCAGCATGGGGCTGACCAACATAACGTAATGACCCCTCCCCCGGCCATCCTAGCGGATTCCGGGGCGAGTACATCGCTCTCCTGCAAGCACGCACGAAAACCAAAGCACCAAAACAAAGGACCGAGGGGCACACATGGGGGTCCCCATAGCATAGCAAAGCACACGCGTCGTTGACTCCCAAGGTCACACGACCTAAACCACAGAGGCATTCTAAACTGAGTACTCATGACGAGAGGCTTGACCTTTCGCACTCAAGCGTAGAGGTAGGTAAGCTACGCTACGCATCGATTCGACGGAACACGATAGCGAGGTACGAAGTACATATCTATCTAACAGAGCGTGACATAGGAGAAGACAGTCTCCAACCGTCTGAACGAGCGCGATAGCGGGAAGAAACGGTCCGCAACTGGCCAAACGAGCGCGACATGGGGAAACACAGTCCGCCACTGTCCAAACGAGCGCGACAGGGGGAACACAGTCCGCCGCTGTCCAAACGAGCGCGACAGGGGGAAACACTATCCGCCACTGTCCAAACGAGTGCGACAGGGGGAAACACAGTCCGCCACTGTCGAAACGAGCGCGACAGGGGGAAACACAGTCCGCCACTGTCGAAACGAGCGCGACAGGGGGAAACACAGTCCGCCACTGTCGAAACGAGCGCGATAGAGAGCATAGCACCACTCCCAGTCCTAGAACGTCGTGACGGGGAAACTCACCCGCTCCGCATAATCCTCACAAACGTCATTCTACCGGGCCCACCTAAGCCCGCCTAGGAACGGGGTATTCACGAACGACACCCACGAATTCCTATGATCTCTACGGCGAATAACACAGGACATTCCCGTTTGCGTATTTTAGGCTAACCGCAATGCACATCACAACAACATCACCGATCTGGGCTGTATGCCACGGGTAGGCTTCACACAGCATGCCTAAATCCAGACTCGCGCATTGGATTACTAATGCAGTTTATGCCGGGGACAGACACAATCGACCCGGGGGTTCGCAATGAACCGAGGGAAACACACAACGCGTCCAATTGGAGGCGGGTGGCCCTCCTAAGCAAAGCAAAAGAAGAAAAACTACACCGGGGTCGCAATCCCACTCCCTGGTGAAGTCCACGCTCTCCACCGCGTAGTGGGAGAGGGACTCTACATTCAGTTCACACAAACATACGCCGGTGTCGCAATCCCACGCCCTGGCGGAGTCCCCGTCCTCAACCGAGACGGTGTGAGGGGACTCTCATTGCACGAAACATAAACATAAGCACACAAACATACAGAACATACGGTCCTAAGACCGGGGGAAGAAATCGTTACCCTTGTAGAGCGTCGCGGAGGCATCACGGAGACGGTAGTCGCTGCCCTACTTCGGATTTAGCCTCGACTCGGCTCCACACACGGCTCTCGCAAGAGATCTCCTCTAGATCCTCGGTCAAGCGCCAAAACAGCGAGAGAAAGGGAGGAGAGGAGAGGGTCGACCTCCTCCTTCCTGGAGAAGTGCGAGCAAGAGAGGGAGAAGGGGCGTCGGCCTCCTCTTGACCGGCGAGAGAGAGAGGGAGGAGAGGAGGGTGTCGACCTCCTCCTTCCTGGAGCCGCGCGAGCAAGAGAGGGATCGGCCGACCTAGACGAGGGCGAGAGGGAGAAGGATCGGGAGAGAGGGGGAGGCGGCCTTCCTGTGCGAACGAGAGGAAGAGAGGGATCAGGTCGGGGAGATCGGGAGAGAGGGGGGTTGGCTGGGGTTTTTACTAAAACCCTAAAATGAAATTGCTATCAGCACACCACTCGGCTATTCGCGCACCAAGCTTTCTATTGTACCCCCAAAGCTCCTAATCGCAGACCACGCCCCAAATTGGATAAACGTCGAAATATTGGGGGCGTTACAATTCTCTCCTCCTTAAAGAAATTTCGTCCCGAAATTTATATTCGATCTTAGCAGCGAAGAATACAAAACACCAAATTACAAAACGACCTATGGGTTATGGACCCACCACACTTCCACTGCGCTACACTGATTTACACATTCAGGTTGAGAACCAAGCGATCTTAGCTGCGGTGAGATACCACCATAGGAGGTCACGGATAACATTCGTACGACTTTTCAACGCCCGGGGAATTATCCTAGGTTCGAACATACAAACATCAACGAATCTTTACATACAATAACACAAGGATACACCCGTCATATTGGTTATAACCACAAAGCCTTACGAACTCTCATTTTCGTCACTCCAGGGTCATTCCATTACGTCAAGAAGAGTCACACTCTTCCCAAAATGAGGGACTTCGACCTCTCATAGGAGAATCAAATCACTACATTGATTCCAATTCTTTGCGAGTTCACTCACACCTCCAAACACATCAAGACCGCAATTGTCCCGGAAGCCTTTAACTAACGGTAATCAACCTTGAACAACATCTCTATTCAACACGTAAAAACACAACACCACCACTACCATTCGCATTTCGTGTAAGCTACACAAAAATAAAAATAAAAAATTATGCCTGAGATATCACAATCTCAACAGGGCACCTTCACTTGGATTTTCTTTACACTTTCAATCAACGCAAACAACAAGCTCAAACAATTGAACCTTTCCAGAGGTTTCACTACATAGGTCATCACGACCATATAGGCTCGCCTATACGATGATTTCAAAGATCATGTCCTCAAACCATCAATCTCCAACTCACGACACATATTTTCGTATTATCGTGCCAATAATTCGATTTCGAACGAATTACCTTCAACCCATCGTAGGATAGACTAGCAACGCTTCACGGGTGTTATTTACCAAGTGTCACAACTAACAATTTCCATTCACCAACATGTTAGGAAATCAAACTCATAAAGGGGTCATCATTGCATAACCACGCAATAAGAAAACACGACTAAATTGCTAGAATCATCTTTCACGCCAAGTCCACGATTCTTGCACGAATCCAAACATTGCACGTGATAAACACGCATTTTGCTACCAACAATTTCAATTCTTGCTTATCAACTCAAAACCTTCAACGAAAGATGTCAATATTTCAGCACGACTCTTCCATAGGTAGAGCAATAGACTTAACATGCTCGCATTCATCACGATTTATTATGACCAATCCAACTCATACATAAGCAAATCATCAAACTGATACGGGCCTTAACCCATGCTAGCAAATTATGAGTAGCACTTACATGTTGCACTCTTTCTAGTGCCACCATATACACATTTCACGAGTGACAATGCTCACACAATCCAAAGTCATTAACTACTACCCGAATTTTGTGTAACTCACACACAAAAGAGAGAACCTTATCCGAGATATTTCAATCTCGATGAGGCGTTTACTTGGGTTCAAACATGTACGAACCTCCGTACGAATCCTACCAAGCAAAACTACAAACTCCACTGTTTGTGAACCTACTCATGATTCGAACTAAGTTGGACACGCGTCCAAAGATCAGGTTTCCAAACTAACAATCTCTAAACTCACGACAAATCAATATTATAGTATCGTTAACAACTCAACTTTGAAGGAGTCACTTTCAATCTATCTTGTGGTAGACTAAAAACTCTTCACGAGCGTGCTAATTATCAAGTAACACATATAGCAATTTTCATCATCAATACGTTGCGAGGTCCAACTCATATGCAGTCACAGTTACATCGTTACGCAACAATCAGATTTCAACTCATCCACTAAAAACACCATTCATTTTAATGCTTCACGAGCACCATGTACAAAAGCTACCATATCATTAAAAATGGGCTTGACTCTCAAAGTCATACAAGAGAAAGATAAACCCCCAACGAAAGTCCAAAATAAAGAGGGTATACGCTTGACACATATAACAAAACATTGCACATAAGTGTGACTACACGCGCACACAAAACTCCAACGCATGATACCTTTCACAAAAGGAGGGGACAAAAGATGTCATCACCACTACTTCTTCCGGACTAAGCTCGTCCCCCACGCGCAACGTGACCTTGACGGACACAAAGAAAGCAGACAATAGGTGACTTTTGCCTCTTCCATGATTCTCTTGAACTCTCATCTTTGGATTCTTCAAAGGCATGTGCTCTTTTCGATTCAACAACCAACAATCTATTTCTTTCAAACTCCTCTTCCGACTCACTCTGCCCTAAGCGAAAGACAAGCTCCAAGTTGCGGGCAGCTTGAATCAAAATGGGGAAACTGATAGACGTTGCTGCGCGCAATCTGATCTTCCACTCCTCGCGCAAGCCTTTAAGAAAATATCGCGCTTTGTCCTCATCAGTCCCCAGGACATGCTCAGCATAATGGCTCAATCGCAAAAACTCTTGGAGATAAGTCTCCACAGACATCTCCTTTTGCCTCAACATCAGAAAATCTTCTCACAGTATAAGGCGGGTAGTCGTCGGAACGAAATGTTCCCAGAACGCCGACGCAAACTCTTCCACAGGGATTTGGGACCAAGGGCGTCGAGCAAAACGTACACGACACTCCTCTTGCCACCATCTCTTAGCCTCCCCAAAAAGTGCAAAGGAGATCAGAGTGACCCTCAGCTCCGACGGGACTCTTAAGGCCAAAATGAGATCTTTAATCCATTCCAACCAATCTTGAGCATAAGCGGGCGACTCGACACCGTTGAACAAAGGTGGATAGCAACTCAAGAAGTAAGTCACCCAATCACGAGTCTCGTATGTTGCTTCTCCAATAACAGACATAGGCGCAGAAGCCAAAGGGATGGGTGTCCCACCAGCAGTCGCACCGGCACACTGATCTTCCATCACTCCTATTTTAGCTTCACTAGCTGTGGTTGTCTCCTGCAAGGGAGTGAGACCAACCTCTTCACCAATCACCTAGTAGAAAGACGGAGAACTCAGCAACACATGCGACATTATATAATACAAACAACTAATCAGCACGCAAAGAACACTCAGGTCCTTAGTCACAACATCCAATGCATGGCTTCTACAATGGTCTTAGGATAAGACTTTACAAGTGACACCTTAGCGACAACAGGGTTCAACACGCCCTGCTAAAACGATGCCAAAAGTAGTCACTACGCACGCAATCCATCATACGGAATATACAGCAGCGTAAGATCATCAAGTTGAATATTAGACATGAGTCAAACCTAGTGCTCTCATGGCACTCACAATATAGTGTATACAAAACCCTGCAAACACACCTGGGCATTTACTTGTCCGGACAACCATACCAGACTCTCGGGGACCCAAGTCATAGGGTTTACAAACTCAAGGCCAAACTATGGCTCCCAAATACAAGCATAGTGCACACAAAGCACCCAAACTAAAATTAGCAGTGCACACCTCCCAATTTCACTGAACCTCTTACCGGTCCGAACTCTCAAATCAAACTCACGGCCTATCTCATATTTCTGCACAAAAGAATAGATTTCATATTTAACTAAAAGAGAGCGACAGAGGGGAGCATCCCGCAACTGTCCAAAAAGAGCGTCACTGGAATCCATCCATCCTTTCAATACACTTCCTTGCTCATGAATCAAAATTCATCACCGCCATTAACATAGCGTGTCACTACTTAATCATCAATCTTAAGTGTAAATTTATGCGCTCGCTTGCAGACATCGAGGTCACACCATCAAGCGTAGGGTAACACAAATGATTGGATGCCTCTTTCAATACATCACACTTAACTTCACACGGCATAAATGTAATCCAACGATTCCAAATAACAGGTCGCCAAAGGTTTGACGTCATCTATAGTTATCTAATACCGCATCAGGTGAATCACTACAACAAATCTCAACTTAAAGACCATGACTTTTCATTCCACTAGTCATGTTCACATAAGGGTAGCCACAAAGACTCACAACACTTATCAGAATACTACGGTGGTCAACACCTAAGTTATGGAAACACCCAAATCGTAGCGGTGATTCTCCTGATATTCGTATTCCTTTACAGGTAACTGCTCATTCCATTTTCCAATAGCGCAATCCTTGGAGAAATGAAGGCCAAAAGCACTTCAGCCAGTCATTATTAATGCTTACACATGTGAGACACATGATCTAGCAGTTATAAATAGGGGAAATCACTAAGCAAGGGGCACTTAAATTCCCAAAAGTGCACGAAAACCACGATTTTGGTCATTCCTAAGTGGACATTCTGCTTAAATTTAGTCATTTAGGCTCTTGCACTGTAAGTGCTCACCACCCTTTAAAAAGGGTTCGTCCCGAAACCTAAAGACTAGCGGATCACGAAACCTAAAGTCCGATACCAATTGTAACATCCCTGGTCTGCAAATAGAATATAACATGGGTCCGGCCGGGACCCCACGACATATAACATCCACAAAGCCTAAAATGTTAGTAATTGATGCATGAAAACATGCTAATAAAATTCAGAGTAAACAGAAACGGAAGCTAATCACAAGCCCAAAACAAAGGGGCCAGAATGTTCACATCAACAAGGAAAACAGTACTGAAGAGACCCGGCCTTAAGCCTTACATGGCTTCCAAAAGAGGTACAGACAAATAACAGGAATACATGAAAAACTCCAAAATAGAGAGGACCCTAACCAGCTCCTCAACAACCCATGGGCTCCGACCCACTACACACCACCGCGAGCTCCGCCACCTGAAACCAAGAACAAACAGGCGGTGCAACGAAGGTTAGCATGGGGCTGACCAACACAACGTAACGACCCCTCCCCCCGGCCATCCTAGCGGACTCCGGGGCGAGTACATCGCTCTCCTGCAAGCACGCACGAAAACCAAAGCACCAAAACAAAGGACCGAGGGGCACACACGGGGGTCCCCATAGCATAGCAAAGCACACGTGTCGTTGACTCCCAAGGTCACACGACCTAAACCACAGAGGCATTCTAAACCGAGTTCTCATGATGAGAGGCGTGACCTTTCGCAGTCAAGCGTAGAAGTAGGTAAGCTACGCTACGCATCGATTCGACGAAATGCGATAGCGAGGTACGAAGTACATATTTATCTAACAGAGCGTGACATAGGAGAAGACATTCTCCAACCGTCTGAACGAGCGCGACAACGGGAAGAAACGGTCCGCAACTGTTCAAACGAGCGCGACAGGGGGAAACACATCCCGCCACTGTCCAAACGAGCGCGACAGGGGGGAAACACAGTCCGCCGCTGTCCAAACGAGCGCGACAGGGGGAAACACAGTCCACCACTATCCAAACGAGCGCGACAGGGGGAAACACAGTCCGCCACTTTCCAAACGAGCGCGACAGGGGGAAACACAGTCCGCCACTGTTGAAACGAGCGCGACAGATAGCATAGCACCACTCCCAGTCCTGGAACGTCGTGACGGGGAAACTCACCCGCTTCGCACAATCCTCACGAATGTCATTCTACCAGGCCCACCTAAGCCCGCCTAGGAACGGGGTATTCACGAACGACACCCACAAATTCCTATGATCTCTACGGCGAATAACACGGGACATTCCCGTTCGAGTATTTTAGGCTAACCGCAATGCACATCACAACAACATCACCGATCCGGGCTGTACGCCACGGGTAGGCTTCACACATCATGCCTAAATCCAGACTCGCGCGTTGGATTACTAATGCAATTTATGACGGGGACGGACACAATCGACCCGGGGGTTCGCAATGAACCGAGGGAAACACATACCGCGTCCAATTGGAGGCGGGTGGCCCTCCTAAGAAAAGAAAAAGCAGAAAAACTACACCGGGGTCGCAATCCCACGCCCTGGCGAAGTCCCCGCTCTCCACCACATAGTGGGAGAGGGAATCTACATGCAGTTCACACAAACATACGCCGGGGTCGCAATCCCACGCCCTGGCGGAGTCCCCGTCCTCAACCGAGACGGTGTGAGGGGACTCTCATTGCACGAAACATAAACATAAGCACACAAACATACAGAACATAGGGTCCTAAGACCGGGGGAAGAAATCGTTACCCTTGTAGAGCGTCGCGGAGGCATCACGGAGACGGTAGTCGCTGCCCTACTTCGGATCTAGCCTCGACTCAGTTCCACACACGGCTCTCGCAAGAGATCTTCTCTAGATCCTCGGTCAAGCGCCAAAACAGCGAGAGAAAGGGAGGAGAGGAGAGGGTCAACCTCCTCCTTCCTGGAGCAGCGCGAGCAAGAGAGGGAGAGGGCACGTCGGCCTCCTCTTGACCGGCGAGAGAGAGAGGGAGGAGAGGAGGGTGACGACCTCCTCCTTCCTGGAGCCGCGCGAGCAAGAGAGGGATCGGCCGACCTAGACGAGGGCGAGAGGGAGAAGGATCGGGAGAGAGGGGGCAGCGACCTTCCTGTGCGAACGAGAGGAAGAGAGGGATCGGGTAGGGGAGATCGGGAGAGAGGGGGGTTGGCTGGGGTTTTTATTAAAACCCTAAAATGAAATTGCTATCAGCACACCACTCGGCTATTCGCACACCAAGCTTTCTATTGTACCCCCAAAGCTCCTAATCGCAGACCATGCCCCAAATTGGATAAACGTCGAAATATTGGGGGCGTTACACTCAGATCTTGCTTAAATGCTTCATATTCTTGATTTAGCAAAGATCGTCGATCATCTCGCACTTCTTCTGTACCTTCAATGAGAACTACAAGTGAACCCCACATCTCTTTGGCAGATTTGCAGTGTATCAGATTTTGTAGCATTGAGTCATCTACTGCTCCGGCAATGATGTTCTTTGCCTTCTTGTCCATGGAGACGAGAGCAATCTCATCTTTAGTTAACTCCATCATCTTCTTTGGAACATGAATGGTTGAATTTGTTGAAGAAGGTTTCATCAGAACATGTGGACCTTCCTCAACGATCTGAAAAATTCTTGGATCGGTGGCTTCCATGTAGAACTTCACTCTTTCCTTCCACATGGGGAAGTTCTCCTTAGAGCAAACAGACATCTTCACAGAGGAATCCTTGGATCTTTCCATTTCAGACATACTTGCTCTTGCAACTAGACTTAGAGATCTTGTTCAAGGTGTTAACCTTTAGAGAACAACCTCGCTTTGATACCAATTGAAAGTATCTGGTTGCCGACCTAAATCACCTAAAGGGTGGTGAATAGGTGGATTCTATGGCTTTTTGCGGAATTAAAAACTTTAGATAAAAGCGCACAGAAACCAAAAGAGCACATCACAACACAAGGATTTATAGTGGTTCCCCGATGTTGGATAGTCCACTTTCCACCTCACCTATCTAGCACGCCCGGCTAGACTAGGCTACTTCACTGATCTCGGATTATGAATAATCCTATAACTTGGAGACAACTCTCCTACAACTCGGAGTAAAACTCCTACAAACTCGAAAGAAAAACTTCCTACAACTCGGAGACAATGCTCCTACAACTCGGAGTAAAAATCCTACACTCGGAAGAAAAACTTCCTACAACTCGGAGATAACTCTCCTACAAAGATATGTAAAGGATTTTTACAAAACTTTAAATTGAAAAACAATCTTCTTAAAATCTCCTTGAGATTTGACTTGATCAGATCTGAAACTGAGAGAACTTCTTCTTCCTTGAAAGAATAGAAAATCTGGATCTAGAGAGAGAAAGAAGAAATCTTTTCTTGAAAGCTTGATCTGAAACTTAGGAGAAAAACTAGATCCGAAAGAAGCTTTATAGAATCAGAAATCAGAGATCTATTTTTCTCTTTTCTTCAAGAAGAATCGTCCAACAACTTTGTCGGCAGCAGCAAGGGCTTTGCGAGAACGAACAGAGCGCCGACAGACGGAAAGAGATGTTCTTTTCTTTTTCGATTCGGGCGATTGCGGCGATTAGAATGATTAGGGATTTTTGTGAACAACCCTTAGGTAAATATATAGAGAGAACGATTCTTCTCCTAACGGCTATATACGCGATTTAAGGAAAGCCTTCCACGTGTACTGTGCATGGCGGAAGCCCTAAATGGCGAGCCGAAATGAACTGAACTGGAAAGACGAACTCTCTGAATCGACTAAATGGAATTGTCGAAATATCTCATTAACCGAATTCGAAAGGACCTTTAGCCGAATTCGTCGAATGCAGATAGCCGAGTTCGAGAGAGTCTTTAGTCAAATTCGTCTAATGCAAATAGCCGAATTCGAGAGAGTCTTTAGTCGAATTCGTCTAATGTTTACTTAGGGAAATTTTCTGGCTTCTTGAAATTGTTTAGCCGAATTTTTTAATCAAACAAATTTTCTTTCTAAGTAAAATCAGCAGCATCTTCTCTTAGCTCTTCCTTTGTGTTTGAATAAGAAGTACATCCCAATAGAGAGATTCCACATGAGTCAACACCTTGGTCTACACAATCAGGAATTACATTACATAGGCATGTGTTTAACGACTCATTGAAACCTGACATTGGTTTGTACTTAGCCATTTAAAACCTACAAACACACAACTAGACAACAACATCAAATACAATATCAATTCATCTTAGTTCAAGGGACACTTCTTCAAATCAAGGTAATTGTGGCTACAATACCCAACACAGCCGCATCCAGGTGGGCTTCACCCGCCTCAGCACGGGCTTCGCCCGTGCTCGATGCGTCTGCGGGGTACGCCTGCAACATATACATATGAGTACTCGAAATGACCGTAAATAAATATACATCAATATTACAATATTTATTTTGTAAAAAAAATACGTATATACTTAAAAGATTATTTTTTTCCCACTCTCTCCCCCTCTCTTCTCTCTCTCTCTCGGGAAGTTTTTATTTTTATTTTTTTATATTAAAGATGTTCAACGGTGGAAAATGAAAGCACGGTAAGAGCATGACGAATGCTATATTCATTTATATAATAAAGATATATATATATATATATATGTATATATATACTCTATATATTTGTATATGTATGTATATGTATATATATATATAGATATATATATAGATATATATATATACTAGCATCTTCGAACGGGCTACGCCCGTTCTCGATGCGTCGCTGCGGGCTTCGCCCGTAACCAAGCGGGCTTCGCCCGCTTGACATTCAAGCAGGGTTCGCCCGTTCTCGATGCGGCGCTGCGGCCTTCGGCCGCATTCAGGCGGGCTTAGCCCGCCCCGCCCCAGCAGTTATTTAAAATTTAAGAATTAAAATTTTTATTAATTAAATTATTTAATTACTTATTAATTATAAAATAAAAAACATTGGAATACCTTGGTGTTTATTATTTCCATAGGTATTGCATTTCCATCTTCGCCCGTTCTCGATGCATCGATGCGGGCTTCACCCGCTTGGTATTCAAGCGGGCTTTGCCCGTTCTCGATGAGGCGCAGCGGGCTTCGCCCGCATTCAGGCGGGCTTCGCCCCCCCCCCCCCCCCCCAGCAGTTACGGGCTTCGCCCGCCCCCTCGGCGCGCTTCGCCCACCCCCCGACAGTTATTTAAAAATTGTAAAGATTTCTAAATAAGCATTGTGAGGTTGAGCACCTTGGAAAGAATAGTAAAGTGTCTTGTGCAAACCTTAATCTTTTTTACACCACTTATTCTTAAGTACACCGGATCACAAAAATATCAATATTGAAAAATAGAGTGTGTGATCCCCCAAGCATTACTTTGCACTCTGATATGTCTTAATGAGCATTGTGTGTGCAGAGCACCTTGGTTGTTGTACATTTTTATGTGCATTGAAGTGTATGGAAGTAAAATTATTTGTGTTTTATTGTGCACTTTACTCTACATATGTCTTGTATTCTTTTTATTATATTATTTGTTTACTCTCTTCAAAATACACTTATGTGCACATCATTATCTTCCATAACACTTCTTCTCATGAGTATTGGATCCTAATGCTAATTCTATACTACTCTTTATATATATATATATATGCACTAGATAACCTAGCATGCTCTCTACAATGTTTGTATGTCTTGAATTTGTGAATTAAAATAACATTATAGTAGTCTCTTTGTGATATCTTTCTTTCATGCTTGGTTATTTTATTGTAAACCTTAAAGATTTTAAAAGAAAAATGATTTACAAAAATATCTTCTTATTTTGGAATTTAACTCATATTTCTTCTTCTGAATCGTCATGAGTACAAAAAGATGATTCTTGTATTTCTATAAGTCTTCCGCAACATTACCATATAATTTTTTACATTGCGCTTTCATGCTTATTTAAAGTCTTTTATTTTGGAGTGTATCATCACTTGAATCTCAAAATTCCTTTTCTTCAACAAGTGGTAGACTTGCTTGGTAAAATTTTATATTGGTTGTTCTAACATACATATTATTTTTCTGCTAAAATCTCTGATCTTTTTGAAAAAATTTCTTTATGTTAAAAACTCTTTATCATTACATTTCTTATAAAAGCTCGATCATGCCTTAACTTTTTATCAAAAAGCTTCTTTCTATGTCTCTTGCTTCCTTAACCCACTTTTGCTAATAACAAAAGGGGGAGAATTAACATGATAAATAATAAACGCTATCAAATGAGGAGAACTAACATGACTAATGATTAAGAAGATAGCCTACATATAAGGGGAGTATTCACATTGGGGGAGCATGCATTTAGGGGAGCACTTCTAAATACCAAAATCGACAATTATCCTAAATCATCACTCACACACACACAAGTTGGATTCGTCATGCTTTATGTATTAATGCTTTGATTTATCATTGATGGATTTGTTATTATCAAAATGGGGAGTTTGTTGGAACATGGTCTTCCGCATCTCCTAGGTTTGAGAATAACAAATCCTATGCGTATTTGATCTTGTGTGTTTAAGTGTACAAGAAATAATGACATATGACTTAAGGAAAACATAAGAAGGTTTCGCTCATGTTTGAAGCCAAAACTCTAGCATAGCCACTAGCGCAGGCGCTAGAACTGATTAGAGCAATTTTGGGAAGCAGTTATAGAAGGAGATAGCGTCGGCGGTAGCGGCTAGCGCAGGCGGTAGCTCGATGCACAAGAGGAATCTTGATTGGGTTTCCTTGGAATGAAAGATACGCATGCGCAGAGTATTTCCTAATTCAACCTAGCATCTGCGGTATCAATAGCGTAGGCGCTAGCTCGCTCTCCTATAAAATGAGCCCTCTTCTCTCATTTTCAACACAAATGCTAGAGAGAGGTTGAATGCCTAAATTCCAGAGCCCTATTCTACTGAGAGTTGATCTCCCACCAAAAGTTCTGATAGTTTCTGAAGGAGGACTTCTTCACACCGCATCCGACCAATGATCACTTCAACCACGCTTATTCTATAGCGATCTCTCGTCCCTAACTTTAGAAGTTCCTTGGAGGGAGTTTTTCATATTGTTGTTGTTTATTTTATCTCTTTACTCTTGTAATCGTATAGTGAATTCGCCTCGTATTCGCGACTAGGTCTGGGTAGGACTTATGTAGGAATTTGCCTCATGCTGGCGACTAGATCTAGAGTTGGTCTAGGGGGTGCTCGAGGCCATATCCGAGGGAAGATTGGCTAGATCAACTTGAGGTCATATCCAGGGTAGGATAGGCTAAAGCCACCGGTTAGTGGGGATACAAGTCGGGGTAGAAAACAAAAAGTTATTTTACTTTTCATTTTTGATTTCTAGCGTCATAAGAAATCAAGTTTTGTAATCTTCTATTTCAAATTAATAAAATCATATCTTTATTATATTTCACTAGATTTGTTTAGTTTTGCACTGTTTTGATCTTTTAGTTTTTTAAGTCATTCAAAATATAATAAAAGTTTGTAAAACCCTTATTCACCCCCTCCCCCCTCTAAGGGCGCCTACAGATCCAACATAAATATCTTGAGAAAGGGAGGTTTGGGATGTCACCCCATCAAACCTCCTAGTACCGTTACGAGCCCTTCACTGGGTAGCCCTTGGGAAGTCCAAGGTTTACCCTAAACTTCTAAGTTCAACTAAATGATATACAAGAGTTGTTTAAGTAGGAGAACTTGATAAGGTAATCCTCGTCCTAAAATATGGGACGGATTGGTACAAGGACTTGTTAGTCATGTGGGCTGGAGGCTTGGGAAAATATAATATCAGGACGGGTTAGTCCTACGAGCAGTAGGCTCAGTGTTATCTAAGGAGTACTGGATAGTCCAATGAGTTGGAGGCCCAGGAAATTATGATATCAGGATGGGTTAGTACAGCGAGTAGTAGGCTCAATGTAATCTAAGGAGGACTAGATTGTCCGACGAGCTGGAGGCTCGGGGAAATACATATTATGAGGTGTTACTTACCAAATAGTATGCTTATACCCTATGTGTTCTTAGGGGCGTACATAAGGTCTAGGCTGGGAGGTGTTGATAGGATCCTAGAAGTGGACATGCCCGATCCACTGCCCCTGTTTGCCTTAACATGGGTACCTGAGTTGACATACTCGAACAGAGGGAACTTAAAAGGTCTGTACATACAAAGTCGAGTGGGTGTGTTGAATCATTGCATTACACAACATAACACAGCATCATTTCATTAAACAGGGCCTCATCGTATAAATTAGTATGAGCTCTTTAATACAATGAGTTTACCTTAGTGTCAGATCCGCAAACTTATAAGTTTGTATGAGCATTCTTATAAGATAGGGTTACTTTCATAGCTTCTTATTTTACATACACTATTTTTCATACTTATACTACTGCGAATGCTATTGTTTGTTCTATGATCAAGGTTACTATTACTCGTGCTATTCTTTTTCTATTGCACTCTTATACATAGACAATATAGTGGAACTGCTAGAATAGGCACCTTTTTCTATCTATACTTATGCTAGATAGGGCCACTGCCACTTGCTTGTTTATATTACCATTTGTTACCTTTCTCTTCATCATCCCTGCACGGTGCCTAGGAATCGCAGGTGGATGGGATGAGGAAACCGCTTAGTCTTATGGACTAACGACTGGATGTGGCATAATAAACAGGAGCACCAGGAGGAGCAGACCCACAACCAGAGGGAGGAACTTGATACGGTGGCCCGGCCTGGAGTTGGACTCTCAGCTGCAACTGGAAGAGCTCCGGTGAGATAACATCTCGAGAATGCTACCTTCCATGTTTTCCACAGCAGTGTGTAATTTGTCTTTTCCTGAGAGATATGTAGTGAGGATCTTTGTGTACTGGTCTTAAGCCCATTTTATTTAAGTAGTCTTATATTAGTACATCATTTTATTTATGTATCACATTTGGACTTTTCTCTTTTATTGTAATGTGATTGTTGTGGACTTGTTTTAAATTATTCTATGGTGAATGGTTGGTCTGGATGTATGAATAACCAGCAGGATCGACGTCTTATAGTTGCGACCTTTACGTGTGTTAGTGTCACTGCAAGGCGGCGGTTATGGGCGGTAAGACCCAGAAATGTAAGAAAAAAAGGGGTCTTACAAAGCATGCTCAGGCTGGAGTAGTCACGGGGTGGGTGACATCCTGGGAATTCCTTGTGCTGCCTATAAACTGAAGCATTCCTCATGAAAGGGAGAGTTGCGGTCTCCAACAACCCATTGTGCTTTGAGGTGGGATAGAGAGGGGTTGGGGTGCACGGTCTGTAGACCGGTTGAGGCTGAACCTTTGCGAGTTGTGTGCTGGGACTACCGGCGGTCATCCTGACGAGCTGTGTGTTGGGGAGACCGTTATAATATCTCTGCTTCCATTAGGCGACATCGAATTTTCACCCCTTGAAGGCCTTTTGCAGCTCCTCTAGCATTCCTCGCAGGGTGGGAGCGGCGAAGATGGATTCCGACGGTTGTTGGGGGCTGCGAGGTATTGACCCAAAGTCATCGTGGATGACTATGAATCGCTCGCTCCAGCGATGATCTTTGTTTATCGTACCCGCGATAGTGCAGGTATGGCTACAGAAGTAGATGACACCCTCATTTATTGCCCCAGGCTGAAGATCTTCCTAAAGACTGACAAGTCGAACGCGATATTCTCTGCTCGCAAGAAGCAAAGGTACCCAACAATGATCGCAACACCATTGGGGTTGATCTGTGCCGGTACTAGGTTGTAGTATCGGAGGATATGATAGAACTTCGAGCATAGAGGAATTCGCGGGCCGACTTCAAAGTGACAGATGGGAAACATGGTCTTATCCTCAAGGAATGTGTTCATTCGCTCGCTCTCGCAGGGCAATCTCACTTAGAAGTCATCTGTGAGGAAGCAGTCTTTAAAGTCCTTTATACCATCGCTCGTAGAGATCGACCTCTTGAATGTCGCTGAAGCAAAGAGCTCCGCATAGTTCTGCCAAAGTGCATCAATGTTTTCAGCAAAAACCATCTTGAATGCAAGAGATGATGTGTGAGTATTGAATAGCGCGTACTAGGAGAGGATCAGAAGCTCGCAAGGATCGTCGGAAGCATTGAAAAGTACCGTCGCTCCAGCCCCCCCCATCTATTTATAAACAAAAGGAAAGAGGGGGTATCGATAGTCGTACGCCGAGTAGTTTGGCTTGACGTGAAGTGCTTAACGTTGCTAGTATCTCACAAACTCGCAAACCTGCAAAAATAACAACTCGCCAAGCCTAACATCCAACCACACGAATACTCGCAAGCATCAACACAGAGAACTAGACATCATCGCAGATCAAAAAAAGTAGGAAAATAAGCGAAGGATCAGTTTAATACTAGCAAATGGAATTGTGAATCAATAAATTGAATGTTTACAAGATCACTTAAGGCTATTAAAGGGAGAATAAAGAAGACGAAAAAATAAAGGAAAAGTCCTAGGGCATCTGGAGATTCTTACGCCTATCGGAGGATTGAGCACGTCGCCCAAAAATCCTATATCGCGAGCATGATGGAAATGCTCGCTTGCATGAGCCAGATGCTCCTCGCCTTGTTGGATATGGACTTCCATACTCGACAACCTGCCGACTGAGCCCATGCTTATCGTCATCCAATGAAGCTCATCCTGCTACAGGTTCGGTCGATGCTCCACCACTGCGACACACTGTTCCAACTCATTGATCGCGTAGAATCTAGATTTCGCGCCGACCAGTCGATACTCAAACTCTTCCATCCTTGCAACTCGCACCTCCAGCGCGACAAGCCTGCAAGTAGGCTCGAATATCACAAGCTGGTCAAATTTTGCATCAAGATCAAGGTATGCCAAAGAAACCTTCTCTTGATACTCGCATAGAGGCAGGCCGATTAACGTCAATCAGCGCGCCTCCTAGAGTCAAAGCGCGACCTGTCAAAGCATTCAAGCAGTTAGCAATAATCCAAGTAAGGAAAGGGTAGTTACTTCCAGAATATTGAAGACATACCAGTGCGCGGAGTCCGAGGCCTCGCATCGTGCCTAGGAGCAGAATGCTTTCGGTGAGGAGACTCGCACCGAGGAGTGCGGTTCCAGTGAGGAGAGGTGTTGCATTGAGAGTATGCTCGCCGACCTATCGACGAGCCCTCGTGGTGCCCCCTATCTGAAGAGGTGGGTTACTGGTGTGAGGTGTCAGCTCGTCGGGAGAGATCATCGGAAGGAGGATCTGCATGTGCCTTCCCACGAGCATCAGATCCTCGCACACTCCCTGCGGGAAGAGGTGTCGAGCGAACGAGACATTTTGTTCCTCCCGCCATGTGGAAAAGGCAGGGTATCAACGTTTGGATAGGTGAACATGGAGTGGTTATCATCATCAGTAAGAGGAGGCAGCGGCGGTAAGTTGCTCGCCAGCGGTGGAATAATGTTGCTTGCCATCGGTGGAAGAGAGTTGCTCGCCAGCGGGGCTCGTGAGTTTCCAGTAGAAGGGGATGGTTTCTTGGGCGACCTCGATAATGAGGAGTCCACCCCAAAGTGTACTCTCCCACTACTCAAGTTGATCCACATCGAGGGACCAACACTGGAGATCAGAGTGCTCATTGTAGAGATCAGCGGGACTGAGCGAAGAGGGGTGGTGTCTAGAGGAGTACCGCCCGGCGGAGGAGGCAAGCTAGCCTCGCTTGGAGTTTCTATTGGCGCAATTCCTGCGAAGAAATGTAGAGTTAGGTAGAGTTAAATCAAGACAAGATTAAAGGCAATTAGCAAAAACCTCGCGTGACGAGGTCAAGATGACTCTGCTCCAGGGATACATTTAGATCCTCCGTAGTATCATCCTGCCGCGAAGCATCCTCAGTAGCGTCATCCTACTGCAAGGTGCGTCGAGAAGTCTCAGGAGCGAGTTGTTCGGTATGCTCTCCCAAACCCATCTGGTTCAGCATGTCCTAAGTACTCACAGGGACCACGGGGTCATCAGCGGGAGGTGGAGCATTTTCAGCAAGAGCAGTCACGTCGACCCTCTCCTTGGAGATCTTCTTCTTTCTCTTAAGCTCGCCAATATCGTCATCCAGGAGAGTACACTTCGACGAACCAAGATTCAGAATCTTTTGAAAAGCGAGCTTGTTAGCCGCGAGTTCTTCAGGATTCACAGGCATCTCGCTCGAGTTCAGAAAGGACAGTTCACATCAGCCCTCATACTATTAATAGATAGTGGAGGCCGGCCATCAATACATGCCAAGTATGCCAGTTACTCGCCAAAGCCCCTCACCGATAATTGGTTGGATGATTTTTTTCAAGCTCTGTTATAGATCATAAAGAGTGGGGATTGTGTACAACCCATATATGATCAAGGGTGGAGCCTAATCCTGTCACGTAGGTGGAGGTCAACATCAAAGGTCAAAGTTAAATATTAAGTCAAAGTCAACCAACAGGAGCATCTAAAGGCCATTGGCGAGTATGCGAGTACCTTCTTCCATACTCGCCAGATATGCGACATCGATGATATCTCGCCAAGAAGGCAAAATCCTCCATTACTCGCCAGTATGCGAGATTCTTCCATAGTCATCAGATTAACATAGGCAACCTCACAGGGGCTGGGTATAGTCACCTACATACCCCCCAGGATTTGTCTATAAATAGACCCCAGGGGTACCAGACTTTGCACCTCTTTGGCACCTCTTTTAGCACTACTTTTGGGAGACATACATTGTAACATCCCCAAAACAACTAGACCCCTAAGATGCACCTTGTCATGAAAATGCCATGACATTGCTCTAAGAGGCCAAAATGGCCCTAAGAACCAAGGTGAATAGGTAAAAATCACCTTGGTGTGCAAATAGCCAAATTGAGCCCAAGGCTTAAGACTTGATATCTAGCTCCTAAATGATAAATTGACCACACCAAACCCTTCCTAAACACTATGATAGACTAATGAGACAAAATGTGCCAATTGGAATTGACCAGTTTTGGGAAATTTGGGTCAATTACCAAAAACCCCAATTTGGCCAAATTGAACTAATCCCCTTCAATTAACCTTCAATCTTTGAGGATTAGGGCTAAATCACCAAAATACCCAATTTGCCCCTATGAGCCATTAGGTGCAATTAATCCCCGTATGACTCCTCCATGACATAATTCCTCTTGGAATAGGTCCATAGAGTCTAAGTCAACAATGTGGGTCAATCATATGGGTTAGGGTGAGCTTGGGTCAAGCCCAAACTCAAAAGACCCAATTTGGTCTTCTTAAGTAAAGAGAGCCCAAATCCAAGCTCAAACTCATTGGGCTTAGCCCAACCCTAGAACCATTAGGCGCAGCCCCACCTAATCAAGCCCACAAGGGGGCTAAATTTCTTAGGAACCATTTAAGCCCAAGGAGGGTTCATCATGGTGGTGGCCGACCACACCCAAGAGGGAATCCAAGGAAGGATCCATGAATTGGTGGCCACATGGCCACCATCCCTCCTTTTCTGGACTGCTTCCAGCATCCCCAAGGAATCCCAACATAAATTTGTGAGGTGGCAGCTGAGTAGAGGGGTGGAGTTGTATGGGAAAAGAGGAGGCCGAATACTCTAATGGCAACCCAAGAACCAAGCCCACACCCAGCCAAATTCCTTTCCCTGGCTGAGAATTTAAACAGGGGAATTAATTCCTGATGAGCTGGGGCTCTGACATTGGCTGTCGTGGAGGTGGAGCATAGAAGAAATCGCCCTCTTCAATGGCTGTTAACAAAAGGAGCATCCTTAGCCGAAATGGACCCCTCCATCAGCTCCAAAGCACTCCTGGCAGTCGAAACCAAACTTTACTTCATCCTTTTTGCTGGAGAAACGAGATCGGGAGGTGGAACTCAAGCAAGCTCGACGGCCTTGGCAAGCTCGGGATCCCTTCAACCTAAAGACGAAATTAGGCAATTTTCCTCACCCTCTCCATCTGTGCTAGATTTCTATATCTTCCTTTGTTGATTTAAGCCGTGTAACGGCGATTTCACCTCTGAAAATTTTATGTTCCCGATCGCAAAAATGCAACATGCCGCAGGCCATCTCCGGCCACCTCCGGCCGCGTGCTCACCGCCAAACGATAGCCCTAGGTCCCGTGGAGGTGGTGGCTTGGCCGTTTTGCCGTAGATGGCCGGAGCTCATCGGAAAATGGCCGCAAGGAGGCCCAGTCGCGAGAAATCTCGGCCGTCAGCGCCTTGTGGAAGATGAAATCATGAGCGTCTGATTTTCCTATTTATGAGTCATTTACTTAATTAGATTATTTGGTTGGAAAGGATGGTCTCAAGCTTATAAAATTTATAGAAAATTTTGTGTTGATCTTTTGGGAAAACTTTGAATACAAAAGTCGTAGCCCATGCTCCCAGCTATCTACAGTAAAACATTTGTGGTTTATTGAGCATTATAGCTGCCTGTATGAATTTTCTCCTCCTTTATGATTATTAAACTAATATAGTGCTGGGATCCTAAACTAAATCTGGAAAATTATAGGCCTTGAATCAGGGGTACTGTCCAACATGAATGTTGTAGATAAGAACCCAAGGAGTTCATAGTAATTGACCTTGCTTAAATTGGATTCTACAACTCATTTTATGATTTTTCTAGTGTAGACCATAAATACTTCTCTTGCATGCAAGTTGTTGGAATTGTTATAAAAATACTGGTTAAGTTTTTGGAAAGGTCATCAACATGAAACATTTGTGTATAGGCCCTAACCAACTCAGGAAATTTAGTTTGGGCCTTATTGAGCTTTGTAGCTCCTTGAATCTATTTTGGAATAATGGGTGTATTTTTGTAGCTTGAATCTTAGAAAAATTATTTAGGTCCTTATATACATCCAAGTGCTTTGAAATTTGGGGCATGGTGAATTCATGCCCCCACCATGGTGTTGCCAAAAGCCTAGATTGGTTGGAGCACATGTTCCTTGGTATTAAGCCAAATGTGACTTTTACATAATGATTAATTTAAGAGGTTTAAATGACCCAAACTACCCCAAATTTGGGGTGATGGACTCCTTATTGCTTAGGGAGGCTCTGGTTTAAATATCATCTCATGTGCATGAGAGGAATTCTCTGAATTTCAAAATGAAGTTTGTGTCTAAGAAGAAATTGGGGTGCTAATAGCCAGTTGGGGCTAGTTGAGGTTTTAGATGTGTTTGAAGATGAGAATCAGCTTGCATGTCACTAAAACTTTGACCATGCATGAATGGTGACCTAACCATCCAAATCCTCGAGTTTGGAGGTCATTAGAGCTAGAATTACTATGTTTTTCTATTTAATTTAAATTGTCACACTTATGTATTAATGGAATCTTTGGGGTAAGATCAATTTGGAAAATTATGAAACTTAGGCATTGATGGTTTTAGGTCAATAATATACTTCTGTGATTTATTCAGATTTTATTGAGACCTGTAGGTGGTGGTTGTAGTGTAAACCCTTATTGGCACACCACTCGTATTAAATGAATATCATGGATAAATATTACTTGGAAAATTATGAAACTTAGGCATTACTGTTTTTAGGTCAATAATATACTTCTGTGATTTATTTAGATTTTATTGAGACCTGTAGGTTGTGGTTGTAGTGCAAACTCTTATTGGCACACCACTTGTATTAAATGAATATTATGGACAAATATTACTTGGAAAATTATGAAACTTAGGCATTGATGTTTTTAGGACAGTAATATACTTCTGTGATTTATTCAGATTTTATTGAGACCTGTAGGTGGTGGTTGTAGTGTAAACTCTTATTGGCACACCACTTGTATTAAATGAATATTATGGATAAATATTACTTGGAAAATTATGAAACTTAGGCATTACTGTTTTTAGGTCAATATTATACTTCTGTAATTTTATCAGATTTTATTGATACCTGTAGGTGGTGGTTGTAGTGTAAACCCTTATTGGCACACCACTTGTATTAAATGAATATTATGGATAAATATTACTTGGAAAATTATGAAACTCAGGCATTGCTATTTTTAGGTCAATATTATACTTCTGTAATTTTATCAAATTTTATTTAGACATGTAGGTGGTGGTTGTAGTGTAAACCCTTATTGGCACACCACTTGTATTAGTTGAATTTTATGGATAAATATTACCTGGAAAATTTTGAAACTTAGGCATTGCTGTTTTTAGACCAATATTATGCTACTGTGAATTTATCAGAATTTATAGAGATCTGTAGATGGTACTTGTAGTGTAAATCTCTATTTGCACCCCATTTGTTTTAATTAGAAATTGTGATTAAATACTCCTTGGAAAAATGTGAAACTTAGGCTTGAGGTTTTCAGACCATTATTATGTTACAGTGAATTTATCAGAATTTATGGAGATCATTAGTTGACACTCGATGTATAAATCACTATTTGCACATCTTCTATTTTAAATAGAAACTATGATTAAAGATTCCCTAGAAAATTTATGAAATTAGGATTTGAGGTTATTAGATCACTACTCATTGCGAACCTATGGTAATAATTGAAACTCATTTGGATATGATGTGATTAAGATTGCACCATAGGAGTCAAATCTAGCTCAATCTTATTTTGGTCTGCGAATAATAAAATTGAATTATGTGATTTAGACCACCACTGACCTTCACACATATAACTATTAACTCTTTGATTATTATAAAGGATCAGATTATTTGGAAGAGCATCTCTAAGGGCATCGTGGGAAATAAGGGTTGGGGTGCGTTTAGCAAGCTATAAGTGTAGGAATTTATAATGATAAGAAAAGGAAGTTAGACCTCATCAAGGGCCCCACAAACAACTCATCAGTGTTAAACGATTATATGGAAGTAAAACTACCCTTAACCGGGTGAGCCATCTTAAGGTAAATACTCAAGGGCGAAGTCGAGAAGTATCTTAGGTAAACCGTGGATTAAGGATGACGAAGAACATGAGTGTGGGTCCAAGTAAGGATGAGAATTTTAAGTATACGTGTGTGTAGTTCCTAGGTGAAGAAGGGAACTCGAGCTTAGAATGTGACGATGGGAGAGTCAGCACCCGGTCACAGTAGGTGGTGTTGGAGTTCAAAGAACTCCCCCACTCCTAAGTGCCAAGTTTAACTCATCTTAGAGATTTAATATAATTGGAGAGGAAAATGAGGATCAAGTAAAAAGGGGGTAGATACCAACAAAATTAAGTGTCTTGGGAAGAGGAAATTTGGGGTGTCAGCCCGTCACACTTCCTAGTACCGGTGCGAGCCCCTCACCGGGTAACCCTCCGGAAGTCCAAGGCTAACCCCAAAAGCTTCTAAGATCAACTAAATTATAGACAAGACTAGTTAAGTAGGAGAACTTGACAAGTTAACTTTCATCCCAAACCGGAACAATATATATAAGGAAGGACTGGGATAGTCCTACGAGCGGTAAGTTCGGGATATATAAGGAAGGACTGGGATAGTCCTGCGAGCGGTAGACTCATAGTTTATATAAAGACTAATGTAGTCTAGCGAGCGGTAGGCTCGTAGTTTATATAAGACTCGTGTAGTCTGGCGAGCGGTAGGCTCGTAGTTTATATAAAGACTAGTGTAGTCTGGCGAGCGGTAAGCTCGTAGTTTAGATAAGACTGATGTAGTCTAGCGAGCGGTAGGCTCGTAGTTTATATAAGACTCGTGTAGTCTGGCGAGCGGTAGACTCGTAGTTTAAATAAGACTAGTGTAGTCTAGCGATTGGTAGACTCGTAGTTTATATAAAGACTGGTGTAGTCTAGCGAGCAGAAGGCTCGTAGTTTAGATAAGACTGATGTAGTCTAGCGAGCGGTAGGCTCGCAGTTTATTTAAGACTCGTGTAGTCTAGCGAGCGGTAGGCTCGTAGTTTATATTTTAGACTAGTGTAGTCTGACGAGCGGTAGACTCGTAGTTTAAATAAAGACTAGTGTAGTCTAGCGAGCGGTAGACTCGTAGTTTATATAAAGACTGGTGTAGTCTAGCGAGCGGTAGGCTCGTAGTTTAAATAATACTAGTGTAGTCTAGCGAGCGGTAGGCTCTATTTTATAAATGTTGATTTAGAATTGCGAGCTGGAGGCTCGGTAGCAAGGATCAATACATAGAACTTGTGCATAAGATGTGGTGGGTCTTCGGTTCGGGCTTAGTCGTCACACCGACAGCAGTTCGTGGACTCGGCAGTGCTAGTGATTTTTAGGGGACCCGGTTGACTTACTGCGCGTCCGATGGGACGGTTTCCCTAAACCCTGCCTGGCCAAATAAAGGTCTGGTTTCTTCGGATCCAGCAAGAGTACGCAGGAGCTCGTGAGTACCGGGTACCGGTATCACAGCGTACGTTTGGGCCTTGGTCTGGTAGTGTGACTTACCCACCTAGGTGAGGAGACGCCCGCTCCTCTGCCACCATTTGACCACGATGGGAGGTGCCCGAGAGGTTAGCTACCTCCGAAAAGTGGGAACTAAAGGTCTGTACGTACAGAGTCGTGTGCGTGAGTTGCACCATTGCATTGCATTGCATTGCATATCATAGCATAGCATTCTTGCATAAAACAGAGACCTCATCGTATAAACTAGTATGGGCTCCTTTATACGATGAGTTTACCTTAGTACCAGATCCCTTAGCTTATGTGCTTTTGTGTGTGCATATAAGTTGAGGTTACATTTGTAGCTGCTCTTATTTATTATACCAGCTCTTTTACTTATACTGCTCTTTATTTATTGCTTATATACATACTCTTGCTAGAGTAGAGATGTTTTATTTACTTGTTTAGTATCTATATACTTGCTAGTCTCGCCGCTGTCACCTGCTTTTGATTTACCCTTTAATGCCCTCCGCTTCCTCCTCTCGCACGGTGCCTAGGAGTCGCGGGTGGAGGTGGTGAGGAATATGCTGAGTCTTATAGACTGACGGTCGGTGGACCTCATCATTTTATGGATGATGTGTCGGAACAGCAGGACCCCGTTCAGGAGACCGGACAGGAAGACGGGATGAAGTAGAGCAACCACTACACATCGTCGCAGCAGCGGCTACAGATGCATGGAGACAGAGTTTGATAGCTTCCACATAGATGTATAGTGAGAATGTTGTTGCACTATAATTGAACATGTACCGGGCATAAGCCCTCATTCGTTTAGTTCCTTCTCATCGTGGACAATGTAATCTTGTAATATGATAATTATATGTTGTGATTTTGTGGACTTGTTTCATTTAATGCTCCTATTACTGCGAATATGGTTGGCCTGGATGATGAAGTATAGCCGGCAGGATTGGCGTATTGTGGCAATGACCATTGAGTGTAATGGTGTCGCCGCAAGTTGGCGGTTCTGGGCGGTAAGACCCGGTTTAAAAGAAAAAAAAAGGGTCTTACAAACTGGTATCCTAGTCCAACATCAACCTCAAGTATATTTTAACCAAGTAGTAGGATACCCCCAAAGTGACTAAAAGAAGGAGTTGAAAGCGTGTGTAAGTGTTCGGTGCTTACTCTCTGATATACCTACGTCACTTCCTAAGTGACATTAACACCCCTCACACAAGCAAATAGGACAATCTTAAGTGACTTGGTGCTTGTGATTGTACTATCGGATTAGTTTGAGACTCGTGAGGCTTAACTTATGTGCTTAGAAGCTAATACTCCACACTTCGACCCTCGGAAAACCATCACAAGGAAAGGATGTCGAATGTAGAATGAGAATTCCAGCCTAGAAGAAGACCAGGGAATAGGATAACAAGCACACGACCCTTGGAGAAGTTGCGATAAATGGTTGTTTTGAGGGCAGAGAACCTTACCATGTCCACAAATCTCGAGGACTATGTATCCATAAGAATTATGTACACACGTGAAATGTCTAAACTGTCGGATATAAGAAACTCAGCACAAGATTTACGGGAGGCTAATCTTGTTTCTTCGTTTATTGGGTCGCTATAATATTAACCTGGGTTATTTTAGAAACACAAAAGTCTCTGCAATAAAACTCCCTAGGCACCTATTTTGGTGCAGGGTATATAAGTGAACCATAGACCCAAATCTGTGTGCACCCATCATCTGACTTATCCAAATAATCTGAATTTTACACCGTATATGTAAACTTGGTACGATACACATGCAGTCCAAAAATTGGAACTTTGGAGATAAAGTTCTATAGATTGGAAATAATTTCATTACATACGATTGTGATAGACCTAAGGCTTAATGAAGGCCAATCCACTCAAATCTTTTATGGATGGTAGGTCTCGGAAAGAAAGGTCCCTGGACAAATTTGAGGCCATTTGGACCCCTACATATTGGTGAGTCCCACCTACAAGACCAAGATAGCTTAGGACAATGCCCATGTTGTTAGGCACATAGAGCTTTATGGATAATAATTAGTTCCTTGGCCAATTATCTTGAAATTTGAAACATACTATCAAGAGATCTTTCATCTCTGAGGGAATCAAAGACTTTGAGGATTGTTTTTCGTAGGAAATTAAGGTTTGTGAACTTTTGGGACATTAAACACTTTTGGGAATTCCAGGGTTAAGTTCCCCTAGATCTTTATGGAAATCTGGAATTTATCTTAGAGGGCGTAATTACACCCTGGAAACTTTATTTGGAATTTTAGAAACATTATAGTCCACATTTATTCTTAATCAAATTACCCCCAACTACATTACCTCGCCTCTTGGTGACCAAATGAAATTTTAATTACATAAAGCGGGGTAGTTGAACCTTTGAGGCCGACAGTATGCTCTGAAAATTTTATCACAATTGTTTGTTGAAAATTTACATTGGTCCTTTCACAAGATGAAATTTTGTTCCTTTACTAGATTGATTATTATTGCTGGTCAAATAAAATTTGAAAAAATCTTGAGATTTGGGCAGTAGGCTAGATTGGAGCACACTAACGCCCTGGTGATTTTATTATAATTGATCCCTGATGATTTGTAGTATTTCCTTCATAACAAGTAAATAATTAGCCCCTATGGTTATAAATTAATTTTCTGAAGAATCTATAGGGAGTAAACTATGAATTTCTGTTGAACACTATCTTGGATCATAATTAGTCTCTAGAAATTCTGTTAAACTTATTGGGCCATGATAACTGATACCTGGTGTACATATTGGTGGCCTCCATAATTATGGAATAAATAAGGATTAGGCCAAAAAATATGACATTATTTAAATGAAAAGTTGAAATCAGTAAAATTATCACCTACAAAACTTTTGAAATGAGTTAGAGATCAAATGATGACTTGTTTTCGATAGTTGATTCATAGGCGATAGGTCTCGTGCAATACTTGAGCTTGGTTTGCGTTTAGCAAAAATGAGAACTATATATTTGACCATCAGTAAACGTGAAGTTGGGATAAAAATCAGGAACGAGATTTTAGGACATTTACATGATTATGTGCACTTCAAGAATTAATCTTGGAGGATTTACGACATATGAATTTTGTGAGCCTTGGAATTGATGACCCGTATGAAATCAAGTACCAAAACTAAGCATTGATTATTACTAGAGTATCTTTTAGTTTAGTAAATGACCATGACATATTTACATTTATTAAAAATCATTTCGGATCTTAGAAGCATGATTAAACGTTGACATAGAGTATTAAAAGAGTGACGATGTCAGGAAAATTAGGAGAATCAATATTGCCCAAGAAATAAGCATATCATGATCCTGGAAGACAAGTCAAAATTCTAATTGCAAACACCTAACAAATAAGAGTACTGACATCACGTTACAATGATTGTGAACCACCGGAAAGTTAGATCCAAAGTGTTAATAAGGATGGTATTGAAAGTATTGACGGCGAACATGACGATATACTCTTCGGATCGAGAATTGTATACTTACAAAGACATCATACTATAGATTATAAGGCTCGTTTGAGTTTCTCACTCGCCTTGTGAATGTGTAAAATCACTTCAATCTAGATCTTCCCTCCACTATGTATACCTTCATCAAACTGATAAATATTTAAGGACACCATCAGGAAGAAGATCGTGATTACGGACATAGTAAGATTTAATGAAAAGTGCACTTGGGAGAAAACTGAGGATGAGGCGATGTGAACTAGACCTAACCGTTTCCAATATTAGTTGGGAGTCATGTTGCACATGAACTATCAAATCTTCCGGGTATATTCTGAACTCAGACTTCCGTAGACCCAACCTAAATTTTGGGGACAATTGTTTCTTCGTTTATTGGGATTTGTAACATCCCCAAAACAACTAGACCCCTAAGATGCACCTTGTCATGAAAAGGCCATGACATTGCTCTAAGAGGCCAAAATGGCCCTAAGAACCAAGGTGAATATGTAAAATCACCTTGGTGTGCAAATAGCCAAATTGAGCCCAAGGCTTAAGACTTGATATCTAGCTCCTAAATGATAAATTGACCACACCAAACCCTTCCTAAACACTAGGATAGACTAATGATACAAAATGTACCAATTGGAATTGACCAGTTTTGGGAAATTTGGGTCAATTACCAAAAACCCCAATTTGGCCAAATTGAACTAATCACCTTCAATTAACCTTCAATCTTTGAGGATTAGGGCTAAATCACCAAAATACCCAATTTGCCCCTATGAGCCATTAGGTGCAATTAAGCCCCGTATGACTCCTCCATGACATAATTCCTCTTGGAATAGGTCCATAGAGTCTAGGACAACAATGTGGGTCAATCATATGGGTTAGGGTGAGCTTGGGTCAAGCCCAAACTCAAAAGTCCCAATTTGGTCTACTTAAGTAAAGAGAGACCAAATCCAAGCTCAAACTCATTGGGCTTATCCCAACCCTAGAACCATTAGGCGCAACCCCACCTAATCAAGCCCACAAGGGGGCTAAATTTCTTAGGAACCATTTAAGCCCAAGGAGGGTCCATCATGGTGGTGGTCGACCACACCCAAGAGGGAATCCAAGGAAGGATCCATGAATTGGTGGCCACATGGCCACCATCCCTCCTTTTCTGGACTGCTTCCAGCATCCCCAAGGAATCCTAGCAGAAATTTGTAAGGTGGCAGCTGAGTAGAGGGGTGGAGTTGTATGGGAAAAGAGGAGGCCGGCTACTCTAATGGCAACCCAAGAACCAAGCCCACACCCAGCCAAATTCCTTTCCTTGGCTGAGAATTTAAACAGGGGAATTAATTCCTGATGAGCTGGGGCTCTGGCATTGGCTGTCGTGGAGGTGGAGCATAGAAGAAATCGCCCTCTTCAATGGCTGTTAACAAAAGGAGCATCCTTAGCCGAAATGGACCCCTCCATCAGCTCCAAAGCACTCCTGGCAGTCAAAACCAAACTTTACTTCATCCTTTTTGCTGGAGAAACGAGATCAGGAGGTGGAACTCAAGCAAGCTCGACGGCCTTGGCAAGCTCGGGATCCCTTCAACCTCAAGCCGAAATCAGGCAATTTTCCTCACCCTCTCCATCTGTGCTAGATTTCTATATCTTCCTTTGTTGATTTAAGCCGTGAAATGGCGATTTCACCTCTGAAAATTTTATGTTCCCGACCGCAAAAATGCAACATGCCGCAGGCCATCTCCGACCGCTTGCTCACCGCCAAACGATAGCCCTAGGTCGCGTGGAGGTGGTGGCTTGGCCGTTTTGCCGTAGATGGTCGGAGCTCACCGGAAAATGGCCGCAAGGAGGCCCAGTCGCGAGAAATCTCGACCGTCAGCGCCGTGAGGAAGACGAAATCAGGAGCGTCTGATTTTCCTATTTATGAGTCATTTACTTAATTAGATTATTTGGTTGGAAAGGATGGCTCTCAAGCTTATAAAATTTATAGAAAATTTTGTTTTGATCTTTAGGGAAAACTTTGAATACAAAAGTTGTAGCCCATGCTCCCAGCTATCTAAAGTAAAAATTTTGTGGTTTATGGAGCATTATAACTGCCTGTATGAATTTTCTCCTCCTTTATGATTATTAAACTAATATAGTGCTGGGACCCTAAAATAAATCTGGAAAATTATAGGCCTTGAATCAGGGGTACTGTCCAACATGAATGTTGTAGATAAGAACCAAAGGAGTTCATAGAAATTGACCTTGCTTAAATTGGAGTTCTACAACTCATTTTATGATTTATCTAGTGTAGACCATAAATACTTCTCTTGCATGCAAGTTGTTGGAATTGTTATAAAAATACTGGTTAAGTTTTTGGAAAGGTCATCAACATGAAACATGTGTGTATAGGCCCTAACCAACTCAGGAAATTTAGTTTGGGCCTTATTGAGCTTTGTAGCTCCTTGACTCTATTTTGGAATAATGGGTGTATTTTTATAGCTTGAATCTTAGAAAAATTAAGTCCTTATATACATCCAAGTGCTTTGAAATTTGTGGCATGGTGAATTCATGCCCCCACCATGGTCTTGCCAAAAGCCTAGATTGGTTGGAGCACATGTTCCTTGGTATTAAGCCAAATGTGACTTTTACCTAATGATTAATTTAAGAGGTTTAAATGACCCAAACTACCCCAAATTTGGGGTGATGGACTCCTTATAGCTTAGGGAGGCTCTGGTTTAAATATCATCTCATGTGCATGAGAGGAATTCTCTGAATTTCAAAATGAAGTTTGTGTCTAAGAGGAAATTGGGGTGCTAATAGCCATTTGGGGCTAGTTGTGGTTTTAGATGTGTTTGAAGATGAGAATCACCTTGCATGTCACTAAAACTTTGACCATGCATGTATGGTGACCTAACCATCCAAATCCTAGAGTTTGGAGGTCATTAGAGCTAGAATTACTATGTTTTTCTATTTAATTTAAATTGTCACACTTATGTATTAATGGAATTTTTGGGGTAAGATCAATTTGGAAAATTATGAAACTTAGGCATTGCTGTTTTTAGATCAATAATATACTTCTGTGATTTATTCAGATTTTATTGAGACCTGTAGGTGGTGGTTGTAGTGTAAACCCTTATTGGCACACCACTTGTATTAAATGAATATTATGGATAAATATTGCTTGGAAAATTATGAAACTTAGGCATTGATGTTTTTAGGTCAATAATATACTTCTATGATTTATTCAGATTTTATTGAGACCTGTAGGTGGTGGTTGTAGTGCAAACTCTTATTGGCACACCACTTGTATTAAATGAATATTATGGACAAATATTACTTGGAAAATTATGAAACTTAGGCATTGATGTTTTTAGGTCAATAATATACTTCTGTTATTTATTCAGATTTTATTGAGACCTGTAAGTGGTGGTTGTAGTGTTAACTCTTATTGGTACACCACTTGTATTAAATGAATATTATGGATAAATATTACTTGGAAAATTATGAAACTTAGGCATTGTTGTTTTTAGGTCAATATTATACTTCTGTAATTTTATCAGATTTTATTGAGACCTGTAGGTGGTGGCTGTAGTGTAAACCCTTATTGGCACACCACTTGTATTAAATGAATATTATGGATAAATATTACTTGGAAAATTATGAAACTTAGGCATTGCTGTTTTTAGGTCAATATTATACTTCTGTAATTTTATCAGATTTTATTGAGACCTGTAGGTGGTGGTTGTAGTGTAAACCATTATTGGCACACCACTTGTATTAGATGAATTTTATGGATAAATATTACCTGGAAAATTATGAAACTTAGGCATTGCTGTTTTTAGACCAATATTATGTTGGACATGTGTGTCACATCCCTTTGTTTGAGAATAACAAATCCCATATTGTATTTGATATTGCTTGTAGTGTGTTTATAGTGTGCAGGAACTATAGGTGCAATACTCCACAGGTAGAAGGCAGCATGGAATACAACTTTTGAAAGGAGCAGCTCTACCGCCGGCGCTAACGCTACCGCCAGCGCTATCTCCCGCTACCGCCAGCGCTATCGCTACCGCCAGGCACTATCTCGAGTTCGTGCACAGCGACGGTTACGCAACCGCTACCGCTACCGCTACCGCCAGCGTTATCTCCAGCTACCGCCAGCGCTATTGCTACCGCCAGGCGCTATCTCCAGTTCGTGCACAGCGCCACGCTGCCGACGGTTTCGCAACCGCTCCACACGAACGCTACCGCAGGCGCTAGCCACTACCGCAAGCGCTAGCTCAAAGTTCTATAAATTGGAGCTTTGCTTCTCGTTTTGGCAATCCATCCCAGAGAGGTTGCTTGTGCCACAACTCCAGTGCTGTTATGCTGCCGAAGATGGATCTCCCACTAAAAGCTTAAGGAGAATTCTGGAGGAGGACTACGTCACGCTACATCCGAAGGACGATCGCTTCGACCTCGCTCATACAACAACGATCCTTCATCTTCATCTCCATAGATCTCATATAGGGAGTTTTATTATTGTTTTTCATTATTTCCATTCCATACTTTTTGTAACTGCTTAGAGAATTCGCCTTGTGTTGACGACTAGGTCTGGGTAGGACTTAGGGGGAAATTCGCCTTGTATTGGCGACTAGTTCTAGGTGATTAGATCTAGGGGGCTCGAGGCCATATCCGGGGAAGGATTGGCTAGAGCGGCTTGAGGCCTTATCCGGGGAAGGATAGGCTAAAGCCAAACGGTTCGTGGGGATACGAGTCGGTATAGAAAAGGAAAAATTATTTACATATGTACGCCTCCGATTTCTAGCGATATTGAAATCAATTTTTGTAAACACCTTTTTATATAAATACAATCATGTCTCTATTTGTGTTTACTTGATTTCTCTCATTTGGCGTTATCTTTAATATATAGGTTACAAAGCTTTCAATTCAAATTACTTTAACTAAATTGTTTATTTCAATCTCTTAATCATAAAATAATTTAGTACATATTCCTAAAGATGAAAATTATGATATTCTCACAAATTAGCTAAATTGTTATTTTGCCTTTTCTCATATTATAAAACAATTTAGTAATTTCCATAAAATTATAAAAAGTTTTTTTATTCCCTTATTCACCCCCCTCTAAGGGCGCCGTAAGATCCAACAAGTGGTATCAGAGGCAGGTTATTCCAAATCGGTCTAACAACCGAGAATAATTGCGTCTCATGATCTCGCTTCTACTTGTAATGGAAATTTTCTTATAAATGAAAAATCTTTAGCACCACCTTTATTTGAAGGCAAAAATTATAATGGGTGGAAATTTCTTATGGAAAAATTCCTTAAATTTATGGATATTGAAGTATGGAATATTACTATTAAAATGCCCCCAAGTATTCTTAATAAAAATGAAATGTTTTTAAATGCCAAATCAATGAATAGTCTATATTGTGCATTAGATCAAAATATTTTCAAACTTATTTATACATTTTCTACTGCTTATGAAGTTTGGAAATTTCTTGAGAATACTTATAGTCTTCCTTCCACAGATGATGAACAAGAGGAATTCCTTATGGATCCAAGAGAAGAAATCGACAAGGACTCACTCTTGGAGGATGATAAATCTAAGAGTGAAATCGACGAGGAATTTCTTATGGATCCAAGAGAAGAAATCGATGAGGACTCATACTTGGAGGAAGAAAAATACGACGTCACAATGTTGGACTCATTTGTTGGCAACACATCAAGCAAAAGAGAAGACGGAAACTATAGCAAGGTAAGAAAATTTAAATCTTCTCTTTTTGTAACAAATTCTATTTCTACTTCTCGTATGCTTAAAATTGCTAAACGTAAAATTTTAAAGTTAAAAATTGCTAATTCCAAATTACGTTTAGAAAATAAGTCTTTAAAAGCAAACGATAAAGTAGAAACAAATATTGATGTGTTAAATTCTATTTCATGCTCTTTAGGTAAAATTCCTATTCCTTGTTTAGATTGCAATCAATTAAAAGAAAAATTCAAGGAAATTGAAAAAGGGCTCTTAATGTTTAAAAAACATAATGAAAAATTGATTGTTGAAAATGATGTTTTAACTTGTAAGTTAATACAATTAAAATCTTTTGTTGAAAAATTTCAAAGTTCATGTAATGAATTTCATCATAAGATTTTGAATAACAAGGATAAATTAACTTACAAAATCATTTCTAAAAAGGACCATTTTCACACATTAAATCAAAAGGAGTTTAGTTTCAAAAAGAATTATGATCCTCAGAAAATTCTTAAGAGTCATTATTATAAATATCAATATATTTTCAATCATAACTTAAATTTAAAAACTCCTTTTCATGAAAATCAAAGTGCAAAATATTATCCTTTATATTATAATAGTATGTCTATAAGAAAGAGTGAAAATGAAAATCATCAAAATAATAATCAATCTTCTAAAACATATTGTAACCCACTCTTTCAACAATCACTTCTTAAGAAAGACAATCACTCTTATAAACTTTCAAAGAATCGTTATAATAAAATTCATTATGATTATCAACATCAATCTATTTTGAAAAATAATTTGAATAAACATAAATCCCAAATGAATTATTTTTCAAACAACTATTATTCTATAAAGATGTCACATAATCATAACATGAATTTAAAAGACCAACAACCAAAGTATGAATGGAGGCCCAAAATTAAAAACGAAACACTAACTCCACTTGTAAAGGCCCATTCATCACTATCTCTCCAAAAGCCTACACGTTGTATTTGGGTACCCAAAGGAACCATCCCACTTGCTCCCCTTTGGATACCTAAATCTCTTATTAATTAGTATCCAATCATTTGCATGAAGTAGAAACAATTAAAAATGAAATATCAATACTCTACTTCATGATATGCTTATTGTCTCTTTTCTTTTGTTAATTTTTTTTAAACAAACATGCTATGATCACTTTATATATCATGTAATATGACTTTCATATATTAAGCCTAATGTCTATCAAATCAAATTTGAATTAAAATTAAACATTAAGTCATATATTTTTCAAAGTGATCTATCTCTCATTTTTGATTGTTCTTTATCCTTTTAAATCCTTTTCCCTTAATTGTCTTGAATTATCATTAGAAATTGAATTTTGAAATTAATTATCAAGACTATTGAAACTATTTTAAAAATTGGATTTAAATGGTTTATTAAAGGGCTTAAAACTAAAAATTAAAATGCGCAACAATTTTTTTATATTTGTTTGCTGCATATGATAGCCCTTATAATGAAGAACATTATCTAGAAAAATCGAAAACAAAAATTCATCTAAACACATGTTTAATCTTTCAAAAATGCGAGTTTACGATCAAAACTTCAAACATCCATATCTTTTGATTCGCTCGCCTGATTTTCGCGTTTAATATATTTTCGGAAAGAGCAAAAAATCTCCATCCAACGACAAACTAGGCTTGCTCATTTGAGTTCTTTTGGTGCTGTCAACTTGCCCAATTTCAACTCCGTTTTAAAATCTATCTTAGTTTGCTTGATTTGGAAATTTCTGTGTTTATGGATTTTTCATCACATGATATCCTATGTATAATTGTTTTATATATTAATTTAGATATTATGTGTGATGTATGTCACCATTGTTTGCATGTAATTTAGACCTTAGAATCATCTTGCATCATTAAGATCAAATCAAAAGATTAATCATTACATTATAGGTGTAAAGAAAATTAATTTGTAAACTTCTCATATTACATGCAACATTATCTCCATTAATTATATGTAATAACATTGCATTCAAACGTATCATTCTAGCATCACTTTTTAATTTGTGCTTAAATTTATATGCTAGGTATAACACTTACAATGTTATTTAAATTTGATGATAACTATGTGATTTGAAATTATATAGAATACTAAAATTCCAACAAACACATAATTTATGGATTAATCATTAGAATATATATATGAATATTATATCATAAATCATATAATATCATGCAAAACCAAAGATCAATAGATTCATTTATTGAATGCAAATTTTATTATAAATTTCAAAACATTCTATATGTGATCTTTGTCTTTAATATGATTACATGATCATCATTTCCTAGACTTACAAGTCAAACATACTCATTCAAAAGAAAATCTCCAAATCATATTGTCATAAGTTTAGATCCAACAAGAATTTACATACATCATGATGATCTAACATTTATTCTATGCAAAATCTCTATAATCATAAATCATAATTCATGTTCTATCAAGAAAAATCTCAAAACAAGAATATCACCTAGGAATTATGAATCTTATGATACAAATACGAATATTTTTTTTATTGCATTAGTTGGTGTATGGATATGATTTGATATTGATTGCATGTATCTCACATTTATATAGATTCTAGATTCAACTTTGGAATAATAAAGATACATCAAACTTAATCATCACTCCATTCTAGATCTATAATTTAAAATTCTATTTTGAAATACATGCAATATTAATATTAATCTTATGACATGACATAAAACCCAAAACTCATCATACTAGCATTGTCACGTGTTGAATATTAGTAATTGTGCTAGTAATTTCATTTCGTCATCTCATAAAAAGTAGAAAAACTATGCGGATTTATATAACTCATCACATTGAACAAAACCCATAGTTTGTAAATCAACCCATAGATTTAAAAGCATAGGTTGCCCAAAAGATTATTTCACCTATGACTTCATATCTCACAATAGCGGGGGCGTAGGGTTGTATGCATTAGAGACCTAACCTCTAAGTAATGTCTTGTCCTTAACCGGGGAGGGTTCCAGTGGGGCCTTGCGAGGCACTGGGGGGAAAGAGTGCTAGGTTGAGTGTTCTCTAGTGTGTGCATATGGGACTAACACCCCAACCTACGACATGCGTGCAACTCCTCATGCCCATCCGTCACTTAGTACGGGGCTAGGGTGTAGACATTTAGTCGGGGTAATTTCTAATCTTAGGACATACCTATATTACGTACTGCATGAACATTTTATTTACTTATCACTTAAATCATGCATATTTTGGGTTGTTTAATAAAAATGTCCTCTTGTGTTTGCATAATTTATCTTTTTGAGCTTAAATGTTTTTGTAAAACACATGAATTTGAAAAAGTCAAAGTTTCATGCAAATTTGATCCACCTAGAGATCTCCAAAAATTCTGAAATTACAGCATGGAACTACTCTATTGGGAAAATGATTTGTCTTAACCCCCAAAATGAGTTGAATATGAATTCTAAGAAAGAAAAATCAAGGTTAAGTAAATATGCGTCGAATGGTATTCGACGCAACGTCTAAGTGTTGTCGACATTTCTTTCAGAATGAGTCGAAGTAACTTTACGAATAATTCGACGTATCCTATGTCGACGTAGCTTTGACTTCTAGTCGACGCACCTTAGTCGACGCCCTTCCTTATTCTCCTCTCGACGTCCAGCCAGGACGAATTCGACGCTTACGTCGAATAGTAATCGACGCACGTCGATTACTATGTTAAATTCAAATAACACCAGATCTCTTTCCTTCTTTCTATAGATCTGATTTATATGGAATAATATTATTCTTTTATAGCCTTTATGAATCATTCTTTCCCTCTAATTGATTCTTGGCTAAATTGATTAAGTTGATTATGGATATTATTTGAAATCAAAATGAATTCTTTCCTTCTATAGATATAATAGTTATGGAAATATTTCTCTCTTTCTAATACTCTGTCTACTAATTGATTTCTCTCCTATAGTGTTATATTAATACACAGAGCTATAAATAAGGAGAAGGTCGACAGAGAACAATGAGAGGTGATCCACTCCATACATTTGAAATAAAGGATTCAGAACCAAGGAGCCTCCACAACTAAATCAGACAGGGGGAGCTCTCTTCACCGTCTTCATCAAGATCCAACTCAACATCCAATCAGGATTTTCAAGTGTCTTCTCAGCTAAAAGAGAAGAACAATATATCTTTTCTCTTTCTCCTTCCCATCTTGTAAAGGGTTAAAACTCCCTTCAAAAGTTTACTCCCGGTGACAGGGCACCTTAGCAAAAACCTGCAGCTTGGTTTATAAGCACCTTATCAAAAGCTTATAGGTGAATTGGGCACCTGATCAAAACTCCCATTGGTGTGTGGACATCTTATCAAAATCACCTTGGTGTGTGGACACCTTATCAAAATCACCTTGGTGAGAGGGCACCTTATCAACAACCTCCTAGTGGATTCCTACCAGTGGGTAGAATAGTAAATGTACCCAGGTTTTGGGGAACTACTATATATCTTGTGTCCTCTGGTTATGTGCTTGTTTATTTATGCTTTACTTTCTCAATCAGCACTTATACATATTTATATATATCACTTAATTTGAAACAAAGTTAAATAAGACTTTTAATAATAAGATTGAGAACTAAAACTCATCTTTCAATTGATATCAGAGCCAGGTTGATTTTTCACACAGGCTAACACCTGAAATCACAAAGATCACTTAGTTCTCTATTCTCCTCTTATTCTCTGAAAATGATTTTTCTGATTTCCTAATATATCTCTTTCAATAAAATATGCTTTGATGTGTTGATTAAATGCTGATTCAATTTTTCTCTGAATAGGGTTAAGACAAATAGGGGGAGATTGTTGGGAAAATGATTTGTCTTAACCCCCAAAATGAGTTGAATATGAATTCTAAGAAAGAAAAATCAAGGTTAGGTAAATATGCGTCGAATGGTATTCGACGCAACGTCTAAGTGTTGCCGACGTTTCTTTCAGAATGAGTCGAAGTAACTTTACGAAGAATTCGACGTATCCTATGTCGACGTAGTTTTGACTTCTAGTCGACGCACCTTAGTCGACGCCCTTCCTTATTCTCCTCTCGACGTCCAGCCAGGACGAATTCGACGCTTACGTCGAATAGTAATCGGCGCACGTCGATTACTATGTTAAATTCAAATAACACCAGATCTCTTTCCTTCTTTCTATAGATCTGATTTATATGGAATAATATTATTCTTTTATAGCCGTTATGAATCATTCTTTCCCTCTAATTAATTCTTGGCTAAATTGATTAAGTTGATTATGGATATTATTTGAAATCAAAATGAATTTTTTCCTTCTATAGATATAATAATTATGGAAATATTTCTCTCTTTCTAATACTCTGTCTACTAATTGATTTCTCTCCAATAGTGTTATATTAATACACAGAGCTATAAATAAGGAGAAGGTCGACAGAGAACAATGAGAGGTGATCCACTCCATACATTTGAAATAAAGTATTCAGAACCAAGGAGCCTCCACAACTAAATCAGACAGGGGGAGCTCTCTTCACCGTCTTCATCAAGATCCAACTCAACATCCAATCAGGATTTTCAAGTGTCTTCTCAGCTAAAAGAGAAGAACAATATATCTTTTCTCTTTCTCCTTCCCATCTTGTAAAGGGTTAAAACTCCCTTCAAAAGTTTACTCCCGGTGACAGGGCACCTTAGCAAAAACCTGCAGCTTGGTTTATAAGCACCTTATCAAAAGCTTATAGGTGAATTGGGCACCTGATCAAAACTACCATTGGTGTGTGGACACCTTATCAAAATCACCTTGGTGTGTGGACACCTTATCAAAATCACCTTGATGAGAGAGCACCTTATCAACAACCTCTTAGTGGATTCCTACCAGTGGGTAGAAGAGTAGATGTACCCAAGTTTTGGGTAACTACTATATATCTTGTGTCATCTGGTTATGTGCTTGTTTATTTATGCTTTACTTTCTCAATCAGCACTCATACATATTTATATATATCACTTAATTTGAAACAAAGTTAAATAAGACTTTTAATAATAAGATTGAGAACTAAAACTCATCTTTCATACTCTAAGGACACTTAATAAATATAAAAAAATCAGATTTTTAAAATTCTCAAAAAATCGAGTACTGTTTCCAGCGCTAGTGCTAGCGCCGGCGCTAGCGTGGATGTTGGAATTTTCTGATTTTTAAAATTTCTAAAAATACAAAAATATGTTTTATGGTTTTCTGCTTTATTCATATTATGAAAAATCAACTACAAAAATTCAAAAATACAAAAATATAAAAATATGTTTTTGTGATTTTCTATCAAAATTTAAAAATGACAAAAATATGTTTTTGTGATTTTCTATTTTTTTTAATTGATTTAAAAATGATAAAACAAATAAAACTGTACGATCTTTATTGCCACTATCAAACATGTATGAATTCTATTTAGAATTATTTACAATGTTAAAACATATTCTTTCAAGTTACTATAAACATTGTTTTGCTTATCATGCTTTGATATATCTATTTAAAGTGCATCAATTGTATTGAAAAATATGTGTAGAACCAAGCTTAGCATGCCTCTAAGTATGAGTAAATGTATTATGACTAATAATGATACCTTTCACTCACTTATTTTGGTAATCAACATGTGTGTCTAAATCTAAAAATGCTTGCTTGTGTATTGTATTTGTACAATGAATTACAACTTGCATAAGTTTATTGCCTACACTACATTTGAATTGCACTTATGACATTTAGAAAAGTGGTTAAGTTAAAATTTTTGGTTTGCAAAACAAGTGTATTCGGAGAATGTTGTCTCACAAATATGAACAAAAAATTATATATGTAGACAAATATAACTCCACCAAGCACTACTTGAACCTCCTGATAAATCTTCATAAGCATTGTGAGGTTGAGCACCTTGGAAAGAATAGTAAAGTTACTTGGCAAACCTTGGTTATTACACCACTTTGTTAAAAATTATGTGCATTAAAAGTGTGTGAAAGTAATTTACTTGTGTTTTATTGTGCATTTTACTTTACATATGTCTTGTATTTTGGTGATTTAAATCAATTGTTAATATTGCCCAAAATACACTTATGTGCACATCATTATCTTTCATAACACTTCTTCTCATGAGTATTGGATTCTAATGCTTTATCTATACTACTCTTTAAATAAAAAATGCACTAGATAAACTAGCATGACCTCTACAATGTTTTGGTATTTCTTGAATTTATAATTAAGTAACATTGTAGTATAATCTCTCTTTGATATGTTCATTTCATGTTTGGTATTTTTTATAAAAAAACTTTGAGATTTCAAAAAGGTTAAAACATCTTTCAATTTTGAACTAAAACTCATATTTCTACTTATGTTTTTCATGCTTACAAAAAGATGTTTATTATAATCTTCCGCTTGCTTACAACTCTTATCTTTATAATTGAAATCTCTTATATATGCTATGCTTAAACTCTTTATCTTTACTTATATTTCGAAAAGCTCGATCATGATATATAAATGCCTCCTTACTACCCTCACCCATCTTCTTTTGATAATACCAAAAGGAGGAGATTAATTGAAGAAATCTATATAGAAGAAATATAGAAGATTAAGGGGAGAATATTTCATGTAAACTATCGTTTAGGGGGAGTAAAACATAAATTGCATTTATGTAGGGGGAGCATTAAAATAGGGGGAGTATGCACATTATCATGCTTATCATATACTATAGTTGCACTATCATCTTGCTTATCATATACTATAAACACTATTGATTTCTTGCTAAGTGGATTTGTTATTATCAAAAAGGGGGAGATTGTTGGACATGTGTGTCACATCCCTTTGTTTGAGAATAACAAATCCCATGTATTTGATATTGCTTGTAGTGTGTTTATAGTGTGTAGGAACTATAGGTGCAATACTCCACAGGTAGAAGGCAGCATGGAATACAACTTTTGAAAGGAGCAGCGCTACCACCGGCGCTAACGCTACCGCCAGCGCTATCTCCCGCTACCGCCAGCGCTATCGCTACCGCCAGGCGCTATCTCGAGTTCATGCACATCGACGGTTACGCAACCGCTACCCCTACCGCTACCGCGAGTGCTATCTCCAGCTACCGCCAGCGCTATCGCTACCGCCAGCGCTATCGCTACCGCCAGCGCTATCGCTACCGCCAGGCGCTATCTCCAGTTCGTGCACAGCGCCACGCCGCCGACGGTTTCACAACCACTCCACACGAACGCTACTGCAGGCGCTAGCCACTACCGCAGGCGCTAGCTCAAAGTTCTATAAATTGGAGCTTTGCTTCTCGTTTTGGCAATCCATCCCAGAGAGGTTGCTTGTGCCAGAACTCCAGTGCTGTTATGCTGCCGAAGATGGATCTCCCACTAAAAGCTTAAGGAGAATTCTGGAGGAGGACTACGTCACGCTACATCCGAAGGACGATCGCTTCGACCTCGCTCATACAACAACGATCCTTCATCTTCATCTCCAGAGATCTCATATAGGGAGTTTTATTATTGTTATTCATTATTTCCATTCCATACTTTTTGTAACTGTTTAGAGAATTCGCCTTGTGTTGGAGACTAGGTCTGGGTAGGACTTAGGGGGAAATTTGCCTTGTGTTGGCGACTAGTTCTAGGTGATTAGATCTAGGGGGCTCGAGGCCATATCCGGGGAAGGATTGGCTAGAGCGGCTTGAGGCCTTATCTGGGGAAGGATAGGCTAAAGCCAACCGGTTCGTGGGGATACGAGTCGGTATAGAAAAGGAAAAATTATTTACATATGTACGCCTCCGATATCTAGCGATATTGAAATCAATTTTTGTAAACACCTTTTTATATAAATACAATCATGTCTCTATTTGTGTTTACTTGATTTCTCTCATTTGGCGTTATCTTTAATATATAGGTTACAAAGCTTTCAATTCAAATTACTTTAACTAAATTGTTTATTTCAATCTCTTAATCATAAAACAATTTAGTACTTATTCCTAAAGATGAAAATTATGATATTCTCACAAATTAGCTAAATTGTTATTTTGCCTTTTCTCATATTATAAAACAATTTAGTAATTTCCATAAAATTATAAAAAGATTTTTTATTCCCTTATTTACCCCCCTCTAAGGGCGCCGTAAGATCCAACATATTATGCTACTGTGAATTTATCAAAATTTATAGAGATCTGTAGATGGTACTTGTAGTGTAAATCACTATTTGCACCCCATTTATTTTAATTAGAAATTGTGATTAATACTCCTTGGAAAAATGTGAAACTTAGGCTTGAGGTTTTCAGACCATTATTATGTTACAGTGAATTTATCAGAATTTATGGAGATCATTAGTTGACACTCGATGTATAAATCACTATTTGCACATCTTCTATTTTAAATAGAAACTATGATTAAAGATTCCCTAGAAATTTTTTGAAATTAGGATTTGAGGTTGTTAGATCACTACTCATTGCGAACCTATGGTAATAATTGGAACTCATTTGGATATGATGTGATTAAGATTGCACTATAGGAGTCAAATCTAGCTCAATCTTATTTTGGTCTGCGAATAGTAAAATTGAATTATGTGATTTAGACCACCACTGACCTTCACACATAGAACTATTAACTCTTTGATTATTTTGAAGGCTCAGATTATTTGGAAGAGCATCTCTAAGGGCATCGTGGGAAATAAGGGTTGGGGTGCGTTTAGCAAGCTATAAGTGTAGGAATTTACAATGATAAGAAAAGGAAGTTAGACCTCATCAAGGGCCCCACAAACAACTCATCAGTGTTAAACGATTATTTGGAAGTAAAACTACCCTTAACCGGGTGAGCCATCTTAAGGTAAATACTCAAGGGCGAAGTCGAGAAATATCTAAGGCAAACCCTGGATTAAGGATGATGAAGAACAGGAGTGTGGGTCCAAGTAAGGATGAGAATTTTAAGTATACGCGTGTGTAGTTTCTAGGTGAAGAAGGGAACTCAAGCTTAGAATGTGACGACGGGAGAGTCAGCACCCGGTCACAGTAGGTGGTGTTGGAGTTCAAAGAACTCCCCCACTCCTAAGTGCCAAGTTTAACTCATCTTAGAGATTTAATGTAATTGGAGAGAAAAATGAGGATCAAGTAAAAAGGGGGTAGATACCAACAAAATTAATTGCCTTGGGAAGAGGAAGTTCGGGGTGTCAGCCCGTCACACTTCCTAGTACCGGTGCGAGCCCCTCACCGGGTAACCCTCCGGAAGTCCAAGGCTAACCCCAAAAGCTTCTAAGATCAACTAAATTATAGATAAGACTAGTTAAGTAGGAGAACTTGACAAGTTAACTTTCATCCCAAACCGGAACAATATATATAAGGAAGGACTGGGATAGTCCTGTGAGCGGTAAGCTCGGGATATATAAGGAAGGACTGGGATAGTCCTGCGAGCGGTAGGCTCATAGTTTATATAAAGACTGATGTAGTCTAGCGAGCGGTAGGCTCGTAGTTTATATAAGACTCATGTAGTCTGGCGAGCGGTAGACTCGTAGTTTATATAAAGACTAGTGTAGTCTGGCGAGCGGTAGGCTCGTAGTTTAGATAAGACTGATGTAGTCTAGCGAGCGGTAGGCTCGTAGTTTATATAAGACTCGTGTAGTCTGGCGAGCGGTAGGCTCGTAGTTTAAATAAGACTAGTGTAGTCTAGCGAGCGGTAGACTCGTAGTTTATATAAAGACTGGTGTAATCTAGCGAGCGGAAGGCTCGTAGTTTAGATAAGACTAATATAGTCTAGCGAGCGGTAAGCTCGTAGTTTATTTAAGACTCGTGTAGTCTGGCGAGCGGTAGGCTCGTAGTTTATATAAAGACTAGTGTAGTCTGGCGAGCGGTAGACTCGTAGTTTAAATACAGACTAGTGTAGTCTAGCGAGCGGTAGGCTCGTAGTTTATATAAAGACTGGTGTAGTCTAGCGAGCGGTAGGCTCGTAGTTTTAATAAGACTAGTGTAGTCTAGCGTGCGGTAGGCTTTATTTTATAAATGTTGATTTAGAATTGTGAGCTGGAGGCTCGGTAGCAAGGATCAATACATGGAACTTGTGCATAAGATGTGGTGGGTCTTCTGTTCTAGCTTAGTCGTCAAACCGACAGCAGTTCGTGGACTCGGCAGTGCTAGTGGTTTTTAGGGGACCCGGTTGACTTACTGCGCGTCCGATGGGACGGTTTCCCTAAACTCTGCCTGGCCAAATAAAGGTCTGGTTTCTTCGGATCCAGCAAGAGTACGCAGGAGCTCGTGAGTACCGGGTATCGGTATCACAGCGTATGTTTGTGCCTAGGTCTGGTAGTGTGACTTACCCACCTAGGTGAGGAGACGCCCGCTCCTCTGCCACCGTTTGACCACGACGGGAGGTGCCCGAGAGGTTAGCTAGCTCCGAAAAGTGGGAACTAAAGGTCTGTATGTACAGAGTCATGTGCGTGAGTTGCACCATTGCATTGCATTGCATTGCATATCATAGCAGAACATTCTTGCATAAAACAGAGACCTCATCGTATAAACTAGTATGGGCTCCTTTATACGATGAGTTTACCTTAGTACCAGATCCCTTAGCTTATGTGCTTTTGTGTGTGCATATAAGTTGAGGTTACATTTGTAGCTGCTCTTATTTATTATACCTGCTCTTTTACTTATACTGCTCTTTATTTATTGCTTATATACAAACTCCTGCTAGAGTAGAGATGTTTTCATTACTTGTTTAGTATCTATATACTTGCTAATCTTGCCGCTGTCACCTGCTTTTGATTTACCCTTTGATGCCCTCCGCTTCCTCCTCCCGCACGGTGCCTAGGAGTCGCGGGTGGAGACGGTGAGGAATATGCTGAGTCTTATAGACTGACGGTCGGTGGACCTCATCATTTTAGGGATGATGTGTCGGAACAGCAGGACCCCGTTCAGGAGACCAGACAGGAAGACAGGATGAAGTAGAGCAACCACTACACGTCGTCGCAGCTGCAGCTACAGATGCATGAAGACAGAGTTTGATAGCTTCTGCATAGATGTATAGTGAGAATGTTGTTGCACTATAATTGAACATGTACCGGGCATAAGCCCTCATTCGTTTAGTTCCTTCTCATCGTGGACAATGTAATCTTGTAATATGATAATTATATGTTGTGATTTTGTGGACTTGTTTCATTTAATGCTCATATTACTGCAGATATGGTTGGCCTGGATGATGAAGTATAGCCGGCAGGATCGGCGTATTGTGGCGATGACCATTGGGTATAATGGTGTCGTCGCAAGACGGCGGTTCTGGGCGGTAAGAATCGGTTTAAAAGCAAAAAAAAAGAGGGTCTTACATACATTATTCTCTTAAAGTATTGACCCTCCATCACCATGATAGTGATAAACTCACCAAGAGATGTTTTCCTCGTACCAAGCTCAGCCATTTGTGGTTATGGAGTGGAAGTTTCTCCCAAACTTTTGGGTATGTGACGGGACCGCCCTGCTGAAGCGCCGTGGTTCTGTTTCTAGTCTTTCTCTTTATTCTTAGTTTTAGCCTTCAAATCTGAGCTGCCAAACTGTGGGATAAGTAGCCTCAGGCTATCATATAGATCGAATATTTGGAGTCGGGATTTTTCTGGCATCAACAATGAGGATTATTTTAACAAAAATCGAAAAATAGTGTTTAACTACTTTATGCATTAATTAATTAATTTTTAATATATTTATTTTAAGCTTCATTAATTAATTGATAGGGGTGGATCATTGTGCCTATCGCAATCGGGGTACATCCGTAATTGCATCGATTGCATTCGATGTTGCATCGAATACTATTCGACGCTACTTTGAAAAGACTTTGACTTATAATTTTACTGATGACTCCATATCTTTCTAAGGACTCTGATAACTTCTCAAAAAGAGTTATTTAGATTCATATATTTAATCCTTTGTCTAATGTATTTGATAAATATGGGTTAAAATTTGCTAAACATGAGCAACTTTATATTTGGTTTAAGTTTGGGTATTATAGTTATTTTCTTATGTTTTTTATTGAAGAAATGTTGAAGAATTCAACATTAAGGAGTGAAGCTAAATCAATTTGAAGTCTGATAAATATGATGCAACAAATAAATATAACTATGTTGCATCTAGTCATTCTCTGATTGGAGCAGTTCACAGATTCAAAAAGTTGTCGCAGCAAAATATATTGTTGTTGCAACAAAGCAGATTACGAATTTTGAAATTCAAAATTCAAAAATGATAGTTTTGAAACTGAAAAGAGGCATTTATTCAGATGAGTGACGACATCGTGGAGGGAGAGAATTAATATAAAAAGGGCATCGAAGATGAGGAACTTGCAAAAATCCTGAAGGAGATTTCCTGAAGGAGATTTTCCATATAAATCTAAGAGTAGGCACCGGTTCTTGGATCGAAGACGAGGAACTTGCAAAAATCCTTAAGGAGATTTCCTGAGGCGTTAAGAACTGTGTTCATCATATCTTGTAAGATCTTTCTTATTGTGTGGTGTGCTTTTATAATCATGAACTAAATCTCTAAGTCTTGTATGATTAGAGTACTATGATTTATTGTGATGATGAATTATCTTAATTTTTATGAGTGTTTGATGAATTATCTTTATTGAGTTTATGATGTTAATATAGAAATTTTTGGTCGAAGTTTTCATTTTTTTACTGCACTTCATAATTCGAGAGATGAGTAGCATAAGTATATCATTAACTTAGTATAACATAGAAGGGAGAAAGAGATTTTGTCTTTATGTTAACAACATTGTTTTTTATGTTTCATATTATTCTTCATTTTGCCTGAGTTAGAGATGATAAGTGTTGAAACCGATTTCTCGGCCTCTTGTGGAGTTCGGGGACCTCGCCGAAACGAGGGGCGGCTAGCCCTTACTGATCCCTCGGAGAAGGTAGACTGGAGACTAGGAAGAAAACTAAGACCTTTGTAACAGCGATGAGGTCCCTCCACTAACCCGGAAGATCATTGAGCGCTTCCCCTCCCAAGCCAAAGCTGAGACTCGGGCACCTTGGAGAGCTCTGGAAATGCTAACCAAAGAAAGCCTGAGGAGAGAGAAGCTGAAGTGGACCTCCCTCCAAAGGTGCCCTTGAGGTCTTATTTATAGGTTTTCTGGTTTGGCCTGCAAATAACAGGATTCCGCCTTTTGATTTTACTATCTGCACCCCAAATGGGTCTGCTAACAGCCAAACTCCGCTGTTTGGAGAGGCTAAATGCAGACCACCAAGGGTAAAAAAGGGTAATTTGACCCTATCGGCTTATGGGCAAGGAACTGCGAGAACCTTCATGGGAGATGCTCTCGCGGGCCTTCTCGCGAGTCCTGCTCGCGATGCCTCTCCTAGGCGATCGTCCTTCGAGGACCTCGCCGGCCAATTATGGCGGTACCTGCCGAGGTACGGTCTCGCGAGCCTTCCTGCGGGACCGCCTCTGGACTTCGTCGAGCTCAACACGCCTTTCGCCGAGCGCAGGTCACTTCGCCGAACACGGACGAGGTTGACGGATGCCGATCGCTAAGTTGTTCGCTGAACACTTCCTTACTGAACATAGGTTCTTCTACTGGCAGCCTGCGAGGTCTCGGTTTGTCAGCCCCTCACTTGGCCCAGTCTTTTGGAGATCTCTGCCGAGGTCTGGATCTCGCGACTCCTATTGCGAGACGATCCCCTTGGTTTCAATGAGCTTAGAACACTTCGTCGACTTCAGATGATTTCGCCGAACAAGGGTGTGGTCGACGAAGCTGGGGGAGTTCGACGAACACTGGAGAGTTCGTCGAACACACCCGCGAGCGCTTGTCTCGCCGACCCTTCTCGCTCGCCCTTCAGCGAGCTTCCCCCCCCCCCCCCCCCCCCCCCCCGAGAAATGAGATTCCCTTATTACCTCCTCCATTCTACTGCCTTCTTTAGACCGTCTCCTTTCCTGGCGAATATCGGGGTTGTACACAATCCCCGCTCTCCGCGAGGACATTTGTGCTCGCGAAGAAACGCCCAATCCCTGGTATTCGCCCGCTCCTTGATGATTTGTCAGGAATCTTTGGTGGGACCCACCCTGTGGGCTATAAATATCATCCCGAGTCCCCAGTGGCGTGCGCCGCCACTTCTTTTCCTTTCCCTTTGCCTGATACTGTAGTTGCCTGTAGATGCCTCTTTCCGAAGAAGCCGAGGCTCGCCTGAGGGCGGTGAGAGCCGACGGGCTCCCCTCCACGACCAGGGTCCCCTCCTGGATGAATCGTCCTCCTCCCGCTCAGTCGCCAAAAAATAAGAAGGCGAAGGCGGCTCGTCGAACCGGGGATGACTCCGTGCCGCTGGACTCCTCCCCCGACGATCGCTACCACGAGAAGGTACGAGCTATTCCTCTAGTTTGCGTCAATAAACTTATTTGTGATTCATACCTACTCGCAGGATGCTTTGACGAACAAGAATACTGGGCAACCCACTGATGGCTCTCGCAAGAGTCCGCAGGCGGATACGAACCTCGCTGGGAAAAATGTCACCGGTATGATCTTGGTCTCGCATGCCAGAATGTTTCTTGTCAACTATCTGACCTTTTCTCCTTACTTCTTACAGTCTCGCCCCTGAAGTCACCGGCCCGCCAGGCATCGCGGCCTCCGTCTCCGCCTCCGCCTCCGCCTGACAAAATCATAGATAAGCCCGGATTCCAACTCCTGACGAGCGAGGAGACCGGTGGCTCTGTGCCGCCAAAGATCCCTCCGACCAACAGCGCCGCATACCCTGCCGGTCTGGGTTAATCTGTCTACCCTCACTACAACAACGTGTTCTAGGGCCATCCCTCGACTTCTCGCCCCCCGCTGGGTAAGCATTCTCACGACCCCTTGCCCTGCGCGAGCTCAAGAACGCCATCTAACCTCTCCGCACTATCTCGCAGGGAATCCCGAAAATCCGCCTACCGATTCCGATTTGGGCGACGACGAGATGTCCCCCCTTCCAGACCAGGTGGAGGACTTCTTAGGGGACCCGCGAGATCCCGAGATGATGAAGCAACGAGCCGCGGAGTTGCTGAGGAAACATGGGCGTATGCTGATGGATCTCAACATGCAGGCGAGGCGGGACAGAGAAGCCACCGAGGACAGGCACGCAGTTTTGATGGAAGAGTGTGCGAGGCTCCGGCAGGCGAGACATCGTGACCAGGATGAGAACGCCACGACGCCGGAGGTTCATATAGCTAGGATGAGATACTACGCCTACCTCATGGATAGGGAGGGCCGTTTGGCCGAGGATTATTATAACTCTAGGGTGCCGCCGAGGTCCGGGTCGCGGGGTTGGGGCAGGTGGAAATGGTTACCCCATGATTCTCGCTAACTGCTGTGTTGTTGTGAACTCTTATTATTTGTAATGGGTGTCGTTGTTTTAGACAATCTCGCCATGGCTCGCAACTCGCATATTTGCCACTTATATGTTGGCTTTATTTCTTCTGACAATAAGTATTACTAGCTTTTTATTATTTCTCGCTCGCTGCTAATAAATCTATTTCATTTTTATGTTATATTATGCTCGCGAGGACCCTCAGTTCTCGATAAATATATCTCGCGAACATATTGTTTGTACTAACCCCGCAGGTTTTTCTTGCCCGCAGACATGATGTGATGTTTTTTGCTGCTACCCGCGCCCGCCGGCGCTTGGACTTCTTCCCGCCATTTTGCTTTGGCTATAAATAGGCGGCCATAACTGAGTCAACCACCGCATTTACTGTCAACCTCCTTCCTCCTCCGCTTCAGAGCTCTCGCTCCTTCCCGTTCTCGCTTTACTTCCTTTCTCGCAGGTCACTAAGATGGGCGGCGATGCTAACGAGTCGGAGGGCGACGAAAGATTGCGAAGGCTTTCGCCGAGCACACCTTCTACCACTGCAACTTGACGGACGAGGAGTATTTCAGCGTGGTCGCTGATTATGTCACCCCCCCCCTTCGAGGCACGCCGTCCTAGCGAGGACGACGTGATCAACACCCCGTGGGTCGACGAGTTGGCCATTCCCACCGCCCATTTCGCGGTCGGCCTGCGCCTCCCCATGTGGCCGGAAGTTCGTCAGGTAATGGTCGTTCTCGCTCGCTTCTTGTTCTCTGCATTTCAAGTCTCGCTCATTATGTGAACTAATCCCGATCTCCTCGCTGCTCGTCAGGTGCTCAAGCACTATGGCGTTGTTCCGGGCCAGCTCACGCCTAATGCCATGGCGGTAATCACGGCGTTCGCCTGCTATCTTCGCGAGGAGCGCATCGAGTTCAGCCTCCCGGTCTTTCGGAAGCTATTCTCGTTCCGCGCCTTCAAGGATGGGACTGCATACTTCGTGGGCTCGGGTCCTAAGGTTGAGGAGACTGTCAACAAATCCCACTTCTGGGCCCAGAAGTTCCTTCTTGTCAAGGGGAACTTCGGTAACATCCCGATCTCGCCCGTCCAACACGGCGAGACCACCTACCGGCCCGCTGCCCTCGGAGGTCATGACGCCCTTCTCTACCAGTTCTTCTGTAAGAAGAACTTTGAGGTTGTCCATCTCCGCCGCAACCTCGACAAGCTGCTTCCGTACTCGCCGGGGAAGGTAAAGATCTCGCTCTATCATTGACCCCCTTTTCTTTTCCAGTAATCTCGTACTTATTGAAGCTTCAACTATTTTCTAGGCAAGCGGGATCTTCCCCTCCATCCCCCCCTACGCGAGCAATCGGAAAACCGACGCTACCCTGGCTCTCGCGACCATGGGGGCGGAGGCTTGCCGAGGCGCCCTCACTCCAGGTGAGCCCTCTTCTCGCAAGAGACCGGGAGCTTCTGGTGGTCATTCCGTTCCCCCGAAATCTCCGCTGAAGAAGAAGAGTAAGAAGAGCGGGGTCTCGCTCGCCTCCTCGAAGAGAAAAGAACCCCGCGAGGTGGCTTTCGATGAGTTCGACCTCACCGGCCTCTACGCAGGGGGTGAGGACGATGAGCCCTGCCAGGAGGCTTCTAGAACCTCCGTCCTGCCCATCCCCGTCAACCATTATAACTTCGGCCTCGGCCAGAGGCGCCGCGATGAGACCGGCGAGCTCCTGGTCAACTGGAAACCGGAGACCAACCGGGTGGACATCTCCACCATCCTTCCCTCCTGGGTGGAGAAGGAGACCGTCAGCGGTCACGCCTCGACCTCTCGTTCATTCTCTATGGGCGCGAGGACGCGGGGTCTTATAAAGATGAGACTGCGAGAACCCTCGCTTTCGAGAGCGCGAGGTCGCAGTTGCGCTCTGCCGAGCTCTCCCATATGACGTAAGCTGGAGCTTTAGAATGTGGAGCTCGCGAGGGCCTATCAGGGGCTGCTTGCAGAGAACACGCAGCTGAAGGAGAAGCTGCTCGCCGCAGAGGGCAGTCTGGTGAGTTTTCTAGACTTCCTCGTCTTCCTTTCCTTTGGCTATTTCGCTTCTTTAATTCAACTTACTTGCAGGATGTCGAGGCCGCCGGAAGAGCCGACGCTCACATCAAGGACTTGGAGGGCGAGGTGGCTGGGTTGAAAGCCCTAAACTGCGATCTCACCCGTGCCGTCGTTCCCCCCTCCCCCCGCCGTCTAAAGGAAGAGCGGCGAGCGCGAGACGAAGAGGTCCGCTTGGAGTCTACTGAGTCGGCTCGCTACATCTTCCAGATGATGAAGGCGGCCGACCTCCTAACCGCCGACGCGGCCGACCTGATTCTGGAGGATATTATCCCTGAGCTCTTCCTCCCGCTTCCGCCAGTGAAGAGCAGCGACGACGAGGAAGTGTCCGCGAGCGATCAATGAGGCCTACAACTTGATTTTGTTGTTTTGTTTCGGGTTGGCGAGATCGCCGCCTTATGTAAATCGAACTATGAAATGAATGGATATGTATTTTTGGCCTTGTGTTCTATTCGCTCTTTTCGCTGTATTATTTTTTGTGTTGATATCTCGCTCTTGCTTATCTCGATGTTTATTTGTATGTAGGCTATTCCCGCGTTGACCGTTCTCGCATTTTACATTGTTGAATAGACGGATATAGGACCTTTTTGGCTACTCTGGCCTTTCGTTATTCGCCTTAGGATTATTACTCTTTAGGTGTGCGTTTTTCTCTAGGTCTCGCTAGGTGTTTTCTTTTCGTCGAGAGCTCGCCTGTTATCCTGCGCCGGCGACCTTTCGGCCGAGCACTGGATACCCCGGAGCGCATAGGGTTGGTTCTCGTCACTCACATACTATCGTGCGAAATCTTTCCTTGCCGAGCGAGCAGGCCCGCCAAGCGAGAAGGATAGGGTCAGTGCCGAAGCCTTGCTAACCTAATGCATTTCATCCTGACCTTATAAAGAACTCATCTTCTTGTCCGGGAGCGGAATGGACCCGATGTCTTCCAGCATCGAAACTCATCACTTTGCCAGCCTCTCCTGAAATAAACATTTGTCACCGTGCCAGCCTCTCCAGAGATCAACCTGAACCCCCCGTCTAGTGAGAGCCCGGGAGCGGAATCGATCTGGGGCATTCCATCATAAAAACTTGTCACCCTGCCAGCCTCTCCAGAGATCAACCTGAACCCCCCGTCTAGTGAGAGCTCGGGAGCGGAATCGATCTGGGGCATTCCAGCATAAAAACTTGTCACCTTGCCAGCCTCTCCAGAGATCAACCTAAACCCCCCGTCTAGTGAGTGCCCAGGAGCAGAATCGATCTGGGTCATTCCAGCATAAAAACTTGTCACCTTGCCAGCCTCTCCAGAGATCAACCTGAACCCCCCGTCTAGTGAGAGCCCGGGAGCGGAATCGATCTGGGGTATTTCACCATAAAAACTTGTCACCTTGCCAGCCTCTCCAGAGATCAACCTGAACCCCTCGTCTAGTGAGAGCCCGGGAGCGGAATCGATTTGGGGCATTCCAGCATAAAAACTTGTCACCTTGCCAGCCTCTCCAGAGATCAACCTGAACCCCCCGTCTAGTGAGAGCCCGGGAGCGAAAAAAAAATCGATCTGGGGCATCCCAACATAAAAACTTGACACCTTGCCAGCCTCTCCAGAGATCAACCTGACCCCCCCCCCCCCCCCCCCCCCCCCCCCCCGTCTAGTGAGAGCCCGGGAGCGGAATCGATCTGGGGCATTCCAGCACCAACACTTGTTACCTTGTCAGCCTCTCGTGAGAGCCTGGGAGCGGAATCGATCTGGGGCATTCCAGCATAAAAACTTGTCACCTTGCCAGCCTCTCCAGAGATCAACCTGAACCCCCCGTCTAGTGAGAGCCCGGGAGCGGAATCGATCTGGGGCATTCCAGCATAAAAACTTATCACCTTGCCAGCCTCTCCAGAGATCAACCTTAACCCCCCGTCTAGTGAGAGCCCGGGAGCGGAATCGATCTGGGGCATTCCAACACCAACACTTGTTACCTTGCCAGCCTCTCCAGAGATCAACCTGAACCCCCCGTCTAGTGAGAGCCCGGGAGCGGAATCGATCTGGGGCATTCCAGTATAAAAACTATTTGGGACCTGCCAAAGGATTGCTCCAAAATGCATATGTTGAGTAGGAAATATGAAAAGTCATCTACAACAAATGACTAAGGATAAAACCTTTTTAAATCATCCCCACTCCTGGCTCGGCCAAGAGGTACCCCTTCCACATCCTGGAGGTGGTATCCTCCTGACCTGAGCACTTCACTTACAATGTAAGGTCCTTCCCAATTGGGCTCTAGCTTGCCAACCGCGGCTCCTCTCCCGGCCGCGTCAACCTTCTTTAGCACTAGGTCTCCTTTTTCTAAGTGCTTTACTCGGATGTGCTTGTCAAAATATCGGGCCATTCGTCGCTTGATTTCTTCCTGCCTGATGGTGGCCTGGTCCCGGAGTTCTTCCACCAGGTCCAAGGATAGCCTTTGTTCCTCGTCATTGGCCACTAGCCACTCTTCATTCCCTTCACCTGCAGCGACCACCCTGGGGGTCTTTACTTCAAATTCTATGGGAAGGACTACTTCAGACCCATGAGAAAGTTTGAACAGGGTCTCCCCGGTGGCGGTGTTTGGAGTAGTCCTCAGGGCCCAAAGAACGGATGGCAGCTGCTCTACCCAGTTTCCCCGGAGGTTCTCCACTTTTTTCTTTAGCAGGTTGACGATTATTTTGTTTGCCGCCTCCACCTGACCGTTGCTTCTCGGGTGATGAACCGATGCGAACCTGAGGTCGATGCCAAGCTGGGTGCAGAAGCCAACAAATTCTTCGCTAGCAAATTGCGGCCCATTGTCCGTCACTATATCCAGGGGAAGGCCGTGCCTGCAGATTATTTCCCCCCATACAAAATTCCTCACAACTTGAGATGTTACCTTGGCGAGCGCCTTCACTTCTACCCATTTGGAGAAATAATCGATCATGACCAGTAAGAACTTTCTTTGGCTGCTAGCTTGAGGGAAAGGACCAACTAGGTCCAACCCCCATATGGCGAAGGGCCAGGGAGCAGTGATGGTTCGGAGCCTCTAAGCCGGGAGGAGTTGGAGCGGAGCATAGAGTTGGCACTTTGAACACCTCCTTGCGAACTCCGCCGCATCCTTACTGAGGTTGGGCCAGAAGTAGCCTTGCCTCAACACTCTCCCTTCCAGAGTTCGGCTCCCGGAGTGACTCCCACACTCCCCGGAGTAAATTTCTTCAGGACTCTCGGAACCTCCTCTTCTGAGACACAATGGGACAGGAGTCCCGAGAGAGTCTTCCTGTACAGCCCTCCTGCATGCAAAGAGTAATAAGCTGACTTATACCTGAAGCGCCGTTTGTCCATGTCCCCCTCAGGGAATTTCCCTGATGATAGGAAAGTGACTAAAGGATCCATCCACGAGACCCGCTGATCCACCTCCATCAACTCTCCTTCCTCGATGGTGGGTCAGAAGAGTTCCGAAACCGTTCCTCCTGCTCAAGGACCGAACTTGGCTAGGAGGTCCGCGGGGGTGCTCTCTTCCCTGGGTACGTGTTTGATGGAAAAAGTGTGGAATTTCCCGATGACTCCATTGACCTTCTCCAAGTACCGTAGGAGGGTCGGGTCCTTTGCCTCAAACTCTCCCTTGACTTGGCACGCTACCACCATGGAGTCCGTCGAGACCTCCACATCTAGCACTCCTAGTTCTCGAGCTAACCGCAGGCCTGCTATCACCACCTTGTACTCCGCTTGGTTGTTCGTAATCAGGAAGTGGATGTTTAAAACTTGCTCGATCTTGGTCCCCTGGGGGCTTACTACGATGATCCCCCCTCCATAGGAGTGCTTTCCTGACGCACCATCCACCAACATCTTCCACGCCACTGGGGGAGGCGGTTCATGTTCCCCCACTTCGGATGTGTAGTCAGCCATGAAGTCTGCCACTGCTTGGGCCTTGATTGATGTCCTGGGCACGAATGTAATGTTGAACTCACTCAGCTCCACGGACCACTTGGCCAATCTTCCCGAGTGCTCCACCCCCTCCATGACCTTGCGAAGTGGGCGATCTGTTATCACTTTGATGGAGTGTGCCTGAAAGTAGGGCCGGAGCCTCCGCGCCGCCACCACCAATGTGAAAGCCAACTTATCCAAGATTGGATATCGGAGCTCCGCCTTCTTCAACACTCGGCTGACATAGTAGATAGGGAATTGCTTTCTCCCTTCCTCCCAGACCAGCACCGCACTCACTGCCTCAGACCCTACTCCCAGGTATAGGGATAGGTCTTCCCCCGATCTCGGCCCTTAGAGTAGAGGGGTTCGGGTGAGCTGCTCTTTCAAGGCTTAGAAGGCTCCCTCGCATTCCGAAGTCCATTCAAATTTTTTGTTGCCCCTCAGCGCCTTAAAGAAAGGCGCACACTTCTCTCCCGCCTTGGAGAGGAACCTGCTGAGTCCGGCCAGCTTCCCTGTGAGGCTCTGAACCTCCTTCGGGTTTCTTGGCGACCCCAACTCCATTATTGCCTTGACCTTGTCCGGGTTGGGTTCCACCCCCGCTCGGGTGAGCAAGTGACCCAGAAATTTCCCTCGGCTAGCCCCGAAGACACACTTCAGGGGGTTGAGTTTCATCTTGTACTTTCGTAGAGTTCCGAACGTCTCCTAAGAGGTCTTGGAGGTGGGACCCAAGGTCCCTACTCTTCACCATGAGATCATCAACATAGACCTCTAAATTTCTTCCTTTCTGTACGTGGCACCTGCATTCTTGAGCCCGAAAGGCATCATCTTATAGCAGTAACATCCATCCCCCGTGATGAAGGAGACATCTTTGATGTCTGGGGGGTGCATGCGAATTTGGTGGTAACCTGAAAAAGCATCTAAGAAAGACATTACAGGAAAACCGACGGCTGAGTCAACCAGCGCATCGATTCTGGGCAGGGGGTAGCAATCTTTTGGGCATGATTTATTAAGCAGTGAAAAATCGATACACATTCTCCACTTACCTCCTCCCTTCTTTACCATGACCACGTTGGAGACCCAGCCTGGATACTGGATCTCCGATACAAAACCTGCCTGTAGGAGTTTACCCACCTCCTCTCGGATGGGTTCTTCAAGCTTGTCCTCTATGGCCCTCCTCTTTTGACGGATGGGGCGGGTGCCGGGGTCGAGGTTGAGAAGGTGGCAAGCCACATCTGCATCGATCCCGGGCATCTCCGCGGCGCTCCAAGCGAAGACGTCCACGTTCTTCTGCACGCAGGCCAGGATCTCGGCCTGCTCCCCCGGACTGAGCTCTCCGCTGACTCAGACCTTTTCCACCACCCCAAGCAGAGTGATGACTTCAAGCTCCACGACCTCATCCACGGCCTCCAGCCTAGATTGCTCTCCCCAAGCATTTTCCTTCTCTACACCGCAAGCGAGCACATGGGCTCCTTCTTCCATCTCTGCCTCTCCTACCATCATCAGCTCGTCCGCCCCTCCTTCTCGGGCACCCATCCCTTTCCCCTCTTCTTCTCCTCTCTCCGCCCTGGGCCTCTCAGCGACCCCTTCCTGGGCATGAACTTCCTCTTCCTCCATCCTCTCCTCAACTCCATTGTTGCCTCCGGCCTCCGACGCCTCCTCCATCATTTTATCGATCTCCTCCGCCTCTCCCATCCAGGTGAAGGTGTTGACAGCCATCACATAGCACTGTCTTGCCATCTTGGGGTCTCCTCAGATCCGGACCTGGACTCCACCCGTGTTGAACTTGAGACACTGGTGGAAGGTGGAAGGGACGCATCTAAACGTGCTGATGAGAGGCCGTCCGAAGATGGCGCTGTAGCTGCTTGGGGCGTCTACTATCACGAAGCAGCAGTTCCGGGACTGCCCTCCGAGGGTCATATGGAGCCCCACTCCACCTTCTACCTCCTTTCTTTCTCCCGAGAAGCCGAATAGGGGACCATCCGAGGCCAACACCCTCTTGGCCTCCACCTTCATTTCATCAAACGCCTTCTTGAAGACGACGTTGACCGAGCTCCCATTATCGACTAGAATCCGCGAGACGGTGAAGTTCTCGATGGCGGTCTGGATGACCAGCGCATCGCAAAACGGGTCTTCATAGCTTGGCATGTCCTTCTGGGAGAAAGTGATTCTCTCCGCTGGGGGTGGAGCAGTGGATGTTGAGGCCACGCTCCGCCGATAGATGGTATGGAGGCTAGCCTTGCGGGTGGCCTCCACCCCTACCCCCCCCCCCCCCCCCCCCCCATGGATCACCCCGATCCCTCCTCTACTCCCCACATCGACTCTGTCTTCACCTTTCTTCCTCCTCCCCCCGAGGCTCGACCTCCTCAATTTTCACCTGTTGTTGTTGCCTCGACGCGGGCACTCGGCCCCTTTTTGTTTCTAGGAACTCCAGGCAGGTTGCCATCGCGTGACCTTCCTCATCGTGGAAGTCACAATACGACAACGTCACCTCTCCTGCTTCACCTTCCGCTACCCTATTCCTCCTCCTTCTCCCTGCCCCTACTTCTTCTCTAGCCTCTTCTCTTCTTCCTCTTCCTCCTCTTCCCCGCCTGATCGCCATGGCTTGCTGAGGTGGGGGAGGCAACTGCCTCGGACCTTGCCTCCACCCCAACTGGTGGGGTCTTCCTTGCCCTCCATAGAAGTTACCCCTCCCCGGGCCGTAACCTCTTCCCTGACCTTGCATTCCTTCGGCACGCTGCCTCCACTCCCCCTCCGGGGCCCTGGGCTCTTCCCTTCTCCTTACTTCCTGCTGCCTGACCTCTGGCTCACTAAGCTTTGCTAGCCTCTTAGTGAGCTCCGGGTTGGCCTCCTCACTTTCAATCTCTTCTGCCACCCTCTCCATCAGCTCCTCGTAGGAGACGGGGCCTTTCCTCTTCAAAGCCATTTTGAAAAAACTCTCCTTTAGCCCGACGGTGAAAGCGAGCTGGAGTGCAAACCCTGGCATCTCCTAAGTGAGCTGCACTTCCTCTTGAAACCGATCCGCGTAGCGAGCCAACGACTCCTTTGGCTCCTGCTTTACTTTGAAGAGGGACTCAGCGTCCTTCTTCCTCTTCTTCGAAGTGGAGAATCGCAACAAGAAACTCCGGTGCAGATCCTCGAAGGCGTAGATCGACCCTGTAGGGAGTTGATGGAAGCAGTCCCTGGCCTTTTCTTTAAAAGTGACGACGAAGAGCCGACACTTGAAAGCATCCGACATCGGCCTGATGGAGACCGAGTCCTCAAAAGACTGGAGATGTTGGACAGGGTCATCCCTGCCATTGTAGTACACCCTGTCCCACTCTCCGAACCCTGTCGGGACAGGTGCATAAAGTACCAAATCGCAGAAGGGACTTCCCCCTTCTGCCACCCTTTCTCGCTCCACGCGACCCCCGAGCTCTCTCGCCAGACTCGGGCTCGCGAGGGCTGCGCTCACGAGAACGGTATTCGCCTGGACCACTCCCACAGTCGCTGCATCCTCCGGGCGCACGCTTCACCGCGCCGCGCTCGCCGGCGCAGAACTCGCCGGCACAGAGCTCGCCGGGCTGGCGAACAGCACTCGCCCTTCCATGTCTTGAACTGAACTTCCTGCGACTTCCTTTCCGATCCTCCCTCCCGGGGCATTCTCGCCAACCGCCGCTGGGGGAAGGGTCGCCTGAGGTGCCGGGGTTGCGAACTCGCTCCGCAGCGCCGCGACCGTGAGCTCGAAGGTGTCAAGCACCTCCCTCCTGAAGTCCGCGAACATCCTCGGTGTCACCACCTGCGGTGGCTCGCTGAACCCCTCGCCTTGATCCTCGCCTCCTGTCATGTCTGCTCCTTCGAACTTTCTTGGACCAGCCACACTCCACGCTCACCGCACCAAAAGGTTGAAACCGATTTCTCGGCCTCTTGTGGAGTTCGGGGCCCTCGCCGAAATGAGGGGCGGCTAGCCCTTACTGATCCCTCAGAGAAGGTAGACTGGAGACTAAGAAGAAAACTAAGACCTTAGTCACAGCGAGGAGGTCCCTCCACTAACCCGGAAGATCGTTGAGTGCTTCCCCTCCCAAGCCAAAGCTGAGACTCGGGCATCTTGGAGAGCTCTGGAAATGCTAACCAAAGAAAGCCTGAGGAGAGAGAAGCTGAAGTGGACCTCCCTCCAAAGGTGCCCTTGAGGTCTTATTTATAGGTTTTCTGGTTTGGCCTGCAAATAGCAGGATTCCGCCTTTTGATTTTACTATCCGCACCCCAAATGGGTCTGCTAACAGCCAAACTCCGTTGTTTGGAGAGGCTAAATGCAGACCACCAAGGGTAAAAAAGGGTAATTTGACCCTATCGGCTTATGGGCAAGGAACTGCGAGAACCTTCCTGGGAGATGCTCTCGCGGGCCTTCTCGCGAGTCCTGCTCGCGATGCCTCTCCTAGGCGACCGTCCTTCGAGGACCTCGCCGACCAATTCTGGCGGTACCTGCCGAGGTCCGGTCTCGCGAGCCTTCCTGCGGGACCGCCTCTGGACTTCGTCGAGCTCAACATGCCTTTCGCCGAGCGCAGGTCACTTCGCCGAACACAGACGAGGTTGACGGATGCCGATCGTTAAGTTGTTCGCTGAACACTTCCTTACTGAACATAGGTTCTTCTACCGGCGGCCTGCGAGGTCTCGGTTTGTCAGCCCCTCGCTTGGCCCAGTCTTTTGGAGATCTCTGCCGAGGTCTGGATCTCACGACTCCTATTGCGAGACGATCCCCTTGGTTTCAATGAGCTTAGAACACTTCGTCGGCTTTAGATAATTTCGCCGAACAAGGGTGTGGTCGACGAAGCTGGGGGAGTTCGACGAACACTAGAGAGTTCGTCGAACACACCCGCGAGCGCTTGTCTCGCCGACCCTTCTCGCCTGAAGTCCGCGAACATCCTCGGTGTCACCACCTGCGGTGGCTCGCTGAACCCCTCGCCTTGATCCTCGCCTCCTGTCATGTCTGCTCCTTCGAACTTTCTTGGACCAGCCACACTCCACGCTCACCGCACCAAAAGGTTGAAACCGATTTCTCGGCCTCTTGTGGAGTTCGGGGCCCTCGCCGAAATGAGGGGCGGCTAGCCCTTACTGATCCCTCAGAGAAGGTAGACTGGAGACTAAGAAGAAAACTAAGACCTTAGTCACAGCGAGGAGGTCCCTCCACTAACCCGGAAGATCGTTGAGTGCTTCCCCTCCCAAGCCAAAGCTGAGACTCGGGCATCTTGGAGAGCTCTGGAAATGCTAACCAAAGAAAGCCTGAGGAGAGAGAAGCTGAAGTGGACCTCCCTCCAAAGGTGCCCTTGAGGTCTTATTTATAGGTTTTCTGGTTTGGCCTGCAAATAGCAGGATTCCGCCTTTTGATTTTACTATCCGCACCCCAAATGGGTCTGCTAACAGCCAAACTCCGTTGTTTGGAGAGGCTAAATGCAGACCACCAAGGGTAAAAAAGGGTAATTTGACCCTATCGGCTTATGGGCAAGGAACTGCGAGAACCTTCCTGGGAGATGCTCTCGCGGGCCTTCTCGCGAGTCCTGCTCGCGATGCCTCTCCTAGGCGACCGTCCTTCGAGGACCTCGCCGACCAATTCTGGCGGTACCTGCCGAGGTCCGGTCTCGCGAGCCTTCCTGCGGGACCGCCTCTGGACTTCGTCGAGCTCAACATGCCTTTCGCCGAGCGCAGGTCACTTCGCCGAACACAGACGAGGTTGACGGATGCCGATCGTTAAGTTGTTCGCTGAACACTTCCTTACTGAACATAGGTTCTTCTACCGGCGGCCTGCGAGGTCTCGGTTTGTCAGCCCCTCGCTTGGCCCAGTCTTTTGGAGATCTCTGCCGAGGTCTGGATCTCACGACTCCTATTGCGAGACGATCCCCTTGGTTTCAATGAGCTTAGAACACTTCGTCGGCTTTAGATAATTTCGCCGAACAAGGGTGTGGTCGACGAAGCTGGGGGAGTTCGACGAACACTAGAGAGTTCGTCGAACACACCCGCGAGCGCTTGTCTCGCCGACCCTTCTCGCCCGCCCTTCAGCGAGCCCCCCCCGAGAAATGAGATTCCCTTATTACCTCCTCCATTCTACTGCCTTCTTTAGACCGTCTCCTTGCCTGGCGAATATCGGGGTTGTACAATAAGGGAGATAAAGAATATAGTGATTATGATATCGAGAGATACTGATTTATGCCTTAAAATAATTGCAAGATAGTTAATTGAGCTTTTCATAAATTATCACTCTAAAAATTCATCACAATAGACGTAGGAAATCAAAATGCAAGAATACTTCTCCTAATTGATAAGAAGTATTGTTAGGAAATCACTGTTCATTTATGTTAGAATTTTTTATCTGTTATGACATCATTATATTTGATCTGCTTGGATTTAAAGAAAATGTTAAACTAGTACTTACAAACTTCATATTAGTCACTTCTCAGTGGGAACGATCTTTATATCATTATATTACTTGATTTGACACGTCACTTGCGTATATCTATTTTTCGTGTATCAAGTTTTTAGCTCCATTGACGGGGAGGTGTAAACTAATTTAGCTTCTTTTTGCAACATTAGTAATCATGAGTATTTGGAGCTCAAGTTTACATCTTTTTATTATTATTATTATTTGTTATTCTATTTTGTGCAATGTCCAGATTCCGATCACTTGAATTGTTGACCTTAAACTCAGAAATTGAATGAACGTGTAGGGAAAATAGAAAATCATTTAGGTTAGAACATAACAGTCATCCTGCAATGAATCAAAATCATCAAAACACTAACAATGAAAATCATTCAGATAGTCAGGATCCAGGGGGTTAGGTGTATCAAAATGGTCAACCAGTTGAACTTAGATGAACTTGTCGTGATTATAATATGCCCCTACGGGGAGGATTGTAGTTTAGTATCACTAGACCCTCAATTGAAGCAAACAACTTTAAAATTGATTCCATAACATTGTAAATTGCTCAACACAATAAGTTCGGTGGACTTAACCATGAAGACCCCAATTCTCACTTAAGGACCTTCATAGAAATATGCAGCACATTCAAAATTAATGGCGCATCTGAGGAAGCTATCAAACTTCATTTGTTCCCATTTTCCTTGGAAGGAAAAGCAAATGATTGCTAAATTCTCTTCCTAATGGTTCCATCACTACCTGAGCACTATTGATAGAGAAATTCTTTGCTAAATACTTTCCTTCATTCAAAACTATCAAACTAATGCGAGACATATCTACGTTCATGCAAGGGGACGGAGAAACACTTTATGATTCATGAGAACGTTTTAAAGAACAATTGTGAAAGTGTCCTCACCATGGTTTAGCTATTCATCAATAGGCGTGGACCTTCTACAATGGACTCCATACATCTACTATGATTCAAGTGGATGGAGCTGCAGGAGGTACTCTCGTGAATAAATATCCTGATGATGTATATGCAATATTAGAAGACCTATCTTTTAATAATTATCATTCATTTGAGCGATAGGGAACTTATTCTACGAGGGGCATACACCAAGTAGATCAGTTAACTTATTTTGCGGCTCAAATAACTACACAATTTAATTCAATGAATAAGAGGTTGGATGCATTAACTTTACGCCAAAGTCAAATGACCCCTCAAGTTAATAGCATGGCTACCCCTTCTACTATCATTAGCCATTCACTTACAGTTGAACAACTCATTAATCATAATGAGGAGGACAACTACATTAGTGGGCAACAAAGGTAAAACAATAATGCATTTTCAAACTATTATAATCCTGAATGGAGAAATCATCCAAACTTTTCGTGGAAAAATAATCCAGGTTTTACTTCCCCACACTTTTCAACTCAAATTCACATCCTCATAAAAATCACACTCTTAATCAACAAGGGTCTTATAGGAAATTATCAAATGAGTTCTCATTGAATCTATGAAAAAAGTGATGCTCGCATTGGTAACTTAGAAGGTTTATTACGTGTGACAGAATCTCAGTTAGGACAAATTGCTACCGCATTGAGCATTATACATCAAGGAATACTTCCAACGGATACAACCCTGAATCCTAAAGGTGACAATCACAATGCAAAGCTGTCACATTGCGGAGTGGAAAGGAGTTAGAGAGTAGTCCTATAATTGAACAAACTAAGAAGAAAAACATTGAAAAATATTTGGAGAGTGATATTCCTTACAAACCTCATGAATAGTTAAAACAAAAATGTGAAGGTAAAGATGAGGACATACTGGAAGTGCTAGGGGAAAAGAAGAGAGAAATGATTGTTGATATGACAAAGAAGGAGGAGAATGTGATCATTTACCCACCTCCACCTTTCCCTCAGAGATTGAGAAAAAGCAAGTTAGATCAACAATTCAAAATTCTTAGAAATATTTAAAAAGTTGCAAATTAATATCATTTTCAGCTAGGCGTTAGAACAAATGCCAAGTTATGTTAAATTTATGAAATATATTCTTGTTAAAAAAAAAGATTTGGAGTAAATGAAATGGTGTCACTCACTCAGGAGTGTAGTGCAATTCTTCAAAAAAGGCTTCTGAGAGGACCCAGCGCAACCAACTCGACCAAAATACCGGTCTTTTGGTGAAGGCGCAACTTAATCTTTATATCAACGGAAAGGCGCTACGAGTCAAGTGAAGGAACGCTGGACCTAACAATCCCCCCCTCCCCAGCGTCCAGCACGAGCCGCAAGCTCAGAGGTGCTCCACATGGCCCGCAAGCTCAGAGGTGGCTTGGCACATGGCTCCGGCCGCCTGACCCACCGGGACCCACACAGGTAGAGAGAATTTCAGGAATTATCAGCGCCCCCCCCGGTCTCGAACCCGCAACCTAGCTCTGATACCAATTGAGAGGACCCAGTGCAACCAACTCGACCAAAAGACCGGTCTTTTGGTGAAGGCGCAACTTAATCTTATATCAACGGAAAGGCGCTACGGGTCAAGTGAAGGAACGCTGGACCCAACAGCTTCCACCTAAATTAAAAGATCCAAGAAGTTTCACTATACCGTGCTCCATTGTGTATCAATTTGAAGGTAAGGATTTATGTGATCCAGGATCAAGTATAAATTTAATGCCTTTATTGATATATAAGAAGTTAGGATTGGGGGAAATTTCAAAAACATCGTTATCTTTGCAATTAGCTGACAAATCACTTGTCGTTCTAAAAGGGATTGTAGAAGATGTATTAATCAAAGTTGAGAAATTTATTTTTCCAACAGATTTTGTTATTTTGGATAAGGATATGGATGTTCCTATTATTGTAGGTAGACCATTTTTAGCAACATGAAGAACATTGCTTGATGTTCACAAGGGAGAGTTGATCATGAGAGTTGATGATGAACATGTTGATAGTTTATAGGGTAGTAGTCTAATTCACCTAGAGGGTGGGGGTGAATAGGTCTCTTTGATTTTCTTAAGTGTTGCTAGCAGATAATAGATAATAAACAAAAACTCAAGCACACCACAGAAAGAACACAGTCCATTATAGTGGTTCCCCAAGACAGTGTGTCTATGGGTAGTCCACTTTCCCTCTACACCTTTCTAATAGTGTGTTAGACAAGGCAAACTCCTCCAAACTCAGCTCCAAGAGCTTACAACACAGATCACATGGGATCTCTCAGGTTAGTTCCAAACCCTACCTCAGGCCCAAACAACCCAACCTCTCAGAGTGCTCCAAATCTTACAACTTAGAAATCCACGGATTTCCTACCTTAGGCCTATTAAGAAGCCCTGCCTCAGACCTCCACAGAGATCCTACACCTCAAGCTGGGAGTACAGCTCTACTAGCTTAGGCTAAATAGCCATATACACTCAGGCTCAACAGCCTTACAATCTCAGGTTCAACAACCCTATAGCTCAGGCAAAATGCCCTACAAACTCAGAACAAGATTATTCTTACAGTGGTCATAAGTTATGCTTACAATAGATGATAACAAAGATGTATCCTTCAAGCTTTTGTCTTCTGTTGTTGATGCACAATTGGTGCTGCCTTGAAGTAGGGCTGAATGGTAAAACTTCAGACCTTGCTCCCATTTGATCTTCCTCTTCAGCAGATGAGGAAAGATCAACTTGCTCTTCTGGAATTAATCTGGAAGAACTATCTTCTCTCCTTATATCTTCTAGCTGGTTCAGGAAGCAGGAGGAGAGCACTTGTGGAATTCGCCAATGAAACAGTGCAGTTTTCTTTCCACTTTTCAACACACCTTCTAAAATGCCCTAACTTGTTCTTTTGTACCTCTTCCACCTTCAACGGCTCTAAGGAGGGCCCTAGCATAGTATGGAGGAGGATAGAATACTTTATATTGATTTATGGCCACTTGCGCCAAAAGTAGACCCCGCCAATGCTGTCTTCAGATTTGAATATGTCTCAGCTGTTGGGCTGAGACAGTCTTCAGTTTCAGCGGTTGAGCTGTCTTTGTCTCAGCGGATCTGCTGAGACAGATAGTCTTCTCAGTGGATTCTGTCTAAATGTAGCTCAGCTGAGGCAGACCCCTTGTCAACGGATTTTGTCCTCATCTCAGTGGTTCAGTTGAGACAGTGAGGTCGTCTCAGTGGTTTTGACAGTAAACCACAAACCTTATTCCAATGCTTGGAATAAACAAACTCTGCTTTGACATGATGCAAAATAGGATTTATAAAATACAATATGCACTTAGCATTGTGTGTGATGCCTCTTCAAATCAAGGGAACATTGAGGGTAATATTCCCAATAGTCTCCCCCTATTTGAAGAAGGCAGAACATACACCGATACTAAGATACATAACCACAAAATGAACTTTATCATATGACAATGTATGAAATAACAGTCATGATATCATAACAAATAAATGTTAACAATAAATGAGCATCATAAATATTATGACAAATTATGAATAATGGTCATGACAACATAATAATATAACAATAACATTGTTCAATACATATAGGCACCACTGAATATATAAAGCATTAACATAGAATAATATTAAGCTTGACTAATGTTGGCCTATTAACACAAGTTATCAATTCAACATAGATATCAAATTCATTAATGACAATATGTTGATATATTGTTCAGTTTACATTTGCTTCATATGATGAATTAACTATATTAGATCAAATTTTCTTTTTCTTTACTGAACTTGAGCATTCAGCCTCATCAGCTGCAGCTTCCTTTCCCGCATCAGCAGCTTTTATCTCAGCTAGCTTCCTCTTGTTCTCTTGCCTCTTGAAGTAAATATATGGCCTTGGAATATATCTTGAAGGCATCCTCCTTGGGTTGTGCTTCCTCACAAGATTCTCTTTGAAGATTCTTTCCCTTTTTGAGTTTCTCTCAAGTGCCTTATCCATTCTTCCGTAGGATATATTTTGTCAATATCCTTGCAGACCTGGCCATGGTGCATCCATGCATTTAGAATGATGCTTTTGGATTCATCACTCCAATGCTCATAGTCAGGGTCATTGCCCTGCTCTTTTCTTACCTTTACCATGAACTCTTCTGCAAGCATTACTCCCTCTCTTTTTCTCCTAGCTGCAAGCTGAGCATCTTGAGCTATCTTTGCTTGATGTTCAAAGTCAAAGTATTCCTTTCTGAAGTTGTTCAGTAGAGGGAGATTCAAAGCTACTCTTGTTCCTTATAGAACTTTGAGGGCCATCTTAGAATTTGTTTCAGCATTGGTCACCTCCCCCTTTCTAGCTTCTTCAACCACCTTTTGTTCCAGCTCTGGGAGGCAGCAGCAACAGATTCAGATATGGTTTGGAAGGCATTTTACAGATCTGACTTGAGCTCATCCTTCATCTTTTCTTCTTCTCCAATCATGGTTGTGGCAGTAGACCATACATATTCTTCAATATGATTGGAGGCCTTCTCTATGACCTCATCAGTCTTACTTACATAATTCTTGACATATCTAATGTCTTGCTCAGATAATTGGAGTTGCTTGTCCATTGATCTCAGTATGGTATTCTGAGCAATGACTGATTTCTCTGTAAGGTCAAACCATTTGGTCATCTGCTTGTTAAGGTAAGAGGTTTCTTCCTTAAGACCCTGAATTTCAGTCATAACTTCGGTCTACACTGTGGATACAAATTTATCAATGTACTCCTTAATTGAGGTCATATGACCTTCAATAATTGCACTAATGGAACTTAGAAGAAGTTCATTTGAAATTGCAGATGAGGTGGGAGGGACTTCAGGTGCAACTCTGAAAGCTTCCACTGCATGTTCTTCATGCTCCCCCTCAGCTTGAGCAAGGATGTGTGATGGTCGCGAAACTTCACTTAATAAATTTCCAAGGCAAGCGAACCTATCAATTGTAATCAATAAGATATCCCTATCTTATGTCGTATTCCCAAGGGTCTTTTCAATTACTCGTACTCACTTCTCTTCTTTTATCTACCAAGCGATTTAAGAGTGGTTTTGCTTTTGTAGAAACAAAATTTAAACTTAGTTATCTATTTAATAACAATAGTAAATTGCGAAAGAAAGGATTGATGATTAAAGAATAGCGTTCGGATGTAGAGAACACATAGATGAAACGAAAGATTCTTGACGACCCTACTTCAACCTCTCAAAATCTAGTCAACCGAGAAGATACAAAAATAATTAACTTCTCTCTCGAGCAAGTTAATACTAAGGTAAGGTTGAATGATTAGGATTTCTCCTAAATCAAAACTCCTTCACTTGCTTTGAACACGAATAACTTTTATCTTAAAACACGGAAGAATATCGCAATCTATCTCTAAAATTGCAATCTATTCCTTTCATTCATACAAGGTCTTAACATACTAAGGATTTCTCAATCTCAAAGGATGAAATCATATGAGAATTACAATTCCGGAAAAATATAATTCTACACAATTAAATAGCATGAACAAATTAACATAAGGTTGAGAGATTAAAAGAAGAGATCATTCAAAACAATTAAAACATCAACATATGGTTCTTACATCCAAACGCTAAAGAGAGATTAGTTCCTCATCATCTTCTCTAAACAAAGATAAAATTCAAACATCAAATTAAAGTAAAATATCATACTCAATCGTCTTTCTCCCTTCTTCCTTCTTCAGAGAACTCCAGCCCTTGCAACCAAAAAAAACTCCCTTCATCAGCCCCCCACTTCTTTCTTTTATAGCTTGTGTTGAAAAAGGAAAGAAATAGACGGACACGGCCATGCACACGGCCGTGTCCTTGGCCGTGTATAATGAGTGGGAACGGTTATGGTGGTCGTGGTAGTGGACACAGCCATTCACACGACCATGTATATAGGCGTGTTCGCTGAAGAGCCTTCCTTTGACACGGCCGTGTCCAAGGCCGTGTGTCAAGCCGTGACTTTCTCTGTCATTTTTGTTGTCCAAATTCTCTGAACACGGGATTGCACCAAGCTGTGTAGGAAGCCGCGTGTATGGACACGCCCGTGTGTATAGCCGTGTGCCCAGCCGTGTAGAAGCAATTTTCCTTAATATCTTCATTCTTCAACCTGAATACACCTGGATGCATAAGTTTAAGTTAAAACTTCATCTAATGTGAGTAAATAACTATTACGACGAGAATGAGTATGAAAATAATGGGTTTAAACTTTAAATTGAGGCGAATTCAAATTTGATTCTCAATTATAATTTGATAAATATGACCTTATCAATGTGCTCCTCCTCAGCTTTATCACTAGGCTTGGCAACAACCTTATCATCTCCAGCATACTTTTCTTGCCCCCCCTCACTTAGAGCACCCTGATCTTCATCTTTTGATGAGTCCTTCTGCTGATCCCCCTCAGATGGGGCACTCAATCCTTCTTTATCATCTCCCCAGTAGTATGTGGGTTCAGGAGGGATTAGTTTAATTCTTCTTTCTAGATTTAATAGAAATAAATCAATCTTACTTTGTAGATCAGCAGCAGTGTCTATATGTCCCTCTTCATGATCTTCTAAATCTGAGGGCACGTGTAGCACAATGTCATCAGCAACAAGAGACTTAGGAGCATCACTTTCAGTGTGATCACCTCCATGTTCATCTGTCTTGGCTTCAGCATGATCAGCCTCCTCACTTTTCTCATGCTCTTCATCAACAGCAACATCTTTATCCTTCTCATGTTCTTCGGTAGCAGCATGACCTTCATGACCTTCAGTTTCATGGTCTCCTCCTTGATCATCTTTGGGTGGACTGCTGGCAGGAACTTGAGTGTCCTCAGGGGGAACATTTTCTTCTACCTCTGACCCAGAATCAGAGCAGATCATTCTGGCTTTCCTCAGACCCTTGGCTACTGTCTTCTTCTTTTCCTTCAGCTTAGAGGGCTGGCTCATTGGGAGCACCCTTGAGAACCTGTCCAAAGTCTTGATGTCCATTCTTTTCAAGTAATGAAGGTTGGATCCTTTGGAATTCTCAAACTCTTCTGGGTATGTGTTCAGAAGGTATACGGAAAGAATTCTGCCTAGGTTGGGGGCCTGCAGACATTCTTTAATTCTCTAGAAAATGACAGCTGCCCAAGATGTCTTTTTCTTCAAAATCACTCTTGACATCAGTTCAGACATGTGCTTTGATATTGTGTCATGTGACCCAGGCTTGCACATCAATGCCTTGCCAACAATATCAGAAAGCAGCTTGCCTCTTTGATTGAAGAATTTCCTCTTCAGTGAGCCAGTTTTGGCATCACTGTAATCACACCACTTGAGGGCCTTTTCCATGTCTTTCTCAGACACTTCATCTTCCTCATCTTGGCTGCATGAGGGCAGTTGAAAGGCCTTCTCCATCTTCCTTGGAGATATCTTTATCTTTATGCTTCCAATCTTTGATTTTACTGAAGAATTGGAGGATGATAGCTTGGCATTGTTGTAAAATTCCAGAACTTCAGTTCTGAGAATTACAGATGGCTCTGATAGAATATATTCCAATCCTTGATTATCTAGAAGTTGAATCACTTCTTTAATCTCTGCTTGGGCATGCTGGAATCCATTCCTAACAATTTCATGTCCTTTTTGAAGATCCTTGGACACTTTTGGCGCCATTTCTTCTTAAGAACGAGTCACTGAGATGAGAGGGAAGAGGGTTCGTCTCTTCAGCTAGGGTGAAAAGGATTGTAATTTATTTAATCAACATTTTCCTATTTATAAAGGCTTGTCTTAGGTTTAGATTTGCCCTAATGATACATGTTGATTAGACTAATCATTTTAATTGATGTTACTTTACTTTATATTCAATTAAGACCTAAATTAATTGAACCAGCCCGTATCAATGGAACCGCTGAGACGGAGTTACAACCTGCTGGGACATGGTAATGTCAACCACTGAGATTGTTTTAGTCATCTCAGCGATTCAGCTAAGACCTTCTCAGCTCTCTCAGCGGTTCATCTGAAACCTTCTCAGCTGTTTCAACTGACCTTATAACTAAATAGTGGCTTATCCTAAATTGGATTATCCTTCTCCCTTATCATGTCACTAAGTGTTCTAGGGCATAATTATTTTCTAGTACATCTTAGGAAATAATACAACAAATGTGAAAGGCATAATGAAATGTTGAACCCTACTCTAAGTTCAACCTTCCTAACTCAATTTTGAAAGAATTAAATTTAGCCTCATCTAATGGCTTTGTAAAGATATCAGGTACTAGATTGTCAGTGGGGACAAATTTAAGGTAGATATCTTTACATTCAACATGCTCTCTAATAAAATGATACCTTATCTTTATATGCTTAGTCCTGCTATGAGAGACAAGATTCTTAGCAATAGAGATTGCACTGGATGAGTCACAATACAGTGGAGAGTGACTTACATTGAGGTTGTAATCCTCTAGTTGATGTCGTATCCACAAGAGTTGTGCACAACAGCTCCCTGTAACTATATATTCAGACTCAGCAGTGGATATAGCCACACTGGTTTACTTCTTGCTGCTCCACAAGATCAACTTCCTACCTAGGAATTGACAAGTCCCACTTGTACTTTTCCTATCTACTTTGCAACCTGCAAAATCTGCATCTGAAAAGCCAGTCAGTTCAAAATCATTGTCCGTAGGGTACCAAAGGCCAAGATGTTGGCTGCCTTTAAGGTATCTCAAAATCCTCTTTGCAACTGAGTAGTGAGATTCCTTAGGGCATGCTTGGTACCTAGCATAAACACATGTAGCATACATAATGTCTGGTATACTAGCAGTCAGATACAATAGGGATCCAATAATGCACCTGTACATGGATTCATCAAAGGGTTTGCCCTTCTCATCCTTGTCCAGGGAAATGTTGGACCCCATGGGAGTTTTCATGGTGGAAGTAAATTCCATCCCAAACTTCTTGATAAGCTCCCTAGTGTACTTGGTCTGAGAGATGAATATCCCCTCATTAGACTATTTCACTTGGAGGCCTAAAAAGTGCTTGAGCTCTCCCATACTGCTCATCTCAAACTCCCCCTGCATAAGGTTGGCAAACCTTTTGTAAAGGTTGTCATCAGTAGGCCCAAAGATTATGTCATCAACATAAATTTGGACTAGGAGACATTTGACCTTTGTTTCCCTAAGAAACAATGTACTATCTATCTTTCCCCTCAAAAATTTGTTCTTGATGAGAAAGATATACAAGGTCTCATACCAAGCCCTAGGGGCTTGCTTTAGACCATATAATGCTTTCCTAAGTAAATATACATGAGAGGATAAAGTTGGATCAACAAAACCTAAGGGATGCTCCACATATACCTCTTCCTTCAAATCTCCATTTAGGAAGGCTGACTTGACATCCATCAGGTATACTTTGAACCCATTGTGGGCAGCATAGGTAAGAAATAGCCTTATTGCTTCTAACCTTGCAACTGAGGCAAAGGTTTTATCAAAGTTAATACCTTCTTCTTGCATGTATCCTTTGGCCACTAGTCTAGATTTATTCTTGATGATGATGCCATTCTCATCTAGCTTGTTTCTGTAGATCCATTTAGTGCTAATGATGTTGTGTCCTTGAGGTTTTGGCACCAACTTCCAAATCTTACACCTTTTGAATTGTAGCAGCTCTTCTTGCATTGCTTGAATCCAGAAGGTGTCTTCATTAGCTTCTTTAAATTTCTTGGGCTCCATCTGTGCTAGAAAGATCAAGAATAGAGCTTCATTGTGAGCCCTGCTTCCGGTGATCACCCCTTGGTTTTCATCTCCAATAATTTGGTCTCTTGGATGATCCCTTAGGTGCATTTTTGCTGCATGTAACCTGTCAACAATCTGCAGCTCTTCTTCTGGAGCTATAGGGTCTTCAGCAGCCTGCTGATCTACATCTTCAGGAACAGAATCATCTGTATATGCTTTGCTAGTGCTGGGCATGTCTTGGATAGACATTTCTTGCATTTTCTATTCTTCACGTGTCAAAACAGAAGAACTGGACCAACCCTTATATAGTAGGTTGACCTCATCAAAGACAACATGTATAGACTCTTCTACAACATGAGTCTTCTTGTTGAATACTTTATAGACTCTGCTTTGTGAGCTATATCCAACAAGAACCCCTACATTGTATTTTTCAGCAAACTTTGTTAATTGAGATTTTCCATTATTTAAAATATAGCATTTGCAATCAAAGATTCTAAAGTAAGAAATTGTTGGTTGTTTGCCTTTCAGAATCTCATAGGGGGTTATTCCAAGGGCCTTATTGATGGAAGCTCTATTGAGAACATAAAAAGCTGTATTGACTGCCTCAGCTCAGAAATATTCTGGAAGTGACGAGTCACTGAGCAATGTTCTCCCAACTTCTATCAATGTCCTATTCCTCCTCTCAGCCACACCATTTTGCTGTGGGGCCCTTGGGGAGGAGAATTCTTGGGTGATACCAAATTCTTGACAAAACCTTGTCATCGCCCAGATTGAAATTTTGTACCATGGTTAGTTCTAGTCTTGACCGCAGTACATTGTAATTCATTCTGGATTGCCTTGACATAGTTTATGAAGATATCTAATGTATCAGATTTCTTCTTAAGGAAGAATACTCATGTATATTTTGAGTGATCATCAACAATTACCAATGTATACAACTTCCCACCTAGGCTCTGAATTGGAAAAGGACCAAACAAGTCCATATGCAATAGATAAAGACAACTTTCAGTGTCTTTGGAGCCAATGCTTTTAAAGGTGGCCCTAGTTTGCTTGCCCATTTGGCATGCATGATAAGGGCCACTTTTAATATATTTCAAATTTTGACTATTTCTAACAAGGTTTTTAGAAAATAGTCTATACATTGTCTTGTAGTTAATGTGAGCAAGTCTCTTGTGTCGTTGAACATAATGAGACTCACTTCCATTAGCTACAAGGCAAACTGGAGAAAGAGAACTATTTCAAATAAAATCTAAGCAATAAACATTCTCACTCCTAGTGCCTAAGAGAATGATCTCTAAGTCAATTGACTTCTTGATCAAACACTTATCATATTGGAATTCAATGACATAGCCTAAGTCACATAGTTGACTTATGCTTATAAGGTTGTGTTGCAACCCTTCAACATAAGTTACCCATGTGATAAAGACTATGCCATTGGTGATCATACCATATCCTTTGGTGACTCCTTTTTCAGAACCTCCAAAGATAACTTTAGGTCTATTCTTCACAGCATTGTAATCCTGCAGAAGACTTCTGGTCCCTGCCATGTGCCTTGAGCACCAACTATCCAAGTACTATATTTGCCCTAGGATGGTACTTGAACTATACTACAAGAAGCAATTCATTTTCCCTTAGGAGCCCAATTGATTTTGGGTCATAGGCCTTTGTTAGCATTACAAGACATCTTCACACCAGCTGCAGCCTTTGCAAGAAAGCTTCTCTTTGCATTAGGCACATTGGGATTGTGCCAACAATATATGGCAAAGTGTCCCACTTTACCACAACACCAACATTCATGGATGTTGTATTTTCTTTTCTGAACATCCCTTTAGGTGGAAGGAGCATCATTGTGCTTGTGTTCAGTGAAGAAGCTAACTGCATTCTTCTTATTCCTATTAGCAGTAGCCTGGCTGGTTGACAGTCTATAGATGGTCTTAACAGACTTTATCTTCATGACATCAGCTTGTCTTAGCTTGGCAGCTAAGCAAGTGTGGATGGCATCAGATACTGAGTTGTTAGACTTGTCTATAGGCTTGACAACAACCATATGCTTTGCTGGGAGGGATTTGGAAGAACCAGCTTCCTTATCGTTGAATGAAGGGGTTGAAGTACCAAATACAAATGGTCCAGAATGGGCCATTTGAATTTCTTTATGGGGAGCTTTCAAATCACTCATCCCCTTGCCCATTCTTCTGCTATAGAAATGAGTATTTTCCTTCCTATAGGAACTCCCATTCTTCTAGTGACCATACATGTTGTCCTGTTCATACCAATTGGAGGGAAGCAACACCTTTTGAAAGGTGGTTTGAGGCTTAGCTTTAGCATGCCCCTTTCCTCCATTCTCAGCTCCAATTGCTACTTTATTGAACCCTATCCCTCTCCTATCAGTTTGGGAGGAGAAGGTGTCAATGATGGGCAATATGGATTTGGGTTTGGAGAGTTGAGCTACTAAGCTCTTCTCTTTGAGAAGCTTCTCCTAAAGGTCCTTGATGACCTTGTTCTTTTGGCTGAAGGTGCTCAATTGGACTATTGTAATTCCCTTGAGTTGGCTTATCTCTCTACTCATCTGAGCCACCTGGGTAGATGACTCAGTGCAGTCTTGCTTAGCCAGCTGAAGGGAAGCAATTTCTTGAGCTTGCCTCTTGGCTTGCTTCTTGCTCCTTTTCAGAGCTTCTAAAAGAGCATCATACTTGTCAATCAATTGATTGACATCCACTTCAGGTTCTGAACCATTTTCATCATTTGATGAGCATGCATCAGAATCTGGCATTGACTCATAATCAGAAGAAGGGAAAGAAGTAGATACCTCATCAGGATTGTCCTAACTTTCTTCATCATCATCTGTTATGGCCATTAAGCCATGATGTTCCCTATCATCTTCATCCTCCTCCATGTCACTGTCTAAGTGTGACAGAGGGGGCCCTGATGCCAACTTTAGCGGCAAGAAAGTCCTCATCTTCTTCAGCTGCAAACAACCCAATGTAGGCTTCTTCTTCTTCTGAATCTGAGGATGATGACTCAGATTCACTCCAGCTTTTCTCCTTCTTTGATTGGAAGAATTTTTCACCCTTCCTTCCCTTCTGGTGGTGAGGTTTCTTCTCACCTCTTTCCTTTCTTTTGATTGGACAGTCAGCTATGACATGTCCAGGCTTGCTGCAGCAATAACATATCACGTTATTTGAAATATGTTTAACATGTTAAGGATCATACCTGTCACCCTTGGGGTGCTGTATGTCTGATCTGATGTGATCCTTCTTGGGATGTGAGGAGGAGGAAGGTTTGCTCTTCCACTGATTTCTCCTCATCAGCTTCTTGAAGTGCCTTGAGAAGGAAGCAAATTCCTCATCAGATGAGGTGCTGTCTGATATGCTGAGCTCAGAATTTTCTGGGTCAGCAACCCTCCTTGGCGGAGAAGGCATTATGGTCTTGCTCTTCTTATAGCTTTCATCTTTGATAGCCACAACTCTCTCCCTTTCATGAGGCCTGGTGGATGTGTCATCCTCCTTCCTTGCAGACAGCTACATCTCATAGGAGAGCAGCTTACCAAATAAAGTATGGGGAGGGGTCTCACCCAGCTTTGCCACTTCACTGATGGCATATATCTTTATATCCCAATCTCTTGTAAGAGATCATAGGAATTTTTCATTCAGCTCATAATGACTGAAGACCCTTCCATAGGTCCTCAACTCATTTACCACCCGAAAGAATCTCTCATAGCAATTAGTTATGCATTCTAGACTGTGTTGCCTTAAGGCTTCATACTCCTGATTAAGGAGGGATTTCCTATCATCCCTCACTTCTTCAGTACCTTCCATATACACAATGAGTGTGTCCCACATATCCTTGGCTGTCTCACAGTGCACCAAGTTTTGGAAGGTGGAATCATCAATTGCATTTACTATTATATTTTGTGCTCTTTTGTCCATGGTAGCAAGTACAATTTCATCCTTAGTCATTTCAGCATATGACTTGGCCACTTGTTTAGTAGGATCAATAGCGGAGGGCTTTGTGAAGACAAAAGGACCCTCCTTGACAGTAATATAAATCCTAGGGTCTGAGGCTTCCATGAATAGCCTTACCCTTTGCTTCCATATGCCAAAAGTCTCCTTTTTGCATATGGGTAACTTCATAGACCCCATTTCCTTCTGACCTCCAGTGGCAGCCATTGGATTCAGATTTGACTACACCTATGTAGGATCTGGTCAGACTGTTAAGTCCTTAATGACCAACCTGCCTCTGATACCACTTGATAGTTTATAGGGTAGTAGTCTAATTCACCTAGAGGGGGTGAATAGGTCTCTTTGATTTTCTTAAGTGTTGCTAGAAGTTAATAGATAATAAATAAAAACTCAAGCACACCACAGAAAGCACAGAGTCCTTTATAGTGGTTCCCCAAGATAGTGTATCTATGGGTAGTCCGCTTTCCCTCTACACCTTTCTAACAGTGTATTAGACAAGGCAACCTCCTCCAAACTCAGCTCCAAGAGCTTACAACACAGATCCCACAGGATCTCTCAGGTTTGCTCCAAACCCTATCTCAGGCCCAACCAACCCTACCTCTCAGAGTGATCCAACTCTTACAACTCAGAAATCCACTGATTTCCTACCTCAGTCCTATCAAGAAGCCCTACCTCGGACCTCCACAGAGATCCTACACCTCAAGCTGGGAGTACAATGCTACTAGCTTAGGATAAACAACCCTACACACGCAGGCTCAACAAGCTTACAATCATAGGTTCAACAACCCTACAACTCAGGCAAAATGCCCTACAAACTCAGAACAAGATTGTTCTTACCAGTGGTTATAAGTTATGCTTACAACATATGACAACAAAGATGTATCCTCAGTCTTTTGTCTTCTGTTGTTTATGCTCAGTTGGTGCTTCCTTGAAGTAGGGTTGAATGGTAAAACTTCAGACCATGCTCCTATTTGATCTTCCTCTTCAGTAAATGTGAAAAGATCAACTTGCTCTTCTGGAATCAATCTGGAAGAACATCTTCTCTCCTTATATCTGCTAGGTGGTTCAGGAAGCAAGAGGAGAGCACTTGTGGAAGCTGTCAATGAAACAGTGTAGTTATCTTTCCACTTTTTAGCACACCTTCTGAAATGCCCTAACTTGTTCTTTTATACCTCTTCCACCTTCAATGACTATAAGGAGGGCCCTGACACAGTATGGAGGAGGATAGCATACTTTATCATACTTTATGGCCACTTGCGCCAAAAGCAGATCCCGTCAATGCTGTCTTTAGATTTGAATCTATCTCAGCGGTTGGGTTGAGACTGTCTTCAGTCTCAGCAGTTGAGTTGTATTCGTCTTAGCAGATCCGCTGAGACAGATAGTCTTCTCAGCGGCTTCTATCTAAATGCAGCTCAACTGAGGCAAACCCCTTCTTAGGGGCTCCTAGCCTCGTCTCAGCGGTTCAGCTGAGACAGTGAGGTTATCTCAGTGGTTTTGGCAGTAAACCACAGACCTTATTCCAATGCTTGGAATGAACTAACCCTGCTTAGACATAATGTAAAATAGGGTTTATCAAATACTATATGTACTTAGCATTGTGTGTGATGCCTCTTCAAATCAAGGATACATTAAGGGAAATATTCCCAACACATGTCACATTTAATATTCTCAAGGATATGAAGTTTCCCCATACGAAGGAAGATGATATGGAGGAATTCAATAATATATCACTTTATGACTATGGCTTGAAATATAAACGTGGTAATCATGATGATATGTTAGCACGGTCACTACCTTATGGTGAGTTATCTGATGATGAAGAAGAAGTTCATGAATGTTTACATGTATTTGAGCGTCAAACTGCTTTTTAGGAAACCTGAATTACTTGAGATGTCGGAGAGATCATTGGTTGACCATCCCTCTATAATTAATCCTCCAACTTTAGAATTAAATCCTCTCCTCGATCATCTCATGTATGTATATCTAGGAGAAAATGATACCTACCTGTTATAGTTGATTCCAAACTATTACCTGAACAACAATAAAAATTGATGGACTTATTAAAGCAATATAAGTTGGCTTTAGGTTGGACCATAACAGATATTCAAGGAATAAGTCCCTCTTTATGCATACATAAGATCCTTTTGGAAGAATCTTCTAAAGGATCTATAGAGCACAAACATCGTTTAAGTCCACCAATGAACGGGGTTGTTAAAAAGGAGATTATCAAATGGTTAGATGCATGAATCATATATCCTATTTTGGATAGTTCCTAGGTCTCAGCTGTGTAGTGTATTCTGAAGAAAGGAAGGATGACTATAATTAAAAAATGAAAAGAATGAGTTGATATCGACTAAAACAGTTACATGTTGGCACATTTGTATGGACTATAGGAAGTTAAATAAGGCCACAAAAAAGATCATTTTCCTTTACCATTCATTGATCAAGTTTTAGATAAATTAGTAGTAAATGATTTTTTCCATTTTCTTGATGGTGACTCAGGCTATAACCAGATTACGGTCGATCCAGAAGATCAAGAAAAAACAACATTCACATGTCCATATGGAACTTTTGCATTTAGAAGAATACCTTTTGGTCTGTACAACGCACCAACTACCTTGCAGCGATGCATGATAGCCATATTTACGGATATCATGGGATAGAGATTTTCATGGATGATTTTTCTATTTTTGGAAATTCATTCGATGATTGTTTATTGTGTTTAGAAAATGTGCTTGCACGATGTGTTGAAACTAACATTATATTAAATTGGGAAAATGTCATTTTATGGTGCGCGAAGGGATAGTTCTCAGACATCATGTTTCTAAAAGCAGGTTAAAAGTAGATATGGAAAAGATTGAGGTAATTGAAAACCTAAAAATTTAAAAATTGCGAAGTTTCTTAGGTCACACTGGTTTTATAGAAGATTTATTAAAGACTTTGCGAAAATTGCAAAATCATTAAGTGGATTGTTAGAAAAAGAAGTGAAGTTCTATTTTGATGATGATTGTTTAAGTGCTTTTAACAAACTCAAAAACTGATTAACTACTGCTCTAATTGTGGTAGCTCCCATTTTGGGAGAGCCGTTCATTTTAATGTGTGATGCTAGTGATTATGCCGTTGGATTTGTCTTAGGGCAAATGCGGGGAAGGTCTACCACACGATAGCATACGCTAGAAAACCCTGATTGATGCCCAAGTCAATTATACCACTACCGAAAAAGAGCTATTAGCAGTAGTATTTGCATTTGAGAAGTTTAGATCATATCTTTTGTGCACTAAAGTCATAATATACACTAAAAATGCTACCATCAGTTATCTTATGGAAAGATGCAAAACCATGTTTGATTCATTGGGTGTTTCTCTTACAAGAGTTTGATTTAGAGGTTAAAAATAGAAAAGGTGTGGATAACCCAGTGGCATATCATCTATCTAGGATTGAGTGTTCAAAATCATTACTTCATTCTGAGATTGACGAAAGATTTCTGAATGAATGCTTATTGGCTATATCTAAAAATATAGTACCTTGGTACGCAGATTATGTAAATTATTTAGTTCGTAAAGTTTTTCCACTTGATATGTTTTATCAACAAAGAAAGAGGTTCTTGCATCAAGTCTGTTCATATCTTTGGGATGCGCCATATTTATTTAAGATCGGAGCAGATGGTGTTGTGAGACGATGCATCCCAGAGGTGGAGATGAAAACTATATTGGAGAAGTGTCACAACTCTCCTTATGGAGGTCATTTCATGGGAGATAGGACATCAATGAAGGTTTTAGAAGCTGGTTTCTTTTGGCCCAACTTATTCAGTGATTTTAAAGAATTTGTGAAACAATGCGATAGATGTCAAAGAAATGAGAATATTCAAAAAAAAAAATGATGCATTGCCAATGACTACGATGTTAGAAGTTGAACTATTTGATGTATGGGGTATAAATTTCATGGGACCATTTGTAAATTCAAAAGGCAACTTATATATCGTATTAGCAGTAGATTACATTTCTAAGTGGGTGGAAGCGATCGCTACAACTAAAAATGATGCTAACGTAGTCATAAATGTTTTGAAAAATTGTTTCTTTAATCGATTTGGTACACCGAGAGCTATTATTAATGATGTGGGGAATCATTTTTGCAATACCCAATTTACTGCATTGTTAAGAAAATATGGGGTAACACTTAAAGTAGCATTAGCATACCATCCCCAAACAAATGGTTTAGAAGAGGTGTCAAACCAAGAAATTTAATATATTCTTGCAAAGCATGTTAGCATCAAACGCAAAGATTGGTCTCAAAAGCTTAATGACGCATTATGTGCTTATCGTATAGCATTTAAAAAACCAATTGGTTTAAACCCATATATGTTAGTTTATGGAAAACATGCATCTACCATTAGAGTTAGAGCACCGAGCTTATTAGGCTATAAAGAAAATGAATTATAATTTTCAAGATGCAAGCAAGAAAAGACTTTTGCAACTCAATGAACTGGAAGAAACGAGAATGAATGTGTATAAAATTTTAAGGATTTATAAGGACCAGACAAAGAAGAGGCATGATCAATGCTTGACTGAAAAACAATTCGAACAAGGACAATTAGTCTTATTATTTAATTCTAGCTTAAAAATATTTCCTGGGAAACTCAAGTCTCAATGGTCGGGTCCATTTAAAGTAAAAGAGGTTCATCCATATGGTGCTATAACTATTTTGAATGAGAAAGATGGTACATAATTTAAGGTGAATAGAGAAAAATCAAGTTTTATAGGGGATATGAAAATGAACGAGTGTTGTCCTGCATCACATTTAAATAATAAAAGAAGCCCTGCCGGGACATAAAATTAGGCTTTGATTGAGAAGCAACCCAAGTATATATATATATTTATATATATATAGTAAGACATATATGTTTAAAATTTTGTTGCAACAAGTTGTCAATTTTGTTGCAACAAAATATATTTTGGTTGCAACAAAATGATCTACGGATTTGCACCTGGGAAATTAGTTAAGAATCATAATATCAGTTCAACTGAATCGGCGCACCAGAACTAATAAACGCTCGCCAACTTCGAGTTTATTAAGCCGATTTAAGAGCGTAAAAAGAGAGTCTTCATGAAAGTGATGACAGTGCAGACGCATGAAGAATTCAATTGGAAGAAGTTTTATTTCATCCAAGCATTTTTTGTGTGAACTAATTGATTGGGACAATATTTTGTGATGCATTTTCTATGGATGAATAATTTTTTCGTTGGTATCTTAGGATTTTCGTTTTATCTATAATGTTAACTCTTATGTGTGTTTAGTGTTCTATTTTTGTGTTTGATAAAACTTGTGATACTCATGGAATCAGAGAATTCTTTTTTTGCTCTGACTTTATGTACATTAATTCAAGATGCAGGTTACTTAATTGACTGAAGATGATGCATAATATTAGACCGAAGAAGTAACTTTTATAATTGAGTACGTAAAGAGAAGAGATGTGAAGATGTTTTGGATTGTTGATTCTAGGGGAGTATTTACATTCGGGTTTTTTTCTTTTGCATGATTAAATCTTTTTTTATCTCATATGAAATATATCGTATGCATGCTTCAAGTGATATTTTTTCCATGGACTAACAAAGGGGTAAGTGTGGGAATGTGATAACTTGTCACACCCTAGCCCAGTAAGCTCGAGTTAACGAGGAGGGAACAGTAAATGTGAGGTAAGGATCTTTTTATGGTTACACATTTCCAGAGCGAAATCAACAAAACCAACATATTTTATTTATATTTCAAATGTTTACATGTACCTCATCAGATTGGATACAACATTTCTTTTACAAAACAAAACATAATTGTCATCCTCACTGCCCAATGACACCCATATCAGCATTGGTACCTAAAAATATAAGTAGGCTGGTGAGCATTCTGGCTCACCCTGAAAGAATAACGCAATATATATGTATGCACAAGTTTTAAGCAAAATGCAAGTACAATAAAAGAGTAGCACATCACTAGATATTCATTTAATTTGTTTGTAAAACTCATTTATTTTTATATCGAAAATATTTGATTTACTAGTTAGCACTTACAGGATGCTCGTCGGCCAAACCGGAGGGCTCGTTCACTTGCAGGCGGTACGCCGCAAAGTACAGATTTTTGGCTAGCTAAGCCCAGAAGGAGCGCCACTCCCATGATATATGGGTCCTCGGACAAAACACAGCGGGCTCGATACTCCACGGGTGGATTGCAAGTGACTAATTTTGCCGGATTGGGAGCGCTACTCCTTAGATGTTCCTCTCACGTAGACAGGGGACTCGAGTTGGATGAGCCAAATACTGGGCTAACATAATCATACACATCATTTATTTGTATATAATATTTAAGTAACTTGTTATTATCATTTAACTAGCATATTGACCAGGTAAGTGTAAGGTCAGTGATCGCACAATGTACCGTTATACACCACCTTCCTTTCAGGGAATACTGGCTCACCGCTAACCACTTTCCTAGACACCAATTGAGCAAATTAAAATCTGACATCACAAGTACTTGTATATGTCATTTTTAAGAAATTTATATTTCCAGAATACATAATTTCATATTGTTAATATGCATGCACGAGAACTCGGGACATCATTATTACGTGAATACACGTAATTCCACCCCTTATTACGTTTATCAGAAGTTCAACATTATTTTTGTATATTAACTGATTTGTGTAATAACTTCGACATTATTTCAATATAATGACTGATAATTATCGCATTATTGAATACTAATGTAACATATACGCATTGCATTATTTTCCACCTACCTCAATCTTCTTGCTCCTCATCTTAGGATTATGGTAGCGCTTCCGCAGTACTCTGCACCATGAATATTACTTTGGTGGGGTTTCGATGGCACTTCTGCAGCAATTAAATAAAATCCAAAGTCGAACTATTGCTCTAGAACTTCTCCCAAAGATCTCCCACAAGTTTGGCAGAATTCTAATACTTTCTCTCTCCACTCTCTCTCTCCTCTCTCTCTCTTGATTTCCCAAAACTTGAATGGATATGGAATGAATGAATACTTATATTGGATCCATATTAATAGTAGTTTTCAAATGCCACTGAAATCACTTAAATTTGAGTTCTAGAACTCCTGGAAAGTCCAAAAAAACAAATCGCTCTTTACTAGCTCTCTGGAGGTAACACATGTCGCCACGTGTCGTCATATGGTGGTCATACAACTATGGAGGCGCCATGTGGTGCAAAATGGAAGCCATGCACATCTCCACATGGCAGCCATGCATGTCGCCACATGGCGGTCATGCACAAAGCCACGTGTCGACACGTGGCAGCCATGCACGTCGCCACGTGTAACAAAATGAATATACCTACTCTGGTGTTTTTCGACGTCCTGATTCTAAATTTCGCCTCGGTTTTCTCAAATTCTTTACAATTAGTGCTAAATTTCTGAGTTTCCCGAAATTTGTGTCGATTGCACTAAAAATGTGTTTTTTCTAATAATCTCCGATTTTAGCAAATAATATGTCGATTCTAAGGTTTTTCGACCTTCTGAAACTAACTGTGGACTCTATTTTTTGAAAATCAGCTTCATTGGATAATTTAGTGCTCGAACATCTTTATTAATTACTCTAATTCGGATTATATAAACACAGCTCAATTGGTGATGAGAAGTGGAAAAACTTCATAGTTAAGCATGCTCGGGCTGGAGCAATTTTGGTATGGGTGACCCCTTGGGAATTCCCTGTGTTGCATGCTTAACTATCAAATTTGCCTCATCAAAGGGAGGTTGTCGCCACCAACAACCCGCCTGTGGTGGGAGATGGTTTGGGTGCTTGGGTTGCATCCCGGACGATGCCAGGTGAGGTCACAGTGGTCCTTGTGTGAACCAGAGTGGGCCGGCCCTGGGTCGTCATATAACCTCTATCGAATGGGTAAAGAATAGTCTATTGAATATTAATCTGAATATCTTTATTCTAATTATAATTAGTAAGTAAGCTACTCAAGTTAATCAATTTGTATTGATTGGTAGGCTAGACAATCCAAAGAGTTCAGAGTATGAATTTAAAGTTAGTAAGATTTGTTAAAACTCTCTTAAGTATTTCTTTTATACACTATATTCTGTAAAGGAGTTTGCTTCCTAACAATATATTTTTATTGGCTTCTAAAAATAATGGTGGAAGGGTGAGCAAGAAATGAGTCAATGACGTAAACCAAAACGTTGAGTTTATGTAGTTAATTGGTAAAAAAATAATTAAGGCCATCTTCACTCCTTATCATAAAGTGTACCTTTGTTCTTGATCATTTATTTCTCTTTGAGCTTAAGCATTTTCATTTTGATACTTATTATCCCATGCATAATTTCAATTCCTTACATTCTTACTAGTTTGTATCTTAGTAAACTTTTCATTTATGGGTGTTTAGTTGATATATATATATTGATGCGGATCGCTCGAGGCCCTCGGTAGAGCGGGAAAATCGACCGCCTTAGCCCGCAAGCGCCCGAACGTGCAAACAAATAAAGGGGGTCTCCGAGGGACCAAGTCCAATAGTTTATAACGTGGAAAACCCACAATCGGGGTGAAAAACCATGCGGTCGAAGTTGTGCCGCCCTAACCTTCACTATGCCTTGAGCTCATTTATAGGTTTGTTCTTGAGAGAGTGAGGGCAACATGCCACACCTCGTTACAGTGATGAGGGGAGAGAGAGAGAGAGTATGTCGTCTTGATCTGAAGCGACCTTGCCCCCCCCCCCCCCCCCCCCCCCCCCCCCCCCCCCCGTGTCCAAGCTTCGTCCGCACCGTTGCGAGCCTTCGACTCCTTGGTAGGTCTGCCAATGATTAGCCCTAAACCTCCAAGCGGGCTGCCAATGGAGAGATCCGAGCCTCCAGGCTGTTTTAGGATAGCAATCTCCATGTTTCCAAGCGGTCTGCAAACAGTAAACTCCAAGTCTTCGAGGCTGTCTGCGAACAGTAAAATCCAAGTCTTCGAGGCGGTCTACGAACAATAAACTCCAAGTCTTCGAGGCGGTCTGCGAACAATAAACTCCAAGTCTTCAAGGCGGTCTGCGAACAACTTTCTTCAAGTCTCCGATCTCAAGAGAGAGAGAGAGAAAGAGAGAGGAAAGAAGGGGATTAGAGCTCCAAGCCAAAAGTGAAGAAATGAAAAGTCCAAGCAGACTATTTATAGTTTTTCGGAGGGGTGGTCTGGTAAATTTACCCGTTATTTACCAGACAGGCCAATAGGAGGGCTCTGTTAGAGGCACATGGATCACCAACTCTCCAGGAAGGACGGGAATGCCCCTAACCCGCTTAGGGTTTTGAAGAGAGAGAGAGGGAGGCGGAGGGAGGCGACCGCCGGAAGAGGTGGCGACCGCCCCCGCTTAGCCCGATGCCTGGTCGAGGGGTCGGCCGGACGGGGCGGCCGGCCCTTGCGGGTCCAGCCACGGGATCGGCCGGGCAGCCAGCCCTTGCGGGGGCCGGCGCGGTGGCCGCCCCATGGAGGGGCCGATGGGGGACGGCGCGGCCGACCGGCACTCATGGGGGCCGGCGCAGGCGGCCATCACTCGCAGGGGCCGACGCGGACGGCCGGCCCTCGCAGGGACCAGCGTGGGCGACCGCTCCTAGCAGGGGCCAGCGCGGGCGGTCGCCCCTTGCGGGGGCCGGCACGGGCGGCCGGCCCGTGCAGGGGCCGGTGCGGGCAGCCGGCCCTAGCGGTGGCCGGTGCGGGCGGCTGGCCCTCACGGGGGCCGACGTGGGCGGCCGGTCCTCGCAGGGGCCGGCACGGGCAACCGACCCTCGCGGGGGCCGGCGCAGGCGGCCGACCCTCGCAGGTGCTGGCACGGGCGGCAGCCGTCCCTCGTGGGGTACGGCGGTGCGCGGTTACGCGCGAGGAGTGGCCGATCCCGTACGCGGGTGATTCGGCGCGCCGATCGTGCGTTTGATGTTGTAGTTTCCTTGGGAGGATTATTTCCCTTTTTGGGGAATATCCTCCAAATATTGCATTTCCTTTATTATTGGTCCTTTCATATGCGTGGTCTTCCTATTTATTGGGCTTGACCCCATCATTTGCCCCCCAAAGCTATCGGAGCGGAGTGCCAACGCAAGAGGATCTCGAGAGCTTTCTACTCCTCGGAATGGCGGGCGGCTTCGAAAGAGATCAAGGTGGCGAACCGGGGGCCAACAAGGTACGAGAGCGGGTTGAGGGCGTGCATAAGCGGCGCGAGGGAGGCGAGCATGGAGTGCACGCGGGTGAAGGCGCGGTGCGTGTGCGTGAGCTGTGCGCTATGCATACTGTCTATGCATGGTGCGTGCGTACTATGCGTAGGTGCGCATGTACTATGTGTGGGTGCGCGCGTACTGTGCACGCGTGCGGTGCACGCATATAGTGCACACGTGCGGGCGCACGCATACTGTGCGCGCGCAAGTGCGCGCGTACTGTGCGCGCGCGCGCGCAGGTGCACGCACGCTGTGTGTGGGCTTGGTGCGTTTGTGTTATTTTTTTGCGGCCGTGGCGTGTATACGCGGTTCTTGCGGGAGTGTGTGCTTGTGCGCGGGGCTTGCGCGCTTTTTACCGGTGCTTTGGTTGACTATTTTCCTTCATTTTTTATGTAGGCTCCAAGACGCGTGGTGAAGGGCAAGCCTATGAGGATTTGATCGACCCTCACGGAGGAGCAAGTTGCCTCCTAGAGGGTTCGATGCAATATTCCCGCCGCGATCGAGATTACGACTCCCAATGACCGCCAGCGAGTGCAGAGTCCTCCGGTTGGATGGACGACCTTGTGCGAGTCATCATTGAGATTGGGCGTCCGCTTTCCTCCGTGCGACGAGATTATGGCCATCCTGAAGCATTGCGGTGTTCCGGTGTCTGAATTTATTCCACTGGCGATGACGCGCTTGATGGGGCTAATATCATTCTTCCCCGAGCGCGGTTCAGTTTTCTCCCTGGATCTATTCAAAGACTTGTGCGAATTACGCACGAATGGTGGCGGCCGTGTCGAGGTTTATAGCAATAAGTTCTGGTTGCAGTTTGAGAATCGGGCTGACAGAAGGCACGAGAACACGGTCTATGGGTTCGTCCATAACTGTTGGGGATGGCCTGAACTCTGGGGTTCCCTCTCGGAGGGCTGCAGGCGAGTGAAAGTTTGAGAGCGCGAGTTTTCTCCTATCCTTGGATTTTCGCATCCTCAAGACCTGGCGGTTTAGCTGTATAGTATTTCCTTGTTCGTGGACGAGAAGCACATGTTGTTATGCAGACTATCCTCCGATCTGGGACGTGATCATGTCGTTCCTTTGAGGCGTGACCGGAAGAGGAAGTTGGTTTTTTCTGATGGCAGCGAGTCTGCCCCCTGCACCTTTTGGTGGGTGGGCAGGAGGAAGGCCTGAATGATTCTCCCCGCGGTTCACGAGTTGATGGGGTCCCGTGCCTGGACCCTGACATTGAGGTGATTGGATCCTTTGCCCCCCAGATCTCGGATGAGGGGGCTGCTGCAGCACCCTCATCGAAGGGGAAGAGGGTTTCCCCGTCGCTTGTAGCCATGAACCATACGGTAAGTGAGCTCTTCATTTCTATGGGCGCTTTGCTTTATTGCGGCCCTTGCGCTCTCGTGGAATGATTGTTATGTCGACTTGAAGGACTAGTATAGCTCCCTGCAGGAGAAGCTAAAGGCGTCTAGTGCTTCCCTGGCGGCGTTGGCGAAGAAGAGGAAGTGCGATCAGGCCCATCTTCGAGAGATGGACCTGACGGTGGTGGAAGGCAAGATGGCGCTGACACGCCCCTGGGAGGAGCTCTAGTTCTAGAAGTCTTTGACTGAGAAGGCGCTTGAGGATGTGACCCATTTGGAATCCGAGGTTGAGCGGCTTTCTTCCTAGGAGCATCTCTCTGAGCTGAAGGTGACTGGTGTGGCTGAGTACAAGCGTTCTTTAGCCTTTCAGGTGGATCGCGGCCAGCTGCCTGAGGAGATTCGTGAGCAAGTCTGGGCGAGGGAGGTTGAGCCGGAGTTAGCTGAGATCCGGGATGTGTCTTTCCGTCTTGTGGTATCCAAGACGCTCTGGATGGTCGCCCGTGAGTGGGGATGTGATACCTCTGGCCTCGGTGTTGATGACCTCTCTGCGGATGAGCTGGCAGAGTCTGATGAGGAGTAGGCATGTTGCGCCTGGTACCTTTGTACCTTTTTCGTTCATTGGTTTGATTTGTTTTGTATGAGACTTGTTATCTTGTGATAATGCTCCTTGTTTGTTGTGTCTTTAATGGATTTTGCTCCATTTTGCGCTTTCGTGATTGTCGGTGCCCCGCTTTTCTCGCCGTATTCACACTTGGGTGGCATGATGTTGCTCCGCTGGTGGACAAGGCTCAGTAGGGCTCATTTTTAGCCCCTGGGGAGAATGGTGAACCCTTTGGACCCATCGGCGGAGGTTATGCGCGCCATTTTGGAGGGTGTTTTGTTTAGAGATGAGACCTAGGCAAGGATCGGGCGTCATGTGGGACGTTGCTTAATGTTCGGACGAGACCCTGGCATACCGGGGGGTGCCGCTGAATGTTTGGGCTTAACCTGGGTATACCGGAGGATGCCTCCGAATGTCGGGGAGAGACACGGGTAAACTGGGGGATGTCACTGAATGTCTGGGCGAGATCCGGGCAAGCTGGGGGATGCCTCCGAATGTCTGGGCGAGACCTGGGCGAGTCGGGGTATGTCGTTAAATATCTGTGCGAGACCAGGGTGAGGCGGGGGATGTCGTTGAATGTCTGGGTGAGACCCGGGCTACCTGGGGGATGCCGACGAATGTCGGGGCGAGACCCAGATAAACCGGGGGAAGCCGCTAAATGTTTGGGCGAGACCCGAGCAAGCCGAGGGATGTCGTTGAATGTCTGGGCGAGACCTGGGCGAGCTGGGGATGCCGCTGAATGTCTGGGCGAGACCTGGGCAAGCTGGGGATGCCACTGAATGTCTGGGTGAGACCTGGGCGAGCCGGGGGATGCCGCTGAATGTCTGGGCGAGACCTGGGCTAGCCGGGGGATGACGTTAAATGTATGTGGGTGAAGAGTGGATCTTCGAACCGAGGCGACTGTGAGGAGGGCTTGCCCTGACGGTGCTGCAACTTGTTTTGCGTAGAAGGGCAGACCTTCGATCCCTGACAACAAGAGGTCATGAAGGATGAGACCCGGATAACTCCGTGCTGGATCGCTGGTCTTGAGGGAACTTTGCCCGCTAGGGAGAGACCGAGGGTGCCATCTTGGGGGATGTCGCTGAATATCTGGGCAAGACCCAGGTAAACCGGGGGATGTTGTTGAATGACTGGGCGAGACCCGGGTAAACCCGGGGATCCCGCTTAATGTCGGGGCGAGACCCAAGTAAACCGGGGGTTGTCGTTGCGTGTTCGTGGATGTCATTCTTTTGTTTTTGATGGCAGGAGTCCGTCCTTGCTTCGGGATATGTGCTATGCGATCCTTCCTCAGGGTTGTTCCTTGTGGAGTGGCCATGCGGTGGTTGTCCTGCCTTTGATGTCCCTGCACGGTTTGAGTTTGAAACTTTCAGGGTAAGGAATATGTAAGAAATGGTGCGCGAGTGTGGGCCCGCGACTTTATTGCGGAGGATGGCACGAGAACTAGCTCACGACTTTATAGTGGCGGTCTTGCGCGAGCACTAGCTCGTGACTTTAGTGGCAAATAATTTTAGGAAACGACAAATAATAGAAAGTTCGAGAAAGCGGTAAAGGATAAGTGGTTGGTGAGAAAAACTATGCTTGCAAATGACAACGACAAGTGTACCGTGTCGGATGTAGTATAGGCTTTATAAAAACCAAGGTCGTATAAAAATCCGGGCGTGTTGATTACTCTTACTCAAGACGATCTCTATTGTTCTATCAAATAGAACTTTGATTTGATTGCAATAAGAAAAGTAACTTGACTAGAAGATTATAACTAATGAAAAGAGAGGTGGACAAGATAGAAGAAAAAGCAACAAATTTTATTAAATCACGAAAAGGGATTACAACTATTGAAAGAGAAATTACAAGTGCAAGAAAAAGTAAGCTAGAATACTTAAAAACACGGAAATGAGCAAGAAAATGGAGGCATGGACTCCAATACAAGGTATCCTGATAATCTGGGGAAGCTGCCTTTTTATAGCTAAAAATTCTGGGTTACACGCCCTCAGTCACGCCCGTGACCAAGGGCGTGTAAGGCGCGCGATCTTCTGGGTGCGGAAAGGACGTCGACAGTCATTAATGCAGGCGATTCGGGCGCGTCACGCCCTAGGTCACTCCCGTGACCTGGGGCGTGTAATCTTAAAATCTGTCTTTTGGCGGGAAACTTCGTCGGGAAAGAGCGCAGTTGAACATTCGTCGGTCTCAGCCATTTCGTCGATCCCAGCGTATTCGTCGAACGCAGCATCCAGGCGCAGTTCGTCGATCCCAGCGGTCGCGGCCGTGACATTGGGTCACGCCCTTGGTCACGCCCGTGACTTGGGGCGTGTAAGGCTTGATCTCAGCGGGTTGATTCGTCTCAGCGGGTCGCGACCGTGACATGGGTCACGCCCTTGGTCACGCCCGTGACCTGGGGCGTGTACTTGGCTGGAACGCCCCCGTGGTGGCGGAAACAGGTCTGGAACACCGCGCAGGTTACACGCCCATGGTCACGCCCGTGACCTTGGGCGTGTACTTGAAGTTTTGGTCCAATGTGTCCAAAAAACCCTGAAATACACAGAAAAAACTCAAGTTAGTTTATAAAATTGAAAAAATAATAAACTAAATAAGAAAAGCATAAAAACTATATAATTTCATATTAAAAATATATTAAACTTATACTAAAAGATGAGTACAAAAAGTACACATCAAACACCCCCATACTTACTCGTTTGCTAGTCCCGGGCAAACAACTTTTCATAGGAGTAGAAAAATTTAAATACTAGAAAAAGAAATTTGAACTCAAGGAATAAAATGCGAAGTCTTACGCCTATGTGTAGAGATCCTAATTGAAAGACCTATTCAGCATAGCGATTAGCTTATAGTTTTCAAAAATGCATTTTAACATATTGCTTTTACTTTTAAGTTGAAAGTTCGGTAAATTCTCGACTGCTATTCAGGGAGCGGGTAACGTGTTTTCTAAGATCAATATTACCCAAAATCGAGTTTCGGGATAGCCTCCAAAGAAATCCATCAATGACGATGGCCATAGGCTTGCCCGGTCGCACTCTTTCCACTACACAAGTATAATGTCATAGCTTAAAGATCAAAAGGGCTTTCATTAGGAGTGAAACTTGGCTTAGGTATATGATTTGGGATTGGAAATCAAAGGGATAAAATATGACGGCTAAGGATCACACTAAACCAAGGTGAGAGTAATATTATCAAAATTTAAACCTCGCATAAGAGTTTTCATGAAGCAAAACATACAAAAACTCTCTTATTTTTCAAATATAAGGCCAGGAATAATTTTCTTTATTTTTCACAATTGGCCAACAAAATAATTTTCATATTTTTTTTTCACTTTTTTTTTGTAGCTCCAAATAAAAAGTTGTAATTTCCTCGTTTTCACAATTGAACCCATTGCAGAATTTTAATAAATATCAAATGTTTAGTGTGATCATGGGGTGGATGTTTTGGCTTTGGTGAAAATGAAAGTTGGAGGTAGCAAAGGAAATAAGGAAAGGCCCAAAGTGTTTAAACAATGAAATTTTTTTTAAAGGTGGGCAAACAGGCACAAACGATCAAAAGATGGCCTAAATCACTTCTAAAAACTATGACAAACCTATGCAAATGCTTTGAGAATCGCTAGAGGCAAGTTCTAGCCATCGAGAAAGAATACCCTTCTGTTCAAAATTGTGTAATATTTCTCTAATAAGCTTCTACATACTCACTTGAATTATTCTCAAATTCTACCGGATTCAAGGTAAGAGTGAAACAAAAATGTTTTCTCGCAATTAGAAAATCATAAATCCAATTCTATGCTGAATAGTTAATTTGACATAGAATTCTACTAACGCGTGCGCTTAACTAGGAACACTGCATGAGTCAACAATTTTATTCCAATATTCAAAAATCTAATGAAGTATAAAAAGTTCCCTACGGCACTATATAAAAGCAAATCTACTAAGGATTTTGCATATGAGTAGGTATAAGAATTAAAAAAAAAAGATTTTATTTTATTATTATTTTTTTTCTTCTTGGACTTCCCAAGGTCAACCCGGTGAAGGGCTCGCAAGGTACTAAAGGCTATGATGGGAATTCAAGCCCAAAGCGTCTTTTCCAAGAAAATTTATTTTTATTAAATTTAATATATATATATATTTTATTTTATTTTATTTCAAATAAATAGAAAAATAAAGAAAGCAATGCTACACCCCTATACTTAAAATTAAACATTGTCCCCAATGTTTAAAACTAAGTAAGAAGATAAAAACAAGAGTTACACTTTTTATTTTATTTTATTTTTTATTTAAAGAAACAAATAGGAAAATGTAGTAAATTAAATAACAAAAAGAAAGAAAATCAAATAAGTGACTAAAGGGTGAAGAGGGCTTCCCTGATCGATAGACGAGGTTGCCGGACAGAAAATAGAACCTGCAAAATTGAGTTACACAAAACAAAGAAAACAAAAGAAAAATGTTGGGTTGCCTCCCAAAAGCGCTTTGTTTACCGTCACGTAGCTTGACTAAGTGACGTTCTAAAGGTTGGTGAGATTAAGTGTTTCAATTTTGTCGGGCGCTGGGTCGCCGAAATGATATAATTTTAAACGGTGCCCGTTAACTTTCAAAGGGCCTTGATCCGGGTGTTCTATTAGCACGGTCCCATATGGTCAAACCTCTTTTACAACAAAAGGACCGGACCATCGGGATTTTAATTTGCCCGGAAAAAGTTTTAATCTAGAATTATACAGAAGGGCTAAGTCTCCCGGTGAAAAAGATTTTGGGAATTTTATTTTTTTATCATGATAGAACTTAGTGCGCTCCTTGTAAAATTTATTATTTTCGTAGGCGTTTGCGCGCCATTCGTCTAATTCATTAATTTGAAACTTTCGTTGATCGGAGACTAAGTTTAAATCTAGATTTAAAACTTTAAGCGCCCAGATTGGTCGGTGCTCTAATTCCACAAGTAAATGACACGCTTTTCCATAGACTAATCGATACGGTGTATATCCGATGGCGGTTTTGTACGCTGTCCGATAAGCCCATAGTGCGTCATCTAATGTTAACGACCAATCCTTCCTATTAACGGACACAATTTTTTCTAAAATTCATTTTAATTCACGATTTACTACCTCTACTTGTCCATTCGCTTGTGGGTGGTAGGCAGTAGAAATTTTGTGTGTAACTCCATACTTTGCTAAAATTTTAGCAAGCTTGTTGTTACAAAAGTGTGTGCCCCTATCACTAATTAGTGCTCGGGGTGTGCCAAATCGTGAAAATATTTTTTTTTTAAATGTACGACGACTCTTGCGTCGTTGGTGGGAAAAGTTTGTGCTTCCACCCACCTTGACACGTAATCGACCGCAACAAGGATATATTTATTATTGAAGGAAGATGGTAAAGGACCTACGAAATCTATTTCCCATAAATCAAAAATTTCGCATTCTAAAAATATATTTTGGGGCATTTCGTCCCGGTCCCGGTTTGAAATATTACCTGACCGTTGACAGCTATCGCATTTACGCACAATGGTGTGAGCATTTTTGAATAAGGTGGGCCAGTAGAAGCCTACCTCTAGCACCTTCATTGCGGCCCGGTTTGCTTGATAGTGACCAACGGTTGGTGCCGCAAAATTTGGACGTCTTCTTCGCCCGAAATACACCTTCTTACCACTTGGTCCGCGCAGACACGAAATAAAAAGGGGTCCTCCCAAAAATAATTTTTCAAGTCCGAAAAGAATTTCTTCTTTTGCTGACTTGAAAAATTTTTTGGTAGGACCCGGGCCACTAAATAGTTGGCCAAATACGCGTACCAAGGGGTGGAAGAAGTCGTTAACTTTTCGATGGCGAGGAGGCGCTCTTCAGGGAATTTATCATCTATCTTGGCCTCCACTAGTGCTCCTGCTGCCGGGTTCTCCAATCTTGAGAGGTGGTCGGCCGCCAAGTTCTCCGCTCCTTTCTTGTCTCGGATCTCCAAATCGAATTTTTGAAAGAGTAGGATCCATCTCAATAGTCGGGGCTTGGTGTCCCCTTTATCTAGCAAGTACCGGAGTGCGGAGTGATCTGTAAAAACAATAACTTTTGATAGCGTTATGTACGAACGAAATTTATAAAAGCGGAAAACAATCGCTAGAAGTTCTTTTTCCGTCGTTGTATAATTAGCTTGGGCGGATGTAAGCGTTTTGCTTGCGTAATAAATTGAGTGAAAGTATTTATTCACCCTTTGGACCAAGACCGCTCCTACGGCAAAATCGTTTACATCGCACATGATTTTGAACGGAAGAGACCAATCTAGCGAAATTAAAACAGGCGATTTTATAAGTTCGTTTTTATTTTTTATAAACGCCTTAGAACATTCTTCATCAAAGATAAACGTGATTTCTTTTTCTAAAAGATGCGTTAACGGTTTTGTAATTTTCGAAAAATCTTTAATGAACCGTCTATAAAAACCCGCATGACCTAAAAAACTCCTAATAGATTTAATATTAGTAGGCGGAGGGAGTTTTTCTATAACATCGATCTTGGCCCTATCGACCTCGATCCCTTTACGAGAAACCTTATATCCGAGGACTAATCCCTCACGGATCATAAAGTGGCACTTCTGCCAGTTGAGTGCCAGATTCGTTTCTTCGCAGTGTTGAAGAACACGATTAAGATTTTTTAGACAATTTTTAAAGAAATCGCCATAGACTGAAAAATCATCCATGAAAATTTCCATGACATCCTCAACTAATTCATTAAAAATTGTCAGCATACACCTTTGAAATGTAGCTGGCGCGTTACAAAGACCAAACGGCATCCTCCGATAGGCGAAGGTGCCGAAGGGGCAAGTGAAGGTGGTTTTTTCTTGGTCTTCGGGTGAGATTGGGATTTGAAAATATCCCGAAAGACCATCAAGAAAACAATAGTGCGAATGACCGGATAAGCGTTCTAAAATTTGGTCAATGAAGGGCAACGTAAAATGATCTTTGCGGGTAACATCATTTAATTTCCTATAATCGATGCATACCCGCCAACCCGTAACAGTACGGGTTGGAATCAACTCGTTATTTTCATTTTCAACTACTAGAATTCTGCCCTTCTTAGGCACGACTTGCACCGGGCTAACCCAAGTGCTATCAGAAATTGGGTAAATAATCCCTGCGTCCAATAATTTTATAATTTCGGCCTTAACGACGTCCTTCATATTGGGGTTAAGGCGTCGTTGAGGCCGAATAGTGTCGCGAGAATTATTTTCTAGATTTATTTTATGCGTGCAGAATGAGGGATTTATATCCTTTATATCAGAAATTGGCCACGCAATTGCGTGACGGTGGTTATTTAAAATTTTAATTAATTCGGAAATTTCCGAATCATTAAGCGTAGAAGAAAAAATCACGGGTAATTTTGAATTTTCTTCTAAAAAAACATATTTTAGATGATCTGGCAGTTGTTTTAATTCTAGACTCGGTGGCTCTTCATAAGATGTTTTGATTTTAAAAATATTTAAATTTGTTTGTTCAAAATTTGCCTGCCGGGTCGTTTCTTCAGGACATAATAAAGTTTGTAACTCTGGATTTTCATAAAGGGATGAATTTATTTCCACAACAGTTGATAATTCTTCTTCAAAATTTGATTCTAAAATAAAACAAGAATCGTCGTTAGTAATCACATTTCTCATTGATTGATTAACATTGAAAATAACTTCTTCCTCTCCAACTCGCAGGAGAAGTTTTCCTTTACTGACATCTATTATAGCTCAAGCGGTGGCTAGGAAAGGTCGGCCAAGTATTAGGGGTACTTCGACGTCTTCTTCAATATCGAGGATGACAAAGTCTACCGGGAAGATAAACTTATCAACCTTCACTAGCACATCTTCAATGACCCCTATTGGGTATTTAACTGAATGATCCGCTAGTTGGATGCTTATGTTAGTTGGGCTTGGGTTGCCCAAACCAATCTTTTTAAATAACGCAAAAGGCATTAAATTTATGCCAGCGCCTAGATCGGCCAAGGCGTGCTTGATTGATAAATTACCAAACATACACGGGATGGAGAACCGTCCCGGGTCATTTAGTTTTTGTGGTAATTTATTTAATAAAGCCGCCGAACACTCTGCGTTTAAAGAAATACGCGAAAAATTTTCAAGTTTTGTTTTGTTCGAAAGTAACTCCTTTAGATATTTAGCGTACTTTGACATTTGAGCAATTGTTTCGCAGAATGGCACATTTATTTGGATTTATTTTAAAATTTCAATAATTTTTTTATATTGCTCCTCATTGCGCTCATCTTTAAATTTTGAAGGATAAGGAATAAAAGGATTTTTAATAATGTGTGGCGCTAAAGTAGCAGACGGTAAAGCAGGTAAAGAAAGAACTTGTGGGGGAGAAGGCGAAACGTTTACCTCGGGCTCGACCAAATTTGAAGAAGTACCTCCTTTCCGCTACGGAGGGTGATTGCGTTGGCGCTCTCCCGTGGATTGGGCTCAGTATTCCCCGGAAGTGCTCCTTGCTGGCGTTCGGAGAACATTTTTGCGAGCTATCCAATTTGATTTTCTAAATTTTTGATCGATCCGGTGCGATTCCGGATATTGAACTCATTGGAGGCAATGTACTTAGTGAAGACCTCTTCAAGCAGAGAGGGCTTTTGTGGTGGTGGAGGAGCGAATCCAGGAGGATTCACTTGTGGTGGTCGTTGAGCGTTATTGCGGTTGCTCCATGAAAAGTTTGGGTGATTCCTTAAACCCGTATTATAACTATTGTTAAATGGAAAATTATTATTCAGGTTATAAGGAGGGCGATAAGAGTTCCCCATATAATCAACTTGCTCATGAATGAAATTATTATTCAAATTATTAAAATTATTATTATTATTAGCCCAATTTGTGGCGGAGGAAGCAGACATCTTCGCCACTTGCTTAGTTAATCTTTCTACCTGTAACGCTAAATTAGAGGCTTCCTCGACTTCATAAAGTTCGACCGGCTTGTTAGGGCGCGTCCGTGGCGCATTCCACTGATATGCGTTCATGGCCATCTCTTTAAAAAGCTCTTGAGCGGCCTCGGGGGTTTTGTTATTAAGAGTTCCCCCTGCTGCCGCATCAATCATTTGCCTTGTTTGGAGATTCAAACCATTGCAGAAAGTTTGAATTTGTTGCCACAAAGGAAGGGCATGATGAGGACATCTCCGCAATAATTTCTTGAAGCGCTCCCATGTGTCGTAGAGAGACTCCGGGTCTATTTGCGTAAAAGAGAGAATGTCCGTACGTACTTTAGCGGACTTTGCCGGAGGAAAATATTTCGTTAAAAATTTCTCCGTCATTTCAGCCCATGTAGTGATGGAACCTCTAGGAAGAGATCCCAACCATTGCTTGGCCTTAGTCCGCAAAGAGAAAGGAAATAAACGCAAATGAATGACATCATCGGTGACGCCATTTATTTTGAACGTATCGCAAATTTCCAAAAAATTTAATAAATGCAAATTAGGATCTTCATCTGGTAAGCCATCAAATATGACGGTTTGCTGTACCATTTGAATGATGCTCGTTTTAATTTCAAAATTATTATTCGCCACCGCTGGGCGAATAATGCTAGATTGTGTTCCCTCCCAATTTGGCCTCGCATAATAGGACATAGTCCGTAGCGGGGCCTCATTATGGTCGAGATTATTCATTAAGCCTTCGTTAGTCTCTCCGATTGACTCTTCCTGAATTATTGGTAGATCACTAAATCGGAGACGACGCCGCAAAGTGCGCTCAATTTCTGGATCAAAATAAAATTCAAGATTGACTAAAGAGTTTCCTCGGGTCATAAACAAAAAGAAAAGAGGAAAAGATGTGGATAAATAAAATAAAATTTCAGATAAATAATTTTTTTTTTTAATTTTTTTTTAATTTAGGTGAATTAAAATTAGTCCTGGACTTCCCAAGGTCAACCCGGTGAAGGGCTCGCAAGGTACTAGAGGCTGTGATGGGAATTCAAGCACAAAGCGTCCTTTCCAGGAATTTAGTTGCACCTTGAAGAAATGAAAAAAAAAAATAAAAAAATAAAGAAGAAAGGAAATAACAATAAAATCAATAGATATTCTCTTTCGAAATATCAACTCAGATCCCCGGCAACGGCGCCAAAAACTTGGTGAGCAAAACAATGCCTGCAAATGACAACGGCAAGTGTACCGTGTCAGATGTAGTATAGGATTTATAAAAACAAAGGTCGTATAAAAATCTGGGCGTGTTGATTACTCTTACTCAAGACGATCTCTATTGTTCTATCAAATAGAACTTTGATTTGATTGCAATAAGAAAAGTAACTTGACTAGAAGATTATAACTAATGAAAAGAGAGGTGGACAAGATAGAAGAAAAAGCAACAAATTTTATTAAATCACGAAAAGGGATTACAACTATTGAAAGAGAAATTACAAGTGCAAGAAAAAGTAAGCTAAAATACTTAAAAACACATAAATGAGCAAGAAAATGTTGGCATGGACTCCAATAAAAGGTGTCCTGATAATCTGGGGAAGCTGCCTTTTTATAGCTAAAAATTCTGGGTTGCACGCCCTCAGTCACGCCCGTGACCAAGGGCGTGTAAGGCGGGCGATCTTCTAGGTGCAGAAAGGATGTCGGCAGTCATTAATGCAGGCGATTCGGGCGCGTCACGCCCTAGGTCACGCCCGTGACCTGGGGCGTGTAATCTTAAAATCTGGCTTTTGGCAGGAAACTTCGGCGGGAAAGAGCTATGTTGAACATTCGTCGGTCTCAGCCATTTCGTCGATCCCAACGTATTCGTCGAACGCAGCAAATTTGTCGAACGCAGCAGCCAGGCGCAGTTCGTCGATCCCAGTGGTCACAACCGTGACATTGGGTCACTCCCTTGGTCACGCCCGTGACCTGGGGCGTGTAAGGCTTGATCTCAGCGAGTTGATTCGTCTCAACGGGTCGTGGCCGTGACATGGGTCACGCCCGTGACCTGGGGCGTGTACTTGGCAAATTCTTCACGGAACGCCCCCGTGGTGGCGGAAACAAGTCTAGAACACCGCGCAGGTTACATGCCCATGGTCACGCCCGTGACCTTGGGCGTGTATTTGAAGTTTTGGTCCAATGTGTCCAAAAAAACCTGAAATACACAAAAAACTCAAGTTAGTTTATACAATTGAAAAGATAATAAACTAAATAAGAAAAGCATAAAAACTATATAATTTCATATTAAAAATATATTAAACTTATACTAAAAGATGAGTACAAAAAGTACTCATCAGTGGTCGTCGCGCGGCGCTCTAGTGATCTCTACTTTGATGTTGCTCTCTTTATGGCCCTTTCGGCCCGTTCGATCACCCCTTTCCCATTTGCAAGGGTGCTCCTAGTTGGTGGCTGGTCTGCTGCAGGTCACATGCCCTGGCAACCCCTTGGTTTCCTCTGACAACCCCAACTCCAGTAGGCGTGGCGAATTTCATGGCGAGATGAGGAATTGAAGGAATTGCCCTGAATGCAATCTAGAGGGGGCGCCCGAAGATTGCGTTGTACGTGTTGGATCTTGAGGCGCCCTTAGAGGGGGGTGTATAAGGGTTCTAGAACACTTTAGGATTTGAAGTAAAACTTTTACGATTTTCTAATAAGTAAATTGAAACAAAGGTAAAGAGCTAGAAATAAGAATTGAAATCAATTTTAATTTACATGAAAAGACATGATTACTATTTATAAATTTGATTACAAAATTTGACTTCTTTGATACTAGAAATCAGGGCGAATATGAAGTACTCTTTTCATTTTCTATACTGACTCTTCTCACTAAGAACCAGTTGACTTTAGCCGATCTTTCCCCAGATACGGCCTCAAGCCGCTCTAGCCTTTTTATCCCCAGAAAGTCCTCGAGCACCCCTAGATCTACTCCCTAGACCTAGTCGCCAACACAAGGCAAATTCCTCTCTAAGTCCTACCCAGACCTAGTCGCCAACATGAGGGAAATTCACTACCCGATTACAAAGATAAAGGTAAATACAAAAGAGAAATATAAAAACTCCCCATGAGGTAATCTGAAGGAGACGACGAAGAATCGTTGAAGATCATTGAAGTTGAAGCGTGCGTTCTTCGTGTTATGTTAGCATTGATCCAAGCCTCCTTTGATTCCTTCTTTTGAAATTGAATAGGAGATCCTTTTGTGGTCTGGAAATACGTCCCTCACAAATAATTCAGAGTGCTGGAATAGGGCTCCTTGGAATCAATTGTTGAAGAGAACGAATACCACCTACTTATAAGTCTGGAAGCTAATGTCGGCATTAAGGCTAACGCTAGGCGTTGACTCATTATAGAAATAATTTGATGGCATGGATCTTCAAAATAGGAAGGAGATACTGCATCTTTGGAAACATTCATTTTAGGCAATCTTAATGCTGGCGTTGAGGCTAACGTCTGGCATTAAGTCAAATCATTCCAAAAAATGCTCCTGCAATCACGGCAACTTCCCTCCTTGCCATATTCGTCAAATGTCAACGCCCGCGTTAAGTCCTAACGCCTGACATTTGACCACTTTCATCATTTTAGCTTGTGGGCAAGTCCAGACCAACAATGTAGTATCCTAGTGTCAATATTGATAAAACTTGCATGCTAAAAATACAATGGCAAACAAGATCAAATACAAGTAGGATTTATTATTCTCAAATCAAAGGGATGCGGATAATTGTGTTCCAATAATCTCCCCATTTTGATAATATAAAATCCAACAGTGATAAATCAGAATCATAAATAAGAGATGCGTTTTTAGAAAGATATATGACACTAAACAACATATAGATAAGAATTATAATTATAGTTTGTTAAATAATTGTGCTCCCCCTACTTAAGTGCTCCCCCTTAGTATATTTTCTCATAAACTAGATTCATGCTCCCCCTTAAGCTAGTGAATCCAACTCCATTAATTATTAAGATTTATCATTTTATTCTCCCCCTTTTGTTATTAGCAAAAGTGGGTGGAGTGAAAACCAAACTATAATAAAGAAGACAAAAGATGGGAAACACTAAGAGAGTATAAGAGTTTTGTTTTAAGTATAAAGTAGGTCATGATCGAGCTAAAGAGAGAGTAGCACAACAGAAAAAGAATATGATAAGCGTGAGTAATGATATCACATGTACTTAAACCAGTCATTCTTACACTTGTAAGAAAATAATGAACAAAAGATTTTGAAAGATACAAGTGAAGAAGAGACAAAAAAATAAGCATGATAACGCATGATAAATGTACATGATCAAATACTCTGGAAAAGCAAAAAACAAAGTTACTAGTATTGATAAATTTGTAAAAAATATTTTTTGTTTTGGTTTGATAATATGTCTAAACTCTTCACATTTGAGCATTAACTTTGAAAATTTTCATAACTAATAGGCAAGCAAGATTTGACATATTCAAAAAGATAAGAGCTACAATGTAACTAATTCGTATTTCAAGTAAAGAAAATATTGTAGAAATCATGCATTGCAATCTAGTGCTTTTACTTAAGTTCTTAGATAATCATGTAAATATGCAATAGGATCCAATTCTCATAAGTAGAAGCTTTATGAAAAATAATGATGTGTGCATAAAAGTGTTTTGATAAGAGTATACAAGTGAAATAATCAAAACACGTGACATATGTAATGAAATAGTAAAACAATATTAAGAATGTAATCTTATAATTACTTTCACACATCAATTCTAGAAGAAAATTTCAAAGCACATAAAAAGATTATAACTACCAAGGTGCTTTTCCCACACAATGCTCATTAAGACATATCAGGGAGCGAAGTATTGTTTGGGGGATCACATAAGCATTTTTATAAATTTCTATTTTAAGTGATCCGGTGTAAAATATAAGTGATACAGGAAATGTGTTTGCACAAGACACTTTACAATTCTTTCCAAGGTGCTTAACCTCACAATGCTCATTAAGGCTTATTAGGAGGGTGAGTAGTGCTTGGTGGAGTGATCTTTGTCATTTTATTTAATATTTTTTTTAATTTTGGGACAAAGGACTCCGAATTCACTTATTTTTGCAAACACAAACAATATTGAAATAACACTTCTATATGTGCAAGAAATATTTTATTTGAAAGATGGTGTAGGTAATATAGACACACTACTTCATAAGTTAAAGCTATTACACTACACAATCATGCAAGACTAAGATTATGAGCACATGTAGATTACCAAAATAGTGAGTGAATGAATCATTGATTAACATAAAACATTACTCATACTTAGAGGCATGCTAGGCAATCTTACATAATTTTCTATAGACCATTTCATTGCACATAATAAGATTAAGGTCAATGCATGACAAGATAAAACAATGTTTAGGAAACTTGAAATGAAAATTAAACATTGAAGGAAAAATCTTTAAGTGTATGCCATATTAATTTTGACAATTTGTAATGAAAATACTAAGTTGTTTTGCTCATGTGAAGCTTTTATAATCAAAATATATTTTTGTAAACACTGAAAACAAACAAATGACAAAAACATATTTTTCAACATTTATGGATTATTTAACATTTTTTGTATTTTTGAAATAAGACAAATAAGAACCCATTTTGTACAACCCCGATATTCGCCAGGCAGGGAAATCGAGCGAGACGGGAGTGACGAGATCTGGGCCTCGCCGAGATCGAGCCCCAGCCAATGAGACCTCGGCAGACCACCAAAAGGGGCCGACGCGGTCCTCGCGAGAACCTCGTCAGCGGACCCTCGTCCTCGCGAGAGCTCCTTCAGCAGGGTTCTCGCAAAACGACCCTCCGAAGGAGATGCCGCGGGCAGTATTCGCGAGAGCCCCTTCCGCGGGCAGGATCTGCGAGAAGGCCGGCGAGAACTCCAACAGTGGGGCTCTCGCAACCCCTTACCCATATGTCATTAGGATCAACTTACCATTTTACCCTCGGTGGTCTGCTCTTAGCCTCTCCAAACAGCGGAACTTGGCTGTTAGCAGACCCACCCGGGGTGCAGATAGTCAAATCTGAAGGCGGAATCCTGTTATCTGCAGACCACAAAACCAAAACCTATAAATAGACCTTAATGGGCACCTTGGAGAGTGGCGGTTCATTATCTTTGAGCTCTTCTCTCCCTGGGTCGCTTTGGTTTGGGCTCTCTAGCTCTCCAAGGTGCCCGAGTCTTAGCTTTGGCTTGGGAGGGGAAGCGCTCAACGATCTTCCGGGTTAGTGGAGGGACCTCCTCGCTGAGACTAGGGTCTTTGTTCTTTGCTCAAATCGTCGGCCTTACCTCTCCCGAGGGACCGGTAAGGGCTAGCTGCCCCTCATTTCGGTGAGGGCCCCGAGCTCCACACGAGACCGAGAAATCGGTTTCAACACATTCAAATCTGACAAAACAAACAGAGAAAATGCATGAGATAAATACCAGAAATATTTTAGAAAAAATAGAATGAAAATTTGGCCAAATAAGCTAATGCCTGACGTTAACTTTTTAACGCCCAAACAGAACGCTGCTTTCTTAGGTTTTTGAAAAAAAATCTTTGTATTAGAGTGGATATATATAGGCCTTTTTAGTGTAGAAATTTCAGACATTTTAGAGGTGATTAGAAGGCTCAAAATCGTTGAATACTTTTTCATAAACAAGTTGAAATTATTTTGAAGAAAGTTAATTCAAATAATGTAGTTAGGAGTGCATGAATACTGTACTAAGTGATATAGAGATCAGATATTATTCGGCATTAGGATATTGAAGATTTTGCATAAAAGGATAACGCTAGGCATTAACTTCTAACGTTGGCATTGAAGTCAAACGCTAGTGTTATCTCTTAACGCTGAGACAGTAGATGATTTCATGCATTTTTGAAAAAACTTTTCTTTGATTTTGAGTTATTATATAGGAGCCTTCTTAGTGTAGAAATTTAAGGCCTTTTTTGAGATCATTAGAAGGCTCTTTAAGCATGTTTTAGTTTGTTTAAAAAATAGGTTTTTATATTTTATTGATTTTAAAATACTTGTTGTTGATGCAAAAATTGCACCTCCACGACTTGCACGTAAGAATTAGAAAAGAGTGACTTTGGACTGCCAGTTACTAGGTTACTGAGAGTGTCAAATACGATGTCGGTGAGCGACGAGAAGAGATCGTCGTTTTGTTGATTCCTAGCTGCGAGAAGATCTTAAAAAGAAGAGACTAAAGATTGGAGGTTAGAGGAGGCTCAAAACAGACCGGACCAGGGAGGAAAAGGGCGAGCTGAGAATTATGACCACTTGGCTCCACAATTAGCTCAAAACTTCCTCCTATTCCCACTTCCAAAACGTCCTTTTCTGGGGACCCTTACCCCTCTATTTATAGACGCGGAGGCTGCCCAAATGGGTAGCTTCTAGAACTACGGGCTGCCCGGGATTTCAGGAGAATTTATGCTGGGATAAAAGGTTACCTATCATGCTTTTGCCAGGATAGAAAAGGAAAACCAGATAGCGCAAACTCGGAGACGGCTGGCAACCCGAACTGATGAGATTACTAAGCAGTCTTGCCAATGAAACCACACGGTCCGCTAGATAAAATCGGTCTAATGGATGAGGTCGCGCGAAATCTTTTGTATAATGGGTATAGCGATCTTCCGGGCGAACATAATCCCCACACATTTCCAAGTTCTGAGGTGCTTCAGAAATGTTAACTTCGGACCGTGGAGATCGCGAAGACTTCGAATATTTTAATCTTTCTTTTCAAGCTATAAATAGCCCTGGGGGCCCTTTCATTTGTATTTGTATTGGATTTCTGAGATAGTACATCTATCAAGCGGTCTGAATACTGAGCTCACTTTAACTTGTTTGATCATGGGTTTGTTAAAGAGTGTGGTAGCTGAGAAGGGGATTATCCCTCCTGGTACTTCAAGGAAACTGCTGCCTCAAAAAGAGAAAATGATTAAATCGCCTTTGAAGAACGTACCTGGAAGCATGCTGGCACAGGCTCTCCCTCTGTCGACTTCGAGTTTTATGAACCTCATAGATTCATCTTTGGAGGCCAAAGAGGCCGACCGACCTGAAGTTTTGACTCATTCTCTTCAGAAGGAGCCAGAGACTTTGGGTCAGACCGCTGGGATGTCTATCAAGAAGATCTCAGCCGGTCTCAAAGAAAAGGTATCTTTAGCTATCAAGATGAGACAGCAAATCTTTGATCAAGAGGCTGAGATGAAAAGGGATAAAAAGAAACTTCCTGTTAAGACCCTTGCGGCCAAGCTTGCCGGCATTCAATTTCCTGTTGGACCTCTTGACATCGCTCCTCTAGAGGTAGCTGCGATCTCAAGGCTTTTTCTTGACGCTTTTTGCTAACCTTTCTTTTTTCTTCTTTGATAGTCCCTTGATCCCTTTGAGAACGAGCGGTCTCAATCTCTACTCGATCCGGGAAGCTACACGCCATCTGCTCCTGTTATTATCAAGAGTGAAGGCCAGCTGGATTGAGCTGGCTTGGAGAGGCGGAGGATGGAGCAGATAAATAAACAATCTAGGGCTTCTCTAGACGCTGAGATCCGGAGGCAAAGGGAAGAAATGGAACGGAAAAGAAAAGAGGATGAAGAAAAGAAGAAGGAGGAAGAGGAAAAGGAAAAGGAAGAAGAGGAAAAGAAAAAGGAAGAAGAGGAGAACTTAGAGGGCGACACTGAGGAGATGCTCGGTGCTTCTGACGAGGAAATCGAAGATCTTGAAGGAAAGACTGTGACAACTGAGGGTGAGACCGCGCAGACTCATAATCAGGTCACAGGATTAGAGGACGCAGATGGAGAGGAAAAAGAGAAAGAAGAAGAGAAAAAAGAAGAGGAGAAAGAGGTGAAGAAGAAGAGGAAGAGTAAAAAAAGAAGGAGAGAGGAAAAGAAACCCAAGGGAGGAGGATCTGAGGAAAGGAAAAGGAAGAAAAGAAAGGATGATCCCGAGAAGGTCACCATGGTCACAACAGAGGCTGAAACGGTCTTGGGTACTGACCAGGGGGAGATGAAGGAGAAGAAGAAGAAAAGCGCGGAGAAAGAGAAGGAAAAGACAGGAAAAATGAGGAAGAGAAAGACGGGCAGCTGAACACGGAAGCTCAGCTGTACAAGGGGAAGGAGATTCTACCTGATGAAATACCCCTGACCTCTGAGGAAGATGTCAATTTGGTGAGGCAGGCGGCAGACCGCGCGGTTGCCATTTCTGCAATCCGGGCTGGTAAGCTTCATTTGACTGCTCCGCTTGATATTTCTCTGCCTATCTATATTAGGCCACAATCTCCAGTTCGGCGACGCGAAGTCATTCTTATTGAGACCGATGACATTCTCCTTAGCTTTAAAGAGCTGAAACGATGAAGAACAGAAGGAAATCAGTCACAAAAAATAGTTAGAAGAGATAGACCTCGAGCGTCGAAGGCTTCCGAATCGTCTGATTTAAGATTTTTCTCCTGCGGTTTCTGAGGCCGTTCGGGATCACATTTCTGTCCACCCTATTTCTGTTTCTCCAAGTATGGATATTATGTTTGTTGATATTATTTTCTATTCGTTGTTGATTGAACTTCTTTCCTGACCATAGGAGAAGATGAGGAGGCACAAAGGTTGCTGGAAGAAACTGGGTCGGCCATCCCTCAGACCGATCTACCTCCACCTCCAGTGTTCGCATACCCTTTTATGCAGGTGGTTCATGCTTTCCAGATCCGAGAGAGAGAACTTTAGAGGAGGTTGTTAGAGAAAGATGAGGCGCTGCTAGCTGCTAAATCCAAGGAGGAGGATGCTGTTAAAGCACTCCGCGTGGCCTCAGCTCAAAGTGAGAAAAAATTGAACGATCAGCGGAACTTGCTCGAACTGCGAGAAAGAGTTGGTAGGAAGAAGCTGCAAGAGGAGATGGTCGATCTCCAAAGAAGACTTTGTGAGTCTAAGGAGGAGATGATTTTCTTCAGAGGAAAGGCCGATGCCTTGCATACCACATTTTCTCAATTGAGGACAGGATTTTCTGCTCCTTTTCTTGCAGGGTCATCAAACGCTGCTCCTGATGATCGCACAGACCAGGAGGAAATTATTAGCTGGGAGGAGCTGAAGCGAGATGCCGGTGATCTCCAACGATATGTTGTTGACGCTAATACGGGCATTTGTATGACGCTTACTGCGGTAAACAAACTTCAGTATAGGGTGGCTTTTTTAGGGAAGAAAAAAGATCCTCTGAAATAGTTTAAGATTTATATACCTTTGTGGTTTTGTAAGGACAAACTAAGGAATTTGTTTGATGATTTTAGGATTTATTGCTATGATATACATACTGTTCTATCCCATGATTTTACCTGTTTTTTTATGTCCTGGAAAGTTTGTTATGAGATTGCTCGACCTAATTTCTTTTCATTATGTTTATTATCTGTTGCGATCTCTGTTTTGAGATTGCTTTTTTGCATAATTTAAGATCCCTGATGTTGGGTGTTCTAAAAACCTTTTTACTCATTAACTCGCGTGATCTGTATTGGCGATATCCAGTTCAAGATTTTGTAATGATTGTACCTTGATTGCCTCTGAAACTATAAATATCTGGTTGGTGGGCTTAGTAAATACGCTCTTCTGGAATTCTTCACTCAAGCGGTTTGAAATCCTTGAAGAATGATGTCCGCGCGAGCAGGTGCCTTCAAGGTTTTTCTTGAGTCTGAGCAGCGGCCTTGTCGACTTTCTCAAGCTGAATTTCTTGATTTTCTGAGGGATTACCCGATAAGCTCGCAAATAACGATCTGCTTGCCCGTCACTGGTGAGCGCCTAAACCATTGTGGGGAGAATGAGATCGCGATACCTATTGATCATTTTCATCATGGCTTCCGCTTCCCTTTGTCGTGGGAGTTGAGGAAGATTTTCTGATTTTTCGGTCTCGTGCCCGGACATTACAACTGTTATTTGAGATCTGTCAGAGTAAGATTCACTATGGATCTATTCAGATCTCTTTTTACCCTGAAAGTTTTGAAGGAAGGTCCAAGAAGAGAGGATTTCAAAGGCCTGCAATATTTCACCTGTAGCGATCTGAAGATAATTAATCTCCCCAACAAGGTCCCAAATTGGGCGGAGAGATTTCTGGTCTTCCAGGGGAGGTTAGGCGATCTTCGGACTTATCCCAAGCTCCGGGATGAATCGATCTTCCAAAAACCAAAAGCCCTCTCTAGAGTTGAAAAACAGATAAAAGAGATGCTTAAGGATCATAAGGTCGATCTGGAGCATTATAATGGTCTTTGGGCTCAGGTTTCCACCATCAAACGAAAAGACAGTGAGTTCTCGCGATCTTTATGTCCTGACCGCTTATTATAAAAATATTTTAACTTAAGAAAAACTTTTTCCTACTGCGATCTTACAAGTCCCCCTCACCTTTCCTTATGTTTCGAAGGGCGAGCTTACCCAGAGGGAGAAGAGGCTGAAGAGAGATCAAGATCGATATCACTTCCAGACCGCTGGCCCTTCGGGCTATTCTGATAAATCCTTTGACTTATATGGATATAGGCGCTCCATGACTGACACCATGGGGAGACCGCTCATGAAGTGTGATGTTAAAGGGAAACGTATGGGAGTTTCTACGTGTCTTCCAAATTGGGGCGACGAGCTTTCCCTCCATGCTGGCGCGGTCTCGCCGCTTTGTATGGCGAACAAAACTTCAAGGTAGTTTATAGCTGGGAAGACAGCCTTATCCCAGATATGTGTTCGCAGACTGGCCTTAGGCATCAGGTCTTCTGCCTTCACATGGGAAGGTTACTGTGGAGGCATATGCAGGAGAACAAGGCTATTAAGGCCGAGAAAGAGGTATTTAGATCACGTGATCTGATAACGGCGATCTCTTCCTTATTGTTTCGTTTAGTTCGAGCGATCTAACCTGTAATTTCCTTTGCAGAAAATGAAGAATGAAATGTTTGATGAAAGTAACCCAGCTTACTGAAAGGTGATGCTGAAAGAAATAAGTGAAGCAGTTGAAATGACCATTTCTAGATTGTGAGACAAGGGTGCTCAGATTCCAGAGGATGCCAGCTTCTCATCCTTATTTCCTGAGGTCGCTGCTCTCCAGGAAGAAGAGGAAGAGGGGGTGGAAGAAGAAGAAAATTTTGATGAAGAGAGAGAGGAAGAGGAGAAAGAAGGAGAAGAAGGCGAGGATGAGCCTGGAGCTGAGCATGAAGGGGGGATGAGAGGTGTGTAACGCACCTGATTTTCATTAATTATTTTGCATAGCCGCTGTGACGTAATTTTTGCGTAAGGGCGTTACGTCAGCTCGTCAGGTTTAGTTTTGTGCCTAAGCTCAGTTAAAGTACATAATTTAGATCGAGCGTGCGAGACTTCGCATTGTTTCGAGTTAGAGAGGAGACTTTGAGTAGTTATCGAGATTTTAGCTTCGGGAGGCTTTATCCCGAATTTGACTCGTCGAAAATGAATTCCGACTTCGCCGTTGGTTTCGTAGCGCTGTTTTTCTGTTAGGGTGCGAGTTTCGTAGAAATCTGAGGTGATATAGTCACCCTCGCAGTTTAAGTGAAAGGGGGAATTATTTAATTAATTAAATATTGAAATAATGGTTTATATAAATACCTAAAATCCCTAACCCTATTCATCTTCTTCCTTCGTCGATCCAAACCAGCCGCCGAGCGAGAGAGCAAGAGCGAAGTGTCGTGGAGCTTTCAACCGGCGATTCGAAGGCTGTAGTAATCGGAATCGTGTTTGGAGAGTGGATTTGGAAAGATCTCGGCGAGATCTTCGTTCTAGTGGTAAGCTTTTCCCGTTTCGTGGAATTTTTGGAGTTAAGGTAGTGACATAACTCCTCCTTTTCGATCCAAAAAGTTTCAGGTTGTTGTGCTTGAGTTAGTTCATAGCCGATGCATAGCTTTGGATCGGAGAACTTCGAGCTTGCAAGGTTTAAGGCAAGTGGCTATTTTCCTCCTTCCTTCTTGTTTGTTGAAGCACTCTTCTTTTCCTTGGTTATGAGTTATGGCTGTGTTTTTAGCTTGTACCTTGAGCGCATGTATGATAGTCAGTATATCTGGAGTTTTCCCTAGACAACCTACGGTTGCCCTGATTTCTTTTGCCTGCAGCCTTGCTTACTTTTTGCGTGCAGCCTTGGATTTCTCGGGAAATCATTTGCCCTGGATTCTTATTTTTTTCCTTCCTTCTTTTATTGCTTCCTGAAGTTCGTCGAACGGCGCGTTCGACAAACGGCCTTGCGCTCGTCGAACGGCGCGTTCGACGAATGACCTTGCGCTCATCGAACGGCGCATTAGACGAATGGCCTAGCATTTGACGAACGGCCTTGCGTTCGACGAACGGACTTGCGTTCGTCGAATGGCGCATTCGACGAACGGCCTGGCTTTGATTCTTGCCCTTTCTTTTTTTCGAGAAATTTGATCCCTGCCCTTCATTTCTCGAGAAACTTTACCCCAGCCTTGATTTCTCGAGAACAGCTTTACCCCTACCTTGATTTCTCGAGAACAACATTGTCCCTGCCTTTAATTTCTCGAGAAGCAGCTTGATCCCTGCATCTAATTTCTCGAGAAATCATAGTCCCTGTTTGGGATTTATCAAGAAGTGTTTGTCCTTGCCCTTGTTTTCCCTAGAACTTTATGACCTCACTCCTTGATTTCTCGAGAACTATGTTCTTATCCTTTAGATTCTCGAGAAATGCCCTCTACTTCTTAGTACTTGAGTTATGCCTTCGATTACTTCTCCTCCTTCTTTTAAATCTCGTACCCGTTGTTGTTAAATAACTTATGGGTTCTCTTATGAATAGTTTTGGGAAATGTTTACTTTGTTGTGACCCTATCTCTTAGGGTATCCTGGTGATTATTCTTTTCGGGCATCGGCCCGTGTTTTAATTGAAATCTAATTAATAAGAACCATTGTCTTTAGCCTTGCACGGTAGTCGTGTTTGGGGGACAGTGGGGATTTGTTGTAGCATTGCACGGTGGCCATTTTTAGAGGTGAACCGCAGGCTTGTCCTGTGGTCCCGTGGGCCGTGTTTGGGTGGTTGGGGATAGAGGAACCCCCACCCATTTTTGGCTTTGTGTGGGGGGGGGGGGGGGGGGGGGGGGGGTCATAGGATAAAGGACCGCCCCCGCTTAACTTGAGCTGATCAGTCTCTTAAATAAAATTAACAGGATAAAGGAACTTTACTTGTATCTCTATTTGGTATTTAGTGCACTTGGTGCATTGTTTAGTTCTATGCTTGGAGCTTCCTTTCCTGTAAGTGTTGGGCTTGGGTTGGTACCCCTTATGCCTTATTTACTTTACTTCTTGTTTTTCTACCACTTGTAAATCCCTTGTTGAGGCGTTCTTTGTTTTATTGAATGCCTCAGGTTCTGAGCCGTAACGGCTAGCAGTGTAGCCCGGAGTCTTCGGGAGTTCTAGTAGCTGTTTTACCCCGCTGCTGCGAGGTAGTTGTTGTTAGTTTCCTCCTTGTGTTCAGACATGCTGGTTTGGAGCCAATGGGTTAGTGTCAGGTTGTTAACGCCCGTTGTGCTTCTTTTGGTACTTTATAGCTTACTTGCCAGTTAAATGCCACTACTTTTAGATCTTGTGTATCTTGCTCTCTGGGAATGATTTATGTCTAGGTGCATTATAGTTATAAAATGGCCTTTCTTTCATCCTCATTGCATTCCTTTTAACAGAAATCCTTATCTTTAAAGTCGCCTAAAGATATTTTCTATACTTATACTACGCCTAGATATGTGCATATCATTTACTTTATGTCCTGTCATCACGTGCATTTAGGACCTTAAGTAAACTAAATCAAGTACTTTCCGCTGCAATTATATATATTTTCTCGGTGGACTAGTTGATTCACGAACTGAGAGACACAGTTCTTACCCCAAACCCCAATAAATGATTTCAAATGATGACCTATCATGTAAACATGTTTTGATTAATTAAGTAATAGGTTTTCGCCTGAGCGTCTGCAGTTGTCTCCTGCATGATGTGGCATCATGATGCGTATTTTCTCTTACTTTGATATTCCTAAATTCGGAGAAAATTCGGGTTGTGACAGTTGGTATCAGAGCTAGGTTGTTCGACAGGTTGGTCGAGCAACAAATTCTGATATAGTATAGTTGTTTTGGTTTCATTGCATACGCAAACCGATGTGTCATCAGTACGTCTTGGCCGAAGCGTGAACACTACACTCATAGCATGATAAGAAGTATACGGGGCATATTATATAGTATGGGATGCATAATATGTGTCTGTATATGGATCCACCATAGGTGGCAACATGTGACGGTTATGTAGTATGGGATGCATAACCATCATCACATGGATGCCCATTAACACGTTTTCTTTTTGTTACATGCGATATTATGTAGTATAGGATGCATAATATTTCATGTGTTCGCCGCTCATAACATGCATTAAGGCCTTTATTAGAATGCATAGCACAACATACATTACATAGCATTGCATAAGCACACATGCAAAGCTAAAGACTTATATGATGACACACGTACAGCCATGATTTCAAAACGAACACAAGAAAATTCATGCATTCATGACCCTTGCACATGAGTCAAGAGGGTGATGTAGTATCATCCCCAAATTTAGCATAACATCATGAAAATATCCCAGAGAAAGGTAGTGGAAATGGCAAGTATCTGTGCATGTATGTTCTGAACCAATCAGTGTAGTTCTAGTGTAAGTTTAAGTTCTAATTATAGGTTTATGCATATTAGCAGAGATGGAGCGTAGGCGAATCCCGACTAGGTCGCCTCCTCAGTCAGAGGGCGAGACGTCTGGAGCGCAGAGCAAAGCCTTGATCGATAGTCTGCGCCAGTGCAATGAGGCTCTGACTAGGCAGATGGTTGCGATGCAATCGCAAGTTGAGGCGTTGTTGTCTGCCGGTACTAGGCAACAACCCGTAGTGTAGGCCCCCGTAGTAGGACAGACATCACCTACTCCTCCTGCTCCCTTGGCATCCCCTGTAGCGATACCTCCGGAAATGAATTTCATTTCGCATTTTCAAAGGTTGGGTCCTCCATCGTATGACGGTCGAGCCGACTTCGTGGCCTTAGACAATTGGCTTATAGCCATTGAAGAGATGTTCTCATATGCAGGAATCACCGTGGATCATAAGGTGATGGTCGCCGCGTACCAGCTTAAGGGTCTCGCAAAGAGTTGGTGGTTTAGGGAGAAGGAAGACCTTTCCGAAGGATGTTCATGGGAAACCTTCATGGGAATGTTGTTAAGAAAGTTTCTGCCGTCGATAGAGCAAGACCGATTGATGAATGATTTCCTGCATCTGAAGCAGAGGCATCTCTCGGTGAGCAACTATGAAATAGAGTTTTGCAAGTTGAGCAGGTTTGCTCCGGCCCTGATAGCCTCGGAAGAAGGAAGAGTGAAGAGATTTCTGGGTGGTCTCCGCGGCGACATCCAGCAGCTGGCCAGCGTGTACAGGTCGGAGAAGTACGCCAAGGTAGTTGAGGCAGTACTAAAAGTGGAGACAATTGATAATTCCAAGAATCGAGGATCAATGATGAAGAAGGGAAAGAGAAAGGCTGGAGAAGAAGGAAATTCTGGTGCGACTGCCTCAGTCTTGAAGAAAGGAGGTGGTGAGGTCTGCAGTTTCTGTGGCCGCTCTGGCCATCCGTTTGAAAAGTGTTTCAAGAGGAAAGGAGTTCAAAAGCAGCAGCGAGTGCTGGAAATTCAGGGTGCTCCGAAGGGAGAGGTGCTTTGCCCGTTGTGCAAGCGGAAGGGGCATGATGTGTCCCAGTGTTGGACCAAAGATAAAGTCTGCTTCTAGTGCGGACAGAAGGGGCACATGAAGTTTCAATGCCCGCGAGTTCAACCCCCATTGCAGCCAGTTCCGCTTCGAGCCTTGTCGCCGCCGCAGCATCAGGATAAAGGAAGAGGAAAGTTGAACGTGTTAACCCAGGAGCAAGCGCAGTCTTCGACCCAAGTGATCGCAGGTTAGACCTTAAGCCAGCTGTTAAGTCTTGATTCCTTTTAGTTTCGTTGTATTAGACTCGTTTCGTTTTTCGCGCTTATAGGGAGATTTAAGGTAAAGAATCATTCGGCGCGTGTTCTGTTCGATTCGGGTGCTACCCATGCGTTCGTAGCAAGGGCTTTCGTCGAGCATCACTGTTTGACCCCTGAGCTGGGCAACGATTCGTTTCTCGTAAAGTTCCCTTCTGGTGATTTGGTATCCTCGAACCAATGCATCCGAAGTTGCCCCGTTCTCTTAGGAGATTTCTTGGTTGTTGCTGATCTCAAGGTGTTGGACCTAGAAGACTTTGACATGATTTTGGGTATGGACTGGTTGTCCAGCTATGACGCGGTCATCCGTTGCAAGGAAAAGTGTCTGGACTTCGTGATGGACAACGGTCATCCCATGAGCATTTTTGGGTTTCCGTACCAGTGTTCCCCGAAAATTTCTGCGGTATGTGCTCGGAAACTGTTAATTTCTGGTTGTTTGGCTTACCTTATTTCTGTAGTAGAAACTGTTAGTGGTTCGCCGGGTATTTAGGGTGTTCCGGTGGTGCGAGAGTTTCTTAATGTCTTTCCCGTCAGTCTTCCTGGCCTTCCGCCTGATAGAGATGTGGAGTTCGTTATTGATCTTGAGCCTGATACTCGTCCTATCGCTAAGGCACTATACCGTATGGCCCCGCGCGAGTTAGAAGAGTTGCGAACTCAGTTAGATGAGTTGTTGCATTGTGGATTCATTAGACCAAGTTCTTCACCCTGGGGTGCTCCAGTGTTGTTTGTGAAAAAGAAGAACGGTTCCATGAGGTTGTGCATAGATTATAGAGAGTTAAACAAAGTGATCATCAAGAACATGTATCCGTTGCCGAGGATAGATGAACTGTTTGATCAGTTGCATGGTAGCACGGTGTTTTCGAAGATTGACCTTCGATCAGGCTACCATCAGTTGAGGATCCGTGAGTCGGACGTTCCCCAGACTGCCTTTCGTTCCCGTTATGGTTATTTTGAGTTTCTAGTTATGTCTTTTGGTTTGACGAATGCACCCTCTACATTTATGGACATGATGAACCGCGTGTTCAAGGATTTTCTGGATCATTTTGTAGTGGTATTCATCGACGATGTGTTGGTGTATTCCAGAAGTGCTGAGGAGCATGCTACGCATTTGCGCTTAGTATTGTCTACTCTTAGAGAGCACAAGTTGTATGTGAAGCTGAGTAAGTGTGAGTTTTGGCTTTCTCAGGTATCCTTTCTGGGTCATGTGGTGAACAAGGATGGAATTACTGTAGACCCCGCTAAGATTTCTGTTGTGTTGGATTGGAAACGCCTTCAATGCCTAAGGAGATAAGGAGTTTCTTAGGGTTGGTTGGGTACTATAGGAGATTCGTTCAAGGGTTCTCAATGCTGTCAGCACCTTTAACTAAGCTTACCCAGAAGAATACCACTTTTGTTTGGAGCGATAAGTGCGAAGAAGCCTTTTAGGAATTAAAGAGGCGTTTGTGCAGTGCTCCTGTGTTGGCCTTGTTGATCGAAGGAATAGAGTATGTTGTTTATGTGGACGCATCTCACATTGGACTAGGGTGTGTTTTGATGCAAGAAGGAAAGGTGATTGCATATGGGTTTAGACAATTGAAAGTTCATGAAAAGAATTACCCTACGTATGACTTAGAATTTGCTGCAGTGATTTATGCTTTAAAGCTTTAGAGACATCTGTTATATGGAGTGTCATGCAAGATTTTCACGGATCACAAGAGTCTAAAGTATGTCTTTACCCAGAAGGAGTTGAATTTGCGCCAGCGCAGGTGGTTGGAGTATGTTGTGGATTATGAACTTGATATCATGTATCATCCGGGTAAGGCTAATGTGGTGGTCGATGCCCTGAGCAGAAAGACCGTGCATATCTTCAATCTTTCCGTGCAGTCTTTAGTAGAGGAGTTTATGCTGATGGATATCTCAGTCGGTAGTAATACCGCACCTTCGAGTCTTGAATCTGAAGAGCCTTCTTGGATTTCCCTTACGAGACTGCACCAGAAGGAAGATCCTGACTTGCAGCATCTTCGGAGTAGGACTGAGAAAGGGGAACTGCCAGACTTTTTAATCGATGATAAAGATACCCCGATGTATCGAGGTAGATATTGCATTCCCGCATCGGAAGATATTCGAGCAAAGATCTGTAGTGAAGCGCATGACTCAAGTGTTTCCTATCATCCTAGTTCCACGAAAATGTACAAAGACCTGAAGCAGATCGTTTGGTGGTCAGGTATGAAGAATGATATAGCCAGATATGTTTCTGAATGTTTTACTTGTCAGCGCGTGAAGGCGGATCATAAGAGGCCTGAAGGTAAGTTGAACCCGTTGAATATTCCAAGCTGGAAGTGGGAGAGTATTTCAATGGACTTCATTACTAGTTTACCGGGATCTCCCGGAGGACACGATTCGGTATGGGTCATTGTTGAAAGATTAACAAAGTGTGCTCACTTTGTGCCTTTTAAGATCGATTACTCTATGGAGAAAATAGCAGAACTTTACTTGAATGAAGTCATCAGATTGTATGGTGTGCCCGTGAGCATTGTGTCGGACCGAGATTCAAGGTATATGTCTCATTTCTGGCAGAGTTTGCAGGGAGCTTTGGGCACTGACCTTAGATACTCTACCGCTTACCACCCTCAGACCAATGGTCAGACAGAGAGAGTGAATCAAATTTTGGAAGATATGATCAGATGCTATATTTTGGATCATGGAGGAGCATGGGACAAGTGTCTTGGATTGATGGAATTTGACTATAATAATAGTTATCAGGAAAGCTTGCAACTGGTCCCCTTCGAGGCTCTATATGGGAGGCATTGTCGAACTCCCTTGTTTTGGGCTGAGGTTGGTGAGAGTCCATTGTTAGGCCCAGAAGCTTTGGAAGAGATGAGCATTGTCGTGACTCATATCCGCGAGAAGCTTCGTCTTGCTCAGGAGCGGTATGAGAAGTATGCCAATCGGAGAAGGGTGGATCTTGAGTTTGTCGTCGGAGACTTAGTGTTCTTAAAAGTTTCTCCGATGTCGGGCGTTAAGAGATTTAGAAGGAACCACAAGTTGGATCCCCGGTATGTGGGACCTTTCCAGATTGTTGAGCGCATCGGAGTGTCAGCTTATAGATTAGATTTGCCTGCTTCCTTCCCTAATGTTCACGATGTGTTTCATGTGAGTCAGTTGAGGAAGTGTTTGCGTAGTGGTCGGCTTGTTCTTGATTCGGTGCCCGTATTGCAGCCCAATCTTTCGTATGTTGAAGAGCCTGTCTGAATCTTGGAGACTCAGGAGCGTGTGTTGCGGAGGAAGACGATCCCGATGGTTAAGGTTCTTTGGAAGAATCAGGGTGTCGAAAGCGCAACATGGGAGCTGGAGTCTGCCATGAGAGAGACTCATCCTAGCCTCTTCTCTTAAATTTTGGGTAAATCTTCTGCCAGGTAACCTTTGGATTTGATTCTGTATCTTTCTTGATCTTTGGATTTTAAGTTTCGGGACGAAACTTCTTTTTAGGGGGAGTTACTGTAACGCCCCTGATTTTCATTAATTATTTTGCGTAGCCTCTATGACGTAATTTTGGTGTATGGGCATTACGTCAGCTCGTCAGGTTTAGTTTTCGGCCTTAGCTCAGTTAAAGGACGTAATTTAGATCGAGTGTGCGAGACTTTGCGTCGTTTCGAGTTAGAGAGGAGACTTTGAGTAGTTATCGAGATTTTAGCTTCAGGAGGCTTTATCCCGAGTTTGACTTGTCGAAATTGAATTCCGACTTCGCTGTTGGTTTCATAGCGCCGTTTTTCTGTTAGGGTGCGAGTTTCGTAGAAATCCGAGGTGATCTAGTCACCCTCGCAGTTTAAGTGAAAGGGGGAATTATTTAATTAATTAAATATGGAAATTGGGTTTATATAAATACCTAAAATCCCTAACCCTATTCATCTTCTTCCTTCGTCGATCCAAACCAGCCGACGAGCGAGAGAGTGAGAGCGAAGTGTCGTGGAGCTTCCGGCCAGCGATTCTAAGGCTGTAGTAGTCGGAATCGTGTTTGGAGAGTGGATTCGGAAAGCTCTCGGTGAGATCTTCGTTCTAGTGGTAAGCTTTTCCCGTTTCGTGGAATTTTTGGAGTTAAGGTAGTGACCTAACTCCTCCTTTTTTATCTGAAATGTTTCAGGTTGTTGTGCTTGAGTTAGTTCTTAGCTGATCCATAGCTTTGGAGCGGAGAACTTCGAGCTTGCAAGGTTTAAGGCAAGTGGCTATTTTCCTCCTTCCTTCTTGTTTGTTGAAGCACTCTTCTTTTCCTTGGTTATGAGTTATGGCTGTGTTTTTAGCTTGTACCTTGAGCGCATGTATGATAGTCAATATATCTGGAGTTTTCCCTGGACAACCTACGGTTGCCCTGGTTTCTTTTGCCTGCATCCTTAGTTTCTTTTTGCCTGCAGCCTTGGATTTCTCGGGAAATCATTTGCCATGGATTCTTATTTTTTTCCTTCCTTCTTTTATTGCTTCCTGAAGTTCGTCGAACGACGCGTTCGATGAACGGCCTTGCGCTCGTCGAACGGCGCATTCGACGAACGGCCTTGTGTTCGTCGAACGGCGCGTTCGACGAACGGCATGGCTTTGATTCCTGGCCTTTCTTTTTTTCGAGAAACTTGATCCCTACCCTTCATTTCTTGAGAAACTTTACCCCTGCCTTGATTTCTCGAGAACAGCTTTACCCCTGCCTTGATTTCTCGAGAACAGCATTGTCCCTGCCTTTAATTTCTCGAGAAGCAGCTTGATCCCTGCATCTAATTTCTCGATAAATCATAGTCCCTGTTTGGGATTTCTCGAGAAGTGTTTGTCCTTGCCCTTGTTTTCCCTAGAACTTTATGACCTCACTCCTTGATTTCTCGAGAACTATGTTCTTATCCTTTAGATTCTCGAGAAATGCCCTCTACTTCTTAGTACTTGAGTTATGCCTCCGATTACTTCTCCTCCTTCTTTGAAATCTTGTACCCGTCGTGGTTAAATAACTTATGGGTTCTCTTATGAATAGTTTTGGGAAATGTTTACTTTGTTGTGACCCTATCTCTTATGGTATCCTGGTGATTATTCTTTTCGGGCATCGGCCCGTGTTTTAATTGAAATCTAATTAATAAGAACCATTGTCTTTAGCCTTGCACGGTAGTCGTGTTTGGGGGATAGTGGGGATTTGTTGTAGCCTTGCACGGTGGCCATTTTTAGAGGTGAACCGCAGGCTTGGCCTGTGGTCCCGTGGGCCGTGTTTGGGTGGTTGGGGATAGAGGAACCCCCACCCATTTTTAGCTTTGGGTGGCATAGGATAAAGGACCACCCCCGCTTAACTTGACCTGATCAGTCTCTTAAATAAAATTAACAAGATAAATGAACTTTACTTGTATCTTTATTTGGTATTTGGTGCACTTGGTGCATTGTTTAGTTCTGTTCTTGGAGCTTCCTTTCCTGTAAGTGTTGGGCTTGGGTTGGTACCCCTTAGGCCTTATTTACTTTACTTTTTGTTTTTCTGCCACTTGTAAATCCCTTGCTGAGGCGTTCTTTGTTTTATTGAATGTCTCAGGTTCTGAGCCGTAGCGGCTAGCAGTGTAGCTTGGAGTCTTCATGAGTTCTAGTAGCTATTTTACCCAGCTGCTGCGAGGTAGTTGTAGTTAGTTTCCTCCTTGTGTTCAGACATGCTGGTTTGGAGCCAATGGGTTAGTGTCAGGTTGTTTACGCCCGTTGTGCTTCTTTTGATACTTTATAGCTTACTTGCCAGTTAAATGCCACTACTTTTAGATCTTGTGTATCTTGCTCTCTGGGAATGATTTATGTCTAGGTGCATTATAGTTATAAAATGGCCTTTCTTTCATCCTCATTGCATTCCTTTTAACAGAAATCCTTATCTTTAAAGTCGCCTAAAGATATTTTCTATACTTATACTACGTCTAAATATGTGCATATCATTTACTTTATGTCTTGTCATCACGTGCATTTAGGACCTTAAGTGAACTAAATCAAGTACTTTCCGCTGCAATTATATATATTTTTTCAGTGGACTAGTTGATCCATGAACTGAGAGACACAGTTCTTACCCCAAACCCTAATAAATGATTTCAAATGATGACCTATAATGTAAATATGTTTTGATTAATTAAGTAATAGGTTCCCGCCTGAGCGTCTGCAGTTGTCTCCTGCATGATGTGGCATCATGACGCGTATTTTCTCTTACCCTGACATTCTTAAATTCGTATAAAATTCGGGTTGTGACAAGGTGGTCGGATGATCTTGGAGAAGGCCGAGCGATCACTCAGTCCGATTTTGATGCCCTGGATGATTTCCTTATTGCTGATATGGACCTGCCGATGGACAAAAGCGGAGATGAGCCGAGTGGGAGCCAGTTTGACCCAGATGAGGAGCTGAGTTCGGCGGCAAAATCAAATATTGGCTCTCGGGAGAAATCCTTCAGCTCGAGTGAATCAAGCGCTGATTCCAGCTCATCTGAGGATGAAGACCCCCCCCCCCCCCCCCCCCTCCAAGAAGAAAAAATAGAAAGATATATTTCCTTTTCTTGATATACTTATCTTTAGATGTAGCGGTCAGGTTTTAATCTGTTCCATCTGTAACTATGTTTCGAATGAAATAGAAATGGAAGAGAATCTTTTGCATACCTTTGTTTGTTCGCAGCATCTGATTTTGTATTTATTTGATTCTGTGCTATTTTATGTAAGGTGGAATAATCTCACAAATTACTTTTCTAATGACTGATCGAACTGGAATCGAGACCGAGCGATCTTATGATTAATTTAGTCATTCTACTTGCTTACTTTACGCACCTCATCCTTCTTGTATTCGAGCGTTCTGAATCATGCCCCGGAGCCGGTTGGCCGTATTTTCACAGTGAAGAATACTGAATATAAGGCAAGATATAATGGCTTCTAATCTTCGGATCGCTCCTTCTTTGTTATAATGAATATGCAGAAAACATTAGATTTAGATATCGGCGACCTTGATATTCTGATCACTCAGACTTCGTGTTTTCGGATGATAATATTCAGAATATGAGACCCAGAGAATCCTGAAGACTGCTTCCTTGAAAAGACTTGGAATGTTCTTCTTTTTCATAATGCCACGATTTTCCTGAAGCGACGGTCTAAAAACGGAGACCGCTCGATCTTAGAGAAGGAAAAGAATCATACTTCTGGTGGATGTGTACTAAAAAGTGACCATATTATTTTTCCCTCAGAGAGATCATTAAAGTCATACAACCTCCGAGAAACAACCCTGAAGGTCATTAGGATGAGAGAGAAGAGGAAATGACCTTATGGTCATATATGGAAGAACAGATGAGATGATCTAGGCGCGATCAGAAGATGGGAAACAGATGAAGTGACCCTTTTGGTCAGGGTTCAGGGGAGAGTTGACTATAGTGATCTCTAACTCTCAAGGAGATAGATACCTCCCTCCTTACATAGATGGTAGTCTTAGAGTAAGAGTATTCCTATCTTAGATAGAACTTATCTTAAAAAGTCAATTACCAAGTAGTATTCGAGTGTAACAGGCAATGACGGCCTGATGCCACTATCTGAAGGCACGACATAGGTGGCATTCACCGAGACCTCCTTTGTTGCAGTGGTGTGCTCACATATTGTCTAAGATCCGGGATATCACATAGAACCCTCTCAAATGAAATTGGTGAGCTACTGCTACATGAAAGCGAAATCTCCCCGCAATCCGTGGTCAATGTAGGTGTTACACTCAACGTCAATTCATGGGGGTTCATGTGTGATCCGGCGATATCTGCCTTGGTGCGACTTAAGCTTGCATCTTATTTCTACCTCTAGGTCCTATCAAAACACATAGGAAAATAGTATCAGTAATTTATATTGAATAAAAGTTTCGTGGAGATGAATAAAATATTTTAAAGGGGAGAGAGAGAGAGAAAAATGAGAAGCTTATTAAGAGAAAAAACGCTTCAAGTCGTTTCCACTCCAGGTGTTGGCGATCTCACTTCCATCATAAGTATTGAGGCGATAAGCCCCATTTTCAGCACTTCTTTTATGATATAAGGACCTGCCAAATTTGGGTCTAACTTGCCAACTGAACTGGATCTAGTTGTTGCATCGACCTTCTTTAAAGCCAGGTCTCCAATAATGAATTCTTTGACTATTATTTTTTTATCAAAATATCTTGCCATTCTTCTTTTTATCTCCTCTTGCCTTATTAAGGCTTCATCTCTTAATTCTTCAATTAGATCTAGACTATATCTGAGATCTTCATTATTATCTTCTATCCAGGTGTGTTTACCTTGTTGAGCTAATAAGACCCTGGGAATTTTTACCTCAAACTCGACTGAGATTAGGGCTTCTGAACCATGAGATAATTTAAAGGCGGTCTCTCTAGTCGCACCTGTTGGGGTAGTTCTAAGAGCCCAAAGAACTGTCGGGAGCTGTTCTGCCCAATTGCCTCTGATATTTTCTACCTTTTCTTGAGGAGATTTAGGATACATTTATTAGTTGCTTCCACCTGTCCATTACTTCTAGGATGATGAACTGAAGTGAATCGAAGCTCAATTCCTACTCCATTATAGATGTTTATCATTTCTGAATTATTAAACTGAGGCCCATTGTCCATTATTATAGCCATAAGAATCCCATGCCTGCAGATAATTTCTCCCCAAATAAAATTCTTTACTATCTGAGTAGTTGTTTTTGCTAAAGCTTTTGCCTCAATCCATTTGCCGAAGTAATCTATCATAACAAGAATGAAACGTCTTTGTCCACTCGCAGTGGGAAAAGATCCAAGAAGATCCATTCCCCATACTGCAAATGGCCAAGGAGTCATAATGGACTTCAACTGCTGAGCAGGTTGATGCTGAAGTGGAGCAAATTTCTGACATTGAATACACTTCTTGGCATAATCAGTTGCACCTTTCCTCATCTTGGGCCAAAAATATCCCTGCCTCAAAATTCTTTTCTCCAGAGTTCTTTCACCAAAATGACTGCCACACTCACCTGAATGTACTTCTCAAAGAACAACCGGATCTTCTTCTTTTGAAATACACCTGGATAAGGGAGCCAGAAAAGTTTTCCGATACAAGATACCTGAAATAAGATAATAATGAGACGCTTTTAATCTGAATCTTTTCTTGTCTTTGACACTAGCATGGAATTCCCCTGATGAGAGGTATAAGATAAAAGGATCCATCCAGGAAGATTTATGATCGATCTGCATCACCGCATCTTCCTCAATCGCTGGATGGAATAGATCTGAAGTGGTTCCACCTGATAGTAATCCAAATTTAGCTAGCTGATCAGCGCCTGAATTTTCTGATCTCGGGATGTGCTGAATAGTAAAACTTTTGAACTTCCCAATCTCTTGCCTCACTATCTTATGTTATCTCTTTAAGACTGGTTCCTTGGTTTCATAGGTGTTGTTTACCTGAGACGCCATAACTAGTGAATCTGTTTTCACCTCAATATCCTCAATACCTAATTCCCTAGCAAAACGAAGTCCTGCTAAGAGAGCTTCGTATTCTGCCTGATTGTTGGTGACTGGGAAATGAAACCTCAGAGCTTGATTTAGTCTAAACCTATTTGGGTTGATTAAGACTACTCCTGCGCCTGAAGAACTTTTTCCTGAAGCTCCATCAACATAAATCACCCAAGGAAGAGGCCTTCTGATATCATTCTCAAATTTGTTGCCTGCTATATCAATTAAGAAGTCCGCTAATACTTGCGCTTTAATTTCCATTCGAGGAACATACGAGATGCTGAATTCACTCAACTCGATAGCCCATTTAGCCAATCTACCTGAGTGTTCTGGTTTTTCTAGCACACTCTTGAGAGGTAAATCTGTGACTACTTGGATAGTATGAGCTTGAAAATAAGTTCTAAGCTTTCTAGCTAAGATGATAAGAACTAAAGCAAGTTTTTCTAATATCGGATATCTGGTTTCTGCATTCTTCAGAACCCTACTGACATAGTAAACTGGAAATTGTTTCTTCTATTCTTCTCTGACTAAAACTGAGCTAACCGCATCAGCTCCAACACCTAAATATAAAAATAAGTCTTCACCCTCACGAGGGCTCTGGAGAAGAGGAGTTGAAGTTAGTTGTCTCTTCAGCTGATCAAATGCTGAATCAGATTCCTCGGTCCATTCGAACTTAGAAGCTTTTCTGAGAATCCTGAAGAAGGGAGCACTTTTATCTCCTGATTGAGATATAAATTGGCTCAACCCTGCCATTCTTCCTCCCAGCTGCTGAACTTCTTTTGGTGACCTCGGAGGTACCATTTCAAGAATTGCCTTCACCTTGTTTGGATTAGACTCAAGGCCATCTGGAGTCAGAAGATGACCTAAGAAAATTTACCCTTGCTAGCTCCAAATACACACTTTAACGGATTCAGCCTCATATTGAACACTCGGAGCATTGAGAAAATTTCTTCAAGATCTCTTAAGTGAGTTGGAAACAACTTGCTCTTGATAAGAAGATCGTCTACATACACCTCAAGATTTCTACTCTTTTGCTTCTTGAATACAAAATCCATCATTCTTTAATAGGTTGCACCTGTCTTCAAACCAAAAGGCATTACCTTATAACAAAAACACCCATCATTTGTTATGAAAGAGGTGTGAGGAATATCTGGCATATGCATTCTGATTTGATGATATCCTGAAAAGGCATCTAGAAAGCTCATGTATGAAAACCTGACTGCTTAATCAACCAAAGAGTCTATCTGAGGCAAGGAATAACAATCCTTCGGACAAGCCTTGTTGAGTTTAGTGAAGTCTACATACGTTCTCCACTTTCCACCGGGCTTTTTCACCATAACCACATTTGAGACCCAATCAGGATATTGAACCTCCTGAATAAAACTAGCTTTAAGAAGCTTTTGAACTTCTTCTCTAATAGGTTTGGCTAAAGTAACTGCAACTGCTCGTTTCTTCTGAACAACTGGTTTGAAGGCTGGATCTATATTTAAATGATGGCAAGCTATACTAGGATCCATTCCTGACATGTCATTTGCTGACCAAGAGAATATGTCTAGATTTCTAATCAAACAAGTTATTAACTCCTTCTTTTCAATTTCAGAAAGTTCTACATTAATTGAAAGCATCTTGCCCTCATCTCCCTTAACTAGAATAACCTGGATACCCTGGGTGGGTTCAAAATGAGTTCCCTCAGCTCTATTTTTAATCTCAACCTCCTGATCTTCTAAAATGGATTCTCCCGAGGCTTCCATTTTCTGACCCGAGCAAGTCGATCTAAAAAATAAGCAGGAGAGAACAACAAAATCGTTTTAGAAGGGTGGTTAATGAGGTAAAGGATAAATGATCAAAAATCAATTCAAATTGAATAAGATAAAAATAGCTGAATAAGAGATGGAGAAAAGACACATTTTATTGAAACGGATTTTTTTATAAGCGATAGCTTTGAAGAAGCTTAGGGGAGTTTAATAGCTAAAAATAAGAGGGCAATCATCAGCTAAAAATGAACTCAAATTCAGGTACTGAGATCCCCTTATTCAGAGCTCAGAGGTATCAGTACTTCATCTTTGACCCCCAACTGGGAGCCTATGTCGACAAAACTAACAGTCTTGACATAGCATTCTCGGGTTAGCCTAGGGTCACTCCTAACCCTAAACTGCTTCCCTTGGGCAGAGAATTTGAGGGCAAGATGGAACGTAGAGACTATAGCTTTATACTGATTGAGGATGGGTCTACCAAAAATTGCGTAGTAGCTGCTAGGAGCGTCTACTACGATGAATTCAGCCTGCTTGATGATCCTACCCATCATCACAGTTAGAGAAACTCTCCCTTTGACCTCCTTCTTCTCTCCTGAGAAGCCATAAAGAGGTCCTTCAGTGGGGAGCATTTGCTTCCCAGTCTTCAGGGCTTCGAAGGTAGGCTTGAACAATAAGTTTACCGAGCTTCCGGTATCCACTAGAATCCTTTCGACTGTAAAATTCTCTATCACAGCCTTAATGATAGGGGCATCATTAAAAGGATTCCCGTGGGGTGGGAGATCTTCATTGCTGAAGACAACCACCTCCGGAACAGGGGCTGAGGAAGAGGCAACAGAGACTTCATCCCTGAAGATTCTGGCCATGTTGGACTTCTTGGGAGACTCGAGTCCAGCACCTCCATGGATGCAGAAGAGCAAACCATTTTCCCCCTCATTGTCTACCTATATGCACTCATAACTGATATGGAGGCTGCCAAAGAGGCCTGCATCCTCCACCTCCTCGCACTCCCAACCAACTTCAGTGACGATCTTTGCCTTTTTTGACTGATCTTCAACTTTCTTGTTGATTAGATCTTGGAGTTTGCCTTCCTTGAGAAGCTTCTCAATAAAGAACCTAAGTGCTCTACATTTTTCGGTCTGATGCCCCCTCTCTTTATGAAATTCTCAATAGAGACTTTGATTTCTGAATTTGACATTGGACTTCATTGGAGCTGGCCTCTTGAAGAAGGGTTGTCTTTCGATAATTTCCAAAATCTCTGAAATAGGAAGAGGCAAATCTGTAAAACATTCTTGCAAGTTGTTAAAGGGTTGCTTAGGCTGATTAGTAGGAAGAGGTAGGAGAGGAAGACAAGCCAACGGTTGAGCTTGAGCAGGCTGCTACCATTGAGTGAGCTGTTAATGGTTGATGACTGGACGATGATGACAAAAAGTTTTGCCTCTGGGGGAATGAGGTTAATACTCTTGATGAGCTAGCTTCTGATGATGTTGAGGGGCTGAAGAAGAGGAGTTGCTACCCCCCTGATAAGCCATGTTAGAGAGGTATGAGACATACTCTGGGTTGTAGATCTCACCCTCGATGAACCTGTTCACAATTGAAATTAGTTCTTGGTAAGAATGAGGCTCCTTGGTAGTGACTTTTAGCTTCAGAGGCCTTCTCGGAGGGCGTTGATGAATGCATCTTGGTGGAGTACGGGGCCGACATCGCGGATACTCAGGATTTCTTCTTAAAAACGTGCAACGAAGTGAGTTATGGTCTCACTTTCACCCTGTCTGATCTTAAAAAGGGTTGCATGGCCACTCTTTCATTTTCTTGAGGTGGAGAACCTCAAGAGAAACTATCTTCTCAGGTCTGCGAAACTGGTAACAGATCTAGAAGGGAGGCTAAAGAAACACTCCCTGGCTTCACCTCCAAGGGAGGTCACAAACAGCTTACAACGGAGAGCCTTAGACAAGGTTCTCATCGACACTGCAGCTTCGAAAGCTTGCAGGTGAGAGATCGGATCATCTCTCCCAGTATACACTGGAAGACAGGGCTCTCGGAAGCTTGTGGGAACAGGTTACCACCTAACTTGATCCACGAATGGGGAAGACTCCTCCCACAAGTCAACAGGGAGAGGAGTAACACCCGCCTGAAAGCTCAGAGCTCGGAAATGACTCCCCCAGGCAGCGGCCTGGAAAAACTCCTGTCGAGCTGCGAACTCGACCCATGAGATCGCAAAGGCGCAGCAGGCTTGAGGACGGAGCAGTTAGAAATCTGACCGCAGGCAGGTTGGGTAGTTGCTGGTGTATCAACCTCAACAGCTTGAGGAGCTAACCACTGGAAAATCACTTCTAGAGCTTTTCCCATTGCTTCCATCTGTTGGGCGGTCTCGCGCTGCGCTTGAGCAAACTCTTGATGAGTTTGCTCGAGTGCTCGCTCAAAGTGCGCTTCCAGATCTTCAGAGATCATGTGACTTGCATCTGGATGACTCCCATTAAACTGACTCTGCAGCTTTCGATCTGACATCTCAGACCGCCGCACTTCACCAGCAAATCCAATATGAAGGTCGCGTGTTCGTTCTGTTGATGCAAAAATTGCACCTCCATGACTTGCACTTAAGAATTAGAAAATAGGGACTTTGGACTGCCAGTTACTAGGTTACTGAGGTGTCAAATATGATGTCGGTGAGCGACGAGAAGAGATCACCGTTCTGTTGATTTCTAGCTTCGAGAAGATCTTAAAAAGAAGAGACTTAAGATTAGAGGTTAAAGGAGGCTCGAAACAGACTAGACCAGGGAGGAAAAGGGCGAGCTGAGAATTAAGACCGCTTGGCTCCACAATTAGCTCAAAACTTCCTCCTATTCCCGCTTCCAAAAAGTCCTTTTCGGGGGACCCCTACCCCTCTATTTATAGATGCGGAGGCTGCCCAAACGTGTAGCTTCTGGAAATACGGGCTTCCCGGGATTTCAGGAGAAGTTATGATGGGATAAAAGGTTACCTATCATGCTTTTGCTAGGATAGAAAAGGAAAACCAGATCGCGCAAACTCGGAGATGGATGGTAACCTGAACTGATGAGATTACTAGGCGGTCTTGCCAATGAAATCACACGGTCCGCCAGATAAAATTGGTCTGATGGATGAGATCGCGCGAAATCTTTTGTATAATGGGTATTGCGATCTTCCAGGCGAACACTTGTGTTTTACAAGATCATTAATGCTTAAAATGATAAAATATGCAAAACACAAGATAAGCATGTTCGATCGAAAACAAGAATGCATAAAAATGTAATCAGAACATATTTATAGGTATGTCATGGATTATAATACCCTAACTATATGCCTACACACTATCCCCATACTAAGTGACAGATGGGCATGAGGAATTGCACATATGTCATAGGTTGGGGTGTTAATCCTATATGCACACACTAGAAAACGCTCAACCTAGCACTCTTTCCCCCCTAGTGCCTCGCAAGGCCCCACTGGAACCCTCCTCGATTAAGGATAAGACATGACTTAGAGGTTAGGTCTCTAATGCATACAATCCTACGCCCCCGCTAATGTGAGAGACATAATGTGGGTGAATGATCATGGACATCCTAAGCATTTTGTCCTATGGAATCAATTTATAAACTATGGCTTTTATAAGAGATTGATTTCTAATTATATTTTATTTCAAAGTCACATAGTTATTATGAATTTTATCTTTCAATTTTTTTACTTTAAAATTAATTCATTATGGCATATAGGATAAGTAGAGTAAGAATTTCTAAGTCATTGGAAGAGTACACAGGAGCCTGTGACGTAAAATCTGTAGACACAAATACTGCTGAAAAAGAAAAGCTGAGATAACTTCTAAATGGAGTTGAATTTTGGCAATCTGCGGGGTCAAAATGAACTCAAACATTAGTTTGCCATTGCATAGATCCTCTCGACCTCGTTCTGAAAAGCTATTGTGGGCAAAATTTTGACAAGTGGATCAAAAGTTATGATCGTTTGAAGTTTAGGTCGAAATCTCGCATTTTTTTATTTGAAAAAGTTACCAAATGCCTATATTATTTTTCTGAAAGTGGAGTAGAATGATAATAGTAGTAAAATACTTTTAAGAAGTTAATAATTAGAGAAATTGGAATTTTTCAGAAAATCGTGCTTCCGCCGGCGTTAGAAACTAACGTCAAGTGCTAGCAACAGAGTTAAGATTTTCATTTTAAAACACATGATTATTGGAATTTTTCAATTCCAACTTTTCATGATTATGGTTAAATGTGATATGGGCTATCAAATGATGCAAGGATATTCAATAAATAAGCAAAACATTACGCATTTTATACTTTTAGCCTAAGTCCCCTAACATTCCTTTCAAATCCATTTTTGACAATTATTTGATTAGTCTTGATAATATCATATAACAAATTTAGTTTTCAATTTTTAATGAAAATATAAGACATTTATAGGAAACAGATTTAGAAGGATAAAAATAAAAAGGATAGATAGGTCACTTGATGATATGATTTTTTATTCAATTTTACTCAATTTTGATTTATTGATGAATTTAGGCTTAATGTGTGAAAAGTAATATCACAAGTTATATAGAGTGACCTTAGCATTTTGGCTCAAGAAAGGACAAAAGAAAAAAAAAGAAAAAAAAGGTTAAGCATATCATGAAGTAGAGTAATGATATTCATTTTTTTATTTGTTTCTACTTCATTCAATTGTATGATACCTAACGAATAAGAGATATATGTATCCAAAGAGGACCAAGTGGGATGGTTCCTTTGGGTACCCAAATACATCGAGTTGGCTTTGGGGGAGACAAGGATGAATGGACCCTTTCATTTGATACATCGAGTTGGCTTTGGGGGAGTAAATTTGTCTTAAATTATTAATAAAAAAATTTTACAACTTTAAACACACCCTTATTCACCCCCCCCCCCCCCCTCTAAGGGCGTCATACCATTGGAAATTGTTTTCGCATGCCTCTAAGTATGAGAAATTGTTTATCTATCATAATGAATAATCACGTTCACTTCTTTTGATCAATACGTATGTCTTTTTATTTAATATATACATGGATCATTTTTGCTTTCACATAATACAATAGCACTTCTTAAATACAACTTTCAACATTGATTTGTTAGCACAACAAAATATACACCATCTTTTGCGAGTCAAGTGAATTCGGAGATCCTTGGTCAATTCAAAAAAAAAATTATCAATATATCAAATTAAGATATCACAACATCTGTGATCAAACAAAATTGAAATAAAGACAAGGATACTCCACCAAGCACTACTTACCCTCCTGATAAGTCTTAATGAGCATTGTGAGGTTAAGCACCTTGGAAAGAATTGTAAAGTGTCTTGTGCAAAAGAAACATGGTTTTCTATTCATCATGTGCTATATCTTCAAAGTCAAAGTTGTCTTTATATGCTTTTATTATGTTATACATTTTAATGATCATGTAATTTAAATAACTTCATATGTTTTATCTAAGTATCACATGTACACATCATTATGTTATATAAACATTCATCTCATGAGAATTGGACCGCAAATATTCCATATATCTATACACTATTGTGTCTTTCTATGATACTTTCAAATGACCTTACTCATGTTTTAAGTTATTTTTCTTTCATTACTTCATATGGCTATACCGTCACTTCATGGGCTTATTCATACTATGGCATATTCCTGTTATTTCATGGACTTCAATCATTACCAACAAATTGCTTCCGCTTACTCTACATTTCTATATCCTATATACCTTCCCTTTAGAATCATTTCTCTTATCTAATATTCACTTTTGCTAATACAAAAAGGGGGAGAATTAACAAGTATAAAAAGAAAAATCAACAATCTAATCCACCTAAATATTCCACACCTAAATATTCCACCTACACAATACATCATATATTTAAGGGGAGCAAGGGGGAGCATTCATTTAGGGGGAGCATTCATTTAGGGGGAGCTTTCATTTAAAGGGAGATTATTTTAAGAGAAATATCTCATGTTATTTTGTAGGTGCACACACCAAAGGTTAAAATCAACAATCTAAATAGACATGATTTCTTTTTATACAGATTTGCTATTATCAAAAGGGGGAGATTGTTGGAGCATGCGTTTCGCACTCCTCCGGTTTGATAATAACAAAGTCCCGTTTGTATTTGATTCTATTTTTATTAATGGTGTGCAGATAACAAGTATGATATGTTCACATTTCTCTTGGAGCAAAAATTGATAGTGGGAAAATTTCACCGTCGGAAAATTCCGACAGCCACTGTCGCCCAGGCGACAGCAGAGAGGTTACAACAGCGATCGGCAGTTTTTGAGCTGTCGGAAATCCGACATCGATGTCGCCCAGGCGATAGCTCAGCGGTTACATCAACTGCCCACGACTTCACCCACGATCGGCAGTTTTGCGCTGTCGGAATCCGACATCGATGTCGCCCAGGCGACAGCTCGACGGTTATAGCAACTGCCCACGACTCCACCCACGACGGCACTCCAGCGGCAGTTTAGCGCTATCGGAAAATTCCGACAGTCACTGTCGCCCAGGCGACAGTGAAATTCTATAAAATGGTTCCTTTGGTTCGTGCATTCCAAGCTTTTGAGAATTCCAGTCCCTTCCTGAGTGCATACGAACCAGAGAGCTCCAGAACCTCCTCAACTCCCATTTGTGCAAAGAAGGATTGAAGATTGAAGACGAGATCGGGCGCGCTTCTACATCAACGATCATCTCGAGGCTTCAACAATCCATTCAGAGATCTGAATTTCTAGGGAGTTGTCTTTTTTTTTTCATATTGTATTTTCATTTACTCATATTTCATTTTGTATTGGGAAAGAAATCGTCGTCTTGCGTGCGGCGTCTAAGTCCTTGCGCGGCTTAGGGGAAAATCGCTTCCTTGTGCGGGGCGTCCAAGTCCTTGCGTGGCTTGGAGGGAAATTGTGGCCTTGTGTGCTACGTCTAGATCTTGAGAAGATCTAGAGGATAGGCTTGGGCTTGATCTTGGGAGATACAAGCGATAGCTTTCCGATCCTTGGGAGAAGGATTGGTAAACCAAAATTATTGTATTTTTATTATCATAATTGTGCCTTGATCTTAAGCATTGTTAAGATCATTTTTATTTGTACGCAAATTTCATGATATATAAAAATACAATAATTTTGGTTTACCAATCCTTCTCCCAAGGATCGGAAAGCTATCGCTTGTATCTCCCAAGATCAAGCCCAAGCCTATCCTCTAGATCTTCTCAAGATCTAGACGTAGCACACAAGGCCACGATTTCCCTCCAAGCCACGCAAGGACTTGGACGCCCCGCACAAGGAAGCGATTTTCCCCTAAGCCGCGCAAGGACTTAGACGCCGCACGCAAGACGGCGATTTCTTTCCCAATACAAAATGAAATATGAGTAAATGAAAATACAATATGAAAAAAAAAAGACAACTCCCTAGAAATTCAGATCTCTGAATGGATTGTTGAAGCCTCGAGATGATCGTTGATGTAGAAGCGCGCCCGATCTCGTCTTCAATCTTCAATCCTTCTTTGCACAAATGGGAGTTGAGGAGGTTCTGGAGCTCTCTGGTTCGTATGCACTCAGGAAGGGACTGGAATTCTCAAAAGCTTGGAATGCACGAACCAAAGGAACCATTTTATAGAATTTCACTGTCGCCTGGGCGACAGTGACTGTCGGAATTTTCCGACAGCGCTAAACTGCCGCTGGAGTGTCGTCGTGGGTGGAGTCGTGGGCAGTTGCTGTAACCGTCGAGCTGTCGCCTGGGCGACATCGATGTCGGATTCCGACAGCGCAAAACTGTCGATCGTGGGTGAAGTCGTGGGCAGTTGATGTAACCGCTGAGCTATTGTCTGGGCGACATCGATGTCGGATTTCCGACAGCTCAAAAACTGCCGATCGCTGTTGTAACCTCTCTGCTGTCGCCTGGGCGACAGTGGCTGTCGGAATTTTCCGACAGTGAAATTTTCCCACTATCAATTTTTGCTCCAAGAGAAATGTGAACATATCATACTTGTTATCTGCACACCATTAATAAAAATAGAATCAAATACAAACGGGACTTTGTTATTATCAAACCGGAGGAGTGCGAAACGCATGCTCCAACATGGACCCTTTCATTTGATATTGGTGCGTCATTCTTAAGTATGGGTCTCCATTCATACCTTGGACAAACATTATTTTTAGTTTTCAAATTTCCATAGTCATTTACTTGAATATTTAGATAAAATGATTTTTGAATTTATTATTTAAGGGAAATTTGTTTGCATTTAATTTTATGTTGGGAGAACAATTATGTTGTAAATGATAATGATGATAGAGTTTTGGAATTTCATTTACAAGCTTTTATTGTTTTTCATTTCCTATGTTTTGCTTGGATAAATTAAGAAAATTCATATTTAACTTGCCTTTGGATTTTGATTGATATTTTGAATTTATGTGTTGAGATTTTTTCTTTATAATTTCCTTAAGCAAGTTAACTTTATTTTCTAATTCATAATTCTTAACTTTGAGATTATGTCTAGCTTTATTATAAGCAAATGTGTTATTCTTAAGAGTGGAAACAATAGAATCAATATGAGTTTTGTAATTATTTCTTAACTCTTCAAATGTTTCATCCATTTCTTTAATTTCAATTTTATAACTTTTACACATAGCATAATCATTTGTAATAGATGAATTTTCTAAAGATAATTTTTCATTATGTTCTTTAAGATGCTCTTTTTCATATACCTTGAGTTTTTCTTTAAGAATATTGCAATAAAAATAAGGTTTTATATTTTCAATTGAAGTGCAAGGTGGAGAATAATCAAACATATCAATCTTTGTTTCTACATTAAATTTAGCTTTTAAGTTTTTATTTTTTAAACGTAATTTTGAATTTCTTAATTTTACGCTTAGTAGTCTGTAGCAATTTTAATGTAGAAATAGAATTAAAAAAGAAGAAATTTGATTTTCTTACAGCGCTTTCGGATGAGGCGAGATTTGAACATAAAGTTCCTTCGTCATTTTATCTTCCTCTTCCATAGAAGTGTTGCCCTCATCCCTTCTGCTTGATGTGCCTTCCATGCATGGATCCATCATGTGAGGAGCATTCTTGAATACTTGTGCAGGCTTGCATATTCTCCAGTTCTTGTGATTGTTCCATACCTACAGAAGGAGAATCATAAGTTCTTTCAAGAAAACTGCAAATCTCATATGCGGTAGGTAAAGTATAAATAAGTTTGAAAATATTTTGATCTAATGCACAAAATAGACTATTTATAGATTTTGCATTTAAAACCATTTCATTTCTATTTAATATGCTAGGTGGCTTTTCATTGATATTCCAAACTTTTTCATCTAAAGCTTAAAGAAAAAATTTCATTGATATTTTCCACTATTTATAATTTTTGTCCATAAATAAAGTTGGTGCTAAAGATTTTTCAGTTAATAAAAAATCATCCCCTCTAGTGGATGCGAGATCATGAAGCATCATTATTCCAGGTTGTGAAGCCATTTTGGAATAGCCTAGCTCTGATACCACTTGTGGATCTTGAGGCGCCCTTAGAGAGGGGGTGAATAAGGGTTTTAGAACACTTTAGGATTTTAAGTAAAACTTTTACGATTTTCTAATAAGTAAATTGAAACAAAGATAAAGAGCTAGAAATAAGAATTGAAATCAATTTTAATTAACATGAAAAGACATGATTATCATTTATAAAATTTGATTACAAAATTTGATTTCTATGACGCTAGAAATCAAGGCAAATATGAAGTACTCTTTTCGTTTTCTATACCGACTCTTCTCACTAAGAACCAGTTGGCTTTAGCCGATCTTTTCCCAGATACGGCCTCAAGCCGCTCTAGCCTTTCTATCCCCAGAAAGGCCTCGAGCACTGTTGGGAACTATGCGCAGCAATATTCTTGATTTGAAGAAGTGCTCGGATCAATGATAAATACTCTATGTATTTGATGATATAGCTTATTCATGATTGCAGAAGATAAACCATCTATCAAGTAATTTTCTAAGTCTAAAAGCATCAAGGACTGGATATATTGTTGAGATAATCTACATATCATTGCATCAAAGCTACATCAGTAGTATATAGACGATAAAAATCATGAAAATTAACTAAGTAAAATATCATCTCAAGACTCAGCAGAAGAATCGTGGAGAAGAGTATCATATCGTCGAAATAGTTTCGACGATATCGTCTTAATGAAGACACATCGTCTTAAAAGTTGAAGAAAGCTTATCGTGGATAAAGCTATGTTCAGATCTTGACGACATCGTCTTGAAGAAAGCTTATCGTAGATAAAGATAAGATGTCTCGACGATATCGTCCTGAAGAAGAAGTATAACCCTGAAGGCTAAAATACATTACTCCTTAAGTCTTGAAGGTTGAAGAAAACTTATAGTTGAGAAAGACTAAGTCTAGATGACTCGAAGGCATCATCTTGAAGAAACTATATAGTCCTGAAGATTCAAGAAAGCCTATCGTGATTAAAGCTAAGATGATTCGACGATATCGTCTTGAAGAAGAGATACAGCCTTGATGATTAATGACTTGATTCATTAAGTCATAAAGAAAGAGTCATGAAGACAAACATTGGCTTGAAGACCTCATGTCGTCTAGAAGATCAAGACGATGTCGTCTTGAATAAAGACAGTCAACCTGAAGAATAAGTCTAAGTCTTATTGAAAGTAACATCTCGACGATGTCATCTAGAATAAGTAAGATCGTTGAGATATTACATAAAGTCTTGAAGAAGGATGTATGTCGACGTTATGGTCTTGATGGAAGCATACTACCTTGAAGATTGAAGACTTATTGCATATAAGGAAGTATCTCGGCGATATCGTCTAGAAGAAGCAATCTCATTAAGATAACAAGCCAAGTAGTGAAGTAAAAAATATATCGACGACATCGTCGTGAAGAATATCCGTTGATCAAGACGATATCATCTTGACTGTTGCAGAGCAGCATTTAATGCGTCGGTTCTCTTGGAAATTGACATTTAGGGAAGATGCACCCTGCCTATTTTGCGCACCAATCAAGGAGTAATAAATAATATTTTCTGTACAGAATATAGCCGTTGCACAATGTTTAAAGAAGAATTTTATTACTTCTATATATTCTGCAAGTACCAAGATCGGCAAGGCATTTATTATAATCAATTTTGTTGATACCTTCAAATATTCTATCAGGCAATTTCTGGAAGGGCTTTTATGCAAAGTTACAAAAGAATATAAAAGGGGAGAAATTGTCGATTTCAAACGACTTCTTGATACGGGATACAAAAAGTTGATCAAAAAAAAGAAAAGAAAAGAACTAGAAGAAAATCTTCATCACTTGGGTGAGAAGACAAGAAAGAATATTTCTCCTATAATAGAAGTGCATCTATCATCAAAGGAGGAGATTCAGAAGAAAAGCTCAGTAATCCATAAAATCATAGAGCTTACATTTATAGAAAGAAGAAGTCTGTTATTCAAAATGCATACATCTTGAAGACTTTTCTTCTACAACAACAAACATATTTATTACTTTGTAGGGTTCTTTGTGAGCCTGAGCTGGTAGGATCTAGTGATAGATCTGAGTTGGTAGGGTTCTTAGTGAACCTGAGTTTTGGTAGGATCTTGTTAGTGATATGAGATTGTAGGATTTATAAAGTCTGAGTTTTGTAGGGTTTTGTGTGAACCTGAGTTGTAAGATCTGATTGTAGTGAAAAGATCTGAGTTGGAGAATTTGTCTAGTCTAGCACACTGCTAGATAGGTGGGAGGGACAGTGGACTACCTCTAGACACATTTGTCTTGTATGGAACCACTATAAATCATTGTGTGTTTTATGTGATGCTTGTGTGCTGTGATAGATAAATTCTTAAATAGCAAAGAAATCTGAAAACACCTAATCCCCCCACCCTCTAGGTGTAGTTTATAGACAACCCATAATCTTTCAATTGGTATCAAAGAGAGGTTGAGTTCAAAATCTTAACATCTTAGAATAAGATCTACAAGTTTTTGATTGGGTTGTGATACTTCGATGGCCTGTGAGCATCATCAAGAGATGAGATCAATGAGGCTGCCCATCTGCACCAAAGAGAACTTTATTATATGGAAGTTAAGAGTCCTTAAGTTATTCATGGAAGCATCAAATCCCAGATTATTCATAGTTTTTGAAGAGGGAGCTTATATCCCTAACACCTTCTCACAGTTCATGTATGAAGATGAAGAGCTAATAACTGTGGATAAGAGAGCAAAACACATACTAGAGAATGCAATTGATGATTCTACATCTCAATACTTAAGTCATTGCAAAACAACAAAAGATATGTAGGATTCCTTGGAGATCTACATGAAGGAAACTGAAGAACAAAACTCAAAGGGGGACACCAGAGAAAGGGTCATGACTCTTGAGGGTGAAAGCTTGAGGAGTACCAAAGACAATAATCTGATAATTCAGAATATCTCTGAGAACATAGAAGCTTCTGATGCAAGGTCATCAAAATCTGATGACATTGTTAAAGAGCCAGTACTCCTCACTAAGCAGCTCAAAAGAAAGATGCCCAGAAGAAGAGGAGACAGCCAGAAGACATCCTCCTCAAACTCCAAAAGATCCAGTCAACATGACCAATATAAATCTTCAAAGGAGGAAAGGTATAACTCTGAACTCAATGAATCTGATTTGGCTAACTTAGTGTGTTTTCACTGCAATAAGACAGGTCACATGATTGATGACTGCCCCTCTAAGAAGAAAGAATCCAAGAAGAGTGATTATAGAAGAAGTCTAAAGGACAAGAAGGAATCTGAGAAAGGATACATTGCTAAAAAAAATTAGAACACTCGGTGATTCTGATTCAAATTCATCAGAAGATAAGGAGGAAGTTCTCATTGGCCTTATGGCCATAACTAAAGAAATTCAGGATAGTTGCACCTCTCCTGGGAAGGTACTTGTTAAAGCCCCCTTATCTGTCTCTGATTCTGAATCAATGACAGTTTCTGTGCATGATAGTGAGTGTGGATCTGCTTACAGTAGCATATCCTCAAGATCTCCACATGAGGTTGAATCTAACCTAGTGCAGCATAAGGAAGTCATGTGGATTTCTTTGAAAAGAAGCAAGAAGCTTTTTAGAGCTCAATCTAAGGAGTTAGCATCCCTGAAATCTGTCCAATCTGAGCTCCAAGAGACAGCTGAAAAACTGATTCTTGTGAGCAAAGAAATGGACAAACTCAAGGAAGTCACAAAGCTCCAAAATGCTGAGTTGGGTAAGAAGAACAAGGTCATCAAGGACCTTGAGGAAATGTTATTGGCTGAGAAGAAAATTGTTGTCAGCTTCTCAATGCCCAAGACTGTTCTTCCCATCATTGACCAATTCACTGCACCATTCAGAGGTGGTGTAGGATTTGGTAAGGAGACATTCAAGGACAAGACATCTGAAGCCAAACCTTCTTACAAAGAGAAGCTACTACATCAAATTTCTCTAACTAGGAATCTTCACATGATCATCTGACCAAAGCTTGCACTACAAGAAGCAGTAAATCCCCCAACCCACATAGAAGAGCAAGCTTTGGGACAAGTGTTTTTTAATAACCCCTTGAAGAGACCCAAGTAAAGATTTCAGGTTCTCATGTCCATGGATCTGCAGCATCAACACTTAAAAGTAAGGGAAAGGCAGCCAAGCCTGTTCCCAAGGTGGTGAACCAAAAAGTGGTGAGACCAACTTAACTACATACTCACCATTGTGAGGTTCACCCAAGGCCTGTTAGGTCATCTATCTTCACTCTTGCCCACCCACATTTCCAGGTGGAAAGGCATAAGAAAAGATACAACAGGTATGAGTGCTGGTGCTGTGGAAAGATTGGTCATTTTGCCCTGGACTGTTTGTTCAATCCAACAGTGCCTAATGCAAGAAGAGGGAAGATCACCCATAGGTATAGTATTTTAGGTTATTCCCCTAACATGAACCTAGGACCCAAATCCAATTAGGTGCCTAAGGATAAGTAATCCTTTTGCAGGTATGTCCAAATGCTAACCCTTTTGGTATTTGGACAATGATTGCTCCAGGCACAAGGCTGGAGTAAATAACACACTTCCCCACAAGTAGTTCAATCCTCTATTGCTTCTATTGAGGGGGGAAGGGGCCTCTAAGAGAATATATAACTGATGGAAAAATAATTCAGCTCTTCAAAATGGAGTACATCAAGAAGATATTCTCAAATTTGCTCAAGAGGCTGTTTTGAACATGGAAATTGAGGTATCTAGGAAAGATCTATGTAGTGGACATGAAGTTATTAAGGAATTAGAAGAACCTCTCAAATATCTATAACAATGGAGGTGGAGTACACAGCTTCACTCACAATGAAGACCTCAGATCGATGAGTAGATTGTTCAACCACCATAGTCCCTACTGTCTCATCTCCATGCTTGAGAAGTAGGTAAGTTAGAAAGCAAAAGAAATCATGTTACCTTTGAAGAACAAGAAGCCAAGATGAAGAGAATGAATGAAGTAAAGAAGAAACCAAACCTTGAAGAATGAAGCCCTACCCATGTAAACATCAAATTGATATTCTACATAAGAGATGTGAAGGAGAAAATATAAGTAGCACTGTTCCCAAGAATTCCTCAAGGAGTGCTCAAGTCAGACAAGTATCAGATGAGTACGTCGACGACATAGATGAATTCTCAGCGATACAAAACGAGCAGTCTATACGACAAAATCTGTGTCTCGACGTTATTAGTGAAATCTCGACGACAACGCTGAAGTGATTCCGACGATACTATCGAAGACAAAGATACGCAGTGTCTAAATGCAGCTCAGACACTTCATGCTATATTGGATCCCTAATCAGAGCCATCTGATGGAATTTTAACCTATTAACCAAGACAAAAAGGTACACGCCTCTTCATCTACTTCTAATATCAATAGAGTGAATGCTTAGGCCAAAAATTACGCTTTCATTTGCCCTGAGTCATTTCCGCGACAAACCTCCATTCGGTCTTCGACAATTTTTGCTCTCGACATTCTGCATCAATGGCTCCAAAGAAGGAAGAATCCTCGGTCATCTCCGGATGCGAGCTCATGAGGGGAGGATTCAGTTCTTGCTCCGAAGAGATCAGGTCAGTAATCGTCTTGATAAAATCTGCAAGGTTGGAGTATCTGCTCAGCGAACCATGTGTTCTCATGAACAAGGAGGTCCCAGAATTCTTTGATGGAGCCAGAATAAGCATCTCAGGGGCCATTCTGAAGTCTACTGTGGTCGGAAAGAAGATCAAGATAAATGCCAAGAGATTAGGAAAATCTCTGAGGATCCCAAGATTACAGAAAGAGGTCAAAGAAGAAGATCTGACTGCTGAAGATCTATCTGTTGGATTTACCTGGTGTGGGCATAGTGGAAAGACCTATGGGTCCATTAAAAGAGCAGAATTCAACCAGAAAGGAAAGCTCCTTGCTGACATTGTAGGGAAAGTACTGATGTGCAAACCTAGTTCCCACGACAGGATTTCAAAAGAGATGTTTGAGACAATGTGCAGGATCATTGCTTAAAGGAAAATGGACTGGAGAAAGTTCCTATTCCAGAGGATCAAGAACACCCTGAAGACCCCATCATTTGGAATATTTCTATCCATCCTCCTCCTGAATACCCTTGGACCCGAGCTCTCAAGCTCGACACGTTTGGACCCGTAAGTCCTCTGCCCTAGCCCTCAAGCTTCGCAGATCTCAAGCCCTCAAGCTTGACACTCAGATCTAAAAATAGATCTTACATTGTCTTGGCCCGCAAGCCTTACAAGAGATTTCAGTAAAGAAAACTGTTTCTTCTGCCTGATGGAGATTGGCTTCTTGACTTGAAGGAGATGCTTCTGATTTTCAATCTGAATGGTGCAAATCTTCTTCAAGATTTCTAAATTTGTCGGATGTTGACTGGCTACCTTTCTTGAGAGAAACTTATCAGTCGATGTGGCTTGACTGCAACTTAAAGAACAGAGAATGATCATTTCGTTCTTTTTCTTTCTTCTTCTTCATCGACGTTTGTACTGTTGTATTGTTAGGCAGAATTCTTTTTCGTTCATTTCTCTCTCTTTTTCTAAGGCATCATTGTTCCCTTTTTATAGGACGGATGTGCCGCATAACGGTCACATATGATGTCCTTTACTGTCAGGCGCCCATCCCTCAAGAGCATGTGTTGATTGGACAATCAGGTGGCGGCATTAAATGCTGACAGCGCATCCGGTTACTTTTGAATTTATCTCGATGATATTTCCACTGTTACGATGACATGGATAATATCTCAACGACAGGACTTTGTTGATGCCTTGAACTAGTCTCTTCTTCAAGTCTTTATCAGATAGTGATATCTCGACGATACTGGACATCACTTCTCCATTTGAGCTTAAGACGACACGAAGTCATCAAACTGATATCGGCGAGAACTCCTTGTCTGCACGATGTCGCTTAGACCACCTTATCTTGTCGACGCATGAATGATATCATGTCGACAGACTATACTTCAGCAACTGCTTGTCTTCAAATGACCTTCTTCAGTCTTCTCGACGTTCTGATATCGTCGTGTAGATGTCACAACGATATCACCATTTTGCCTTGCTCTGCATATTCTTGACGATATGCCTGTTGTTGTAGACGACATGCTTGAGCCTTTTCGACGACATGCTTGAGCCTTTTCGACGACATGCTTGAGCCTTTTCGACGACATCAGACACAACCATTCTTCTTTGTTTTACTCATCATTTCAGCGATGTGCCTATTCTTGTCGACTATATGTCCAGCCTTTTTCGACGATGTTACACTTAGGCAGGTTATTGAAGTACTGGACATATTGTCTCATCTCTGCAAGCATGAACTAGATATGAAATTAAATACAACTTGCACTTATCATTGAGCTGAGCACTTCTTCAAATCAGGAACACTGTTGGGCATTGTTCCCAACAATCTCCCCCTATTTGAAGAAGTCATAACCCACTCAATGATAAATGCCACTCATATAAAAGAATTAACATTTTAAGCAAATAAGCATATAATGATCACATTGTAGTTATGTTTGAGTGAACACAGAATTTGACAAATATTACTTCATTTATAAGTAGTGCCAAATGTTTTTTAAGGTTTTTGACATTTCTACATTTATCCCCTTAATAATTTAGCCATCTATGTCTCGGGTGCCCTCATAGCAGCTTCATCCTTTTCACTCTTGGCCCTGGCTTCCTGCTCCTTTTCAGCTTGTCTGATGAAGTATTCAAACGGTTTGGGATGATACTTGAGAGGTTCAGGAGCATCAATTGGGATTCTGCCCGCTTGCTTGTCTCTTCTGTGACTCCTTCTCGATTCTTCTTGATCTTCATACTTAGCCCATTCTTGAGGGTTGTATACATTGTATCATTCACCTTTATTGGCTTTCACTTGCTCCCATGCTTTTAGAATGATGGATCTGGATTTGGGACTCCATCTTTCATAGTCATCCTGTTTCTCCATTTCCTCCCTGTACTTTCTCTTCCTTATCTTTACTTCTTCATCCTCCAATACTTCTTTCTTTTTACCCTTATCAGTTGCATGTTGCTCTTTAGCAGGGTACTCTTCTGCAGGCTCATCAAACTGTAAAGGAGGAAGATTCATTGCTTTCCTGATGGTATTTGTGGTCCATATGGCATGCTCACCACTAGCCTTTATCACTGATCTCTCCCCCTTTATGACTTCTTCAGATATCCCCTTTTGGAGATTCTCCTGAGAAACTAGTATTTTGCCTTTAAGCATGTGAATTCCTCCTTTCAGGTGGTTCTTGGTCTCAAGCAGATGACTGTCTAGATCCTTGTTATGGTGATCTAGACTTTCTTGGAGATTGGTTTTGTGTTCAGACATTTTCTTTGATGGTTGCAATGTAGGCCTTTTCTATGTTGCTGGCAATCAATGTCTGATTGATCCCTAAATTAGTTAGAACCTTGTGACTGAGAGCTGTCTCTTTGGCAATAGAATCTTATAGATTCTTCACATCATTTCTCAAGCTCGCAGTTTCAGCAGATAGTTCCTTTTTCAGTTCACTGACAGCAGAGGTAACATAGCTTTCTATTTTTAGTCTTTGCTCTTCCAGGACAATTTTTATCTGAGACATCAGTGAAGGCTCTACTGGCCTATTCTTTGGAGGTGAGTTGGCTTGTCCTGGTTCCTCTTCAACCATTGGAGATGGAGATTTTCTGATTGGTGACTGGTTGGGCTCAATTTCCTTTTCAGGACTTGGCTGATCTCTGCTAGTCTTATCAGCAGGATTCTCTTGCTTGTCTTCTTGGGTATCTTTACTTGGGGCTTCATGGCCTTTTGGTCCATACTGGGCCGCATCCTTATCCTCAATGATCTTATTGATCAATTCTTCCACTAGAGCAGGGAGCTCACCATTCTTCTCCCCTTCAGTCTCAGCATCCTCTTGATCTGTTCCTGCTGTTACCATTGTCCCAGATCCCAGACTTAGGGCAGAGGTCTGGAGGGAGGTATTCCTTTACTCTACAGGCATTCCAGAGTCAGACGAGTCTGAGCTGTTGCCTGATTCACTTTCCTTGGATGAGCTTTCCCCCTTGCTTTTCACTTCCTCTGCAGTCTTCAACCTCTTGGGAGATTTAGTCAGAACTTTCTCCCACCTGTCAAAGATCTTGATGTCCATCCTTTTCATGTGATGAATTTTTACACCATACTTTTTGTTAAGGCTTTCAGAGTAGGATAGCAGAAGATATAGTGATAGAATTCTTCCCAGATTTGGAGCTTGAAAGCTTTCTTGTATCCTCTTGAAAATTAGCTGACCCTAGTTGGTCTTTTTACTTAGGATTATCCTTGCCATTATCTCGAACATGGGCTTGGATATCCTATCATGCGACCCTACCTTGCAGAGGAGGGCTTTACCTACTATATTTGCCACAAGTTTTCCTTGTTGATTAAAACTCTTCCTTTCCAGGGACCCATGGGTCTTGCTAGAGTGTCCGCACCATTCCAGAGCTCTGTTGAGGTCTTCCAGGGTGACCTTTTCATCTTCCTCCCCCTTGGCAAAGGCCGGCAGCTGAAGTGCCCTGTCCAGCCTCTTAGGATTCACTTTGACCTTTATCCCGTTGATTACGCTTTTCACATATGTTCCTTTTGATCCACCCTTGGCATTCGAGTATAACTCCAGCACTTCTCTTTTGAGTATCACTGTTGGTTTGGAGAGGGCAAATTCTAGACCGACGACGTCCAATAGCTTGATAGTATTTTGAATCTCTTCTGGTCCTTCCACAAAACCATTCCTCACCACTTCACTTCCTTCAAAGAGTAATCCTTCCTTCTTTGGCACCATTTCTTACTTGATCGGAGAGGATTCTAGTTTAGTCGACTCATTCACTCTTCGAAGGCGTAGAGAGCACAACATCTTTTTAGGGCTAATGTAGAAAGTGTTTTAACCTTAAGACATCTGACCTTATTTATAGTTTCCGAGTTGGAAGACGAAGTGTCATTTGTTAAATGTCTGATTAACTCGAGTTAAGCTGTTATGATTGGTTAAGCTCAGGTCTATTTAAGAGTCCATTGATGATTAGGTATCGTCGTGATGCAAATTCGATGTCGATGACTCATTCTGACGATACCAATCATCATTTCGACGATATAGTTTTGTGTTCAAAACGATATTATTCTTTTTCACTCTTTTGTATGATCAGTGCAATTCTTTAGCAGTGTCATACATATGTGCTCCTTGAGTGATAGCTTTTGCTTACTCAAGTACAAAATACCTCTAACAAAATTATAAGGATGAGGTTATGTATTGAACATCAATATAGTTACCTTCACCTTAGCTTTTATATCTTCTTGAGCTAGTAGCTCCCCCTTGATTTGATGTTTCTCTTATCTTTATTTTAGCGCCCCCCTTGACCAGTGCATCTTGGCATATGGTGAGGATTTTCTTAGTCCAGAGTTAAGCCTGGATAACTTATTGTCCATTAGCCTTGTTTTCTTTTGATTGGCTAAATGGACTTCCCTGCAAGACAGATTGAATATCCCTTAGGAACCCAAGGTGACTTGGGTCCTAGGTTCTTGTGCGAACAAGAAAAATAAGACCAGAAAAATGGAGAATAACAATTTTTATTTCCAAAAAACTTAATTATTACAAAGGTATAACCTCCTTTATATAGAATGGAGGAGAGAGAGGAGAGATTACAAATAAACAATGTGGGACTAAACTATACAGGACAATAATACAGAACTGGGCGGTCAGACATAGGGAGACCGTCAAGACTGCTCGATCTGAGATAACATACCTCCCTCCTGAACCCTCCAGATAACCAGTTGTCTGTAAAGGACAGACTGCAGGAAGCATGGCTAGACAACCTATCTTCATCTTCAACCCGCCAAGTCTTAGAGAGCACGCGGTCTCAAATGAGCAGACCGTGGTGATTAAAATTCCGCTTGCACGAAATAAAATCTGAACTAGCAATCCGAGAAGGCAAGTATACCTATCGAACTGTAGTATAGGAACACAAGTGTCGTATTAAAATCCGAGAACCGTTGATTACTTATACTCAAACGAATTACTATTATTTTATCTTAATAATTTTTCGGAAGGTTTTGTTTGCTAAGTTGAAATAAAAGCTGGATAAAAGTACGGCTAAACGATGATTAAGAAATAGCACTCGATCTTGACTTACTTCGGCTTAAGTTGATCAAAATTCAAAAGCAAACTTAAAACTTAATAAAGTAAGGGTAGCTTGACCGTGGGGGTTCCTATAGTTTGAACATGCTTCTCTCGAAGATATGCCCAACTGAGTTTAGGAAAATCCGACCGAACTCTCGTCCCGTATTCGAATACTTAAAACTCGCTTTAAGTGGTGAACCCCGCTATTGGGTTTGACTCCAATCCAGGAAATTTACGTCATTCTCTCTCGAGAAATGTGTGTAACTCTCTTTACTCTTAAGTGCTCACTTCAGACTATCGGCCTCTCAGCTAGCCACGAATGAAAGCAAAGGTGGGGACTATATATCGATAATATAGCTCCACTAAATTTTATTAAGAGTAAATCTAAGGCCCAAAACTTTAGAAAGTGAAAGAAGAATAAAGGATCATAACTTGATCAACTCATCCTCAGATCATCAAGATCGAGTACTATGAGGATTTAGTTACTCATGGTGGAGGGGTAGGAGAGAGAAATGATGAAGATTTTAAGAGAACAGAAACATACAATTTTTATTAAACAAAAGTTCAACTGAGATTACATTTGCATGGAAAGCCTACTAAGCATTAGTAATACACTATGAAAGGAAATTACAAAGGCATTACAACATTCATATGAAAACTAGAAAAGCAAATGCATTGAAATAAGAGAGAGAGAGAGAAAGAGAAAGAGAATACAAAATAACATGAAAATCACTGAAAATAGAGTAGTAGCACCAGTTCTCTCTGCCAAAAACTGAATGGGGAAAGCTTGGAGGTCATTTCAATTTATAGAAATTTTTCTTCCTCGGTCACGCCCTCAGTCACGCCCGTGACTAGGGGCGTGACATTGTTTAATCAATTCTGCGGCTTGGATCAGTTTCGGCGCACGATTCTGACGCGATTTGATGGGTCACGCCCTAGGTCACGCCCGTGACTGAGGGCGTGACCATTTCGGTGGTTAGTCCGGTCATGGGCGCTGGCGGCGATCATGGGCGCTGGCGGCAGGTCGACGTGGCAGTCACGGGTGGCAGCCACGGGCGTGACTTGAGGCACGCCCGTGTAACAAAGGCGTGGCCTCCATTTCTTTGCGGCTGGGCGAATCTGAGCTGTTCTCGGGCTGGTCACGGGCGTGACTTGCGTGCCACGGGCGTGACTGACCAGATCTTCTGAATTATGGCGGCAGCAGCTTAACTGGAAACAGCAACTTACACGCCTTAGGTCACGGGCGTGACCTAGGGCGTGACTTAGGAAATTTTGCATTTTTGACCTGAAAATTCAGAAAACTTAAGTTAGCACTAAAAACAGGAAAATGAACAAAAATTGCATTTAGGTAAACAACAATAAGCAAAAAGTAAGAGTAAATATCTTAAAAATAACCTAATTAAACTAACTAGATTTAGCATTATCAAATTCCCCCAAGCTTACACTTTGTTTGTCCCCAAGCAAAGAAATATGCTTAGCTAATAAAAAAATGACTAATCAAAAAGATTTAATTATGCTAAACACGAGTACCTTGCGAAATTCCAAGTAGAGAGAATAGTGAAAAGGAAACCTAAAATAAGTACTTTATTTAAGCTTAATTTTTATACCCTTTACTAACAAAAATTAATCATCCAAAATTTTAACTAAAAAGTTTTAAAATAAAATTGAGCAAAGTAACAAGTGAGATAGTGCATGGAATTGTTACTAAACCCTAAGAGACAAATTATAATTATATCATTCTAAGAACAGGGATCTAAATTCATACCCAAGACTTAACTATTCTACTTTTCTTCTTTACTTAGCTAAAGCAAATTTAGGAGCATGAATCAAGAGGACTTTATTAGGACCGAAATGTTTGGCTTAGGCATATGATTTGGAATGGAAATCGAAGATAAAAGTGGTTGCTATAATCACACTAAACCATAAACATGAGTTTTATAAAATTTTCGATATGAATGATAAGAGGTAATCCTTCATTATAAGCATATAGCATATTTTCTTTCTTTCTCTTTCATAGCCATTATTTATTTATTTTTTTATTTTGAAATTTTGGCAAAGATAACTAATACAAATATGCTTAAAATATCTTCTTTTTGAGCAAATTCTTTTCTTTGAAGCTCTCCATGCAATAAACCAATCACACTCTTTAGAAATTTAAATAAAACTCAAAGAGTTAGTGTGATTTAAATAGGTTTGGAAATTTTGGCTTTGGTGAAAAATTTGATAAGTGGAGGTGACAATAAAACATGGGAAAAGGCTCAGAAGAGGCTTACAAAGGGTTTCTTTTTAAGGGTTGGCATGAAGGCACAAACTTAAACAAAAAAATGGCCTAAATCATTTTCATTGCTCCTAAATTTATTTAAAGCATGAGTTTTGAAGGATTTCAAAAAGTAAGCCCTAGATATTAAATAAAGACTAATGAACTTATCCTGAAAATAAGAATAATAAGCGTCTAGGATTATTCACATTTACTACACAAATCAAAAGTTAACCTTGCAAAATATATCTAAAAATGAAGAGGAAAATAGTGGATGAAGAATTTTTAAGAAAGTAAAGAAGATAAAAGAGAAAACGATAAGGAAAGTACAAGATTTTAGAAAAACCTTTCACATTAACATGCTACCTAGAATTAGAACACTACATGAGTCAACAATTTACTTGTGAAACATAATTAAAAAGTTGGATTAGAAATTTTGAAATTAACTAAGGCTATATAAAATATTTTGGGAAAAACAAAACATAAAGCAAGAGGTACTATTGATTTTACCAAAATCTAATTTAGACTACTAAAACAAAAGAAAAGAAAAGAAGACATTCTCCCCCAAGCTTACGATAAACATTGTACTCAATGAAAAAGGGGAGTGAAGGAAGGGGCAACTAAGAAAAGAAACTAAAACCGAAAAAACTAAAACAGGCACTTCCCTGGATTTATTGGCTTGAAAGGATGTGTGATGCCGCTCCCCCTTGTTCGCGCTTTGGATCTTCATGAAATATCATCTTGATTTTTTTTTAATTAGCAATGTCGGAGCAGGCGATCGCCGAAGTTGAGAGTACGGAGCCGCCCAGGGCCAAAGAAAAATTAAAACAACAAAATTAAAAACCTTGGGTTGCCTCCCAAGAGCGCCCTCTGTTTAATGTCGTTGGAGCTCGACTAAAAGAATATTATTACAGTCCAGACAAAAGAAGTTTTTCACCGTCCATGTCAACATTATCACCAGAAAAATAAAGTTTGAGACGCTGCTCATTAACCTTGAAATCACCTTTATCTGGGTGTGATATCAAAACAGTTCTATACGGATAAGCTTCCTTTACATTAAAAGGACCTGACCATCTAGATTTTAACTTTCCAGGAAATAAACGTAGACGAGAATTATAAAGTAATACTTGGTCGCCTGGTTTAAATGTTTTCGGGTGCCTTAAATTTTTATCGTGAAAGCATTTCGTTCGTTCCTTATATAATTTATTATTTTCATACGCATTGGAGCGCCACTCATCGAGTTCGTTGAGTTGGAATTTTCAAAGATCGGCGGTGGAGTGGGGATCAAAATTTAAAAATTTAAGGGCCCAGAAAGCACGATGTTCTAATTCGACCGGTAAATTGCACGATGTTTTAATTCGACCGGTAAATTGCACGATTTTCCAGAAAGCACGATGTTCTAATTCGAAGGAGTAGTGTTGATTGATAATAACTTCTCGTTGGGAAAATAATCATTAAAAGTTTGTTCATTTAAATCTTCAATAAACGGGTTATCTAATCGTGAAAGATGGTCCGCGGTCAAATTCTCAGCCCCCTTTTTATCTCGGATTTCCAAGTCGAACTCCTGGAGGAGTAAGACCCAGCGAAGTAAGCGTGGTTTGGCATCCGGTTTAGAAAGTAAATATTTGAGGGCCGAGTGGTCCGTAAAAACAATAATTTTTGAAAGCATAATATAAGGTCGAAATTTGTCGAACGCAAAAATAACTGCTAATAATTCTTTCTCCGTTGTGGTATAGTTCTCTTGCGCGGATGTAAGTGTTTTACTTGCGTAGAAAATAGGGTGGAAGTTTTTAGATATACGTTGTCCTAAAACGGCTCCCACCGCAAAGCTACTTGCATCGCACATGATTTCGAATGGAAGGTCCCAGATTGGAGCTATCATAATTGGTGCATTTAGTAGCTTATTTTTGATTAATTGAAAAGCAGATAAGCAGGTATCATCAAAAATAAATGGAGTGTCTTTTTCTAAAAGATGAGTGAGGGGTTTGGTAATTTTCGAAAAAGCTTTTATAAATCGTCGGTAAAAACCGGCATGTCCTAGAAAGCTTCTTATGGCCGTAACGTTGGTTGGTTTGTGGCAGTTTTTCGATCACTTCTATTTTTGCTTCATCGACCTCAATTCCTCTTGCTGATATCTAATGACCTAAAACCAATCCCTCCCGCACCATGAAATGGCATTTTTCCCAGTTCAGGGCGAGATTGGTCTCCTCACACCGTTCTAACACTTTTTCTAAATTTTATAAACAAAAATCGAAGGAATCACCAAATACGGAAAAGTCGTCCATAAATACCTCCATAATACTTTCTACGTACTTGTCGAAAATGGCCAACATACACCGTTGAAATGTTGTCGGCGCATTACATAAGCCAAACGACATTCTTCGATAGGCGAAGGTGCTGAAAGTACAAGTAAACGTCGTTTTCTCCTGGTCCTCGGGCGAGATGGGAATTTGGAAGTAGCCCGAGAGACCATCGAGGAAACAATAAAAGCTATGGCCGGATAATCGTTCTAAGATTTGATCGATGAATAGCAAGGGGAAATGGTCTTTGCGGGTGACATCGTTCAATTTGCGATAATCAATACACATACGCCACCCAATCACCGCCCGTTTTGGGATTAAGTCATTATTGTCATTTAACACTACCGTGATCCCTCCCTTTTTAGGAACTACTTGAACGGGGCTTACCCATTTGCTATCTGAAATTGTATAGATAATTCCTGCGTCTAATAATTTCACGACCTCACCCTTTACTACTTCTTTCATGTCTGGGTTTAATCGGCGTTGAGGTTGAATAGAATTATGTGAATTATCTTTCATTAGAATTTTGTGCGTGCAGAAAGACGGACTTATGCCCTTAATATCAAAAATCTGCCAAGCAATTGCTTGGCGGTGCTTTTGTAAAACTTTTAGCAATTTGGCATTTTCAGATTCACTTAAATGGGCCGACACTATTACTGGTAACTTAGAGTCTTTTTCTAAAAATTCATATTTTAAATGATTGGGTAGTTCTTTAAGTTCTAATGTGGGAGGTTCCTCGTATGAAGATTTGAAAGACTTTTCTTTTTCAAAAGTAATTTCTTCAAAAAATTTTGATTTAATTTGAAAATTTGAGGGGGCGGGAGCAATGGCCATTTTCATTTCTTGTAATATTTTAGTGGAGGTGTTTGATGATGAACAAAAAGAAGAAGAACCATTTTCAGAAATACAAAAAGAAGGGTCTTCACTTAACACATCTAAGAAAAAACACGAATCGTCATTTTCTAGGGTATTTTTCATAGAGAATGTTATGGAGAAGGTTACTTCATCGTCTCCAACTCGGAGGAATAGCTTACCATTACTCACATCAATGATAGCACGGGAGGTGGCAAGGAAGGGGCGGCCAAGGATTAGGCGAACCTCGACATCCTCTTCAATGTCCAAAATGACAAAATCCACCGGGAAGATGAATTTGTCTACCTTTACGAGAATGTCCTCCACAATTCCCAGCGGATATTTTATCGTCCTATCTGCTAGTTGTATACTCATACGTGTGGGGCTAAGGGTGCCCACTCCTAACTTCTTAAACAAAGAGAATGGCATCAAGTTGATGCTCGCACCTAAGTCGGCCAACCCGTTCTTTACAAATAGATTACCAAAGAGGCACGGGATAGAAAAACTACCCGGATCGTTAGCCTTTTTCGGTAATTTATTTGTTAGGACGGCGGAACACTCAGCATTTAAAGTTACGTGCCACTACAACAAACTGCACTTATAGTAAGGACCAAATTCGTTACAATAAGTGCCAAAATTCGTTACAAAAACTCTTTGGTAACGAAAAATACTTTAAGTAACGGTCCTCCTCTAAAGCTCGACGCTAAAGGTTATTGTAACGAATGTATGCATTTCGTTACAAATAAAGTAATTGTAACAAATGATACTTTCTCACTAAAAAGAGATTCTTCCTCACAATAAATTGGTCACAATAAATATTATTTCGTTACGAATGTTATTTTTTTCTCACAAAAAAAGAGTTATGATTACAACTATTTCGTTACAAATGTTTTTTTTTCCTCACTAAAAATAAAATAACTTCGTTACAATAAAGTATAATAAACATTATTTCGTTACAATAGATTAAACAATAGTAACGAAAAAATCGTTACATTTGTTTTCCATTCTTCTTACTACAGCCAATTCATTTATATATCAAAAATATTCCATTTCTATTTTTTGTGTACCTGAGATTTTATTACAAATAATAATCTTGAAAACACATATATTTAATATTTCATAACAAGATCAACATGTATTTATTCACACCAAAAAGTATTACATAGAGTACAAGTTATTATCATCTCTTCTAAAATAATACAATATTACATTACAAAATAACCATGTTTCTAATAAATCTTCCGTCATTTTTCGAAAAATGAATCGTCCATCACTTTCTGACTAATGAACCTTTCGTCACTTGCCGGTCAATGCTCGAGCACCCTACAAATAAAAGAGAGCAATTAAGATCACCCTACAAATAAATGAGAGCAGAAACATCCATACAAACTCACATCCATACATACATAATCCATACACACCCCATTAAACAAGCGTACAATAAAACAACTCTTAACATTGATCGCACACACTTCACTGCACGACTCTTAAAACAGCACACATGCACACATTTCACTGCACTTAACATCACACGCGCACATACAAAACTCATAAAAATAGCACACACACTGCACTTAACATCACACACACATACACAACTCTTAAGTCTTAAAAATAGCACACACATACACACAAACATTTCAATTCACTTAACATCACACACACTTCACTACACAACTCTTAAAAACACCACACACACACACTTCACTGCACTTAACATTTCACTCCCTTTACTACACAGCAAACCTGAACATGTACATAACACTACAGATTGCTCAAACAGAAAGTCTGGATAATGTCAATCAGATTATTAAAGTGAAAGAAAATGCACGCACTAAAATATTAAGAATCAGATGGTTACTAAATGGTGATGATGTGTATGCTGTCAATGTTTAAATTCATAAAACCTGGAGATGTAGACAGACGATAAAGCTTTAATCAAAATCAAAGGCAACACTTGAGTGAAGAAATGTGCTACAATCAACTTCAATAATATCTATGCACACTTACAATCCAAATATTATCAACTCCTCCAAGAATGGCTGCCGCCAGTTTTGACCGGAATGGATTCCAAACTCTATACTCCACCTTGGTTATTCCATCTTCATTCTGCAAGGAGAAACAACCAAACCAATGAACAAAAAAGAACAATATAACAATAGTAGAGAGAAAGTCTGTGCACGGGAAAGACGATTAAAACAAGCTTTGTGGCAGCTCTGAAACTATTACCTGAATAGAAACACACTTTTCGCCGTATACAGATTCACCGGTAACCAAGCTTTGTGGTTGTACCATGACTCTGTTGCCGCTCTTCATCCCTCCTCGGCCTCCCCTCCCTCTCATACCTCCACGGCCAGCTCCTCGGCCACCTCAGGGAAAACACAAACACATTATAGAGACAAAACACTCACTTTCTTCCTGTATATGCCCCATCCTCATCTAGTAGATCATTAAGTTTTTCTTCAACTGTATGCCCCATCCTCATCTAGTAGATGACATCAACATAGGGCTCATATGTAATTTATGAGTTTCTATTCTTTGGTAACCCAACTGCTCAAAATAAAACAGCCGTATGCACTAATAATATGAGATTACAAAGCAGAAGTCAGTAAAATAAAGCAATTCCTAAAACTACATTAGATGTTTTATACTATATTTTGTCAACCAATAATGAAATATTAGATCACTTGTAACATTGTAATAATGCGAACTATCTGATAAATTCAACTTTTTCTTATGAGTTGTCTGATATATTCAAGTGACAATCAAGTGGCGAGGAAGCTAATAAACTTTTCCCAACTATTAATGTCAAAACAAGCCTGATTTAATTAAGGTAAAACATGCTCAAACAAGCTACTTGCTTCGGCAACAGAAATAGCATGTTCAAATTTCCTGTCATCTATATGCAACTCTCTGAAGTGTGTGATCTACGACAATGCATGATTAGTCGAATGAGTAGATGGTTCTCTTTCCTATTTTATATAAATAATAATAATAACAATAATCTGAAATAAGAGGGGTGCAACATGTAATTATGTCAACTTTCAGGGAAAATGTTGGTAATTATTCCATAATAATAATCTAAATATTTTACATACTGATGTTGGGCAAGTTGTTTCCAGCTTAAAGGAATCTAAGAAAAACATATTTTGATTCTTTCTCTTGGGATTTTTCATTTTAATTTCTTCGGAACAATTATTTTTGTGGCTACATAAAGGTTGGATCATTTTAATTAGGTTTCTTCTCATTATTGTGTGACTATATAGATTATCATTTCAAAAAACAACATGGCACAATTTCAGAAAAGTGGTGGCTGTAAGAAGCTGATAGACTACTAACCATACAAGGTACACATTCAATGATATGCAATATGCAGGAAGTAAATATAGATTAGGAAGCATTCAACCAGGAAGTAAATTCGAGCAACCAGGTAGCAAATTCGAGCAAGCAGGAAGCAAAATAAACAACCGCTAAACATGCCACTATTCCAAGGATCTACATTTAGCCAGGAACAAAAATCAGCAAATGTAGGGCATCACCAACCCTTGAACCTGAACAATCCTCTAATCCAAGTATCTGCATTCAGCCCATGGCAGACACAATACCATGTGAAATTTAGAAGAAGAGGAGGAAGAAAAATGTAGGGCTCCCCACGTGCACAACACCATGCAGATCTGGAATGAACAGTTATGGTAATCAGATTCAGAAATTTCTATTAATATCTAAATATGTTTTTCAGATTCAGAAATTGGGGAAAACAGCTATGGTAATCACCTCTTATATTGTGTTTGTTTGGGATGAGATCTGAATGGATGCCTGCTGGAGCATATCTGGAGCAGCAAATCTCTGTTTTCATACAGATCTGGAGCAGCAAAGCCTCAGAAAGGGGAAGAGTTGGACTGCAGAAATAAGAAGAGGGTAATAGAAGGAAAACCGAAGAAGATGCCTGCAGTGATTGGCGCTGGCGATGGATCTGCTGAGTGATGACTGCTGCTCAAGTGCTCGACAAAATTGAGCCCTCTACTACTCGGTCGGGAACGAAGAAGAAGCAACCACACAATGATGAAGATGGGGATCTTACGAAGGTGGAACGAAGAAGCCCTCGACTACTCGCTCGGGAACGAAGAAGAAGCAACCACACAGGATTACATATGACCTAGATCATGCAAGGTAATGAAGATGGAGGGAGTTGTAGAATCAAACGTGAAGCAAGTGTAGAAGATGAAAGAAGCATTTTGGGGCTTACCTGGTAGAAAAGCAGGGGCGTCATGGTTGTTGCGAGATGTCGCTGGAAGGTGGAGATCGGTGGTTGCGAGATATTGACCGGAGAGGAGGCGTGCAGCTGCGGCGTGGAGAGAAGGCTGGGGAATCGGGTAGGCACGGTGAGCGAGGGCTTGTAGAAAAACAAAAAAAAGCGGCAAGAGATGGAGAAGTACAGCCACTGGAGAGAAATAATGACTCACCGGCGGTGGCGAGCGCATTGACGGGGGATTTGCCAAGGTAGTGACGGCGGGAGCGAGCGCATTGAGCGAAATGTGAATGTGGGATGAATTGGTACCCTAATCGGAAGATGCCAAGGATAAGTGGAGGGAAAAAGGAAAAAATGGAGGGAAAATTAAATATTAGATAGGCTGAGAGAAATGTTGGAGGAGAAAAATAGGCAATATTATATTTTTTAAGTATAAATAATTAAAATGAAAGACCAATTTTTTTTTTATTTGTGGTCAAAGCTTTTCGCTTGCTGTGACCTAAATCGCGACGTCAAAGCTTTTCGCTTGCGAAAATGAAAGTCAAATTTTTTGTTGGAACGCACGAACGTACACATATATTTTAATTATAGACATGTTATCGTCGTGCTAAACAGAGCCTTCATCTCACCATTATTTTTTAACTAATAATAAATATTCATTTATAAAGAATTAGTTAAAGTATACATTAACGCGCGAAGCCTGCTTGGATGTCGTCAAAGCCCGCTTGGATACGGACAAAGCCCGCCGAATGACAGTCAAATTTTTATTGGAGGGAAATTTCCCGCCAAAAATTTCATGCACAATATCATGAAATATTCTTTATTTTTTGCTCGAGCTCGAGAGATGGCTCGCGCGCCATCATGATCAAAAATATCTGAGTTGAAGCTCGAGTAGTAATCGAGCTCCAGCTCAACGATCTCGAGCTCGACTCAAAATCGAGATTGAGCTCATTGAACTCGAGTTCGAGATTGAGCTCATTGAACTCGAGCTTGACTCAAAATCGAGATTGTGCATGTGTGTGTGTGGGGGGGGGGGGGGGGCTGTGTCTGTGTTTGTGCGTAATCTATATTTGCTTGTGCATGTGTGTGTCTGTATCTGTATGTATGTGTGTCTGTGTGTTTACGTGTATCTGCATGTGTCTGTGTCTGTGTGTGTCTTTGTTTGTGTGTTTGTGTGTGTGTGTGTGTACACAAATGTTTGTGTGTCTGTCTTTGGTGTGTGTGTGTGTGTGTGTCTGTCTTTGGTGTTTGTGTGTGTGTGTGTCGTGGCATTATTGTGTGTGCGTGTGTGTGTCTGTGTCTGTGACTGTGACTGTCTGTGTCTGTGTCTGTGTCTGTGAGTGTCTGTGTACGTATATGTGTCGTTCCATGTGTCTGTGTTTGTGTCCATGTGTTTGTGTATGTATGTGTCTGTGTCGTCTGTGTTCGCTACGTATGTGTGTCGGTCCATGTGTCTATGTATGTGTCAATGTATTTATACACGTCTGTGTCTGTGTCCATGTGTTTGTGTCTATGTGTCTATGTCTGTATGTACACGTGCTTGTCTGTGACTGTGTATTTGGGTTGTGTGTGAGTGTTTGTCTGTCTATGCATGTTTGTCTGTGCTTGTGTGTGTCTGTGTTTGCGTATCTATGTGTGTTAATTGTGTGTCTGTGTCTATGTGTGTTTGTGCGTGTTTGTGTCTTTGCTTGCGTATCTATGCGCGTTTGTGTTTGTGTTTGACTATGTCCGTGTCTATGTCAGTCTGTATCTACTGTGACTGTGTTTGTGTTTGCGTGTCTGTGTTTGTATGTGTGTGTGTGTGTGTGTTTGTGTCCGGTGAGAAAATTAAATTAATATTCAATTATTTTTTATTCAGTTGATCGAGCGCCTGAGAGCGGATGAAATTGAGCGGGGTAATTATTACTTTTAAAAAATACATTCTCATATGCACTGTCGGGCAATGTCGAGGCGGGGGTATTGTCGAGCGAGGAACATGGGCCTCATGTGCACTGTCAGTTGATCGAGCTCCTGAGAGCGGACAAAATTGAGCTGGGGTAATTCTTATTTAAAAAAAAAACATAAATCTTATTTAAAAAGTAAATTTTATTGAACAACGCGTTGTATTTATGAATTGATTTGACATGTATTTACAAATTTCATTACACATTTATTTTCATTAAAACACGTGTCATCCATCAATCAATATAGATATATATTACATATATTTTCATTAAAACGCTAGCTCCCGAGCAAAAAACGTGTGCGCTGACAAATTTATTTATGCTCCCGAGCAAAAAAGATAGAGCTAGTGCAATGCGCGCGACTGAAAAAACCGTGTGCTCGGGAAATAAAACGCGCATCCGAGTGAAAAGCACGTGCTCGAGCGAAAAATGGGCGCTCGAAGGGTACAATTATTTCACCCCTGCGCACAATGAAAAAATATGCGTGCATGCAGGGCCTGCGCGATCGTTATTTTTATTCAAAAATTATATTAATATGTTTTAAATTTTTTGATTTGTTTTGTGCAAAATTTTATGGAGGGAAATTTCCCTCCATATAATTCATTAATATGAGAGGGAATTAAGGAAATAGACAAAACTTAATAAACTAGAGGAGGAGAACAGCGCGCGGCGACGGCTGAGAAAGAGAACGACGATGGCGGCGGCCGTGGAAGAGATGCGACGGCGGCGGCGACCGTCGAAGAGAGGGGAGACAACGGCGGCGGCCGTACGTGAAATACATGTTGCGTATCTATGTGTGTTACACCCAATCTGTGTCTGTGTGTTTGTGCGTGTTTGTGTATTTAAAGCTCATGTACACAGTCGGGCAATGTCGAGGCGGGGGTATTGTCGAGCAAGGAACATGGGCCTCATGTACGTGCATTGTCAGTTGATCGAGCTCCTGAGAGCGGACAAAATTGAGCGGGTGTAATTCTTATTTTTAAAAAAACATAAATCTTATGTAAAAAAGTAAATTTTATTGAACAACACGTTGTATTTATGAATTCCATTACACATTTATTTTCATTAAATTAAAGCGCGTGTCATCCATCAATCAAAAAGACAATTGTTAACCGCACCCCAGTTTTGGCTATCCGCAACTCATGATTTATATGAATTATTATGCGTTTTTTTTGGATATACGCCTTGTACAAGCATTTTTAGGAAAAGTGTACTTCAACAGGAAAGTTGTAGATATCGTCGAGATCTACAACTTTTGTGTTGCACATTTTTCCTAAAAATGCATGCACAATGCGTATTTCCAAAAAATCGTTATATATATAATTCATTAATGTGAGCCCCGCGCGACACATGCAACAAGCGCGGGGCTCAAGCACAGACACATGCACACAACACGGACACATGCAACGCGGCTGGGCGCACATGTATTCGCGTGCGCGCGAGAGTGCATTTGCGTGCGCGCAATAGTACATTTGCGTGCACGCGAGAGTGCACATTTGCGTGCACGCGGGTTCGTGCGTGATTTTATTTTAATTCCAAAATTATATTAAAAAATTAATGTTATATTAATTTGCATTTATTTTTACATTTAATATATTTTTAATTTTTAGTTTTGTTTTGTTCAAAATTTTATGGAGGGAAATTTTCATCAGTATATTTCATTCATTCATGTGAGAGAGAGATAGAGCTGCATGGGAGAGAGGCAGAAAAACTTTTATAAAAAGTTAAAGATTTATAAAATACCCCATACGCGCAAAAATACATATCGCAATAGTACCACATATCTGCGACAGCCGTGCACGAATGTTTGCGAGTTGTAGGAGTACTGTCGTCGCGTTAGAGCACTATCGAGGCGGGGTACTGTCGCGCGCATACAATTTTTTTTTTCAAAAAAAAATAATAATTCAAAACTTTGATAATAAAATTGTACAAAAATTGAAAATAAAATATGATATATTTTTTGTAACAAAACTTTAATAATAAAATATTACTTTTAGTAAGGACAATGTCTTTGTCACAAAAAACTTTCATGATGTCGTTACAATTGATACTTATTGTGAGAAAAGTTTTCTATTTGTAACGTAACATTGGTGTTGTTACAAATACTTATAGTTATAGTAACGAATTAATTATTATTGTAACAAAATTTAAAATATTCGTTACAACAAAGTTAGTTTTTGTAACAAAAAAAAAACTTTGTTACTAAATATAACTATTAGTAACAAACTGTGTTTCAGTTACATTCCAGTCCTTACAACAGGTGCAGTTTGTTGTAGTGTGCGATAGATTTTCTAGCTTTTTCTTATTAGTTAGAAGATCCTTCAGGTACTTAGCGTACTTGGGCATTTGTGATATCGCTTCATGGAAGGGCAAATTGATGTGTATTTGCTTAAACATTTCCAGGAAGCGATGATATTGATCATCTAATTTTTCTTTGTTGAGTTGAGAAGGATAAGGCGAGGCGGGGTTGTTTTTGAAAATATGAGGTGGAGTGATAAAATCTGTTTGAGTGTGTGGTGTTTTTGAAATAGGGGTGGATCTTGCCTCAGGCTCTTCGCTAACCGGACCGGATATTTGCTTCCCACTCCCAAGAGTTACAACTTTCGCTTGCTCTCTCGGGTTGGGCTCGGTGTTAGCGGGAAGAGTCCTGGGCGGTCGCTCGGATATTATTTTGGCGAGCTGCCCGATTTGGTTTTCTAGATTTTTAACGGATCCGGCTAAGTTCCGGACAGTTGCTTCGTTCGTACTTATATATTTTGAAAACATCTCCTCCAAAGATGGAGATTTTTGAAAGTTAACAGGGGGTGGAGGTGGTGTAAATTCATTTTGTAGAGGCGGGCGAGTTGTGTTTGCAGGATTACTCCAAGAAAAGTTCGGGTGATTACGCAGCGCAGGATTATAATTATTCGGTAATTGAAAACCAGGTGCATGAAAATTAGAAGCAGCAGAATAATTATTATAAGCATTTCTATTGCCTACGTAATCAGCTTGTTCGGAAGTGGCTTTTGCGAATTCCCAAACCTGAGGTGCGGAAGGAGCATTCATTTCCGATATCTTTTTGCTAAGCAGTTCCACTTGTAGTGCCAGCTGGGAGACGTTATCCACTTCGTACATACCTGCAGGTTTGTTTGGGAGGGATCTTGGCACATTCCACTGATAGGTGTTCATGGCCATATCCTCAAATAGCTCAAGAGCGGCTTCCGGGGTTTTGTTATTTAAGGTACCACCGGAGCGGCGTCTATCATTTGCTTAGTATGTTGATTTAGCCCGTTATAAAATGTCTGCACTTGTAACCATACAGGCAGAGCGTGATGAGGGCAACGTCTTAAGAATTCTTTATACCTTTCCCAGGTATCATATAGCGTTTCAGAATCTATTTGGCAAAAAGAAGAAATATCATTTCTAAGCTTAGCAGTTTTCGCAGGTGGAAAATACTTAGTTAGAAATTTTTCAGTTAACTGGGCCCAAGTGGTGATAGAACCTCTAAGTAGAGTCGACAACCACTGCTTAGCCTTTGTTCTTAAAGAAAATGGGAAGAGTCTTAGCCTAATTGCATCATCCGTAACACCATTTATTTTGAAGGTGTCACAGATTTCAAGGAAGCTAGCAATATGTGCGTTCGGATCTTCATATTGTAATCCGTCGAACTGCACGTATTGCTGCACCATGTGAATTATGCTGGGCTTTAGTTCAAAATTATTATTAGCTACGGCAGGGCGGACTATACTAGTTTCCGTCCCTTCCAGGTTAGGCCTTGCATAATGGGACATAGTCCATTCAGGGGCCGCAACCATGCCGGGGACTGGCATTTTGCCAAAAACTTGGTGATTAAAATTCCGCTTGCACGAAATAAAATCCGAACTAGCAATCTGAGAAGGCAAGTATACCTATCGAACTGTAGTATAGGAACACAAGTGTCGTATTAAAATCCGAGAATCGTTGATTACTTATACTCAAACGAATTACTATTATTTTATCTTAATAATTTTTTGGAAGGTTTTGTTTGCTAAGTTGAAATAAAAGCTGGATAAAAGTACGGCTAAATGATGATTAAGAAATAACACTCGATCTTAACTTACTTCGGCTTAAGTTGATCAAAATTCAAAAGCAAACTTAAAACTTAATAAAGTAAGGGTAGCTTGACCGTGGGGGTTCCTATAGTTTGAACATGCTTCTCTCGAAGATATGCCCAACTGAGTTTTGGAAAATCCGACCGAACTCTCGTCCCGTATTCGAATACCTAAAACTCGCTTTAAGTGGTGAACCCCGCTATTGGGTTTGACTCCAATCCAGGAGATTTACGTCATTCTCTCTCGAGAAATGTGTGTAACTCTCTTTACTCTTAAGTGCTCACTTCTGACTATCGGTCTCTCGGCTAGCCAAGAATGAAAATAAAGGTGGGGACTATATATCGATAATATAGCTCCACTAAATTTTATTAAGAGTAAATCTAAGGCCCAAAACTTTAGAAAGTGAAAGAAGACTAAAGGATCATAACTTGATCAACTCATCCTCAGATCATCAAGATCGAGTACTATGAGGATTTAGTTACTCATGGTGGAGGGGTAGGAGAGAGAAATGATGAAGATTTTAAGAGAACAAAAACATACAATTTTTATTAAACAAAAGTTCAACTGAGATTACATTTGCATGGAAAGCCTACTAAGCATTAGTAATAAACTTTGAAAGGAAATTACAAAGGCATTACAACATTCATATGAAAACTAGAAAAGGAAATCCATTGAAATAAGAGAGAGAGAGAAAGAGAACACAAAATAACATGAAAATCACTGAAAATGGAGTAGTAGCACCAGTTCTCTCTGCCAAAAACTGAATGGGGAAAGCTTGGAGGTCATTTCAATTTATAGAAATTTTTCTGCCTCGGTCACGCCCTCAGTCACGCCCGTGACTAGGGGCGTGACATTGTTTAATCAATTCTGCGGCTTGGATCAGGTTCGGCGCACGATTCTGACGCGATTTGATGGGTCACGCCCTAGGTCACGCCCGTGACTGAGGGCGTGACCATTTTGGTGGTTAGTCCAGTCATGGGCGCTGGCGGCGATCATGGGCGCTGGCGGCAGGTCGACGTGGCGGTCACGGGTGGCAGCCACGGGCGTGACTTGAGGCACGCCCGTGTAACAAAGGCGTGGCCTCCATTTCTTTGCGGCTGGGCGAATCTGAGCTGTTCACGGGCTGGTCACGGGCGTGACTTGCGTGCCACGGGCGTGACTGACCAGATCTTCTGAATTATGGCAGCAGCAGCTTAACTGGAAACAGCAACTTACACGCCTTAGGTCACGGGCGTGACCTAGGGCGTGACTTAGGAAATTTTGCATTTTTGACCTGAAAATTCAGAAAACTTAAGTTAGCACTAAAAACAGGAAAATGAACAAAAATTGCATTTAGGTAAACAACAATAAGCAAAAAGTAAGAGTAAATAACCTAAAAATAACCTAATTAAACTAACTAGATTTAGCATTATCAGACCGCCAGAGAGAAAAAGGAACCAAGACAGCCCGTTCACCAACTAGACCGCCCGGTCTCAACACTTCAACACTCCCCCTCAAGCTGGAGCATATATGTCAATCATGCCCAGCTTGTCGCAAATGTTCGAAAAAGAAGTAGACACGGGCTTGGTAAAAATATCTGCCAGTTCATTGTCCGAAGTGACGAATGGAGTACAAATTTGTTTCTTCAATACTTCTTCTCTGATAAAATGGCAATCGACTTCAATGTGTTTTGTCCTCTCGTGGAATACCGGATTCTTAGATATGTATATGGCAGCTTTGTTGTCATAGAACATCGGCAGAGGATGTTTATAGACTTCTCCTAAGTCCAGCATGAGAGCTCTTAACCATTTCAGTTCACAAGTTGTCGACATCATACTTTGATACTCAGCTTCAGCACTAGACCTTGAGACAACGGATTGTTTCTTGCTCTTCCGGCTTACAAGATTTCCCCCAACAAAGGTGCAAAATCCAGAAGTGGATTTGCGATCATCTTTATCGTCTGCATAACTAGAATCTGAGTAGGCCTCAATCTTTAGATGATTATTGTTCTGAAAAAGTAATCCCTTTCCTAGAGCCCCTTTAACATACTCTAATATCCTTAGAGCAGATTGTAGATGACATTCCTTAGGAGCTAGCATGAACTGGCTAACCTTTCCTACAACATATGAGATGTCTGGTCTGGTTACTGTAAGATAGATAAGTTTGCCTACTAGACGTTTGTACCGTGTAACATCTGTCAGAGGTGGTGAATCATCTTGCCATGTTTTGTCTTCACCACCGGCCATGGGACATCGAGTCGGTTTAGCTCTAGTCAAACCGGTTTCTTGCAGAAGGTCGAGAGCATACTTGCATTGTGAGAGAACCACTGAGTTGTTTTTCCGTAAAATCTCTATTCCCGGAAAATACTTTGGAGAGCCCATGTCTTTGGTAACAAAGTGTTGACCGAGATGTTTCTTGGTTAACGCAATTCCAGTTTGATCATCACCTGTGAGAAGAATGTCATCAACATAAACGGTAAGAACAACCAGACCCTGGGAGGTTTTGCGAATGAATAGAGAATGATCTGCAGAACTTCTTGTAAAGCCAATGATTTCGACAATGCTACTGAACTTTTCAAACCACGCCCGAGGACTTTGTTTAAGACCATAGATAGCTTTCTGCAACTTGCATACACGTGTCTCCCCCTGAGCAACATGTGAAATTTTCCGAAGATCTAGGAGCGAGCAGGAATAGAACAACTCAAAGTTATAGCCAACAACCAGAAGCACATGAAACAACACAATCTTTATTGATACTTGCAGAAATCTTCATTACAGAGCGAGGTATACATGGCGAGACATGATTTCGCCAGTACACAAAATAGAAGGAGAAAAAACAAACTGAAGAAAGATAACCGGCGGTCAGAAAACTGAGACCGCCAAACCGCACGACCTACGAGTTCGCGCAACTAGAAAATGAGACCGCCCGAACTGCCTGTCAGCGACTTGAACAACACCAGCCGAGAACTCCGCAACCTCCCGAACTCCATTGATTCTCCCGAACTCCAGCAACCCGCACTGCAAGATGCGAGACCGCCCGAACACCCTAGAAGAAGAGGTGATCGATGTTGCCCGCACAATCCGCAGAAGCTGCACAAGGAAATTCAATCAGCTAACCGGCCGGTCACAAAAATGAGGCCGCAAGAATTAGGCGCGAGCTCAGCTTACACTTGATGCGATGTTATTTTGCTGCTACAGTGACTCCTATTTATAGGCGTGCGACCTGATCCAGTCACCACCATATGAGATAGAGTCACCGCCCCCTGACTGCGTGACCAAGACCGGTCAACCCGCGCGGTCAGCAAGATCACTCTGCGTCGTGAGCTCGCCGACTTCATCAGAAAGCCGCGCGATCATGACAACTCGCCCGGTCATGACGCTCACCACCTGTGTTCGCCTAAACAAGACCTCCTCCAGAGACCGCGAACACAGCCAGGCCGACTAGGGCAACAACCCGCCAAGTTGACCAAACACCAGTGACCACATATACCAGCAGGTCGCCGAAGGACCAGCTATGCGAACACAAACCGGAGACCGCGCGACTAAGAATACCTTAGTCCGCGCGCACCACCAAGAACCCGGACAGCCACCAGATCGGACTGCCCATTCCAGAACACAACCCTGTGCGGTTAACAGCTTAACCCGCACAGTTCAGAACAGCTCGCCACGCGATCACACAAACCAGACCGCGCGGCCTCACCTTCCTGAAAACCAGCTCGCCACGCGGTCACACAAACCAGACCGTGCGGCCTCACCTCGGCACCCTTGGACAAGGAACAGCGGTCAGACCGAATAAGCCAGCAGCTAGACCGAATAGGTCAGACCGCAGAAGGAGACCGCAAGACCGCACGGTTAGACAGACCGTGCGACCTCCCCCCAGACCGCCAACTTCCACTTCAACATTTTCAACACTCCCCCTTGAAGTGGGAAGTTGAAAACAACCCAAGTAAAGTCCTCAGCCGAGTGAATGGCCCCTTCGACAGCGCCTTTGTGAATATGTCAGCAACGTTGTCCTGACTCCGAACATGCTCGACCGAAAGAGACCCCTCCAACACCTTCTCACGAATGAAATGATGCTCAATCTCGATATGCTTGGTCCTCGAGTGACAAACTGGATTAGTAACCAGTTTGAGAGCACTCTCATTGTCTCCGCGGAGAAGAGCCGGACCCCGAACCTCCTTATGGACGTCTCCCACCAACCTCCTAAGCCATATGCCTTCTTGAGCTGCCAACGCCGAAACCTTGTATTCCGCTTCTGTGGTAGAGATAGACACGGAATCCTGCTTCTTGTTGCACCAAGATATAGTCGTGGGGCCCGCCATGAAGACGAATCCAGACGTCGACTTCCGATCATCCGAATCTCCCCCGTAATCAGCATCCATGTACCCATGCACCTTGAAGCCCGCATCCCTCCTGTAAAGGAGACCCATATCCGAAGTCGCCTTGACATACTTCAAAATATTCTTGGCCGCTAGTAGATGAGGCATCCGTGGTTCCGTCATATAACGGCTCACCCTGCCAACTGCATATGCAATATCCGTCCTAGTGATCGTCAGATAAATCAAGCTCCCAACCAGAGCTCAGAACACAAGCGGATCTTCCAGAATCCTCCCCTCATCCATCTGAAGTTTCATGGCCTTCTCCATAGGTGTAGAAATGCACTTCCCTTCCTTCATGCCGAATCGCTCCACGATTTGGTCCGCATATCCATCCTGGGACACCAGCACTCCACTTTCCTTCCTCTGCACTTCGAGTCCAAGGAAATGGTGAAGCTCACCCAAGTCTTTCATCTCAAACTTGAATGATAGCTCAGGCCAAAGCTTTGCTACCTCCTCCTTCGAATTCCCCGTCACGATCATATCGTCGACGTAAAGCAGCACGATGACTTGAAGCTCCCCGCTCTTCTTCACAAACAAGCTTGAGTCTGAGTCTGAAGCACCAAATCCACAGAATAGGAGATATTCTACAATCTTTCTGTACCACGCCCTTGGCGCTTGCTTGAACCCATACAGGGCCTTCTTCAGCTTACAGACATAGTCAGGAAAATCTTCAGATACGAAGCCTGGCGGCTGGACCATGAAGATGTCCTTGTCAATCTCGTCGTACAAGAAAGCATTCTTTTCGTCGAGTTGCCAAATCTCCCAACCCCAAAATGCCGCCAAGGCAATCACAAACCGAACTGAAGTCATGTTTGCCACCGGACTGAATGTCTCCTCATAGTCTTCACTGTATTGCTACGAGAATCCCGGAGCCACAAGGCGAGCCTTGTATCGCTCGATACTACCGCCTGCCTTCTTCTTGAGCTTATAGACCCACTTGCATGTCACAGGGGTGATACCCTTGGGCTTGGGCACCAGAGACCAAGTCTCATTCTTCTCAAGAGTTGCCATCTCTTCTTCCATAGCTGAATCCCACTGCTTCAAGCCTTTGGCCTTCTCAAAGCTCACTGGTTCCCGCTCATCCAGGGGACCAGCAAAGAAACATGAGACAAAGCTCATAATGTTTCCTCCTGTATAGCGATCAGGGGCAATGATCATTCGCATCGATCTCCTCAGCTCCTTCCCCTGACTCGCAACATCCTCAGATGCTTCTTTCCTAGCTCCCCTTCCAGATGTACTAGGAGGATCGCTCCCCCTGCTTCCTGGTCTAGAAGCCTCTGTCACAGAACTAGAATTGGATGGACCACCTAGTGACAAAGGCAGCTCCACCTGAAGATTTTCCGCAGCTCTCTCCTGCTCCTCCACCCTGCTTTCTGGTAGCTCAACACCAGAACTTCCCTTGTAAGATGTCACCTCATCAAATATGACATCGCGAGATACAACAAATCTCCGCGTCTCTGGGTCCATGCACTTCCATCCCTTCTTCCGATCATCATATCCCACGAAGACTAGCTTCCTTGCTTTCGCATCTAGCTTCGTCCGAAGCGCATCTGGAATGTGCACATAGCAGGTGGAACTAAACACCCGAAGGTGTGCCACGCTTGGCTTTTCTTTGAACATCATCTCATGCGGGGTCAACATGTTGATGGGACTGAGAGGCATCCTGTTGATGACGTAGGCAGCATAATACATTCCCTCCGCCCAGAAGGACTTTGGGATACTCTTGGCATGCAGCCAACACTTGCAGGTCTTCGTCAGATGGCGGATCTTCCGCTCTGCAACTCTGTTTTGTTGTGGAGTATGTGCATAAGTAAGCTCCCTCCGGATGCCCGCCTTCCTGCAAAAACTAGAGAACTCACCAAAGGTGAACTCTCCCCCGTTGTCAGTTCTCAGCTTCTTTATCCGCAGACTTAGCCGACCCTCCACAAGCTCCTTGAACTCCACAAACTTGGCAAACACCTCTGCCTTCTCCTTCAGGAAAAAAATCCAGACATATCTAGTGTAATCATCGATCAACACCAGCATATACCTGCTGCCTCCGAGGCTTGGGGTAGCAGTTGGTCCCATCAAGTCACCGTGGATGCTATCCAACGGCACACTACTCCTTGTCTGCGACTTATCAAATGGCAGTCGATGAGACTTGCCGAACTGACATCCCGCGCAAACGTGACCGTCACCGTAGGAAGATAGACTAGGCAGGCCCTTGACCAGACCTTTTACCGCCATAGCCTTTAGCTTGTCCATCCCTACATGCCCCAACCTCTCGTGTCATATGACAGCACTATCATTCGTCCTCATCTTGTCGACATAAGAACTTGTCGATAAAACGAACAAGTCTTTTGCCCTTCTCCCGACATGAATGACCTCGGCCTTCACCGCCTCAACGTTTCGAAGAAACTTCACTTCTGTTGGGCCGAACAGAACGTGATACCCAACATATACAGTGTTGGTCACGGAGAAGAGGTTTTCCTCATTCTGGGCACATGATAGACACTCTTCAAAGTTAGTGGCCCTCTATCACTGCCCAAGGAAACAACCCCCACCTTCTCGACACTATGCACAGTGTAATCAGCAGTTATGATGGCATCGTTACCTGAGTAAGGCTGCGCTGAAGAAAGCTTCGACTCATCCCCGGTGAGGTGATGACCACACCCCGAGTCCACGATCCAGTCCTCCTGATAGTTGATAGGAGCCGCAGCTCCAACAGAAGCCGAGAAGGCTCCTCCCCATCCTCCATCATTCTGCCTGACCTCAGCTTCCTCCTTCCCTGCAGCAGCATGCCCCGGCTGAAGATTCACCCGACAATCCTTCCTGATGTGACCAAGCTTCCCGCATCTGAAGCACTTGGGTCCTTCTCCCTTCTTCTTCCCTTCAGCCTTAGGAGCATAGCTCCTCTCCTGCTGTCTAGAAGTTGAAGGCCCATAGCCTCCAGCGGTCTTCTTCTTCTTCTTATCCCATTTCTTCTTCTTCCCTGTGAAAGAACCTCGCCATCTCCCCCAGATACTGACACCCCCGCCATCTGCCTTGCCAGACTCTCCTGTGATGCAAGCAGATTCTCCAGCTCCAACAGAGACGGCTGATTTGCCCAACCCTGCACTGACGTCACAAAGGCCACATACTCCTTCCGCAGGCCACGGATGATGTGCCTCTTCAGCTTCGCCTCAGAAATTGGCTCATCAGGATCCAGTGCTGAAATCTCAGCGCACAGGTTCTTCATCTTTAGGAAGAACGTAGAGATAAAAAGATCACCCTGAGCCAACCTAGCCAGCACATTTTCCAAAAATTGAAGCCTCGCTACATTCTTCTTGTTAAACAGCCCATTCAGGGCTCTCCAGATCTCCACTTCTGATCCACACCCCAAGATGTGATTGAATAGGTCAGGTGATATTGCCCTCTTCAGAGTGAATTCTGCTTTCGCATTAATCCTTCTCCAGTTCCTCACCTCATGACCATTATCCCCAACTGGGACAACTTCCTCTGTACTGTCTCCTCCAACCACCTCCCAGAGGTCCTCGCCCAGAAGATAACTCTACATACACGACTTCCACTTCTTGAAGTTAGTCGAGTTGAGCATCTCAATCCCAAGACCTCTTGCTTCCATGGCTTTACCACTGGTTCCTTCTTCACAAAGGCGATGGCAACTTTGAGTTATTCACAGCTCTATCCACTGCAACCTCGCTTTGATACCATGTGAAATTTTCTGAAGATCTAGGAGCGAGCAGGAATAGAACAACTCAAAGCTATAGCCAATAACCAGAAGCACATGAAACAACACAATCTTTATTGATACTTGCAGAAATTTCATTACAGAGCGAGGTATACATGGCGAGACATGATTTCGCCAGTACACAAAACAGAAGGATAAAAAAACAAACTGAAGAAAGATAATTCGCGATCAGAAAATTGAGACCGCCAAACCGCGCGACCTGCGAGTTCGCGCGACTAGAAAATGAGACCGCCCGAACTGCCTGCCAACGACTTGAACAACACCAGCCGAGAACTCCACAACCTCCCTAACTCCACTGATTCTCCCGAACTCCAGCAACCCGCACTGCAAGCCGCGAGACCGCCCAAACACCCTAGAAGAAGAGGTGACCACTACTGCCGAACAATCCGCAGAAGCTGCACAAGGAAATTCAATCAGCTAACCGGCCGGTCACAAAAATGAGACCGCAAGAATTAGGCGCGAGCTCAGCTTACACTTGGTTCGATGTTATTTTGCTGCTATAGTGACTCCTATTTATAGCCGTGAGACATAATCCAGTCACAACCCTATGATATAGAGTCACCGCCCCCTGACCGCGTGGCCAAGACCGGTCAACCAGCGCAGTCAGCAAGATCGCTCTGCGCCGTGAGCTCGCCGACTTCAACAGAAAGCCGCGCGATCATGACAACTCGCCCGGTCATGACGCTCACCACCTGTGTTCGCCTAAACAAGACCTCCTCCACAGACCACGGACACAGCCAGGCCGACTAGGGCAACAGCCCTCCAAGTCGACCAAACACCAGTGACCGCATATACCAGCAGATCGCGGAAGGACCAGCTATGCGAATACAAATAGGAGACCGCACGACTAAGAATACCTTAGTCCACGCGCACCACCAAGAACCCGGACAGCCACTAGACCAGACTGCCCGTTCCAGAACACAACCCTATGCGGTTAACAGCTTAACCTGCACAGTTCATAACAGCTCGCCACGCGGTCACACAAACCAGACCGCGCGGCCTCACCTTCCTGAAAACCAACTCGCCACGCGGTCACACAAACCAGACCGTGCGGCCTCACCTTGACACCCTTGGACAAGGAACAGCGGTCAGACCGAATAAGCCAGTGGCTAGAACGAATAGGTCAGACCGCAGAAGGAGACCGCAAGACCGCACGGTTAGCCAGACCGCGCGACCTCCCCCCAGACCGCCAACTTCCACTTCAACATTTTCAACACAACATACCCAGGAGGTTGCTCCATGTACACATATTCTTGAAGATCGCCATAGAGGAAAGCATTTTTGATGTCGAGTTGAGACATAGACCAACCCCTGTTGACGGCTATCGAGAAGAGGACCCGGATAGTGTTGATGCGAGCGACAGGAGAGAATGTGTCAAAAAAATCTACACCATAGGTCTGAGTGAAGCCTTTGGCAACAAGGAGAGCCTTGTAGCGATCCACACTACCATCAGGATGGAACTTCACAACAAAGACCCAGCGGCAGCCAACGACATCCGTTCCTACAGGAACCGGAACAAGGGTCCAAGAACCTCTCTCAGTGAGGGTTGTCATTTCTTCATCCATAGCAGCCTTCCATTGAGGAATGGTAAGAGCTTCTTGGTAAGAGCGTGGAGTGGCAGTGGTAGAGAGAGCCAAGGAAAAATTCCTGCAAAAGGGCGTAAGACGAGCAAAGGAAACCACATCATTTATCGAATGTTGCGTAGATGTCCGAACTCCTTTGCGAAGGGCAATAGGAACATCCAAATCGGCTTATTCATCAACATCTGGTGCATCCGTTGTAGAGAGTACTGGCCCGAGAGCTGGGAGAGGCTGCCTCAGAGGGGAAGGAGGAGATTCATGGGGAAGAGACGGGATCGGGGGTGGTGGTGGTGGTGGTAACGGGTTATTGTTAGTGGGGATAGCTGGTATGGGGAGAATAGGAGGAAGATCAGACAGAGCAAGAGATAAGTCTTTGGAGAAATAGGATACGTCTTCAAAGAACGTAACATCAGCAGAAACCACTTGTTTGCGAAGAATGGGGTCAAAACAACAATAACCTTTTTGAGAAGTAGAGTAGCCCAAAAAGACACACTTTGTGGCACGCGGAGAAAGCTTGTCGCGAGTAGCAGAAGGAGAATGAACAAACTCCGTACAACTAAAAATACGTGATGGAAGAGGGAAAGATTCCTTGCCCCGATATAGGACAGAGAATGGTGTTTGACCATGAAGAACAAAAGAGGGGATACGATTGATGAGGTGGTAGGAAATGAGAACAACATATCCCTAATATGAGCGAGGAACATTCATTTGAGATAGAAGAGTGCGAGCTACATCAAGAAGGTGACGGTTCTTTCATTCAGCCACTCCATTTTGCTGAGAAGTGTAGACACAACTTGTTTGATGAATAATACCATTTTTCATACAAAAGACGGAGAAATCATTACTAATATATTCTTTTGCATTATCAGAACGAAGAATTTTGATAGAAACCCCAAACTGGGTTTTGATCATTTCATAAAAAGTAGTCCATATAGAGAATAATTCAGATCAATCTTTTAAAAGATACACCCAAGTACATCTAGAGAAATCATCAATAAAGGTTACAAAATAAGAGCTACCCCTCCCAACAGTGGGAGTAGGGGAAGGACCCCAGATTTCGGAGTGAACAAGATCAAAAAGACTGGAAGATCCACGTCATTGTTTAGCTGGGAAAGATGAGCAATGATGCTAGCCAAGCTGACATGCTTCACACTTGAGGGGAGGAGCATTCTTAGGTAGATGAGGTAGAATTTGACGAAGAAGCCGTTCAGGAGGATGACCAAGATGAAGATGCCATTGCAGAAGGCTGTTGGAAGACAAAGAGGAAGCAGATAGAGCTGATACGTTGTCCAAGAAGTAGAGGCCACCACTCTCAGTCCCAGTAGCAATCGTCCTCTTGGAGCAAGGATCCTGAAAAGAACAAGTAGTAGGGGTGAATGTTACAGAACACTGTAGCTGCTTGCAGAGAGAAGTAACAGATAGTAAGTTGCACGAGAATTTGGGCACATATAGAGTATCTTCCAGGCAAAGAGACGGAGTGACCTGGACGATACCATTACCATTTACCGGAGAAGGAGACCCATCTGCAATGAACACCGGGGGCAACTGATCATGTTTCTCCAAGAGAGAGAAACATTGAGGATTACCATTCATATGATTTGTAGCACCTGAATCAATCAGCCATTTACCTTGAGTGACAACATGGGCACTACCTGAGGAAGTGACCACCGAGGCTGATTGCTTGGAGGTAGAGGCGGAAGAGTCACCGGTAGGGCGAAGGTGGGGATGCTTAATCCAACATCGAGCAACGGAGTGGCCTGTCTTCCCGCAGTGGGAGCAAAGATACTTGGATTGAGCACGCCCTTCAGGATGGTTGTTCCGACGTCCAGTGTTACCCCTCTGAGTCTGATGAGCATAGTTGTCAGGTAGAGGCGGTGAGACCAACAGAGGTCGTTGAAGAAGAGTGGTAACAGCGGCAATACGGGCAGCAGTAGCATCCAAAGTGGTAGATTCAGCCTCTTCAAGAATCTGTTGATGGATCTTGTCATATGATTCTGGGAGGCGCAGAAGATAACACACGACCAGAAGTTCCTGGTAGTGTTTGTGTTGGTCGGCCAGATCAGCGGAGAAGGGTCTATTCTGAAGAACTTCAGCCCCAAGGGCCTGAACTTGTTGGTAAGCAGTAGCAGGAGTCATGGAGGGATGAGCAAACAAGTCAGCATATAGGGTATATATGCGAGATGTTTGAGCTCCCTTTGAGTAAAGGGCAGCAAGGTGAAGCCAAGCAGCTTATACAGTTTCATCATGCCTGATGATAGGGAGACACTCATCTGAGAGACTGTTAGCTAGCCAGGTGCGAACGAGGGCATCGCTAGCATCCCAATCATCAAAGGTAGCAGAGGTGAGAGGTGGAGGGTCATCGGTAAGATGATGACGTTTGCATTGCGAGCGGAGAAGGAAGGTGAAAGAGACACTCCAGTCAGGATAGTTGGGACCAATAAGTTTGGAGATGGTGCCAAGGTTGCCCGAAGGTATGGGAGGAGAGTGGTGGGTAACAACAGAAGGTGTGGAGGTAGAGTCATCAGAAATTGCCATAGCAAAAGGAGATCACGCGAATACAGGAGGGAGATCGCGTGAACTGAGGAGGTCGCGCAAACAGAGGAGGATGTTGGATCTTGTGGCGCCCTTATGGGGGGTGAATAAGGGCCTTTTTAATTTAAGATTTTTTACTTAAGAATTTTTAAAACAAATTTTGCTTTTCTAAAAATCACTTATAAAAATTTTCAAACCATGAAATTTTTAAATTAATTCAAACACAAATTTTTAAGTTAAAAATTAAACAATAAAATTTGCAATTAAAAGAAAGTCATAATTTCATTAATTAAGAAATTCACATACAATAAAAATGATCTTAACAATGCTTAAGATCAAGGCACAAGTTTGATAATAAAATTTCTACAATTTGAGTTTACTAATCCTTCTCCCAAGGATCGGAAGGCTATCACTTGTCTCTCCCTAGACCAAGCCCAAGCCTATCCTCTAGATCTTCCCAAGATCTAGACGTAGCACACAAGGCCACGATTTCCTACCAAGCCACGCAAGGACTTGGACGCTCCACACAAGGAAGCGATTTTCCCCTAAGCCACGCAAGGACTTAGACGTCACGCACAAGGAGACGATTTCCCTACCAATATAAAGTGAAATGTATATTAATGAAAATACAAAATGAAATAAAGTACTCCCTAGAAATTCAGATCTCTGAAAGGAAGGTTGAAGCCTTGAGATGATAGTTGATGTAGAAGCGCGTCCGATCTCGTCTTCAATTTCAAACCTTCTAAGCACAAATGAGAGTTGATGAGGTTCTGGAGCTCTCTGGTTCGTATGCACTCAGGAAAGGGCTTAAAATTCTCAAAGCTTGGAATGCACGAACAAAATGAACCAATTTATAGTTTTTCACTGTCGCCTGGGCGACTTCACTGTCGGAATTCCGACAGCGCCAAACTGCCGTTCGTCGTGCTGTCGTTCGGGATGTTGCTGTAACTTCTATGTTGTCGCCTAGGCGACATCGCTGTCGGAATTCCGACAGCTCCTCTTCATTTTTGCCATCCGAAACTTCTCCAGACTGTAGATTGAGTCGTTCTCATCTCCGAAATGGGGTGGACCGTTCTGTAACTCTTCCTGGATTGAAAGTTATGGCCATTTTAAGATCAGCACACAAAACTCATCCTTTTGCTTTTTCTAATGTGTACACACTCTTGGATCATGCCCATGAACGAGGACTTGTCTCCTCATTGAACCTGTACAACCTAGACACTATAAACACACAAAAGACTAGATCAAATACAATACGGTATTTGTTATTCTCAAACCAAGAGATGCGGAACATAGGCTCCAACAGAGGAGACCACACAAACAAAGAAGAGATCGCGCTAAAGAAGAGATCGCGCTAAAGAAGAGACCGCGCGAACAGAGAAGAGGTCGCGCCAAAGAAGAGACCGCATGAACAGAGAAGAGGTCGCGCCAAAGAGGAGACCGCGCGAACAAAGAAGAGGTCGCGCGAACAGAAGAGACCGCGTAAACAAAAAAAGAGGTCGCGAGCGATCACAATGAAAGACCGGTATCGCTTTGATACCATGTGCGAACAAGAAAAATAAGACCGGAAAAATGGAGAATATCCATTTTTATTTCCAAAAAACTTAATTATTACAAAGGTATAACCTCCTTTATATATAATGGAGGAGAGAGGAGAGATTACAAATAAACAATGTGGGACTAAACTATACAGGACAATAATACAGAACTGGGCGGTCAGACATAGGGAGACCGCCGAGACCGCTCGATCTGAGATAACAGACCTCGCTCCTGAACCCTCCAGAGAACTAGCGGTCTGTAAAGGATAGACCGCAGGAAGCATGGCTAGACCGCCTGTCTTCATCTTCAACCCGCCAAGTCTTAGAGAGCACGCGGTCTCAAACGAGCAGACAGCCAGAGAGAAAAAGGAACCCAGACCGCCCGGTAACCAACTAGACCGCCCGGTCTCAACACTTCAACAGTTCTTGTTAGCATAGTAAGGAATTCTTCTACTCACCTCAGCCTTTCCAGGAGGTCTCTCCTTTGCACTAGGCACACTAGGTTGTGCCAACAGTCAATAGCAAAGTGTCCCACTTTACCATAGCACCAAAATTCATGGATGTTGTACCTTCTTTTCTGAATAACTTTTGAGGTGGGTGGAGAATCACAATGCTTATGTTCAGTAGAGAAGGCAGCAGCATTCTTCCTATCTCTCTCAGCCAAGGGCTTACTAGTTGCTCTAGTATAATTATCTCTTCTTGACTTTATCTGTTTGTCAGCAACAGATGTCAGCTTAGTAGCTGACATGGTGTTGATGGCATCAGATATGATCAAGTGAGAGTTGACTATACTGGTGCTACCAGTCTGCTTCTTATTTGGTAGAGATAGGGAAGATGTTGCTCCTTTACCCTTGAAGGTGGGGGCTGAGGCACCAAACACAAATGGTCCATGATGGGCCATTTGGATTTCCTCATGGGGAGCCTTCAATGCACTCATCCCTATGCCCTTTCTCCTCCCATTGTTAGGAGCATTTCCCAAGCTATTGGAGCTTCCATTTATCCAGTGACCATAGACACTGTCCTGTTCATATTTATTAGAGGGAAGTACTACCTTCTGAAAGGTGGTATGAGGCTCAGCTTCAGTTTTCCCCTTTTCTGCATTCCCAGCATCTATTGTCCTTTCATTGAAACCCAATCCCCTCTTATTTCCATAGGAGGAGAAGGTGTCAATGATGGGCAGTATAGTTTTGGGCATAGAGAATTGAGTCACTAAGCTTCTTTCCTTAAGAAGATCATTCTCAAGCTTCCTAATGAGTTCTTCCCTTTGGTTTCTTTCATCATGAAGCTTGCCTATGATTTTCTTGAGCTCACCGGAATTGGTGCCCTCATTGTGGGACATACCCATTTCCTTATTCATCTCAGCCTTAATGGGTCTGAGTGATTCTAGCTCCTTAGCTTGTTTCTTAACAAGCTTCTTTCTCTTTCTCAGAGCAGCCAAGAGATCACCAAACTGCTCTATTAGATCAGCATGGTTCTTATTGTTGCATGATGAGCAATCTTCTGCATCAATTTCAGAAGATGAACAATCATCTGATGCACTCTTGGCCTTCTTAATTGAAGCAGTGGGTAAAGGTGTGTGAGTGATGCATACCTCATCATAATGTGATTCATCATGATTTTCTTCATCTGATAGAGCCATCAACCCATAGACCTCCTCATCCTCAGAGTCACAGTCTGTGAGAGTCAAGGGTGCTCTTATTCTTCTTCTGACTACAGAGCATTCTTCATCTTCAGATTCATTGTCTGAAATAGTCAAGGGGGCTCTGATCCCTATGACACTAACCCCTATACTTCTTTCTTCTTTAAAATGAGAAGAGCTCCAGCTGCTTTCACTTAAGGATCTGAACTTCCTGATGTCAGATCCTTTGACTTTCTCCATAGAGTTAGGATATGATGATCAGTTGATTTGATACACCCAAGAGCAGAACTGTTCAAGCTGTTAAGCTTTTCTTTGAACAACCTCGCTTTGATACCACTTGTTAGTTATTGGGTGTCGACTTATCACCTAGAGGGGGGGGGGGGGGGTGAATAGGTATTTCAAATTATTTTGTTCCCCCTTTCAGTGTTCTTGATTTCTTGTTAATAGATTTATAGATTAGAGTAGCACAACACAGAAAGCACGCAAGAACTTATAGAGGTTCCTCAAAACAGGGTGTCTTGAGTAGTCCTCTTTCCCTCTGCGGCTACCTAGCAGTGTGCTAGGCTCGGCAAACTCCGCCAATGTCTCCGGCCCGCAAGCCTTACAACTCAGACCCGCAAGTTCCTACAGCCTAGGCCCGCAAGCCCCTTCACTGCACCCGATCCCGCAAGCTCGACACTCAGGCCCTCAAGCCCTACACAGCATAGACCCACAAGTCTTGCCTGCAGCCTAGGACCGCAAGCCCCTTCACTGCACTCGAGCCCGCAAGCTCGACACTCAGGCCCTCAAGCCCTACACAGCACAGACCCGCAAGTCTTGCCTGCAGCCTAGGCCCGCAAGCCCCTTCACTGCACCCGAGCCCTCAAGCTCGACACGTTTGGACCCGCAAGTCCTCTGCCCTAGCCCTCAAGCTTCGTAGATCTCAAGCCCTCAATCTTGACACTCAGATATGAAAACAGATCTTACAATTTCTTGGCCCGCAAGCCTTACAAGAGATTTCATTAAAGAAAACTGTTTCTTCTGCCTGATGAAGATTGGCTTCTTGACTTGAAGGAGATGCTTCTGATTTTCAATCTGAATGGTGCAAATCTTCTTCAAGCTTTCTAAATTTGCTGGATGTTGACTGGCTACCTTTCTTGAGAGAAACTTATCAGCCGATGTGTCTTGACTGCAACTTGAAGAACAGAGAATGATCGTTTCGTTCTTTTTCTTTCTTCTTCTTCATCGTCGCTTGTACTGTTGTATTGCTAGGCGGAATTCTTTTTCGTTCGTTTCTCTCTCTTTTTCTAGGACATCACTGTTCCCTTTTTATAGGACGGATGTGCCGCATAACGGTCACATATGATGTCCTTTACTGTCAGACGCCCATCCCACAAGAGCATGCGCTGATTGGATAATTAGGCGGCAGCATTAAATGCTGACAGCGCGTCCGGTTACTTTTGAATTTGTCTCGACGATAGTTCCACTGTTACGACGACATGGATAATATCTCGACGACAGGATTTTGTCGATGCCTTGAACTAGTCTCTTCTTCAATTCTTTATCAGATAGTGATATCTCGATGATACTGGACATCACTTCTCCATTTGAGCTTAAGAAGACATGAAGTCATCAAACTGATATCGGCGAGGACTCCTTGTCTGCACGATGTCGCTTAGACCGCCTTATCTTGTCGATGACATGAATGATATCATGTCAACAGACTATACTTCAGCAACTGCTTGTCTTCAAATGACCTTCTTCAGTCTTCTCAGCATTCTGATATCGTCGTTTAGATGTCACAACGATATCACCATTTTGCCTTGCTCTGCATATTCTTGACGATATGTCTGCCGTTGTCGACGACATGCTTGAGCCTTTTCGACGAAATCAGACACAACCATTCTTCTTTGTTTTACTCACCATTTCAGCGATGTGCCTATTCTTGTGGACGATATGTCCATCCTTTTTCGACAATGTTACACTTAGGCAGGTTATTGAAGTACTAGACATATTGTCTCATCTATGCAAGCATGAACTAGATATGACATTAAATACAACTTGCACTTATCATTGAGCTGAGCACTTCTTCAAATCAGGAACACTGCTGGGCACTGTTCCCAACAGATCCTCCTTTGGGATGCGCATCCCCAGGAGGGCTAGCATGAATAGTACGTTTACCAAGCTTCCATTATCGACCAATATCTGCTTGACGCGGAAGCTGGGGTCTCCAATCTCTGCAGTCACCACCAGTGGATCGTGGTGTGGTAGTAACAACCCCTCCAAGTCCTCGTCCCCGAAACTGATCTTCAGCTTGGCTGATGCTCCATTCCCTGATTCACCTTGCGCAATTGAGTGAACGATGGCGAATGGTGTCCCCGTTATGGTTTTGACCATTCCCACGACTGGCCTCCCTCCTGGTGCTTCGAGAGCCTGATCCTTTCTGCGCTCGTCCGAGTGATGCCTCTCCTGGTCCTACACGAACCTTCCAAGCGCTCCCCGGCGGATGAGCTGCTCGATTTCATCCTTCAGCTTTAGGCACTCGTCGGTGGTGTGCCTGGTGCCCCTGTGGAATTCGTAGTACTTTGTTCCGTCTCCCTTCCCGGTAGGGACTTTCGAGTTCTTCGCAGCTCTAGATCATCCCGGATGGCGTAGAGCGCGTTGGTGCGCGAGGTGTTGAGTGGTGAGTACTCGTCGAACCACTGCCAATGTCAGTCCCCTTGGCAGTCCTTCCGGTGCTCATTCTCCCTTCGCTCCTCCCGGTGCTTGGGTGCCGACTCTTCTCGCTTCCTCTTCCCTCCTTCTTCAAACTGCCTTTTGTGAGCATCGATTGCTTCGTCAGCCGCTACATGTGCCTCTACTCGGTGTACCAGGTCAGTGTAGCTTGGGACCGTTTCCCGCATCAGAGCGGAGTAGAACCCTCCTGGTCTCTAAGGTGAAGCGACAGAATAAATCCTTGAGGGTTTCCCCCTCGCCTTGTCGGATCCCGAATAGGTGGGAGGGGTCTTTCGCAACACGCCGGTTGGCGATGAACTATTCCAAGAACATCTGAGTGAGCTGGGGGAAGCTCCGGATGGATCCTTCCCTGAGGGAATGGTACCAGGTTCACGCCTGGCCCTTCAGTGTGGAGGGGAAGACTTGACAGAGCAGCTTGTCGAGCGCTGTTGGGAAAATGATTTCTCTTAACCCCCAGAAATGAGTTAAAGAAAGAGTTTTATGAATGAATAACAAAGACAAAGTAAATATGCGTCGAATGGTATTCGACGCTACGTCGAAATAGAGTCGACGTCTTCTTCAGGATATGTCGAAGTAACTTTAGGAAGATTTCGACGTAGGTCCTGTCGACGCTACTCTGATTTCTAGTCGACGCATACAAAGAAGTCGACGCACCTTTGTCGACGCACATTCCTTATATCCCTCTCGACGTTGGGCTAAGATAAATTCGACGCTTACGTCGAATAGTAATCGACGCACGTCGATTTGTTTGACAGATTTGAATCTGCGCCAGATCTCTTTCCTTCTTTTCTGAAGATCTGATTTATATAGAATGATGTTAATATTTTATAGCCGTTCTGAATCATTCTTTCCTTCTATTTGATTCTTGGCTAAATTGATGAAATCTGTTTTGGATATTATTTGAAATCTAAATTAATATTTTCCATTTATGATTAAATCTGCTATGGAAATATTTCTCTCTACCTAAATCTCTGGCTGCTAATTGATTCCTCTCCTATAGTACTATCTTATTACACAGAGCTATAAAATAAAGAGCAAGTCGGCAGGAAAAAGAAGAAGAGTGATCCACCACACATTTTATGATATAGAGGAAAAGCTCCCAAAAGAAAAGAGAGATATTGAGAAAAAGCTCTGCAGCAACTTTCATCCATTTCTACTTCTGCTTCTGCTCACTGATCACTGCTGCAAAATCTGATTGCTCTCACTAAAAGAGAGAAAGGCTACAAATCTTCTTCTCTCTATAGAAGAAAGATTCAATTCTTAACTTGTGCTTCAAATCTTCTTGCTAGGAAGAAGATTCATTATTGGCTTTATTCCATTCTTTCCTTTTCATTCTTATTCACTATTGTAAAAGAGTTTTTAGAATCTCTCTTCAAAAAATTCAGTGTATTGGTTCTAAGAGTCTCCTTATCAAAAGACTCAGGGTGGTTCTAAGAGTCTCCTTATCAAAAGACTCAGTGCAAGTTAGTGAATTCCTACCAAGGGGGTAGAAGAGTGGACTACCCAAAGTTTGGGGAACCACTATATTTTCTTGTGTTGTGCTGTGGATTTTCTTTCTTACATTTGCTTTATTGTTTTAATTCTTGTTGGTGTGTGTGGGAAGCTCTAATCTGTGATCATACATATATATATATATTAACTTTGCACAAAATATTTCAAATCTCTATTCACCCCCCCTCTAGAGAAATCTAGTGAGGTTAACTGTGCACTTTCAATTGGTATCAGAGGGAGGTTGATCTAAAAAGGATAACTCCTTGATCAAAAAGGTCCTACCCCATATATATATATTTTTCAAAACTATTTTTCACATGGCACAAATCAAAGATTATGCTTCCACCAGACCACCAATGTGCAATCTTGAAAAGTTTGCAATTTGGAAAACAAGAATCAGAATCTATATGAACTCCATTGACACTGACTTGTTCAATATTACTGTAACAGGTCCACCAAAGCCCTATAGAAAGGATGCAAATGGCAACATCACACAAACACTTGTTCCAAGATCTGAATGGACAGAAGATGAGAAGAAGGCAAGAACTCATGATCTAAAAGCCATGAACATACTTGTCTCAACTCTCTCAGATGATATCTTTCAAAAGGTTGTCGACTGTGAATCATCCAAGGAAATTTGGGATGCCCTCACAAAGATGGTGGAAGGAAGTGCTGATGAAAAGAAAGACAAGAAGGCCCTTTTGATCTCTCAATATGAGAACTTTCAAAAGAAGGCTGAAGAAAGCATCTCTGAAATGTATGACAGATTTAGTCTGATCATCAATCAACTCAGAGACTTGGATAGAGAAATCTCTCTCACTGAGATAAATGACAAATTACTGATGAGTCTCCCTAGTTCATGGGACTCAAGAATTTGGGCAATAAGAGATACAAGAGGACAAAAAGAGATCTCAACAGATGCTCTCTTAGGAAAACTCAGATCCTATGAGCAGTTGCTGAAAACTAGAGAGGAGAAGGAGAGAAGAGAAAACACCCCAAGTTCCTCAAAAAGCAGGAACATTGCTCTAAAGGCAACAGAAGAAGGAACCCCTGTCACTGAAGAAGAATTATTCAGTTTCTTGGCCAGAAGGTTTAAGAAATGGGTCAAGAAAGATGGACCAAAAAGGAGGGAGTCAAGACCAAGGTATGACAAAACACCTACTAAAGAAATAATTTGCTATTCCTGCAGAAAACCTGGACACATTGCCCCAGAATGTCCAGAGAATGCTGAAACAGAGAAGGATCTGAAAAAGAAAGATCTGAAGAAAAAGGGAAAGAAGAAAGAAAGAGGCTTCATTGCTGAAGCCTGGAGTGAAACAAACTCTGAGGATAGTTCATCCTCTGAAAGTGACAATGAAGGATCCAGACAAGAAGACATCTGCTTGATGGCCCTTGAAAATACAAAGATTGATGATAAATCATGGAGTGAAACAGGATCAGAAGAAGATCTATCCTCTGATGATGAAAAAGAAAAGAACCTCATTCTCATTGAGGAATCTGAGAATGAGGATGAGGTAAGTATGTTTGATGATATTGACTTTCAAAGTGATAGCTTTAAAAATGATTTTATGAAAATGTACCTAGATCACCTAAAAACAAATCAAGAAATTGAGGATCTAAAAGAACAAATCATTGTAGCTAAAAATCAGAAAAACATAGAAATTAACTCCTCTAAAGATTATGAATCAATAGCTAGCAGAATAAAGAAGGAAACAGAAAGGGCTAATATAGAAAATCAGTTCCTTAAGAATAAAATATCCCAGGCAAAAGCTTTTGAAGAGTCAATAAAAATAAGAAGCCAAACTCTTAAGGAAATTACTGAAAAACAAACACCAAGACCCAAACATCTTGGGCTAGGGGCTGATCCTTCAATCAGCCTAACTTCATCCAACAAACCTGCTTGGATGAGCCCTGTAAAATTCACTAAACCTGTAAATTTGTTAAACCAAGAAAAAGACCCACAGGATAAGGGAGAAAAAGGAACCAAGGAAGTTGATGAAACATCTTACTATTCAGCTGATGATTCACATACTTCATCTGAAGAAACAATCAATCCAAGAAGAACAACACATAAAGGAGCAAAAATAGAGAAAGGCAAAATGAAAATTTGTGAAGACACAGATACGTCGACTTCATATCGACGCATGCACGATAATGCGTCGACTTATTCTCGACGTAACCTCTCGGATGCCTCGACCTCTACTCAACGCTTGAATAAAGACAAGTCGACATCAATTCGACGCAACTTTCCTCATGCGTCGACACCAGATCAACGCAATCTGAGGAATACGTCGATAACAAATCAGCGCAATTATCAACATACGTCGAATAGTTATCGACGCACCAATACATTCTCTCCAAAAGTCTTTCATCCTAACCCTCATTCAGGAACCAGTCATCCTAATCATAAATTTTGTCCAAATAAACATTTCAATCCCAAACAAAATATTAATCTTAACCAAAAATCCCATCTATATTCAAATCAACATCTTTATCCTAACCAAAACATTTATCATACTCTAAATTTAAATTACCTTAATACTAGGATAATCAAGTGCTATGTATGTAACAAAGCTGGCCACACTACCAAGCAATGCTGGTACAATTAATCAAACTCTCTATAAAATCTAGTTCAAAACTATCTTAGAAAACATTAGGCCAAGAAAGAAATAAAGAGAAATAAAGATTTTTTTTGGTCACTTCTAATCGACGCACCGTCGAAAACCAAAATCGATTAAAATCGACGCATACGTCGATGGAAAACCCTAAACCCGACGTCGAATTCAACTCGACGTAACGTCGACTTTATGATAAAGGGCGGCAACTTTAGAATATTTTTGGTCACATCCACTGGAATACCGAAAAAGCCTCGAATTGAGCCCTGTCTCGACGCTTCACCTGACTTAAAAAGACTCTTCAGAAACCTCCTCTTCTCTGCATCTCTTATCCTCCGTGCTCCGTTGTCTACCCAATCCTTCTTACTTCTCTAATCTTCAATGGCTCCCAAAATCAACTCGGGTTTCGACATCGACCTCGAATCCTTCCAAGCAGCAGCAGAGAACTATAAAAGCATCATTTCTCTCTTCACTGAAGCAGGACTGAACAAGCTCATCTCCACTAGATGCAAGCTCCTGGAAATTGAGCTCACTGAGCTCATAACTCATGTTCAGGTTTCCGAACAAGGAGAAATCCAAGGAACCCTCTATGAGACTCCAGTCTCCATTTCTGCAGACCACATTAGGGCCACCTTTGACCTCCCATCAGGTATATCCTAATGTCACCCTCATTTCAATAAAATAGGAAAAGAAAATAAGCTTTTTATAAATGACTCAACCAGTATAAAATTATTACCCTATTAGGTGATGAATCCTTTGAGCTCACACCTGATGAAGTCAAGCAATTACTCATCACCATGAAATTCTCAAAAGAAAGACCAATCCATCTGAAAAAGATAGACTTCTCTGATGAATATAGGCTGTTGGCTGATATAGTAGGGAAAGTTCTACTGTGCAAGATCTCAGCCCATGATGCAGTGCCCAAACAGCAGCTGAACATCATGGGGGCTCTTGTGCTGAAGAAGAAGGTGGATTGGGCCAGCTGTCTTCTCAAAATGATAGCCTCCAAATATTACCACAAAGAAAATGCTTATATGAGAATCATGAGTCAGGTTCTCTTCCATTCCTTCCCTGACCTCTGCAGGTCAAAAGGAATTCCCATCCCTCCAGGAAAAAGGATGTCCATAGCCCTATTTTCTAAATGGGCCAGGCAAATCCCTAAGCCTGGTTCCATTCCTGAAAGGACTCCTTCACCTCCTCAAACAAATCTCTCCTCTCTCCCATCATCATCCACACAAATACCACCTCAATCCCTTGCTCAGCATTCTTCTATTCCTCTACCTCCTCCAGATGATAGATTCACCTCTCCACACTCATTATCTACTCCTCCTCCATCTCCTTCACACCCTTCACACCAAGAATCATCTACATCCACTGAGGCTCTCATCACTCAGTGCATAAAATCAGCAGCTGAAAAATTCCAAGCAATGCTAGATGAGCACTGTTCCCAACTTCATTCCTCCATCCTTCACATGCACACCCAAATAGATGGGGTCAGTGCCTCTGTGCAAGTTCTAAAGTCATCTCTCTCTTCCTCTAGAGTGACTAAGTCTTTCTTAACCTCCCTAGCCAAGAAGGTCAAGAAGGGGGAGAATCTAGATGAAGAGCAACCTTCCAATCCTAAATCTCTCTCTCACAAGTCCTCTCCTCAAAATTCTGACAAGATCCTTGGGAATGAGACAGTACCTGAGCCTCTTAATTATGAACAAACAATAGAGGTACTCAGCATAGCAAGAGAGGTTGCAGAACAAGTGACAATACTACAAGGGGAGGATAACAGAGTAGAAAATGAGGCTGTAAGGATAGATGGTGAACTTCAGGGGGAGCTGGAAGCTATACTAACTGATGAACTAATCAAGGAACTAGGAGCTGAGTTTGTGAATACAGCTGCAAATGAAAAAGAGCAGCAAAAAGTTGTGTTAACTGAAGCTGGGACTCAGGGGGAGCCAACTGCTGTAACTCAGGGGGAGCTGAGAATACTAACTGCTGATGAGCAACCCACCAAGGTCTTCAAAAGAAAAAGAAAGACTCCTCCTACACCACCTGAGTAGTATTTGAGAACAATGCTGATATATATTTTATTGAAAAAGAACTGGTATAAATATGAAATTTGTCTATATGATTCTGGAATATCTGCTTATATGATCTCCCTCTCTAAATTTCACTTTTGATTAAGTGACATACTTCCTATCTTTTCAAATTATATACTGAGTTGATTTTTATGCTAAGACAATTTCTCCTTAAAAAGGGTTAAGACAAATAGGGGGAGATTGTTGGGAAAATGATTTCTCTTAACCCCCAGAAATGAGTTAAAGAAAGAGTTTTATGAATGAATAACAAAGACAAAGTAAATATGCGTCGAATGGTATTCGACGCTACGTCGAAATAGAGTCGACGTCTTCTTCAGGATATGTCGAAGTAACTTTAGGAAGATTTCGACGTAGGTCCTGTCGACGCTACTCTGATTTCTAGTCGACGCATACAAAGAAGTCGACGCACCTTTGTCGACGCACATTCCTTATATCCCTCTCGACGTTGGGCTAAGATAAATTCGACGCTTACGTCGAATAGTAATCGACGCACGTCGATTTGTTTGACAGATTTGAATCTGCGCCAGATCTCTTTCCTTCTTTTCTGAAGATCTGATTTATATAGAATGATGTTAATATTTTATAGCCGTTCTGAATCATTCTTTCCTTCTATTTGATTCTTGGCTAAATTGATGAAATCTGTTTTGGATATTATTTGAAATCTAAATTAATATTTTCCATTTATGATTAAATCTGCTATGGAAATATTTCTCTCTACCTAAATCTCTGGCTGCTAATTGATTCCTCTCCTATAGTACTATCTTATTACACAGAGCTATAAAATAAAGAGCAAGTCGGCAGGAAAAAGAAGAAGAGTGATCCACCACACATTTTATGATATAGAGGAAAAGCTCCCAAAAGAAAAGAGAGATATTGAGAAAAAGCTCTGCAGCAACTTTCATCCATTTCTACTTCTGCTTCTGCTCACTGATCACTGCTGCAAAATCTGATTGCTCTCACTAAAAGAGAGAAAGGCTACAAATCTTCTTCTCTCTATAGAAGAAAGATTCAATTCTTAACTTGTGCTTCAAATCTTCTTGCTAGGAAGAAGATTCATTATTGGCTTTATTCCATTCTTTCCTTTTCATTCTTATTCACTATTGTAAAAGAGTTTTTAGAATCTCTCTTCAAAAAATTCAGTGTATTGGTTCTAAGAGTCTCCTTATCAAAAGACTCAGGGTGGTTCTAAGAGTCTCCTTATCAAAAGACTCAGTGCAAGTTAGTGAATTCCTACCAAGGGGGTAGAAGAGTGGACTACCCAAAGTTTGGGGAACCACTATATTTTCTTGTGTTGTGCTGTGGATTTTCTTTCTTACATTTGCTTTATTGTTTTAATTCTTGTTGGTGTGTGTGGGAAGCTCTAATCTGTGATCATACATATATATATATTAACTTTGCACAAAATATTTCAAATCTCTATTCACCCCCCTCTAGAGAAATCTAGTGAGGTTAACTGTGCACTTTCAAGCGCGTGGTAGAGATGGAGGATTGTTGCGAAGTGATTTACATGCTCTAGTGGATCCTCTATCCCGTCGTATGTTTCGGGCTTATCGGGCGCGTGGTAGAGATGGAGGATTGTTGCGAAGTGATTTACATGCTATAGTGTATCCTTTATCCCGTCGATGTGCAGGAGCTTGAACCCCGACGGGACGGGATATTCTAGTACCTCGGCTGCTAGCGGTGAAGCTCCTCGGTTCGGGCGACATGTTAGCGCAGTCCGGCAGGCTAGTGGCCCATACTCCTCTACTAGCAGTTCTCTTAGCGTCTCCCGCACTGCCCCCTGTCCTGGGGTGGTGGGAGGACGATCTCGCCGGCCCTAATCGGGTGAGTTGGGCATTCCGGGCTTGCTCGTCTTGATGATTCTGACTTTGCTTCACGCACCCCGGGCCCCTGGCCGCGGTTATTGGGTGGCGGCACATTCTCCCGTGCGAGGTTTCCGCCGGGAATGCGCCTTAGAAGGGAGAGCATTTCGGCCTAGATGTCTTCCTCGGGGCGTCTCCTCCTTCGGTCGTGTTGCCAGGGGGTGGGGCATCCTCGCGCTGCTCTAGTGCGTTGGATTGCGATGGGAGAACTCTGTTTGGCTCCCTGCGAGCCGATCCTCGGGTCGTTTGAGTGCCTTTCCCTGTCATATCCTGATTGGTTTCGACTTCTCCTGCTGATTACGGGGAACTCGTTCCCACAGACGGTGCCAATCTGATGCGGATCGCTAAGAGCCCTCGGTAAATCGGGCAAATCGACCGCATTTGCCCGCTAGCGCCCGAACGTGCAAACAGATAAAGGGGGTCTCCGGGGAGACCGAGTGCAAGAGTTGATGACGTGGAAAACCCGCAATCGGCGTGAAAAACCACGCGGTTAGAGCTGTGCCGACCTAACCTTCACTATGCATTGAGCTCCTTTACAGGTTTGTTCTTGAGAGAGAGAGGGAAACAGGCCGCACCTCATTACAATGACGGGGGGAGAGAGAGATAGAGTTCGTCGTCTTGCTCCGAAGCGAACTTGCCCCCTGAGTCCAAGCTTCGCCAGCACCGCTATGGGCCTTCGACTCCTTGGTAGGTCTACCAATGATGAGCCTCAAGCCTCCAAGCGGGCTGCCAATGGCGAGCTCTGAGCCTCCAAGCTGTCTGCGGATAACACTCTCCAAGTTTCCAAGCTGTCTGCGAACAGTAAACTCCAAGTCTTCGAGGCGGTCTACGAACTGTAAACTCCAAGTCTCGAGGCGGTCTGCGAAAAGTAAACTCCATGTCTTCGAGGCGGTATACGAACAGTAAACTCCAAGTATTCAAGGTGGTCTGCGAACAGCGCTCTTCAAGTCTCCGATCTCGAGAGAGAGGAAATGAGGGGATTAGAGATCCAAGCCAAAAGTGAAGAAATGAATAGCCCAAGGGGTCTATTTATAGTTTTCGGAGGGGTGGTCCGGTAAATTTACCCGTTATTTATCGGACCGGCCAATAGGAGGGCTCCGTTTGAGGCACACAGATCACCAACTCTCCGGAAAGGATGGTACCACCCCTATAACCCGCTTAGGGTCTCGAGGAGAGAGAGAGAGAGGGAGGCGGCGGAGGGCGATCGCCGGAAGAGGTGGCGGCCTCCCCCTCCTAGCTCGATGCCCGGCCGAGGGGTCAGCCAGACGGGGCGGTCGGCCCTTTCGGGGTCAGCCGCGGACTCGGCCGGGCCGCCGGCCCTTGCGGGGGCCGGTGCGGCGCCGGGACGGACGTCCCTTGCAGGGGCCAGCGCGGGCGGTCGGCCCTAGTGGGGCCAGCGCGGGCGGCCGGCCCTCGCGGGGGCCGGCGCGGGCGGCCGGCCCTCGCGGGGGCCGGCCCGAGCGGGGGTCGGCGCGGCCGGCCGGCCCTCGCAGGGGCCGGCGCGGGCGGGGCCGGCAGTGCGCGGTTGCACAAGGGGGGACCGATCCCGTGCGCGGGCGATTCGGCGCGCCGATCATGCGTTCGGTGCGAGAGTTTCCATGGGAGGATTATTTCCCTTTTTGGGGAATATCCTCTAAATATTGCATTTCTTTTATTATTGGTCCTTCCATATGCGTGGACTTCCTATTTATTGGGCTTGACCTCATCATATATATATATATATATATATATATATATATATATATATATATACGAGTGACAGTGCACGGGGGCCCCCCGTGCCCCGTGTGACAGTACCACGATCCACGACATTGCCCGTGCACGACGGTGCTCCCCGCTCACAAACCCCTGTGAGCACGACGCCCGGGGTTTGTGAGCGGGGGAGCACCGTCGCGCATGGGCAATGTCGTGAACCGTGGTATTGTCGCACGGGGAGCCCCCGTGCACTGTCACTCGTAAATATAAAATAAAAATCTAATTTTTTAATAAATTATTTTCAAATTATAGGTGAGATATGATGTGAAGCTATATGCTTAAAGTGAATGTCTTTATTGATATTGAAACTACTAAATCTAGAAGAGTCTAGAAAATAGAAATCATGTGCGTGGAAAAACGTTAGGAAACACGTGGCGGAGGCAAGGAGAAGCACAAATTCATAATGACACGCTGCATTAATCAGACTGGCGTTTTCTTAGGAGCCTGATCGGATGGCTGGAGTTGAATATTTCGGCTGCACCATTACACCAAGTTTTTCTTTGTATATATAGTATAGATATTAACCTCACTGTCATGGCCACCGTCGACGGT